>CM051238.1:221200569-222475069 GCA_027917425.1 Gastrophryne carolinensis
GCTGTTGGGAACAAAGGTGCTATGTTATTTTCGTAAAATTTTAAATTGTTTGCGTACTACAAGCTGATCTACTTTTGCTTGTTTCCAAGCAAAAATATTGTAAACCATAATACTTCTAATAATAAATAACCCCTAATATATAATACAAATGCTAACAACTACAGCTGTGCTGTTAAGGTTTCATGTACATCCTACACACAGCCACTGAACCTGATACTTGGGGGGGGGGGGGGGCATATCGAAAGCTGATCTTTTATACACTACATCTAAACAGGTGTCTTTCATTCCCTTGAGCCCGATTAGATGAGTCAAGGTTTGTGAGCAATTCTCGGCTTTCTCTCGAAACAGGGCCTTAAATCAGGAATGACAGCTCTGTTTATCCATAGAGATGAATAGACACTGTCATTCAGACACCTCTGAGAGCAGGATCAGGCTTTGGTGGTCACATAATGTGTGGAAATGTATCCAGCGAGCGCTACAGCCTGTTTCTACGCTCAACAATGTGCTGTCAGCATAACAGTTCTGCACAGAAATAGCCCGCCACCACTTATTTGAACCAATATGTAAGCAGGAGTGGCTAGGAAATTGAAAATGCGTCTAAAGGATGCAGCTTCAGCTCGTCCGAATCATTCCTAAAGGAAAGGCAACCTATTTTATTTACTTTGCTGCCTTTAAAGCTGTTTTATCGCGTCCGAATGCTTCGACCTGATGCTACTTAGATATGTATATTTTGTGATGTGCGTAAGAATTACATGATAAATGGTAATGTATATATTTGTATTCAGTAAGTCATTATTATATTTGTATATGTCTATGTACAAATGATCAACTGTGGTTAAAATATTTTGCACTTATTGCCTTTAGAATTAATAATGTATGTATATAATATTTTACTACAAAAATTACAGGAATTAGTTCGAGCAACAATTTTAGTACACAGAGATAAGTGACACGTAAGTGATAAGTGAACGAGTTAGGGTCACAACTAGAGATGAGCGAACTTTTGAAAAGTTCGATTCGGCCGATTCGCTGAATTTCACAAAGAAATTCGGGTTCGGCCGAATCGAACTTTTACGAAGTTCCCCATCAAAAATGCCGGCCGGCGGGCCAGTAAAGCCGGCCGGCCCGCTCCCACCATGCCGGCATTTAAAAAAAAAAATAAAAGCATTTTTTGCCGGCATGGTGGGAGCGGGCCGGCCGGTTCCGCTGACAGCGGAGTTCGACGCGCCCTCAGATGACAGCTGAGAGCGGCGCCGGCCTCCACGCTCCGGACCTGCAGGTAAGTGTTTGCTTTTTTTTTAAATGCCGGCATGGTGGGAGCAGGCCGGCCGGCTTTACCGGCCCGCCGGCCGGCCCGCTCCCACCATGCCGGCATTTTTTTTTTTTTAATTTCAGGAAAAATTCGATCGGCACGAACCACAAAATATTCGGGTTCGTGCCGAATCGAATATTTCCTGAAATTCGGAGCGAATTCCGGTTCGTCCGAACCGGTTCGCTCATCTCTAGTCACAACTCTAAATCACCTTGAAACAACTTCAAGGTGTGGAAACATTTATTCTTAATTAATATAGGTGACAATGCCCCAAACACATAATTAACTAATTCTTTACTAGAAACAATTTGGCAGCTGACAGCAGTTTCTTACAATAGTATGTGATGACGTTCCCTTGTTTTGTTAGACCAATACTAGGTTGGGTTTCATGACCAGATATGGTACACATGCAGATATTGGTCTGTGAGTCCTAATTTATGAATAATTGAAATATGGCCAGCAGCCAATTTGATTAGGTTTTATCATATCTGGGTATGTGAAACAGCTAACATCTAACTGTGTGCAATCAGTATCTTCACTATAACTATTTCCTTTGTAATTATACCCCATCTATTAAACAGGGAGGGGGCTGTACTGTATATACTGTATATTAGCTCGAGCATAATTCACCCCAAGAGAAATATTCACATTGGCAATGGCAAATGCTTTGTGTCTTTTCTGGGAAGACCACTGTGTTGTTTTCTCTACTGGTAATACTCAACAACATACTCAACACAACATACTGGTGAAGCACTATTTGCCCCTTTAAATTAAACTGTCAATTCAGTGAATGCTTACCACTCCCTCATTTAATTTTATGGCTGCCAGTCACATGACAGGGAGCCTTGCACATCAATCCTGAATGGTTGCTGTAGGTCATGTGATTGTCAGCCATGCAATGAATTGAGGAAGTGGTAAGCATAGGCATACTTTACTTTAGTTCCTCTTTAAAGCAAAACTAAATCCTAGCAGCATGCCCCCTTGAAGCCCAGATCAGGATGCTCCGCTGTGTGAACACCCCCAGGGTGCCGCAACACTCACCCCCTTCCTGGCTCACTCCCCCATGCAAACAACGGCAGTCGCATTCCCATTTCTTTGCGCTGTGCTCTCACGCCTAGCCATTGTGAAAGGCTGGGGGCGGTACATGTTCGCTGCAGAGGATGCGACTGCTCTCGATCCTTTTGCCGAAGCCCTGCATGTAAACAAAGCCATTTGCCAAGCATTACATATGCACGACAAACATCTGATTGGATGGGATCCAGTGCATGTGCCATAGGACCAGGGAAAGGTGAGTTTGCATGAGCATTTGGGGGATTTCACACAGTGGGAAACAACAAATTTGGATGCCCCTGGGGCACAGAACAAAACCTGGGATAGTCAAAATCCTGGGTGTCATTCCACTTTAAGCCAGTGAAAATTGGTAAAAATGCTTTCAATTTACAGAAGTGTTAATTTGCTGAAATGTTAGATGACAACAAAATCCCATGGAAGATTTGAAGTAACAGAGCTTAAATTATATTTCTGTTTTTTTGCCTTGCCTTGTAGCGACAGGCAGCTGGGGAGTGCCTCTAACAGCGCCATGTAGTGTCACATGTATTAATACAGGTGGCTCAGTGTATAGCACCGGTGCTCTTGGCTCAGGAGCGCCATGTAGTACCTGTCGCTCTGCAGCGCTCTCCTATACATTTCAATGGGGCTTCATTAGTTGTGTATAAATAGCGTGTTTGGCAATTTAATTTTTTTTTCTCAGATCATTGTGTGACCTCTCCTGGCTGCAAACAAGCACTTTTATACATTTTTGGGACTTTTAATATTTTTATGCAGAATTGTCATTACAGGTCTGGCACTAAAGTGTTATTGTCCCAGTATTAAAACAATATCATTCCATGTGTTTTCGCTTTGTTACTGCTGTATATGTGGTATGTCACCTTGACAGTGTCTACGACGAAACCCGCATCGGTGAATAAAATCTAAATCGTTTTTGCACTAATTTTGCAAGGACTAAAGCTAAGAAGAAATACTGCAGCTTTTTAGCAGCTGGAGCCTATTCAATTTTAAAACAAGCCGCAAAGCGGCTTTCCTTTCCGCCTGCCCGCTGCCTTACCCACGGTCGCCAGCCCAGATCTAACTACCCAAGGCCTCTTGAACAACGTCCCTTACACCTACACAACTAATCCAGCACAGAGGAAACCCCAGCGTTGCTCCCGCCTGCGCCCTCTGCAGAAACCGGCAATCCGCTTTTCCGCCTGCACCCTCTGCACTACAAGGAACACCACAGCCCATCCAGGCTGTGGCGGTAAGTAAAACACATCATTAATTATTCCATCAACTTTGAAAAACTCACCACAACTGAAAGACACACAATCTCGTTATATTCGTTTTATTGTTAATTAAAAGGATTTTCACATTTTCTGAACAACGTTTGCAACTATCACAACACATCTGCAATCAGGACAATAAAACAGACCATAACCAACTAATCTGCACAACCCACTAAACCTCTCTTTTCACTCCAAATCTCTCCAATCATCCAGAACAATTGTCTACCACAACCTACACCGCTTACCTGAACCCCAGGATCACCACTTACCTTTTTACATCGCCAACTTACAACTTTCAAACCATCAGCATCCATCAACCACATTGCTACACCCACCTACAAACCTACCTCACCTAGAACAAGGATCTGTCTACTACAGACCAACTACAACCCGAATAAGTACTCAGATACAGGGCCAATAGTGTACTCAACACTGACCAGTCTGTATAACGCTACCTGAGAGGAGCATATCCCTCAGAGAGCAAGATAAAAAATTCCAACTATTTTTGAGGTCTAATTAGTCAGAGGCAATGATACCTAGTTGTTTCTGATTTAATTAATAGGTAGAAACACCCCCCTCAAACAAAACTTTATTGTTGCTAACATTGTTGCTTATATTGTTGCATTTATATTTGCTATTTTATTCTCACAGGGTCGCGGAGAACCTTAACCCTTTTTACTCTCCCTTCTAGCCTGTCATTACTAACCACCCATTTTATCCACAGCGCACCTACACTAATCTTTTTTCCATCTAGGGCTACACCTGAATTGGAACGGATTAACACACCACATTTGTCCTGGGAATTACAGGTTTTTCCCTCAAGTAGGAGCTGCTCATATTATCGAATTGCGCTTTCCTCAAACCAACCTCTCCACTGCTGTATATGTGTTCAAAAACAGACTTCGATCACACAGCGACTGGCGCTCTATGCTACAGTGCCCAGCTTTAGAGGGCTGATGCTGTGTGTGTCTAGTGTTTTGTTAAATATGGTGTGGAGCGCCGAGTGCCGGACGCACTGAGCTGGCGCTACCTTTCACTCGCAGCAGCATTGTACTGTTGTTACAGCGCCCAACACACATCACATTCATCAATGCCAGACAGGTTACTACAGCAACCGAGACGCTGTTACAGTGCCCGATACCCACTTACAACGTCTACTAGAGGTCGCTCTGCTGTTGTACAGACGCTCATCTGGTAATACCTGGCATTGGTAGTGAATCAGCCTCCACGTCAACCAGCAAATGTGGTAGGCATTAAAAAAAAAAAAAAAAAACATTTAAAGCTCTAGATAGATATTAATTGTAGGTTCAGCCTCCAGACCCTTGTCACCATTTAGTGGTCTCCTGCTGGTGGTGAAGCCCAGAGGAAAATCGGTGGTGGCAGCAGCAGCAGCAAGGGCCACAAACTAATCAGTGGTAAGTGAGAATCAAAGAGCAATCAATTGTGGAGGAGGATGAACAACAAACACCAGTGAGAAATTGACAACTGTGGCGAGGCACCACTGGCCTACCACAATGCAGATAAAGTGTGGTATGCATGAACCATACCTACCAGTGGAAATGCAGTGTGAAAGGGGACTAAAGGTTCGTTTTTCCTACTGTACCTTTGAACAATCATTTGGGTTAAGACATTGTTTGTATAGCTTAATATTGCGTATATTGAATGTTAAAAGTTTATCTAGTGAGTTAGGGTTTATGCATGTTATTTTCTTTTTTAAGCAGACTTTTGATTTTATATTTATTTTCAGTATTCAAATATTTGAATATTTTGATTGGATAGCTTAAATTATCATGAGGAAGGCTAGGAGCATTGATGGCATTGAGTTGTACCTAATTTGTCCTCCGGTTAGGAGTCCTAATGCTTGCTCTAATTCCTTTGGTTCCTTAGTCTTGATGGTATATTTCTGTTTCGTCTCAGTTACTTTGATCAGTTCTTGAGTAATAATTTAATTTGATTTATTAAGGACATCGATAAAGTAAGGTTGCCTGCTTTATCTTACACCACCAAGTGAAGTTACTCATGGCAGAGTTAGCTTGCTGTAAGTAAGCTTGACTGGTAATTTTGTAGTTTATTTAGTTTTGTAATTGTAGACTTTTGATTGAGGTGGACCCAGTCATGAATATCTCATGTTGTATTAAAGCGGAACAAAACTCGTGAATTTGATTTTCCCCAGGGCTGTCCCGGGGGTATCCCAAATTAGGATGCTCGCTATGTGAACCCCCCCCAGTTCGACCAGTAAAATTCACCTTTCCTTGGTCCAATTGCACATCCTCAGCATCTCACTAATCAGAGCTCTTTGTCATATTTCAATTGGGGACTGCACGCTGCTACATCTCTTGTAGACCCGGCCTAACTGAATGGCTGGGGCAGGAGCATGCACATGCTGCTGGGGATGCAGGGGATGTGGCAGAGAGCACTCCCCATTAAAGAAAAATCAAAGTTGTTTGCCTTTCGGCAATTGGATGAGATTGGACGCGAGCCCCTGCATGCACTGTTGGACCGGAGAAAGGTGAGTTACTACTGCAGCCCTGGAGCCAGGTTTTATTCCTCTTTAATGTCTTTTTCCCACTTCTTAGTAATGCTACTAGGAAGGGGGAGTTTGGTGTCTGGCAGAAATGTAAATACCAGGGCTAGAGCAATTCTATCTGGGATAGGTTCATGGAAGATCTTTTCAAAAGGTTGGATCGTTGTTTGTGTAAGGTTTCTTCTTGCTTTTTAACCAGAGTACAATCCCAAATCAGGATGTCCCATTAGTGGGAGTGTAAATGAACCTAGGGCCTTATTCATGAAGGGATAGCGTAAGGTAGTGCCTTGTAAATGAGAGGTAGTGACAGGTAGCGTCAGGTGAATGTCGGACACGGCACGCAATTACACATTTATCAAGCAGAATCTGTTGAGCGGCTGGGATAACGGCATGTAGCGTCTGATTCATCATTATCCCAGCCTCACTGAACAGCGCCGCTGTTCAGCCTTGCAGAGCACCAGGTATTACCTCTCACTACCTGTCGCTCTCCCATACATTTCAATGGACGTTCTTTTATATCTTTAAACAGGGTTTTTTTTTTATTTTTTATATTTTTTTAAAATCTCAAATAATGTTGTGACCTCTTCTGGCCTAGAAAAATCAATTTTTGAAAATATTTTTCATGATTTATATATTTATGCAGAATTGACATTACAGGTCTGGCATTAAAGTGTTCATGTTACAATGTTATTACAATGTACCGTATATACTCGAGTATAGGCCGACCCGAATATAAGCCGAGGCCCCTAATTTTACCACAAAATAATGGGAAAAGTTATTGACTCGAGTATAAGCCGAGGCCCAAAAAGTGGGCTGAAAAACTTGGCTTATACTCGAGTATATACGGTATATATATATATATATATATATATATATATATATATATATATACATATGCACACACAATGTACACACACTGACCGTATGTACACATATATACACACACATAAATGATATACAGTACATACATATGCACACTATACACACAAATACACACAATGTACTCACACTGACCGTCTTGTCTATGTCCAGCTTGAGGCGCTTCTGGCTGATGCTCTTCTGCAGGCAGCAGGTCTGGCCGAGGAATGGCGCGGAGGGGGGCGGCGGCCCATCCCGGCTGTTCTCCGTGCTGAAGCCGTTCATGCCGCCTCTCTGTCACCCTCCAGCGGGCTCCAGACATGCCGGGCCTTACCCGGACACACTGCAGCAACCGAGGAATGGCGCGGAGGGGGGGCGGCGGCCCATCCCGGCTGTCCTCCTCCGTGCTGAAGCCGTTCATGGCCGCCTCTCCGTCACCCGCCAGCGCGCTCCGGACACACTGCAGCAACCGACCCTGACAACGGAAGTCCCGCCCCCAACCTGCTACACGTCCAGTGGCCGTCAAGTCAGGTGGGCGGGGTTCACCTGTGCTAAGGCGAGTGAGGATTGGCTGGCACTGGCGTCAGTCGCGATGGATGGAGTCACGCCTTTTCCAACAAGTTTGTGCAGCTCAGCTCCTCAGTTAGGTCACCGACATTAGTGATTGACTCGAGTATAAGCCGAGGCGGCTTTTTTCAGCCCAAAAAGTGGGCTGAAAAACTCGGCTTATACTCGAGTATATACGGTAATTCCATATGTTTTTGCTTTGTTACTAGTGGATACATGTTAAAAAACAGCCTTTAATCACACATCCTCCGGCGCTCTGGGCTACATCAAAGCATTTTTGAGCGCCGGAGGTGTGTGAGGCTGTTTTTTTTTTATGAATCGGTTGCACTGACCAGTCGCTATCATTCGCTCCCATACAGCACTGTCATGGTCATATAGTGACTACCCACAATGTATTCATCAATGCTGCACAGTCGCTCTGAACTAGCGACCCACGGCCAAGCACAGCTACTAGCAGGCGCTCTGAAATCCACTCATCTGTCGCTACCTGCCGCTAATAATGAATCAGCCTGCCCGTCGCTCTGTAACAGTGACTAACGGCCGATCAGAGCGATCACTAGCGGTCGCCCTTAGTGCCACTGTAGAGACGCTCATCTGCCGTTACCTGGCACTAGTAGTAATGAATCAGCATGCCCGTATTTTTTGACTGTAGATCTGCTTTAACCCTTTAACTGCCAGCCTACCTTGAGATTTTGTCACCCTTTGTTGCCAGATTATTTTGCCCTATTTTGCGCTCCCCATGTTCAACTGTGATTTTTGAAGGGATTTCCAGGGATTTCCCAGGAAAGTGATATATTGTTTTTTTCAGCGGAGCCTGGGCTTTAACATGAAATGTCTTGTTTGTCATTTTCTAAGTGTATTCTCAATATTTTTGGGTGAAAATTGTGCAAAAAAATAAAAAAAAACTATTTTTTACAATTTGTAGTGTTTTTTTGTAATAAAAAATGTAAGTTTGTCAATAAAATCTTATTGCGTGTGAAACCCCAATTTCTCCCGGTTACAGCGGTACCACATATGTATATGTAGACACCCTTTCCTGCCCAGGAGACTCCCCCAAATTGAAACAACGCTTTAGGGGATTTTCAGATAAAATACAACTATGCTATGCAATATGCGCACCTTGCAGTTTTTCAAGAAAAACAACCCTTTACATTTGAAATACCCCCAACAAACTATATATTCTCTGGAAGTACACACCTCAGGCTTTCTAGGCGTACCAGGCTTGTTGATGTGGCCATAGTTTTCTGAAAGTAATCCCTCAGTGGATTCTTTGGTTGCAAAGAGTTTCCCTAAAAAAAGGATAAAAAAGCAGAATCAAAGCCACATTTTCCTAAAAAAACCTATATGCAAACCAGAAAAAAACAGAAAATCTGAAAAAGCAACATCCCCTGAACAGAACGATACCCAACATGCATAGGTTCTGTCAAGGAAAGAGTTGCCAAACACCCCAAAGTAAAGCGTGCGCATAGCGGTAGTTTTACTTCAGATTTTCAGCTCTGCAGACAAATTGCGCACCTTGTGCTTTTTCTACCAAAACAACCCTTTACATTTGGAATATCCCCCATAAACCATATATTCCCTGAAAGTACACATGTTAAGCTTTCTAAGCGTACCCAGCTTGTTGTAGTGGGCTCATCTTTCTGGAAGTAATATCTCGAAGAATTCTTAGGTTGCACAGGGTTTCCCTAAAAATGAATAAAAAAGCAGAATCAAAACCACATTTTCCTAAAAAAAAACTATATGCAAACCAGAAAAAAACAGAAAATCTGAAAAAGCAACATCCCCCGAACAGAACGATACCCAACATGCATAGGTTCTGTCAAGGAAAGAGTTGCCAAACACACCAAAGTAAAGCATGCGCATAGCGGTAGTTTTACTTCCGATTTTTAGCTCTGCAGACAAAGTGCGCACCTTGTGCTTTTTCTACCAAAACAACCCTTTACATTTGGAATATCCCCCATAAACCATATATTCCCTGAAAGTACACATGTTAAGCTTTCTAAGCGTACCCAGCTTGTTGTAGTGGGCTCATCTTTCTGGAAGTAATATCTCGAAGAATTCTTAGGTTGCACAGGGTTTTACAAAAAAATGTATAAAAAAGCAGAATAAAAAACACCTTTTCTTAAAATATCAATATGCAAATAAGAAAAAACAAGCTAAATCTGAAAGCGCAAGGTCCCCCGAGCAGAACAATACCCAACATGCATAGGTACCTGTAACCTTTTGACTGCCAGTCTACTTGAGATTTTGTCACCCTCTCCTGACAGGATATTTTTCACCATTTTGCGTGATGTTTAACTGTGATTTTTGCAGGAATTTCCAAGAAAATGGCATATTTTCTTTTTGTGGCAGAGTTTAGGCTTTAACATGAAATGTCTTGTTTGTATTTTTTCTACTTTTTTAAATATTTTTTAAAAAATTAAAAAATTAAAAAATAAAAAAATATATATTTTTTAAATTGTCTTCTTTATTTTAAACAAAAACATTTATTTTATTAAAGAAAACCATATTGCATGTGAAAGCCCCATTTCTCCCGATTACAATGATACCACATATGCATCGGTAGCCCCCCGTTCCTGTCCAGGTGATCCCATAAACTGAAAAGAGCACTTTATAACATTTACAAATAAAATACAACTACTATCCACATAATAAAGGGTTAAATAAAAAAAAATTGGTGTGGGGTCCCCCTTCACAGGGGGGGGGGGGGTCCACCATTTCTTGGGGGAATTTTAAGGTTTTTTTGGGAGGCAGGTAATGGCCAGACCCCCGAGCCCTGTGAACTGGTATAAGGGGTCACATGGACCCCTTACCAGTTCACAAAGGGTTAAAAGTAAAAAAAACACACAGACACACTTATTTAAAAATATTTTTATTAAAAAAAAATAAATGTTTTTTAATATTTTTTTTTAATACTTACCTCCGATCCATCCATGTGTCCCACGCTGATCACTTAGGCTTCTGCTCTCCTGCTGCTGCTGGAAGCCTTTTATACCTACTGGGTTACAGGTAAGAAAGGGTTAATTTAAAAAAAAAAATGACATAGGGTCCCCCCTCGAAGGGAGGGGGACCCCATTTTTTTTGGATTTTTAAGGGTTAAAACCCTTAAAAATCCAAAAAAAAAATGGCGTGAGGTCCCCCCTACCCAGCGTAACCAGCCTGTGACCAGCTATGGGGGCTTGTAGAACAGGGCGCAGGGGCCAGCTTTAGTGGCCCCTGGCCCTGCGGCTACAAGCAGCCATAGCCTAGGGCCACGGCTCTTCTGCCCCCCCCCCTGGGCTTTGGGGAGGCAGGTAATTTGGGGGGCCAGGGGTTAATGGCAAGCCACCCGCTAGCGCAGGTGACTTGCCAGACCCCCGAGCCCTGTGAACTGGTATAAGGGGTCACATGGACCCCTTACCAGTTCACAAAGGGTTAAAGTAAAAAAAAAGACAAGACACTTTTTTTTTTTAACACTTTATTAAAAAAAAAAAACTTTTTTTACTTTACTCACCTCCGATCTTCATTTCCTGTGTCCCGCGGCGATCTGCTGTCAGTGACGGCTGGGCAGAGGAGGGGGGAGGCAGGCGATCGGAGGATCGCCTACCTCCCTCCTCCTCTGTCCAGCCGTCACCGGCATCTGAAGGCTGAACTGCCGGGTGCCCTGATGACACCCGGCGGTGACGTCATCGGCCCCGCCCCCGGAGGGGCGGGGCCAGAATCCAAGATGGCGGCCGCCATCGAAGGAGGTAAAGGGAGGAGGGCTGTTATGCCCTCCTCCAGAAGACGGAAGACCCGGGGGGGGTGATCGGAGCCCCCCCCCCCATGAAGAGGAGAGGCGGCGGGAGCCGGCGGGAGCGGAGGTGAGTAAATGTCATTTTTTTTTTTTTTTTTTTTTGCAGGCAAATGCCGGCGGCTGCTGAAACGGGGGGGGGGGGCACCCTATTCCGGGCCCTCCCCTGCAGCCGGAGGACCGCCAATCGCCGATCGGAGCCCCTCTGGCTGAAGAGGAGACCCGGATGAATCAAACAAGGGGTCAGGTAAGTGATATTTTTTTATACTTTTTATTTTATTTATGGGGAAAGTCAGGCACGTAAATTTTACGTGGCTGGCGTTTAACGGTTGGAGAGGCAGCCACGTAAAATTTACGTGGCTGGCAATAGAAGGGTTAAGCCCACTGATAGGGTTTATGAAGTGACAGTGTTCAACCTACAGAAATTCTCAAAAACGCCTGTGATTTTGTCTGCTGATAGATCTCCTTATGTGCCAGCTGGGGAAAGTGATTGGCATAATATAACCATTGCTTGTATGCTATGCAATGTCAGTGGCAGCATCACCAATCTTACGTGTGTTTTGTGAACAGTACATGGTAGGAGCAAAGACATTTTTGGCAAAAACAATCCCTTCTAAGACTCTACTGTCAAAAGTAATGTAATCTTGTGAAGGACAAAAAGAAGTAATAAAACCCCATTTGCCAATATAGCATGTACTGCACACTAGAGGTAGTAGTCTCCAGAGATCTAGAAACTTGCTTTTAGTTACTAAGCTATTTATTTCAAGTGTTTGTGGACCACAAGCAATAATCACTACTGCCTGAAATATATTGGAATGAAAAACTACATGGAACCATTCATGACACTTCATCAGCATGCAGAAGGCAAACAGAGTGACTGCAATGATTAAATACAGGCCCAGACTACTGACTTTAATCTCCATTTCATTCATTTATTCAGCTCGTACTTTTGGCACAGCTGTATGGCAACAATACCACTCTCTCTCCTGCCTGCGCTTGTAATGGTTCTCATGCATGCTGTGTGCATGTTACTCACACAAACATATTAACTGTATATGTGGAAATGCAGCATAAAAACCTGACATTAAAACCCATCTGACACATGCAAGGCTAAACCGCTGCATCGTAGGAAAAGCTCCAGCATAAAACAAGTTGTTACTGTTACTAAGGTGTAACCAGCGATGACTTATGTGTGTGATTTTAACATTCTCATTTAAATCTGAGACATGTCTGCAAAGAGCAACTCATGGGTTATATGCAAGGTTCTGGGAGATGGACTCCTTGACAATTTATTATCATGATTATGTCTAGAGTAAGCTTATTGTTATTCAGTATTGAATTGATCACTGGTAGATATTTTATATTTACTGAAATGCATATATAGCACTTGGTCTTCATTGCACAAACATCACCCGGAGCAAATGACGAATAACTAGTAATAAGCTGAAGAGTATCTAAACCAATCAGGAGGCTGTTCAAGATATTCAGCTTTAAATTCAGCCCAATCAACATTTTGGGCAGGGCTAGTTATAGTGTCATATGCAGGCATTTTAAAAGAAACTCCAAGCATGCAGCCCCCACCCCCAGCACTACCCTGGTTTGAGAATTTAAAAACATCACAATGCTGCCCCTGCAGGTCAGGACAGAAGAAAAGCCCTGCCTCAGTGCTGCCATGCAGCTTGCAGGCTGTGTGGCATATGAGCCATACAGTTCCTGCTACAGCACCGGTAGCGTTTTTTTCCTAGTAGTGGCCATTTTGGAGCTTCCTTTCCTAGCATCCCAGCTGTGCTGCTGCCTGAGTTTAACTGACATAACCCCACAATGCAAAGTCGTAGGAAACTTTCCCTTGGCAGGTGGTCTGCAGCTCAATGAGATGCATTTTTTTCATTGACTACAGCAGGAGCTACAAAAAGGTAAATAAGTGTTTATGTGCAGCACTCTGAATTGCTCTGGGGAGGAATGCATATGAACACTTTTTCTTGTAAGGGTGTTGGTCTGGTTTAACTACTTCCTCATTCAGGAGTGGCTGGCAACCCCATAACTTCCAATCACCAATCAGGATTTCCCAGTGGGCTTGCAAATTAAACCTGAACAGTTTCCATTGGTCAGCTAATCAACAGCCATTAAGTGCCATACCCCATAAATGAGGAAGTGGTGACTGGAGTATAGTGCCATTTAAAGTATTAGTAGCATAATGTAACTCAAAACAAGTTCCAAGCAAGCTATAGCAGTCATTATCAAAACCTGTCTGACCTGATTATAAAGAGCTACATTGAATACCGCTGCATTACTATACTATGATAACAATTTTGACCCTTCAGAATAGGATCTAAAACAGTTCACTGGACTGCAGTGTTAAATGTTATCTGGTTTCCTGCTTTTAATTGTACTGCTGAGAGTGCCTGACTACAAACAGCAATATTTAAAATATATTTTTTGCTTATTTTTGGTTTAGGAGTACCTAAAGTTAAATGTTGCAATATTGCATAAAAAATTGTACTCACCTCCTGTCCCCTGCAGTAGCCATTGTGGCCTCTGGTGAGCTGAAACATTCTGGAGGAAGAACGCCAAGGCAGTGCCTGGCTTGCCCCTTTGTCAGAGTGAATAAAGCAACACATTTCAGACACTGGGGGGGGGGGGGGGGGGGGTTGACCATTAATATGCTTTTGAAATGTGGACAATCCCCTTGATAAACCCCAGGTTTGTGTGCGGTGGGGGCAGTTCTCCTACATTTGGTAGGTTTCAGCTCAGCAAAGATGGTGGACTTCTGGGGGATTAGTATAGAAGAGGATAGTATAGGCTTTGTTTTCTAGCCGGCAAAGCCCCCTTAACCCCTTTAGCCCAACAAAAAGACTGATTTATATGGAATAACACACCAATAACACACACACCGGACATTGCTCTGCAAGAATGCTGTTTTAAGAGCACAACATTTCCATAATATATATGTACAGAAAAACATTTTAAATACTGGAGAACCCTTATACTGTACATAATGCATCCTCAAAGATGTGCTGCTGATGCATGGTGATTTTCTGGTATGATGCATTGATATCAGAGTAATTGTAAAGAGCATATGCTGTTCTGTTGTAAAAGAACATATGCTCATATACCCAAGTGAGGTTTGAACCTGTTCCTGAGAACAGCCCCCGAGGACCAGTGAATGGAAAGTGACCTCCTTGCAGAAGTATAGGAAAACCTAGTGCCAACAGATGTAACCAGAACACTCAAACACCATGTACATGTGTAGCAATATGTTTCATATTAAGTTATTATGTTCGGCTAAGCCTTTGCATTGTGCATGTTTATAGTATTTAGGTGAAACTAAGATGGTTCTTTTATCACTTCAATTTTGGCTTCACAAAAGAAAGTCCCAGCTTACCTAAATTGAAAAATTGTCAAATTGTAAGATGTGCTTACATGTACATCAACAAACTTCAGCTCTGTGGATTTCTACAGCAAAGAAGAACCCTACTGCAAGTCACTCAAGAACCTTTGCCTGTTCTGTTCAACCTTTCAATGTAATATGATACATATATACATATATATATATATATATATATATAGTGTTTGCATATAGATGATGGACTCAGAACCTTGTGGGCTTTCATGTTGATACACCCTATGCTCCCTTTCCCTCTATTAGGCAATTACAAGACCATAAACCTATGAAATATTAAAGTGGACCTCCAGTCAAGGAATCAAAGTCTAGTAAATTGCTCTATTAAACCCCCCTCTCACAATCGGTGATGTAAGATATTTGGCAGGGCTTACCTTCATGGAGATATTGTGGAATAGCATGCATATTCTATTCTCCTTAACTGCATGGGAGCGGACATCTTGCCACAATTTTGACAGCCATGCTTTTGAAAAATGCCGTCCTACAGTCAAAATAACCTTTCATCTCTTTGATATAATCAGCTAGATGTAAAAAGAAACCTCCTAAAACACTGTGTAAACATTGTAAACAACTGCTGCAATGCTCTGTGGCAGCCGAGGCCTTTGATCTACATTGATATGTTGTTACATTCATCCCCTCCAGCAAGTGTTGATGCAGAGAGTGAATATAGCATGACAGACAAGCTGATCCCTTTTCTGAGGTAAATCTCTCTCTGGTGTGGGCTGCTTATAGTAAAATCCCAAGCTTCAGACAGTTCGCCCTGTATGTATGGAGAAACAATATCACACTGCAGCCATGCTGTATCAATTATTACAATTTTCCTTATATAATAGTTAACTATATTTTGACTCATTTGTTTTATGTTTTTCTTGTGTTAGAATCTGATGTAGTTTTAGCTTGAATGTATACAGAAAAATAGAGAAGAGCAAACTTTCAAGTACCATTGTAGTTGCTCATCCTGACTTTAACATGAATATGGTTAAAATCTCCAACTTCTTATGGTATTCATTCAATACACTATCATGATAATGCAAGTAAATCCCAGGAAAGTTTTAAAACAACATATTAATCTCCAGCTGGCATCCCACATACTCACAAAAGAAAAGATCACATAGCATCTTGTGGCATAGTATCACAATAGCACATTATTGTGAAAAGCTGGTCATCTTGCAAAACCCATCTCGTCAAGAGAGAAGCTAAGGAGGGACACATCTGTAAAAGCTCCAAAATTTTCTGCAAAAAGTCACACTGGCCTTCTGATTCCAATACCTATGTGCTGTGTCATGAACAGAAACCACTAACTGCCATGTTGAGCCTTTCTAGTGACAGGCACTCACCTTCAGAATTACCAACTTTCAATATATTATAAGTATACATATGGAGGCAGATTATTATGTAATTCTTCTTATTTCACTTTCTAAAAAGGGTTTTTGTGTAGTGCATTAATATGCAACACTGCCTTGACAGCTGGATACTGTACAATATCACACCAGACTGTTTTAGAGTGCTGTGTAAAATTAAAATTTGTAAGCCAGAGAATATTAGCGTTTGTGTTGAGATGAAGTCCTTGACCCGTAATCAAAGATGTGGGAACTCATCTGTTCATTTAAATTGTAGCCACTGATTATTACTGAATTCCAAGTGTCTTCATTTGTAACTGCACTTTACACTGATCTTTGACCAAGGTGTCTTCACCTATACCTGTAAATGTTGTTTTTGTTGCCATCATTTGTGATCCTGTTTGTACACATCCTGCTTCAAAGTATAGTCACATCACCAGCCCAACTGTTTATTAGTTATCTATCTTGCTTACTATGGAGCACCTCAAATATGGCTCATGAAGGTGAATTAGCTGATCTGTCCAAATTGTTTCTGCTCACTCTACCTTCATGAAACAACATCAAGATAAATAAGGGTGCAGGGTGGGAGGCTGCAGTGAGAGGCTGTCAACAAGGTGCTGACTTGCTCTTTCCTCAGTAGTTCCATGGCCCACACAACAGCTTCCAAGAAGTTAGTGTTTATGGTCACCAACCAAAGCATTAGTTGTTTAGCAAAAGAGGCAGCATTAGCTTGGAAAGTTCAGTTCCTGCTCAGCTGAGTAAGGCTGATGTCCTCACACTACAGGCTCTCGCACCGCACACTTAATATATTTTATGCTGTTGAAATAAAAATGAGCAGGGCCCCCAGCATACGTGAAATCATTCTCCCCAAGCTGATGTGGACTGAGGTCAAATCAAAACTTGACAGGTGGCTCATAAGGAGAGGGGATGAACAGAGAAATAAATAAAACAATAAAAAAATGTAAAAAAGGAGAGGCAAAAGAGAAGAAAGAACAAACAATAACAACAAGAGACGGATGAAGCAAGAAGACACAAAAGGAAAAAGAAGAGCAGAAAAAGAAAAGTTCCATTTCAGAGGGTTGAAACCCTCTTTAGAAAATAATTTTCTGAAGAAAAATTTGAATCACATGATAAATGTACCCATTGATGTTTTTGAATCAGCTGTACCTGTTTAAAATATTAGAAGTAAGTGAAAATAACTAAATAAAGCCTTATTAAGCAAGAAAGTCACTGCATCTAGGCTCTAGTGTCATATAATGTAAAATAGCACAGTGCATTGCCATGGACAGGTTTCTGATAATATTGTCATTGACTCAAATTTGTACCATAACATAAAGTGTAAATACGTACAATTTCCCCTTTCCAGCTCGCCACTTACAGTTTTAATTGTGGCTTTATATTGATGATTGTTATGACATTTTTAGTTTTCCTCGCATAAATACTCAGCAGTATAAAATAATGGAATACAGCCTTTCCACATTTACGCTTTGGGGGAAATCCAATATATAAAAGTTTTATTTGCAACATATTGTTAAATAAATATGTATCAATGCTAATGACAACATTTTTCATCCACAAGAACTATGTAGTAAAAATTGCTAGTTTCTAAGTATTTCATAAACCTTCCCTGCAATAAACCAATGCTATGAGATGTCTCTTAGGCTGAGAATTGTAATAGCTTGGTCAGAAGCGTACTTTCCATATTTTGTAGGAAAGTAGTAAGGTCGCTTAGAGTAACTGTTTGTAGTATTATACAAATGTATAAATGATGACTCAAATACAAATCATAGTGTCAATAAAGGACCTGCCGATTAATTAGTGAAGTGTAAGCTCACCTGGTAAAACTGATTCCATCAATAGAACAGTGGAGTATTGGCATATCTGCTATTTGGCTTACCAGATGGAGATGCACAGCAGAGCATCTCAAATTGGGATGCAGCCATGTTGCATATTTCAGGGGAAGTCTCAGACTTCACTTGAACTTTCTCTTGAACATTTTTAGACTTTCATATCAGACCTCAGATCAGGGGTGCCATAGGAGCATGAGCCTCCCCTGATTATCTTTCACCCATACCCGTGGTGTCGATCATGCTTCTGCAGAACCAGTGAAGAGGGGTGCTGCACTTACTGCTACTAACCTTAAGAAGGTGTAATCTAAATCTGAAGTAGTTGTTAGGTAAGCAGGGCAACCTGCTATTTCACCTCTGATCTGAGGTCTGATAGAAGAGGACTTTTTAACACTTTTAAGCTACTACCAAGGGTGACTACTCCTGGACCTAAATAATAGGAAAACACCTCACCAAGGTGAAAATAAATTTGCTGATGACACCACTGTCATTGGGCCAATACTGAAAGTAATGATTTAGCTTACTGAAATGTAGTCAGTCCGACTTTATAAGAGCAACAAACTCTCCCCCATAGTCTTTGATTGAATGCTTCTAGAAGTTCACATGGTTTTTGTAGCTGGTTGTACTGTAGAAGTTCACATCTCATGTGACCTAAAGTGGAGCTCACCAGAGAAACTGCTTCCAGAGTCAACTCAACTTACCATGGAAACTGATGATCATATTCTTTCTTGTAATCATGGAATTAGTTGTGTTTGGATCATTCTGCAATTGGTATGATGATATATGATATACAGGTGAAAAAGACAAGAGTTGCATGAGAGTTGCAAAATGGGACACTGATGTTCCCCTTCCAAATCTGATTCTTTTGTACGAAGGAACAAGTTTGGGGTCAAAAAGGTTATTATTGACTCCTCTCACCCTGGACATTTCTTTTTTAAGGTCCTCCCCTCAAGTGGGTGGTAGAACGTTCTAGCATTATTAAGACTAAATGGCAAATGACCACCTTGTACCCTGTCCTTGACTTGATCTACTGAGAACCGCCTCCACTGCTGTTATAAACTATTGTATGCCATTGTATTGTACTGTTTTCCCCCTTCTTATATATAGTCTATTGTGTAATCTGTGAGCTAAAATTCGAAATTCCTTGTGTGTATGTATGTACAAAGAGAAATTAGAAATAATTCTGAGGCACTCAGATTTGATTTCCTAGCAATTCACATTTTGTGATTCTTATCGCACAGTGATTTTAAAGCAATTGTCCTACAATGGAATGCAATCACTTTCGCTGTGCTCAAAAAGGTCTGAAAGGGCTTTTGCGGGGTGATTTAAATTGCTGTATAATTGTGATCGCATATGTAAAAAGGGCCCATAGGATTACATGAGCAGCAATTCACTTGAGACTGCACATCAATGCAGTCGTTGTAGAAGCGAATTGCGCATCTCGCCTGTGTGAACCTACCAGAGTTTCTCCACAGTGTGCGACACAACATACTAGATGAGAATGGTTGTACATTTCAATAGCAGGTCCATGACTGTTTTATAATGTATAGCAACTGATTACAATTGAAACAATTATGATACATAAGCTGTGGCTTAAATATACTAATGTAACGCAATGTAATTCTCACCAGGGAGCTAGCAGGCTTTTTACTCATTGTGAGGGATATGCAAGTTGATTATTTCAATTCCCAATGCAATATATAGTGCTGTGAGATCTGTTAACTCTGTATGTTAACCATTGACCTCATTCATTATGCACTACCCTACCAGAAACAGGATGCAGCATATGTATAGGTGTTCCTGTTCAGTACAGCTGCTTACAAGGTCCTTACCTCCAAGACATATGCGACACACGGGACAGCTGATGCGCAATAATGAACAATACATTTCCCTGCAATACAATACAGAGAAGTAATAAGTGTCTATTTTCAACCATTCACTTGTGTGGAGAGTACCTTGTAATGCTGAGTAGAAAGAACAGACAGAGGTGATGTTTGAAGGACTGTGTAATTTCAGCTAAAGGATGTGCTTGCTAGATAAAGTGTTATTTCAAATTCATGTATTCCAAAAATACCTTTCTTTCTTCTCTGACAATGTTAAAAAGTTTATAATGGACTATTTGGCATTGTATAAACACAGAGAGAAAATCCTTAAGACAGATATGTTTGTTTCCTACGATATATAATAGACATTGCAGTGATTGAATTTATTTCAATGCTATGCTAACTAAAACATTGCATATCCAGCAGAAATAGCATATCTGAATATAAAATCAGAATTTAAAGAGGGCATATATTTAGCTTGACATGTGATTTGGGTCCACTTAATGGAAACACAACACTGAATCTTAGTTGGCATACACCCTCTTTTGGGCAAACCTGCCACCAAAAAATAAGTAAATATATAAATTCATAAGAGCACATTGTATGTAGCTATCCTTGCTTGAAGTACAAAGCTGCTTGTGTAGTTTAAATAATTTAAGTGATTTATGTAATTAGAAAGCATAGGCAAACCAGAGAAATTGTATATGTACTGCTGTGCTAGCATCTAAATATGCAGCAGTTTTTCAATTCCTATTAAACATTTGGATTCAATATGGTGAATATTACATGTAAATGTCTCTATGGATGGCATTAACAGCATTATAAACAGGCGTAATTTGCCTAATTTATCATTGCTCCTGATTGTGAAGTGATCACTTTTTCATTAGAGGTAAACAAATGTTTTCATATCTTGTTTATCTGTAAGGGTAGGACTGAATGTCTATAAAAAGCTTTTTTTCACTTTACCAAGGCAACCATTACCAACATCCAACTGTGGAAAAAGATCTTTGATATTTTATAATCTATCTAATCTAAAAAATAAAAAGTAATTAACATTACGTTACATTACATTAATATTATATGTTTAATATATTTTGTAATGTGGACTTAAAGTGGACCAAAATCCAGGATTTTGACTATCCTGGGTTTTGGTCCTTTCACCCGGGGAACCCAAACGGCAACTCACTTCTTCCTGGTCCTATGGTGCATGTGCGGCCGCTTGTCCAATCAGCGCACTTGGAGCCGCTGACGTAACGCCGTCTAAGGCTTCGTCTAAGAGCAGCGGTCCCGAGCATTCTGACGGATGCATCCTCAGCTTCCCTCTAACAGGAAGCATGCCTGTGCCAGCCATTTGCATATGCCCACACACTGCCTGTAATTGGGATGCCTGTACACTGCCTGTAATTTGGATGCCTGCACACTGCATTTGGGATGCCCCCACACTTTCTGCATTTGAAATGCATGCACACTGCCTGCATTTGGGGTGCCCGCACACTGCCTACAATTGGGATGCCTGCACACTGCCTGAAATTGGGATGCCCCTCATTGCCTGTAATTGGAATGTCCCTCTCTGCCTGTAATGTGGGATACCGCTCACTGTAATTTGGGATGCCCCTGACTGCAGGGGAATGGCTGCTGGGGAATGTGTTTATTGGGGGGGGCATGCTGCACACTGTATTTGGCATGCCCACACACTGTCTGTATTTGGGATGGCCATACAATGCCTGTAACTGGGATGTCCGCACACTGCTTGTAATTGGAATGCCCACACACTGCCTGTAATTGGGATGCCTGCACACTGCCTAAAATTGGGATGCATGTACACTGCCTGTGATTGGGATTCCTGCATATTGCCTGCATATGGGATGACCACATATTGCCTGCATTTGGAATGACCGCACACTGCCTGCATTTGGGGTGCCCGCACAATGCCTGCATTTCGGATGCCTGCACACTACCTGCAATTGGGATGCCCGCACACTGCCTGTAATTGGGATGCCCCTAACTGTGTGTAATTGGGATGCTCCTTGCTGCCTGTAATGTGGGATACCACTCATTGCCTGTAATGTGGGATACCGCTCACTGCCTGTAATTTGGGATACCCCTCACTGCCTTTAATGTGGGGTCTGTAATGGTGTGATTGGAGGAATTATGCACATTGTCTATAATAGGGTGATTGGGGGGGGGGGGGGTATTTTAGTACACCACTTGTTTCTGAATATTTTTTTTCTAATTTTTCTCCCCTGATTCCTGGGTGCATCTTACAGAGCAAAAAATATGGTATTTAGGTTTGTCAGCATATTGTCACCATATACAGTGAAAATATAAGCATTATCCACACAAACCAGCTTTTATCGAATTCCAAAATATATATTTAATACAAACAGAAAGTATTCTATGGTTTAAAACAGAACTAATAACCAGTGCTGCAAGATAGAGACTGCAAGGCTGCTAACTGGGGACTCAAAAGGTATTATGACTCCGGTTAAAGACTTCAGGTCTGGTGTCTTTAAACCTGACCAACACCCATTTTACAAAATATAGGTGTTGGTCTGCTGCGGGGGGCCCAAACCTTACCTGACAACTTGCTCCCTCGGAGAAATGCTGCCCCGCGATTGGGTCAGGTTTCCGCTTTGTTTGGCACCTCCCCTGGCAGCGGACCATCACCCATTTTTTGTAAAATGGGTGTTGGTCCGGTTTAAGATGTTGTATTTTGCTCAGGGCTTTGACATTCAAACATTTCCTTTTTAGAAAAAATGATCTGGCATTCATACACCCCTGTTTTGATGTTGTAGTCTGGCCAAGGACTAGGTTTATGCATGCAGCAGAAAGACATAAAACAGAAAAGTAAGAACTAAAAATTAAGATGCTTTGTCTGTTGCTCCTTAAGTTGTCAGCACATCCCTTTGCTTTTCACATCAACTTGATGTCATCAAGACTGTACCTGATAACTGTGCCTTGTGCAACTTTCATGTTACCTGGCCTGCCTATGTAATACATATGTAATACATACAAAATCTATAACCTGACCTTGGTTATACTTGGCCTTTCAGGCAATACCTATCTCCTGGAATGCACAAAACCAACGAGAATACAGACCTCAAATTAGCAATGCCCACAAAGGACAAATGCTTCTTTGATTTTTTTGGCGTAATCTTTTTTGAAGTACACGCTAATGTTGGGTCTGTGTTGCTATTTAGTGTGCAAAGGAGATGAGAGGCTACACTCTGCTATATAGTAAAGCAGGTCCAACCTAAAAGAATGGACTCAGATCCATTTAAAAATCGTCCTCACTTGGCGTTCTGCTCCTTTACAACCATTATGAAGCCTGAAAAATGAGCTTTAATGAGCAGAACTGTTCAGAAACGTTCCCAGCGGCACCTGCAGCCTTATCCTCAATTGTGGTTTGCCTGACAGGTGTGTATGCTAACCCGGTGAACCTGATTGGTTGGCTGCTGTCACATGGCTCATGTGGAACACAAGCACAATGTGGAAGGTCCTCTTTAAGAGATAACAGGTTAGCTGGCTAAAATCAACATCAGATTCAGTACGGACAAGATATAATGTTAACAGCCTTAGAGGAAAAGGAATGTAAACAGGTGCAAGTCTATAAAAAGGAGAAAAAATATAAAAAGGTTTACTCCTGATGAGTCAGATCATATTCTATCTGTATTTTGCAATTCTTAATAAAAAAGGATGCAATTCTGCCGGGCAGGCTTCTCAAGGTATACTATGACCTAGAGGACTGACTTGCAAAAGGAAACATTTTCCCTAGTCTGCATTCACATTCAGATGCTGAATCAGTTTCCTGAAATGCTACCGGACACTTGAAGTAAATGCTGCAGTAGGATATAGTTAATGCATGGAGTTAAATGTCACAGTGTAGATGAAGGTCTTACTCAACAAAAGCTGAATGTCCATATTTCATATTAGTTCAAGGCAGTCCAATCAACACGATATATTGTTATCGTCTGCTGTATATTATTCACCATGGAGACTAATTAATACTTTCTTCAACGACTTTGCTCTAGTTCTGTGACCCTGACCATACTTTGAAGTTATGATCAGAGTTATACAAAGAAAAACAAAGTAATAATAATACACAGAAGAATAAATATAATCAAAGAAATCTTCAGGCAAGAAGATTTTTTGCCACAGCTTCTAATTAGTTCCATGTTCCAGGTTTCACCTAAAAATAATTAGTGCTACTAACACAACTTGTTTTTCTTGCCTTAGTGCTTGTGGTAAACATTAAATAAATGTTTCATAGTTTATAACACATATAACTTTTGGGCAGTAAATGACATTTGGCTTTAAAGAAAAATATACAGTGCTGTCAATTAAAATCTAATAATAGCTATACCAGTAGTATGTTTTTAATGTACTTTCAAGCAGGAAAAGTCTCAACTGTTTGTTGCAGTACCATTTAGTCACTCACTGGTGGTACTTCTGATCTTGGACCTGTGTTTACTAGTGTCCACCAGTGGGTGGGTTTCTGTGACTTTCTCACCAGAATAATTACTCAATGTTGTGGCTAACTATCAGGCTATAAATTAGATCCACAAAATCGGTTCATTGCTCCAGTTTTGTATCACCTGCTGCTGAAAATATTTCCTGCTCTCAGCGATTCTACAAACCTCCACCCACCCTTGGCTTTGGTTTAATGTCACCCCAACTCTGTGTTCCTGTCAGCCCCTACTCCAAATATCTGGTCCTCAAGTTTTTGACCCTGTCTTCTTTTCTGTCACACTGTTCTCGGTTTTAGTGTCTTTAATCCTGGTCCTTTGCATTCCTGTCCCCAATCTGGTTCCTGTAGTCATGACCTCAATTTTAGTTGCCTGTCATCCTGGTCCTAGGTCCTGCTCCACCTCCTGTTTTCCTTTTCTGAGCCTCAGTTGATATTTGTATATATTTTGCACAGTATGGCAGTAAGCTTTGGTGTATCTGTTGTAGTGTTTGATTGCTGTGCTGTGCTATGTTGGTGTGTTATTGTGCCCCATTATCCTCACAAAATTGTTGAATGTAAGGTCATTTAGTTGGTTACCTCTTGAGGATTCTTCATGTGTATGCACAGGGATGTGTGTTCAACGTGCAATACTCTTCTACACCAGCATCTTTTTTAGCAATTGGGGAAGTTACAACATTTCTCTAAGTCCACCAAAACACGTGATTTGAACTATCCTGGGGTTTGGCATGTACCTAGATTTGTGAAACCCTGCCAGTCGCCCAAAATAAACACCTCGCCGGTGCTCCCATAGGGTAGGCCTGACTCTGCTCCAATCTTTGGCCTTGCATATCAATGTGCGGCTAAATAAATGGAATGGGAGCTGAGCTGCACTTGTGCACAGCACCCCCTGCACCCCTCTGTGGCTGTGTGCAGCCAAGTCAGCCATCTAGTTATGGTGGGCGGAGCCCACACAGATGTAGAAAAATGCATGCAAAAAATAATATTTGGGGATTTAAAATACTCAGTTTATACCCTCCAGCAGCATAAAGGGATTTGCTATTTACACCTGTTGCAATGGAATAATTAATGGATTATAATGGAAAAATAATTTACATGCTGTAAGCAAAAAAAAGTGGTGTTAGGTCGGGGGTTAATATCTGAACAAAGGTTGGTGACCAGCTGGGAGCATTACACTAGTTATGTCTAGTTACCGTGTGTAAATGATTTATTGATGCTTTATGTCCCTAATGACTTATGATAGAAATGGTCTTACCAATGACTCCCAAGCCAGCTGACAGTCAAAAGAAGTCAGGGCTGATGGAGTTCAAAAATGCTCAGGAAAAGAAGAGATGTGAGTAGGCATACTGCATACTTGAATGATGGCAGATTATTTGGAAACTATGGTCTGTTTTATACTGTTGTGCAGCGATCTTGGAGCAATCGTAAAAATGCTGCTTGACGCATTTTTTTGTGTGATATCCCTTGTGATCGCACACAGTAAAATAGCGCTCCCAAACACTTGTGAATTGCCTTCAAAGCGCAGGTACAAGGGCGATAGTTTGTGCCCCAGTGATGCCCCAGTCTAAAAGTAGTCTTAGTTATTAGATAACATTTTATAAACTGCGTGGCAGACGATGAGATCAGGATGCAACAGCTATGACTGACAGAGCAGTTTCAATAAACTCCAGTATATTTCAATGCAAAGTACCCAATTTTTTGTTTTAATCTGCACCTGATTGTAAAGTTGCAATGGAGTGCAATGTTTTTCCAAAGAGAATGAATTTGCAAAAAAACCCATTTTAATTCCTTGTAGGGTACCATTATTTTCACATTTGTAAGAATATCTCTACCTCATTGGAAAAACATTATCTAGAGAACTGCGTCATCAAACAATCCAGTGAGGTGCATGAGAAAACATGTATTGAAAACATTTATTATGTGTTAGGATGAGAGGTCTTTCCAAAATGATAGATGTATTTGATTAAGGGTTGGTGAGGATCTCAACTAGATTACCCTCATATAGTTATCTTCTATACATCTTATTGGATTCTCACTCAAAAATCTATGACTCAAGACTTATTTGACAGTGGACCTGTAACAATCAGATGCATGGTAAGTAGCATGTATCTGTTCTGTGTCCACTGATGCCCATGTACCGGTACCTAGTACAACTTTACTCTGCTCGGCTAGTAGTAAAATATTTGTCTGTGAACATAGCTAAAAAACATAGGACGGAAAACACAGCTTCCAAGGGCCATCAGAGTGGTAGAGAAGTGGGACTCATACATATGATAATCAATAACCCCTTAACTTGGTACTGAGCTATTCCAAGATAACAAGTTGCACAACTATGACCCTGGTGGCCCCAGTTCTAACACATCAGAGGCCCCTGGACCACTATATGGTGTTTTACATATTCTTCTCACAATATCATTCTTTGCACAGCCATTCCGGAACCCCCTCCCCCAATTTATAAGAAGAGATCATATGTGGGTTTGAAAGTGTCATATTTAGAATGTTCACAGGTCAAACCCAAATGTATCCATAATTTCGCTAAAGGCTGGTGGTTATTGCACAGACATTTTTTGTACGAGCTTTTTGCTGATTATAGCAACAGCAAGGCTAATTTGTTCTGTACTAAGCAGATGAATATTACTGGCCACAAAAAAAAGTAAAATGTTAAATAGCTGTGTAACATAAAGGCATCGGGGCAATAATACATAATAACCGAAAAAAGTACTTTTGCTGACTAAAAAAGGCATGAGTACAGAACGCCAAAGACCCCGGAGGAAGTTTGTTTTATTAAGCACAATGTGAATCCACCATTTACTAGTCCGTTTTATTTTCCATGTACAGAAAGCAATTATACTGCTTAATACAGTATGAATAATCAGCAGTATTTCCATTCATTTCATAATGACATCCAGAGAGAAAGGCAGAGTAAATAACACTGATAAACTTTTTGAAACTATTATACAACAAAGCATGCAAACTGTGCTGAGATCATATATTTTAGCAGAAGATAGGAACTTTTGAAATATATAGTTCTAACTGTTTCAGCTTAGTCATGCCTAATCATGGCATCTAGCCATGCTCAAGGATTATCTCATAAATAACAAGTGAAAATCAGCTAAACACTATTTACTGGAAACATTGATTTATCTAGAGAAGAGAAAATAATTACCCTGATGACAGACACAATACATCAAATTAAAATCATAATCCTTCCATGGTCTAATGTTTACAGTTCACTTAAAATGCAGTGCTGGCGTTAGGAAGGCCTTTTGTTACAACACATGTTATTATGGGAAATGCTCTATGGCGGTTATCCAAATGACCCCACTGTCTTATTGTTCCACTCCGGACCGGCCTTAGGGTAAATGTCACCTTGTGCAAGGTTTTAGCAAGGTGTCCCCCCTACACACGCACACACATCCATACACACATTCCTACTAATTGGAAAAGAATAGGCAGGAAAGCTGCAAATAGATAATCCTCTCGAGAAAGAGAGAGAGTTGGTGGAAAGCAAGGGAAAGAGAATGACAGGAGTAATACAGACAACAGGAGACCGAGAGAGATGGAGCAAAAAAAAGGTCGCACACCCCAAATACCGGCCATGTTTCAAGGGGCCACAAAAACATAAGCAGCGAATAAGCAAAGCTTACTGCAGGAAAGCAGTAGCCTTAAAGCACTGTATATGTTTTAAGGTATAAGCTGAGAAATGTATTGCAAAATTGTGTAATGTTAAAAATCCATATAAACACAGCAGCTAATGAGAGGAGGGGTCACTTTTATACCCAAACCGAATAAAACTCCCACCAAGTGGATTTCTTCTTCTGGTAGTGTTCCAGGTTTCTGAGTGAGATTTTTCCTCCTCCCATTAAAAGAAAGAAACAAGCCTGGCAGGATATTTCTTGATGAAGCGTGACCCCTTCTCCACCATCTAGCATATGTATATAGATTTTGATAATTTCACAATTTTTTCTTGATAGCCCTCCTTTACACAGATGTTAGTAGAGGTGAGTCTGAAAGAAGAAGTGGGCAGGAACGAGGCTGAACAATTTTAGGTGAGGCAGGAAGAGGTGTGTAAAGGTGCGTCGGGCAGAAGTGGATAGAGCTGAGAAAGACAGTAATATGTATGATAGACAAAGATGAGGTGGACAGAAGTGAGTTGAGCAGAGGTGGAAAGAGGAAAGAAGAGATGGGCAAATGTAAACTGAGATGAGGTGGCAGAGGTTAGATAGTAGGCAAAGGTGAGGTGGGCAGAGGTGAAGTGCTCAGACATGAAGGTTAGCAGAGGTGAGTCTGAATGAAGAAGTTGGCAGGAATGGGAAATTTGAGGTGAAGCAGGAAGAGGTGTTTAAAGGTGAGTCAGACAGAGGTGAATAGAGCTGAGAAAGACAGTAATAGGTATGACAGAAAAAGATGAGGTGGACAAAAGTGAGTTGAGCAGAGGTGGAAAGAGGAAAGAAGAGATGGGCAAATGTAAACTGAGATGAGGTGGCAGAGGTTAGATGGTAGGCAAAGGTGAGGTGGGCAGAGGTGAAGTGCTCAGACATGAAGGTAAAGTGAGCAAAGGTGAGATGGTTTGATTTGTGATGGACAGAGGTGAGGTGGAAAAGGGTTGGGAAAGGTAAGGGCGACTACTAGCATTAGAATATAAGTCATACGGCACTTACTGTCTACAGTACCCAAAGCAGTTGTGAGGTTAGATCTCAAAGATCAAAGGCAGCACTGGGTTCAAGCCTTTTCCCACCTAAAAGATTTTGCCTGAATTTGACATTTGACTTGCAGGAGGCCACAAATAAGGGCAGTGCAGGCTATATGTAGTTCAGACCTTTATAAATAGCCCTCAACGTTTAGAATTTAATACATCATTGAATAACACAGTATCTAAAATATGCACTAAAGTTTTTGCAAATGTTTTGTCTCTGTTTTGACTTTTTAGCTATATAATTTTCAATCTATGCCACCATTGATAACTGTGGCTACTGTAACATCCTGTTCATCCTGTTATCTGGTTTCCCATTAACAAGAATGCTGAGCTTACTGTATATCTATTGACTTCTTCATAGACCACTAACTGCCTCTCCAACTTCTCAACTGACCCAATTGTTTAATCAATTCCAACCTTCTAAAAAAGAATATAAATGACATTGTTGAACTAAATATTCCACAAATTAGCAACTTAATCAATAAAGTCCAGACAGTGCACAGAGCAATCTTAATGTACAACAGTGAAGATATGCTATTCAATTTGAAGATATAATCCACTGTAGAACTTTACATCAAGGTGCCCACCATCGCTTAAAATACTCTTACCAAAGCTTTTCAGGCCACAACCATAAGTTTCTTATGTTGGCGACATATTTAATGGTCCTTAAAACCTTTTAGTAGGTCAAATAGGAGCAGAGGACCCACTCCCCTCACTTCCACCATTACCACTAGCAAGATGGGCGGTTTACTTCACCCTGCTGACATCACCCCGAGGGACAGGGGTGAGTAAAGAATTTTTTTTAATAAATGTCATTTTTTGGTGTGGTGTCTTTTTTCTTTACCGTTAACCCTTTGTTTTGGTTGAAAAAGCACAAGGTGCACACTTTGTCAGCTTAAATTGTCAAGTAAAATTGCCCTTACACACATGTTTTACTTTGGGGTGTATGGCAACTCTGCCCTTGACAGTGCCTATGCATGTTGGGTATTGTTCTGTTTGGGGGATGTTGTTTTTCTTGTTTGCATGTTGTGTTTTAGGAAGATGTGGCTTTGAATCTGCTTTTTTATTCTTTTTTCAGGGAAATTTTTTTCAACCAAATAATTCATCAAGGGATTACTTATAGAAAACTGCACCAACGTCAACAAGTGTGGTACGCCTAGAAAGCTTAAGGTGTGTACTTCCAGAGAATATTTTTGGGCTTGTGGGGGGGGGGGGGGGTATTTCAAATGTAAAGGGTTGTTTTACTTGCAAAACTGCAAGGTGCCCATAGCAGTTGTATTCCTAAATCGCTGTTTCAGTTTGGGGGAGTGTACTGGGCAGGAAAGGGTGTCTAACAATACACATGTGGTACCGCTGTAAGAGAAATGGGGCTTTTACACGCAATATGATTTTATTAAAAATGGAACTAATAAAATACTGAGAATACACTTAAACAAGGCCAAACAAGACATTCCATGTAAAAGCCCAGCTGAAAAAATATATATATTTTTTTTTCTGGGAAATCCCTTCAAAAATCACAGTTGAACATGTATGGAGCAAACTACTGAAAAATGGTCTGGCAGCAGAGGGTGACTAAATCTCCTGGTAGGCTGACAGTTAAATGGCTGAACAAACCCCACCATTTTGATAACCAGCCAAACTCATTCTTAACAGAAGAATTGTTGTTTGCTATAATTAAAGTGGACCTAAACCCTTTCAATCTGCAGTGTCTCAGAGACCAGCTGCATCTCCCATCTCTCAATATCCTGCATAGGGATGTCCGTCTGACTAAAACCCTGAGAAATGTCCCTAATAAAGACAGAAACCCACCCTGCCACACAATGCTACCATTACCCAGTGACCAATGTTGTTTGCCATAGTCACTGGGAGGCCAACTTCATAAGAGGGGCGGGCTATCTGTTTGTATTAAAGGGATTTCTGTGGGTTTAATCACAAATAGGTAACAGTATTTTGGATCCCGGGGGTGAGGGATACAGTTACAAATGTTAAGTACATGCCTGTTTTAATGTTCCCTGCATATTGAAAATACTCCTATTTTGTGTCCTACTTATTTTTAGAAAACATTTGTTTACATTACCAAATAATTCACACATGGGGAACTGTAACATAAAATGACAAGCAAAAGTGCGGCAAAAATCGAAAACGCATATGACAGTCATTATTAAATATCACCAAGAACATTTTGTTTTGTTTATATCTCGAGTCCTAAACTGAACAAAATATTCCAAGAAAATCATAATGAACACTTTAGAAATTATACAAAATTATATACATTTTAATAATGGATTTGTCGGGCAAAATAATAGCCAAATATTTATTTACTAAAACATTTAAGAATATTATAAACTGCTTTGTCATCCATCATTGAGCATTAAAATTATTAGTACGCAGAATCATCTGAGCACTGTCATAAATATAAGTAGCAAGCTTATCTCAAGCCAACAGTAATACAATTATGATCATTCATTTATTATTCACAGTGTGCCACCATCCAAGAAAGAAAAGATACTGGCTAGCAAATAAGAATGAACATCCTGCCATTGTGAAACATCCACAGGCATTAAATAATAAACAGTGCCCACAGAAACAGTGTTTCATATTGTGCCACGTTAGTCCAAATATAAATGTTTTTTTTCCTCTTGTGTCTGCATTCCAAATCAGGATGCCCCACTGTATGAAACCCCCCAGGTTGCACAAAACTCACTTTTTACAGCAGCTCTCTCGCAGATGTAAAACATCGGCAGACTGTATCCCCGGCATCTCTGCGCTTTGGTACAATCCAGCACCTAGCCATTCAGATAGGCTGGGGGCGGGAGCATGTACATTTTTGGGGATGTGTCTTTGCTCCCAGTTGCCAAACGCAGAGCCTTTTGCCGACAATATGCACAACAAACGGCTCCAAATGAATGAGAGCCTGCACATGTGTCCTATGACTGGGGATATGTTTTTATTGGGCAATTTGAGGGGTTTCCCAATGCGGGGCAACCCAAATTGAAATGCCCTGGGGCAAGGAACAAAATGCTCCACTTTAAGGTTGTTAGTCTATCAATAAGCAGATACATCCATAGGTCCCAAACCTACAACATTTTAAAAAAAGATACAAAATTCAAAGCTTAACGTGGAAGCCACCACCAGAGCCAGGTATCCGGGCCATGAAGCCACCCAAAGGCATGTTCTCAGAGTTGAAAGTCAGAAACCTGATCCAGTTTTTACAGATAATATAGATTTTACAAGTATCCCCAAAAGAGTTGAGGGTAACATTGCAGAGCGGTACAGTACAAAGAAGTACAGGTGAGACAATCTTCACAGCGTTCTCTTCATCACAGCAGCGAGATGCACACATAGTTACATAGTTAATACAGTTGAAAAAAGACATTTGTCCATCATAGAAGGCTGTAAGCCATCTCAATTGCAGGCTCATGACTGCTTTACAATAAATCCCAATTAAATAAAATTGAAACATTAATGATACATCAGCTACTGTCTAGCTAAAACAAGTTAACACAATGAAACACTCCTCGGGGCCAGTCTTAAACTCCCAATGTGAGTTATAGCACTGCGAGAGCTGTCACCTCTGTGTTTAAAATAGTAATTACAGAGTAAAGTATTTGTCTATAGTTGGGTTTTCAACAAATACACTATTTATTAAAACTGTTTCTTAAATAAAATAAAACCATTTTGTAGACTTTAAGCTCTATGGAGAACCCCCCTTCCAAAAAGTATTCCATGTTGTATTCTGTACATACTTGGCGACCAATAAAGTATTTGTATTCGTATTTAATCCCTAAGTTAAGTCCTTAACCTGTAAAATTGTAGTTGATAGTTCTGGGGCAAACAATGTATTTTTATGTAAGTGGTTGTTTAAGCAACTTCTGCTGTAATAAGCAACACCTCTTCACCTGTTATGGCAAGAGTGGTCTTCCATAATCTCTATCCCCTATAATCACAACTGTCAGAAAGATGCAATGCATTAGGATTGGCAATTTATTTCCAAATAGCACAACACTGTAGACGTCTATTCAAATCTTCATCTAAGTAACTCAATAAGGTGATAAACTACTTCAACTTGCACAGAAGATTCATTAGACCACTCCAATTTGCTTGGGCGTACCACTAAATTCAACTAGTGACACCAAAATGCAGTTACATTTGAAATGTATTAATACATCTAAAAATAAAAATCAGCACTGACATCCCAATTCCAGCCCTTTATAAATGATCATTATTTTATTTCAGGATTGCTTAGCACACAAGCAAATGTCTGTGAACGCTGGTTTATTAATGAATCTGGCTTTCAGACCTGTGCATTACATGATATCAAACAGAAGTGTCACATATGACTCCGACTTTAACAAATATTGATAGAGGAGGAAAAAACGATAAAGCATTTTATACTTCATAATTAGCAATAATCACCATTCTACATATGTTTCATGTTAATTGCAATGCTAATTGGCAATATGTTTCTGCTTCTTGGAACTAATAGATGATAGAAAACCAGAACTGTGTTGTTAAATAAAGAGCCATTGGGACAAATATTGCCAAGACATTATTTCTGGCAGTGAATAGGCTTGGTTATTACCCTTAATAGCAGATTTTGTAAAATGGAACAAAATAGCAGTTTAGGAAAATAGTTCTGACATATGCTAGGTCAGTGAATGAACAATAAACACCTCTTAAACACATGAGAGCTTAGCATTATATACTATATACCGTATTTTTCGCCCTATAAGACGCACTTATTTTTCCCCAAAAGTGGGGGAAAAATGTCTGTGCGCCTTATCGGGCGAATGTAAAAAAAGAAAAACTCACCCGTCCCCGGCGCTCCCGCTTTGCCTGTCACACTGCGGGGGCACCGAGGAGCGGCAGGGGCCCTGTCCCGGCCCCGCCGCTGTGATAGCTGTCTTTTTCCGGCAGCGATGACAGCCACGGGTCCATCCAGAGACAGCGCCCCTGCCGCTCCTCCATCTGCTGCTTCTTCCGCCTGGGGCACATGCGGGCACCCAGGTCAGGGCAGCGGGTGACCTGCACCAATGCCACACTGCTTATGATAATGGAGTGTACACTGCCTATATGGGAATGGGAGGGGGGAGAATGCCACACTGCCTATATAGGGAATGGGAGGGGGATGCCACACTGGGCATACGGGGAATGGGATGGGGGCATCCCACACGGCCTATGGGAATGGGATAGGGGAATGCCACACTGTCTGTAACGGTGCGTTTTTGGTTTAAAATATTTTTTTTCTTATTTTTCTCCCCCAAATCCTAGGTGCGTCTTATGGGCAGGTGCGTCTTATAGGGCGAAAAATACGGTACTATAGATGCATTGGCCTTTTACAGTTCTCTGCAATACACTGTTAAATACATACATGCATGGAACTAGATCCACTTAGATCTCACCATAGCTACTTTGTAATACTTAGATCAATTTAGTTAAATTAACATTATTCTCACTTTAAATTGTGTGGTTTGCATTCCGCTATTTTTATAACTGTTATAAATAAAGGGGGCATTTTGGGAGGTCATTTAGGCTCTCTGCACACCTATCTGTAATATCATCATTATTATTATTTTTATTATTATTATTATTATTATTATAATAGCTCTGTCTTCAGTAGCGCTGTACAATGGAGTAATTAGAAATAGGGTAGAACATACAGTACATAGACTATTACAAATTAGGTGCTACAGAGTTCACGGTGAATTGTATATTCACCGTGAACTCTGTACAGTGAATATACAACAGTACAGATCCCTGCCCTTGATAGCTTACCGTCTAAAACTTTAGGGATGTGAGAGATGGAGACAGACAGAGACAAACAGAATTGAATTTTTTGGCAAGTGCCATTTCAAGAATTATTTAAGGCAGTTTTAAGAAGCCAGTGAGCCTTTCCATCCAATTATGTCAATAGGCATCAACATAGGGGAGTCAATGCAAAATTAAGAGATTGTCCACTTAAAAGGAGACTCTAAATGATGTTAGAAAGGAGGTTTATTGATGCGCGCTGCTGTGACTTACCACTGATTCTCTTGTCAGTGGCGGCGGGGTGGCAACGGCAGCAGCATTTGAATCTTGCCCCAGCCAGGGCTACAAAAAGATGGCCGCAGATTCAGATGTAGCTTCCACTGACAGAAGAGAATCGGGCAGGTCACAGCTGCTGCAACTGTAGGTGAAGCAGGTTGATGGGCTGCTCAGCAACTTTGCAATTGGGGTTTGCCCATCTCATCTTATGAACAACACACTTCCTTGAACCAGTGAATAAACACCATATCAGTGACTACGCACAGGTGAATAACCCACTAAGGGGCAGTGAAGTGCACATTTGCCTATAGCGGTGGGTTACCTTTAATTTGGCACCGGGGGTTAGGTGCCTTGCTAAAGGAGACTTCAGTCATGTTCCATTGCCGGGAATCAAACATGCCAGTCCCTGGTCACAAGGCAGATTACCTACCTCTATGACTGACGCACATGTTTCTACACCATTTATAACTATGTGTTATTTATCTATACCTGTTAAGAACATTTTTTTTTATTTCGATACATTTGGAAGAGTTGCACCCAAAATAATGATCTTTTATTTCTCTTTAGACTCACTTTTTGCCTGTGATCATCAAATAGAATGTTTATCACCAACAGAAAAGGTCATGAATGTCTCTGGCACGGGAACCCTAGTGGCTACATTTCAGCTTTACAGACAATGGTTTCTTTTCTGTCCCAGCAGATGTGGTTAAAAAATCTACAGTAAGAACATGGAAACATGCATGCAATAAAGATGAATCTATGTGATGATAAAAAAAAAGAAAAGAGTAGAATGAACCATACTATCTTAAAAGAAAACTCAATTTTTGTCAGGTTGTTGTTCTGTCTTCTGGTTCTCCCCTTTTGGGATGTAAAATAAACATTTGTGTTAGGATAGTGCCCCCATACCTGTAATTCTAACAACATATTTAGCATGCTGTTGCAAAGTTTCTTATATTCCTGTGGGTACATGTCTCAGCAGCCTTCCACTGACAAGGGTCAGCAGCAGTTCCCCTCCCCCGCAAACCAGAGTCTAGAAATAGCAGACAGTTGGTACTGACAGGTAAAAACTGATTCATTACTAATGGCAGGTTTCGGCAGATAAGCGTCTGTATAGCGGCGCTTAGAGCGACCGCTAGTAGACGCTTAAAGCGGGTATTAAAGCGCCTCAGTCGCTGTAGTAACCTGGCCAGCATTGATGAATCTGATATATGTTGGGCGCTCTAACACCAGTACAGCGCTACAGTGAGCGAGAGGTAGCGCCAGCTCAGTGCGACCTACTCTCAGTGCTCCATACCATACTTATCAAAAAAGGACACACAGCGTTGGCACTCTAAATCTGGTCGCTATAGCATAGAGCACCAGACGCTGTGTGAATAAAGTCTGTTTCTGAATACATATACACCGGTAACAAAGCGAAAAACATGTTTCTAAAAGTGTTTATTTGCAGCCAGGAGAGGTCACACAATGTTTTGAGCAAAAAAAAAAAAAAATGTAAAATGTCAAACACACTGTTTAAACACAAGCAAATGAACAGCCGTTGAAATGTATGAGAGAGAGACAGTGAGCGCTCTGGAAGCTGGAGCGCCGGCGCTATATGCTGAGCCACCTGTAATAATACATCGGATGCTACATGGCGCTGTTAGAGTCGCTCACCAGATTTGCTTTCGTAAATGTGGTTTTGCCTATTTTGTTGAGAGAGAGCTTTAGAAAAAAGTGTCAATAATAAAAAACCATATAAATATGCTGGATGAAGGGAGGAGAGGTCATTTATAGCCCCTGCATCAAGAAATATCCCCCCAGGCTTGTTCTTTATTTTAATGGAAGAGTAAGAGGAAATCAGGGGTGACAGTTTTTTATATGCTAAACCTGTCACCCCTGGATTTTATTCCTCCCAGGAGAATAAACCACAAAGCTTGGCGGCCGTTTTATTCAGTTCGGGTTTATAAGTGGCCCCTCCTCTCATTAGCCGCCATGTTTATATGGATTTTTAATATTACTCAATTTTACGATAGTGCTCCTTTAATGTCACTCCTCAGTTTCACCAATGTCCACATTAACCCTCATTTTTAGTGAGAAGCAACATTTTCATTGAAAAGTTTCAAGCTATCTGAGGCTTCAATATGTTAATAGGGTATAACTCTTAGTACTACAACAAAATATTTGCAAACTAAGGATATGGAATGCAAATAACACAGTTAAAGGGTTTTATGACATGATACAGGCATAATTTCATTTACCGACTGTCAAGTTTTATTTGCTTTGAAAAGCCTAAAACGCCATTCTGTAGGAAATGTATGCCACCACCATGTCTGCAATTTAATTTGAGCAACAGTAAATGGTCTCCTTGCATCCAAGCACTGCTAAAGACAACTAAAGAGTAAAATACCCTTAGTCACATTTTCCATTTACATATGAGGTTTGTAAGAGCTAACGATAACATATTACAAATAGAAGAAATGTAATGTTTTAAATGTACCATCTCTCTGGAAAACGGAGCAGGAAGCTGACAGAAGAATATATTGAGAATTATAAAAAGGCAATTCATCACGATTAGTGCCTTCGTTCTCCTAATGCAAAGAAGGGGAATTACCAGGAGGCATTCATAAAACTGAAATCTGTGCTAAGATACATGGTGTGACCCACACAGCACAGGACTTAAACTATAATGCCAAAATCAACAGGTACTATACTGACTAATTTAGAGTGCACCTTACAAAGAAACAGATACATGTCAGAAAGATATCCCAAACTAAGCCCACAGAAGAAAAATCTGCCATCACACAATGCAAGCTAACATTAACACATATAATATAGAAGCCATTACCTCTTATATACCCTTGCCATAGATTTCTGAGAACCCTGACATTATTATTCATAAACTGTCTTAAAGCAGAACTCCTGGCTCCTTGCTCCCATCATCAACTCTTTCCACAAAAAAACCCAATCATGCCATCCTCCTCTGATCTTTAGAACAGAAGCTGGAAAAGGTGTCTGATCTTTCGGTCAGTTACCCAATACCTGGAGCTTTGCAGCCATGGCAGCTGGCATGCAAAGTGCTCACACCCCCATCGGGATGAAAGGAGGACTGTGGAAATTAGGTGAATTACGGGATTCCTGCATTTCTTCATTAAAAGGAGATGACTACTAGGTAATATAAAGAAATCATCTTGTACTCATTACATATCACATGTTTTCTAACATATAAAACAATATTTAGTATACCTTAAAGCGGAAGTTCATTCTAAATCTCCCCCTCTACTGCTGCACCTGGTGTGAGGCCTATTTTAGTGGATCTGCCCTTCCCCTGGCGCAGCAGGATTTTGTTTGCTTTGTTATCGATCTGTTTGTGGCTCTGCATTTTGGCGCTCTGAACCTGAACCCCTGTTGGAGTCTAGTGGCAAGCAGGCCTCTCCCTGGCATCCCTGGCCATTTTGCAATCCTTGTCCTCCTTGGGGCAGGACTCTTATTGGCTTCTGGAGGCTACTGGCACCTGTCCTGGGCCATTGGGTGAGTGCACCAGCACCTTAGGGTTTCCTTTATTTTCTTTATTAGTTATCTTGTTAGTTAGCCTTGTTTCTTTTCTCTGGAAAGCATTAAGCTTTTCAACCAGCTCATTTGGGTATTCCAGTCAACTTCACAGGTGGGATCTAGTGTTTAGTGCAAATTTCTGGTGGCCTAAATTAAGTCTAGCAAACAGAAATGCTTTAAAGAATTTGTGTATTTAGGTTGAACTCTAGACTGCCAAGCTGATCAATAACTGTAATTATGTATAATTAAATCCTTATATTGCTGAAAATGTATAAATATGCACCCACTGTGAGCTTCTGCATTTTCTTTCTCAATGGCATTTAAATCGTAAGCTTAGTCAAAAGTGACCGCCCCCGCCCTGCCACTCTACCCTGGCATTGAGGCAGGATGGGGGTTAGAAAGAAAAAGGCCCCTTACTTTCTTCTCAGGCCAGCGCCACTCTCCAGTCTTTGTGCTTCCGCCGAGGAGAAACACAAAGCCGCTTCCCCCAGGTCTGCATGTGCTCCCCCCACCCATTCACTTGAATGGGCAGATAGGAGAATGCACGGAGCCAGGGGATGTGGCCCTGTGCTTTAAAGCAAGATGATGGCCCCCAGGATCCGGAGCGCCTCTGGATAAGGTAAGGGGTATTTTTATTTCTAAACTGGAAGGGCAGGATGGGGGTCACTTTTGAGTAAACTTCCACTTTAATTGACATAATTAAAGATTAAAAATATGTTTAAAGATCCATGAGGATAGGCTGGAGGAGTATTGGGAGGTGTGGGACCCCTGGATAAAGGAAGTCTTACCTACCACGTTCGACAGGAACCTTCTAAGTGTCTGAGGCTGGGTTTTTCAAATGGACCATTCTGGAAATGTCAATTACATTCCTACCTCCCCATCCTGTCCCTCCCTTTCCTTCCCAGATCTTCCCTTCCCCCTTTCTCCCTCCCCCCCCATTTTCATTTCAGTTTATTACTTTATGTTACTTCTATATTTATTTTTCTCTCGGTCGAAGTTTGAATTCATATGTTCAGATTTTATAAAGCGGACCCACTGTTGATTTTTTACGCTACTTTGAGGTTAGGTAATGTTGGTTCTATGCTTATATGCTAATTAAAATTCGATTTTGTCCTTTCATAATGCTTTATTGATAATGCCGTTTTCTAGATATTTAGAATATTTGCTTTTGCTCTACTGAAGAGCCTATAAATGCTGCAATTGTTTGTTTGCTGACAATAAGGTATAACAGATCTAACGATGTTTTATGCTCAATATGAGAATATTGTCTGTTTTTCTTTTTATGCTGATGTATGCAATAAAAATCATTGAAACGAAAAAAAAATTGTTTAAAAAGGCCATTCCAGCCTGCAGGGCCTTTTTCAAAATGGAAACTTCAGGGACTGCACTCTACGGGCTGCATCAGACAGCCCAAGGAAGATGGTGGTACTCAGAGCTCGGATCGTGCAATAGACGGTGCTGGATTGCAGCCAAGGTAAGACTTTTTGTATGTAAACCCTCCGCCCTGCTTCAGCACTTGGGAAGGGTGGCAGGGACATATGGCCATGTGGGCTGGAATGGTTCTTTAACCCATTTTGAAGCAGAGTGCTGCTCTCTGATCAATGACTGTGGTCACTTCTAGTGCCTCAGCTTGTGCCTTCTGTGAACTTAGTTCATAAGGCATTAGCCTATTGACTTTGAACTTCATTTGTCTAAGTAGTACCTGACAGAGGTTGTGATATGCTGCTAATTATTATTTTTAAGTGACCAACTCTGAACCAACCTCTGACTAAGTGCCAATCATAATACTTCTATTTCTAAGGTGAAGCTCACCTATTAAAAAAAACTACAGGAAAAAAATATTTTTCTCTCGTTCACTGGTAACTCTCCAGTTGCACTCTACATACAAACACAGCAGTCACTGGCTGGATAAAATGCAGCTGGGAGTTTTATTAAGTGTGAGGCTGCAGCTGCCTTATCTACCTACTACCAGGTGCCCCACTGTTACAATGTAACAAGCAGGACAGCATTTAGCTCTTACATTGTGCACTGGCATGCTAGAGAAATCACTGTAAAATGCTACCTCTGTATATAATATATATATATATATATATATATATATATATATATATATATATATATATACTTTAAAGATCCCAAGTACATTTTTATAAATGTTTTGACTTTTCAGACCCATCTATTGATATTAACAGGAAGAATGCATTCTTCTCCGCCTTTTTTACTACAATCCAATCATACAAACATGACGTATCCTGCTAATGTATATAACAATGGTAATATGACCAAGTTAAGAAAAGCTTGGGCGTTCATTGTGACTAGAGTATGGTCCAATTATATTCCATAGTTGTCATTTCCAAACAGCATACTGTTGCAGATACTGTGGCTGTATGTTTTTCGTGTCAATCCTTTGCATTTTCATTATTCTTTTGTTATGTCACAATTTCCTTCACATACATATTACTTATATCTCTTGCTTGCAGCTGCACAGGTCTCTGTTCAATAATATAGCTAATAAAGCAGTCTCCCGTGAGTAGTGAGCAATGCTTTGGTGTCAGTTAAAGGATATCATCATATACCTGAGTGTCCAGAACTCAGGGGGATGGTCAATAATTTACAGACATTTGTTGATGGGTGACTGAAGTATGTGTGGATGGTACAGCATTATTAGGAGCTGTGACTGATATACAGTACGAAGAGAATGGAGACAGAAGCAAACAAAAGCTAGAATTTTTGACAAACAGATGTAGGAGCAGTAAGCTGTAGTTCATCACTCTTGTTTTAGTGATTATAGTACAGATATATCAATTAAAGATTTTTATGCATGAGAAAGATATTGTGATTTTCATATATGTATATATATATATATATATATGTGTGTGTGTGTGTGTGTTTTAAAGCAGATCCACACCCTGGATTTCAGTGACTGAATTGTTTCCCTACAGCATATACTTGTCCCCAGCACACCAAAGCACCCTTCCCAATGGTGCACAGCCCCACCATACATGTTTCTGTTACTACACCAGGTATTCTATGTTCTAAGGATCAGGCCACTACAACCTATACTTTCTTTTTGGCTGCAATTTTGGTACACCAGCACGTTGGTGGCCAAACAAGGAAACTGGGGGCAGCAGGGGTGAGTTCTTTGGGTTACTGAGGGAAAGTCTGCACCACAGGGATACATTTTTTTGTGTGGGTATAAAAATGTGGAAGCTGAATTGTAGAACAATTAAGGTTGAACTCGACTTTGAGTTTTTCCTTCCAGGGCCATAATTCAAAATATCACCTTTGACAGGATAGTAAAAAGTTGCAATATTTAATCATTATTATGTACATAAGACAATATGTCCATGACATATTAGCTTATAGGGAAAACCCAGGGAAGCTAAAGGACAATATGCACAGTTATCCCTATCTTATCTTGCTCTTACAAACATTCCTTTAGTCTACATAAATGAAACATGTACACATGACTATGCATATACAGTACATACTATATTTCTTAGTAGAGAGAGAAAACCTTCAGTCATGCACAGAAGAATGCTGAAATGTTTATAATCCAGAAGTTTGTAAGCATGGAGGGGTTAGAACGATCCTTTCAGCCATATGTGCACCTGCTGGGAAAATGTATCCTTAATTCAGGTTTGCTCACCACAGTCAGGGAAGAAAATGTAACAGCAACTCATTTTGAGTGAATGGTACGGAGTAACATAAAATACGCAGATTGTGTGTCAATGCTTTCTGTTTAGTCATCACAAATAGGATGTGGGGCTTATCATTCCCACCTACAGAAAAAGGAACATTAAAAATTCTCCAACCCTCGCCTACTAAATTAAAACATATTTAGGCTATATAAATTTTGCCTAATTTACCAAAACAAGAGAACTGAGGAAGAGAATAGGCGTGAATGTGAACCATCCAACCATGTGCAAGACACATTCCATCTTTAAGAAATCTCCTGCACCTAAATGAATGCTTCATATCAACACATGGACCTTGTTGCTTGACACATTTTTGCATCTTGTGAAAAGGAGATTATAGACCTATTTAAGCATATATGCACTCATGCAACAAAATACAGCTTGCAAACTGCAGAAAAAACACACAAGTATTTACATTGCTTTATAATAGTTTAGTTAAGTGGTTTCAAGAGATGCATTTTAAAAATCCGCCTGCAATTTGTATCCTTGGGGGCTTACCCAAAACACATCTTCCATTTTAATCAATGTTTGATGTCAATGGTGGGGGATGTCATGCACTTACAGTTGGGGTGGGGTTGTCATGTATTTAGTGCTGTTGTCATTTATGTAGTGCTAGGGTGTTGGGTGTCATGTATTTAATGCTGGGGAGGATAGTGTCATGCATTGCTTAACGCGTCTATTACTGCTGAAGTTTTTTTCCGCAGAATGATTTCCTCTGGTGGAGCCTAGGTAATCCAGCCTGACCCTGTTAGCCACAAAACATACTCTGCCCTACAGTCTATACTGGCACCCACCAGGACCGTATTCCCCCCCGATCAGCCCTCAGCCATTCATTAACACTTGGGGCCCAAGTGATCATCCAGCCCACACAAATGAGGGCACAACACAGAGATGTGGGGGTAGCTGGTAGCAGGGCAGATATGAGAGGGCAGATAAGCGCGGGCAGAGAAGATGGAATGTAGCGGGCAGCAGAGCAGAGATGATGAAGATACAGCAGGAAACAGGGCAGAGAAGATGGGTTGCAGCATTTTCTTTAGAATATTTTTCCACCTCTATATCCACCTCTAAACCCATCTTAAAGAGCAAGAAAAAAACAACTATCACGTATGAAAAATAATTAAGGGTACATTGATTTGTACATTTAAAATTTGTGTATATGAAGAAGCACATCCTTTCAGATGAGCTGAGCTACCAAGCGTGGGAAGATGTTACAAACTGAAGTGGACAGAAAGGTACAGCCATGTTGACACAATAGAGGTTACTGCATTTCACGTAGAATAAAATCTCATGTACTCAGAAATAAACACTTAAAACTCGCTGTGCTTGTAAAATACTCATCTTGACCCCATATGTTCAATAGAAATAAGTACCACAACTGCATTCCTGATGGAGCTTTTGAATGGTAAGAATAAAACAAAATACTCTGAAGTCGTTCATTGTGATGGGCAAACCATTAAAAACAAGACATTTACATCACAAGGAAGTCAAAAGATGGACTTTAAAGCTGCTATTCTTGCAAGTATTTGATAGAAAGGGAAACTGACGTCCAAGCTTACAGGTCTGTCTTTATAAAGATCACACAGGACCCAGTGTTTCTGCTGCAACTAAGCAGTTAAGTCGGTATCAGAAATTGTACATTCATTTATTAAGCCTTTCAGTGCTATAGGAGCTACAGCTGATTGCTTGGCAGTATGCTGGAACTCCCTCCAGCATTGATGGATTAAGAAGATGTGATACATCTTTAATTGTCAAGTTGCTCTGGGTCTAAACATTTTACTTTACACTTACCAGTTACAATACAGTATGAATTACATTGGAATGGATCATTTCCACAATGTGCATCCGAACATATAACAAAATATCCATGCATATAATATCTTTTTAACAACATTCATGTCTATATTGTTAAACCACTGCCTTTATAGTCTATTACGTATGGTTTGTGTGTATTTCTCTAATCTAGAAGTTAAATGAAGTCGAAATTTAAATTTAGACCAACACCCATTTTGTAGGGACATCCCAATTGCCAGGGTCAATCCCTCAATCAAACACCTATAAACCCCCTAAAATGTACCAATCACCGTGCTTCCCTGACAAAGTGCTGCCCCATCAGCATTTCTCTGGGGGAGCACAGTGGCAGATAAGATTTTCGGGAGTTGATGGGGGGGGGGGGGGATCCGGATGTCCCCTGGGAAGGGACCAGCACCTGTTTTTTTGTAAAAAAGGGGTTTGTCCAGTTTAATTTATTATTATTGTTGTTTATTTATAGAGCTCCAACATCTTCTGTGGTGCTGTACAAGGTAGAGATTACAGGAAGGCTGAGTAATATAATATGCATGAGTCAGATGTGACAACAAATAATATACTTCTTATTACAGTATTATGAGCCAGATGTGGCATATGTTCTACAGTTACATATAGACACAGAAGTACATTAGGTGCGAGGGCCATGCCCTTGTTAGATTACAATCTAAAGAGTAAGGGTGGAGATCAGAGGTGCTAAGCAGATCTGAAGAGTGACTGTAAAGTGGATTGGTTAAGCCAGATTATAGACTTGTATAAATAGATTAGTCTTAAATCACTTTTAAAAGCTTCACGTGTTTGAAAGTGGGAAATTGTAAGAAAAAGGGCATTCCAGAGGAGTGGAGCAGCACGTGTAAAGTTCTGAAGACGAGAGTGGAAGAAGGTGGAAGAAGACGATCAGGGTTGAGAACAGAAGGAGATTGTGGGCAGAGCAGAGACTGTCCATCTGAATGGACAGAGAGGAATAGCACTGCGAAATTAAGAGGTGAGATAGATGAGGCGAGCAGCAGAGGTTGCAGTTGTCTAGTCGGGAAATGATCAGGGCTCAGGAAGGTGTTTTATGCAACAGTACTGTGGGTCTTAATGAGGGAATGTTTTGGGTGGACATTCTTTTCAATGTAATTTATAAGATAATGTATGAGCTTATTAAACTTTTCTAGTATTTAAACAAAATTATCTATTGAGACCTGAGTTTGCGTTGCAGTTTATTGTTTGTAATTAGTCTTAAGGGAGCTTTGTTTGTATATGAGATTGTGTCGCTGGGGGAAGTCGCTTCCCAGTCATTCATATCAGAGGACTATGAGGCCGATTCAGTAATAGCGCCAGGTAGCGACAGATGAGCGCCAGTAGCGTGATTTTCACAGCGCCAGCTAGTATTCGCTGTGCTTGGCCAGGGTTTGCTTGTTGACAGCGACTCAGTCGGTGTGCGGTAATGTTGAATATGGGGTTAGGGGTCGATGTTTCACAGGTTCTGCGTTGTATGGGTGCGCCTGACAGCGAATGGCCAGAGCGAACGGCTTGCTGCAGATTCATTAACAAATCACGCTCAAAAATTTCTTGCGCTGTGAATTCCTTGTTTAAACCCCAGAGCGCTGGCGGCGATGTGTGTAAAGTAGCTTTTAACCCCCAAACAACCATTTTTTTTAATGTAAAAATTATACAAGTTTTTCTAAACATTTTGTAATATGAATACATGAATATCAGACCTGTAATATCAATTCTGCACAATTTTTATTTTTTTATTTTTTTTACTTAAAAAAAAATCCTAACATTGCCGTAGTGGTCACAGAATTTTTGACATAAAAAAAAACAAAAAAAAAACAATTAATTATGATTATTTAAAGATTGCTCCATTGAAATGCATTGGACAACGCCAGGGAGCGCCAGGTCATACCTGTGGCTGTGATGGGATTATCTGCGGCGCTGTTCGTTGCAGTCGGCTACATGATGAATCCCGCGCTAGCTGACGCTCTCGCCGGCGCTAGCTTCATTTAGCGTAATAAATGCGTCATTGTGACCGCCACTGGGCGTACTTGAGTCGGTAGCCGCCGTTAGCTGGCGGTACCTGGCGCTCGTCAGACACTACCTGGCGCTAGCCCTTGATAAATAAACCCCTATGCCACCCAGCTCTCTTCTTGTAATGGCCTGGTGAATACTTTAGTAAGAGGCACTCAGCTATAGGTGTGCAGTGAGTTGGCACAACTTATATCTGGTTGCCCACAATGAATAATATAAGGTTAGAATGTAGGGCTTGCAGGAAATCCAGGACTTTAAATTACATTTAATAACAACTAAATAAAAAGCCCCTAAACTGAAACCTATATTTTTGCATAAAGTAATAGTTAGAACATCAGATATATGTGATTCTGGAATTGAAAAACTGTTTTTATTTTATTAAGTATTTCAGTAACCTGAAGCAATACCTGCAGAGTAAGCGCTGGAGCTTAGTCCCTATGTGACAAAATACTAGTCAAACGTGAGAAAAGGCTTATTGCATATATGAGCAGAGCACTTAAAGCGGTCCTTCACTCTGAATAAGAGTCTATCTTATATGTTTCCCACACCCTGTACATACAGATTGTCCACATTAAAAATCAACCTACCTGCATCTACTGCATGTTATGAGCCTTTAAACATCCAAGATGGCGACTCATGGAACATCAGGCAGCTGCCAACAGGAAGTGCATTCTGACTTTGCTGACCTTTTCCTGACCCCTGCTCTGAGCAAAGCACAGCTGTAACCCGCCCCCTGTACTTTATCCCACTCTCCTCTCCTTAGTAAGTGTGATGCTTCTGAGTCAAGATGGAGGTGCCCGTATACTAAAGTCCTGAACAGAGTTGCAGCTCAGTGGGGGAAAGAATAATAAGTAACTTTAGATGCTGGGGAATTGTTTTTTAAGGGTTTGGGCTTTTCAATAAATGATGGTGAAGGTCCGCTTTAAAGCTCTATGGCAGTCAAGCTAATTTGGAAATCCCAATGACAAAATTGAAGTGAATAAACAAGAAAAGGTGCCGTCATATATAACAGAAAATTACCCTAATCCCAACAGGAAACTTGCAGAAATGGTTAATGTACATTCAAAGTTTTTTTTTTCTAAAAGGATCATTATTTATTAATAGAAAATAAAAGGTTTACGATTTGACACAAATTCTAATTGCATTTTGGAATTGCCCATAAAATACCACAGTAACAATAATCGAAATAACCTTTCAGTGGATATTAAACTCAATTTCCACTAGGATTCTAACCACTCTATTGTATTACTATTAATGTTGTTATATTGGTTTCGTACAAATTAAGTGACGCAAGTTCAATTTTAACACAGATGTAATTGTTTCATAAGTTTTATTAAGTTCAAATCACAGAGGCTTTGTTCTTAGTAATGATGCATATTTATCTGTCAGCTTTGACACATACTGAAGAAAGCAAGAATATTGTAACATCTGGTGCAAAATAATGAAAGTTAAACAGATCCACTGTAACCACACACAGACCAATACACATGCACAGGCTACGGTTTCATGTTGAAAAGATTAGCATATTGTGATGCCTCTTATATACAGTTGGGGATTTAGTTCTAAGAGTTTCCATTATAGCTGCCTGCAGCTAGTAAATGCGCGGTTGTCATTATTGTGTTATGTGAAATTGTATCATTTTTATTGATTTGGAAGTAACAACAGTAATGGTTGAAATTCAGCTCCCATGATACATTTGTTGATTTTAGATCCATCAATTTTTACTGTGTTAAGGGTACTTTGCGTTGCTAGTATTTTATTTTTTAGTACCCTTTTTCAAAAGAGTAGCATAATAACTATCTTCCTAGTGATTACAATCCCATAAGTCCCTGTCGCTTCACATAGTTGCTTAAAGAGCTTTTCAAATGTCAAGCAAGGTTCAAGAAACTACGGCCTTATTTATCAAGGGCTAGCGCCAGGTAGTGTCTGACGAGCGCCAGGTACCGCCAGCTAACGGCGGCTACCGAATCAAGTACGCCCGGCGGCGGTCACAATGACGCATTTATCACGCTAAATGAGGCTAGCGCCGGCGAGAGCGTCAGCTAGCGCGGGATTCATCATGTAGCCGACTGCAACGAACAGTGCCGCTACTAATCCCATCACAGCGCCAGGTATGACCTGTCGCTCCCTTGCGCTCTCCAATGTATTTCTATGGAGCAATCTTTAAATATTCATAATTAATTGAGTTTATGTTTTTTTTTTTTAACTGTCAAAAATTATGTGACCACTACGGCAATGTTAGATATTTTTTTAAAGAAAAAAAAAAAAAATATGTGCAGAATTGAGATTACAGGTCTGATATTAATGTATTCATATTACAAAATGTTTAGAAAAACTTTTATAATTTTTACATTAAAAAAAAAAGTTTGGGTGTTAAAAACTACTTTACACACATCGCCGCCAGCGCTCTGGGGTTTAAACAAGGAATTCACAGCGCGAGAAATTTTTGAGCGTGATTTGTTAATGAATCTGCAGCAAGCCGTTCGCTCTGGCCATTCGTTGTCAGGCGCACCCATACAACGCAGAACCTGTGAAACAGCGACCCCTAACCCCGTATTCAACATTACTGCACACCGACTGAGTCGCTGTCAACAAGCAAACGCCGGCCAAGCACAGCGAATACTAGCTGGCGCTGTGAAAATCACGCTACTGGCGCTCATCTGTCGCTACCTGGCGCTATTAATGAATCGGCCTCCTATTCTTTAAGGAAGATACCTACATAAGAAGCGCAAGATCATAAGTGATGTGAAGATGGGGAGCCTTATTTATGAAGCACCAGCGCCACAAACCACCACTTTTTTTGCCTCATCGGCACTCAGTGTTCCATTAGAAATAGTAAAACAGCAGCAGCAATGCGGCCGTCAGCTAGCGCCTGATTTAACGCTAGCACCCAAAAGGGCGCTCTGGTTGTAGGTCAACATCCCATAGAGAACAATGGGCAGAACTGGTGTGCTGACCACAACCGGGGCACACTGGTTTCATCAATCTGTGCCACAATCTGCAGCTAGCAGGTGGTTAGAGTCACAGGATGGGTGAGCAATCAGACAGAGGGTCATCATGCTTTTTGTGGCCGCAAAAAGAGAAGCCTATAACTTGAGCTTATGCTGGAGTAAATGCACTGCATTCTATGCAACCCAGTGCACCCCCCCCCCCCCCCAGCCATGCTCAAGGACAAATAAAGGCATTTAAAGAAACAGGACCAGCTTTTAAAAAAGTACTATCAGTGATAATGGATGATGACTGTAGGGGAGAAGATATGTTTATTTAGGGGTGTGTCTGGACAGGAAAATGACTGCCTGGCCTGGTTCCTAGGTAGTTCTATTGGGGTAATTTACTGGTTCTATGCACGTTTTCTGGCAGGATATCAAATGTCTAGCAATTTTTTGCAGAAGTCTGTACAAGAAAATTAAATATAAAGGATATGTTATCACCAGTCTAATGATGGGGCATGTGTCTGAAACATAACTTTCCTTGCATGATCTGATTAAACCACTTGGAGTCGTAATTGTTTGTATTTTGCAAATTGGAAGACACTGTCCACACTGTCCATCCCTACTCTTTGCAGAAACTATTTTTACCAAGAGACCGAAAGATCAAATAACACATTCCGATTACAAATTTAGAGAAGGGAAAGTTGTGGACAGAGCTTTGACACAATAGAAGTAGGCAGCACCCATAGGGGAAAGATATGTAATTAGGAGTAAACTAGGGCAGAAGAAAAAACACTGGAGGGGATTACTGAGGCAGGAACAGACAGCTAAAGATGAAATTTCCATTAATAAATTGGAATATTTTTTCTTTTATAAAGTTTAATGTTCATATCAAGGATATGCAATCATTGCTCATGTGCTAACGTTTCTGAGTTTATTATTCTTGCAAACAGACACCCAGTATCACTCAACTGGCCAAGAATTGAAAATAGGATCATTTAAATAAGCTTTACCAATGAATAGTGATTTGACTGCCGGTAACCAATAGGGTTTACCAAGTGGGCTTGCACATTAAAGTGGACCAACACCCAGGATTTTGGCTATCCTGGGTTTTGGTCCACTTCCCCGATCGGGGGTGCCCGCTATGTGAAACCCCCCAGATCGCTAGTTACAACTCACCTCAGCCCGCTCCTATGGAGCATGCGCGGCCGCTTGTCCAATCAGTGTGCTCGGAGCCGCTGAGCTATGCACGCTGGTGCCCGCTCTCGCGCTTCCCGCGCCGGCCATTTATGAACGCGCCCTGCTAGAGAGAAGCACGAGATGCGGCTGCGATCCGCGCATGCGCCGTTGGACCAGCATTCAGGTAAGGGTTGCAGGCGTTCCCGGGGGGTTACACACAGCGGGGCATCCTGATTTTGGATGCCCCGCGGGGAGGGATTGGATCGGCCTGGGAATCTTATTTCCCGGACCGATCAGGCAGGGTGTTGGTGCACTTTAAACCTGAACTTTTGCCAGTGATTCAAGTGAATGAGGAAGTGGTGAATTTAGTTACTCTTTAAAACAAGACTAGCAACCAAACAGGGGTACATACACATAACCCTTGTCTTCTTCACTATAGAAAAATAATAAAGATAACATTTAGGAAAGGCCAAGTCAAAGTTCAGTTAATGCTGCACAATTAGACAAATGAGTCATCACATTCTGTGATGACTCATTTGTCTAATTGGATCCTCTTTCTCTAAATTTAAGACTCTGATGTAGGTTTAGCTCAAATGTATATGCAGAAATATAGAACATATTTAATGGTCCAGGACATTGTAATAGTGTCCTATAAAAACTTGCTTACAGAATTTCTGACAAGAACTGGTTGTGTACTGCATGTGACAACAATCTCCAATATTCTTCATATTTTTGGGCTGTGGGGAAGGATGGCAAGATGGAAACCTTTGTTTTGCCAAAACCTAAATCAAGTCTGCCAAAAGCATGTGGAGAAACGTGTTATGGTCTGATGAGACCAAGGCTGAACTTTTTGGTCATAATTTAAAGAGGTATATTTGGTTCAAAGCCAACTCTGCACCAACAAAATAACACTATGCCCACAGTGAAGCATGGCGGAGGAAGACAGTTGAATGGGTTTTTTTTTCTTTATTATGAACAGTTCCAAATATTGGTCAATTTTGGCCTCTACTAAAAAGCTGAAGATGTATTTCATCTATTAGTACAACAATGACACAAAGCATACCTCCATGTCAGCAGAAAAAGAAAAACAGAAAAAGGGGGAAGATCACATTCTTGGAATGGCCCAGACAGAGCTCAGACCTAAATCAAATTGAAAATCTGTGGGTTGACCTTGATGTCCTTGCAATCTAGCAGATTTGGAATGCTTTTGCAATGAATGAGGATAGACTCCTACCCAAGACTGAATGCTGTCATATATTCAAGAGGGTCATTCTACAAAATATTCGTTTATGGTTGTTTATATTTATGCAACTACATTATTTAACTTCTTTCTTTTTTTTTCACCCTAATGCTGGGTAAACAATGCAGCTTTGCAATGTGATAATGTGTTCCAAGGAATTCAATAGCCTAAATTGTGATTTCAATTGCATAGCAATTTCAATTTGTTTTTCAATTGAATTATACTTTAGAAGCATTATTGATATGGGTCAAGTCGCGTTTTGGTGTTTTCGTATGCGTAAGTTCATGGGTTTAGCTTGCGCTATTCGGAGCCCTGATTTGACCGTTTTTCCAGGCCTATAAAAATTGATGGTTTCTGGGGACCAAATTACACCCTCTTTGTGCATGCGGGAATGGGCATGCGTGTTGCTGATGGAGCCCCTTGATGAGTTATGTGAAGAGTATGAGCATCTGCAGTGCTGTGGGCTGCTTAGCATGTACCTTCCACAGCTTAGGCATACATGCAGTCACCAGGGCGTTGATTGGATGTCTAGTCAACAGGTGTTCAAATTGACCCAACTTTCACTTGAGAGGTGCGGCCCCCGCCAAAAGAAAGGGGCATGCAATTGACTAAATGTCTTGATGGCATGGTCCTGCAGGAGAAATAGATTCCTGACAGCATAGCAATCTGAAGTTGAGTTTTTTCAACCCGGTGAATATGCAAAATGTCATGGGCGCCATAGACTGCACACATGTGGTGCTGGTGCCTTCTGTGGCTCAGGAGTATATCTTTCGGTATGTTTAGTTACTCATTGGTCCTCCTTTTTGCCAAGTCTCCTGTGTTTATGCTAGGCTTTTTTCTTCTCCCCTAAACTTGCTAATCCTTGTTGCTCATTGTGCTCCCTGATCCCTGTGCCCAGGTATCTGCTTTCTATTTGCCTGCTACTGCATTATCATTGGTTTATTTCTTCCAGCAACTGCAAGATGGAACACTTCCTGACTGTCCAATAGGACCTAGGTCCGGATTTGCACTTCTTTAGTGTCTTGGCAGGATTCCCTGGATCATCCCACAATGCATTTATCTTGAGGAGCTTCAGTTTGTATAGTCGGTTGTTCTGCATTTCTATTGTTATCCTTGCACTTGCAAAGTTGTATGTTGTTATCAGCTGGGCCCCAGATAATTTTTTTGTGTTGTTTCTTGTGGCCTATTTGTTTCCCTGCCCTCCCTCTGTAATAGTTTGCTCATGTGGGTAGTTTCAATCCCCATTTACCCTATTCCTAGGTTAACTCATTGGTCCTTGTAGTGCATCTTAACTTTAGTATTTAATACCAATACCTCAATGTTTGGAAGTCTGATCCCCATACTTGGACTCCGGCCCCCTACTTGTAACAATGCGGGCAATCTGTTGCCAGATCATCCTGCGCGGTTTTTGGGGACTAGGCCCTAGCAAGCCTGTCATAGTTGTCCAACCCCCATTTATCAGAACCTCCAATATGGCATTTGGGAATTCACCTTCCCCCGCTAAACTTGCGCCAGTCTGGGGGCCAGATGCTGGTCTCTGGCTGGCAGACAGGGGATGGGATTGCTGAGCCACTGGGCCCACTTCCACGCCCGGAAGGGGTGGTGTGCTGGCTGCTGGCAGGGGAACGATCAGCCCCAGCTGAGGCTCTACTGCTCCACTGTGGGCTCTGCAGTGGCGTCTGGGCTCCAGTGTCCCGACCGGTGGCTGGCATGGGGCAGGATGTGCTGGGAGCGCAGGTGGCCCTGGGTATGGCTCTCCCAATGCTGCTGAGCCACACTCCTGGGGCTGCGGTGCTTTCACCGGGTGCTGCTTTCAGACTAGTAGTTAGGAGATACATAGGCACATGCTGATTGGGAGCAGTTAGTTAGGGCAATACATACATTTGCTGCACATGGGAGAGATGTGAGACACATGATTTTAAAGGGGAAGGATAGTGTAACTAAACTAGGACAATACATGGCATACAGTGACATTTGGATTTTCAATTTGCAGACAGGTACTACTTCTAGCCTAATACCCACACCAAGAGGACTTTGGCATTGGACATGGCAGAATATCTAAATGTCCAGGGACCAACATCTTACATCTACACCCAAATAATGCAGCACTGATCGGACCTAAAAAAAAAGTGGCACAGGGTGAGGCATTTTATTAGCCAGAACTTCCCAGGTAAGTGAATGCTCCATAGATAGAACTTTGTGACTGATCTGTGCTTTGCTTTTAGCTGTGGAGTTCTGAGAATCAAGGACACCTGGTCCGACCAGTGAGGCAAGCAAGCCAGGGTGTACATGTAAGGTGCTGTCCCCAACCCCTGTCAACTTCCTAATCCTCCTCTTCTTCTTTGTGATTTTCTTTCCCTACTATGGGGGAAAGGGGAGAGGGTAGGTCACACTGCAGGGAAGAAAACAAACATTGGATGCCCCCAAATTAAAAAAGGTATGCCGGAATGCCAGCAAGATGGCCACGGAACACTTTGAGGGACTCATACATACAACATACAGCTGGAAACAGGTACAAACTCGGCTTCCGAGCCTAGTTCGCAGCCCAAAACCGTAATTGCAAACGCAAAGCACTTACGATCGTGTACACCTGGCAGTGAGATTCTCGGGATGCGGCTTTGAATAATACGAGTGTTCGCAACTTCCCAGGTTCCAAGCTCACTCCCACAAAAACGAGCAATCATGGTGAAGCTTTGCATCAAGTTAATGTCTTTTTTGTTTAATTGTTGCTACTATGAATCTTGCATAATCCACACACCTACCGACAAATGGTTATTTGCTGGGCTGGCCAATAAGAATACTAATCAGATAAGCAAAAAAGAAAAAATACTTTAATAAAGGTGCACAGGGGCACTCAATACATATGACAAACGAGACTTACTGACACACACTGATTAAAATCGCAATGCGAAAAACATATATACATAAATGGAGGCCCCTGCCAGGCCGACCTGGACTCCACACTCACAACCACAGGCACTCCACTCATAGCAAAAAAAGCTGAAACAGCTGTTGGTTGGTTGGGGCCCCTGACCACGCCCACCACACGTGCTCGCTCGTAGCATGGCCGCATTTACTAGCAAGCTTTAGCGTGGACACTTCATTGCTGGGGAAGATTGAACACAATCAAGAGTGGCGATTTTGCTGGCGGCGTACGCCGCATGATTGCGCCTGGATGGCTTGAGGAACCTCTTATGGAGGGAGGACAAGGATGACTTCTATACGCCGGCACCGGCCCTCGTGAAGAGCGCAAGTATACTGATGTTGAAGTACCATGTTATATGCCCCCTGCTGCCTGGTTTGACAGATCCATATCTGGTCTTTAGCAGGGGCACGGATTCTAATGTGGAGGGACCTAAGGCGTTTTTCATTATGATGTCAAATATTAACCCGTTCGCCTAGGACTGCCTCAAAAAGCCTCAGGTGCTGAGCCCTTCTCAATTAGCATGTTATTCTGCCACAGTCTCTCACCATCTATACATGCTGGATAGACATACAAGGCTGTATCCAAGTGCTCTGTGTTTAGAGCCTCTATATAACCAATCTAAATATTTGTGTCTACTAACTTGCTTTACATTGGACTTGGTGAATAGCTTTTTCAGTCTGGCCCCTTCCGGGATCATGATCCTAATATATGCTGCAGCTTGCTTCAATTGGGGATAAGGGTTTTTTCTTCCCATACTATACGCTGGCCAGCTTTTTTGCTGTGAGTGGAGTGCCTGTGGATGTGAGTGTGGAGTCCAGGTCGGCCTGGCAGGGGCCTCCATTTATGTATATATGTTTTTCGCATTGCGATTTTAATCAGTGTGTGTCAGTAAGTCTCGTTTGTCATATGTATTGAGTGCCCCTGTGCACCTTTATTAAAGTATTTTTTCTTTTTTGCTTATCTGATTAGTATTCTTATTGGCCAGCCCAGCAAATAACCATTTGTCGGTAGGTGTGTGGATTATGCAATATACGTTGAGGTTAGCTGGGCGCCCCATATTTGCTTAAAGGGGCAGTGCCTATATACTGGTGGAGACTTTTGTTGGTGATAAGCGCTGGAGATGGTAGGAAGCTGCTGCCACTTATAGGGGGTCACTTCCCCTATTGGAGATACAAGTACTGGAAGAGTGCAATTCCTAACCGAAATGGAAGAAAAAGGCTATTGTGGCGCGCTGGGTGGAGTTCTGCTTTAAGGTGGTTGTAACTGGTAGGTTAAAAATTTTTAACCTACCAGTTACAACCACCTTAAAGCAGAACTCCACCCAGCGCGCCACAATAGCCTTTTTCTTCCATTTCGGTTAGGAATTGCACTCTTCCAGTACTTGTATCTCCAATAGGGGAAGTGAATTGCACTCTTCCAGTGCCTATATACTAACACATGTATATGTCCTAGGGGTGTTTCCCACTTTTGCTTTTTTTAGGTTCTATGTACTATGAATCTTGTAAGTTTTGAGGGCCTTCATAACGGAACTTTATTGTGACCAAAATCTATCCAAGCCAAGTATGTGCCAGGCTATTATTTTTGACTACTTGCAGAACTTAACAACTTTAAAGCTTTAAACCTATAATTGCCGCCTCTCCACACCTTCCAACCACCCACCGGGCTTGATTGGCTGATATCAAAAATGCAGGCTGGCTGCATCCCTGTCTTCTCTGTAGACTGGAAAGCATTCCTGCACCCATCTGGGTACCTTAGCTACAGGGAATCTGAGGATGTGGTTATGGGACAAGAGAGCACCATTGGAGCTGCAGCGGGGCATCTTGAATTCGGATAGGCTAGGGGCCATACCTGGAGTTTCATAGACGCCCGGGCTGCGCTGCATTACTTTACACCTAAACTATGGCTTTGACACCAAAATATGAGAACCAGAACTAGATGAAAAACTATGAGCATCGCAGAGCAAAAGCTTTTTATCATTTTAGCTTATTTTGTAACTTGAACTCCACAGACATCACTGGGTTTAGGAATATAAGGTCAATGGCCCCTCTGTGAGGGTAGAACTTTTGTGGATCACAGATATTGCCGAATTTAAGAAGACTTTTTATATGTTTATGAGTCTTTTGTTCTCTGGGACCAAAAAACCCAGCAGAGGGTCCTATCCTGGCTGGTCATAAATGCTACTAGAAGTGGTGCTATGTGTGCTAGATAGGATACAGGATCAAAACTGAATGCACTGTCGGATTTCTATTATAATCCTTCATGCATATTAGTGTTTATCTTTTTTTCTATAAGCAACGTATCTATTAAAATAATTATGCATCATGCTGTTTGTGTTGAGAGGCTTATAACTGTTTCCCATTGTCTTTCCACAATACCTCTCCAGATGCAGTTATCAACGTTAACACTCTATAAATATATTTTCATTTTTTCTGTATAACCATTATTGATCTATCATTACACTTTCTTGTCACAGACTGGTACTGAAAATTATTTACATACCAAACATATTGCAACATGCATCATATTTGGCAATATCATTACAGTAGAGCCCTTGAGATGATAACATATAATTTTGCTGAATCTAGTAACATTTCACTATTTAATTGTGAAACTAAGGCATTTTACAGCATTTGTTGACAAAGCTCAAAACCAATTGATTAAATTTTATAAATTATGGCACTATTTTTCAGCACAATATATTTTGAGAAACACGCTTGTTTGCCTCACTCGGGAGAATGTGACAAGTTAATAGTATCCCAAAGGCATCTTTTCATGGTCTCAAATAATTCAGAATATGTCAAACATGCCACTGTTGAAACACAAATAATCCCAATTTCACATTTCAATGAGATCTGAAAATATTCTATAAATTTATGAAGCCTGCAAAAAATGTATGCAGTAAGAATTCTAGATGTGCTCTGTTACTGTATTGAAGTTCTTTTAGTGTTTGCTCTAAATAATCCATATAAAGAAATGCAGAGAGTTTAAACACCTAGTTAGAGCTAGTTTTAAATATTAAAGGGTTTAAATATAGCAAATGACCGACATGACCTGAAGCTTTGTGTCAGCATTCGCACATCAATTAGTTAGAAATTCTAAGGGCAGCGCTTATTTCAGCTGAAAATACTTAACTTATACATACCAGAATATTCTATATAAAAAAAAGTCTAAATTAGGTCCTTAACCCTTCCTGAAAACACTGCTACGGTGGGTTGTGGTCCACAGGGACAATTAAATATCTAACCTAACCCCTCATTCCATCAGTAAGCCCTGCATTAGAGAGGTACTTACTTTTTCCTCAAGGGTCTTCATTCAGCTGGGGGACAGGAAACAGCTGCAAACACATGTGGAAGTGGCACTTTCTCTAGTAGGAGACATGCAGCACTGTAATATGCTGTTTCCTGTCCCCAATATAAAAGTTTATAAGTAAAATGTGAGCAAACGTGAGAAAATCATGCGTTGGCAGCAGGTGTACATTGATTAGAGGGCTTGTAGACCTAGACCCTACATAGCACATAGTTACCGTAAGAATCTAGGTCTGATTTAATGTAGTTTAGCTCAATGCAACACAATGATCCCAATTTGTCTCAAAATTTGTCTCAGAAGCTTATTAGAATTAATTAATAAATTAATTAATTAATTAAATTAATTAGAACTTATTCGAATAACTAAGCTAGAAAGCTGAGGTGGAAACAGTAATTAACCCTTGCGTTAATAAGCTTCTTGGTACATTTCTTTTGTCTAGAGAAATGCAGCACTGGAATGTGAATTTAAATTGTTTTCTCTTCTCCATAGAAGTAGTAAGATATTGCTGCCAATGAGATTCATGCAGAAACCAAAAGAACTTTCAATCAACTCTAAGGCTACCTTTACACTTGTTCGGTTGCTTTTGCAGGAAACGTTTTACGCTAACAGATTGTGTTGGTTGTTGGGGTATGGGTAATGCCTGCAAGTAACTTGCACCCGCCCACCCTTTGAACTAGTATAAGGGTCCTTTGGACTCCTTACCAGTTTACAGGTAGAAAAAAGAAAAAAAACACACCACACAAGTCCTTATTTAATAATTTAACACTAAACTCAACTTACATCACCCATCTACATCCAGTGCTGGGCCGCGTCTTTCAGCTCTTTAGTGCCTCTGGAGTTCCCCACCAGATCATTCTGGAGTTCCCCACCATATCCTTTTTACTGGCAGAAGTGATCTGCCGGCATTTGATTTATACTCCAGGTTGTGGCTTGCCAAGAGTATCTCCTCCTGCGCTCTAGCTGTTCAATACGGCTAGGGGGAATCACAGGGAAGCCCTGGGGTATAAATGCCCCTCCTATCGGCAGAGGCCACTTAGAACCTGGCAGGATGCCAGCCTGTAGGGAAAGGGGACCCTTGTTCTCCTTTGATCCAAATGTCAGCAGAGTGGTCTTTGGACTTATTTTAGTAGTAGGAGAGGAGCCGATGGAGGACTCTAGAGATGATGGACAGTGGAGGAGACACAGTCCAGTGCTGGATGAAGATGGTGGAGGTGAGTATAGTATAATGTTAGGATATTAAAGAATGTGTGTTATATATATTTTTACTATATTTTTACTTTTTCTGCAAACTGTTAAGTGGTTCCAATACCAGCTGGTGGAGGGGGATCCTATGTCCTTGACTTTATTTTTTTTTTAAATGCACAAAGCAGACACAAATTCACATACATCCTGCATTTTTACATGGGTGCGCGTTGCACACAATAGACATCTTTGGGGCTGCGACTCAGTATGCCTTGCGTCCTGTAGGCAGCAAGCAGGACTTCTTGCAGACACATTTTGTTCCTCCTCCCATACTGGAGGGGTTTGAAAGGGTCCACAGAGTAACTACTGCAAGATCTTGCTGGAACAGCTGCTTCTGCTGCAATTGCATGGATTTATGCACTACTGGTGTGAACAAATAGAGCTCAGTCTTTGCGATAATTCCTTAAACATTCAGCATGGATTGAACATATAAGGCTTTAGTATAGTTAGCACCAGATTAAGCCTACATGATGGGTACCAGCATTGTACTTTGAACCCGGTTAAAGAAGTCCTTCATCACAGAGCTTTTAGGGTTTCAGAGATTTTTGTTAGCAACAGTCTGGTTGACTTTTATTGCTCTTATATACTTTAATTAGATTTCTTTAAACGTATACTAAATGTATTTGTTTACACCCTGATGCCCTAATACCCTTATCCCATCCCCCCTCCCCTTTCTAGTACTTGATATCTAGTTCTGTTAAACTGCGCCCTCCTTGATTTTGCTTAATAAGTTCAATAAATTTAGTATTGATCTGAAGGTCCACTTATATTTAATCTGATTTTGAGTAGATTAGTCAAAGGTTTCAGTGTATATCTTTTCCCAAGAGTATTGTCAGACAGGTCATTATACATTTCGATGTCCACGTTTTCAAATCTGTGAGTTTTCGACTTCTTTGCACAGGTCATGAGTGTTTCTTTTTCTTCATAGTCAGGAATGTAATATAGAACATCTTGCATTTTCTGGTATCTTGTACCTTAAAGTGGAACAACACCCAGGGGGGATCGGCCCGGGAATCTATAAGATTCCCGGGCCGATCAGATCCCTCCCCACGGGACATCCCGATTTCGGTGAAACCCCCAGGAAGCCCACAATCCTACCTTTTCCACGTTCCAGCGGCGCATGCGCGTCCGCCGCCTCCCGTGCGTCCCTCTAGCAGGGCGCGCTCCAGCGCCGGCCGTTTGTGAATGGCCGGCGCGGGTGCGCTCCCTGTAAGAGGTACGCACGGGAGGCGGCGGCGGACGCGCTCTGCTTGTCCGGCGCTGCCTCTCGCTTGTCCGGCGGCGGGGATTGGCTGCAGCGATCACGTGGGAGCGGGGTGAGGTGAGTTTTCGGGGCTTTCTGGGGGGTTTCACACAGCGGGGCACCCCCGATCGGGGTGCCCCACCGAAGTGGACCAAAACCCAGGATAGTCAAAATCCTGGGTGTTGGTCCACTTTAATTCTGCCTGTTCGGTGTACTCTATCAATTTTAGTCAGCGACTCTTTCCCTGTAAGTTGCCTATATAGTCATGCAAGGCCTTTTAATTCTTCCTGGGGAATTGGTGCTGCTATTCCTTTAATGTTGTTGTTGTTTCTTCTACTACGATCTTCTAAGTCATTGACTTTGGTAGCGAGATCTATTAGGGCGACCTGTCGTCTTTTTTCCATATTGTGGATGAATTTCCTCTTCCTTGCCAAAGTTGTGAGGTCTGCCTCCAAGGATGCCACCCTAGTTGTTAAGTCATGAATTACACCTCAGATTTCACCAAATTTGTGTGCTATGACTTCTTTAACAGCAAATTGAACTGAATCCGCTAAAGTTTTCTTTATGTCAAACTCTCCATTTTTCTAGTCATCAAAGATTTGCTAGGTGTAGCCTCTGGGTTGGTCTTTACATGTCCCAAAACTGGGTCCCGGGTTTCAGATGCTTGATTTAAAAGCCCAGGCCCTTAAGCATACTGTCTGTAGTCTTGTTTTCCTGAACTATAGACAGCATGCGCCTGAGAAATAAGTTTGTAGTGTGAGGTTATATCACCTGGGGACAATGTACTAGCCAGAGGGTTCACTATTTTAACTCTCTGCAGGTTTAATAACAGGTTTTCCTGACTACCAAAAAAACTTAAAAAATATCCGGAGTGGACCCATTTTTGGACCGGGTGGATCTATCTGTCCATGATTCAACCAAGGTTTGTGAGTTGCAGTTGTCCACCTTTCTGGGGGATGTTTGTTCTAGGCATTGTGAAAAAAAACTCTGATAGCCTTCCATTTTGTTTTATGGAACCGACTGCAGTGTACCTGCCACCTGGGTACCCTTCTGGGCTTTGACCTTTTACTTAACGTGCAGCCTATTTAAACTGGGCGGTAAATTAGTTCCCAGGCCCTGAATAATAATAATTTTGTATAAATAATAGTGATTGAGCTACTCCCACCCCCCTTTATTCATTTGAATTGCCATGAGCACAAGCAGTGAGGGATTCAGTCAATATGGATTTCTCCCTGTGAAGTGTTCTAAAGGGAGGCTGGCAGCTTCCCAGGTGAGTAGCTCTCAAATATTTGTCTGCATTGCATGTCCCAATGTTGGGGACTCAAAATTAAGAGTAGGGACCACACTAAACACAAAGTGCCTTGTTGGGGCGGTGTGGCTTCCACATGTATCTGCAGATATATGCAACCAAATCTCTGTCTTTCCACATAGCTAGACATGTTTGTTGCTTGATATTTAGATGATGAGAGGGTTAAACTGGGCGGTAAATTAGTTCCCAGGCCCTGAATAATAATAATTTTGTATAAATAATAGTGATTGAGCTACTCCCACCCCCTTTATTCATTTGAATTGATATGAGCACAAGCAGGGAGGGATTCAGTCAATATGGATTTCTCCCAGTGAAGTGTTCTAAAGGGAGGCTGGCAGCTTCCCAGGTGAGTAGCTCTCAAATATTTGACTGCATTGCATGTCCCAATGTTGGGGACTCAAAATTAAGAGTAGGGACCACACTAAACACAGAGTGCCTTGCCGGGGCAGTGTGGCTTCCACATGTATCTGCAGATATATGCAACCAAATCTCTATCTTACCACATAGCTAGACATGTTTCTTGCTTGATATTTAGATGATAAGAGGGTTAAACTGGGTGGTAAATTAGTTCCCGGGCCTTGAATAATAATAATTTTGTATAAGTAATAGTGATTGAGCTACTCCCACCCCCTTTATTCAGCCTATTTAAAGCAAAGGTTTTAAATTGAACACTTGGTTTATATAAAATTTTGCCCATAGGGTAATGGACCACATTATGCCATGCAGTCCCACCTGTTTTGTGTAGAAACTGTCTGGTTTCAGCAGCCTATATTATCCTGCTTGCATGAATCTTAACTTGCTATGTGGTCCACAAAACAGCCCTGCCTTATATGCAGGTTAGCATGATTTGTTAGTAAAATTGTGCTCCCTTACTTGAAAGTCTATCCAGTTATTATTAAGACATCAGTATTATTGTGAACAATAACACAAGCATGCCTCCTTTTGATTTAACTCCCTTTGTTTTGTTATTTTATTTTTTATCTTTTTCCCTCCCCTGCACCCTTGCCGCAGAGCATAAGCTGGTCTGCAGGCTGGAGCCCATCGGCACACTTCTGAGCAGGTGAGGATTTGAGTGTTCCCAGCTTCAATGTCCATTCTTTCAGTATGTCAGAATAGCTGGCGGGGCAGTGGAGGGCCGGGTCTGTGATCAGATGTGTCAGACTCATCCCACTGCCAGTCCACAGACACAATGAGTAACCGATCACCAGGGTTGATAGAGACTTGTACAGGAGACCCGCAGATGGGCTTGATCAGGGTTCCGGATCGAGCGAACACTTGCAGCAGCCTGGTCCTATGTGCTGGAGGAAGTGGCTAGGCCTGCGAGAGTGGCGAGATTGGTTTCAGGAATTCCTGCGAGTAATTCATGTGGGTCCACTGAATAGTAAAAAGGATTGGCTGGAAGTGCTAGTGGTGGAAGGTAGCGGTCGGTCAGAGTGCGGGAGGCCGTACGAGGCTGTCCGGCGGTTTCCATCTTGGCACTAAGAAGCTGTTGGCACCTCTCCCTTCCTACTTCCTTGCAAGCCGGCCTTTCCTTTTTTCACAGACGACCACTGTGTCTCATTGGGACATGTCCAAAGAGCTTTGGAGTGGGCAAAAAAAAAAATGTGGGTTTTACTTTTAATGACAGGATGGGGAAACTAATGTCAGGGTTGGGATTGCCTACACTACTGATAATGTACTTAGACCCAAGACTATGCTGCAGACCATTTACTTTGAATGTCACATACACAATTATTTCCAAGAATTTTCTTCTGTTATTGTTAGAAACAGGTTTACATCATTTAAATTGCATAAGTATTTGAGGGCAGTGTTAGGAAGGCAAGCATCTATTTTACATAATGTTGTATGTTTTGTGTTCATCTGCTAGTTTTTACACATGAAGGTTAAGATAATAAAGAAATAATTGTAATAAGTAAGATGGCAAATAAGATATATATTCCTGTGCAAGCATAATAACATGCACACCATAAAATGTTCCTTAAGAGTTTAACTGATCAGCCATGCAATAAAATAATTTATAATAATTGATATGGTATCAATAAAATTACAGTTGGCAGCATTTCCCACTATGCCCCAAATAAGATATGTCTCTGTTGCCCTATAGCAACCATCAGAGGTAAACCTCTACTAGAATGACAGTTCAGGAATGGAAAATATGAACCCAATTGGCAGCTGCAGGCAATAAAGACAGCGCAGATTTAGCACTTGTTGATAAACTAGGCTGAAATTTAAATGTTTGGAAATGCATGATTAAGTATTGTATAAAGTGACGTGCATACCAAAACCAAACATTTTTATATATCTTCATAACTCCCAAATAAACAGAACAGTGCAAGTGCAAGGATATGATTTTAATATTGGCAGTTGTTGCTAAGCAACTAGGACACACACATATTTCTCACAATCCTAAGCCAGCTGTCATGCTATGAATTAGTATAGATAAGTTGTAAGTATGTAAGACATAACTATTTTTTAACATGCCATCCTCATGTCTTTAAACCCAGTATGGAAGTTTAGTAGGTACCATTCATCACTGACCTTACAGAGCAATGGTGAACAACAACACAACTCCTACCAGACAAGATATGCTTTCCTTTTTATCAGAACTACCTTTAACACATTTCACTGGCTGGAACTGCAAACCAGTTAATCCATCAATTTTGATCTTTCTTGATTACATAAAATGTTACCAGGCATTAGCAGTGTTTCCCAGACACATTTATTAATTACTTACAGTGCTTTACCATTCCTGCTCTGAAATCAGCCTTGCACACTCGCATACTGCTTGACATTACAGTGATCTTTTCTACACTCACATCACACATTACACTCTGGCCAATGCCAATATGATTGACTGCAAATAAAGCTCCTCCTTATAGCTATGAACGTAAAGTAATCTGACTTACTTGAGGTTCTCCAACTTAGCATTTAATCACAGTGCAATAAATTGTTTCTTTTGCACGCCATTGGGTGTTGAGATGGAGAAGCTTTCCAAGTACACATTAGAGAATAACCTCATAAGTTTGAACACAAGATATGTTGTAGATAGTTCAGAAAAAAATAGAATTTAAAGCAGCATTCCCCAACCCTCGCCTCAAGAGCCACCAACAGGTCATGTTTTGCAGATCTCCACACAGACTCACAGGTGAAGTAATTAGTTATCAGACAGAGCTATAAAGACATCTATAAGGAGAACCAAAACAGGAGTCTCAAGGAGAGGGTTGGAGAACACTTACACCAAACCCAGGACTCTATCCTCTAACCAGTTCTATTTGCTTTGTACACAACACACACCTGTGACTCCTCGGTGGATTCAGTTAAAAATCCTAAAATTTGCCAATGTCATTTGGAATAGGGTTGGTTACTGGAATTTGGATGCTGAGAGTAGTAGAGAGTGTGTGGTCTACTCTGCAAAGATTAGATAATCATGGATTAAAGACATGATCTGACTGCTGCTTTACCTACATCTAACAATGGAGTGGAGATAAAAAAGGTGAGTTTTTATCTCGACAGATCCACTGGATAAAAAAAAACACAGCAAAAATGCTTTTTTTCTGCACCAGTTGAAAAAGACAGGCCTACCCAAGAAGATTCTAACTTTCTACAATTCTGTCAGTTCTACTTATGAGTCTCTCTTCTCCCGGTTCATGGGAGCAAAGAAGAAGGTTGCAAAGAATACTCACAACTCCAGAAAGGATCACAATTGCCCCTTACCCTCTTTTCTCAGTCACGTGTAGCGGGGTTTATCTTGGACACATTACACCCAGAATATCTTATATTTGACAACCTTCCTTCTGGATAATGTCTCAGGATACCAACATGCAGGTGCAGAGTTTCTATCCCTCAGCCATCCATTTTCTGCCCACCATTAGCAAGTCTTGATGAGTGCTCCTGTTGCTTGTTGAGTGTGCTTACATAAAATGTTTTAAAGGTACTGCCTAGGCAATTGCAATAATAAGGTAGCAAAAAGCTAGCCTGAAGTATGTCCCATGTGCCTTTGCTCCATTTCCTGCAGTGCAGGGTAGAGACTATAGCACGGCTCCATTTGCCCTCCTTTCAAATTCATTCTTCCAGGATCATGCAAAAAAGTGGTCTAACAGCTACTATGTCTCTTGGTGCTCTCAGTGAGAACTTGCATGGCAAGTCATAGTTGTCTCTGACCACATGACAGCACACACATGACTCATAAAGCTGTGCCACGACCCAGAAATTAAAGCCAAGAATAGAGTTTTGAGATGCTTTAAAATGGCTTCATTTACATTGTTCCCATGGGGGTTAAGAGGGGAGAATGTTACTGTGTTTCTGGACAAGGACATTAAATTGGTCTGTGTCTCTTAAATGCTTGTTTTAGTTCTTATTTTATGTTTTGTATTAGTGCATGATCTGCCATGTTCATCCCCTACCATATCATTTTGTATGCATGTGGTGTTAGCTGGTATAAGTTCAGGCTCATTTAAAGGGTCTGTCGAAGCAGACAAAAAAAAAACACTTTTTGTCCCCACAGACCATCAGTCCTAATCCAGTTAAAAAATGGCGATGAGATCAAAAGCCACTGCACAGTGGTCCCCTGCTTGCCAACGGCCCTATCTGCTAACTACAATGACTGGTCATTCACACTCTGTTTACTTCAACTGAGGGGGCATGCCGAGGCCTTGCAGATCATCCTCTTCATTTGAGTCAATAAAGTTGGTCACTGTGACTGATGTGAAAAGACGGCTTTTGGTCCAATATGCTGCCATGATCTGCCTGTGATCATGAACGATGCGGGACCCAATCTCGGCACCAGAGAGTTTTCCCAAACAGGAGTAGGACAGAAGCAATTTGGAGCACAAAAGGTGAATAACGACCCCATTAAAATGAAAACTTAAATCATACAGAATACCTTGGCCAACCCCAAATCCAACACCACATCACAGCTAGCCTATAGGAACCACTACAAATTAGTGCTAATATGTTGGCCAGTGGAATGTTTATTACAAACAGGCATATGTGTATTACATTTTCTCCTGTATTTATATACACACATCTATATACAACAATCTATTTATAGTTCACAATAATATTTTGGATAATCATTATTTTTCGCAACTGCTTTTAACAGTCAGTTCTTAGATTTTCCCCTGATGTTCATATTTTAGAGACAGATTTGTTTTGATTACTATGGCTGTCTTTCTTGATTGTGTTTATATTCATTTACATTGTGCTGGGGGACTTGTTTATCACTTACACCTTATTTTATCGCTTCTTTGTTATAATTACATTCGCCTGGCTTTGTTCTTTTATTGTCGGCATGCCTTATTGTTCTTTTGTGTTTAGATGACATAGATAGACTCATCAATGATCTGCCACAAACATAGTAAACTCTCATTGTCTAAAGTCAGTGTCAAGGTGTTAGACTGGATAAGGTTTGCTGCTACAACAGAAATACCATCTTTATTTTGGCACATTTATCATGCTGTGTGAATGCAGTAAAAGTAAGGACAATAAGTGAAGATTTTAGTGATGTTTATTGTCTCTACCAGAGTGAAGTAGTGATACTTTAATTCACCATTCTCCATTGTCAGCAGGCCAAAGGGTGCATGATATGCTTGCTGTTCAGGACAGTCCAGCCAAGCCTTCAGCTTTAGTCAAGTGGAGGTACACTGTTGTCTCTTTTTATACTCTCCACTGGTACTATGCAATTTGTGGAAGGGGCAAAGTGGCTGGGGGGGGGGGGGGGGATCTCGACCAATACTCCTTTAGGCTTGCTGTTTGGGCCAAGGTTTGGAATGGACATGAATGATTGACCCACCAGGTTAGGTGGCTAAATAGCTGTGCAGCTGAACATTGACGTGGCAACTAGCTCTAGTCAAAGTATGTCCTGCTGGGCAGGAATAGGGTTTAGTTAGGTGTCCTGCTAGCTGCTACCTCTGCTGATACCCTCTTGCTGCCCTTGCATAGCTGACCTACTTTTACCCTATCTGAACCCCCTCTTTCTGTGTTAATGGCCATGTCTTAGCCTGAATCATCAAACCTAGAGTATGTTATATATTAAACCCTTTTGCTTGATACTTGGAGGACTCAACTCGCTTTACTGACCCTGTCTAATACTGAAAAAGAGAGTGAGAAAAATGTTTCTGCCAGGACTGTTCCTTTAAGTGTGCAATGGCACTGTCTTTGTAAAAATGTGCTTGTTTGCTTTATAATATGAACAAAATTGGACAGACTAACCCCCCGCTCTTTAATTGTACATTATTAAACCTGGTCTGGGAGTAAAAACTTAGGGGGTTATTTAAGAATGCATAGCACCAGGTAGTGCCTCGTAGCAGCAGGGAGTGTCTGGTGAACGCCGGGTGCAAAACCCCATTTAAGAGAGAGAATCTGGTGAGCGCCTCTAACAGCACCATGTAGCGTCACATGTATTAATCCAGGTGGATCAGCGAATATCGCCGGTGCTCAAGGCTCAGGAGCGCCATGTAGTACCTGTCGCTCTGTACCGCTCACCCATAGATTTCAATGAGGTTTCATTAGTTGTGTATAAATAGCGTGTTTGGCAATTTTTTTTTTTTTTAAATCATTGTGTGACCTCTCCTGACCTGCAAACAAAACTTTAAACATTTTTTGGACTTTTTATATTTTTATGCAGAATTGTATTTACAGGTCTGGCGCTAAAGTGTTATTGTTCCAGTGTTAAAACAATGTTATTCCTGTGTTTTCACTTAGTTTCTGGTATATATGTGTTCTAAAACAGACTTTGTTTACACAGCGTCTGGCACTCTATGCTAGAGCGCCCAGCTTTAGAGCGCCGATGCTGTGTGTGTGTAATTTTTTGTTAAATATGGTGTGGAGCGCCGAGTGCCGGACGCACTGAGCTGGTGTTACCTTTCGCTTGCTGCAGCCCTGTACTGTCGTTAGAGCGCCCAACACACATCATATTTATCAATATCACTAGATCACTAGAGCGACCAAGACGCTCTGTTACAGCGCCGATAGCCACTTACAGCGTCTACTAGCACCGGTATACAGACGCTCATCTGGCAATACGTGGTGCTAGTAGTCAAGCCTCCACGTTTCAAATGGGGGGTAAAAGCTAGAATGACAAATGCATGTTAGAGCATTTGGAGAACCACACTATATATATATTATTTATATAATGCTCGTTTTATGAGAAATCTAAATTTCTGATAAAACATTATTCCTTTTAATCTTTGCTTTGAAGTCAACACTGGTTCCTTTGTGTAAAGTATACATTTTTGTTTACCAAATTGCCTTCAAAATTTGGAGCCTGAAACAATTACCATGGCTTTTGGACGTGTTAAGAGTGTATATTGTATATTCTTTGTGAAAGAAAGCGCATATATAAAAGGCAATGGCATGCACTACAGGGCAAACATTTTACTTGTATGAGACAATGTTGTTTATGTAACAGAGCCATTGTTCAGCAGAGGAATATGATTATATTTCAGCATTGTACCTGCTGTGAACAAAGGGTTGCTGAATAATATGGTGCTGCACTATCAAAATATAAGGAGTTATTCAATGCTGACTGCAATATAAAAGCACATTTCAGAAAATGATACAGGCTTGAGAAGGAACAGGAAGCCAGAATGCTAGAGGAAATGTACTCCCACACAGAGGACTGAGGATTTTAGCTACAGTATATATACTGTGTGACGTCATATCATGCCCTCAAAGTTAGAGTTGCTTATGGCTAAATAAATATATGCATTCCCCATCAAGATATTGTGAATAACCTGCAATGCCAGGATGCATTATATTATAGAATTAAATAATTTAAAATGTAACATTTTTTTCATCCATAAAGGGGGAGTATATCAGTTTCTATTTGTGATATTTTTCTTCTAATACATTGTTGCCTAGCAACTAGTGTCAAGTTAAAATACAAATTAACACTGTTCTGGATCTGCATATAATTCTGCAATAGCTATTCAGTACATAACAAATAACATGTTATAAGTTATAGATAAAAAAACATTAAACTGTGGATAAATATTTTAGCTGGGCATTCACCCTATATTGTTATTTTTATAGTGTTATTGTTTTTAATTTCCTTTTTAAAAGTAAAGTGGGTAATATGTTTGAACATTTAATTGTTTTTGATGTTTTGAAAGCAAGGTTAAGATGACAATGTGTACCCAGTCTTTTTTTTTTACTACAAATGCCTACAAAGTAGCCATGTGACACAGATGGCAGGGATAAAAAGCTCGTACTAAGAGGTGCTTGCTTAAATTTTCTATGTGGCAGCCCAGCACCACATGCCAGCATCACTATTTGTCACATCCTAGTACTCCTGACTCTGTCCTGTGTCCACTTCTATGGCAGCTAGCTTTTCTAGGCAATAGCCCTCAAAAACTTAACAACTAAGTGGCCTGTATGGTCAGGAGCAACCCCACTAGTTGGATTAACAGTGGGGCCCGCTTTGGGGTCTGCATAGTGCTCCAGTGTCCTGATCATTGGTTGGTCTTTGGTGGACTCTGCTGGGAGCCCTGGTTTTCTTACTCCTGCTGCTAATGCCTTACACTGCTGCAGGTGACCCGCTCAGGGTGACTAGTGTGGATATCAGCAGGGAAGTGCCTGCTGGATGAATGGCGGGTCCTGGGGCTGTGGTACCTGGGCCGGGTGCTGCTGGTTCCTTGGCCATGCCTGTGTTCCTGGCTCTGGGGCTTTGGTGGTGTGGCATAGTGAGGTCCTAAGTCAGCAGTAGCAAGAAAATCTGACCCTTAGCTGCGTTCTCTTATACATGAGTGGGTAACTGTACTGGAAACTATTTAGTTTTAGTATTTAACTGCCCCTCAGCCCCAGCACAAGCAATCTATGGGCTACATGTGCATATGGATGCAAGCACACTTCTGGGGTCCACCTGGGTTCACCGGCGCTTGTGTGCTTCGGCACAGGGGTACAACATACAGTACAAATGACATCCAAAGGTCACATGGAACCCACCATGCTTAATCATGAGCAGCAGGAGGCCATTATGATGGCATGTCACACTTTCCTGCCATTCGCCTACGCATGTGTGCCGCTTTACACACCTGCCAAGGTGCAAACAGGTGACAGAATGGCCGTGAATGCTCAGTTTTTTCGGGAACTGATCTCAGTAATAATGGACAGTGATAAAGGATCAGGGTGAAATATGCAGTAAATGTTTTAGATTCCAGGGCCAATCTTTGCTCTGCTATAAAAGCACTGAAGCCATTTATTAAAGTGTTATCTCTGGGCCTAGATTTTTATGGAACGGCAGGTAGATTTGGTAGTGGGACCTAATGTTCCCCTCCTTCTGTGCTGGAGTTTACTTGTCCAACTCTGGTGGCTGAAATTAGCCCATCACTGGGTTAGAAAAGGCTGCAGATCCAAGTAGTCTGAGGGAAGAGTCAGTTTCAAGATACAAGTCTGTAAAAGAGAAATGTTTCATGCAAGCTTCCTAGGAGTGGATTTGTCTGGTGGTGAAACCCATTATGCGTTTATATTTAACCCCAGATGGGAAGATTCAAAGTTGTCATCGATTCTGCACCATGATGTAAGCTGAAATGCAGTGAATTTATGTTGGGCTTGTTTCTCAAATAAATTACACTATGGGGGTTATTTAAGAAACGTTAATGCCACGTAGTACCGCATAGCGCCATATGAACGCCGGGCGCAGTATGTGAAAACCATATATATAAAAGTCAATCTGGTGAGCGCCTCTAATAGTGTCATGTAGCATCACATGTATTACTAGTGGTGGCTCAGTGTAAAGCGCTGACGCTGTATGTTCAGCAGCGCCACATAGCACCTGTCGCTCAGCAGCATTATCCCATACATTTCAATGGTGTTTTTTTGCTTTGTATATATAGCGTTTTAATTATTATCAAATGATTGTATGACCTCTGCTTCCCAGCAACCAAACACTTATATTGTTATATTTTAGTTTTTTTTATGCAGAATTGTATGTGCAAGTCTGTCATTGTAGTGTCATTGTTACAGTGTTAAAACTGTCATTCCGTATGTTTTCGCTCTGGTGCTGGTGTTTTCATATAGCGTCCTGCAAGAGCGCCTAGTTTAAGAGCCCTGGATGCACCTAACTGGCGCTACCTATCGTTTGCTGCAGCGTTGTCCTGTTGTTATATGTGGCGCTGCTCTGGGTGGCTTTTCTTCAGAGCACTACATATGCATTGATTCAAGGAAAGAACTTCTACAGCTCCCTCCAGACATCACATTTATCAGCACCAGACACTAGTGGGCACGCTAAGCGCCGCTACATAGACACTCAAATGGCAATATGTGGCTTAAATCAGCCTCTATATTGCTCTGTAATTTTTCACCTGGCTCTAAATCGGCCCCAATGTAGACAATGAAATTGAGTTTTTCTCACCAGCAGGTGACTTTCATTGTCTACCAGATGTAAACTTTCACCTGGCTGTGGATCAGCCCCAAGATGGACAATAAAAATGAATAGCAATTTTCTCCCCTAGAAAAGAATTGAGTTTTCTCACAAGGCTCTGATCGACCTCATGAGATATATATATATATATATATATATATATATATATATATATATATATATATGATATATATATATATATATATATATATATATATGTTAGACTTGTGCTTTTTCTTTGCCTATGAAGTAAAGAAACATACACCTTTCATTCAATATTCACTAGCATAGTATACTGTTTTTCTTTACTTATTCTGTAGTTTGGCCTAAAGGAACAAGATGGCAACGAAATACCAAATGTTACTACCCCAACAGAGAAGTGATTTTTATCTTGCAGGCTGTCAGTTAAGACTGATTAGGCAAGCAACTGAACCATCAGTAATTTAGAGCAGCACACTCTGATAGCATGCCTTTATTCAAAGATCGCTTAGGAAAATAAATGTACTTGTTGGCTGTACCTTTGGCATAGTAGCTATCAGACCGGAATAGAGTTAGGTTACATGAATATAAATATTGTGAATATACCTCTACGTATTAGAAAACACAATTTCATTGATGTGGTTTAGAAACAATACAAGCCATTCAATCAAAGGGCAAGAATGCATCATTTTTCTGCAAATTACATTTCAATCTCAGCCTGCCCTATGGAAAATAGAAATAGTAAGCTCTGCAGTAAGAGGTTACTTATTTTAAATGGGACTACATGTGTAATAAAACTATCAAGCTGTGCTGTGAAAAAAACATTAGTGCAGATGGATAGCTCTTTGAAATTCTTACTCAGTCTGCACTGTTTAAATATTTCCTTTGTTATCAAATAAAACATGAGGCGTACAGCAGGGTTAAATCAAAGTGATTTTGCACATGAAATTCATCCAGAAATAGTTTTTAGATTCCTAGAAATGGAATAAGTTGGATACTGTAATTAGTGCACCAGTACATTTAGGGCAACTCAAAGGCAACTCACTTCAACCACCTAAACATATGTCTGTAGAAGTTTAGTCACCCAAGAAGAGCTCTGAGATACCAGGATTCTGGTTCCGGGCCAATTATATATTTACATTTTATGCTACCACTGAAACTGGCAAAGGCACTAAGCCTAGCTGTAAACTGTTTGACCAATTCATAGCTTGGGCAGGTCTAAGTAGGCCTATGAATGAATAACAGTACTTGGCATCAATGCACTGCTTTAAATGTGTCTGTAGGAATAAATCAAGCCAGTTGGACCTGTTGTTTCTTTTTCTTGAAAGCGTTTCACTAGTCATCTGACTGGCTTTCTGAATTCACAATGATTTGTACAGAAATCAGGCAGCAATAAATCATAACTCCAATCCAAATCCTCTGTCTACCATAAACAGTAGGGAGGTAAGGTGTTGATTGCATTAGCATGACTAGAGAGACATCTTCAAGAAAATAAAACAGCAAGTCCAGCAGCCTTGAGTTATTCCTAGAGATTCTACATACCATGAGTTAGTTGAATGAGATCTTTCAAAGACATGCTTTAAATGTAGTTTTTTCAAGCATAAGAACACTCTCAGTAAGGTCCTGGTAGGTTGTCTCAGGTATCTGGAGCCATACTGACTGCAGTGCACCCCATAGCTGCTGTAAGGAAGAGCCAAAGAACAAACATGATGATAGGTGGTCCAACAAATACTCGGGTTCACGTCAGGGGAATTAGGGGGCAGGGTGGAATTTGGAAGTCTTAGTTATGCTCTTCTTACCAATCTTGGACATTTCTTGCAGTGTGACATGTCACATTGTCTTATTGGAAGAAACCATCTTCCCCAGGGGAGACAAGCAGCATGTATTGGTGTACATGATTTGCAAGGAGTCCTACCAAAATCGGTTGAGACCGCATTTAACATGGACCTAAATTAATGCCATTAAAGCAATCCCCAGACCAGGTATTTGTTCTCTGATGTTTCTTGTCTGACACCCCAACTTTCATCCATTTGATGAACCAGAAAGTGAAGTTTTCCATTGCCACTGTTTAAACGTTGCCTGTCTTTAAAGTTTTACTAGTCACAAATAGCCCATGCTTTTTTTCTAGTTCATCAAGAAGTCCCTCTAATACCTTTCATGGATTTTAGTAAACAAGATGGAGAAAATGGACTACATATTTGGTAGAGTAGAGTTGGGTCTCTGCTGATCTGAAAACTTTTGCCTTCTCAGATAAGTCACACATTTCTCTGGTGAGTGGTTCGTTTTAATTTGGTAATAATTCACATCCTAATATCATTGAGAGGTGTACAGTTAAAGTTTAATTGTCACTTTACAATGTATTTTAGTGTAAAGCATTTCTGGCTCTCCCTAATTCATGTAAGGCATATGTGCATATATTTGCATATATATGTGTATGTATATGCAAAGAAGTTATTTTCTATGCATAGCAAACAAAATCCAAATGTTTTACTACCCAATTAAAAGGAAATCATTCCTAATTAATTGGATATTCCTTGACAGGTTTGTGAAATGCTGAACCATAAGTAATAAAACATTTATATAATTGTACTTATTGTCTTTGTACAAAGACAAATACATGTTTTAAGGTTTGAAGAGGAAACACTTTAAATACATTTGAAGTCTTTTAAAGTGGCAGTCCAAGGTTTTTGGAACCCGCTGACCCCCCGTGCGCTTTGCTTGATTTAGGTAATAAAGGAAAAAATCAAACATCTGCTCACCACAATCCGCCTCTAATTCTGGCTGGAGGGTTCTACAAGCCAGCCATAGACTGGAGAGGCAACTGAACTTGAGTGACACGCCATTCGACCAATCTCAGAAGCAGTTTGTAGATCCATGGACACACTCAACGTGCACACCCTTGCTAGTGAAAATTCTGATGGGGGAGCCAGCACATGCACCATGGGAGTGTGGTTTGGGTTATTGGGCAAATCGATTTTTTTCCCACTGACTTTGGATGCCCCTGCAAGGTGGACCAAGGAGAGGAGAGTAAGAGGTTTTGTTCTGCTTTAAAGCATATCAGTTCAATTACATACTGCCCTCACCACAGAACTGTCATAGGTGAAACAATTTAGCATTAGAAGTTTAGCTTGGGATCTGTGTCCACCCCATAGTTTGATCTTGTAAGTCACTCAGAGGTTTCGTCAGTTACACAGGAGAAAGTGTCTATCATCAGACTAAAAATATTGAAAGCTACAGAGCTTCAGGACCACTGAGATTTTACCCTGTAAAAATTAGTGCTCCCACACTAGTTTTTTATATTGCATTAGAGTTGTATAATCTTTCTAGATTCTAGATACTACTTAGCAAAGTTCTTTAAACATACTACTTTGGTTATTTTATCAGTTATCACAACATAAACAGAATAGCTAAGAATTTATTAGCAATTAAATGAGTTGCCCAAATGTGTCTTAAATACTGAAAACGAGTTCATATTTGCAGTTAATGAAGCACAATACAAATTAATGACACAAATTTAATGTCATATACAGTTATATGCCAGCTAATTCATAGATTTAAACAAATGCCATATCTCTAGGGAGCATTGAAAATTCCACACTGTATAAGCAGCACTCAATTTATGACACACGGATCAAAGTATGCGTAGCAAGTCACAGGAAATAACAAGAGAAAATGAAACGGTACAGTACATTTCTACCAATATATGTTATACAAAATTAATGTGTTTAAAATGTCACCCGGGAAAATACAATGCATCTTTAATCAAGATTCTCTTGGTTATCTCCAATAAAAACCCATTTCAGTAATTAAAATATAAAACTGTGCCCTTACCCCCACCTACCTCCTTTTAATCATGCCTTTCCATGACTGTTACTGAGTCATACTTCATTATTAATTACAAGTCTATTTTCCTGACAACTAATTAATTAACATATCAGCTAGTATACTGTGTGACTGGGGATAAGGGTTTATTTGTTAGCTGGAGATGCTTGAAGCTTGTTTCATAATGCAGGTGGAAAACATCCCACAATAAAAAGCACCGGGGCACGTTGGCTATTACTTGTAAAACAGTCATACACCATTTGAAATATGACTAGACCATGAATGTCTTAATACTGAAATAGCTACATCCATTAATGCAGTATCCTAAATTAAAATATTTTATATACGCTGGTGTTGATCTTGGAAACTCAAATGCAGCTTTTTGCTAAATGTTTCGTTTATATCCTAGAAATCATCTTGTGTGGTGCACGCTTCCTCTCTCTAAGACTAGGATAAGGTAGTTCATTTTGGTCTATCCAACAGGAGATATGTTTTTTTTTACAGCAAAACCTCTCATAAAGAAAGAGTATTAATTGTTGTGAATTGTGAATTCACACCCCTTTTTCAAGTTAAACTGAATTTCTAAAATTGATGAATAAAGCAGGGGTTCCCAACCACCAATACGCATATCACTGGTGGTACTTGAGATCATATCAGGGGTACTTTGCTAGGCTACAGACCAATCTCTATCCCAACTTCATCTGCTGCCATATATACTTTACCCAGGCATAATTTGCTTAATAAGTACAAGTTAGAGTATCTAGAAAGTACTCTAAACCATGGATTCCCAACCTTTTTTGAAGGAGCACCACTTCCTTTTTTACAATAAAATACCACCACTAATACAAACTTCCCAAGGAGGTTGGAGGTCCCATGCTGGTCCAACAAGGAAAACTTTTCTGCCAGCGATGCAGTTGTCTCAAGGTGCTCCACTCCTCCACTCCTACAGGCAAGCTACTCCAGTGCCTGTAGTGCTTAGCTTATTTCATTTTTAACTCCAGTTGCTTTAAGTACCACCAGGATGGGGTTCAAGTACCACCAGGGTGGGGTTCAATACCCCCAGGGTGGTACTAGTACCACTGGTTGGGAACCCCTGCTCTAAACTATTTGTGTTCATACATGTGTATTTAATGCAAACAGCAACATGCTTATCAGCACCTGATAGCTATGCCACATACTACAGCTAAAAGTGAAAAATTGCTGTGCCCAGCTACTGCCCACACACCTCAGGGGAAACCAAGATGGTGCCTACTGTTGCAAATTGTTCTATTCAGGGTTAAACCAGAGGGAAAACATGGTCTACAAACAATGATGACTAAGTATTAGAAAGGTATATGTATGTTTCTGGCCATGTTTTTAAATTCATTGCATAATTTACAACCATTTGTTCGTTAGGTCATTCTACTTGTATAAAGTGGTTCCTGGGATACTGACATCCTCATTTTTTTTTACTACGCCTGAATAGATTCACTGAGAGTTCAACTTTTCTTTTAGGGAAATGTAAAGTACAGTACAACATCAGCTAATTAAAATGTCCTGATTAAGTGTTGAGGTTGCAGCATTTGCATATACACATGATGGTCACACATACATTAAATATTGTTTTTAAAGATGCCTTCAAGAAAAATAAAATGTGTGATACGGCACCTGTCAGTTCTGAATTAGTGTGACATGTTAAGATTTTTAAAGTAAATATGCATATTTAATACCTGTATCTAATTATAGGGTTATGCATGTGTGTACATTGCATTTTGTTACCCATGTGAATCTGTATTTCTCTTTCTCTGAAACCCATACCCTGTGCACTCTGTCTGCAGCAATAGAAACAATAGCACATTTAGCTTTCCCGCTGTCTTATTTCATCCTATCAAACAGGATATAAGGTTTTGGCTTTCCCTTTTTAGAGCAGAGACTCACATAAGGAAAAATTCAAATAGGGTTTCCCAACCTTTTTTCATCAACTACCACTCTCCATTTTCTAATTATCTCATGTACCTAAAATAATTCTCATTACCTTATGGTGCAGTTTTTTTTAACTCATGGAGCAGAACAGACTGGGTAAAGTATTTTTGATATTGATGATAGAGAAATTATATTGGGGTACAGGTCGGTCTTTGACATTGCCTCATACCACTTTCCACCAGTGGTATGTGTACCACTGGTTGGCAACCCCTGGGCTAGGGTATTTCATGTGCTGTGAACCCCCTCTCATTTTTAGGTTAAGTAGAACTACTAAAAATGCTGAATGGAGTAAAGTAAAACATATAGGCCATCCCTAATCAAAAAGCAACATGCTTACATGAAAGAAAAGCTGGGCTGTACTAGTCTCATGTATGTATGTATGTATGTACAATCTATTGGCTCTTACTGGGATAACAACATTTTTCAGATGCCTAAATAGGTTAGTATTCACTAATATTGTAGATTCATTCTAGTGCAATTAAAAACTGGCTAACACCAGCTAATTAAAGTTTCTTGATTAAAGCTGTATCGAGAAATCACCTAATATTAAAAATCCATATAAATATGTTGGATAGTGAAATTAGTTAGTTATACACCCCCAACTGGCAAAAGAATTCCACCAAACTCATGGTTTTCTACTCCTGGTAGGAGTAAAAAGCAGGGGTGACTTTTTGAACCTACCATTCAAATTTTACACGGCTAATCTCCACTACGCTAAGCCAGTCTGTGGGAAGCAGCAGCCTTAGCCTCCTAAATATCTGTCCAAAGCATTGCATGCTGGTTAAAATCCCCTATACAGGTTTGGGGACAGACTACTGGAATTGAGTAGTTCACCTCTGTAAAAGCTGAAGGGTATTACAAAACCTGTCACCCTAGATTCTTCTTACTTCCATTAAAAAAAAAAAAAAAGGAAACCATCTGGTGTTTAAGTGGCCACTTCTCTTACTATTTAGCATATTTATGTGGATTTTATTACTGAACCTTTTTCTAGTGCTCGTAAGTGTCAAAATTGCAGCATTTGCACATTCACTGATAGTCACACATACGTTCAATGTTTCTATAAAGAAGCCTTCAAGAAAAATAAAATGTGTGACATGGTACTTGCCACTTCTGAATTGTGTTGGTGTGACATGTTATGCAAATGAACTACAAAAGTTGTATTTTATCCCTGTATCTAATTTTAGGTTTATGCCTGTATGTACATTATTTTTTTAATTCCTATGTATGGTTCTCTCTCTCTTTCTCTCTCACTGTCTTTTGCTCATTCTGGGACACCAATAGACATAACTATGGAGCCTGATGATGGGCTCTCAAGCTTTTCTATACTGGAATGCAGGGCTGACAACTAATTTGTAACTACAGCAGCATGGCTATTCATGTCAAGGTGTTATAATGATTTATGCACATATTAACGGGTACATTACTTTTTTGGATAACATTAAGAAATCATGACAAACAAAAAAAATACAATTCTGTGATTACTCACCTGTAGAATTGGTATTATGAGTATACAGTACGTCCTGCTCCAAATCTAATACTTACAGTTGGGATATACTCCGCCAGATGGCGCTGGACTGCAGAGACATTGAAAATAGGCTCCTCCCGGCCCCTCAAATACCCGGGGACCTCCCACAAATCCCCAGTATTGAAAAGCAGTTAAGGAGAACCCGGGAGCATTAAACAATCCAAACTATCAACTATAACAATGATAACAATCACCATACAGGGGATCCAAGATAATGCAAAACCAAGGGTGGGATGGAGCAGGACGTACTCTATACTCATAATACCAATTCTACAGGTGAGTAATCACAGAATTGTATTATTCTTAGTATACTGTACGTCCTGCTCCAAATCTAATACTTACAGTTGGGACATCCAATAGCAGTGTCCATAAAGTAGGGTGGGATCCCCAGGAAAAATCAGCAGCAGACAGTTTAAACCACTGCCGCCTGCAGAACCTTTCGGCCAAAAACAGCATCAGCTGAGGCCCTAACATCAACCTTGTAAAACTTTGAAAAGGTATGAACAGAAGGCCAAGTAGCAGCCTTGAAAACTTGTTCGACAGAAGCCTGGTGCTGAAAAGCCCATGAGGCACCAATACCACGAGTGGAATGAGCCGTAAGGCGGTAGGGAGGATTCTTCCCCTTAGCAGAGTAGGCCTGAATCACAGCCTGACGAATCCACTTGCTTATAGTAGACTTGGCAGGAGCCAAACCCTTCCTAGGACCAAAAGGGACCACAAAAAGAGCATCAGTTTTCCTGAAAGGTGCAGTAGCCACCAGATAGTACTTCAGACACCTAACCACATCCAAAGAGTGCAAAACCCTCTCCTTAGCATTGCTAGGATTAGGGCACAAAGAAGGAAGAACAATATCCTGATTCAAATGTAAGGCAGACACTACCTTAGGCAGAAAATCAGGTTTGAAACGAAACACCACCTTGTCCTGGTGCCTCTCATAGTAGGGGGGCTGAATGGACAGCGCCGCCAACTCAGACACACGCCTGACAGAAGTGATAGCCACCAGAAACACAACCTTGAGCGTAAGAATGGCCAAGGCAGCATCCTGCACAGGTTCAAAAGGAGCACCCTGCAAGGCTGACAGAACCAAGTTCAAATCCCAAACAGGCACCATAGGTTTACGTGGGGGACGCACATGAGTGAGCTCCTGGAAAAAAGTCCTGATCAGAGGGTGCTGAGCAAAGGACTTCTGGAAAAAATAGCCAGGGCAGAAACCTGACCCTTCAGAGTACTGGGTTGGAGCCCCATCTCCAACCCTTGCTGCAGGAACTCCAGAATACTGGGAATAGAGAAGACACGACAGGGAAGAGACTTAGACTCACACCAGTCAATGTAGGCACACCAAACCCTGTAATAAATGGAAGAGGAAGACTTCTTCCTAGCTTTAATCAAAGTATCCACAACTGAGGAAGACAGCCCCTTCTCCATCAAGATGGAGGTTTCAGCAGCCAAGCCGTCAAAGCCAGAGTTTGTAAATTGGGATGGCGTAGTGAGCCCTGAGTGATCAGATCTGGCACCAAGGGCAGAGCGTACTGATCTACTGCCAGCTGTACCACGTCTGCGAACCACACTCTTCTTGGTCACCTGGGGGCCACCAGAATTGCTGGCACCCCTTCCAGAGCAATCTTGCGCAGAACCCTGCGCAATTGCGAATTGGGAGGAATTGGGAGGAAGACATACAGGAACTGAAAGTCCTTCCATGACATTGCTAGCGCATCCGAGGTCAGGGCCAGAGGATCCCTGGACAGAGAGACAAAAACTGGAAGCTTGTGATTGTGGCGGGACGCAAACAGATCCATATCTGGTTGGCCCCAACGGTGACACAGAGATTGAAACACCCTGCTGCATAGGGACCATTCTCCCTGGCGAGAGGTCCCCCTGCTCAGAGAGTCCGCCAGATGATTTTCCACCCCCGGGTTGTACACAGCTGAAATGCAGGGGACATTGGCCTCCGCCCAAGTCAGGATCAGAGACGCTTCCTGGAGGGCCCCCTTACTCCAGGTTCCTCCCTGATGATTGATGTAGGTAACTGCCGTCTGGTTGTCTGAGCGCACCTGAACAGGCAGGCCCTTACCCCGAAAGGGCCGAGGTTGCCGCCTGCGCTGGGGAAACCTGCCTCCCTTAGCAAAAAGGTCCAGGCGGTCTCCAAACAGACGCAGTCCTTTAAAGGGAAACCCAGTGACGGCCTTCTTGGCAGTGTTGTCAGCAGCCCACTGGCGCAACCAAACCGAGCGGCGTATAGCCACCACAAGGGCAGAAGTTCTTGCACACATTCTGATGGTGTCATCCAATGCTGATAGTACAACATTTACAAAAACATCACAACTGGAGAGTGCATTAAACACCTCACAAGGCAAATCATCAGGGGCACTATCAAGCATATTTCTGATAAGGGTTCTAGTGGCCACAGCAGTAATGGCAGAGGCACAGACCGAGCACAGCGCCATCCCCGCACATGCAAAGGCGTGGGATGCCAGCTGATCAATAGGCCGGTCTTCGGCATCCCGCAGGGTAGGGGAATGCATGACAGAGGTGTTAGATAGCCCTAGGATCGGAGCATTCACTTCGGGGGGGATGGCCAACATTTAACCACCTCAGCAGGAAAGGGATACTTCCTATCCCAACGCTCCCATTCCTTGAGCACAAGGTTATGGAAATGTGCCTGCTTTGGAAATTCCAAAACGTGATCTTGCTGTATGGAAAAGCTCCCCTCTTTGCCTGGGAGCCTCAACAGGGAGAGAGATAGACAGAACCTCAAAAATCTGGGTCAATAATCTGTCAGTGTCACCTGGGGCCCAGGGGTCAGAGCCAGAAACGTCATGACCCCTCGGTCTCTCATCAGATGAGCCTGAATCAGAAAAGAGCTCCCCTTCATCAGACGGGGTATAGCCACACAGATTCATAAACTCCTCAGTTCCCATAGGGAAAACAGTAACATTAGGCGTCAAGTGCCGCTTCTTAGCAGGGGCCTTATGCGCTAAAGACTTCGCAATAATCTGTTCAACAGTAGCCAGTCTAGAAGACACATCAGGCTGAGAATCCCCACTTGTATGCAACTCAGCAGGAGTGAGATTTAAGCTTGGGGGAGTAGGTGAAGTGAAACGAGGTGCAGCCACTGGCAGGCCAGATTGCAATGCAAGCACCTGCTCAGCGCAGGGTACACAGACCCGCGCCTTGTCAGCGTCAGCATGAGGCTGCCCACAAGCTACACACAGCCGGTCTTGTCCCAAAGGGACCCCGGTAACATTATCCTGAGATGCCTCCATATGGTGATTATAGCGGCGCTATACACCGATAGGGAATAACGCTATATAACAACCCTGGATGCCCCAATAACCCGCTAGGGACGTGGGAGTATAATTTTTACAAGGCCTACAAGTAATATACTAAAAACAGGGCCGGGAGAAGCCAAGAAGGGTTCGTCCCGCCTGAAAGACAAGTACATTGTAACAAAGGTGAAGCAGATAAAGTCGCCCGCGAGGGTATTTACGGACCGTGGTAGGTAGGAGTCCGTCGTGCATAGGCCAACCAAGTCAGAAAAGATGGCGTTGGTATACCTTGAGGGGCGGGCCAGTAACAGCGATGACACGGAACGCGCCAAAGACGGGCCCCGCCCCCCCGAAGAGCGCGAAGCCAGAAGGCCAACAGCCAATGATGGCGCACCAGTGCCTGAGGTAATGCCAAGCGCGGAACCAAGTCAGCGCGCGGCGGCGGTAAATTTAAAAGCAATAAAGACAAGTCAGTGCGGCGGCTGACACAAGAATAAAGACATGTGAAAAGTGAAAGCACAGACTGCATAACCTACATATTTATACACATACACCCCCCCCCCACTTTTCCCCCGAAGACTAAGGAGGATGAGGGAGGACGGTGGCCACTTAAATAGGGCCCACCAATAAGCAGGGGCAAGGGGCAGTAGTGCGGGAGGGGCATCCCATAGAAGCTCACCATAAGCCTAAACCGCCTACCGTTTGGTGGGGAATTGCGGTGGAGCAGCGCTCCTAAGCACCAACGGCGGTGCTGCCTACCTTCACCCGACCAGCGCAGCCAAGGCTGGGAGGCATATTAATAGTGGAACGGGTGGGAATAGTCCTACAGGGCCGCAGGTTAATAACCCCACTCACCTGCGAGTAGAGAGCCAATTTCTCGTCCGCAGCCAGACTGCAGAGAAATTCTGGGGATTTGTGGGAGGTCCCTGGGTATTTGAGGGGCCGGGAGGAGCCTATTTTCGATGTCTCTGCAGTCCAGCGCCATCTGGCGGAGTATATCCCAACTGTAAGTATTAGATTTGGAGCAGGACGTACTGTATACTAAGAATAATATGGTTTAAGTACATATACAAATATACCATCTTACTGGCTACTTAACATAAGTAAGTAAATAGTACCGTGACTGATTAAATATTAAATACTAGCAGCATGTCCACTTTAAATGTCAGTGTGGTATCATTATAAGTTGTTTGATCTGTATCTCCCTGGATCTGACAAAGGAAGTTCCTTCTTCCTAAAGATTGCAGTCAAAACAAAAAAAAGTATCACCGAGCACCACAATGCTCATCTATATTTTATGTACCAGGAAAGAAATACTCTCAAGTGCTAAATCATTTACACATTAGTACCTGACCTTTCCTGCTAGCATTTCTTTTATTAGCTTTCCTATAAATATACCACTGAGGTATTTAAAGGTCTGTATCACAATGGCAATAGCTTTAGCTCACCTCTTACAGAGCTAGAGGGAAAGGAAGACAATATTTTTTATTAAAAAAAACAAAATGGAAGTTGAACTTAAAATGAAGATATATATATATATATATATATATATATATATATATATATATATATCATCTTGCCAATATTTATTTTATTTAGTTATAGATTACAATATATTTTACTGTTAATACTTAATTATCTTTATGTAACTCATTTCTATTTTGATAAAAAGTTATGTGAATAAATATATGTATACATTATGACTTATGCGGGTAACCATGTACAATTGTATTTTCAATGTGATGCGATTTTGTTTCTCTATGGGAGCTCTGTTCAAACCTCTCAAACAGAAACACAGATTTATATAACATCAATGGGGATACGGCTGACTAGAATTGCATCAGCGAGAATTGGCAAAAGGAAGTCATTTTTTTATTGCACAAGAAGACCAAATACAGCTGTTTTAATATAGATGATCCTTTTATAATATAATGAGAGATTGAAATGTTGGGGTTTCTGTAAGGATGGACATGTATACTAGGTTACCAGCTTTTTCGCTCCATAAGACACAATTTTACCCCACAAAAGGGGGGAATGCCTGTGCATCTTATGGAGCAAATGTGGGGCTGGTAAAAGAAAAGTCCACTCACCTTACCATGTTAGTAAGTTGAGCAGACTTTTCTGATCCACTCTAGGTGTTTTCTTATTTGCCTCCTCTAAAACCTTGGTGTGTCTTATAGTGTAAAAAGTACAGTACTTCTTTGGTGTTTGGTGTTGGTGTGGTGAAAAATACATTATGGAATTATAGTACTTTAACCCGTCTAGTGCCAGCTACGTGAGTTTCACGTAGCAGCCTCTACTCCACTTAAGTGCCAGCTACCTCACTTAGCTGACTTTAAACCCCCACAGAATAAAAAATATAAAAGTTAAACTTACCTGACCCCTCGTTAGATTAGGCCGGGTCTTCTCTTCACCCGGGGGGCATCCGATCCCCCCCCGGGGCTCTTCTGTCTTCAGGAGGGCACCTGAAATGGCGCCCCCCACTTCGGCCGCTGGCACAATAGACTGTAAAAAAAAAATTACATTTACTCACCTGTGGCAGCGATCCCTCCTGGGGGGTCTGCTCTTCACCGGGGGGGGGGGGGCCTCCGATCACCCCCCCGGCTCTTCATCTTCAGGGGAGAGCCTGACAGGCCTCTCCCCCTCCTCTCCCGACATGCGCCGCCATCTCGGGGGCGGGGCTTATGACTCACTGGGTGTCGTCCTGGCTCCCGGCTGTTGTTCATTCAGATGCGATCATGCTGGCCACAGGAGCAGAGGGGCAGGTGATCAGATCATCGCCTGCCCCTCTGCTACTGTAGCCAGCATGATGGCATCTGTCATCACATCGAGGGACACAGGAGCTGACGATCGGAGGTAAGTAAGGTTAAAAAAAAGTTTTTATTTTTTAATAAAAGTAATTTTTAATTATTTGTCTGTGTGTTTTATTACTGTTAACCCTTTGTGAACTGGTAAGGGGTCCATGAGATCCCTATACCAGTTCACAAGGCTGGGGTCTGGCAAGTAACCTGCAGCTAGCGGGTGACTTGCCATGAAATGGCGCCCCCCACTTCGGCCGCTGGCACAATAGACTGTAAAAAAAAAATTACATTTACTCACCTGTGGCAGCGATCCCTCCTGGGGGGTCTGCTCTTCACCGGGGGGGGGGGCCTCCGATCACCCCCCCGGCTCTTCATCTTCAGGGGAGAGCCTGACAGGCCTCTCCCCCTCCTCTCCCGACATGCGCCGCCATCTCGGGGGCGGGGCTTATGACTCACTGGGTGTCGTCCTGGCTCCCGGCTGTTGTTCATTCAGATGCGATCATGCTGGCCACAGGAGCAGAGGGGCAGGTGATCAGATCATCGCCTGCCCCTCTGCTACTGTAGCCAGCATGATGGCATCTGTCATCACATCGAGGGACACAGGAGCTGACGATCGGAGGTAAGTAAGGTTAAAAAAAAGTTTTTATTTTTTAATAAAAGTAATTTTTAATTATTTGTCTGTGTGTTTTATTACTGTTAACCCTTTGTGAACTGGTAAGGGGTCCATGAGATCCCTATACCAGTTCACAAGGCTGGGGTCTGGCAAGTAACCTGCAGCTAGCGGGTGACTTGCCATTAACCCCCGCACCCCCAATTACCTGCCTCTCCAAAGCCCGGAGGGGGGCAGAAGAGCCCGGGCCGACACAGGGTATGTGGGCTTGTAGGCTGCAGGGTGCAGGGCCACAAAAGCTTGGCCCTGCACCCTGTTCCTACAAGCCCCCATAGCTGGTCCAGGGCTGGTTATGACAGGTAGGAGGGACCCTATGTCATTTTTATTTGGATTTTTAGGGGTTAGGGTTAGCCTAACCCTAACCCTAAACTTAAAATTCCAAAAAAAACGAGGTCCCCACCCGGGAGGGGGGACCCTATGTCGTTTTTTTTTTAAAATTAACCCCTTATGCTCTGTCGCCCAGTAGCTATAAAAGGCTTCTAGCAGCAGCAGGAGAGCAGAAGCCAGATTGATCAGCGTGGGACACAGTGCCCAGGGATGAGTGGGAGGTAAGTATAAAAAAAAACAAATAAAATATTTTTTTCTCCATGTGTCTGTGTTGTTTTTTTTACACTTAACCCCTTGTGAAATGGTAAGGGATCCATGAGACCCCTATACCAGTTCACAAGGCTGGGGGCAGGCAAGTCACCTGCTTGCCATTAACCCCCGGCACTTCCAACTACCTGCCTCCCCAAAGCCCAGGGGGGGGGGGGGCAGAAGAGCCCGGCCCATGGAGATTGAAGCCGGCAGGACGGGGCCACCAAAACTGGCCCTTTCGCCCTGTTCATACAAGCCCCCATAGCTGGTCCCGGGCTGGTTATGATGGGTAAGGAGGACCCCACGTCAATTTTTTGGGGATTTTTAAGGGTTTTTAACCCTTAAAATTCCCCCCAAAAAAACCCAGGAGGGGGGACCCTATGTCATTTTTTTAAATTAACCCCTTATGTTTATAGTATGAATAGTAGTATTTTATTTGTAAATGTTATAAAGTGCTCTTTTCAGTTTGGGGGGTCTCCTGGGCAAGAATGGGGGGCTACTGATACATATGTGGTACCGTTGTAATCGGGAGAAATGGGGCTTTCACATGCAATATGGTTTTCATTAATAAAACAAATGTTTTATTTAAAATAAAGGAGACAACTGTCTAAAAAATGTTTTATTTATTTTTTTTGTTTTTACGCAAAAATAATTTAAAAAAACAGTAGAAAAATTACACACAAGACATTTCATGTTGAAGCCTAAACTCTGCTGCAAAATATATATATATATATATATATATTCCTGGAAATTCCAGCAAAAATCATGGTTAAATATGGCGCAAAATGGGGAAAAATGACCTGTCAACAGAGGGTGACAAAACTTCAAGTAGCCTGGCAATTAAAAGGGTTAATAGTACCTATGCATGTTGGGTATTGTTCTGTTCATGGGACCTTGCGCTTTCAGATTTAGCTTGTTTTTTCTTGTTTGCATATTGATATTTTAGGAAAACATGTTTTTTTATTCTGCTTTTTTAAATATTTTTAGGGAAACCCTGTGCAACCCAAGAATTCTTCAAGGGATTACTTCCAGAAAGATAAGATAGACAACAAGCTGGGTACGCTTAGAAAGCTTAACATGTGTACTTTGGGAATATGTGGTTTGTGGGGGGTATTCCAAATGTAAAGGGTTGTTTTGGTTGAAAAATTGCAAGGTGCGAACTTTGTCTGCAGAGCTGAAATTTTCAAGTAAAATTACTGTTACGCACATGCTTTACTTTGTGGTGTTTGCCAACTCTTCCCTTGACAGTAGCAATGCATGTTGGGTACCGTTCTGTTCGGGGGATGTTGCTTTTTCAGATTTAACTTGTTTTTGTTTGCTTATAGTTTTTTTTTTTTAGGAAAATGTGGCTTTGATTCTTCTTTTTTATTCTTTTTTAGGGAAACTCTGTGCAACCAAAGAACTGATTGAGGGATTACTTCCACAAAACTACACCCACATAAAGAAGTCTGGTATGCCTATAAAGCTTGGGGCAAGTACTTCCAGAGAATATATAGTTTAGGGGGTGTATTTGAAATGTAAAGGGTTGTTTTTCTGGAAAATCTGCAAGGTGCGCATAGCGCATATCACAGTTGTATTTTATCTGAAAATCTCCTAAAGCTCTGTTTCAGTTTGGGGGAGTCTCCTGGGCAGGAAAGGGTGTCAACCAACACATATGTGGTACCACTGTAACCAGGAGAAATTGGGGTTTTACACGCAATAAGATTTTATTGACAAACTTACATTTTTTATTACAAAAAAAAAAAACACTACAAATTGCAAAAAAATTTTTTTTTTTTTATTTGTTTGCACATATTTCAGCCAAAAGTATTGAGAATACACTAAAAAAAAGGCCTAGGACATTTCATGTTGAAGCTCAGACTCTGCTTAAAAAAACAATATATAATTTTCCTGAAAAATCCCTGAAAATCCCTTCAAAAATCAAAGTTGAACATATGTAGTGCAAAATAGTGAAAAGAGGTCTGGCAACAAAGGGTGACAAAAATTCAAGGAAGGCAGGCACTTAAAGGGTTAAACATGTATCATATTCTATGTTAAAGAGGAAATCCTTTAATATGTAGCGGATATGTAGTATCGGATTGGGCTGTCCCACTGTGCATCGCCACCGCTAAAATAAAGAACTGGGCTATGTGATCATGTGCAGCCTATCAGCGTGACCGGTAGCCAAGCACATTACCATGCAGCCACTGGCCATGCAAATTAATAGGCTGCCATAGATGCATGCCGGAAGAGTTAAATACCCGACCTGGGCTGCCCTGCTGCTACATATTAAAGTGGGAAGTGGTAATTTCTGACTGAAGTTCCTCTTAAATGTAGTGCACTGGCTAACCAGTCATAGAAGAGATTAACTGCTATGTACAGTATTCTGCATTAATCGGCTTCATTTAAATGTGGTTCAACTGATGCTTGGACAAATAAAGCTTGACTTAGAAAACAAATTATTTTATATACTCTAGCTAAACAACTGATAATCTGCATATTGTGTTTGCACAAATAAATAGATAGAATGTATTATAATCGCTACTATTATTACTGTACATTATTTATTTTGTGTTCAATTCAATTTTATGTACAGTTTCAGCCTATATTAGCGACAACAGGAAAAAGTACATCATAAGTGTTATGTTATGTGATAATTGACAGGGAATCTACACCTAAGTGTTAAATAAAATCCGTGGAAATGAAATATTTGAGTGTTAACACGTCAAAGCACATTTGGTTAACATACCGCTCTTGTTTAGAGTTCATCTGTAAAGAAAAGAGCCTGGCAAAATAACTAATTAACTTAACTTTTAACAAATCAAATGAAAGTGTTATCATCATCATTATCAGTGATGCACAAAATGATTAGCAAGCATTATTCTTGCGTCTAAGTAAAAAAATATCATTTTGTGATTACTCACCTGTAAAATGGGTATTATAAGTATGTCACACACCCCGCTTCCAATATTCATGACATATGGGTTATGTCCAGTAGCGGGCGAACTTCTGCAGAGATGACAGGAAAAAAAGGAGCCCCTCCCGGTCCATAAATACCTGGGACCTCCCACACATTCCCCAGTATAGGAAAGAAGTAAGTGGACCAGGAAGAGTCAAATACAAAAAATTTAAAAATAAAAGGTTCACCATATAAAGGATCCAGAATACAATAAGGGCGGGATGAAGCGGGGTGTGTGACATACTTATAATACTCATTTTACAGGTGAGTAATCACAAAATGGTATTATTCCACACCACGCTTCCAATATTCATGACATATGGGACATCCAATAGCAGTGTCCAACATGGGTGTGGATCCCAAAAAAGGCAATAATGCACAAATTTAAACCACTGCAGCTTGCAGAACCTTGCGTTCAAAAACAGCATCTGCCGAGGCCCGCACATCAACCTTATAAAACTTGGAAAAAGTATGAACAGAAGACCAAGTAGCAGCCTTACAAACTTGTTCAACAGAGGCCTGGTGCTGGAAAGCCCAGAAAGCCCCAACAGCACGAGTAGAATGAGCAGTGATCTGAAAATGGGGAACCCTCCCCTTGGCAGCATAGGCCCCAACAATGGCCTGACGTCCATTATCCATTTACTAATGGTAGACTTGGCAGGAGCTAAACCTTTCCGGGCCCGGAGGGCACCACTAACAAGGCGTCCGTCTTACGAAAGGAAGAAGTAGCCACCAAATAGTACTTCACACAACGAACCACATCCAAAGAGTGCAGAACCCTCTCCTTGTCATTGTTAGGCTTAAGACACAAGGAAGGGAGAACCACATCCTGATTGAGATGGAAGGCAGAAACCACCTTAGGAAGGAAATCTTGCTTAAAATTAAAAACCACCTTGTCCTGGTGTCTCTCAAAGTAAGGGGCTTGAGTGGAAAGAGCCGTCAACTCAGAGACACGTCGAACAGTGGTAATAGCGACCAAAAAGGCAATCTTTTGTGTAAGCATAGAAAGTGCAACATCGTGCATCGGCTCAAAGGGAGGCCCCTGGAGGGCCGACAGAACCAAATTCAAATCCCAAACGGGCAAAAAGGGCTTTCTAGGGGGCCGCACATGAGTGACCCCCTGTAAAAAAGTCCTAACCAAGGAATGCAGAGCAAAGGACCTTTGAAAGAAGACCGCCAGGGCAGAAACCTGCCCTTTCAAGGTACTAAGCTGGAGCCCCAGGTCCAGACCGTGTTGAAGAAAATCCAAAATCCTAGGCATCGAAAACACCCTGCAAGGCAATGTCCTAGCCTCACACCAGTCAATATAGGACCTCCAAGTCCTGTAGTAGATGTTAGAGGAAGATCTCTTCCTAGCTCTAACAAGTGTCTGAATCACAGCATCAGACAAACCTTCCTCCTTTTAAGATCTAGGTTTCAGCAGCCACGCCGTCAAAGCCAGCGTTTGTAAATTGGGGTAACGAAGTTGACCTTGAGTGATCAGATCTGGAAACAGGGGCAACCTGTACTGATCTACCGCCAGCCGCACGACGTCTGCGAACCAAACCTGTCTTGGCCACCTTGGGGCCACCAGAATTGCTGGCGCACCCTCTAGAGCCAGCTTGCGCACCACTTTGCCCGCCATGGAGAAGGGGGGAAACAGGTACAGAAACCCTAGATCCCTCCAGGCAAGAGACAAGGCGTTCACTGCCAGGGCCAGAGGATCCTGAGACAGAGACATCTTGTGATTGTGACGTGAGGCAAAAAGATCCACCTCCGGAATCCCCTACTTGTGACAGAGGGACTGGAACACATTGTGGTTGAGCGACCATTCCCCTCGGCGAGAGACTCCCCTGCTCAGGGAGTCCGCCTCTGTGTTCTCCACACCCGGAATGTACACCGCTGAAATGCATGGGACATTGCTCTCCGTCCATGCAAGAATCAGAGAAACTTCCCTGAGGGCACTCCTGCTGCAAGTCCCTCCTTGGTGATTGATATAAGCGGCCGCAGTCCGATTGTCTGATCGAATCTGAACCGGTAGACCCTGGAGGTGATGCGTCAAGCGTGAGAGCACCAACCAAATAGCTCTCAGCTCCAATACATTGATAGGGGTGTGGGCCTCCCGAGGACCCCACAGCCCCTGGAACTGATGTTCCTTCCAGAAACCCCCCCAGCCCGACAGGCTGGCATCCGTGGTGACCGTCTCCCAACAAGGGGTCAGAAAAGACCTGCCCCTCAGAAGATTCCTTGGTTCCAGCCACCACTGAAGAGACTGCCGAAACAGGGGAGACATCAGAAATGACTGATCCAATGACAGCGGACATCTGTTCCAAGCCAACAGTAAATGGAGCTGAAGCGACTTCATGTGGAACTGAGCAAAGGGAACTGCCTCGAAGGAAGCCACCATCAATCCCACCAGTTTCATCCCTAGCCGGATAGACGGGCGAGGGTTGGACAGGAGAAGACGTATCAGATCTTGAACCATCTTGAACCATCTGCACCTTTGACTGAGGTAGGAACACCCTGGACTGAACGGCATCCAGATTCATGCCCAGAAACGAAATCCCCCTTGACGGGGATAGAGAAGACTTGGGATGGTTGATCACCCAGCCGAACCTCTCCAACGTCGTCACCACCGCCCTGGTGTCTAGCTCCGCCTGTCTGAGAGAGGATGCCGTAATGAGGAGGTCATCCAGATACGGCACAATGCGAATGCCCTGGGCTCTGAGGAGGGCCTTTATGCCCGCCAGCACCTTGGTGAACACCCTTGGTGCCGAGGTCAGCCCGAAAGGGAGGGCAACAAACTGAAAATGCTGATCTCCCACCACAAACCTGAGAAATCTCTGGTGTGCTGGGAAGATTGGTACATGAAGGTAAGCATCCTTGATGTCTATGGACATCATGAAGTCCCCCTGACGAAGAGAAAGGATGGCTGAGCGCAACGTCTCCATGCGGAACTTCTTGGTTCGAATGAACCTGTTGAGAAGCTTCAGATCCAGAATGGGTCTTATGGATCCATCCTTTTTGGGAACCGTGAAGAGGTTGGAATAATAGCCCCGGCCTCTCTCCGAGAAAGGCACCGGGCATATGACCTCCATGTCCAGAAGATTTTTTACTGCCCACAGGAGCCCCTGCGCAGCCCCGAGATCCGAGGGCACCCGAGATCTGAGGAGGCCGTACTCGAACTCCAGTTTGTACTTGGAAGAGACCACTTCCAAGATCCATTTGTCTGTGACCTCCCGGGCCCAAACCTGGAAGAAGTGTCGCAGCCGTCCCCCCGATCGGCGAATAGCCACTAGCAACACCGAGGTTCTACTACACATGCATATTGTGTCATCCAAGGCGGATAAAACAAAAGACATGAACAATTCACACCGCTTAAGGGCTGTGAATTCATCACTGGCCAGATTAAGCTGGGAACCACTCAACAGGTCCCTAACCACAGACCTGGTAGCCACAGCCGTGAGCGCAGACGCACAAACAGGCCGCAAGGCTGAACCCACACTAGTGAAGGCATGGCAGGCCATTTGGTCAATGCGCTTGTCCTCACCATCTTTAACCCTTCTAGTGCCAGCTACGTGAGTCTCACGTAGCAGCCTCTACTCCACTTAAGTGCCAGCTACGTGAGACTCACGTAGCTGACTTTAAACCCCCACAGTAAAAAAAATATAAAAGTAAAATACTCACCTGACCCCTCGTTGGATTCAGCCGGGTCTCCTCTTTAATTTGGTGCCATCCGATCCCCCGTGGGGGTTGGATGGCTCCAGGAGAGCCCCCGGAATAGCACCCCCCCCCCCCGTTTGGCAGCAGCAGCAGCGGGGCTAATGACGTCACTGCCGGGTGTCATCGGGGCACCCGGCAGTTCTCTTCTCAGATGCCGGTGATGGCTGGGCGGAGAAGGAGGGAGGTAGGCGATCCTCCGATCGCCTGCCTCCCCCCTTCTCTGCCCAGCTGTCACCTGCATCAGATCGCCGCGGGACAATGCATATGAAGATCGGAGGTGAGTAAAGGTAAAATTTTTTTTTTTTTTAATAAACATATTTCAAAACCTGTGTCTGTCTTTTTTCTTATACTGTTAACCCTTTGTGAACTGGTAAGGGGTCCATGACCCCTATACCAGTTCACAAGGCTGAGGGGATGGCAAGCCACCTGCGCTAGCGGGTGGCTTGCCATTAACCCCTGGCACCCCCATTACCTGCCTCCCCAAAGGCCAGGGGGGGGCAGAAGAGCCCGGGCCCACATGGGCTATGTGGGCTCGTAGGCTGCAGGGTGGGGGGGCCACAAAAGCTGGCCCCCCCACTCTGTGCCTACAAGCCCCCATAGCTGGTCCCGGGCTGGTTACTGTGGGTAAGGGGGACCCCACGTCATTTTTTTTTTGATTTTTAAGGGTTTTTAACCCTTAAAAATCAAAAAAAAAATGGGGTCCGCCCCCCCTGGGAGGGGGGACCCTATGTCATTTTTTTTTTTTATTAACCCTTTGTGTTCTGTCATCCAGCAGCTATAAAAGGCTTCTTGCAAGTGAGCAGAAGCCAGTGATCGCCGAGGGACAGAGGGCTCCAGGATGGATGGGAGGTGAGTACAGTGTAAAAAAAAAAATAAAAATTAATAAAATATTTTTTTCTCTGCTTGTGTCTGTGTGATTATTTACTTTTAACCCCTTGTGAACTGGTAAGGGGTCCATGACCCCTATACCAGTTCACAAGGCTGGGGGGATGGCAAGCCACCTGCGCTAGCGGGTGGCTTGCCATTAACCCCCGGCACCCCCATTACCTGCCTCCCCAAAGGCCAGGGGGGGGCAGAAGAGCCCGGGCCCACATAGGCTATGTGGGCTCGTAGGCTGCAGGGTGGGGGGGCCACAAAAGCTGGCCCCCCCACTCTGTGCCTACAAGCCCCCATAGCTGGTCCCGGGCTGGTTACTTTGGGTAAGGGGGACCCCACGTCAATTTTTTTCTTGATTTTTAAGGGTTTTTAACCCTTAAAAATCAAAAAAAAAATGGGGCCCCCCTCCCCTGGGAGGGGGGACCCTATGTCATTTTTTTTCTCGATTTAACCCTTTGTAGTGTGGATGGTATTTGTATTTTTTTTGTGAATGTTATAAAATACTTGTTTCAGTTAGAGGGGTCTCCTGGGCAGGAACAGGGGGCTACCGATAAATATGTGGTACCGTTCTAATCGGTAGAAATGGGGCTTTCTCATGCAATATGATTTTCCTTAATAAAATACATTTTTTATTTAAAATAAAGGAGTCAATTTTCAAAAAAATTTTTTTATTTATTTATTTATTTTTTTTACTTAATAATATTGTAAAAAAAAAAAAAAAAATGTACAAACAAGACATTTCATGTTAAAGCCTAAACTCTGCTGCAAAAAATATATATATATAATTTTCCTGAAAGTTCCAGCAAAAATGGCGCAAAACATGGCGAAAACATGACGCAAAATGGGGAAAAATGGCCTGTCAACAGAGGGTGACAAAATCTCAAGTAGGCTGGCAATTAAAAGGGTTAATAGTACCTATGCATGTTGGGTATTGTTCTGTTCGGGGGACCTTGCGCTTTCAGACTTAGCTTGTTTTTTCTGGTTTGCATATTTAAATTTTAGGAAAAGGTGTTTTTTATTCAGCTTTTTTATAAATTTTTTAGGGAAACCCTGCGCAACCAAAGAATTCTTTGAGGTAATAATTCCAGAAAGATGAGCCCACTAGAACAAGTTGGGTACCCTTAGAAAGCTTAACGTGTGTACTTTCAGGGAATATATGGTTTATGGGGGATATTCTAAATGTCAAGGGTTGTTTTGGTTGAAAAATCGCACGGTGCGCACTTTGTCTGCAGAGCTGAAATTTTCAAGTAAAATTACCGTTACGCACATGCTTTACTTTGGGGTGTTTGGTAACTCTTCCCTTGACAGTAGCTATGCATGTTGGGTATTGTTCTGTTCGGGGGATGTTGCGTTTTCAGATTAAACTTGTTTTTTCTTGTTTGTATGTAGTTTTTTAGGAAAATGTGGCTTTGATTCTGCTTTTTTATCCTTTTTTTAGGGAAACTCTTTGCAACCAAAGAATCCATTGAGGGATTACTTCCAGAAAACTATGGCCACATCAACAAGCCTGGTACGCCTAGAAAGCCTGAGGTGTGTACTTCCAGAGAATATATAGTTTGTTGGGGGTATTTCAAATGTAAAGGGTTGTTTTTCTGGAAAAACTGCAAGGTGCGCATATTGCGTAGCATAGTTGTATTTTATCTGAAAATCCCCTAAAGCGCTGTTTCAGTTTGGGAGAGTCTCCTGGGCAGGAAAGGGTGTCTACCTATACATATGTGGTACCGCTGTAACCGGGAGAAATTGGGATTTCACACGCTATAAGATTTCATTGACAAACTTACATTTTTTATTACAAAAAAAACTACAATATGTAAAAATTTTTTTTTTTTTTTTTTTTTTGCACATATTTCACCCAAAAATATTAAGAATACACCTAACAAATGACAAACAAGACATTTCATGTTAAAGCCCAGACTCTGCTGAAAAAAACAATATATCATTTTCCTGGGAAATCCCTGGAAATCCCTTCCAAAATCACATTTAAACGTGGGGAGCGCAAAATAGTGCAAAATGGTCTGGCAACAGAATGTGACAAAAACTCCAGGTAGGCTGGCACTTAAAGGGTTAAGAGTGATGGCATCTGGAGAATGCACAACAGAGGTGTTGGACAATCCCAGGACGGGCGCATCGACCTCAGGAGGGGACGACCAGCGCTTCACCGCGTCCACTGGAATGGGATACTTCCTATCCCATCCCTGAGGAACACCGGGGAGCCGGCTAGGTCTCTCCCATTCCTTAAGAATCATGCTTTCAAAATTATTCTGATTTGGGGACTCCAAGCGAGGCTTAGAAGTCCCAAAGAATTCCCCTTTCTGCGGAGGGGACTCCGCTGGAGGAGAAATATCCAGCACCTCAAATAAATGGGCCAGGACTTTGGGGGTATCAACGCATCGCCCTGCGCCTGCCCAGTATCAGCATAAAAAAACTGCTGATCCTCAGCATCAGATTCAGCAAACAATTCGCCCTCCTCAAGCGGGGAATAATCAGACCAGTCAAGGGAATCATAATCATCCAAATCCAGAACCGGCGCGGGCGGAGACATATGTCTTCTCTTAGCTGGGGCCTTTCTGGCCGCAGAGCTAGAAATCAATTTCTCGATGTTGGCCAATCTAGCACATACATCAGATTGCGACTCTCCGCCAATGACAGTGTCACTTGGAGTGCAGATAAGGCGGAGTGGGGTAGGAGATGAGGCTGGTGGCACGGACCCAGACGCCTGGGACCCCGACTGCCGCGTTATGGCCTGCTGAGTACATGGTATGCAAATCAGCACATTATCCCACACACTGCCCATATAACCCACACACTGCCGGGACTGCCCCGAAGGGAGCCCAAGCCCGGTATCCTGGGAAGCCTCCATATGGTGATTTTAAAGTAGTCGCAATGACCCAAGGGAATTACGCTGCTTGAGCAACCAGGGATGCCCCTTTAAGTCCCTAGTGGGAGGATTTATAGGACCCCAAATTTATCTGCAAGGGACCCTTGGACCGGGAGAACCCCTTTTAAATATAATTGATAGGGAGTCCTCCTGAAAGACACAATGTGAAGGGACCCATGAGCAGGCACACACACATGCAATCAAAGTAAATAAAATATGACATATATATATATATATATATATATATATAACATATGGAAGGGCATGTTGGCAGGCTGCCCCAACGCGCTAGAAGGAGCATGCAGCGCACATATACAGAAAAAAAGGGGGCCCAACAGGGCACTCACGGAAGATCAATGGCGTCCTGCCAGCCAAAAGCTCCAGAGAGAGAGGGAGAAGAAGGGCGGGCCAGCGCAGATCACGCCGCGCCTGGCCCCGCCCCCATATGAAAGACGCTGATCCCAGCAAATAGCTGGGCTCCACAATGGCGCCATAAGCTAAGGGGGCGGACCGCGGCGAGCGCGTCGAGCGCCCGGCCCCGCCCCCTTTCCAAGCAACCTGAGGGGAAGAAGCTCCCCCTGTAAAATGGCCTCCACATGCGGCCAAAAGCCCACACACACCACGCAACGAGTGAGGAAATAAGCACATACCCGCACACAACACACATTCTAAAAGAAGTTTTGGAGAGAAGGAAAAGCACCCCCCCCAAGTAGAGGGGAACAGGGAGACCCGGAAGGGGGGGGAATCCCGCACTACAGGGTGGAAAGGATAAACCGGGACAGGGCATCCCAAACCAGGATCACCAAACCTGGATACCGCCTATCCCTTAATATGGGGTCTCACGGGGGAGCATGGCTCCCTAGATACACCTCTAAGGTGTTGCCTACCCTCGCCCGGACCTACAGCCAAGGCTGGGAGGCATAGTATGGACCTAATTAAACAAGGTCCGGGCAGAAATAGGGGCAAATTGGCCGGGTGTAACCCCGGCTTACCTGCAAGGAAGAAACACAGCCATACTCTGACTTGCTCGCCGTCCTGCAGAGACGAATACTGGGGAATGTGTGGGAGGTCCCAGGTATTTATGGACCGGGAGGGGCTCCTTTTTTTCCTGTCATCTCTGCAGAAGTTCGCCCTCTACTGGACATAACCCATATGTCATGAATATTGGAAGCGGGGTGTGTGACATACTTGGAATATGAGCTGTTACATGAAACCATGAAATACTAATCATGACTAAATGCTTAAAGTGGACAAAAACCTAAGATTTTGACTCTCCCGGGTTTTGGTCCTTGCCCCCGAGGCACCCCGATCGAGGGTGTCCCACTGTGTAAAACCTCCTAGGTCGTCCGAATGAACTCACCTTATCCCGGTCCTACGAGGGATAGCGGGATGCTCGCTTATGCGTCATTGGACAGCAAATGAAGGTCAGTTTTCGGGCAACCTGGGGGGTTTCACACAGTGGGGCACCCCGATCGGGAAGTGGGTATGCCTGCCCTGGAGTCTCATAGACTCCAGGGTGCATTTTGGTCTTCTTTAAACCTTTAGATTGTAAGCCCCCAAGGGAAGGACTATTTCTCCTAGTGTATTTCAGTGTGACTATGTATTTGTGCTATTCTGCTATGTATTGTGAGTTAGTTGTTTTACTCTGTTTGCAATTTCACATTGTACAGCATCATGGAAGATGATGGCCCTTTATAAAAAAACTTTAATAATAACTGTAGTCTTATTTATATGTATCTGAAAAAGGCTCACTTTTTCACTGCACACTGGATTCAAACATGTCAAAAACATGTCATTACATATTGAGTAATAGTTAATAGTAACCAATTCACCCAGTCTCCGCCATGCTTTTGCTAGTTTGCTGCATTTACCCACCAAAACGTAGCATGTTCACCAGGCCATGTCCGTGTCCGCGTATTTATGTCTAGTTCATTGTAGAGTGGCGAATGCTGGGGAACACCTTTTCAGTTTGCCCACTTTTAGCAGTGAACCCCAAAGGAATCAATGTTATTTTAGGCTGGATTGTCTCTTTAGGCCATTTTTTAATCTGTCACTGATATTTCTAATGCAAGATGGTTAACTAGTATTGGAAAAATAACTAATAAAACTGTTTTGTAATTAAGGCATTTTGAACAACTACAACACTTCTGATACCACACATATAATCAGAGACCCAGAGATCCAATGCTGACATATGCTGTAAAAGTGTGTCTTCAGCAAGATTTATTTATTTTTTTAAACTAAATTCATAGCAGTCGTGGCAGTTCACTTGATTTAGCCAAACCATTTGTTTCTAATAAATACCACTTGAATTGCAACAAAAACTGAAAAATGCCCCTGTCCCCTGGGTTTGCTGCTATAATTATAGCTCAGTTCCCCAGTCGCAGCTCTGAAGGAAGGCTAAACTCGTGGAATGCCTTGAACATTGTGAATCAGGTGCCTTTACAATTATTTTTGGTCAGTATTATGTATATCTATAGTGTTTATATTCTTGTCACTCCCTAATGCACATAACCCTTGTAACCTTGTGCAGTTTTCATACTTGGTGAATTAAAGTAATACTAATTATACATTTTGAAAGGAAATACTAATTGAAGTTCTACTATTGGACAATGGTAATGATGTCAATAACAGAAGAAGGGTACTTACATTTTTTTAGTCAACTAGCATTTATAAGAGCCCTTAAAAAGCTACACAAAATATATACGAAACTCGCAGCAGCTAATGGGCGGAAAAACGTTTTGTAAATCACCCCAAAAGTGTAAAAAGAGACAAGAAAAAATATTTTAGGCTGGAGACCTAAAGGGGTGGTTATGTAGAGTGTGCATGACAGGGATCAGCAGAATACGTAATATAAAAAGCTGCCTGTCCTGGTCCTTCACATCCTCCACAGAGAGACCGATTCATCATAAGGTTTGACCTATTCAAAGTATAATTTTCAGATCGGAAACATGCTCTATCTCTTTAGATAGAGTAGAGAACATTTATCATGACAGTATTTCTGTACTTAAGAGGGGGAGGGTCAAAGGATACACTTTGCAGCCAGGAATTTGCCCCTCAAATTCTTAAAACTTTCCCACTTCCAAGTGGGATACTTTCCCACCTCCCCAGAACCACCTAGCCCAGGCACCAGGTATACAGGTTGGTAATTCAGGGGTCAAGAACACCCACCAGGGCCAGGGAATACCAGCCCCTATACCCTTCATTATGGGTCTCCCAGGAAAACTCCCTCAATATCCCATCAACACCAATACCCCTCCCCTCCAGTGATTTAGTTGGTCATGTGTGGGGAATGCTCACAGACTCCACCTTAAGGTATAAAAGACTCCTCCCTTGCCTAAAAATTAATAACAGAATCAGGGGGGACCTTTGGCACCCTGTGATCCAGATAGCAGAGATGGCATCATCTTTTGATGCTGCCATCGTTGCCTAAAAAAGATAGCAGAGGGTCCCCAAAAAGCCCAGAAGATAAAATGGATACCCAGTGCAGGACATTTAGTACCCCACTGGACTGGAGGAAGACACCATCTGTGGGGGAAAGAAGATACAGGCCATGCTCCTCCCTCTTTTCCAGTTTCCACAGTCTGATGATCAATGGCAAAGAAAGGGGGTGCAGGCTCTATTGCAGGGGTACTCAACTACTTTCAGTGGAGGTCCACTTACCAGGGTCTGCCGTGGAATGAAGGTCCGACCTGCACACCGACAGTAAAGAACCCTGGTCCCCTAGCAATAAGGCCAATTTGGTGTGAGGGAGTCGGGGGGGGGGGGGTTAAGTAAGAGTGCATGTCACGGGCTGGGAGAAGGGTTAGGGGAGGTGCAGATCAGCTGCTTGGGGGGATAGGTGAGGGTCAGTGGATGGGTAGAAGGGTTAGGTGAGGGGTGCAAGTCAGCAGCTGGGGAGAAAGTTAGGTGAAGGGTACAGGTCCAGGAGCTGGGGTGAGGGTTAGGTGAAGGGTACAGGTCCAGGAGCTGGGGTGAGGGTTAGGTGAAGGGTACAGGTCCAGCAGCTGGGTTGAGGGTTAGGTGTCTGGCAATAATGAATTGCAAGTCAACAGGTCCACACACTGGCTGCTCTCATGCTCCATCATCTATCTGCAGCCAGTGTGCAGCAAAGCATGAGGGTGCATGTGAGTGGCTGGGAGCAGGATAAGGTGAGGGGTGCAGGTCAGTGACTGGGATGGGGATTAGGTGAGGGGTGCAGGTCAATGGTATTGGAGGTGATTAGGTGAGGGGTGCAGGTCAGTGGCTGTGAGGGGGATTAGGTGAGGGGTGCAGGTCAGTGGCTGGGAAGGAGAGGGTAGGTGGGGTGCAGGTCAGTGGCTGGGAAGGAGGGGGTAGGTAGGGGTGCAGGTCAGTGGCTGGGAAGGAGGGGTAGGTGGGGGTGCAGGTCAGTGGCTGGGAAGGAGGGGGTAGGTGGGGTGCAGGTCAGTGGCTGGGAAGGAGGGGGTAGGTGAGGGGGCAGATCAGTGGCTGGGAAGGAGGGGGTAGGTGGGGGTGCAGGTCAGTGGCTGGGAAGGAGGGGGTAGGTGGGGTGCAGGTCAGTGGCTGGGAAGGAGGGGGTAGGTGGGGTTGCAGGTCAGTAGCTGGCTGACGCAGTATGCCTCTCAGCCGGGGTTGCAGCTGTGGCCTGCACACCTGCCATGGGATCAATTGGGGATCCCTGGGGATGCACACAGTCTCAGAGACAGGCCTAGGTTCTGATTTGGGATGCCCCAGGGATGAGGAATTATGCCTTCCTGGGAGGCTGACTTTTCTCTTGAAGGTGGCGCAAAAGTTTTAAAAGACTCTTAGTCTGCTTAGTTAGGCCTCCTTACTTTGGCCCTGTGGGAAATAAACAGGCAGACCATGAGTCTTATGAGACTTTAGATCCACTTTAAAGGTGAAGCCTTTGTTTTAGTTCCATGACCAGCTGCACTCTGACAGGAAGGTGGAGGGCAGCTATGATGAGGTGAGCTGCTGAATGATAGTTTATGCATTTGCCCACAGAGTCCCTTTAAAATGTATTTGTGTTTTATGGGGTGAATTGGTATAGGGGTCCCGGGGACTGGTTCAACATTTCTCACCAGCATGTCTGAGCAGGCAAGAAATGCCAGCACACAAAATTTACACACTTTGAGAGGTGTCATGAAAAAAAGGGAGCCCCTCCCGGTCCATAAATACCTGGTACCTCCCACTCATTCCCCAGTATTAAGACAGCAGTAAAGGGACCAGGAAGAGCCAAAATAACCAGTAACAGTAAAAAAAGGTTCACCATAGAAAGGATCCAGAATACCAAAGGGCGGGGTGAAGCGGGGTGTGTGATATACTTACAATACCCATTTTACAGCTGAGTATTCACAAAATGGTATTATTCTAAGTATGTCACACACCCCACTTCAGATAGTCATTACACTTGGGACATCCAATAGCAGTGTCCATAAAGGGCGGGGATCCAAAACAAGGCAATAATACACAAACTTAAACCACTGCAACTTGCAGAACTTTGCGGCCAAAAACAGCATCCGCTGAGGCCCGCACATCAACCTTGTAAAACTTGGAAAAAGTGTGAACGGAAGACCAAGTAGCAGCCTTACAAACTTGCTCAACAGAGGCCTGATGCTGGAAGGCCCAGGACGCCCCAACGGCACGAGTAGAATGAGCAGTAACACGAAAAGGGGGAACCTTCCCCTTGGCAGAATAGGCCCCAACAATGGCCTGGCGAATCCATTTACTAATGGAAGACTTTGCGGGAGCCAAACCTTTCCTAGGCCCGGAGGGCACCACGAAAAGGGCGTCAATCTTACGAAAAGAAGAAGTAGCCACCAATTAGTACTTCACACAGCGAACCACATCCAGAGAATGCAAGACCCTCTCCTTGTCATTGCTGGGCTTAGGACAAAAGGAGGTTAGAACAATGTCCTGATTAAGATGAAAGGCAGAAACCACCTTAGGAAGGAAATCTGGCTTGAAGCGGAAAACAACCTTGTCCTGATGCCTCTCAAAGTAAGGAGCCTTAATGGACAAAGCCGCCAACTCCGATACACGCCGAACGGAAGTGATGGCAACCAAAAATGCAACCTTCTGAGTAAGCATAGAAAGAGCAATATCCTGCAAGGGTTCAAAAGGAGGACCCTGAAAAGCAGAAAGAACCAAATTCAAATCCCAAACTGGGAGCAACGGCTTCCTAGGAGGCTGCACAGGTGTAACCCCCTGGAAAAAGGTCCGAACCAGAGGATGAAGTGCAAAAGACCTTTGAAAGAACACCGCCAGGGCAGAAACGTGCCCTTTCAGCGTACTAAGCTGCAAACCCAGGTCCAGACCATGTTGCAGAAATTCCAAAACCCTAGGGATAGAAAACACCCTGCAAGGCAAAGCCCGGGCCTCACACCAATCAATATAAGACCTCCAAATCCTATAGCAGATGGCAGAGGAAGACTTCTTTCTAGCCCTAACCAAAGTCTGAATGACAGCATCAGAAAGACCTTCCTCCTTCAAGATGGAGGTTTCAGCAGCCACGCCGTCAAAGCCAGCGTTGGTAAATTGGGGTAGAGCAGTGGACCCTGAGTGAGCAGATCCGGCAGAAGGGGCAGATCTAACTGATCCTCTGCCAACCTTACCACGTCTGCGAACCAAACCTGTCTTGGCCATCTTGGAGCCACCAGGATTGCTGACGCGCCCTCTAGGGCCAGCTTGCGCACCACTTTGCCCACCATGGGAAACGGAGGGAACAGATACAGAAACCCCAGATCCCTCCAGGCCAGAGACATGGCATCCACTGCCAGAGCCAGCGGATCCCGCGAGAGAGACACAAATGTCGGAAGCTTGTGATTGTGACGAGAGGCAAAGAGGTCCACCTCCGGAGTCCCCCACCGGTGGCAAAGCGACCGAAACACCTTGGGGCTGAGAGACCATTCCCCCCGGCGAGATGAGCACCTGCTCAGGGAGCCTCAGTGTTCTCCACTCCTGGAATGTACACCGCCGAGATGCATGGGACATTGCTCTCTGCCCAAGCCAGGATCAAAGACACTTCCTTGAGGGCACGCCTGCTGCGAGTCCCTCCCTGGTGATTGATGTAGGCGACCGCCGTCCGATTGTCTGACCGAACTTGAACCGGTAGGCCCCGTAACTGATGAGACAAGTGAGCCAGAACCAACCTGATGGCTCTCAGCTCCAGAACATTGATGGGATCGTGAGCCTCCTGAGGCCCCCACAGTCCCTGCAACTGAAGATCCTTCCAAACCCCCCCAACCTGACAGGCTGGCATCCGTGGTGACCGTCTTCCAACGAGGGGTCAGAAAGGATCTGCCCCTCAGCAGATTGCTCGGTTCCAGCCACCACCGAAGGGAACGCCGAACCCGCGGGGACATCAGAAAAGACTGATCCAAAGATAGCAGAGACCTGTCCCAGGCCGCCAAGAGATGGAGCTGGAGCGTCCTTGTGTGAAACTGGGCAAATGGAACCGCCTCGAACGAAGCCACCATCCATCCCACCAGTCGCATCCCCAGCTGGATAGACGGACGAGGGATGGACAGGAGAAGCTGAGTCAATTCCTGAATCAAAAGAACCTTGGGCCAGGGGAGGAACACCCTGGACTGAGAAGTATCCAGAGACATTCCCAGGAACACCACCGCCCTGGACGGAGAGAGGAAGGACTTGGGATAGTTGATCACCCAACTGAATCTCTCCAGAGTGGCTACCACAGTCCTGGTATCTAACTCCGCCTGGCTGAGAGAGGATGCCATAATAAGCAGATCGTCCAGATAAGGCACGATGCGGATACCCTGGCCTCTGAGGAGGGCCATCACCCCTGCCAGCACCTTGGTGAAAACCCTTGGACACTTGAAGGCCAAACGGAAGAGCCACAAAATGAAAATGCCGATCTTCCACCACGAACCTGAGAAATCTCTGATGTGCCGGGAAGATTGGAACGTGCAGATAAGCATCCTTGATGTCTATGGACGTCATGAAGTCCTCCTGCCGAAGTGAATTTATGGCAGAGCGCAGAGTTTCCATGCGGAACTTCCTGGGACGTATAAACCTGTTGAGAAACTTCAGATCCAGAATGGGACGAACGGAGCCATCCTTCTTGGGCACCGTGAACAGATTGGAATAGCATCCCAGGCCCCGGTCCGAGGGAGGCACCGGGCAGATGACAGCCATGTCCAGGAGTTCTTTTACTGCCGCCCGGAGCCCCTGCACGGCCAGAGGATCCAAGGGCACCCGAGACCTGAAGAATCTGGGAGGAGGCCGGATCTCGAACTCCAGTTTGTAACCGGAAGACACCACTTCCCGAATCCATCTGTCCGAGACCTCCTGGTCCCAGACCGGAGAGAAGTGTCGCAGCCGTCCCCCCACCCGCGAGGGTGAGGGCGCCCCCTCATTGCTGAGCCGGCTTAGCAGCGGCTTTGGGCTTGGAGCCCCAGCTGTGACCTGGACGGGCACGTCCTCTTCCCCTGTTCCAGGAATCACTTCTGGAGGAGAAGACAGTCGATCCCCGTCCAGGTCTGGCCCCATGAAAGGACGGGGTAAAGGAAGCCGCCCCCCGAAAGGGACGACGTTGCTTCTTTCGCTGAGGTAACCTACCTCCTTTTGCGACCGAATCCAATTTTTCTCCAAAGAACCGCAAGCCCAGAAAGGGAAGGGCCGTAAGCGACTTTTTGGACACAAAATCAGCCGCCCACTGGCGCAACCAAACCGATCACCGAATAGCCACCAGCAAGGCCGAAGTTCGACTACACATCACCATGGTGTCATCCAGGGCGGCTAGCACAAAAGACAAAAACAATTCGCACCGCATAAGGGCGGTGAACTCATCACTAGCCGGGTCAAGCCTGGAGGTAGGCAACAGGTCCCTGACAACCAACCTAGAAGCCACTATTAAAAGCGCTGAAGCACAGACAGGCCGCATGGCCGACTCGACACTGGCAAAACCGTGACAAGCCATCTGGTCAATGCGTTTGTCCTCACCGTCCTTGAGAGTAGAACAGTCAGGAGAATGCAAGACAGAGGTGCTAGACAACCCCAAAACAGGGGCGTCCCCCTCGGGAGGGGACGACCAGCGCTTCACAGCATCCACCGGAAAGGGATATTTCTTATCCCAACCCGGAGGCATCTCCCATTCTTTAAGAATAATGCAGTCAAAATGCCTTTGATTAGGGAATTCTAAGCGCGGCTTAGCCTCTTCAAAGAACTCCCCCTTCTGCGGAAGGGTCACTTCAGGAGGAGAGATTGCCAAAACCTCAAACATATTAGCCAGGACCTTAGGGGTATCCAAAGAATCCTCCTGACCCCGCTCGGCATCAGCGCCCACAAACTGCTGATCGTCAGAACCATCAGACTCCTCAAAAAGCTCCCCTTCCTCTAGCAGGGGGTAATCAGACCAGTCCAGTGAATCAAACTCCTTACGGTAAGAAGCCTGCGTGGCTGGGGACAAGTGCTTTCTCTTAGCCGGGGCCTTTCTGGCCACAGCGCTAGAAAATAATTTTTAAAGATTGGACAATCTGGCACACACCTCAGATTGCGACTCCCCACTCGTGACAACATCACACGGGGTACGGATCAGGCGGGGAGGGGTAGGAGAAGGGACCGGCGGCGCAGAACCAGGCGCATGGGATCCGGACTGCCGCGTCTGCTGTGCAAATGGTATGCAAAGGAATACATCCTCCCCTGTAAGGGATGCCCCACACCCCAAACACTGCCGGGGTTGCCCCGAGGGGAGCCCGAGCCCAGTATCCTGGGAAGCCTCCATATGGTGATTTTATTGGTAGTCGCAATACCCCCAGGAATTACGCAATATAAGCGACCCGGGATGCCCCTTCTGTGTCCCGAGTGGGAGGATTTATGGGGAGTTCTAAATTAAACCAGGGACCCTAGGACCGGGAGGACCCCTTTAGGATCCAACAAGGGTCCACCTGGAAGACAGAATACAGGGCTATTCAGCACCTCAATCATGCCCAAGCACACAAGGCAGACATACTGTAGCAATGACATAAGGAATCTATATAAATAAATAAATATATAATATATATATATGAATATGGTTGTCAAGAAGTAATGATGCCCCAAGGGCCACTCATGGAGGAAGATGGCGTCCGTCCAGAGAGGCAAGAGACACGAGAAGCAGAGGGAGAAGGGCGGGCCGGCCCCGCCCCTCCCTCTGACAACAACGCCGCTCCCGGCCAGAGGCCAGGCTCCGCAGCGGCGCCAGGAGCATGGGGGGCAGGCCGTAGGCGATCGCGCCGAGCGCCCGCCCCCGCCCCCTACCAACCGCACCTGAGGCACCGGCTGAGACCTCCATGAAGTGCACCCACGTGAACACGCACGCACACACACACACACAACAAAGTACAGCTGTGACCTAATAAAAACGATTACACTAAGGGAGAAAGCCCCCCCCCTCTAAGGAGCAAGAGCAATCCGGGAGAGGGGAAATCCACGCTGGAAGGTGGAAGGGCAAGGGACGGGGCATCCCTAACCGGGATCACCAACCCGGCAAACCGCCTACCCCTTAGTATGGGGTCTCACGGTGGAGCGTAGCTCCTAAGCACCATTAGGTGCCGTCTACCCTTGCCCGGACCAGCAGCCTAGGCTGGGAGGCAAGGTGCAATACTAAGAAAGGGGGTCCAGGCAGAAATAGACTAACAAGCGGGCCGGGGGTTAACCCGGCTACCTGCAAGGAGGAGACATCCATCTTCTGACTTGCTCGCCATCTGCAGAGATGAAAGACTGGGGAATGAGGTATTTACTGGACTGGGAGGGGCTCCTTTTTTTTCATGTCATCTCTGCAAGATCGTCCTCTACAGGTCGGTATAACCCAAGTGTAATGACTGTCTGAAGCGGGGTGTGTGACATACTTAGAATATGTTCTGCTGAATCAAGAGAGACAGGAAGATGGACAAGATCAGCTTTTTTTCAGCTGGTACTGAATCAAGAAGGCTCTTTTTGGTTTTCTCAGTCAGACTAGGATAGCATTTTTCATTTTGGCTTTTATTTATTTTATTTTGATGCTGCTGCATGAGCATATTGATAATTTCTTGCCAAGTGACAAGTGGAAATGCCCTTGAGTGTGAGGTGATAATCCTGTGAAATAATTATAGCTTCATTAAAAACGGTGGTTTCAGAAAAGGTCGACTGGGAGTGAACAATGTAATAAACTTTTGGATTTAAAGTATAAACTGAAGTGGCTAGATTAACATTTGAGTACAAATATTAAATGTGATGATACCCAGCAGCCAAAAACACCTTGAAATGCAATATTATACTTTAGTTTCCTCAATAGCTTGCCAGTAACTAGAAGGGCATCTTTCAGTGTTAATATATATGGGGTAAAAAGAAAAAAAGCAGGTAACATGCTTATTAGGTACAGTCATTACAGTACAAAGAGCGTCACATACGTCAAGTTTCAAAAAGAAGATCATCAAGCATAATACATTCTCAGAATTATACATCTCTCTCCTATTTAGCCCAGTGACCCCCTATCAGCATGGATTACAGAACTAGGTGCCTCTGTCATTTCGCCATCCAAAATCAAAAAACATTCCAAGTGTTTATAGAACACAATAATAACAAAAGAATACAGAAAGAAAAGAAGAAAAATAATAGACAAAGAAGATATGAAACGAAAAGAGATATTAGAAAACTTAAGTCCCACGCATCTAAAGGGATAATAAAGGGACTCCCGAACTCCACACGCGCCAGTGTGCTGAATCGTCCAGACAAATAGCTCATGGGTATCATTTTATACAGATTTATTTTTTAAGAGTGAGGGTGCTGTTGGAGGGCATGCTGCTTTTCAACATAAGATCAGCCTTAATCGGTTAATTAACAAATTATTTTTGAGTACACTGGCATATAGTGGAAACTATTACTTTTCCAAAAGGAGCAGGGAGATCTATTAAACCTATGTTATCTAAAGGTCTTCTAAATGTCATGATGTAGCTTTTCAAAAGGGTAGGCAAGTAGTGGTGTTAGACTGGGGTGTAGAGTTTTAAAAGAAATGGGTAAATGCTCAGGACCAAGTTTACTAATATAACTTAAAGAAAATAAGACAAATCAGAGGATAAAGGGTGTACCTTTGCACTGCACAATTACTGGCTCTAATGTATGTACAAAGGATTGTATAAGGTGGCAAAAGAATCTAAAACATCAGAAGAATATTAACAGCAATAATCACAAATGGAAACCCCCAAAGTCTGACTTAGGGTTTAAACAGACCTAATTCAAAATGGAATTTAGCAGTACCTATTAATCTTAAGTGATACAAATCGGGCATTAAACATCGTCCTGGCTTTTCACTTACTACCATAGCATAAGTGAACTGGTGACTTGACTTTCTGCAGCTACACAATAAAAGTTTCATCACCCAGTCACCGCAGCAGCGATCAGCCATGCAGTTAGTGGGTGAGGGATTGAGCTAATTGAGGGTTGCAAGGATGGAGGCCGAGGGTTAAAGTTGCATTTCAAGGCAATTTTAGTAAGATATTAGGCATTTAGTTAGCAAAATATTCATTGGAGCTTCAGCTGATTTGATAACACTGCACCAACTCATCTGTTTCAGATGACAGCATGTTCGCGGAAGGAGCAATGACACAGAGACAATCGTTGGCCTTCTGTTATGCAACAGGGGATCTGGCTGGGGTGCTCAGTAAAGCTGTGCCGGAGGCGCTATCAGCACTGGAAATCATAAAGCCAAAATAGGTGAGCTACATTGCCGAATAGGTGAGCTTTTTTTTAAGTGTCGTCCTTTAAATACAGGTGCCTATTTTTCTGTACAGACTGTTTATTAGTATGCATACAATACATCCTGGTGTTTCTAAATACCTTATCTTAGCTGACATTACTGCTCTAATGAATGTATTATAAAAGTTCAGATTCTTGAAGCTAGGGTGAAAAGATTTACCACTGGCATTTTTATTAGTAATGTTATCTGAAAGAACATATACTACACCCACTTCTCATTCATCTTATTTTAAAATAAGAGATAATTTCTATAAAGTATAAAATCTTGTCTTTCTCCTTAACAGCTAAGGAAATGAGCAAGACTACAGATATATTTGCAATTAATATGATAATCAATAGAAATTACAAAATGAAGGTGGTGACATGTGTGGTCATGAAAAATGCTGGCACATATTTGTTACACAGTGTTAAAAGATGTTGTATTCTAAAAGTGCTATTCAGAAGACAGGTAAGAAGAACGGTTATATTAAATGAACTATATCATGCAATCCTTGATTTTGTTATCGACACTATTTACTGTAGGTTAACTTTGGTGAAGCAAACAGGTAGAACTTCATAAAACAAAAAAAAAGCCTATAATTGCAGTTTACTATGCATGTACGAGTATTAGCACACCTCTAGTCTCCTCTTTCCTACACTACATGCACACTCATCGATTCTTCCTGTTCTGGTGATCATTACCTCTATTCAGCTTAAAGCAGACCAAAAAAATATGAAAAAAATTATTGCTATTCTGAGTGGTGCAGAATCTAAGGAACATTTTTACATTTTAAAGCTGATCATTTAGGATGCTCGAAGGAGGGGGATTCAACGGGTTTTTTAGATTTGGAGGCACTCATGCCCAATGGAGTTTGTAAAGTACTAACAACCCAAGTGTTCTGTCTATGGCATGTCTATGGAGAAGCAACATAGTCATCTATTTCTAAGATCTATTTCTTAGATTAGGCCCTGTGTACTGTCCCCACGTTCAACTGGCACTGTCGAGATAGCACAACATGCAGTAAAGTGCATTATTATGATATCATAATGATGACAGGAGCAACAGGTGACACTGGATGCATCTGTTCTACAGCAGTAGAAAATCCACTCTGGGTAAGTGGGCTGGACCCAAGGTAGTGTGTTTACCTGGTGGGCCCAAGTCCTGCCAGTCTGACACTGGCTAACATTTTTCCTAATGCTATTTAACACATGGTTGTAGCTAGTGGTGCTGGCTGAATTTTGGTTTAAGGTAAAGCTGTCCAACAGTCTATCTAAAAGATACCTATTCCTATTGACCCCCCTCCCCCAACACCAATAAACCTTTTTTGATTAGGAAATTACCCAAAGCATGAGTCCTTTATCCTATAGCAAACTCTGTGCTCTATTTGTAGCAGCCAGTGCCTCTATACTACAAAAACCATGAGTGACACTTATCACCCAGTCACTGCAGCAGTCTGACTGAGCTGGCAGGAAAAGTGTGAAACTTGATCCCAGCAGTGCTGGAGCCGCTGCACCCCAGCCCAAGGCTTCCAGCAGAGGAAAGGAATGATACTGAGAATTGTTTTGATCTAAATGTGTTAATCAGGGTTGGGGGAAGAAATGGGAGGAGGTTTGAGTATGGACTGCTTTGAATAAAGCTGAACAAAATCCTGAGTGGCCAGCCCTGGAATCTAAAAGCCACGGCAAATGGCACTGATTGGACAATAGCCCGCGCATATGCTGTTGGACCAGGAAGAGTGAGTTATTATGGGCAATATGGGGGGTGTCACAGTGATGGTTAAAATTTTGTTCCACTTTAACAAGAATTTTGTCAATATTTGGGTAAATTTCTGGCAATTCTTAAATAAAAAAACTCTTTAAAGAGAACAAAACACTGGGATTTTAACAATTTTTTGGTTTTGGTCTATGCCCTGTGGCATCCTGATTCAAGATTCGACCTGTTGTGTGAAATTTCTCCTCTCCTCCAATCCACATTCTTTGCCGTGCATTTTAAAGTGGACCAACACCCACCGCTGATCGGCCCGGGAATCTATGAGATTCCCGGGCCGATAAGCTCCCTCCCCGCGGGGCATCCGAAATTGGGATGCCCCTCTGTGTGACCCCCCCCAGACGCCCACAATCCTTACCTTCTCCTGTTCCAACGGCGCCGTTTGTGAATGGCCGGCGCGGGCGAGCTCCCTGTAAGAGGGATGCGCAAGAGGCGGCCTCAGCTTGTCCATCGGCGGGCACCCCCGATCCTGGGTGTTGGTCCACTTTAAAGAGCAGCAAAGAATAATAAATGAACAGATGTTCGCAGCAACAGCAGGATACAAGGATGTTGGGGGTTGCCAGGAAGGTAAGATTCCCAGGGAACTGGGCGATAATGGCAGAGCCCCCCTATAATTTTCTAGGACAACCAATGAAATTGTAGGAGCATTGCTGCCCATTGTATGCTTGGTCACACATAGGATTTTTCTTCCACATTTAACCCATCCATGCAGTAAGTATACACATACACAGAGCAGTGGGCTGGGGGTTAGGTGTCTTGGTTAAGTCACAGTAATGTTCTATGGCCGGGATTTTAATCTGCAACCATCAGGTCTCAAGGCCGCTTCCTTACCTCAAGGCCACAACTGCCCGCTTTTTCTTTAGAAGGGCTTGCTTGCACGTACTTATGTACACATGTACTGTAGGTGCATTGATGTGCACAGTCACAAAGTTTGGTCATTGGTTTATTCCATGGATCTGATCATAAAGATTGCCACCACATACCGGGAGGGTAATTCCAAATCAGTATAGCTCAGGGGTGAAATCTCTCTGATCGCCTTATTTACTCATCTCACTGCTGATCCCACCACATATGCACTGGGTTTCCTCCAATAAGCAGCTTTACTAGGCCATTTTTACACTCCTTACAAAGGTGAGTGGAGCGGCAACCACTGGAAGCTTCCCTATGGATGTGTGTACCCGCGGCACCAATTCCGAAGTGCCTGATGTTGGTGCTTGCATCAACAAGAGAGGAGCCAGGGAAGCCGCTGCAGCCCACAAATGGGTCGTGGGATCACCGGGGAGGTGAGTATACTAGGTATAATAATCCAGAGGGATTGCACACAGCAGGGCATAACAAATCAGAATGCTCCAGGGTTGGCAGCAGAAGTTTATGTTTAGCTTAAAATGATCAACTGTTACAAGATTTGTTTAGCACAATACCACAAACACATCTATAACAAAACATAACATTACAATAGCTAAGTAACTAAAATAAAAAATGTACTATTGCAAACTGACAAATATAAAGATTGCATTTACTGGAAAAGTCTTCTTTTACCTATTGGCTTAAAATGTTTTTTTTTGCCTACTTTACTGGGTTTAAACAAAGCTTTGCAACTTGTGCATGTAAATGATTACTTCCATTCACATAGCGATAGCCATCTCTCATGAATTCATTAAAAAAACGCTGCTGCAAATAGTCAATGAGTAAATCTTGTGAGCATGCAATAACCACGTGTGCATTAAAAAGCAAGATTTATGCTCACGGAATGTGCTGTGTGCACAAGAAATGTAACACTGACATGCAGCAATCAATGCAAGAAATTGACAAACATAGGGCCTTGGAAAATCAAGGTAACAAAAGCAAGGGATGTAGCATTCCCTCTGCTCAGCATGGCCAGGCTCATTTTACTTCTGTGTATGAGAAAGTGAAAGTAAAAAATGTAAACTATGGGGTTTATTTAAGAAGCGCTAGTGCCACATAGTGCCAGTTGAGCATCTATTGATGTCAGGTCCCAGTGTATTTATGAAGTTAAATCCACAGGGCTCTGATAATATCAGGTAGTGTCCCATCTATCAACAGTGTTGGCGAGTATATGAGTGTCGGAGCTGTGTTCCCTACAGTGCCACATAAGACAAGACGCACACCAAGCACACAATGGCATATCCCGTAGATTTCAATAGGCTGGGTTGGTTATAATTTTTTGGGCCAATTTTTATTTTGGGGGGGGGGGGGGGGGGGGCTGGTGCATGTGCCACAGGAACCTGGGCTTGAAATTGTTTTTGTGCATTTATTGCAGTGGGTTGTGATGCAAACTTGGCACCATGCAAAACCTGTGTCATGGCATTCAGGTGTCCACAATGAAATTCCCAGTGTTTGGGCATTGAAAATGTGCAGCCATCACCCTAAAAAACAGGGATTGCAACTGGCAATGTATGGCTGTTATTCCTTTTTTACAGCACCCATGCAGGTGTTGTGTTTGTTGTGATTCCAGCATTCCAGTCAGCGCTAGGGGCCGCTAGAGCATAGGCTTTTAGAAGCCCTGTGCAGACTAAACTACTTTAAGCATGATCTAGACAAAGTGAAGGATACAGCAAAAGAGTCGGAGAGAAGAATTGGAGAGGCGGAGGATAGCTTATCAACTGTCAGCTCGGCGGTGGATTCTCTGAGACGCCAAGTGAAGATCCTCACGGAACGGGCAGAGGATGCTGAGAATCGTTCTAGACGTAATAACATCAGAATAATTGGGCTGCCGGAGAGGACGGAGGGGGATGCTCCTGAAAGATTCATTGAAAATCTCATCCAAAGCGTGGTGGCACATCGAATTCCATTTAGGCCTCCGCCGCCCAGGGCCCCACCCCGCCCCTTTATCTTGAAGCTCCTGAAATTTAGAGACAGGGACACCGTATTGATGGTGGCTTGGAAGCAAAAGGATATCCTATTTAATGGGGCGAGATTGTCCTTCTTTACGGATTTCACGTCCGAAGTACAGAGACAGCGCCGATCCTTCAATGAGGTGAGGGCACGACTGCGGGGGAAAAACATCAGATACGCCATGCTCTTTCCTGCGAAACTGCGAGTCGAGGATGGGGCTGTCGCAAGGTTTTTCCTCACAGCTGAGGAGGCCAACGACTGCTTGGACTCACTTTCCGCAACCTGAAGGCCGAATATGCATAGTTGATCCAAAGGGAACACTATTACTCTGGTTTCGCCTAACTCTTCTGCTGTATGGAAGCTATTATATCAGAGAAGCCCGAGGATTGTTTTTCATGGGACCACTGGTCTCTCTTCCCTTACCCGGGTTTGGAGGCCCCTGTTCCCCTCCCCCGTTCTCAACCGTTATTATCCGTTACCTGTTCTTCACCTCCCTTTTCCCCCCTCACAGCATATGTTTGCTGGGTTTCATAGGGATGGGTATCCTTTATTATCCATCTATGTGACTGCCTTCAATGACCACGTTAACCAGTGCTTTTTTTTTGTCTTCTAGGTTAAGGGATTAAGCTCGCCTTAGTTTGGGTTTGGGTAGAGCCGGGTGGGTTTGGGTTGTTACCTCAGGGCACAACGCTGTTGTTGAGCCCAGAGGCCAAGGGAAGGTTATTGTTATTGTTACTACTGCTAATGTTCTTGTTTTATTGTACAGTGAATTTGGTGTGGCGTATGAGTGTGAATGGGTTGGCCTGTTGCTATGAGGTCTTGGAGGGGGCTGCGAGATACTGGGATATGATGTACTTCCCTGGTAAAATTGACTATTACCGCAAGGCTAGATGGAATGTAAGGTGATTTCATGGAATGTGCGAGGTCTTAATGATCGCATAAAGAGGTCTACTGTGTTTCAACTTCTGAAACGCCATAGCCCTGACATTATAATTTTGCAAGAGACCCACTTACTGGGCCGGAAAGCAATGTCCATCAAAAAACCCTGGATAGCACAGCTATTTCACTCCCACTACTCTAACTATGCTAGGGGGGTATCAATCCCTGGTGGCTAAGCAGCTCCCATTTACCCTCCTATCGATTTGCTCTGACCCTAAGGGACGATTTGTCATAATGCATGCTAAAATACATGATGTGGTAGGCTTATATATTCCGCCCCCCTTTGATGTGCAAATTCTCCAGGAGATCATGGATAGAGTTGGCGCCTTCCCGCCTGACCCTCTATTGCTCATAGGGGATTTTAATATGATCCTGGATAGATCCCTGGACCGACTGACTCCTGGGGTGGGCCCAACTACGGCATTGGCTGCCTGGGCTGAGGCCCTGGGTTTAACTGAACTGTGGAGATGGAAACATCCAAACGACAGAGCATTCTCTTGTTATTCCGCCCCCCACGAATCGCTTTCGCGAATTGATTTGGCTTTTGCATCCGGGTGCCTCCTGGCTAGGGTGGTGGCTAGTGAGTACTTACCAAGGGGTATATCGGACCACTCGCCATTAATGGTGTCTTTACGCATGTCTGGGACCCAGATTGGTGTAAGGAGATGGGCTCTTAACCCCTTATGGCTAGAAGATGAAGAAGTCTGCAGCGCACTATTAAGAGATCAAGAGGTGTATTGGCAATGCAACGGGGAGGAAACCTCAATTAACACTCGGTGGGATGCGTTTAAAGCAGTGGTCAGAGGGAGTGCTATAAGTGCCATAAAGGGAGCTAGGATGAAGCGAGGGAGGTCAATTCGGGAATTGGAGGAGAAAATGGCTGGGGCAGAAGAACTGAGTCCACGAGGAAGATATTATTACTAAAACAGCAAACAATTTTTGAAAAGGGGGATAAAAATGGGAGAACCCTGGCATACCTCTCAAGAGCAGAGTGCCCGCAAAAGCAAATAGCTGGTATTACACACCAGACCCAATTGATAACTGATTCAGAAGGGATCTCCAAACAGGTCCATGACTACTACAGTCAGTTGTACTCTCCTAGGGTGCAATATGACTCGGCAGCTCTGGACACCTATCTTGGAAATATAAATCTCCCATCTTTGTCAGCTGCGGAGAGCGCAATGCTGAATGGTCCAATAACGTCCGAGGAAATTGGAAAAGCAATCGCTCTGATGTCTAGCCCGAAGGCCTCTGGGCCGGACGGTTTGCCCTCAGAATGGTATAAAAAGTGCGGTGATGCTGTGGTGCCTAGACTGTTTGAGGTTTTCTCTGAAGCTCTGCAATCTGAATCCCTGCCCGAATCCTTTGCACAGGCAACTATTACTTTTATATATAAAGATGGTAAACCTAGAGATTCTTGCAGTTCGTATAGGCCAATATCTCTTCTGAATCAGGACGCCAAGGTTCTCGCTAAGATTTTGGCGCTTCGACTGAACACTGTAATTCTCTCAATTGTAGGGCCCGAGCGACAAGCATTAATCTGAGGAGGTTGTTCAGTAACCTGCAAATTCGTCATGACAATGCTGGGAGTAGAGTAGTTATATCCCTTGACAATGAAAAGGCCTTCGACTCTGTCGAATGGCCTTATTTATGGGCTGTTCTGGCCAAATTTGGCCTCCCTCCGACCTATATTAAATATGTACAATTACTTTATAAGAACCCCGGGGCGAGGGTAAGGGTGAATGGAGTTACAACGGCTTAATTTTCCTTGCTTCGAGGCACGAGACAAGGGTGTCCTCTCTCCCCCTTGCTATTCGCGCTTGCCATTGAACCCCTGGCATCGTTAATTAGAGATTCCTCAGAAATTCAGGGTTGGAAACTGGGTCCCACTGTCGAAAAGACCTCCATGGTTTATCTGGCAGATGCTAGCAGCTCACTGGAGGCTCTACTAAACGTGATAGCTAAATTTGGGGTGTTCTCTGGATTAAAAGTTAACTGGGAGAAATCTAGTTTGTATTTGGTAGACAAGCCAGAAGACACTCGGATCTCTTTGGCTTCATCACTTCAAGTGGTGGACCGGTTTAGATATCTGGGAGTCATTATACATGGGGTCCCCTCAAAATTCATGGAGCTGAATGTATGCCCGGTAATTGATGCTCTCAGGAGGAAGACTGCTCAATGGGCATCTCTCCCCGTCTCTGTGATCGGTCGGATTAATATTTTCAAAATGGTTTTCCTCCCCAAATGTTTATACATTTATCAAGCAGCGTCTACTGTGCTGTCAGCTGCCCATTTCCGACTATTAGATTCCATATTGTTTCAGTTTATCTGGGGCACCTCTCCCCCCAAAATGAATAGGTCTATCCTCAGAACGCCTCTGAATGCTGGGGGCCTAGCAGTGCCACATATGTTGCTTTATTTTTACGCTGCCCAACTAGTCTACACTACGTGGTGGATGGACCCCTTAGCGATTAACCCGGTGACTGCCCTCGAGGCTTCCTTGTTGGGACCAGCAACCCCCCTGCAGACTCTGGTATATAGGGGAGCTAAGAACCTCCCACATGCTACTACGTGTATGAGAACCACCCTGCATGTCTGGCATAAAGTGCATAATTTGGGGGGATCGCCCCGCTGTCCTTTAGAATGGTCCCCCAATACACCTCTCTGGGACAACCCTAGGTTGCCTGAACTGATGTCCCTTCCAGACACTGTCTTTTGGAAGTGCCGAGGAATTACGTCGATGAAACAGATACTGTCTGGAGGGGCGTTGTTGTTCTACGAGCAACTATGCCACGAGTTTACGCTATCTCCAAGGGATTTTTTTAGATACCTGCAGCTTCGGCATGCTCTCAGGTCTCAGATCCCTTTGGAGGGCCTGCAATTAGTAGAGTCATCAGTTGAGGCTATAGTAAGATCCAAGGACCTCGACAAACCCACCTCAACATTATACTCCGCCCTCCTCTTAAGTCTCCCCTCCCCTCTGGATAGAGCAATGGGAAACCGGAAAACACTTATCCCAGACCTTGATCAGGAAGACTGGGAGGAGGCAATAGACAATTTGTACACATCAGTTATAGATTCAAGAGATAGATTAATCCAGGCTAAATGGCTTCATCAGGCTTATCTGACCCCGATTAGGCTAAAGAGAATGGGTCTGTTGGAGTCAGACCTGTGTCCCAGATGCAATGCCAGTGCGGGCACCTTAAAACATATGATTTGGGAATGCCGGGTGATCTCTGTCTTCTGGGATGGGGTATCTAGCTTTATACGTACTTCAGTGGGTCTACCAGTAACGAAGTCAGCTGCCTTCTGCTTACTAAGCATAGTGGAGCCTATGTTGGATGGGGGGGGCGCAGAAAGTTCTCTTACGTTTGCTAGCTTTTTACGCACGCAAATGTATTTTATTGAACTGGAAACATCCAAATGCACCAACTATGTCGGGATGGAAAAGCCTGATAAACGGGAAACTGGTCCTATATAAGATGACCTACCAGGCTAGAGGATGTCCTAACAAATTCGAGCGGGTGTGGGAAGCTTGGCTCAATGCCTCCGACTCCGTCACGGATTAGATGTGATCACTTTTCCCTCTCGCGCTTCCTTCTTGGACCTCAAAACACCCAACTTTTATACTGACAATCGTAGGCAGTAGCAGGTGAGGATGAATGTGTGTGACTGTTATGTGTGTGTGTGCTGTCTTGAATTTGATTGTATGTCTGTTGGTGGTGTGTAAGTTAAACTTTATATGTATGTACATGCATATGTATATGTTTATGGCCCCTCTTGTGGGGAAGGCTGTATTGGTAAGTTGTAACCTAACTTGAAAGCATAAATAAAAACGTATAAAGAAAAAAAAGCCCTGTGCAGCGCATGCTGCTTATGGCGCCAAAGAGTTGCCATTCTATAAAAGTCATAAAATCCCTGCCCAAAATAAACTTTTCTTACCTTCCCTCCACCGCAGTAGCTTCCATATCTGCAGTTAAAAAAATCCCCCACAGAATACAGCAACCAGATAAAGATCTCCCATATGTACTCAACAGTAGGCTCAAATTGGCCCACCAGAGCACCAGGGAATCCCCCACTGGACACCTGAATTCATATCCCATTCCCAAAGCACCCCCTAATTGGTACCCTAGTTTGAATCGTGCTAATAGCCCCTGTGCTCTGTCTACTGAACCTCTATTTTTTATTTGTTGCATTGTGTACAGCCCCCTGCGCTCATGCACAGAATGCACACTTAGAAGTTAAAGTGAACTATAACCCTTAGTATCCTAGCTCTAAAGTGTAAAAGACTCCAGAGCAGGGTTATGGCTTGCCCCTGGGGCATTCTCATTTTGGGATGCACTGGTGTGTGAAATCCAGACTGTTTACTTGCCTCGGGTCACCTATATTCGCATCTCAGGATTCAATCCCATGGCGCATGCATATGCCTCCTGTGGCATTCCTGGCACTCCTCTATCTGATTTTATTATGTTATTATGTGTGCACACGCTGCCAGGATATCTGAATAGCTGGCATTGGTTGCTCACAGGAAAGGGAAGCAGAAGGCATCAGGCAATCTGTTCCATTTAAAACTCATTCCTGGGTATAATTAGTAAACAGCTGATTAAGGTGCATGCAACTATGCTAAAATTACAATCTGCACCAAGATGTAAACCGAGTGTGAGCTGTGAATTTTTTTGTGAACCAAAATCTGAACCTCTATTTTCAGGGTGTAAGTTGGTATACTAAACTGAACATTTCTCTAACTAAGCTTAGCTACTCTTTGTGAATGGCTGAATCCTTGTAAGTCAGGACAGTCCAGGGTTTGCAGCCGGCTGACCATTGTTGCTTTCCTCCTTGCACCAACGGTCTTAATTTGTTGCGATCAACCAATGTAAATTGAACATATAAAATTAGATTTCTCACTACTACTTTCTAAAAACAGCAACGTAAGGCTCATTACATTTGAGGTTCGCTTTGGATAATAGGTATACCTGCAATTCAAGTACATTTGTACTACACCAGGAAGCTCTTTTGAAGACACTACATAACATGCATAATTAGCATGAAACTGCTAACATAAATTGAATGGTTAGTGGAGTTTGTTTACTTATCACATTTTGTTTTTCAAGAGCCCATATACATGGTATTTCCTACAATGAATCCAAAAGGAATAATTCATCTCTATTTTTGTAAGAGATAAGGGAGTGAGGTAACTGCACCCCCCATGCTAAGCAACTTAGCTTGCCACGCCTTCTTTGCTGGAGACCTAAACTCCAAGGTATATGGGGGTTGTGTAATTAGCACAGGAGTGTCTCCCAATTGCAAATAGCTTTAAATGAACTGTAGCTTTTGAGCAGAAAATTTAAAGTGAGCTAAGATGTATCAAAGGCTGGTGCTGGAGTGGTCTGTGCAGACTGAGGTCTGTTTTGACAACCATGACCTAGGCCATGAAGTCACTGTTTACCAGGGACACAAGAAATGGCAATAGAAAACATGACTATGAGTTCAACCTGGAACAACCAACAGTAGCATCAGTTATTAACAAGACTTTATAATAGACAAAGTCAACAGGGCTTTGAAACTAGACATGGTCAGATGTAACAGGGGGTCTACAAGTCTTGGCAATGGACTTGGTCAGACATTGTACAGGTTGCCAACAGGGCAGCAGAGGCAAACCTAGCAGGGCAGGCTGAAACAGCACAAACACTGACAAAATGGTCAGTGCCATGCTAGTTCCTGGAGATGGCTTTTAAATTAGTCTTCTCTAATCAGTCTGTAAATGATAGTCAATGGGGAGGCAAAGGTCACAATGGCACTGGAGATTATGTTGCAGGCGTCTGTCCAAGGAGCAGAACGTCCGATAGACCAGATGACAGAGCCGTCCCTTGCTGTTGTTTTACAACTAAATAACAGCATGGAATTGATGGCCAGGTTACTGCCAACCATGGCAATGATTGTCTAAATGGTTCAGAGCCACTGCATCTCTCACTGCCTAGGTTTGCTCAAAATGTGGCAATATTACCAAGACATATCTTGGGTGAGGTTGCAATATAATAACCTCCCTATAGACAAGAAAATAAAAAGTGGTGTGAACATTTTGTTAGAGGGTGTGTGCAGTTTACCAAGCTGTACAAAAGTATAGAACAAAGGGACATGATACTGTATATCCATTAAAAACTAAAAGCTGACTAATTTGTGCATTAAGATCCATTACCTTTTTTGCAATTTCGATAGCTTTTTGGAAAACCTTGGTGATCTAGGTTAAGAGCAAAACAGAAATGCCACCAGAAAAAAACAAGCAATAGTACAGAGGAACAGTACCAGGGAAAATGAGATGGCAGATTACTGCTAGAATCGTCAGAGACTATCCTGGTTTATCTATCCTTAGAAAGACCCCTAAAATAAGCTTCTTAAAAGGTACCAAAACAGTTTGCTGGATCCTGGAGTTTTAAAGACTCCAGGGCCGATTTGCGATGCCCCTGCATTGTGAGCCCCCCTCCTATGTCCCTGTTAACTCACCCTGATCTGGGATAACATTGCACGTGTGTGAGTATGTTGTGCATGCTAGCCACCCCAGCAGGTTTGAAGCAACCATTCATGGTGGAGGGAGCAGGGGGTGGCACAGGGTGAATAGCTAAGCTTAATTTGCACCTGTATTTTACAGAAAAACCTTTTTCATTAGTTGGACAGATAAATCAAGACTATAGCATTACAACAGCTGCTCTTTTCTCTTTACTGATCTTGTTCTTTCAATGTCAAAATAGAAAATTGCAGCCAGCAGAACAGATGGCAGCTTTCTAGAGCTGCTGTACATGCACTTACCATATACTGATAGGGACTTACAGATGCATTTAGGCAGGAATCTGCCAGAGATGTTCGGTTCTCAGTGATTAGAGATACTGACGCAGCATGTGAGCAACACGGCGCAGGCTTCCTCTTCGGATACCTCACCGGAGCACAACAGCAGTGATTTATAGCTGCACCACCAAATGGCAAGTGCATCGGAGAAGCTCAAATTGCCTCTTCTTGCCCCAATTTGAGCCTGCCACAAGGAAAATCTGCTGTTTTTAAGCACAAATGGCCCTGTCCCATGTGCATTTGGCCGGCTAAGCGCTTAACTGCTCCAAATAGTCCCCCCATGTTTCTCCTCTTTTCATTTACTGTTTCTCCATAGCAATTTGATATCTCTGACGAAGTTTTCAGCGAAGTTCTATTTGCCATTTTAAAGTGTATTCTCTGGAGAACCTGTGTTCTCTGTTTTTGGGGAGTAGTTTTTTGGGGGAATATTCTGATTCCAGTTAACCCTTAACGATTATGCCCATTGTTTGGTCCTAGATGTTCTCTTTAACCCTCTCTCCCTGTTTGGTTTTCATATTAAAACTTTTTTACCATCATTTCTTTATTGCTTTTGTTTTTTGCTAAGCTTTGGGGCCCAGTATTCACATTTTTGTTGTTTCGATCTTAATTTTAAAATAAGGTTCAATCCCTAAAAGAACTGACACGCTGCTGGCATGTGTTTTTGGAATGAAATAAGCCTGTTACTCATTGGAATCAGCAGTTTCCTCCACTATATGCTGGAGAAAATTCACTCTTTAAATTGCAAAATTTGCGCGCACATTTCTGTTCTGTAAACATACTAAAATTCAGGTGCCAGAGACAAATTGCAACATGTGCAAATTATTTCGTGCATGACCATGTATCAATCCTCATATGGAAGATTTGGACAAAAGGAGCAAACGCTGCAACATTAGAATTAGAGGCGTTCCGTGAAAATTGCCTGATAGGAGTATCAACAATTAAATCAGAATAGATGGCCCCCCAAGGACAAAAATGTTAAAATATGTTTCGCCAGAAGGTAGGCTCCGTGAATAGTGGGAATGATGGGCAAGTATTCACAAACCTTCCCAATTAAATTTGGTTTATTAAAAGATTTAAATTACAGTATGCTAAAAAAGAAATATATGTCATTTTACAAAAAAATATGAGAACTAAATATGTATTCTATGGCACAGTTCAGTTAACATTTCCGAATATCAGTCAAAATCAAAGCTCGTTGTTTTACTTTAGCTGTGCTTTGTAAGAACATCTAAAATTAGCTTGGTTGTGCTTCAGCTGGATCTATTTTACTTCTGGGAATAATCAGCAATGCGTATCCAGTCACTGTGCACTAATTTATCACATCTGAAAACTCTAATAATAATAGTTGGTGAGCAAAAATGACATTAAGAAATATGTTCATTCAAAACATTTGCACCTTCTCACTCTAGCCTTAGTGCATATATATATAATATATATATACATATATACAGTATATAGTTTACTATACATGGTAAAAAAAAAAATATATATATATATATATATATATATATATATATATATATATATATATATATATATATATATCAGTTGCAGTATACATGAGTTCTTGGGCCAGAGAGGCTAAAATACTATTCAAAGAGTGTTAATTAAAAGTGGCTAGATCGCTTACTGCACATCATTGACATACCAGTGAGCGGTAAGGCTTTTAGCATTGAATAAAGGTAAATAGAACAACAGCCAAGTACTTTATGCATCAACAGTTATTGATTTAAAAAATGCACCTTGTTTCCTCCTTAAAAAAAAACTACTAATTAGCCTCTGTTTCTAAAAATATATAAATGAATGTACTTTTCATGCCTTAGTGGCTTGATGTAAACAGGTACACAAATGTCAAGTAGTATTTAAAAACTGACTATGTTTTGCACAGCCTTGGCGCTCAATACATTGCTGCTGTGAGTAGCCTGTCTCCTTTCCAGTGCTCTGGGAGTGAAAGGGGTGGTTGAATAGGGAGACTGTTTTCTGCTTATGCACCCATTCTGGGATACCAGTAGGTGGTGGGAGTGGCTTTCCCACTTATAATAAATAAACCCTGATGAAAGCTTTCCCAAGACTGCAATTTATTTGGTAAGAGGCAGATTTTCACGAAGACAATAACGTAGAGCAGGAGAGGTCCAGATTTACAGGTGTATGGAACTCCCCTAAAAGTACACAGGAGTGTAATGCAGGTGAGGATGATGCAGTTCCTGCATGTTGAGGACTGAGAGTTCAGCCCAATGCCTATAAAAATAAAACTAAATATTATGGGGGCTATTTACAAAATGATTTGCTGACCATTTCCGCAGCATTCGCTGCCCATTCGCTCTTTTACACATTTAAAACTCACACCACTTCTTGTTTGCCCTGTGATTTCGGTGTTTGCTGGATTTACTTTGAAGTAATTTTGTGCAGCACATTCTGGGGAACGCCTTTTCCGTTCGCCAGCTTTTAGTGGCGAATCCCACAGGAAACTGGACTATGATGGTGCTTTATAAATAAACAACAATAATAATATACTTTCCTGTGTAGTATTATAGTTCCGTATAGTATCTACACTCTACTATTGCCGACTATCATAAAAATTGTATGCATGTAATAGGCATGTGGCCAAACTAATAACAAGGGTAGCAGGTTTATGATTTGCTATTTCAATAACGTACTACTGACCCTATTTCATAGTTTTTACCATTTATCAAAAGTAGTTAAAAAAACATATAAAAAGCATAAGGCATAACAAAGATAACTGATGAAATGAATTATCCAACTATTTTCGAATCCTCAGTGGTAAAAAAAAAGTCCCATCTTAGCCATTAACTATACAACAATATGCTAATGTAGAGTTCTGAAAAAAGAAATGACTCACAGATTTTTACTGCAAAGATAAATCCTGAACTCACTAATACTTATGTGTTATCCTTAAGCACTGGCAGAATTTGCACCATGCATAATCATGCTTCCACGGTTGCTGAGGGCAAATGGTTAGTCATTTTGCTTATCTTTGATGTATTTATTTATTTGATGTGACATTTCACATTATTTGCACATCCAAAACACAATTTAGATTTGCTTTTTTAGGTAAATAAATGTTTTAAACAATGCCACCCCAAAAGAGTATCAATTGACATTACAAACCTAACTGTTCTGAAGATTTATTTTTTACAAGCACCTGTTAGCTTTTTTAATCTACTTGTGGCCCCTGCAGTGGCATATGCAGCTCCATTCACTATGCCTTAGCACACTTTTTCTGCTGTGGCAGATTTGGGGTGGGGGACAGCACAGGGGGACTGAAGACAATTTATAGACCCACCCCCTCCCAAAGCAGGATGCCACCTGAAGAATCTGGAGAAATCCATGTGGACAAGGAACAAGGCTTATTATCTGAGGACCAGCATGCGGGACTGCATTAAAACAGGCATGAAATGGTAATGCAAATCACTGCATGGTCTCAGGAATACTTCCGGAAATCCTCTGTGAACACAGTTCGCTGTGCAATCTACAAGTGCAAGATAAAGCTGTATCATGCAAAGAAGAAGCCATATAAACGAGGATTTAGAACAACATAAGTTCCATTCCAGACGTCACTTTCGGGGAAAGGCCTTACATATTTCAGCAACACAATTCTAAAGCCCATACTGCATCCATCACAATGGCATTGCTTAGCAAAAGACACATTTTGGTGCTGTTGTAGTCCAGTCACTAATAGGAAATATTTGGTAAATTATGAAATAAAAAATCTGATAAAAATACCTAGGACTGTTAAGCAGCTAGAATTGACTGTTAAGCAGCTAGAATTGACTGTTAAGCAGCTAGAATTGTATATCAAAAAGAGACATTTCTCTAATTCCAGCTGTTGCTTCTGAGACATTTACAGAGGTGATGCTACAAATGGTAGACATGGCCCTGACCTTTTCTGGAGTGTTTATAAATGACTACCAAATAACTTTCTGCTCTGCATAAAATATGGATAGATTCCAATCTTTGCAGTCTTGTCTTTTTGCCATTTTGCCGTGGCCCAACTTTTTGGGAATTGTTTGGAGTTTGTTTGGGGCTTTTTGGGGTTGTGTGTGTGTATATATATATATATATATATATATATATTTATTTAGGGCTTTATTCATCAAGGGATAGCGCCCGGTAGTGCCTTGTAAGCGAGAGGTAGCGGCAGGTAGCGGCAGGTGAATGCCGGCCACAGCACCCGATGGTGAGCGCCTCTTACAGCAACACGTAGCAATTGATTTATCATCACAGACAGCTCAGCGGATCCTGGCGGCACTCTGGCTTCCTGGTATTACCTGTCGCTCCCCCATACATTTCAATGGACATTTCTTTTCATTTCATGTTTAAACAGGGTTTTCTTTTAATATTTTTTTTTATATCAAATCATAGTGTCACCTCTCCTGGCTTACTTAAATACATTTTTGAATTTTTTTTTATTTTTTTATGCAGAATTGTCATTACAGGTCTGGTTAAATTGTTCATGTTACAATGTAATAACAATGTACCGTATATACTCGAGTATAAGCCGAGTTTTTCAGCCCACTTTTTGGGCTGAAAAAAGCCGCCTCGGCTTATACTCGAGTCAGTGGCCGCTCTCACACACACTGACACTTACTGGCTGTTGCGCGCAGGTTGGTGGGAGGCGTCCATTGTTTCTATTGGACGCCGACCACATGTGGCACGCCCACCAACCGGCGCGCAACAACCAGGAAGTTCCTGCGCGCGTTTGTGAGAGCGGCGGCGGCAGCGGAGGCAGTGGCGGCGGCGGAGGCAGTGGCCAGCGCGCGTTTGTGAGAGTGGCGGCGGCGGCGGAGGCAGTGGCGGCGGCAGTGGCCAGCGCGCGTTTGTGAGAGCGGTGGCGAAGGCAGTGGCGGCGGCGGAGGCAGAGGGAATGGAGGTGGCCAGCGCGCAACAACAGGTAAGTGTGGGGGGGACCACTGGGTTTTTTTAGCCAGCAGTGTTCCATTTGAATGTCATGTTTTCCTTATCTACAGCTATGCAGAAGCAACTATGTGAATCCCCCACCCATCCAACTTTTCAAGTCACATGCAGTCTGTATTTTGTTTGTAATGAAAACATGGCAACACATCAAAATATATCCAGACTAGTTCACTGGATTTCCTCAAATGACCCTGTACTGCATATATTGTACATACAGGTTTGCGTACTTATTCTCCTTCCATTTCTGAATATAACCCAGGATGTTAGTATTATATAGTTCCTTCATTATGTTTTATTATCTCCGGATAAACATAGAACTTTCTGTAACATTCGCTGCTCAAGTTTGCTATAAGGCAGATATGGAGATTGAGAAGCAGCTTCAGCTGCAGGCAGTGCCAGTGATGGGAGAGAGGAACATTCATTCACATTCTGCCACATAAATTTGAATAGTGTTGGGACCTGAACTTGAACAAAAAATTAAAGATGGGCCCAACACTAGTGCTTAATTAATTTGTACTGTTGCCACATTTATTATGATCTGTTTTCCTGGGGGGGGGGGGGGGGAGGCAGGCACTCTCATTTATAAGCAACACCAGCAGTAATAGTGTGCCAACCTGCATGTATCAGGTCAGAGTGGCCATTATTAGGGCCACCTAGCCGGGCCCCCTTTTCATCCCTTGGACCCCTATACCTGAGTCCCTAATGGCTGCTGTCATCACATCCACAGCCTGCATTTCCCACCCTAGGCTTATACTCGAGTCAATAACTTTTTCCATTTTTTTGTGGTAAAATTAGGTGCCTCGGCTTATATTCGGATCGACCTATACTCGAGTATATATGGTAATTCCATGTGTTTTTGCTTTGTTACTAGTGAATATGTGTTCAAAAACAGACTTTAATCACACAGCCTCTTGGGCTCTGGGCTACAACTACCCGATTTTGAGCGCTGGTGATGTGTGGGGCTATTTTTTTTATGAATATGGTGTGAGTCGGCCGCACTGAGCTGGCGCTATACAGCGCTGTACTGGTGTTAGAGTGATTCACACCATATATTCATCAGTGCCGGCCAGCGACTGAGACGCTCTGAAATAGCAAACCATGGCCGAGCACAGCGACTACTAACGGTCGCTCTCAAAGCCTCGCTACATATGCTCATCTGTCGGTACCTGGCGCTATTAATGAATCAGCCTGCCCATCCTTAGTAGTTTATAATTTCATGTAAAAGTAAATGGCGACCAGGCAATACCATTTTTTATATTGGACAACTTATTCTGAACCCCTCCTTTGTTAAGTGGACATCTGTGTATGCAGTGTTGTTCACCTTTGAAATAAAAATGTCTGATATTACACTCTATGCGGCACCTTCTCAGCTAATCACACACACGTCGCACAGCTCAGTTTTGGTGGAATAAAAATGGAAAAAAAAAACAAAAAGGAGAATTCCAGGTTTAATAGCAAGAGCCGTTCCTTAAATAGCTTTCTTTCTGAGCTCCTTTTTACTGCAATCATATGAAAATGGCTTATGCTGTCACATCTGCAGTCTGAAAGGCTCATTATTGCAGGATTTGCTGTGCCACGTCAAATCTGCACCCGCGTTTGCACAGATTTTCCTTGTCTTGCTACCAGCTCAGTGTTTGATTGTCTTTGTCAATGCAATAACTTTTTATTAATATGAAAGGCATGGTATGATCAATAAAAACAATGTTCTATTTTTCAAATGTTAATCTTCTAAGTAGCACATTTCATCAGAGTGTTATAAAGACAAAATTGAATGCACAGAGTCAGATGCTCTTTATTTTTAGATTATCTGAGAGCGCATAATAACATTTCCATTTATGATGAGATTCCTTGCAAGAATGCAAGGATATATATATATATATATATATATATATATATATATATATATAATTTTATTTTGTGCTGGTAAATGTATGCAGGCTGCATCATATATTGGTTTCATGCCTGATCATCTATCCAAAAAATACCTACTTGTACAGTAGTTTGAGCAGACCTAACACATCTTTAGCAACTACCTGCAAGACCCACATTACAGTGATACTTTCCTCTTTCTTGCAGGAGACCTTTAAACATCTGAACAAAATAATGTTGGCAGCCTTATTTAAGAAGCATCAGCGCCACCTTTTTGGCCTCAGTGGCACTTAGCATTCGATTTAAGAAATAACAAAGCAGTATTAGTTGTAACCTGGTACTGTAGCTCAAGATCCCATAGAACACAATGGGCAGAACTGGATTGAAGCGTTTAATGCTTATAAATAATATTACACAAATTTATTTGTACATAACTTGCATTGGGAATTGTCAGTAATGAAGGACCTGGATGCCACAAAATGTTTTTGGGGGGTTATTAAAATACATTTTAATGGCTTTTTTGTTTACCAATATGTAATTTGGACAACTAAAACATAGCCAAAGTTTGTCTCCTTTATCTCCAGTAGTGATTTCTTGTAACTGTAATGATGATGTGCCAACCAGTGCCGGAAAAATACAGCGCCAAAGATTTCAAGGAGAAAAAAACTCATAAATATGCTGTGGAGAGGCAGTACAAAGTGGCACGCACTGCCACTGGGAAAATCGGCAGACGGGTTCAACAGGAGCTGGCATTGGCTAGCCAATACCTAGCGCAACAATCAGAGCTAATTAGAGTTCTGTGCAGTGACTTCTAACGCCAATGTAGTCCACAGCGCAGTGCCAGATAAGACAAAATGGTGGCGCTCCGAAACTGGCGCTATAGCCACAAGAAAGATGCTAAATGGCGCACATCATAAATAAGGTCCTAAGTCTCCTACTAAAGAAGGCGATGTGTGTGCGTCGATTTTCGAGCAGCGAGAGAGGGTGCTTTTAAATCAGCATATTTGCCTTACAGGGCTAAATCCTACGCAATATCTTGTTATAGGAAGGCTTAGGTGTAATATAAAGAAACTATCAAGGCTAGGTTTATAATCAAAACCTCCATGTCTTACCTCTGACTGATTTCTGGTGTGTCAGAAGTGCTTTGTTGCTGACTTTTCCCCCTCCTTTTGTAAAGCCATGCCTGAAAGTTTCTTTGCAGCTTGTGTGAGCTACTGCAGGAATGCTACATTTTAATGCCTGAAAGAAGGGTTGTTTGGTTCTATCAGTTTTGTTTCAGTTTTTGATCAGCACTAAGGCAGCAAAAGTAAAATGTTTGCAATGAGATATTACTTTTGTAATACTTACCAAGCATCAGCACCTGTTAATACCACTCACAATTTAAAGTGGACCAAAACCCAGGATTTTGACTATTGGGGGGTGCCCCGCTGTGTGAAACCTCCCAGGTTGCCAAAACAAACTCACCTCTTCCCAGTCCTACGGTGCATGTGTAGCCGCTCGTCCAATCAGCGCGCTGGGATCCACTGACATTCCTTCGCCTAAGCCATCGTCTAAGGCAAGTGGCTCCGAGTGCGCTAAAGGCCACATCCCCCTCTATACATTAACAGGGAGTGTGCCCATGTCAGCTATTGGCCGTACCGGTTTATAGTGACACTGTGGGTCAAGATCCCATAGAGCACAATGGGCAGACCTGTATTGAAGTGTTTTATGCTTATAAATAATATTACACCCATTTGTGATATCATTGTGACTTGTTAATGTAAACGTAGGACCTAGATGTCACCAAATGTAATTTTATTTTTTTCTTGTAAAATCATTTTTCATTGCTTATTTTGCTTACCAATGTCTAATTTGGACAGCAACAACTAAAATTCGGCCTAAATGCACTGTAACGTTTGTCCCCAGCAGTGATATATTGTAACTGTAATGATGAAAAGCCGACCAGCACCAGAAAAATACAGGTGCCAAAAATTCATAAATACGCTGTGCAGTGCCGAAAAGATGGAGGTACAAAGTGGAGTACCCTGGCGCTGTTATAATCGGCAGTTGGGTCCAACAGGCGCTGACACATGCTGGACAATACCTAGTGCAACAAAAATAATTAGTGACCATCAGGTGCGCCAAAAATAATTAGTGACCATCAGCCACGCCAAAAAAGAAAGAGACGCCAGCGCTCCAAAGCTGGTGCTACAGCCACTTCATAAATAAGGTGCAAAAAGAAAGAGAAAGGTATAGGAATAAGCTAGATCCCCCTGCAGACACAGGAAATATGGTGTTTTTAAACTGCTACCTCCCAGGGGGAAAAATGCCATACAAAAACAAAAGCTTGGAGCTTAGCTTAGATCCCAGTCTCAACAGCTTTATGCAGCAGCACAGCATGATTCCACAACACAAGACAATCTGTAAGAGGATCTAATGTAATCAATGGGTTCTCTTACATTTATATGCAACATTGCATTCAGGAAAATGCTGCAACACAGCCCATAGATGTATGTTCAGTGCGGGTAAGGCCCATGTATTACGTTTTGTCTGTGCATGCATTCTGATGCAGGTGAAACTCACTGCCGCCTCCTGGTCCCGTTAGTAGTAAAATAGTAAATATCAGCCAAGTATGGTGCAGATATTCTTATCCAAGTGTAAAATATCTTATAATAGGCTCTAATGAGGTACAAAAAGCTAAAGTTTCCCTTGGCCTCTTAGTATGTAAAGGGCAATTCCACTTCCAATGTCCCTTATTAAAGTTTTCATTATTGTGTGCCAAAATGTCTTCAATGTGCTAACCTTGTTATTTTTTGAAAGTTTTCCCTAGAAACAATGTAGCAATCTACATCAACTGGTGCATTTGATTGATCAGAGACTTTCTCTCTTTAGCTTGCTAATCACCTGATTAACTAAGGCAGAGATGACAGGTTTAATACCTTCTGCTAAATTTAACTTATTCAGATAGAGGGATCACAATCTTGTGTCCAGGGTTATTGCTAACAATCTCACCAGGGCAGGTAATTACTGTTGCGTAATTTAGGCAAAGCTATTGATGAGTTAACCTGTTACAGTGGAAGGATTCTGGGATTTGTAGTCAGTAATATCACACAGGAATATAGAAAACTTGGAAACAGCATGCTGATGAGTTAATCACAGGTCTGAGGGCACAATGCTAACACAGATGATTATTTCAGAAGAGGAAAACAATAAGGCAGAAAACCAAAAACCTGACAAAAATGGGGTTTTCATATAAGATCGAAATTGAGTGGGGTCTTCCGTGTTATCTACGATAGTTTAAAGGTTTTATTCTGGACAAAACAAAATGAGGGAATGAATAAGGATTAAAGAAAAACTATTTGTCTCCTCTGTGGAAACTCATTTTGCTTGTACTCCTTGCTGCACTTTATATGATGCTGATAAAGTGTTCCAACATATATCATAAATCATTTCCTCTGCTTGGCAATATTATTACATATTTTAAGCTCTAGTTTGATTTACAACTGCAAGTTACTGAACACAGCATGAGCTGCTGAAAATAAACCAGGCTCCAGAATAATTAAACATTATCTAATCTTAATGTGGGACTCAAACAGATCTTGCAGGCACTTGGTAAAGGTTAAATTAATTTGTTTTAAACACTGGAACAATAAATGTGTTCTAGAGAAAAATGCATATTAAGTCAAAATGAAAACACTGATATTTATATAATAGTAGCTAAACACTGCAGCCTTTCCTGATGCCAGGCAAATGTATACGGTACATATTTTAACTCTCTGTTGGTTCTTCTAGTTAGTATAAACAAGAATATTTCTTGATCAGCCAAAATAAGATTAGTTTGGTTGGACCAAGGGCCCGGGTTAGACATTTAGGGCCTTATATATAATATATTATATATATGCCACATTTGGCATCTTTCTTGTGGTTATAGCTCCAGTTTTAGAGCGCCTGCATTTTGTCTCTTCTGGTGCTGCGCTTTGGACTTACAAAGTCACAGCTCTGGATGCTAAATTTCTTTGATTGTTGCACTAGCTATTGGATGGCCTGTGTCAATGTCTGTTGGACTCAACTACTGATTAGCCCTAAGACAGTGACCGCCACGCCACCTTGTACCACCAATTTTTTCCATTACAAGAAATCCCTGCTAGGGACAAAGGTGCAAACTTTACAGTGCATTTAGACTGCAATTTAGTTGTTGTTGTCCATATTACACATTTGTAACATATAGGAGCCAGAAAAAAACGATTTCTATGAAGAAAATGTCATTTGGTGACATCTAGGGCCTGCATTTCCATTTGTGTAATATTAATTATAAACATAAAACACATCAATCCAGTTCTAACCATTGTGCTGTATGGGATCTTGACCTACAGCGCTACTTTCAACTGGCACTGCTTCAACCAGAGCTCCCGCTGCTGCGACCTATATGGCGCTAGTGTATGGCATATAAGCCTGTTTTCTGTATCTTAAATCGCACGCTGAGTGCCGCTGAGACAAGAAAAGTGGCACTGGCACTTCATAAATAAGCCTTTTAATTACTTTTAGGTGCCTCAGAAAATTATCCATGCTTTTGTACTGCTGTTCTCTTCAGCCCTCACAGAGAGGCATTCTTGCACCTATGCATTGCTAGTGTTAAATACGATGCTTGTATCTTAAATTGCATGCTGAGTGCCGCTGAGGCAAAAAAGTGGTGCTGTGCGGTGCTGATGCTTCATAAATAAGCCACTTAGTTCCTATTAGGTGCCTTAGTAAACTCTTCATACTTTTGTACTGCTGTTCTCTTCAGCCCTCACAGAGAGGTCTCATTGCACTTATGCATCACAGTGGCCATCCTTTACATTCTGATGGCCCATTTCCATGAACATATCAATCGACAAATCATTGAGCAAGCAAAATATGTCTGATAATTGTTCATTAGATCGTTGGTTCATGAGATCCCTCATGCTGTGTGTGCCATGTTCTATTTGTGGTTGATTTCAGTTTCCACATGTCAACTTTCATGTGTTGGATGAGAAATGTCTGCCAAAGCACGAACACATTCATCACTCGAACGCAGTGGGCTTTTCCATGGGTCCATTCTCGTCTGATTGTGGGCAAGCAATTTTTGGTTCACAAATGCCTTTGTGGAAATGGGCCATTACTCCAGAAAGAAGCTAGCCAGTTTGTTCCTACATTGCATAGCTTTGGGAAAAAAAGGCAGTTTTATTTTCAGTGACACATCAAAACTGCTGTAAAGTCATCGCTACAGGTAGGTGACAGTTTTCAAAAAGAAAGCCCTGCCTCTCTGTTAAATGCATCCAAAAATAATAAGACATTTCTTAAGATAGGTCCACCTAAAACATGCCGGACTGATGCTAGCAGATGGACATCCACTGCTGTCTCTACAACACTGTGCTGATTCCATCACCACTGTTACAGTTTATTAAAGGAAAAATAGCTTAATCAATTTTAGTAAAACCAATGCTTGTCTTGCATAGCTATTCCAGAAAAAATAGCATTAACAGAAGCTAAAGCAGGTAAAAGTTAATTATCTTGGAGTAAAAAAAAATATGGTGTCCTTTGAGAATAAAACAATCAGGAAGCTGTGAGGAAAATGCAAAGACCCATTAACATTCTCAGACTATCACCTATTATCATCATTTTTTGTGCTTGTAAATGTGTGTAGGCACATCATTGTCTACTGTGATTTAAATCTGCTGAATCACTGCACAATGCTGGCCATACAATAGCATAGGAACAATACCATTTTTGTCTGATTGTTCTCTTTGTCTATATTTTTTTTAGTAAGCGTGAACAGTTTTAGAAAATGGGTTATGTATACACACCCTAAGTCCAGTTGGACAGGCATTGAGAGATAATGTTTTAATGTTTTTAGATTGGTTACTCCTGCATAATGAACAGCCTACAGCATAAACCTAGCTTCCTACTTCTGTGTTATAGTATGAAATGTAATCAGGTTGAGCTCTAAAGGAGAAAAAATGCAAACCTCCAATGATTTACCAACAATACATCTTTTGAAAATATTCTCAAGATATCCTGCAGCCAACTTAAGTAAAGTACCTGTAGGAGGCATTAAAGCGAAGAGCCAACATTAGTCATAATCATGAGATTCTTGAGAGCGCATGGAAAACTATTCCAGTGAATAGAGAATAAACAGAATGTCAAATTAAGCAACCATACAAAAATGCATAATAGTTCTAATAAACGCTACCTATAAATAATGTTTGTGATAAGAAGAAAGAAAATAAGGAAAGTGAGCTTTTACTGAGCAGGGATTAGATGACAGATCAGCAAGTCTTTCACAAACACACACACATATATAACATATTTAATAAACAGAACCTAAAGAGAAAAACAAAAGGCCCTCTCACACCCCTGTGGGATGAACTACCAGTTAAAAGTTAGACAGAAACCCAGAATTGGGCACAATTACTAGGCCTGTGCTCACCTGTACCAGTGTCACCACCCTAGTAGTCAATGGAGTTTGCAGGAAGGGTGTGTACATGATGCATGCAGGCCTGTTCCATGTAGCTGCTTTCAGTGCAGCAGGGGGGGGTAATTCATCTTGGGCTGCCAGCAGCAACATCCTCCAGAGGGGTAATTATATTTCAGGCCTCTTTCTTCCAAATCAGCTCAAGGTTTTCATTGAGGTCCTCTTTTTCTAATTGTTTTACTACTATCTTGTCATCTTCCCCTTACCTGATAAACCTTGAAGCCAAAATACATACCTAGAGACAGTAGTCACATGGCTGCTAACAGCTGCCCTAAATGTCTGGCCTCTCCACCAGTATACTAGGGAGATGCCTGTAATGTCTCAACACAACTCATCATTTTCCTATTTGGATCTACATACTACCAGCCATAAACCCTACTTTACTAGCAAATATCAACAAAATAGCTAAAGGGTTCCTATTTTTTTTCTGTTAGATGAACTTCCAGTCTGCCCAACATACCCCACAAATGGCCAATTTATCCAGGTGAAAACTATGGTCAAAGTTACGCCCTCTTTTGCATACAAGATAAGGGACCTTGGAAGCCTGCCCAATATCAGTTGCATCCCTCAAGTACAATGCATTGACACCCTCATAGACTGCTACGGGATACCACTTCCATAGGACTTTTATGACACACAGAGCAGGCACAGGGAAATTGTGTTGACGCAGACCAAAACCCACTGAACATTTGGCCAAAGCCCCAGCAGATACTCCCTTCTTAGGGTGTAGAACTAGAAATTAATATTTCTGCTTGCTGAATTGACCTGGAACAATGATATTATTTTTGCTGTCCTCTGTCCAAGATGGCAGGTGATCAGTCAATGCATAGGTGTGGCAATGACATCACACAACAGTGGTGAAATTGAGGAGATGGGGCTTAGCAGCCTAAATAGGAAGCATTAACTGGGCGGAAAGTGAAGCAGGAGCAGTGGAAATTGATCAAAAGATTCTCTTCATGGGGAAGCAATCCAAGGGATGCTAGCTGGAAATGTGGACTTTCGTACACTTTGAGTTCTTCAATTTTCCAAACAGATAAGCCTGGGGTATGGCACAGAACACCAACAACACACTTTCCCCTACCCTATGTTGGTGGTTATTTTGTGTTGCAACGTGTAAATGTACTTTTAAAAAGGCCATAAATCTGTGGCCATAAATTAAAATCACATGATGTGACTAACGCAATCTACAACTTTAACTTCAAGGAATAACCTAGTTAAAGCACACATCAGTGGCTATGTGCATTCCATCACATATAACACAGAACACTCTCGAATAAAAGAAAACTAAATGTCAGAATACAAACATGTAAAGACACAGCAATCCAAGGGTCCCAAAAAGAAAAAAAAAAAAAGATAAGCACATTTGCTAACAATACCAATAACCAGGAAAAACATTTCACTACAACTATACAAATTCCCAAACAAACAGGGCAAACAGAAAGAGTGTATAGAAATGTGGAATTGACAGGCATTAGGAACTACATAATGCCACTAATGTAGAAAAATATCATGCTTAAACATGGTAACACTAAGAGGCCGATTCATCAATAGCGCCAGGTAGCGACAGATGAGCGACTGTAGCGTGATTTTTTCAGCGCCAGCCAGTATTCGCTGTGCTTGGCCGGCATTAGCTTGATGACAGCGACTCAGTCGGTGTGCGGTAATGTTGAATACGGGCTGGGGGGTCGCTGTTTCACAGGTCCAGCGTTGTATGTGAGCGCCTGACAACGAATGGCCAGAGCGAACGGCTAGCTTCATATTCATCAACAAATCACGCTCCGAATGTGCTGTCGCTGTCCATTCCTTGTTTAAACCCCAGAGCGCTGGCGGCGATGTGTATTAACTAGTTTTTAACCCCTAAACAACCATATTTTTTGAATGTTACATTATACATGTTTTTAGAATCATTTTGTAATATGAATACATTAATCTCAGACCTGTTAGATCAATTCTGCACATATTTTTTTTTTTTTTGACTAGAAGTGTTCTCCGATTTTTTGACATTAAAAAAATAAAAAAAAAAAGTATTACCAATTAATTATGAATTATTATAGATTGCTCCATTGAAATGCATTGGACATCGCCAGGGAGCGACAGCTCATACCTGGCGCTGTGAGGGAATTTGCAGCGGCGCTGTTCGGTCCAGGCGGCTTCATGATGAATGCCGCGCTAGCTGTCGCTCTCGCCGGCGCTAGCCTCATTTTGCTTGATAAATGCGTCATTGTGACCGCCGCCGGGCGTACTTGAGTCGGTAGTCGCCGTTAGCTGCCGCTACCTGGCGCTCGTCAGACACTACCTGGCGCTATCGCTTGATGAATAAGGGCATAAATCATTAACATTACACATAACACATATCCATAGGTTACCCTGAGATCTACCAGTAGTACAATCACATAATAGAAGAAATTGAAATGGCTCACCAGTCCACCGGTATGCATGGCAAGGATTCCCAGCTCAGACTGAGCTAGCTCTGCTCCATACACAGAAATAAATTGGATTTGGCTACTAGGGATTCCCATAAAACCTGCATTTATTGTATCATCAATTAAAAGACATCTGTCAGCATACTCAAAAAGACTCAGTCACAATGATGCGTTTCAGGGGCAGTGTCCCCCCTTAGTCACAGAAATGGGCATACATTTGTTCCCTCTGTTCCACTGTAACTTTTTATGTATTTTTTGCCTTATTTATGTGCGGCATTTAACATCTTTCTGGTGGCTATATCGCCAGTTTTGGGGTGCCGGCACTTTTGTCTTTTCTGGAGCAGTGCCGTGGACTACAAATGCAGATGCTAACTAATTTGCTTTGATTGTTGCACTAGGTACTGTTGATCCTATGTCAGCGCCTGTTGGCCCCGAGAGCCAGTGAGCACCACTGGTGCTTGTATAAATACTTGAGCACGTATTTATAAATTGTTTCCTCCTTGAAAAGATTGGTGCTTTATTTTTTTATTTTTTAAGCACTAGTCAGCGTTTCATCACTACAATTACAAGAAATCACTGCTGGGGACAAAAAGGGCAAACTTTACAGTGTGTTTAGGCTGCGTTTTAGTTGTCCAAATTACACATTTGTAACACAAAATAGCCACAAAAATCTGTCAGCATAATCAAACACCCACAGTCATCATGACGCGTTTCGGAGGCAGCGCACCAGCGTCTACTGTATTTGATAACGGGTACAAGTCAGGATTGTCCCTTTTAGACAAGTGTGGATAACATCTAGCAAATCACTGAAATATTAATATTTATAAAATATATATATATAAATATTAATAACCTTAACATGGGCATCCGCAGGGCTTGTTTGATACAGCAGTCCCTAGCAAGGCTCAAGTGGATGCCGGCTCAACTGTCATTAGTAGAGATTTTGTTTTTTTTAAACATGCACCTTGCACTTTAGTAATCTTAAAATTGAATTTGGATTTAGATTATACACTTTTAATTCTAATGTTAGAGAAAATACCTGTAGTTATTCGGCAATGCCCAGCTTTTGACATGCAAGTAATAAATATAGAGCCTTATTTACAAAGCGTCAGCGATATTTTTTGGCCTCAACGGGCTCAGCATGTGATTTAAGATACAAAAAAAAAATGTGGGCCCCAACTAGTGTCTTATTTAACACCAGCGCCGAAAAGGTCACAGCACCGCGTGCTCTGGTTGAAGCAGTACCAGATGAGAGTAGGAGCATAGAACACAATGGGAAGAACTGGATTGAAGTGTTTTATGTTTATAATCAATATTACAGATTTGTTTGTAAGGAACTTGCATTGTGACTTGTCAATAATGGAAACGCAGGACATTTTGTGACATATATGTCATGTGGACAACTAAAACTCAGCCTAAACGCACTGTAAAATTTCATAAATACGTTGTGCAGCGATAAAAAGTTGCCGTAGAAAAAAAAATTGTGGTACAAAGCAGCACTCACTGGTGCAGAGATAATCAGCAGTCAGGTCCAACAGGTGCTGACACAGGCCGTCCAATACCTAGGCCCTTATTTAACAAGGGATAGCGCCAGGTAGCGAATGGTGAGCGAACGGTAATGACGTTCACCGCCACGAGAACGCCGGCTCCCCTCCGCAATCACACATTTATCAAGCCGATCCTGCTTAGCGACTGACAGAGCGCCAGATAGCGAATCATTCATCATTATTCCAGCCTCACCCCACAGCGCCAGCGAGCGACCTTGAACAGCGACAGGTATGACCTCTCGCTACCTGGCGCTCTCCAATGCATTTCAATGGAGCAATTTTTAAATATTCATAATTAATTGCTATTAATTTTTTTTTTTTTTGTTCAATGTCAAAAATTCTGTGACCACTTCTGCAATGTTAAATATTTTTTTTAAGCTAAAAAAAAAAAAAAAAAAAAATTTGTGCAGAATTGATATTACAGGTCTGATATTAATGTATTCATATTACCAAATGTTTTGAAAAACATGTTTTTTTTTTTTTCTAAAAATATGGTTGTTTGGGGGTTAAAAAACTACTTTTAACCCATCGCCGCCAGCGCTCTGGGGTTTAAACAAGCATTTCACAGCGCGAGAATTTTTGGAGCGTGATTTGTTAATGAATATGCTGGGAGCCGTTCGCTATGGCCATTCGCTGTCATGCGCTCCCATACAGCGCGGAACCTGTCAAACAGCGACTCCTAACCCCGTATTCAACATTACCGCACACCGACTGAGTCAACAGCCGAACAACGGCCAAGCACAGCGAATACTAGCGGGCGCTGTGAAAATAACGCTACTGTCGCTCATCTGTCGCTACCTGGCGCTATTAATGAATCAGCCTGCCCGTGCAACAATCAAAGCAAATTAGTTAGCATTTGGTGCTGTAACTTCTATCACCATTGAAGTCCACAGCGCTGACCCGAAAAAACAAAAATGGCATTCCAAAACTAGCACTATAGCCACCAGAAAGATGCTAAATGTCACATCATAAATAAGGCCCATAGTATCTTATCAAGTCTATTTTTGATTAGGAGATTTATCTGTATGTACTACTGAATATTTTCAATTGTATAACTATAATAAGTCAAAGTTTATTGATCTAGAATACCACATATTGATCTCCTGAAAACATGAAAGAATGGGTCGCAAAAGTTAAGATGAGCCTACAGTATATAAAAGGTGGAAGTACAGTCTCTAGACAGAATATGTACTGCTGTTCAGATGACAGCTCATTGTCTTCTATGTGCCAATTTTTGCACAACACTAGACACATTTTTCTTTTTCTTACTTGCCAGCGGAAGGAAGTATTTGAGCTTTGCGCTCACTTAATTTAATCAAAATTGCAATACTATTTCTAGCTCTGGTTCAATGTAATCATCCTGATGACAAGTTCAAAGCAGCCACAACAAAAAAATAAGTCTGAAGATATTTAGTCAAAATTTGATTTTATTTTGGTCCTTAGAGACACAATGCTAACCAATTTTATGTAAAAAAAAGTCATTTAAAAACATTTCAAACAGATCCAGATCCACAATGTTTGTTTACTTACGTTTTGTATTGCAACTAATCTTAGTATTAGAATCTTCAGATAAATGGTTTCTAACACTGTGTCTTAATCCTATATTTTTTAAAGCTTTGAGCTTTCCCAACTTCTACTACTAACTCTTTCCACCAAGTGGATAATAATTACTTATTGCACCCCCTAAAGCTGAAAACATCAGCCAGACTAGGAGGCTAACTGTGTGTTTCACTCCAGGCATGCCGGTACCTACTGTAAGGTCAGACTCCTGAACGATTCTATCAATTACAATAGGAATTGCCACAACTGTCTGTTACACAGCATCCTCTGTGGTCTCCTACTTAATGGAAATAGTAGTATTTTAAATTTGGGAGGTGCATGACAGTAGGCTTTAAAAAGCAAATCCGGGCATTAGTTTGGCATAAAACACAGATCTATATACCGTATTTTTCGCCCTATAAGACACACCTGCCCATAAGACGCACCTAGGATTTGGAGGAGGAAAATAATAATAAAAAAATATTTTTACCATTCTTACCAAATGTGCTAAAACACCCATTACAGACAGTGTGACATTCCCCCCTCCCATTCCCCATATAGGCAGTGTGGCATTCCCCCCCTCCCATTCCCCATAGGCAGTGTGGCATTCCCCCCTCCCATTCCCCATATAGACAGTGTGGCATTCCCCCCTCCCATTCCCCATATAGGCAGTGTGGCATTCCCCCCTCCCATTCCCCATATAGGCAGTGTGGCATTCCCCCCTCCCATTCCCCATATAGGCAGTGTGGCATTCCCCCCTCCCATTCCCCATAGGCAGTGTGGCATTCCCCCCTCCCATTCCCCATATAGGCAGTGTGGCATTCCCCCCATCCCATTCCCCATATAGGCAGTGTGACATCCCCCCTCCCATTCCCATATAGGCAGTGTGGCATGCCCCCATCCCATTCCCCATATAGGCAGTGTGGCATTCCCCCCTCCCATTCCCATATAGGCAGTGTGGCATTCCCCCTCCCATTCCCCATATAGGCAGTGTGGCATTCCCCCATCCCATTCTCCATATAGGCAGTGTGGCATTCCCCCTGCCATTCCCCATATAGGCAGTGTGGCATTCCCCCTCCCATTCCCCATATAGGCAGTGTGGCATTCCCCCATCCCATTCTCCATATAGGCAGTGTGGCATTCCCCCTGCCATTCCCCATATAGGCAGTGTGGCATTCCCCCTCCCATTCCCCATATAGGCAGTGTGGCATTCCCCCTCCCATTCCCCATATAGGCAGTGTGGCATTCCCCCTCCCATTCCCCATATAGGCAGTGTGGCATTCCCCCTCCCATTCCCCATATAAGCAGTGTGGCATTCCCCCCTCCCATTCCCATATAGGCAGTGTGGCATTCCCCCATCCCATTCCCCATATAGGCAGTGTGACATTCCCCCCTCCCATTCCCCATATAGGCAGTGTGGCATGCCCCCATCCCATTCCCCATATAGGCAGTGTGACATTCCCCCCTCCCATTCCCATATAGGCAGTGTGGCATGCCCCCATCCCATTCCCCATATAGGCAGTGTGGCATTCCCCCCTCCCATTCCCATATAGGCAGTGTGGCATTCCCCCCTCCCATTCCCATATAGGCAGTGTGGCATGCCCCCATCCCATTCCCCATATAGGCAGTGTGGCATTCCCCCCTCCCATTCCCATATAGGCAGTGTGGCATTCCCCCATCCCATTCTCCATATAGGCAGTGTGGCATTCCCCCTGCCATTCCCCATATAGGCAGTGTGGCATTCCCCCTCCCATTCCCCATATAGGCAGTGTGGCATTCCCCCTCCCATTCCCCATATAGGCAGTGTGGCATTCCCCCTCCCATTCCCCATATAGGCAGTATGGCATTCTCTCCATCCCATTCCCTATATAGGCAGTGTGGCATGCCCCCCTCCCATTCTCCATATAGGCAGTGTGACATGCCCCCATCCCATTCTCCATATAGGCAGTGTGACATCCCCCCTCCCATTCCCATATAGGCAGTGTGACATGCCCCCATCCCATTCTCCATATAGGCAGTGTGACATGCCCCCATCCCATTCTCCATATAAGCAGTGTGGCATTCCCCCCTCCCATTCCCCATATAGGCAGTGTGACATGCCCCCATCCCATTCTCCATATAGGCAGTGTGGCATGCCCCCATCCCATTCTCCATATAGGCAGTGTGGAATTCCCCCCTCCCATTCCCATATAGGCAGTGTGGCATTCCCCCTCCCATTCCCATATAGGCAGTGTGACATGCCCCCATCCCATTCTCCATATAGGCAGTGTGGCATGCCCCCATCCCATTCTCCATATAGGCAGTGTGGCATGCCCCCATCCCATTCCCATATAGGCAGTGTGACATGCCCCCATCCCATTCTCCATATAGGCAGTGTGGCATGCCCCCATCCCATTTCCCATATAGTCAGCGTGACATGCCCCCATCCCATTCTCCATATAGGCAGTGTGGCATGCCCCCATCCCATTCCCCATATAGGCAGTGTGGCATTCCCCCATCCCATTCCCATATAGGCAGTGTGACATGCCCCCATCCCATTCTCCATATAGGCAGTGTGGCATTTCCCCTCCCATTCCCATATAGGCAGTGTGACATGCCCCCATCCCATTCTCCATATAGGCAGTGTGACATGCCCCCATCCCATTCTCCATATAGGCAGTGTGACATCCCCCCTCCCATTCTCCATATAGGCAGTGTGACATGCCCCCATCCCATTTCCCATATAGTCAGCGTGACATGCCCCCATCCCATTCTCCATATAGGCAGTGTGGCATGCCCCCATCCCATTCCCCATATAGGCAGTGTGGCATTCCCCCTCCCATTCCCATATAGGCAGTGTGACATGCCCCCATCCCATTCTCCATATAGGCAGTGTGGCATGCCCCCATCCCATTCTCCATATAGGCAGTGTGGCATTTCCCCTCCCATTCCCATATAGGCAGTGTGACATGCCCCCATCCCATTCTCCATATAGGCAGTGTGACATGCCCCCATCCCATTCTCCATATAGGCAGTGTGACATCCCCCCTCCCATTCTCCATATAGGCAGTGTGACATGCCCCCATCCCATTTCCCATATAGTCAGCGTGACATGCCCCCATCCCATTCTCCATATAGGCAGTGTGGCATGCCCCCATCCCATTCCCCATATAGGCAGTGTGGCATTCCCCCTCCCATTCCCATATAGGCAGTGTGGCATGCCCCCATCCCATTCTCCATATAGGCAGTGTGGCATTCCCCCTCCCATTCCCATATAGGCAGTGTGGCATGCCCCCATCCCATTTCCCATATAGTCAGCGTGACATGCCCCCATCCCATTCTCCATATAGGCAGTGTGGCATTCCCCCTCCCATTCCCATATAGGCAGTGTGGCATTCCCCCTCCCATTCCCATATAGGCAGTGTGGCATGCCCCCATCCCATTCTCCATATAGGCAGTGTGACATGCCCCCATCCCATTCTCCATATAGGCAGTGTGGCATGCCCCCATCCCATTCTCCATATAGGCAGTGTGGCATTCCCCCTCCCATTCCCATATAGGCAGTGTGGCATGCCCCCATCCCATTCTCCATATAGGCAGTGTGACATGCCCCCATCCCATTCTCCATATAGGCAGTGTGACATGCCCCCATCCCATTCTCCATATAGGCAGTGTGGCATGCCCCCATCCCATTCTCCATATAGGCAGTGTGGCATGCCCCCATCCCATTCTCCATATAGGCAGTGTGGCATGCCCCCATCCCATTCTCCATATAGGCAGTGTGACATGCCCCCATCCCATTCTCCATATAGGCAGTGTGGCATGCCCCCATCCCATTCTCCATATAGGCAGTGTGACATGCCCCCATCCCATTCTCCATATAGGCAGTGTGGCATGCCCCCATCCCATTCTCCATATAGGCAGTGTGGCATTCCCCCTCCCATTCTCCATATAGGCAGTGTGGCATGCCCCCATCCCATTTCCCATATAGTCAGCGTGACATGCCCCCATCCCATTCTCCATGTAGGCAGGTGGCTGCACACAGCCACAGCGGGGAGTGGCCGGTCAGAGGCAAATTATTACATCTAGAACTCCTTACCAGGCATTGCCTGTTTCACACGCTCCTAAATAGGGATGCCCCATTAACTCAGACCAAAACCCAGGTAATTGAAATTCCTGGGGTTTGGTCTGCTTTACAAGGTTTTGGACAGAACTTGGGCAAGCATGGGACTGTGGAACAGATAATTCTGGCTGTAGCTTTAGGTGATTAAACAGAAACAATGACTTTCACAGCACCAAGATCGTCATCACAAGTAGCAGTCCCCATCCCCCGTGTAAATAAACTTACTGTGCACACATCCATTCATGTCCCAGCTCCATCCCCTGCGCTGCACACTGCTGATTCCTTTCACAGCCCGGAAGACACAGCAGAAGGAGCATGATGATGACGATGCGCAGCGAGGGGGGTTAAGGAGGGGGGCATTCAGAGTGCAGTGAATAAATTAAAAGTTATCAGCGTGCTGCTAGAGAGAGGGGGGAGTGCGGCTTGCTTCATTCACTCTCCTCTCTCTGCTGAAAGGAGAACAGTGACGATCATAAGAGGGGAGAGGAAAAGTTAAAGAAGTTACATCCTGCGCGGATATCAGCTGGTGGTAAGCAGCATTGATTCAGTAATTAATCTTAAAGAGAACACTGCTCTGTTCCCCTCCCCGCTGCTGCTATAGATGTCTTTTCCCACAGTGACAGCAGCGGTAGAGACAGAGACAATGCCTGCCGATCCTCCATCTTCTCCTGCCCTCCAGCAGACGGAGGATCGGCGGACACTGTCTCTGTCTCTACCACTGCTGTCACTGTGGGAAAAGACATCTATAGCAGCAGCGGGGAGGGGAACAGAGCCTGCTGCTCATCTAGCTTCATCTGGCCTCCCGCAGTGTGGCAGACACGCGCGGGAGCGCCCGTAACGGGTTAATTTATTTTATTTTTGGGGTTTTTTTTTAACATTCGCCCAATAAGACGCATGGACATCCCCCCCCCCCCCCCCCCCACACACACACACACACACACACACACACACACACACACACACACACTTTTGGGGGAAAAAAGGTGCGTCTTATAGGGCGAAAAATGCGGTAGTCTTCAAAAAAAGGTTGGCTGCTATGCTCAAGATAATGCCCTCTGGTCTGTTACCAATTTTCTTGCATACTTGCATTCTTGCTGGTCATGAACACCTTGAATCATTATTAAGTGAAAATGCAATAATATGCAATACTAATCTAGAAGGACCCTCAATATTCTGTGTCTCTGACCAGTAAGTAGGTCACCCATTTATGTAAAATGTACAGGCCAATGACAGACAAAAATAAACATGTCTGACAAAACATTGTCAACTGAGAGAGGCTGATTACAGAGATGAATTATCATAAAATATGGTTCCAACTTACCACCTTGTAGATGGCAATATGTAAAATGTTTTTTTGGGGGAGTTCCCCTTCCTCCTGGTTTCTGAGAGCTCTGGTAGTGAAAAGAGAGAAAATAACCTGGGAGCTTTTCTTTGGCCTCTAGGGGTTGTCCCTTATTACCCCCTATGTATATTTTTTTAGTTGTGTTTGAATCCTTTTTATGCTGTCACCATGCTATATTTGTGAATTATATACAGACATTAATTATATTTCCCCCTTATGGTCTCTATTTATTCTCATTTTCTCAGTTTTGTAGCAAGTGTCTTCTTCAGCTGTAGCAAGCGTCAGAAAGGTTTTTTTTAAATACATTTGTAGCAAACATCAAGTGTATACGTGTTTCACATTCAAATGCTTCCTCAGAATACCGGATATTCTGCTTGTTCTCTACAATATGTATAACAAAATTCAGTTCCCATTGTTAAAAAAACTAATTTGCATCAGATATTTGATAAACCCTCACCATGTTTAAAGACTATAGGTTCAGCTAAGTGACTACAGAATTATTGTAGTCACTACTGAATTGGTTTCCTTCCCTTCCAGGCAGTAACAGATGGGACCTAACTGTAAGTCAGCTGTATCTGTGTGTTGTATCTATTGGGTAACCAATGTAAAGGAGTATTCCTTGTGCATCCCTAATCCCTAATAATCCCAAATAATGTATTCTGATTTCTGAACTGTTGTACGGTGATAGCACATGCAAGGACTCAAAAGGTGCTGCATGTTTCCCAACAGATGCCAATCCATTCTCTAAAATGAGAGCTTTCCCAAACCAGCTATATCTTATATATTAAAATGGAAAAGGCATTGGCTTTAATTTAGCAGCACATTACTATCATTTTGTATAAAACGTCTTCAACAGACAGCATTTGAATTCTTTGTTACTAAAACTGTGTGGACAAGCATAACAGCAAGCAATAAAAGTCAAGGCCATCTTGAAGCACCTCTGCGGCTTCCATTCCCAGTTGTGCTGCTGCCTGGATTTGACAGACATAACCCACAATGCACAGTGGCAGGAAACCCCACAGCGCTTCCTCTTTTCAGGCTACCTGCAGGTCCATATGATGTCATTTTGGGGTTAAAATCCACCACAGCAAGAGTTACAAAAAGGTAAACAAAATGACATCTCATGGCTTTCCTGTTACTGTGCATTGTCAGATATGTCAGTTGAATCCAGGCAGCAGCAAGGCTAAGATGCTGGGAAAGGAAGGTACAAAATGGCTGCTGCCACTAGAAAATCAGTGAGGTGACGTTTCAGCATTAAGCGGATGCAGGAGCAAACATAAGTGCAGACAATGAGTAAGTGTTATGCATGGAAACGGGGCAAGGTGTTTTGGGGAGTTTTCTTTTCCAACTGTGCCAGTCTGTTGGTCTGGTTTAATTTTTATGTGCAGCAATCTGATTTGTCCGGGGGAGGGATGCATATGATCACTGTTTCTTGTCAGGATGTTGGCCTGGTTTAAAGCGGACCTTCACTCTGAATAAGAGTCTATCTTATATGTTTCCCACACCCTGTACATACAGATTGTCCACATTAAAAATCATCCTACCTGCATCTACTGCATGTTATGAGCCTTTAAACGTCCAAGATGGCGGCTTATGGAAGCCGCCATCTTATCAGGCAGCCTGCAAACAGGAAGTGCCTCCTGACTCTGCTGCTCTGCATTCTGGGACTGCTGACCGTTACCTGACCCCAGCTCTGCTCTGTCTGAGCAAAGCACAGCTATAACCTGCCCCCCTGTACCTTATTCTCCTCTCCTAAGTAAGTGTGATGCTTCTGAGTCAAGATGGCGGCGCCCGTATCCTAAATTCCTGAACAGAGTTGCAGCCCAGTGGGGGAAAGAATAATAAGTTAGTGACTAAAAACGTAAAATATATTAATTTTAGATGCTGGGGAACTGTTTTTTAAGAGTTTGGGCTTTTCATTAAATCACGCTGAAGGTCCGGTTTAAGCTCTGCACAAAAATATACTTTTGTAATCATATTTACTGTGGGAATAAGTGGAGCTGTCTTTCTGCTGAAATTCATTAAATAACCTGAGAAAAATTACATGGAATTTCACTTTCAGTTATTGTTAGAATTTATAAATGCCTTGAAGTTAATGGTCATCAATTTCAGCATACGCTATAATTACTTTGCTATAAAAAATGTAACATGTGTTTGAATATTCAAGTCCGTTATTAATAATTGCATTTAAAAATCCATGAAGACTTTAGATTTTTTAGCCAAGTGCTAAATGAAAAAGACACAGACTTCTTTCTAAAGGACATTTGCATCAAGAATGCATGAATTGCACAAAATGTATTTTTGGCTAGGTATACTCCACCAAATGCTGTACACATTAAACTAATCTGACACCTCCACGAAGAGAAGACTGAAAATTAAGAAATCTATATTAAGAGCATTGGGGCAAAGTTTTTATTACTATATAGTGACATAACGGGGTATACTAATTATTAATTGCAGATGGTCAGTTAAAACTGTCTCTGGCCAAATTTGTACTAACATTATACCTAATGCATGGCAGTATTCTATTCCCTTATGTGGTTTAGGTAATTATTATTAACTATTCCATATATTTTTTGCCCTATCGATTTGCACCTTTATTTTAGGTGTTTTTACACATTTCAGCCTGCTTTCTGATGAAATATAGAGAAAAAAAGTGTTAACAAACTTGGCACATCTAAGCAGAGACTGGCATTTGCAACAAATAACACCTTGGAAGCCTTCGCACCATCCATCACTGAAAAGTAAATTTGCAGCTAGAGTACTTTGTGATCCTACATGGAAACATTTTAGTACCAAACCGTTTGAAAGAGGGCCTTTTTAAAGTGGGTTATCAATTTCTCTAAAGAAATTAAGGCAGAACTACACTCACAGATAAACCATGAGTTTTATCAGGATAAAAAGTGGAAATGTGCCCAATTCTGCTAATAACAAGGATAAAAGGTTAGGTAAATGCTTTAAAGAATCCAATAATGTAGAAAAGAAATGTGTGAGAAAAATATGCTGAAAACTGCAGACGATTCATTGTCTCCGTGTTTATATCCGAAGACTGTGGGGTGCAGTTTTGATGAAAAATGAAAGGGGAGTGCACTTTTCGCACTTGGTGCTAAATTGTCCCCATGGCATCAGCATGCTTCACCCCACTGCGCACACACAGACTCTGGACTTCTCTGCTTTTAAGCTTCCTTTCCCTTGCTTGCTTCCCTTTCTTTTCCGTGTAGCACCAAAAGCACTCATAGACACCGGTGGTTGGGCAGAAACTCTGCCGCCTATACCTTCACTGCTAGGTACTCCCCATCCCCATTTGAAGGATGCATCCCATTGTTGAACAATTGCTGAATGAGGTTGACATTACCACAGTTAGGGTATAGCCTGCTAGAATCCCACCAACTAAATGGAGATTACTTGACCACCAATGCAACCTCCATGACGCACCCGAGTCAGAGGGAGTAGACAATGAATGGAAACCATGCTAGAAAAGGGAAGAGGTGAAGCTACGTGGAAGCAGGCAAGGTCATTATTTTCTCTGGTGGCTTTACTGGATGGAAATTTGAACTTTCATCCAGAAGGACAATCCATGAGGGTCGTGCTAATTATCTGGGAAAGCAAGGTGCACCAGCAAAGTGCCTTGCATCGTGTAATATTTCCAATGATTTTTCCAATGAGTTATATTTTTGTTGGAAAGTTTGGAAATCAGGACACTATGAGCTATGCAGAATATTTTGTCATTATCACAATTATTATTGCATATCCCATAGGGCCCTCATTAACATCTGTAAAAATTTAGGTACAGGTGATTTTTTTGGGGGGATTAAAAAGCTCACCGACATGCAGGTTGCCATTCACACCACAGAGTACACACCTGGTGCACCATGCTTTACCAAATAATTAGCATGACCCCCATGAATGGGTCCAGGGCCAACCGACTGATGACAGAAAATGCAGAAAAAGTATTTGAAATAAAAGCCAGTACAAGCTTCTGGCAAACAGCAGGTCCCATCTACTATAAGACACTAATAGAGCTAAAGGTATAAGAAAAAGAAGGAATACTTAATTCAGTGTCTCACTTCTTGCATCTCATACCCATACCTACCTGAATACTTACTACGTCTCCCTACAAGACGATAAGATAAAATACAATTATAAAGGTTGGTCAGACACCATGAAATTCAAAAACACTTTGAGCCTTATTTATGATGTGCGCTTATTTAGTATCTATCTGGTGGCTATAGCACCAGTTTTTGGGTGCTGTGCTGTGGACAACAATGGTGCTAGAAGTTGCAGCGCCAAATGCTGACTAACTTGCTTTGATTGTTTCACTAGGTACTGGCCGGCCTGTGTCAGCACCTGTTGGACCCGACTGCGCCAGTGATCACCACTTTGTATCGCCATCTTTTCAACCGCTGCACAGTGTATTTATGAAATTTTTCCCCCTCAAAAAGATTAGCGCTGTATCTTTCCAGCACTGGTCAGCTTTTCATCATAACAGTTACAAGAAATCTCTGCTGGGGTCAAAGGGCACAACATTTACAGTGCATTTAGGATGCATTTTAGTTGCTGTTGTCTAAAAACACATTTGTAACAAAACGAAGCCTTGAAAAAAGATTTTTCCATGAAAAAAAGGTATTTGGCGACATCTAGGTTCTGTGTTTCCATTATTGAAAAGTAAAAAAGCAAGTTCTCTGTGTGTGATATTAATTATAAACATAACACACATAAACACTCCAATCCAGTTCTGCCTATTCTGCTCTATGGGATCTTGACATACAGCGCCAGGTTTCATCTGGCGCTGCTTCAACCAGAGTAGCCAGTGCTGCAACCTTTTAGGCGCTGTTGGTAAATAAGACGTTAGCTGGCGGCCACATCAATGCTGTCATTTGGTATCTTAAATCGCACACTGAGTGCCTCTGAGGCCACGAATGTGGCGCTGACGCTTCATAAATAAGGCTCTGAATCAAATTTCAAAAGGAGGTATTCTAGAATTGTAAACATATTTTAAAAGTTATCCTTTCTTTTAATTGTTCCTATTTTATATACTTCTTTACTTTTACATGGGTCATCATTTGTCAGCAATATTGGACAAAGATCAGTGACACTAAAAATACATCCTGCATCATTAGAGCACTTTCTTAAAAGTATTACACATTTACTCTGAAATACCTGAAATATTTGCTTTGAGAGGCCATAAATTGTAAACAAGAGTCTGGCCCACAGGTACTAGGCAGTGAAAAAAATGCTGCATGGGTGAAAACTCAGAATTGCAGATACTTAAGCAAATCAATAAACCGAAAAGATTATGTATTTAAACAGTAAATTAAACAAAAAGTAACTGCTGCAAAATAAAAATACCAGGTCTGACCTAAAATAGTTACGTAATCAGTGCAGATCTTTCATTTTGCCTTACATTTCTAATGCCAAGTGATCGTTTTTTTAGGTCTAGAAACCTAACTGCAAAAAGGCTTTGAAAACATATGTAAGCTAACACATTTCCTATTCCATATTAGAAAAAAAAGGTAAAGAATGAATTAATTCCCTTGTGCCACTAGAAGAAAGCATGACTTGTCTCATAGAAAACTATCAGATAACAGCTGTCCTATAACAAATTGGACACAAAATCTATTAGCAAACTCGGGTATTCTCTGCATAATCTTGCCATTTATTAAGGTTTAACAAAGATATAATGCACCATACGTTTTCCAGAATTTAATTTAACTATAGTTTGGGGCAATATTAATTCTAAAATTCTTAGACAATGATTTAAATGCTAGAAAAACATATTTAGCTCAAAGCACATTATTTAAATGATGTTTTATATGCAGTGCAATAGAAATGATTGACAGCTAACTGGTTATCACTCTTTATTTAAAGCGACATGTTGCATATTTTTGTCTAAAAACCCCATTGCATATATGACCCCTCTAAAATACACCATTTATTTAGCCCTTTTTTGCTTAACCTTTCCTAAACCAGGTCTAACCTTCTGGAGTCCAAGCAGCCTGTTGGCATAAATGGCCCTTAAAACATAAAAACACCAGCCAAATCTCCAATTCCTACTTTTAAACATTTCCTAACTTGAGTAGGGTGTGTTTGCAGGTGATAAAGATTTATATTCAAAGAAAAAAGGTAAATGGTTTTTATGCTCACTGTAGCCTACCAAGCAAAGTAGTGGCAGTAGTTTTACTAATACATACATACAGAACTTGTGGTTCCAAATATACTGACATAAAAGATTTGTCTAGTTCAAGGCCAAATACAGTCAGCAAAATGACGTAACATTTAGCATCACAATTCCACTAATGACGACCTGGATACACTTTCAATCATGACAGAGGTATTTGTCATGCACAGGTCTACTTTTCCACTATGCCTTTGGCTGGACTTGAGTGACAGACCAGTACAGTGCTGCCCAGACTTGGGTGACAGACCAGCCACTCTGCATTCTTTCCAAGATGGCTGCACCCAGTACCCAAGATCCTGGCGGAATGGTGCTGGATACGGGCATTTTTTTTAACCATATGTCTTGCCTGAGCGCAATGAGGGAGGCAGGGTTGGGGGTTACATAGAGACTGGGCCACTACGTTGAACTAAAACTCCCTATTTGTCAGGTTTTGGTGCTTTGCCTAGCTTTTGGAATGTAAAATAAACATCTGTGTTGAGATTGTGCTCTCATACATGTGATTTACTTATCAGTATGCTGTTTCTAATTTTCATGTATTCCTGTGGCTCTGTGCTAAAGCTACAAATAAATCGTCCAATGTAACAGGTGAGCTCATCAGCAGTAATAATGACCTCCTAAGGTGGGACAGCTGCCAGTAACCCCATTAGCTACTGAAACACAAGATTGTGATCCTGCATCTGAAGAGATTGAATTACAGCAGTAAGGGTTAAACCTGTGATCTTAGTAACGTGGAGCAATGTTATATAGATAATGTTATATGTATAAAGAATACAGTAGGCATTTAATAACCGTCCAGAATCCCTATGGCAATTCCTTCTGCTCTAGCACATAATCAGGTTCATTAGACGGACGTGCATGCATGCTTGACAAAACTAATTGGCCGACAGAGCTTTCTAGAGCTTTCATATGGATAGTTATAGAGGGGCATGTGGGTGCCCTAGGGGGCAGGGGCAGACTGGGGCCAAAAATTGCCACTGACTTTGGCAAGCCTATGAGTCCGTAAGCTCTGTCCCAATGTCCTTCTCAACGGTATGAGTGTGTTCTTCAGCTGAGACTATAGCATTGCTGAGACAGATCAAAGCAAAAGTGGACATGGCCACTCATAAAGCAAGATCATAGAGGCTTTAATACAGTATGGGTTGGGGCGTCTTGGCTGAGGGGAGGGGTGAACATCGAGGCTGGGGGTGGTTCCAAGAAAGTGCAGCCCACAGGATAAACTCAATGGTACCTCCCTATGTAGGGAGGTACAGAGGTGAACTTAACATAGTTTGGAGCTAGTCATATGTGCGTTTTTGCTTTAATTTGCTTTATTTGGCGTGTAGAGATCACCGGGTAGGCACACAATTCAAAAGGACAGTATTAGGTTTGTGCTTTTTACTACCTTCTGATATTCTATTTATAAAATGAACGAAAGATCAAATATATAGCACACTACTGTATTTTCCTTCAGATTGCTTCTGTATAAAAAGTATATAAGTAAAAGGCAAAACTTAATAGTTTCAATGTCACATTTGCATTTGTTATTAAGCTACTTCAGATTGTGAAGGACATTTTATTTACCAGAAGAAAACATGCAACATTTTGTGTAACAAGAGTCAGTGTTCTCAATAGTGTTGACTGACATAATCTGCTAGATGATTAACGCTCCCATGCTCCGCAGAATGTGATTAATTGTCAGCCTTGCAGCAAGCTATGTATAATTATCAAGTGTAAGCAGGTAAATATGAGATGGATGCCACCCTATATATAGCTTACGCCAAAAAGAAGGCACTCAGTTGTGGGCTTCTTAATAATTATATGGAATCCCTGTGTAATACATGAAAACTTACTATGATAATTAGTCGTTACAATAGCTTAATGTGCATGCTGAATTTTAATACACATAATTTGAAAATGCTCAAAACAAGAGCTATATGGTTCACATATATGGACAAGCAACATTCTTTCAATAAAAGATAATTCAAGACATTTTTAATTCCTTCAAAATATGTTCCTAGGGAGAGCTAGGCATAATGGTCACCAGGCTGCAGGGTATGTGCCATTAGTTAGGTCATGATTAAACTTTGATACATTCCACCTGAATAGAAATTGGGGCATGCCAGGGGTGTAGCATGGTAACCATTAGCCTTGAGGTTGCTGGAAGCCAAAACCTACCTATGAGGTGCATGCTTTTTGGTACCGATACTGTAGCTACAGTCAAATAATTCTTTCTAAAGCAATAATATATTCACTACATTTACATCTTAGCATATGCAGAGCAAAATATGTTTTAACTCTATTATCACTGAATAATTAACTTTTCTTAACTACATCATTTGTCTTCTGTGCCATACCTGAAACTCTATTGGGCTTTTTCTGGGAGAAGAACATCATGAAAAAATAATACCACATAGAATATAAATAATCTGTCAATGTCATTTTCACTTACAAGTTACAGTGAAATGTTTTACAGAGCTGCTTATTTCACTTTCAGATGGGGTGGGGCAGAGCTATTATCACTTACTAATGCCTGTGAGGCCACTAGGGGATCTAAAACCTAGCCACACTGGGTTATTTGGTTAACACAGAAAGTAAGTTTAGAAAACAAAAACTTTCTCTCCAGGCAAGTTAGTTAGCAAAATACTCTACTGAAACTAGAATCAAATTCCATGGTGTCCATTCACCAGCAGCCACTAGGATGAACAGATGGCACACCCCTTAATTACAGTGAATAGATTGGGCATGCTGCAATCACTGTGACTGACGTGGGGGGGGGGGATAGCCACTCGGCCCAATGGTGTTAATGGATAGATGGATCTGCACAGTGTGGAACTTGATCTCAGGACAGGTAGATTTTATGCAACCAGAAAAGGACGGTACTTGTTGGCTGGACAGACCCTGTATGTGTTGATGACCAGCCCACATTATGGGTTTCCTGTGTCAGTGACAAGCCTCCAATGTCTGTGACAGCCATAGAATTTCTAGTTCTTTTACCCAAGGCAATGTGTGGAGATAGATCTCCCAAATGTGACCACAGGCAGACAAAAATAGCAACCGAGCAGCTGCCAAACATTAAGCACCACTCATCCAGTTCTGTGCAATTCTTCCACACCTAAGGCTTTGAGAACTTAATGCCTCCTGTTGATTAGCTATTTCCTCTTTAGAGAGTTGAAATTAGGTAACTGTCCTGCAAGCGTGCATATATTACTGGTACATCTACATTGGTGAGGACTATATTCAACTGTAAATGTTGTGGTAGTTGGTAAAGGACCTCAACCCGGGACATCTGTTAGACTGACAGTAATTCATCAATGTCTATGCAATGGAAAGAATACATTTTAAGAAACCGCTGTTGTCCTGTACCGCATAATTCAACTGCTATCTTTAAAAAAAAACAAAAAAAACAGAGCGAACTATATAACATATTTGTGAAAGATTATAAAACATTAACAAATAAGCTAGATGTGTGGTTTTCAGTTGAAATTCTTTTAGATGTCTCCCCAAATACCTATATAATCATCCCTCCAAATGTGTAATTTGTGATTAGTAACTAGCTTTAAACAAGATATAGATTTAAACAAAGAGGAACCCAGTAAACATATAACACTATTCTTAATGTATATTTTTGAAGTCTCACTCCTAAAATATAATAAAGTAATAAATGGGATAGCCCACCTACTACTCACTAGATTGGTACCAGTCACCTACTAACACCTTGATAATGAAATTTCTTTGCCCACGGGCACAGTAGGAGGAACGTGAGGAGGGAGCTGACATGAATGGCAGAGGATGGCCTCATGTGGAGGCTAATCTAACAACAAAAACCTGAGGATTGAACAGCAGAGCAAGCTCCCCTACTGAATGTCAATAAAGAACACATATATAAAGGATTATGATGACAGCAAAGAAATTTCATTGAAGCTGACCGTAGAGGAAAATGTACAGAAAAATCTAGCAGGACTTACTCCTCCCTGAGGAAGCTCATGCGAAGCGCGTTGAAGGAGTCGATTTTGTAACATCCGTTAATTAAGACATAGCTATGTGTTACAACACTGTTTTTGGAAAGTGTATGACTGTAAGATTTTAAAGTAACTTATGTATGCATGATATATATTTTTCTAGTAAAAACTTTTTTTGACAAAAAAGAAAAATTTGTGGAAATGTTGATTAATTATCATGGTGGTAGTAGGTCGCTGTTACCAATCTAGTGAGGAGTAGATGAGTTATCCCGCATTTTAGGAGTGTTTACATATATACCCATACAGTTGGGATCTAACCCGTCCCACAAATAAAAGTCTATTGAAGGAAGGGACTGCAGGGTGGGATCAAGTTTCACTTACCATACAGCATCTATCTCCATCCACTACTGATGTGGATATTAGCCAAACCCCAACAAACCTTGACCCCCCATGGTTTCCTGGAGCTTGGGATAGAGTCTAAATAGATATTTACACATGATTTGCATCAATCTTTAAGCCAAAACCTACCTATGAGGTGCATGCTTTTTGGTACCGATACTGTAGCTACAGTCAAATAATTCTTTCTAAAGCAATAATATATTCACTACATTTACATCTTAGCATATGCAGAGCAAAATATGTTTTAACTCTATTATCACTGAATAATTAACTTTTCTTAACTACATCATTTGTCTTCTGTGCCATACCTGAAACTCTATTGGGCTTTTTCTGGGAGAAGAACATCATGAAAAAATAATACCACATAGAATATAAATAATCTGTCAATGTCATTTTCACTTACAAGTTACAGTGAAATGTTTTTACAGAGCTGCATATTTCACTTTCAGATGGGGTGGGGCAGAGCTATTATCACTTACTAATGCCTGTGAGGCCACTAGGGGATCTAAAACCTAGCCACACTGGGTTATTTGGTTAACACAGAAAGTAAGTTTAGAAAACAAAAACTTTCTCTCCAGGCAAGTTAGTTAGCAAAATACTCTACTGAAACTAGAATCAAATTCCATGGTGTCCATTCACCAGCAGCCACTAGGATGAACAGATGGCACACCCCTTAATTACAGTGAATAGATTGGGCATGCTGCAATCACTGTGACTGACGTGGGGGGGGGGGGATAGCCACTCGGCCCAATGGTGTTAATGGATAGATGGATCTGCACAGTGTGGAACTTGATCTCAGGACAGGTAGATTTTATGCAACCAGAAAAGGACGGTACTTGTTGGCTGGACAGACCCTGTATGTGTTGATGACCAGCCCACATTATGGGTTTCCTGTGTCAGTGACAAGCCTCCAATGTCTGTGACAGCCATAGAATTTCTAGTTCTTTTACCCAAGGCAATGTGTGGAGATAGATCTCCCAAATGTGACCACAGGCAGACAAAAATAGCAACCGATCAGCTGCCAAACATTAAGCACCACTCATCCAGTTCTGTGCAATTCTTCCACACCTAAGGCTTTGAGAACTTAATGCCTCCTGTTGATTAGCTATTTCCTCTTTAGAGAGTTGAAATTAGGTAACTGTCCTGCAAGCGTGCATATATTACTGGTACATCTACATTGGTGAGGACTATATTCAACTGTAAATGTTGTGGTAGTTGGTAAAGGACCTCAACCCGGGACATCTGTTAGACTGACAGTAATTCATCAATGTCTATGCAATGGAAAGAATACATTTTAAGAAACCGCTGTTGTCCTGTACCGCATAATTCAACTGCTATCTTTAAAAAAAAACAGAGCGAACTATATAGCATATTTGTGAAAGATTATAAAACATTAACAAATAAGCTAGATGTGTGGTTTTCAGTTGAAATTCTTTTGGATGTCTCCCCAAATACCTATATAATCATCCCTCCAAATGTGTAATTTGTGATTAGTAACTAGCTTTAAACAAGATATAGATTTAAACAAAGAGGAACCCAGTAAACATATAACACTATTCTTAATGTATATTTTTGAAGTCTCACTCCTAAAATATAATAAAGTAATAAATGGGATAGCCCACCCACTACTCACTAGATTGGTACCAGTCACCTACTAACACCTTGATAATGAAATTTCTTTGCCCACTGGCACAGTAGGAGGAACGTGAGGAGGGAGCTGACATGAATGGCAGAGGATGGCCTCATGTGGAGGCTAATCTAACAACAAAAACCTGAGGATTGAACAGCAGAGCAAGCTCCCCTACTGAATGTCAATAAAGAACACATATATAAAGGATTATGATGACAGCAAAGAAATGTAATTGAAGCTGACCGTAGAGGAAAATGTACAGGAAAATCTAGCAGGACTTACTCCTCCCTGAGGAAGCTCATGCGAAGCGCGTTGGAGGAGTCGATTTTGTAACATCCGTTAATTAAGACATAGCTTTGTGTTACAACACTGTTTTTGGAAAGTGTATGACTGTAAGATTTTAAAGTAACTTATGTATGCATGATATATATTTTTCTAGTAAAAACTTTTTTTGACAAAAAAGAAAAATTTGTGGAAATGTTGATTAATTATCATGGTGGTAGTAGGTCGCTGTTACCAATCTAGTGAGGAGTAGATGAGTTAACCCGCATTTTAGGAGTGTTTACATATATACCCATACAGTTGGGATCTAACCCGTCCCACAAATAAAAGTCTATTGAAGGAAGGGACTGCAGGGTGGGATCAAGTTTCACCTACCATACAGCATCTATCTCCATCCACTACTGATGTGGATATTAGCCAAACCCCAACAAACCTTGACCCCCCATGGTTTCCTGGAGCTTGGGATAGAGTCTAAATACATATTTACACATGATTTGCATCAATCTTTAAGACTCGTGGTCATTCTGTATTTTTGGCCTGCATGTGCCATATGAATACTTTCTGTTTAAAATTAGCACAGAAACCTTGCGTCCGGGAAACTAGCAGACTTCTGGACTTTCCCTGGGGCATTTCAAATGGGAACACCCTGCTGTGTCCCGCTCACACCCCTTCAGCTAGGCAGAGGAGTCTTTCCCAGTCTACAGAGTAGCCAGTGATATGGCCACGTAAGTTGGCATTCTTGAGATCAGCCAATTAGTGATGTCAAAAAATGCTTGGTGGGTGAGACCAGGGCTGTGTAAAAACATTTTTTAAAACTGTCCCACCACTGTGTCGGACAAATCGCCAAGGTACTTGGACTGGGGGGAAGGCGGACTGAAAAGAGGTTCAGTGCTCCTTTAATGCTATGCTCTTTATCCCAAATGATGTGTTCACAAACAACTCAGGACTAAGTAAATTGACTGTATATTCATTCTTAGGTAAGAAGGTACAATGTTTTGTTAAGAATGCCATGAAAGCAAAATAACATCGAAGGAATGAGAATAAATATATTGAAATATATCAGTCTGAAAGAGAGACAAGCCATTTCTAAGGTTATAGGAATCTTATATACCACCATTATCTCTTAATGCAGAAGGCTTGGAACAGCCGCAAATCTTCCCACGAGGGACCATCCTTCTAAAATTACTATAAAGGGCACGGCGCATCTATGAAGTGATAAAATATCCCAGCAGAACAGCTGTCACTAAAGATTAAGGTAAGGGGAGTTTATAAAAATTAGAGACAATGAGATTTAAAACAGAATAAAACATGTAAACAAATTCTACCCAAGTGTAATAACAATACCTTAAAGAAAAGATGAACCCTTTGGCATTGCAGAACATTACTCTAGACACAGAGTAATAGCGTCCAGAGGCAAACTCTGAGAACATACACTAGACTGCATTAAGTTTGGAGTAAAGCAAATATGTCATAGAAAGGGCCATGTGTGATAGTGTAATAAAAGTATGTATTAAAGTAGACCAAAATCCAAATCTTGGAAACGCTCAGCATTAGGTTTTCATGAAATCTTTTGTAGAGCATTATGCGATTTAAGAAAGAAAAAAAGAACAGGCTGCATCGATGTGGCCACCAGCTAGCATCTTATGTAACACTAGCGCCGTATAGGTCGCAGCGCCAGGCACTCTGGTTTAAGCAGCGCCAGTTCATAGGGGCACTGTAGATCAAGATCCCATAAAGCACAATGGGCAAAACTGGATTTAAGTTTTTTATGCTTATAATTAATATTACATATCATTATGTACAGAACTTGCATTGTGACTTTACACTAATGTAAACGCAGGACCTAGATGTCGCCAAATGTCATTTATTTCTGTTAAAAAAAAATGTCATGGCTTGTTTTGCTTAACAATCTGAAATTTTGACAACAGACAACTACAATTACTCTGAAAAATACTTTGTCCTTGTCTCCAGCAGTTATATCTTGTAGTGATGAAACGAAGACCAGCACCGAAAAATACAGCTCCAATCTTTCAGGGTGGAAAAAATTCATAAATATGCTGTGCAGTGACGAAAATACGGTGAAACAAAGTGACGCACACTGGCACTGGTATAATCGGTGGTCGGGTCCATCAGACACTGACACAGGCCGGGCAATACCAAATGTAACAATCAAAGCAAATTATTCAGCAACGTGCACTGTAATTTCCTGCATCATTGCAGACATGATAGCAGCGCCAAAAAATAAAAATATTCCAGCACTTCAAAACTGGCGCTATAGTCATCAGAAAGATGCTAAATTGTGCAATTTATAAGGGCCTAAAGAGATATTCAATGAATCAAACAATAAAATCAAATTAGAAAATTGTATTTTGAATTATTCTAATATTTTTGCAGAGTTTTTACAAAAATAAATTAATTCCTATATGAATATGTGTTTTTTTTTAAGAAACATTTTGTCTTCTTTATGAAATGTCACAGAAAAGAAACTTGCAATTATTTCTGCCAGAGCAATCCGACATTTGGCTGACCTAGTTGGCAAGGAATTTTTTCAATGTTACCATCAAGGAGCAGATGGAAATGGCCTTGCTAAAGTTTTATTTTCTTGCTTTGTGGTCAAATACATTTTAAGAACTGGTACTAAAGCCGTATAGTCACACTGTATGCACATATTTTGTATCTACCTGTCCTTGATCAGCCATAGTCAACACCAAGCTGTGGTACTACTGGATACGGTGCCCTCCAAATAAAAAGGGAGCCATTTACAACAGCAACTGGGATCTATAATGGAGTATAACCTGTACAGTCCTAAAGGTGGCTATGTGCTATTTTAATAGCAAGTTTAAACCTTTTAAAAAGATGGAGATGTTTGCAGGCCTCCCATTTATTCTGTTTGCAGATGCCGTTTTCCCTCAAACCCCAAAATAAAGTTTCACAATGTAAGCAGAGTTTCTTCCTAAATAACAACTTTTTCTTTTAGAATTAATACAAAATGCCCTTTTACGTGAACAAAACCATACGTCATCTAATAATAATGGGTTATCCATTAGTCTGTAAATTTACTTATAGAGTATATTCTGATACATTACATTTTAAATAATGGCAGAACCCCACCCTTTTGTCAGGTTTTAAAATAAAAACCTGACTTTACCTCCAATAGATCATTTGTAAGTAGTGTCTGGTCTCCCCTGGAGTGAAAGCAGAAGCCCTAGCTGTAATACCTCTGTAGATAATGGTGGTTTCCCCTGAAGTCAAGTAATGTTTTTAAAAGAGAAAGCAGTAGCCCTCTCATTTCCAGTAATGAATCTGTATTGGCAAAAGCCGCATTTAGCCAACTAATATGTTTTGTAAAGTGAAAGCAGAGGCCCTATTTACCTCCAATAAATCATCTGTAAGTAGTGTCAATCAACTATTATATTTCTAGAGTGAAAGCAAAAGCCCCCCTGGGCACTAGTGCCCTTATTCATCAAGCGATAGCGCCAAGTAGTGTCTGACGAGCGCCAGGTCCCGCCAGCTAACGGCGGCTACCGACTCAAGTACGCCCGGCGTCGGCCACAATGACGCATTTATCAAGCTAAATGAGGCTAGCGCCGGCGAGAGCGACAGCTTCCGCGGGATTCATCATGTAGCCGACTGCAACGAACAGCGCCGCTGCTAATCCCATCACAGCGCCAGGTCTGACCTGTCGCTCCCTGGCGATGTCCAATGCATTTCAATGGAGCAATGTTTAATTAATCATAATTAATTGCTATTAATGTTTTTTTTTTTTTTTTTAATGTCAAAAATTCTGTGACCACTTCTGCAATGTTAGGATTTTTTTTTAAGGTAAAAAAAAAAATAAAAAAATGATTTTGTGCAGAATTGATATTACAGGTCTGATATTAATGTATTCATATTACAAAATGTTTATAAAAACTTGTATAATTTTACAATCAAAAAATATGGTTGTTTGGGGGTTAAAAACTATTTTAAATCCATCGCCGCCAGCGGTCTGGGGTTTAAACAAGGAATTCACAGCGCGAAAAAATTCGGAGCGTGATTTGTTAATGAATCTGCAGCAAGCCGTTCGCTGTCAGGCGCACCCATACAACGCTGAACCTGTGAAACAGCGACCCCTAACCCCGTATTCAACATTACCGCACACCGACTGAGTCGCTGTCAACAAGCAAACCCCTGGCCAAGCACAGCGAATACTAGCTGGCGCTGAGAAAATCACGCTACTGGCGCTCATCTGTCGCTACCTGGCGCTATTAATGAATCGGCCTTTAGGTTTCCTCTCCATCAAAGACATTTGGAAAGTGAAAGCAGAAGCCCATTTTATTGCATTATTTTCATTTATGGATTTAGTAACCCCCTTTTAGCCAACAGATCTGCCTCTCACTACTTTTATTATATATATACATTAATTTGGTAATAGAGGTATTATGAGATGTGTTTCCAGTGTCTGTTTACAGAGATACCAATAATACCACTTTTTATTAATACCATGTTATAAAGTGCACCTATACTCAGAGAGAAGTTTGTCATCGCCTTCCATCCGCAGCCCAGTGCCCCAAAACAGCCTGTGTTTCTTTTTTTACTAAAGCCTTTGCCCAACAGTCATAACAACACAAACTGAATGCAGAACAGGCATGGATGCCCTTCCCAATCCCGGGATTGGGGAGGGCATCCATGCCTGTTCGTAAGCACACCACTATTGAATGATTTTAGCACTATGATAATTTAGTGAACGTTACGTTTTATCTGTCATTGGAGTGGAGCTTGCTGGAGTTTGTATATTATAGAGAAATACTGAAATAAGTCTAAAGGAGATTAGCAAGTCAGTTGGTCAACACAGTATGGAAAAGAGGTATTTATATAAAGTCAAAATATGCAATTTTGGGTAAAAACAGAGAACAATATTATTGTTGTCATTATTATTATTATAGGTGGTAATGTTTAAAAAAATAAAGGTGGTCTTGGATGATATACTAAAGTTTTAATATATAAACTTTGCCTTAATTTGACATCATCATTATGAAAGGGCAATGGCAAGACAATCTGGAAATGTATATTTTTATTCTTTTCCAGAATAAAGCCTTTTATATGCATTTATTCTGTATATCCAGTAACGGTAGTAAATGGCAGGCTTCCATGGAGTAAAATTTGGATTGGCTCCACTGAACAACGAAATGAAATACAGCTCCCCAATCTTAAATGACTTTATTCATTTACATTATATTTTTCACAAAGGAAAAATGAAAGCCTCATCTTCGGAAAGTCAGGGGCCAAGGCTAACCTAAATTAACCTAACAAAACGAGGGAAGAGACCGGTGCATTGTTTGAGGTACGTCCTTCATCATTAGGATCTGTCAGCATCTGTCTTCTCTTGATTTGAAAGCGAAAGGTGAACAAGCACAGCTTTTCAAAATACCTTCAAGACCTTCAAAGCCTTAAATACAAATGCAAATAGAGCTCAAATATGTGCATGTATTTTTCTAAAGAAACCATCTAAAAGTAGGGTGATGAACAGTATAGGCTTAATATCAGCACATTGGTTTTAGAAAAGAATAAAAAAAACATGAAGTCATGTGACAATCTGCTAGAATATGGAATAGGAAGCCAGTATTGTATGGTATGGAAGATTCCAGCACAGTACCAGTAAACGCACATTGAATGTATAGTTTTTGCAATAAACAAAGCAAGAAACAATACTGCACAATTATTAGTAGAAATGTCGTACTCCGGTTATATTCCAGCTACTTGGCCATGCTTGCAGCATGCAGGCCCATCCCTTCATTCACCGGTCACATGGCGAAGCAAATGGCTGCCCTCCAGCGTGTCAGTCACAGTGGCAGGCCTCAATACACCCCTCCATTTCAGTGGATGGAATGTGCACACATGGGTCACTTTGAAAGATGTGGGGGGAGTATTTGGCAAGCATGTACACTGTGGGACTCGATTTTAGGACCTGGTCATTTTCTTTTCTAACCCTAGTAGGATGGACCTCTTAAAATGGACCAAAATCTAAGACTCCAGGATACCCTGATTCCCTCTTCCTGGGGCATCCAGATTTTGGATGCCCCGATGTTTAAAACCCTAGTTCCCCAGTAAAACTTACCTATTTGACCATTCAATGGCACATGCAGCGGCCGTGTGAATGGCTGGTGCGGGCATGCCCCCCTAATAGAGGCTAGGGGGATGTGCCTGTCTACAACATCTGTATGGGGTTAAGTCAATTTAAATAGCTTATGTCACTGATCTCTAGATGAGCTTTAGAAGAGCAATTTACTAAGCTTTGATTTTCTTTGACTGGAGGATGTCCCAGGCTTGGGTATCTAACTAGACCTAGCAGCTTATAGACCACTTAAAAGCAACAGTCTATACATTTTATTAATCTCTAGGACCAGTGATCTTTCTGAGACTTCCTAATTTGGGATGTCCAGATGTTGGCAATCCCCCAGATTGCCCAGGCCGCTTCTCTGCTCACCACCTGCTGAGAAGAATACTCGCAACAGGTATTTCTGAGTGGCTAGCATGGGTATGCATACTCCATTCATATTTTCCTTTCTCGCACGCCAATCAGTTTAACTGTGCCGCTATTGAGCCCAGAGCCACACCATTGAAACTGATTGGAGTGGGAGACAGTGATTGGCTGGTGGTCCATGCATGTGTTGTGGCTTTGCTAGAAAGGTGAGTTACAGGTGATCTGGGGTATGTCACCCAGACACAGGGGAGGTGGAACAAGACCTGGAATATAGAAAATCTCAGGTTTTGTACCTCTTTAAGCCTTTATTCACCTGCAATATTCATATTCAATTTGGATTTTTTTGGCTGTATAGAAAGCTAAACCTTCTGTGAGGTTTCTCGCTCGGATAACTTACTGAGGCCCTTATTTAACAAGGGATAGCGCCAGGTAGCGACTGGTGAGCGAACGGTAATGACGCTCACCGCCACGAGAATGCCGGCTCCCCACCACAATCACACATTTATCAAGCCGATCCTGCTTAGCGACTGAGATAGCGCCAGATAGCGAATCATTCATCATTATTCCAGCCTCACCCCACAGCGCCAGCGAGCGACCTTGAACAGCGACAGGTATGACCTATCGCTACCTGGCGCTCTCCAATGCATTTCAATGGAACAATCTTTAAATATTCATAATTAATTGTTATTAATGTTTTTTTTTTTTTTTTTAATGTGAAAATTTCTGTTACCACTTCTGCCATGTTAGATATTTTTTTTAAGGTAAAAAAATAAAATAAAAAAAAAATGTGTGCAGAATTGATATTACAGGTCTGATATTAATGTATTCATATTACAAAATGTTTTTATAAACTTGTTTTTTTTTGTTTCAAAAAATATGGTTGTTTGGGGGTTAAAAAACTACTTTTAACCCATCGCCGCCAGCGCTCTGGGGTTTAAACATGCATTTCACAGCGCGAGAATTTTTTGAGCGTGATTTGTTAATGAATATGGTGGGAGCCGTTCGCTATGGCCATTCGCTATCATGCGCTCCCATACAGCGCGGAACCTGTCAAATAGCGACTCCTCACCCAATATTCAACATTACCGCACACCGACTGAGTCGCTGTCAACAACCGAACAACGGCCAAGCACAGCGACTACTAGAGGGCTCTGTGAAAATACTGCTACAGTCGCTCATCTGTCGCTACCTGGCGCTATTAATGAATCGGCCTCTGAGTTTAGTTAACCACTCAAGTTATGTTTTTCCAAGCCTATAAATAGAACTGGATGTTTGTGGTTCGAATGTTTTGATGCTTGCCATTAATATTTCACAAGTGAAAGCTGAAAACTTTTATTTCACAATAATGTGCCTGTTAATAAAATATAAAAACAAGTAAAAGAATATGCATACACAAATTAAGCACTTCTTCAAAAACACAGCACCACATGAAATATAATAAACAGCTGAACAAGATGTAGGCACATAAAATATTCGATTTGTATTTATTTATTTCATTTTAGACAATTGTATTATAGAAACTCCTTCTCAGGAAAAACAATCTCAAATTCAGTTGAAGATCACACACAAATAAAAATTATTAATGGCAAAACCGATGGAGCACTAAAAAGCAAGAATTGCTCTAGTCATGAAGTCTGCAAAGATTCTCATTCATTCAGGTCATGATATTTCTGTAATATTAAGTCAATCATCGCAACATGCTGTTTTTTTGTAATCCAGGATGAGAGAATACAGTCTAGCTTCCTTTACCACTATTGATTACACATATGTATGGCAAAAGTATTTTGACACCTAATGGGTCATCACATCCATAATTATTATGAGAACCCCACCATCATCACACTAAAACAGCTTCAGAATGTGTATGTGGGAAATGTTGCTAAATCAAGAGAATTTGTGAGGTCAAACACGTGTTAGGTGAGGAGGCCTGGGTTTTTACATTTGTTCTAGTAAATTCCATAGGTTCTGTAGTGCTGAGGTCAGGACTTTGTGTGGGCCATTCAGGTTCTTCCACAGCAAACTCATCCAACCATGCCTTTATGGATTCAGCTTTGTGCACGGTGGTACATCCAGGCATGCTGAAATAGTAAGTTCTCTAAATTGTTCCCACAAAGTTGGAAACATATAGTTGTCCTGGTATGCTAAAGCATTAGTATTAGCATAGTAACATAACAACATAGCACGTAAGTCTCTAACAATAAAATACTTTAGCCAATCCAGTTCAGCCTGTTTATTAAAGAAATCTACTTCTAGTGGTCTAGTAGCCATAGCTGATAATAGAATTACATGCAAGGAAAGCATCCAGACCACCTCACTGCTCTGTTTGTAAAAGCAGACTCCATGACTACGTGCTGAGTTTAATACACCTGTAGTAATGGGCCTGAATGAAGCAACCACAATCAGTAATGAGGAAACATGTCCAGGGGTGTGACTATAGGGGTGCAGAGGTTGTGATCCCACCAGGGCCCATAAGGTCATTGTTGTTTCTCCACCTTATCAGATTTGTGCTCTCATGGAATCATGTATAGAAAAAGAAGCATCATTTGTCTTTGCAGTTTCAGCCTTTAGTTGTCCATTTGTATCCAAATTAGTTATACTGACTATACTGAAAATGGCTATTGTATAAGCCCTGACGGTGCCACATTTAATGTTCGCACCAAGGCATGGTCACATTTGGTTACGCCACTGGATATGTCCCAGTACTTTTGATTAAAAGGCACATATCTATAGACATTTTATATCATAAGTCATAGTTGTAATATTATACTACAGTTTTTAGGTTTCAGGCTTAAGATAGCCATACAGGGGATCTAATTGTTTAAGAAAGACTAAATAATTGGCTCAGTAAACTTTTTCCCCCATAGTATAATTTTAATTCTCTACTGTCAACAGAATTGATTAACAGCAGCCATTATGATCCTATTTGCTAGGCCGACAATGTGGTTGGCAGGCACCATTTTCATGGAGATAATCACTCGGTATAGCTGGGAAGAGGGAGTTCTCATTGTTGTTGACGTAAAGAGTAATTTCCTAAAGAAGCACACTGCCAACTGCCTAAAAGATATATTCGGTAATATTAGTTGAAAAAAAGATGTATTAGTTATCTCCTGTAACAATGCCTAACTGGCCATTTCACACATTACAGTGCTAGTACCTAAAAAGTACCATGATTCATTTTCCATACAATGCCCCATTATTTTGTTAAAATTACCTTTAAAAACTGTAGCACAAGAAAAATGCATAAACATCCTACCCTATCTTCATTTACCTAGTAAATCCATTTATATACGTTTTGCAAATCATGTAGAAAGGATGACTCAAGGGTACATTCAGTAAATCGCTAAAAGTTGTTAGAAAAGGTGTAGTTCTTCATACAATAAAAGATAAAGACACCAACTCAGTGAAGTAGTTCACTGTATTCCAAAAGACGAATTGGCCTCATTTAGAAATATGTTTAATGGAACATTTGCAAAAGTTAAAAGTGCCAAAATCATTTCAATACCCCATTTGCTGAACTAATAGAGGGTAGTGGCTTACTTTTAACAAATGATTATGGACTGTCTCTCATTAGGTAGTATGAATTTCAATTCAGCAGCTATGCTGGGAAAACCTTAGATTACAAGGCAACCTGGATATTTTCTAATATGCACAGAAACGGTAAGAGAAAAGGCATAGTTCAGCGCAGGAAGGAAATGGTTGTGTGGGTATATTTTGTTCCTTTTTGGGTCCTTTAGCATATATATATATATATATATATATATATATATATATATATATAGTGCTATGAATGCAGATGGCACTATATAAACAATATTATACATTGTAAGAGCAGTATGACAACTGTAACCATGCCCCTCTTATAATTTATAGATTTACTCATCTTACACATGTGTATATTTTACTTGTTTACTGGGCTACAACTTCATTCATTTCATGTTTTAATAACAATTTGATCCCTTCACTCACTAGTGACTCTTACATGCGGCTTGGAATTTTCAGGACTCCCAACATCTGATGAGTGGTTTATGTGACCTGAAAGCACTGCCCCCTATTCAAGAAAGTGCTGGCACAGTTTCTATAGAAGAGCTCTTCATTTTGTCAAATAATTACAAAAAATCTGAAGCTACCCCATCATGAAACCCAATCTCAAAATCTAAACAAATTATCCCACTGTGGGATTCTTTGATACTATTGCTGAACATACTTTATAGCGACTCAGTCGCTGTGCAGTAATGTTGAATACATTGTGAGGAGTGGCCATTTGACCAGTACAGCGCTGTATGGGAGCGCATGTTAGCGACTGCTCGTAGAGACCTACTCACACCATATTCAGGAAAAAAACATCCTCACAAATCTCTGGCACTGAAAAATAGTTGTTTGAAGCCCAGAGCACATGAGGCGCTGTGTTTAAAGTGTGTTTTCAAGCATCTATCAACTAGTAACAAAGCGAAAACATATGGAATAACATTGTAACAACATTGTAACATGAACACTTTAATGCCAGACCTGTAATGTCATTTTTGAGGAAATATTTAAAAAATGAAAAAATTATGAAAAAACTGCTATTTCAATGCCAGAAGAGGTCAAAGAATTATTTGTGATTTTTTTGAAAAAAAAAAAAATAAAAAAAAACCCGTTTAAAGAGAAGAAAAGGATCGTCCATTGAAATGTATGGGAGAGCGACAGGTAGCGAGAGGTCATACCTGGCACTGTGCAAGGCTGAATGCTGGTGCTGTTCGCTGAGACTGTGAAAAAGATGAATCAGACGCTACATGGCGCTATTCCAGTCGCTAAACAGATTCTGCTTGATAAATATGTAATTGCGTGCCGTGTCCGGCGTTGAGCAGTCACTATCTGTCGCTACCTCTCATTAACCAGGCGCTACCTGACGCTATGCCTTCTAAAATAAGGGCCTATGACACACAACTACTAATTGAATTGATTAATTTCACCTTAAAGTGGGCTAAACTTGAAACTCCAGGGCAGGTTCATTTGCTCTCCACGCTGTGTGAACCCCCCTGGTTCCCCCCAATCCTTATCTTTCTACCGAGCCCAGATGCCCATCCCAACTGAATGGCTGTGATGTGAGTGATGCCTTGCACTGCGGATGTGTGCAGCTGTGATTTCATTCAGCTTCTCCAGCCGCACATTAAAATGCGGCTGATCGGACGAGTGGCCACGCTGTGCACTGAGAAGTTTGCTCAGCAAACAGTAGGATTTCACACAGCAGGGTGCCTCAGGGGGATGGACCAAAACCCTGGGGAATATTAACTGGTTGAAATGACTACTAGTATGTCCAAATGTAGCCACATATTCTACAACAGGGGCCCCAGTCTATGGCTTGCAAAGCTGTTTTGTGGCTGAAGGCTGTTTGGCAGACCAGAAAACCTGTAGAGATTTAGAACACGCCGAGATGCATGTTGTCTTACCTATCCTGGCAGCTTATCACCATACTTAGCTTCCCAGCATGTGGTGTTAGCCCAAGTGGAGAATTATTATTGGGAAATCAAGTTCAAAGCATCAGAGACAGGGAAGCTGATTTGAATATCCACCTACCTGATTTTCCATTGAAACTTCATGGTTCTGGGTGATCTGATCATGTGGGGCAAATATTTTATGTTTTATGGGCGGGGGACTTGCATGCACTCTGCTTATGAAGTATAAAGGAGATCTACCAGATCCTGATTATTAATTGTTAAGGGACTGGGCACATCCATAGACACACTGACCTGTCAAGTTTGATACATGGGGCCTTATTTATCAAGGGATAGCGCCAGGTAGTGTCTCACTAGCGCCAGGTAGCGCCAGCTATCGGCGGCTACCGACTCCAGAACGCCAGGCGGCGGACACAATCACGCATTTGTCACGCTAAATGAGGCTAGAGCCGGTGAGAGCGTCACCTAGCGCGGGATTCATCATGTAGCGGACTGCAACGAACAGCGCCGCTGCTAATCCCATCACAGCGCCAGGTATGACCTCTCGCTACCTGGCGCTCTCCAATGCATTTCAATGGAGCAATCTTTAAATAGTCATAATTAATTGATATGACTGTTTTTTTTTTTTTTTTTTTTAACTGTCAAAAATTCTGTGACCACTACGGCAATGTTAGATATTTTTTTTAAGGTAAAAAAAAAAAAAAAATTGTGCAGAATTGATATTACAGGTCTGATATTAATGTATTCATATTACAAAATGTTTAGAAAAACTTGTTTAATTTTGTAATCAAAAAATATGGTGGTTTGGGGGTTAAAAACTACTTTTAAGCCATCGCCGCCAGCGCTCTGGGGTTTAAACAAGCATTTCACAGCGCGAGAATTTTTTGAGCGTGATTTGTTAATGAATATGCTGGGAGCCGTTCGCTCTGGCCATTCGCTGTCAGGCGCACCCATACAGTGCGGAACCAGTGAAACAGCGACTCCTAACCCCGTATTCAACATTACCGCACACCGACTGAGTCGCTGTCAACAAGCAAACAACGGCCAAGCACAGCGAATACTAGCCGGCGTTGTGAAAATCACGCTACTGGCGCTCATCTGTCGCTACCTGGCGCTATTAATGAATCGGCCTCCCCATTTCACCACATTATTTGGCACAATTCCCCATAATTTCCAGTAGTTTACTGTTTTATAAAGGATTCTGTTGGCATTGAAAGCAGCTCTTGAGCAACTTTCAGTGATGAATGTGGCCTTTGACCAACTTTCAGTAATGAATGTGGCCCCTGACCAACTTTCAGTGGTAAATGTGGTTCATGTATTAAGAAATGTTGGGGATCCCTTTTCTACAAGCTTGCAAAACCAGGCAATAATATAAATAAACAGTTGTAATCATTAGCTGCTTTATAGATTTACCCCAAAAGAGCATCACTATAGAGAACACCTTCTCAATATTCATAATAGCCTGTATATTGTTGTTTTGTACTTTGAAGTTGGGCAAGAGCCTAGAGAAAGCCATTCATATGGCCAATTATGGTAATAGTGGATGGTGTAAATGTGAAATTGCTTCCCTGTAGCATGTGAGCATCAAACACCTGTCATGTAATCTCATCAGACACTAAACAAAGGCTGTGCCCTCTCATTAAACCCTAGTCAAGAGCAAAGAAGTAACTAATGAGGATGTGATTGCGATAGGAGAATAAATGAACTATTCTGAAAACACGATCTTCCTACAATGCAGCTGGTTGCGATGTCCACATTAGAGCCAGGATCAGCTAATGTAGCATTAACTCCTGAATAGCATATTTCTGAATTCCACAGACAGACCCATTAGGAAAATGTGTCTGAAACGGAAATACTACTGGAAAATGACCACATTTATATCAAAGTGTAAACAAACTACAGTACTTGTGTTACTCGTTAGCCAAACACAACACAATGTGCTTTACCTGGTAAAACCTTGATAACATGTTTACTGTGTTTAAACTCTATGGCCCTTATTTAACAAGGGATAGCGCCAGGTAGCGAATGGTGAGCGAACGGTAATGACGGTCACCGCCACAAGAACGCCAACTCCCCTCCGCAATCACACATTTATCAAGCCGATCCTGCTTAGCGACTGACAGAGCGCCAGATAGCAACTCATTCATCATTATTCCAGCCTCACCCCACAGCGCCAGGGAGCGACCTTGAACAGCGACAGGTATGACCTCTCGCTACCTGGCGCTCTCCAATGCATTTCAATGGAGCAATCTTTAAATATTCTTAATTAATTGCTATTTTTATTTTTTTTTTAAATGTCAAAAATTCTGTGACCACTTCTGCAATGTTAGATATTTTTTTTAAGGTTAAAAAAAAAAAAATTTGTGCAGAATTGATATTACAGGTCTGATATTAATGTATTCATATTACAAAATGTTTTGAAAAACTTGTTATTTTTAATCCAAAAATATGGTTGTTTGGGGGTTAAAAAACTACTTTTAACCCATCGCCGCCAGCGCTCTGGGGTTTAAACAAGCATTTCACAGCGCGAGAATTTTTTGAGCGTGATTTGTTAATGAATATGCTGGGAGCCGTTCGCTATGGCCATTCGCTGTCATGCGCACCCATACAGCGTGGAACCTGTCAAACAGCGACTCCTCACCCAATATTCAACATTACGGCAAACCGACTGAGTCGCTATCAACTACAGAACAACGGCCAAGCACAGCGACTACTAGCGGGCGCTCTGAAAATGCCGCTACTGTCGCTCATCTGTCGCTACCTGGCGCTATTAATGAATCGGTCTCTATATTTACATGTTATTATTCAAACATGCCTCTTTGATTACATTTTTTTTTCAGTATGGCTTTTCTACCAGCAATACTTGTTTATATTGGTTTATAGTGTTGGTAAAAATGCCCCAAATCCAACCATATGTCTAAAGACCTACAGCACATATAATAGCAATATGTGTTTTTCTATGATAGAGCAATGCCACATTCAATTGCAATTGTAAACGATTTGCATTATACAGTGACTACAGTATTGGTTGTTGCAGCAGTTCGTCAGAATAGGTATTCCAGGTAGAGCTAAACTATCATATATATGAACGGTGATACAACAGAACATTGTTTATTAGGCAAAAATAAGAATCTGCATAAATGTATTATTGCCTGGTTAATATTTCCTTAATCCCTGTCTAGGTGACTATATGTCACAGTGACAGAAAGTAAGAGATCTCATAACAAATTACAAGCTGTACACTAAAAGATTTCTCACAGGTGTCTGTGTATCAGTTAGGAATATTCCCTTTACTTACTCTCTAGTGACTACTTGTTTCATAGTGTTGTGTGCAATATTCCACAGAGCTTTACAGAGTACATACAGGCGTTTACATTAATTCCTGACCCTCATGAGGAAAACAACCTGAGAAACACACACAGCATAGAATTGTTCCTAGTTATCCACATTCATTCACATTCATTTCCCAGGGTTATCCAGCACATGGCACATCCAAACTAACAGCCTGCCACAAGCTCACCATGCCATATATTAAAATATGGAAAACGTGCCTATCCAAAGAAGAAGAATATCAAGCCTTTTCTTTGAAAGAAAATGAATGCTGTACAAAAGACTAACATAGCTTGGCAACCGGGATTCATTATCAGATATGCTGGATAACAATGTTAGTTTCAGTTCACAGGGGATCTAAGAAGGGGAGGAAATAAAGCAGGGCCTAGGCTGCTTATCAAAGTAAGCGCTAAGGCTGATTCAGTTATCACTTGTGACAAATGAACCATGTACCGCCCCTTCCACTATCTATTCTGAGACCTGTGTGACCGTCAGCCAAAGATAGCCAATATCTTCTATCATGTGATCAAATAGAGGCAAAGCTTTCATTAGACTACAAATAATGTAAGAAGTCTGTTTTGGTTCTGAAATTTTAACTTCAGATCCAGAAACAATACCAATTATATGCCTTAAGCCCCTATTCATACCCACAAATCAAATCAGGTGTGTACTCACAACCTTAACGAAAACTTTCACCTACCATGGCACAAGCGATGCTTCCTGTATTTTAAACAGACTGTAAACACAACGTTAAAAATTAGGCAGCAGGCAACGCACCCGATTCCTGCCCTATGGGCCTCTCCTTCCATTCCCACAGTGCAGGGTATAAGCCCTTGCAGGCCTCTGGGATTTGCCATTCTTTCAGTTTCATTCCTCCAGGATCATGCAAAACTCCTGCCTTGGTCCTCTCAACATAAGTGAGCATGGCAAGTCACAGTGGTCCCAAATCTGTCTCTGACCACATCAGAACATGCTCAAGAGTCATAAACCTGCACCATGACATGCCTTTCCTAGCTCAGCTACGACACTGAAATTGAAGCAAAGAAAACAGCTAAACTTAGAATACAAAAGGTATATAAACATAATTGGAAATTCTAAGGTGCTTTATTTTATACTGTTCACAGATGGGATAGGTTAGAAGGAAGTTAGTGTGGGCCACAAACCTGTGTGTGAGAGATTTTTTATTTGCTTTAATTTGTATGCTGTGCCCTAAAATATATCCTAAAATAAGGGCTGTTTTAGGCTTCATTTCAAAATATGGCATGAGATAAAGTAAGGTGTGACTCAGTAAAGGGTAAAGTTAGAGCAGAATTTGCACCCAAAACTTGGAAAAAACATAGAATGAAATATTAAGACATTTCAAATCCAACATATAAACACTTTTAGTCATTTATAAACTCTTGAATCACTCATTCAGTCAGTCAATCATGAATCATTATTTGAACTAATATCTGATTTTGTAATAAAGCATAAAATGGTCCTTTAAAGTGGCCCAAAACCCAGCTGGCTCAGCCCCGGAATCTAAAGGATTCCCGGGCCGATCCATTCCCTCCCCGCAAGGCATCCAAAATCAGGATGCCCCGCTGTGTGAAATACACTTACCTTAATCCCGGTCCAACGTCACATGCACGGGCCGCGGCCACATCCCCGCTATCCCTCTAGCAGGGCGCGTGCCCACACCGGCCATTTGTGACTGAAGAGGGAAGCAATCCAGCACGCTCGAGCCGCTGAGCTAAGACGCCGCTCAGATGTGCATAGCTCAGCGTCTCCAAGCGCGCTGAGGTGATTTGATGCTGGAGAACCGGGAAGGGGGGGGGGGTTCACTTGGCGGGGGAGTGGACCAAAACCCAGGATAGTCAAAATCTATGGTCCACTTTAAGTAGAACAATCACCAGGATTACCACTATCCTGATGACCGGTCCAATTTGGGATGTCCCACTGTGTGAAACCCTATATGCCGTTCCCACGGTACATGCGTGGGTTCTCAGCCAATCATCATTTATGCCATGCATACTATTGCACAGCATAAAGCCATTGTTTTGGACAGATTGGGGCCATAGGGAGTGATGGCAGTCGCATCCGCAGTTTCCCTGTACAGTGCCCTTCACACTCAGCCTATATAAGTGCCCACAGCTGCAGGGATGCAGATGCAGCCTGGTGTAATAAGCATTTGGGGGCGATCTGGTCCTTAGAGTGGGGTATCGGGAATTGAGATGACCCAGCGGGACCTAGTCACCCAGCCCTGGAGTCTAAAAGACGGACCTTGATTGGTACACCTTAATTTCATTCGAGATTTTAAGGGAAGTTTACTGAATCAAAGCCAATGTCAGTAGCAGGGAAGGTCCGGGGGAGGGTCACTACTGAAGCCAGGTGGCATTTGGCATACACATACTTTAGTGTGTAAGTCCACTTTTAATGGACCGTGCATGTGAAAACTGCAGCCCAATCTAAAATCATAATCACATTTTGGCATTTCATAGACTCTGCTTTACAACACAGCATTGTACCCCATCAATCTATGATAAAATCCAGTTGTAGCTCTCCCATTTTTGATGATACATCTGCTGACCTAAGGCTACTTTTAAGATGAACTAAAATTGGAAATAAAGCTGCTAACTGCCATAATGTCATCCATTTCTTTCCTCTTGTTAAAATGGCGCTGCTTATCTATTTCATCCATCCAACCGTGTCTTTTTTTTAAAACCTCAGTGTATTCAGATAAATACCACTAATATCAATGGAGATAATTTTAGCACATAAACACCTCAGTTAAGCTCAGCTTCTAGTATATCCCCTGTAAACAGGCTTCAGCCCATCATTAGTCACGCATTGTGCGTTAAACAGAAACATGCCTTAAAAACAGAGCAGAAAAAGAAAGCATATCCATCGAGTGCTGTGTTATTTTCTTTTTTAAAAAAAAGTATCACCATATTCAAGCTGGATGTTCCCATGGCATAAATGACTGCAGCCATGAAACTAAAGAAATGTAAAAAATAAATAAAAGGTGTATATTACTAAACTTTATAAACACATTAAAAATAACTTGAAACAGGGAAACAAAAGTATCTGCTAAAATATGAAACTGTATGTTAATTTCCCTTCTACAAGGATGACTTTTTTTTCCAATACAGGGAAGGAATGTCTAATAGAAATGAGTTGTCGGGAATGTCATGCTCGGTGATAACACAGGGATTCACCAGATCACAGTTACACACATATCTACCGACAGACAGCGCTGAGCAGATTTACGTCAGTCAACATTTTCAATTACATATGTATTACATTTTTCTTTACATTATCACTGAAATGTATCCACCATGGTATCTGACTTAAACTACTGATGGATTAGTGCCAACGTTCAGATCTACAAAGAAGATGCAAAGCTGTGAAAGAGTTACAAATGTTTCCTAGATGTACTAACACAACCTCTGCCACATACAGATGTTTAAAATCATATTAGAGGCCATTTTATTTATTTAACCTTCAGAGAAAAACTGGGAAAACACTAAGCATGTTATAGTGCTCAGTATAAAAGCTAGACAGGCATAGGATTGTAATTATAAATTACAATGCCCTTTCCTTAGCTTGCAGCGCTATTCATCTTTTTGAAACATTGAGAGACAGACTGGACATCAGGGGACGGATTAACCACAGGACAACCTGCATTTCAGCACAAAAGCCTAAGTGTGGAAAAAATGGCACCCTGTGTCACCCATTCTTCACTTCCTGAAGGGAAGATATTCATGGAAAAGGGCATTTGAACAGTTCTTTCCCACTCATCTTAGAACAAGCCGTGATTGTATGCGCTGCTTCCACCCAAGCAATGGTATCACCAAGCCAACTTAATTAGCAACTATGCACCAACGCTGCCTGTGCCTCGCCAAAATTCCCGACGGCCCCTATGGAATCAAATTCAGACATACAAAGGGTTAACCAAACTCGCGCACCGATGGTCATTTAACTTCTTAAACCCGTGTGCTCAGTTCTTTCAAAGCTAACATTTAATATTGGCAAGATAGGAGTGTAATGCAGAAAAGCCCATTAAATTGTTGGCTAGGGAGGCATCATCCTCTTATAAAATAGCATGGCTCTAAAAATGTGAGCCAAGTACATATTTTAGATCGCTGTGTAATTTATTGGAATAAAAAAACATTAAAGTTTAAGGGCAATATTGACTTGCACATCATTCTGCATTGTATGTGTAATAATAATAAAACTAGACTCAAAAGAACTAAAATCAAATGCCTCTAAGACACAGCACTAGGCTGAACATTCACATGTGTAATGAGGAAAAATGAAAAAGCGTCCTCAAATCTTAGCTGCACTGCACATACAGAGGAAGCCCTGTGTGATAGACACTGCACGAGGCTTCCAGTTTAATGTGGTCTCATAAAGTCAGGTACAGTAGCCGACACTCTGATTATGGTGGGGGGGGGGGGATCATTTTATATGCAAGATGTGTTAAACAGCAACTGCAATCATTAAACACCTCATAAAGCCTACTGAACATTTCCCGTGAATGCTGTGAACTGAAAGATTCAAAATGTCCTTTAGAAGATGCTTTTCAAAATCAGATGCAATCCTGCCTAAAAGAGGCGTTTGATCATTTTTCTTACAAACTTTCCCAATTCTGTTTTTTTAAGGATCATTTCAGCACCACAGGAATCATCCCCGAGCAATTTCTCCTTGACATTTAAAGAAAAAAAAAAAGAAAGATTTGGTGCTTTATTAAGGGAGATTAAAGCCCAGCTCGAGTGAGAAGAGGAAATGGTGGTTTGGGTAATAACTAGTTAGTGGACTAGCTACATAGAATAAACAGGCACTGTGAGATGACAGGTATCACAGCAGTGGATGGTAAGTGCAGTGTGGGAACATCTTCACACTAGCCAATGAAGATTCAACTCGCCAAGTCACACACACACACGCACGCACACACACACACACACACACACACAGGCTCTGTATGCAGCTCTCTGAGCTCATCATCATTTCCTGCACCCAGGCAGTTAACTAACCATCAGCACATCCACTGACAGTCACTGATGGAAGACCTCATTCATCTTGGATAACAAAGCAACAGACAATAGCATTAATAGTGTTTTCATTTTTTTTAATCGATATGTAATCTCACCTTCAAAAACAACAAGCCCCCCCCCAAACACATAGTGCCATAAACTTCCATTCACTGGACAATAAAACCCTGAGCAATTTCCTCTGTCTGCCGAGAACATACCAGAAGACCCAGACTTGCATCAATATGCCTGGTAATAAATACTGCTATAGCAACAGATGGGAGCTTTGTCATTCCTCAGTAACAACAGTCTTGACAGAAAGGCTCTGTCGCACCACAAGTAGCAAGCACGGGCACCCCTATCCGCTTTGTATTTGGATTTATTAGATGAAATAAAACATGGAGGGACAGGCTTAGCTAGACTAGAGCAAAAAAGGGAACCTAGAAAGGCCTTTAAAAGGCAAGCCCATGATTGGCTGGTCTCCACCAGAGCAGGATGCAGTAGCCCACAGCAAACAGTAACTTACCTGGCAGTAACAAGTTGCAATATAAAGCAATACAATGAAATGATACAAAACAAGCCTATAGAATTATTTCTGAATGGAAGAAGAAAAAAGCAAACCCAGAACTAGAGCAGGGAGCGGGAACCAAACTGGGGACTCACTTTGCATCCGCAATAGGTTGCTAGGGGTTACTACATCAGCAACATTGCATCTTTCTGAAACACTGTGACATTATTATACATATGAAGCTTATATACTTCTTACTGGTAGGAAAAAGAAAACCTGGCATTATGGATAGATTGCTATGGGTTACCACAGCAACATCACCTCTTTCTGAACCACTAACGTAACATTAATATACATACAAACTTATAGACTTATTACTGAAAGGAACAAGTCCATAGCAACTGGGACCTCACACAGCATTATGAATAGGTTGCTATGGGTTACTGCCTCAGCAACGTCACATCTTTTTGAAGCACTGAAATGACAGTATTATACACATGACGCTTATATTATTCTTAGTGAGTGCCACAAGAAATCAGCAACCTCTGGCTGGCTACACAGCACTAGAGTAGGATGTAGAAGCCCATAGCAACAGGCAACTCACCTGACTAAACTACACCTGGGCAGGGTGCAGTAGCCGACAGCAACTGGGAACTCATCCAGCATTATAAATAAGTTGCTATGGGTTACAGCATCAGCAACATCACATCTTTCTGAACAACTAAAGTGGCTTTAATATACATAAGCTTACAAGAAAAATGCAAACCCTGCTTGGCTACACTGCGCCTGAACAGGGTGCAGTAGCTCATAGCAACCAGATACTCAGTGAGTATCATAAATAGGTTGCTATGGGTCACAGAATCAGCAACGTCACATCTTTCTGAAGAACTAAAGTGGCTTTAATATACATATCAAGTTTACAAGAAAAATGCAAATCCTGCTTGGCTACTGTACCTGAATAGGATGCAATAGCTCACAGCAACCAGATATTCAACCAGTATCATGAATAGGATGCTATAGGTTACAGAATCAGCACCATCACATCTTTCTGAAAAATGAATGTGGCTTTATGTGTAGCTTCCAAGGAAAAAGCAAACCTTGCTTGGCTACAATGCACCTGAACAGGGTGCAGTAGCTCATAGCAACCAGTATCATGAATAGGTTGCTATGGGTTACTGCATCAGCACCACATCTTTCTGAGACCTTAGGTAGCTTGTAACATTAGTGAGCACCATTTTTATAACGCTAGGATGGTGGGTGGCGGAAAATGCTGCGGGTGGTACATGAGGATGGAGAGCCCCTCTGTAAGTTGTGATGTATGGGCTGCAGGTGCAGTCTTTCATCACCGGAGGATACACGGGAGCTCAGCATTTGCCACTGAGACCCCTTAAGCCACAGGCAGCCTGCGAGTGAGCTGCGGGGGAGCCCGTTTAGCCCCATTAACCTGTGGCCCAGCGGCTCCCGGGCTGATGGGGATAAGGAGGAGGAGGCAGGGGAGCCACTGGGGCCGGGGCCTGGCGCTGCTGTTGCTGCAGAGAGCTGCTCTCGGCCCTTTGCATGGAACTTTGGTGCCATCTATTGATGCCAGGCCAGCCCGGGCTCCCGCCATCCACCTGCAGGGAAGATTGCCGCCAGTGAGCGACACACACACACACACACACACAATAAAAAAAATAAAAAAATACAATCATTTACCTTCTTTTAGGAAGTGCGAGTGGATGAGGAATAGAAGCAAACAGCAGATGGCCGCTCCCGCTAGTGCCCATAAAGCCTTCAGGAGCTGCATGTCGCTCTCCGGTTCAGCGAGTCGGCAGGAAGTAACGGGCTGAGGTGACGGGCGAGCGGGGCATCCGGCGGGGCTCCAGCGTGACCCCACTTAGTCTTCTTCCTCCTCAGGGCAGCAGCAGCAGCCGCCGCTGTGCGGGCACCATTCCCCTCCACACCATGAATCAGCGCTCTGTTCCTCCGACTTGGCCGCCACAGCGATTGCGCAATAAGAGGTGCCAGCCATCAATTAGCGGCGCTTCTCACTTCCCGCTCATGGTGCCCGGTGCCCGCCGCTTGCTGCCCCCTCTCTGCTGCAACTTGTTTCCTTCCACGAGTAGCGAGCGGGCTGCCGCCTGGACGTGTTGCTCTGCAGCAGTAGCAGCAATAGTAGTAGCAGTAGCCAGTGATGGAGGCTTCTCCTCTCCCCTTCCTTCCCTCTCCCGCTCTAGCTGTGGCGCCTCATTCCGATGCTGTATATAGCACACGATAGATCCCGCTGCCTCTCCTCTCCTCACCAGACGCCTCGCTGCCCTGCTTCTCCACACACACAGCGCTGCCCTGCTTCTCCACACACACAGCGCTGCCCTGCTTCTCCACACACAGCGCTGCCCTGCTTCTCCCAGAGAGAGAGGCGGAATGCTGTCACTCCACACACTGCGCTGCCAGCGCTGCCTGCAACTTTCCTCCGCTGCCTGCGTGACGTCACGCCGTGCCCCCCTCCCGAGCAGCAGCGGCAGCATCAGAAGCCCACCACCGACCGACACCACCCAGCCCAGCTTCCGCCCTATCTCTCTGCCAGGGGTTTCCTGCCCGCCCGGGATTCCAGACCCGCTCCTGCTCCTGCCCAGTCACACATACATTAGATCAATAGCCGGGTGATCACCCACAGCGCCCCCTTCTCACCCATCCTAAAGTGTTGCTGCTGGACTGTGTGCCAAGCTGTTCCTTTAACTGATCAGCAGGCAGTGTCACCTCCCCATGACTGAGCCAAATATGGGGGATGAGGGGCCTGCACCACTCTCAGTGGACCTAAAACTACAGAAAACAGAATGGCTGGAATAAGGGAGCCCAGTATGACCACCCGTCTCGCCCTCTACTAGAAACAGCCCTGCATTTCACCAGTGATCCAACTCTGAATTGAGAAACCCAGGATTTTGACTATCCCACGGTGTGAAACTCCACAGGTCCTCAGAACAATCCCACCTCTTCCTGGTCCTATGGTGCATGCGTGGCCACTTGTCTAATCAGTGCACTCGCTGACGGCCACGTTCCCTGCTACCCTCTAATAGGGAGTGTGCCCACACCAGCCATTCACAATGGCATGCTCCCTTCTAGAGGGATAGCAGGGATGCGGCTCGCGCATGCGCCATTGGACCTGGAAAGAAGGTAAGTGTATGGGGGAACCTGGGGGGTTTCACGCAGCAGGGCATCCCAATTTTGGATGGAATTATAGAAAATAACACAGCAAGTCCAGTTGCTTTAAGTTAATACAACAGATATGACCTGGATGGATGAGAACATTCACCCCCGCTCTTCTCTAGCTGTGGGCGTGCCCACACCAGCCATTCAGAAATGCCAGGCAGGAGTATGCTAACCAGCCAAATGTATAGCGGGGATGCGGCGTAGGATCACTGGTCGAGGTCAGTGTTCCTAGTGATCCCTGCTGTTTTACATAGTACAATTCAGGATGCCTCATAAAGAGGGAGAACTCAAGCCCCAGATTCTTATACACTCCAGGGAAGTGGTTGCCCCCCCCCTTAACCCTAAACTAGCCACAACTTACACATGCTTTATCTAAAGAATGCAGAACCAAGCTTAAATTGGAGCGAAACCCACAATCTCAGGTTTTGTTCCACCTGATTTGGGATGTCCCTCTTTGTGAAACCCCACTGGTTGCCCAATATGCTCACCATTCTGGCGATCACCTGGCGCATTTGCAAATTCTCCTCCAATTAGGTTTCCTAGCCTTGCATATGAATGAGCAGCAAGGAAACCTAAATGGTAGTCTAGCCACCCTTCTGTGCTTACAGGGCATTCCAAACCATGATTATTAAAATGAACCTAAAGTCATTTTGACTATAGGACTGCTTTGCTCCAGTAAAAATACCTGCACATATCCACCCCCAGAGACAGTTAAAAGTAAAAAGGCAAAATAACCCTTTGCATTTTATGGCTGCTTTACCATTCCTCAATCCACTGGTGATATATTGGTGATATCCATAGAGTTTCTCAGGTGGGTGTGTGAAGCACCATGGCATTGGTCAGTTAAGGTGTGCAAATAACCTTAAAACAAACCTAGTAGGTTATTTTGCCTAATTTCATCTTTTTATTTTTAACAATGTTGGGTTCTCCTCATGTTTCTCTGCCTTAGACAGGGGAGTATATACCATAGAGGCAGCGGCAGAAGGGGATTACAATCCAAGCTGCCCCTTCTCTGCAGAGTATGTGGCAATGTTTTAACTGGCCCACTGTTGCCACCTGGATCAACTAAGATGGGACCATGGGCGGGTGCTATCTCCCTCATAACATGACGCACTGCGTACTGCTCAGCATCAATTAAGGCTGTCAACAGGAAGCGGAGGGGGTACCCTGTTTGTTTGCAGGAATTTAAAAGCCACCAGCTTCAGTTCCCTTTATGAGGCACGATGTCCATGGAAGACGATGGAGGTCCTTCTCATTCCTTGGCTATCTGCAAACTGGTTGTGCTGGGGGGTTATTTGTTTAATACTGAGGACAGCCCGGTCTGTGTGTGTGTGTGTTGGGGGGTATTTATTTATGTGGGTTTAAGGGGTTATTTTATTGATAATGAGAGTTGGCCTGAGGGGGGCCCATTTGCTGTGCCATTTAGTTGGAACGGGCATAGGCGTGATGCCACCGGTCATGCATGCGCCATGGCCTCGGCAGAAAGGTAATAGTTTTGAGTTACCCAGAAGTTTCACACAGCAGGGCATCCCACTTTGGGCCTTCCATGGGAACATCCCGAAGGGTATCCCAAATAGCTCATCAGCATCCTGAATGGCCATCCTGCCCCTTAGTAAATCCGAGGAATTAAAAAAAAACATTATATGATGTGAGCTGCATTGTCTTAAAGGATGAGCTCCACAAATTTTCATACATTCCCTGTTTTACAGGCAGTGTCGGACTGGCTCACCGGAGGATCTGCTGGTGGGCCCCAGGCACTGACCCAGGGCAATTATCATGGCAATACAGGGGAAGGGTGGGCCCCAAGAATGGTTTCCTCTGGTGGGCCCCAAAAATGGTTTCATCATATTTACTGCTGAGTGTTAGACTGGCCCACCAGACCATCCTCTGGCGGCCCTCAGGCCCTGACCCAGGGCCCCAAGAATGGTTTCATCTGGAGGGTCCACAGTGTTCCAGTCCATTGTTGGACTGGCCCACCAGAGTATCCTCCGGAGGGCCCCAGTCACTGCCCCAGCGCCACCATCAGGGCAATACAGGGAGGTGGACCCTAGGAATGTTTTTCTCTGGTAGGCTCCAAGAACTTAATCTGTTCGCCCAAGGTGTTCCAGTACAGTGTTGGACTTGGCCACCAGAGCACAAAAGGATCTTCTGGTTGGACCCAGGCGCTGACCCAGGGCCACTGTCAGGGCAATACAGGGGAAAGGGGGGGCAAAAATAATTTCCTCTGATCGGCCTCCAGCATGGTCTCTTCTGGTGACTCTATGTATGTCACTGTTTACAGGCATCTGAAATAGGCAAACCCAGTCCTACACTTCTGTAGCTTTAACACTAAATCCCAGATTTCCAATAATAAACAATCGTGGGTCGGTATTGGATATATATTGCTTTAAAATGTAATTTCCCATTTACTTTCTCACGCATATAAATTGGATTATACTCTAGGATGTTTGCTAATAATTGTCGTCCATGTTTTGCATCTCTTAGGATTTTCATGTATTCTATTTTTAGAAAATAGGGTTGTAAGCCACATGGCCAACACACTTTGGAAGAAACAGTGGTCATATGAATCCCTCCTCAGGGCAATTCAGAGTGCTGCACATAAAAATGAAACTACTCAGTGTAAGTGGTCAAGTTTACAAACAAAATGGTATGCCATGAAGCTGCAGGCTGCCTGCAAAGAGGAATCAGTGTTTCAGCTTTGAGTGGCTCGTACTGGGAAAACACTTCCACATGAGTATAAATCCCCCTCCCTGCAGTGATGACTGCTGAAAGAGTGAATAAAGAAGGACCCATGAGTTGGCAATGAGGCAGCAGGGACCAGTAGGCATCAGTGAAGACTGGCAGTGAGGCAGTAGGGACCAGCAACAGCAGAGAAGACCAGCAGCAATGGATACTGGAATCCATGGAGCAGAGACCAGCAGCAGTGAATCAAGAGGATCAAGTTGCTGCTGCTAGATCAGATTGTACAGTACTAAAATGTTAAGAGTTAAAACTTTCATGTATGATACAGACAAGATAACTACATTTAGATTTCTAATTAAACCATATATGTAGGATCTGGAAAATCATTTACATTAATACATATTTCAGTGGTGTGCACTGACATTCACAAGCTGTTACTGGTGAGCAGACTTTAATGTGGGACGATGCAGCTCACTGAGCAGCTAGATATTAGAACTTAGCAAATACACTGCCAATATAAAAAGGAGTACCCCAACACTCAAATCCTCACCAGCCTACAACTAATCCTACAATCTGTCTAAATGTAAAAAACAGTGAGGTTTTTCGTTGCACACATTCGCAAATGTATGGGAAGCTCCAGGACCACGTCAAGGCATCTCTCTTTTCTGAAGGCCTGCTCTAACAGTGAGAGCTCCCCCAATTTTTGGACACACATAGCAGTACATAAGCTGACAGCTGGAGGCTGCCCAGGGCTCTAACCCTTTAACTCTGGTGATTCACCAGCAGCACCATCAATTTGTAGCTGGACAGTGGCTGGACAATTAGTTACAGACAAAACAAAAAGGAGTACCCCGGCACTCAAATCCCAACCAATTTAGTGAAGTTCAGCTCTCAGTTCATCCATTGCTATGTGTGTCCCAAAATTGGGGAGCTCTCCATAGCAATGGATAAACTGCTAGCTGAACTTAGCTAAGCTGGTTGGGATTTAAATGCCAGGGCACTCCTTTTTGTTTTGCCTGTAACTAATTGCCCAGCCCAGTGTGCACCGCCCAGTCCAGCTATAAATTGATGATGCTGCTTGCCATTTCTCTTTTGTCTGTTGTAGTGTGGTGAGTGCATGCGGATAAATGTTGAGGGGCCTTCAGCCTCATGTTGTGGCGTTGACCTCCCCACATGTGACTCACCAGAAGTAAAGGGTTACACCCCTAGGCAGCCTTAGGTAAGTTCAGCTCTCAGTTTATCCATTGCTATGTGTGTCCCAAAATTGGGGGAGCTCCTACTGTTAGAGTAGGACTGCAGGAAAAAATGTGCCTTGACATGGCCCTGCAGCTTCCCATACATTTGCAAGTGTTTGCAACAAAAACCTCACTATTTCTTACATTTAGACAGATCGTAGAATTTGTTGCAGGCTGGTTGGGATTTGGGTTCTGGGGTACTACTTTTTGTTTGTCTATAACTAATTGTCCAGCCACTGTGCACCTCCCAGTCCAACTATAACTTGATGGTGCTGCTTGCCATTTCTTGTCTGTTGAGAACCACTGGGCAATCTAGGTACAATTAAATAATCTATCAAATTAATATTCAGTTAGTAGTGCACTTTTATTACACAGTATTTCTTTATTACTTTATGCAGAAAAAAATACATTTAAAAAACGTGGTATCCAACAGTTTCTGAAAAAGGAAAAATCTCTCTGTTGCTTAGTAAACTAACAGGACATTTTAAATACAGAGCTGAAGACTAATCAATTCATTTTGGAATTATAGGAACATACTGTCACTTGTTTTGTGTTGGTGTGAGACCTTCAGCTGGGAAAATGTAGAGCCCTAGCTTTTCGCATGGCTGCTCTGGACGATGTGTACTGGATTGGAGGTATAACGGGGTGTAGCAATTCCCTGGCTGAGCTTCTGCTGACAGAGCTGTCCACTGAAGCTGCTGCTTTTCTGATGATGAGTAACAATCAAAATCAAGGAAGCAGAATAACTCACTGGATGTCTAGCATTATCTTATACCACCAGCATGATGAGGCCAGGCAATAGAAATGTATACAGGAGGGACCAGGGAGCTGCTTTCTCTACTAAATAGCAACCTTCAAAGCAGGTCATTAAACATATACACTGTAGGAGAATCAGTGATAGTATGCTGTGCAATAGTCTGCTGAAATTGATAGCAATTTACTTTTATCATTTCTGGTTCCTTACTCCACCAAAATGTGAATAACCAAGCCTTTGCTTCATGCCTAAATGATATGTTTGCATCATTTGGAATAGAAAGTTCATCTTCTGGTTCCTAAATTATATTATTGTATTCTACATTCACCTTGTGTAAAAAATCATTACATTTCAGGCAAAGACAAATGTTAGACCATTGTGTTGAGCTATGCTTGGCACTGCCCTAAACTGTTTTCTGGTATGAAATTGAAATGGCAGAGATATCAAGGTTTAAAGTGTCACCTTATAATATTTTCTAAAGCAAGTGAGCATTGCCCTTGGAACTTTGATGCTGCATAATAATTAGCATAACATTTGCCCCAGCTGCTAGGAGCGAGTGCTGAGCTTGATGGCTTGAGTGACAGCTCTAAGAGCACCATTTAAAACAGGGGGGTGGTCTGGTCCACAATTATAGTGGGCCACATTGGCAGGGTGGTGCTAAAGGTGCAGATGACGCAATGTATTTCCTCATTCATCCTGCCAAACTAAATGGCTGGAGGAATGCTTAACAAGGTAAACTGCTGTTTTGTTGTTTGTTTGTTTTGTTTTTTATCCTTTTGCCTGAAAAATCCATTTAAGATTACATCTCCTCTAATAAATCTCTTTTATGAAGCAAACATATATCTGTATTTAAATATGGAGGAAGACATTTCTTAGTTCTAACCTTCTTTCTAACAAATATAGCCTTGCCAACATTCCGCCCACCCAATTTAAATTTGGCAAGCCTTGAAGTGTACAAGAGAAACTTTGGACTATTCACACAAGTACACATTGTTTGTTGTGACTATTTTCAAAGATTAGCAAATAGCTAATAGTAATAGCCTCAAAATACCCCTATTGCATGATCTGACACTGGCACAAAATAGCACAAATATAAAAATTAGTGATAAGCAAATCCTAAATAAATCAGTCACAAGACTAAATTTAATCCAAATAAATTAGTCAAAAGTCCTAAATGCTCCTAGGGCACTGGCTCTAATACTACCCCTCACAGGACTGCATCCAACCTTGTTCAAAATTTCTTAATGCAAAGACAAACTTTAGAGATCCTTTTAGATGCACAGGTGTCATACTATTCTGGTGTTATTGTAAAAACAACGTTTACAAGTAGCCCAAAAATTATCCCTTTAGACAACAAAATGAAGAAATGACTTCTATTTGCCTTCTAAATATCCCTTTCTGGGATCAAGATTTTTTTTGCCATTTTCAAAATGATGAAGAAGAAAAATGAATGCATTTGCAAAGTGCAGTTCCAGCAATATGGGACATTGCAGATCATTGAGTCGCTGCAAGTCCAGGAGGGCATTTTGTCACTAAGACCAGGTACAGTAAAATGGGCAGACATTCTCCAGGCCATGGGCACCAATTTAAGCCACTATATGTTTTAAAAAAATGTTGCACTACCAAAGGTATGATAAGCTCCAAACATTCAGTGTCCACTGAGGATTATGTGGAGAAGGTGGAAAAGCTCCTTTTCTGGGAATCGGTCAGGAGTCACTAGAACCTGGATTCATTGTGGTGTTGAGTCCTAACTTCAAGGCAAAAATGACTTTATATGAGAAAAAATGGAAGCCGGGAAGCCTTCATTGAGGCAAGCATGCCTAAGTTGCCTAAAGGCGGTGTAGTCCACTTATTGGTCCAGCAGCTTGGCCAGGTGGGAGTTCAGTTTAGGATGACTATGTAAGGTTGTTTCATGCCACTGCACTGTTATGGATGATTGGCTTTGCTAAGGATAGGTAGAGGCGTAATAGGAGAAGCAATGCTTAATGCTCACATTACAAGCCATTTTGCTTTTGCCATAAGAGCTAGTGATACCACTTGTACATGTACAAGACCCGTGTAGTTCCTACATTTTTGCCTTTTTGGCTACAACCTATTTTCTGCCTGCAGATCTTGCCCACTGTGCTGCGTATGTTGCCCTGAAATTTAGAGGAGATATCCACATATAGCCAACACCACCACTTGAGCCATTGCTTGGTCTGACATCAGCAACTGTGCCAACCTGCTATTTGAGGGGGCTAGCATTGAAGCAGATCTGTCCATGTCAGGTTTTGATGTGCCTGCTCTGCACTTTATCGCCACCACCCTCCTTCCCAGATGTCATCATCACCTTCTTTTCACCCTGAGATGTTTCTTAAGTCCTTTCTGATACATAACAATCATTATTATCCTCATTCCCACCATTTTTTTCAAACTGTGATATGTCATGCTGTACCCCTTGCGCCCCTCATGATTCCCACCTTTTGATACAGCCACCACCTAATTGACCTTCTACCATCACCATGGCAGCCAGTGCCTACACTTTGACTAGGGGCTCGATTCCGAGCCAGGTGAGAATTCTAACTCATTTTCTAGGAGAGAAAACTTCATTGACTTTTATTGCCTACCAGGTTTAAATTTTCACCTGGCTCTGAATTAGCCCAAAGGTAGGCAATGAAAGCCAATGGCAGTTTTCTATCTTAAAAAAGGAGTAAGAATTTTCACCTGGCTCTGAATTAATCCCAAAATGTTATAACTGAACTATGTTTGAACATTTTGAGCACCATAAAAAAATCTAGTTGTGTAGTCTAGTGAAGCAAGCAGCTTTTAATGATCTGGGGTGTCAGAAACACTGATACCATGTTACACGATTAGGTGACCTAAAACCTCAGCTAATTTTAAACATGTTTCACCCCCTTACCCCACACACACACCAGAAAATTCAAGATAAGTACAGTAGTAGAAGGACTAAGGCAACTTTTCCTAGCACTCCTAACCAAGAGGTTGCACTACTGAAGGATAGCCTCGATTCAAAGACACATTCGTCCGGACTTCCGTAGCTGTCTGTGAAAGTTTGGGTGGGTTAGACTTATGTCCTTTGTGAATTATATTTGGATTGTTGAACTTGAATCTTAATTTGTTTTAGTAGTTATTGTTTTACTCGGTTACCTTTGCTTTGTGTAATTATTTTATATTTGGTTGCAGGAACCGCAAGATGTGCCACTCGCACAACATACAAGCAGTCTTTGGTCCAGCTATGCGATTCCTCAGTGTTCTTGCAGGGCATCCAGGGTCGTCCCATGATGCTTATATATTGCAGAGCTATGGCTTATTTCGTCAGTTTGAGTCAGGAGAATTATCTGGTGGATGGCTCCTGGGTAAGTTTGCTCACATTCCATCAATCCATTTTCACTGTATGCAATGAATATAGTTGATGACTCATGACTTAACCTATTGCTGTTTTTAGCCCTTGATGACATGTTAAACAATATTGTAGCTTAGAATGTGTATTTTATGTTATTATTTTTAAATTCTTTCAGGGGATTCTGGATATCCACTCCTGCCCTTGCTCCTGATGCCCGTTCTTTGCCTGCAGAATGCGGGCCAGGGGTTCTCTAATCGGGCACTATGCAAAACCCGAGCTGTGGTGGCGAGGGCTCTCTGGCTTTTGAAGTCCAGATTTAGGTGTTTGGACCATACGGGGGGGGGGGGGGGGGGGCTGCAGTATGACCCCAACAAGGTTATACCAATATTTTAATTTACGTTTTTTAACAGGGACCACACGTGCCAGAGTGGCAGAACTGAGTGTCAGGGTCCTTCAGTTGGTGGGCGAGATGCAGGAGCTGCGCAACTCGTTGGGGACCACAAATGAAGAATAATGTTCTGTGGCCTGCCATTGCTATGTATTTTGTTTTTTATAGTTGTAAAAATTAGAAATTTTCAACATTTTTAAAAATTTTATATTTGATGATGCGATCCAAAAAAAAAACTTTACAGTGTCATTTCATTTACAAAATACATTAACACAAAACTAATGGGCCCAGAAATATTTAAAGATGAATATTCACATGACAGAGAAGTGATTTGGGTGAGCTTTAAGGGTCTATAAGGGAAGATGGAGGATAGTGCTAATTGGTTTGGGTGAGCTTTAAGGGTCCAAAAGGGAAGATGGAGGATAGTGCTAAGTGATTTAGCTAAACATTGTAGTAGACGTGAGGGTGGCAAATTTGTAGACGAGCACTTTAATGAGTTAAGTTTGTAGTGCGCAGGCGCTAGATCGTAAGGATTTCCATCTATTTATTGAAAAAGGGAAACAGAATCTATCGGTAAACGTAAAGGATTCGTGGGAGGAGACGATGGGAAAAGGGCAAAAACGAAAGCCTACGTTGTAACATGTGAAAATGAAACGGAAAAGTCACGCTGGAAAATGACATCCTCGTATTCGTAATCCGCCGTACGAACGGACGGAAACTTTACAGAAGGTTTTCAATGCATGCATAGAATCACTCGTACACTCATACGAGAACGGAAACATTTCACAAAAAAAACAGATCTGCACTAAAACTGAAGTTTTTTTTTGTCTCTCTGAATCGAGCCTGATAAGTCAATGTGAGATCAAAGCAGAATTGAGCTGAGTCTGTAAAATGATGTAAAAATACCTAATAAATAAAGGTGACCTAGGCCCAGACCCAGTATAATAATACTCAACATAATACAAATATCTACTATAAAGTAGGCTAGTGTAAAGTGAGCTAAATTAAGATTATTAGTGCACTGTAAAATACATGCAAGGCCTATAAATATACAATTTGAGTGCTAATAACTGATAACACCAAGCCAGTGAGGCAAGTTAAGAAAAGTGCAAAGCATTTTAAACTGCTAAAGACTTCAAGTAAATACAATGAAAAGGGTGAAGAGATGAGACAACTCAGCGGAGGGGGCTGTCCTGAAGGTAGATGAAACCCACACATTCCATGGTAAGCTACCACTGCCCCAGGGAATATGGTAGTAGGAAGTTTTTAATTAAATGTGTCCGATACAAAAAACAGCGATTCCCCTCACAAAGATGAGGGACTTAACTTAGGAAATTAGGATTAAAGAGGAACTCTCATTCTGACCAGACTCCCTATTTAATATTCAGCAGCTGCCCCAGGCTGCTCAGCTGTGCGCCACCACGAAAATAAAGAACAATACCATCAGGATGCTAACCTCTTCCTAGTTGCGCGGCCCACTTAACTGCGGGTAGCTTATCAGTGTGGCCGGCAGCTAAGCACACTACTGTGAAGCTGCTGACTGTGTGAGCTGATAGGCTGCTCCATGGCTGCCATAGAAGAATCCCAGAAGAGGTGAGTTCCATTCTTTATTTTATTGGTGGCAATGCACAGCGGGACATTCTGACCAAGGTTGCCCCTCGTTATGGATAAATCAAATCCCAATAAAGGTAAAATCAGGTCACCTCGAAAAGGAATTAAGCCTGAAATTAAACTTACTGCTTCTAACAAAAGCAGAAAAAAATGTAAGGTGGAATCAGGCAAGATTTTACATAGCCAAGGATAAACCAGAGGAGCTGTTGGCAAAGCAAATTTCGGTACAGAAAAATTACTTTTCTTTACCAAAAATTAAGATGGGTCCCTGACGCAGGACCCAAGAGCAGTGATCGGGCAGTTGTTTATTCTAAGGCCTCAAAGATAGATGACAATATAATGGAGATCTGGCTAGGGGAAGGAGTGTTAAGAATATCTGCCTCCCAGAAAGTCTTAATGGACAGAGATACAACAGAGGAAGAGATAAGATGCATGATACGATACCATATGGTGGCATCAAAGGTGCCTGGCCCGGGTGGATTATGAAATGAGTATATGTTGTTAAAATGTTGATACCACACCTGGTCTTTTGGTATACCATTATTAAGAAATCGGTCCTGCTTGCCATCATAGTGGTAATACCAAAAGAGAAAGACCCCATGAACTACCAAAAGAGAAAGGCCCAATTTGCTTTGATTAACAACGACCTGAAAGTATTTACCAAAATATTGCCCGGTAGATTTAATGAACTCTAATCTGAATGAATTAATCCATCTGGAGCAGGTGGCTTTTGTCCCTGGGAGGCAGGTATCTGATCAGACTAGAAGAGCTATGAATGTTATTCCTCTGCTGAATGGGAGGTGGTATGGGGGAAGTTTGGTAAAGGACTGTATAGTTATGAATAAAAGATAAGGGTAGTAGAGCTGGAATAAATTGTAATAACTAGAATATGTCTTTGTTAATAATGTTTGCTAATAGATAACATTAGTATTTACCTCCAAGTGAACACAGACAGAAAATGATGTTTTTGTTGTTAGTTTGTTAATGTATACTGTTTTTTTTATTTACTTTTTTTTATTTAGCCAGACCTTCTGACTATGCCACTCTGCATTCTGGGATTGCTGTCCTTTTCCTGACCCCAGCTCTGTCTGTGCATTGCACAGCTATAACCCACCCCCTGCACTTTTCCTCTCTCTCAACTTCTCAGTATGTGATGCTTCTGAGGCAAGATAGCGATGGCTGTATCCTTGAATCCTGAACAGAGTTGCAGCCCAGTGGGGGAAAGAATAATAAGTAAGTGACTAAAAACTTAAAAAATATTAATTTTAGATGCTGGGAAATATTTTTCAAGGGTTTTGGCTTTTCATTAAATGATGCTGAACGTCCGGTTTAATATGCATTGTTCTTTTTCTTGCATTGAAAATTCTTAATAAAATTGTTAAAATATAAAGTTAATAAAATACATAGCATACTAAAGATGGTATGGCTACATGGTACTATTAGCTTGAACATTTCCTAGATTATTTAATCTGAACAGCTATTATCTGTTTACAAATTTTAAAAAAGGAAAAAAATCTCAACATAAGAGGCAATCTGGTTATGACAACAGACGTTTAAATAGTCACTTGTTCATACTACTCGGCCAAAGTTGCAGTTGCCGCCCAAACTACATCTGCCTTGTCAGGTAAACAAGTGATGGAAAAATAAATCTAAGAAAGAAAATTGCAGGCGAGAGAGGAAAGGAACAAAGAGGGAAAAATAAAGAGAGAGAAATGGGGCAAGGAGATGGGACGAAGGATAGGAGACATTTGTGTCCATTCTGAGAAGGAATCAGCTAAGCTGTATATATTTTAGGGAAATATATAATAGAAATACTGGCCAGAGTTTATGGTTGCAAATTGGGGGGGGGGGGGGGGTGGGTAACAAATGGTAGAGGTAAAAGAACCATATAGACTAAGCAATGGTGTCCACATTTTTTTAAAATTTAGGATCTGTAAGTATTGGGGATTTCAATGCTATGGCTATGGTTTGCATGGTGGCTTTACAAATATAGGTTATTAACCTAAATAGGGTGGTGATTAACTTTTCTATTTAGTGTAGTCTCACAAGGTTGTATGCAGAAAGAAATGCCAAAGGAAAAATATATCATCTGATAGGAATCCAAAGGTGACTGCCTCTAGGGCACATTTTTCTATTTTTACTGGTGCTATGTACCATCTATGTAGTAGTTTAATGTTTGTGCCTGATTTATAAAGCATTTTTGCCAGGCTATGCCAAATTGGTGCAAATTAGAGTAGTGTAAAAATTGTTTAAAATTTGTTTCAGCATGTTTCTGTGGCATTAATGTTTTAGCAAATTGGTTTCTTCCAGTGCCACAACATGTAACAGTGTAAAGAAAATTATTTGCACCAATGTGGCATAGTCTGGTATAAGTGCATGGTAAATCAGGTTCTTTTTTCTATTGGGATGTGCTGAGCCATATTTGTTCCCAATCTGTGTCATCCTAGTCCTAGTGGACTCACAGAGAATATATAGGAGAAATCAAGCCTTTAGGCTTAGGATCAAAGGCCAAGGTATTATCAAGAGATCCTTTGCCTTTAGTTGTAGACTCCCTGTCTACAAAATGCTTCAGCTTCAGATAACTAAAAACTTTGTTTGGAATTTGGTATTTAGAGATTATTGTAGAGAATGTGTGTTGTGTGTAATCCTTATTATTTCAGCCCAGGCTATAACTGGGTTATTCAAAAGTTGCATTCCAGGAACAAGTTTAGAATATATTTTTGATGCTAGATTGTGTCAAGAAATGACTGAAATCCCAAAGCCTCCCTTTTGTTCATGTTGGAACGTTAGTAGTAGAAACGTTTAGAACTTGTGGTTTACCCCTCATCCATGCAAAAGAGAAAATGGTTCTTTGTAGCTTTAGTTTAAGGAACAGCCATGTGAACACATCTGAAGTGTAGGTATGGAAACATAGAAAGGAAAGAAGGAGAAAATGTGAAGATCTGCTACTGCATATACAGCATGTTGCATTAAATGAAGGAGAGACACATGGGGCATGCTTCAGATCAGCTCCTTGCTGCCTTAATATTGCCTTTGCTTTGACTATTCTTTTAGGTGACAATCTACACAATTCTGCTCTCAGAGCTAGGAAGTGATAAAAATAGCCAGTGTGGTCTGACCATGAAATAGTTTTTATATTTTTAGTTAATTTAGTGGGCAGTAAAGTGATAAATATATGGTTAATACCGAATGAAGAATTATGAGAGTTGAAAAAAGGAGGTAATTTATTCTAAGTATACAGCACGTCCTGTTCCAGAAGATATTCCTTACACTTGGGTTATCCATCCAGTAGATGGCGCTGGACTGCAGAGACAGAAAAGTGGCTCCTCCCGGGCCCTTATATACCAGGGACCTCCCACAAATTCTCCAGATCTTCTCTGCAGTCTGGGCTGCGATGACTAGAAGATGTCTCTCTCTACTCACAGGTGAGCGGGGCTATTAGCCTGCGGCCCTGTAGGACTATTCCCACCTATTTCCTTTTACTGCCTCCCAGCTTAGGCTGCACTGGTTTGGGTGAAGGTAGGCAGCACCGCTGCTAGGTGTTAAGGAGCGCTGCTCCAACCGCAGCCCCCCACCAAAGGGTAGGCGGTACAGGCTCATGGTGAGCCTTATGGGATGCCCCTCCCGCGTCTTATGCCCCTCGCCCCCTGTCTCTGCAGTTGGCTCCCTTAGGCTTGCCTTTGCTTCCCCTTCGCTCTCCCTGGTAGATCTCGGGGGGTGCATGTCTGTATATATATATATATATATATATATATATATATATATTTATTTATATGTTTTATGTGTTGATCCCTTTCTGTATTGGTTTCTTTTGCCGCCACCGCATGCTTGTACTCAGCTCCGCGGTCGGCGGCGGCATCACCTCAGGCGCTGCAGCGCCATCATTGGCTGGCTTTGTCATGTGGGCACGTTTTTTCACTCTTCGGGGGGGCGGGCCTTACGGCTGATGCGTTCCGCATCACTGTCTTGGCGGCCCGCCTCTCGAGGTATATGCGGGCGCTATTTTGGTTTTCTGCTGCGTGTGTCTGGCGACTCCCTATCGCGGTCCGTAAGTGCCTCTGTGGGCTGATTTATTTTGTATTTTCTGCATTGCACATTACTTACGGGATATTTTGTGCTTATGTCTTGCAGGTGGCTGCGCCCCCTCGGGCTTCGCCTACCCCCCACGCTTACATCTGACTCCCAGTGAGGTGCATACCAGTGGGGAGTCTCAACCTGATTTGGCTACTCAGGTGGCCAGCATTGAGAGATGGATTGCTGGCTCTGGCCCGCGTAAGGCTTCTGCTAAGAAGCGGCATTTATCACCTGGTGTTTCCCTCTTTCCTATGGAGGCAGAGGATTTTTTTTATGTTATCAGTTATACCCCCCTAGAAGAGGGGGAATTGTTTTCTGATTCAGAATCATCTGAGGAGCATTCTAGAGCGTATGGTGCCGATTCTGGGCATGACCCATGGGCTTCAGATGATACTGACAGGCTTTTGGCTCACATTTTTGATGTACTCTGTATCTCTCCTCCTGCCGTGGCTCCACGCCAGCAGGGGGAGCTGTTTCATACTGTTAAACCACGCTTGGAGTTTCCTGAACAAACTCATTTTAAAAATCTGGTGCTCAAGGAGTGGGAACGGCCTAGCCGGCTTCCCGGGGTGCCAAAGAGTTGGGATAAGAGGTATCCCTTTCCTGCTGAAATGGTTAAATGGTGGTCATGTCCTCCCGAGGTGGATGCTCCAGATCTGGGGTTGTCCAACACATCCGTCATGCATTCCCCTGACTCTACTACACTGAGGGACGGGGAGGACAGGCGCATTGATCAGTTGGCTTTCCATGCTTTTGCCTGTGTGGGGACCGCGCTCCGTCCAGTCTGTGCCTCTGCTATTATGGCTGTTGCTATTAATAGCCTGCTCAGGGGTCTCTTAGATGGGGCCCCTGCTAAGGCAGGTAGTGAAGAGTATAGAGCTCTTCTGCTTTGTGAGGAATTTGTTGCATATGTCCTCTCTGCCTTGGATGATACCTTTAGAATGTGTGGCAGGGCTTCTGCCTTGTTGGTGGCGATACGCCGCTCGGTCTGGTTGCGCCAGTGGGCAGCTGACAACGCTGCTAAGAAGGCTCTCACTGGGTTTCCCTTTAAGGGGCTGAGCCTCTTTGGTGAACGTCTGGACTTGTTTGCTAAGGGAGGCAAGTTACCTCAGTGAAGAAGGCAGCCCTGGTCCTTTTCGGGGTTCAGGTGCCTTTTCTCCTTCCTTCAGGGGCTCCAGAATTGGACAGGGAGCTTCCTTTGCTGGAGACCGTGGAGATTTTTGGGGCAGGGGCAGAGGATGTGGCCACCCTGCCCCCCCCCTGGGGTCCCAAGATTAAGTCCTCCCCCAAGCCCCCTCAGGCATGAAGGGGCGCCCTCACCCATCCGGGTGGGGGGACGGCTTAGTCTCTTGGCTCATTTCTGGAGGCTTCACATCTCAGACCGGTGGATTCAGGAGGTAGTGTCCTCCGGTTACAAGATAGAGTTTGCAGCCTGGCCGCCCCCAAGATTCATCAAATCTCGGTTAGCTCAAAACCCCCTGTCAGCTCAGGGTCTGTCCCTGGCTGTCCAATGCCTTCTGGAACTGGGTGTCATCTGCCGGGTGCCCTTGAGGGAAAGGGGTAAAGGCTATTATTCCAATCTTTTCATTGTTCCCAAAAAAGATGGGTCCATCAGACCCATCTTGGATTTGAAGCACCTCAACAAATTTGTCAGATTCAGACACTTTCGCATGGAGACTCAGCGCTCAGCTGTGACTTTCCTACACCCAGGGGACTTCATGACCTCTGTGGACACCAAGGATGCTTACCTTCATGTTCCTATCTTTCCAGGTCATCAGAGATTCCTCAGGTTCGCTCTGCAGGATCAGCACTACCAATTTGTGGCCTTGCCCTTCGGTCTCACCTCGGCTCCCAGGATATTCACCAAGGTGCTGGCAGGACTGATGGCTCTGCTGAGATCTCAGGGCATTCACATTCTTCCCTACTTGGATGACATGCTTATTGCTTCTCAGTCCTTTCATCAGGCAGAGCTGGACACCCAGTGGGTGCTGTCCACACTGGAGTCGTTCAGCTGGGTGACCAATCACCCCAAATCTTCCCTAACTCCTTCCATGGTGAAGTCCTTTCTGGGCATGATTCTGGATTCATCTCAGGTCAAGATCTTTCTTCCTCCGCAGAAGGTGGAGATTCTTCAAGAGAAAGCTCAGCTCCTGCTGTCTTGTCCTCATCCATCCATAAGGCAGGGAATGCAGCTGGTGGGCCTGATGGTGTCCTGCTTTGAGGCGGTTCCATATGCTCAGTTTCACATGAGGCCTCTTCAGCTTTACCTCTTTTCAGTATGGAATCGGGATCCTGTGTCCTTGGATCAGGGGTTTGTCCTGTCCCCTCTGGTCAGGCGGTCTCTGTTGTGGTGGCTGGACTCAAGGAACCTGCTGGGGGGCAGATCCTTTCTGGCCCCCTGCTGGGAGACAGTCACCACGGATGCCAGTCTGACAGGTTGGGGGGCTTTTGTAAGTCCCTGAAATTCCAGGGTCAGTGGGTCCCTCAGGAGGCCCATGCCCCCATCAACATTCTGGAATTGAGGGCGATCAGGTTGGTTCTTGCCCACTTTATCCCACACCTGCGGGGTCGGCCTGTTCAGGTCCACTAGGACAACCAGACGGCAGTTGTCTACATCAATCATCAGGGAGGGACCCAGAGCAAGAGGGCCCTCAAGTAAGTGTCCCTGATACTGTCCTGGGCGGAGGAGAATGTTCCCTGCATCTTAGCTGTGTACATCCTGGGGGTGGAGAATATGGAGGCAGACTCTCTGAGCAGGGGGACCTCACGTCTGGGAGAATGGTCCCTCAGCAGCAGGGTGTTTCGCTCCCTGTGCCACCGCTGGGGTCAGCCGGATGTGGATCTGTTTGCATCTCGTCCCAATCACATGCTTCCAGTCTTTGTCTCTCTGTCCCAGGATCCTCTTGCCTTGGCTATGGATGCCCTGTCAATGTCTTGGAAGAGCTTTCAGCTCCTGTATGTGTTTCCCCCGTTTCCCCTGCTGGGCAGGGTGCTGTGCAAGATAGTTCAGGAAGGGGTGCCAGCCATCCTGGGGGCCCCCTGTTGGCCAAGAAGAGTGTGGTTCGCAGACATCGTGCAGCTGGCAGTAGATCAGTACGTCCTGCCCCGGGTTGCAGATCAGCTCACTCAGGGGCACCTACGCCACCCCAATTTACAAACGCTGGCTTTGACGGCCTGGCTGCTGAAACCTCCATCTTGATGGAAAAAGGGCTGCCTGCTTCGGTTGTGAATACCATGATCAGGGCTAGGAAAAGGTCTTCTTCTTCCATCTACTACAGGGTTTGGCGTACTTACATTGACTGGTGTGAGTCTAACTCACTTCCCCGTCTTGCGTTTTCTATTCCTAGGATTCTGGAGTTTCTCCAACATGGTTTGGATCTGGGTCTTCAGCTTAGTACTCTGAAAGGTCATGTTTCTGCCTTGGCCATTTTGTTTTCCAAAGATCCTTTGCTTAGCATCCCCTGTTCAAGACCTTTTTCCAGGGGGTTACTCACGTGCGTCCCCACGTAAGCCTATGTTACCAGTCTGGGACTTAAACTTGGTCTTATCTGCCCTGCAGGGGTCTCCCTTTGAGCCCTTGCAAGGGGCCCCTTTGTCCATTCTTACGCTTAAGGTGTTTTTTTTGGTGGCTATCACTTTTGTTAGGCGGGTTTCTGAATTGGCGGCGATTTCCATCAAGCCTCCTTATTTTGAGAGACACCAGGACAAGGTGGTGTTTCGTTTTAAGCCAGATTTTCTGCCTAATGTTGTTTCTGCCTTTCATCTCAATCAGGACATTGTTTTGCCTTCTCTGTGTCCTAATCCTAGTAACCCTAAGGAGAGGGTTTTACATTCTATGGATGTAGTCAGAACTCTGAAGTTTTATTTGGTGGCTACTGAATCCTTCAGGAAAACTGAAGCTCTTTTTGTTCTTCCGTCTGGACCCAAGAAAGGTCTGGCTCCGGCTAAGTCCACTATCAGCAAGTGGATACGTCAGGCTGTGATACAGGCCTACTCTGCTAAGGGGAAGGAGCCTCCCTTCCGCCTTACTGATCATTCTACTCGTGCTATTGGTGCCTCTTGGGCTTTTCAGCACCAAGCTTCTGTTGAACAAGTTTGCAAGGCCGCTACTTGGTCTTCTGTTCATAATTTTTCAAAGTTTTACAAGGTTGATATTAGGGCCTCAGCTGATGCTGCAAGGTTGATATTAGGGCCTCAGCTGATGCTGCTTTTGGCCGCAAGGTTCTGCAGGCGGCAGTGGTTTAAACTGTCTGCTGTTACTTTTGGGGATCCCACCCTACCTTACGGACACTGCTATTGGATGTCCCAAGTGTAAGGAATATCTTCTGGAACAGGACGTGCTGTATACTTAGAATAATACAATTCTGTGATTTCTCACCTGTAGAATTGGTATTATATGTATACAGCACGTCCTGTTCCACCCCACCCTTTGTCATCGTTTTTCTTAGTTACCTCTGTATGGTGATTGTTCAGTTTTTGTAATGGTTATAGTTCTCCCGGTTCCATTTTAACTGCTTTTCAATACTGGGGAATTTGTGGGAGGTCCCTGGTATATATGGGGCCGGGAGGAGCCACTTTTCTGTCTCTGCAGTCCAGCGCCATCTACTGGAGGGATAACCCAAGTGTGAGGAATATCTTCTGGAGCAGGACGTGCTGTATACATATAATACCAATTCTACAGGTGAGTAATCACAGAATTTTATTTTTTTAGATTTAGGATTCAATTTCCTCCAAGAGTCTATTAGGCCTTTTTTTTTTTTTACCAGAGATCGGAAGAATCTAGATTGGCTGGACCTTGATGAGCTTGAGCTCATTGGGCATCTTCTAATTGGATTAGAAAACAAATTGGGGTTGATCTAAGTTTGGCATAGCAATTAGCAGTTATTTCACAATCATAGTTCTCACTAGAATTAAGAATCTGCTATCTATGTCTCTATATTGGCAATAGCAACCAAAGGAAAGGCCAATTTGTCATTTAGGACTGAGAGCAATGAGTCTCTTGTAAAAAAAAATGTATGTAATTGTATAGAGAACAAAAAAGTCTGAGCCTTTTTATGAAGAGCATTTATGCCTTTAACATTTAATTACAATATTTGAATTGTCATATTAACAGAATAAGGAACTGAATTTAACCCTAGATTTGTTGTATTTTTCCCCAAATGATTGGGCAGAATGTGACACACAAGTCTCCAGGAAAGCGAAATGAGTAGAAAATGAAACCATAAATATAAAAAACTATTGTGCAGTGATGCAAATTATGCACATGAAATGTACTGTAACTCCTCATAGAAAACTAATTGACAGGCAACTTTTAATGAAATCCATCCAGGTTAACTCTCCTAAACTCCATCAAGTGGCCAAAGATGGATGTATATACTGCGGAGTCTCTGCAATGTAAATATATTTCTTTATTTTCCTTTTATCTTCTGGAAATTTGCTTGCCTTACTTCAGCTGTAAGTGAATAACTGTCACAATCATCTTGCCCACTACAGACCTCTGGGAGCATATGTAACAACAACTTTGCATAGCAACTTTGCATAGCACAGGATAGAGTCACCTGGACTGCTTTTTGAGCAAGGTAACTCTTTAACCCTTTAAGTGTCAGCCTACCTAGATTTTTTGTCACACTCTGTTGCCAGACTACTTTTCACGTTTTTGCGCTACACATGTTCAATCTTGATTTTTGAAGGGATTTCCAGGGATTTTCCAGGAAAATTATATATTGTTTTTTTCAGCAAAGTCTGGGCTTCAACATGAAATGTCTTGTTTGGCCTTTTTTTAGTGTATTCTCAATACTTTTGGGTGAAATATGTGAAAAAAAATAAAACAAATCTATTTTTTACAATGTGTAGTGTTTTTTGTAATAAAAAATGTAAGTTTGTTAATAAAATATTATTGCGTGTGAAAGCCCTATTTCTCCCAGTTACAACGGTACCACATATGTATTGGTATACACCCTTTCCTGCCCAGGAAACTCCCCCAAACTGAAACAGCAGTTTAGGAGATTTCAGATAGGATACAACTATGCAACATGATTGCATAGTTGTAAGGGGTTAACTTAAAAAAAAAAATAGGGTCCCCCCTCCCGGGGGGGGGGGGGGCTCATTTTTTTGAATGACGTAGGGTCCCCCTTACCCAGCATTTCCGACCCGGACCAGCTATGGGGGCTTGTAGAACAGGGCGCAGGGGCCAGCATTGGTGGCCCTTGGCCCTGCAGGCTACTAGCCCATATAGCCACTAAGTGGCCCGGGCCATTCTGCCCCCCTCGGCCGTTGGCGAGGCAGGTAATGGGGGGCTGGGGGTTATGGCAAGTCACCCGCTAGCCGCAGGGGATTGCCAGCCCCAGAGCCTTGAGAACTGGTATAAGGCGTCTCATGGACCCCTTACCAGTTCACAAAGGGTTAAAAGTAAAAAAAGACACAGACACAAAATTCTTTATTATTCTTTTTTTTACTTATACTTACCTCCCATCCAGTGTCCCGCGCCGCTGCAGATGACACTTGTCGGTGGTGATCGGAGCAGGGAGGGTGGGGGGCAGGGAGATCAGAGCCACCCTGCCTCCCACCCTCCCTGCTCCGATCGCTACTGACAAGTGACAGATCGGAGCCCCCCCCCTGGTGAAGAGAAGACCCAGGGAGAGCGATCGTGCTGCGAGGTGAGTTTGTGTCATTATTTTTTTTTTTCTTTCAGATGCCGCGGGGGGGGGGGGGGGGCTATTCCGGGCCCCCTTCTGAAGATCAGAGGCCCAGGGGCGAAAATCAAATGGCTGATTCTTGAAGAGAATCGCTGGCACTATCAACCGAGGGGTCAGGTAAGTCTGTATCTTTTATAGTTTTTTTTAATGTGGGTTTAAAGTCAGCTACGTGAGTTTCACGTAGTTGGCACTAGAAGGGTTAACCCTTTCGCTGCCAGCCTATCTGGAGATTTTGTCACCCTTGTTGCCAGACCATTTTGCACTCCCCATGTTCAACTGTGATTTCCAGGGATTTCCCAGGGAAATGATATATAGTTTTTTTCAGCAGAGTCTGGGATTTAACTTGAAATGTCTTGTTTGTCATTTTTTAGGTGTATTCTCAATATTTCTGGGTAAAATATGAGCAAAAAATAAATAAATAAAATATTTTTTACAATTGTAGTGTTTTGTTGTAATACAAAATGTAAGTTTGTCAATAAAATCTTTTTGCGTGTAGAAGCCCCATTTCTCCGGGTTACAACGTTACAACATATGTATTGATAGACACCCTTTCCTGCCCAGGAGACTCAAATTGAAACAGGGCTTTAGTAGATTTTCAGATAAAATACAACTGTGATATGCGCTATGCGCACCTTGCAGTTTTTCCAGAAAAAAAAAACCCTTTACATTTGAAATACCCCCAACAAACTATATATTCTCTGGAAGTACACACCTCAAGATTTCTAGGCGTACAAGGCTTGTTGACATAGGTCCAGTTTTCTGGAAGTAATCTCTCAATTAATTATTTGGTTGCACAGGGTTTCCCTAAAAAAAAGAGAAAAAAAATGAATCAAAGCCACATTTTCCTAAAAAACAATATGCAAGCAAGAAAAAACAAGTTAAATCTGAATAAGCAACATCCCCCGGACAGAACAATACCCAACATGCATAGGTACTGTTAAGGAATGAGTTGGCAAACACCCCAAAGTTAAGCATGTGCGTAAGAATAATTTTAATTGAAAATTGCAGCTCTGCTGACAAATTGCACACCTTGCACGTTTTCAACCAAAACAACCCTTTACATTTGGAATATCCCCCATAAACCATATATTTCCTGAAATTACACATATTAAGCTTTCTAAGCGTACCCAGCTTGTTGTAGTGGGCTCATTTTTCTGGAAGTAATCCATCAAAGAATTCTATGGTTGCACAGGGTTTCCCTAAAAAATGTATAAAAAAGCACAATAAAAAAACACCTTTCCCTAAAATATCAATAAGCAAACAAAAAAAACAAGCTAAGTCTGAAAGCGCAAGATCCCCTGAACAGAACAATACCCAACATGCATAGCTACTTTCAACCCTTTTAATTGTCAGCCTACTTGAAATTTTGTCACCCTCTGTTGACAGGTCATTTTTCACCATTTTGTGCTATGTTTAACCATGATTTTTGCAGGAATTTCCAGGAAAATGTTATATATTTTTTGAGGCAGAGTTTTGGCTTTAACATGAAATGTGTTTGTTATTTTTTTTTACTGTTTTTTAAAATATTAGTCAAAAAACTAAAAAAAAAGCCCCCAAAAGGACGGGGCTTAGCGGCAAGATGGCGGCGCCTGTCGGGAGAGGACTGCGAGAGGGCCTTTCAGCTGGAGAGCTGGGGGGGTGATCGGAGGCCCCCCTGGTGAAGAGGAGACCCGTCGGGTGCGATGGGACACTGAGGTGAGTAAATGTAATTTTTATTATTATTTTTTTTTTACATGTATTTCCGGAGGCTGCTGAAGGGGGGGTGGCTATTCCGGGCATCCCCCTGCACCTTGGGGGCCTGGGTGGGGGATCGAAGCCCCCCCAGATGAAGAGGAGACACGGCCGGATCGAACAAGGGGTCAGGTGAGAGTTTTTGTTACTTTACTTTTACTGTAGCAGGGGGGAAAGTCAGGCACATAGATTCTACTTGCTTGGCACTTAAGTGGAGTGGAAGTGAGCACGTAGAATCTATGTGCTTGCCACTGAAAGGGTTAAATGCCATCCCCATAAAATTTATGAGGTTGCCTCTCCATCAGTTAAACTGCCAGCCAGGTAAATTCTATGTGGCTAAAGCTGACTTACCTCAGGGGCATTAGGCTGCCCTTGGTGAGTTGCTTCCTGGTGGTCCTTTTAGAAGGAGCCATCTGGGGGGCAGGGGGAGGTGACCTCTTCATTATTCTGGTCACCCATTCAATGCAGGGGCCAAACAGAGGCAGCACACGGCAGCTGTCATCAACCGGTGGCAGCTTTGTTGTTTTCAAGGCAGCAGTGCCAGGGTCTAATTTGTCTCTTATAAGTTATCAGCAGCAGTTACTCCCTGCGTTATAGTTTGGGAATACTGAGGAGGCACCACAGGTGACAGTCAATGACAACATTGCAAGGTTAGTTGGGAAGGACTTTATAAAGTGCATTACCCACATGGGTGATAAGAAGTATTCCCAGAAGGCTTGCAGGGTGGTGTGCAGGAAGCATGGCATCAGGAAGGGAATGTGTAGTACTATTGCCCGACGTGCCCCAGCCAACCCGTTTGTGTTTTTAAGACTATTTTGAAGTGTACCACACCCAGTTAGATTATTGAGTTATGTATTGTTTGATTCTGCATTAGTTTTATATCTAGGGGAGGGTATCAGGGTAGCGGGGTTACCCCGTGATTGGACTTCCACAGTTTTTTGTGTTGCAGATACATGTACTTGGCTGTGGTCAATGTATTTTCTTTTCCTTTTAAGTTTCTTTTGGTACATTTAATTGTGGATACTCCCCTAACAATTGGTATTCAGGAGTAATGACCCCCAACTGTTTTGAGCAAGTGGTATTAAAGTGGACCAAAGCCCACCGCGATCGGCCCGGGAATCTATAAGATGTTCAGTGGAATTGCAAGCCCTTATGCTTGCTTCTCTGGGTTGGTAATCCTTAGAGGGGGGGCACACTGAGGTTAGGTGTTAGTGAGGTTAAATTTGAAGTCATTTTCACACCAAAAGTGTAAATAGAAAAGTGGGGTCTTATTTTTGGGGTATTGGGGTGAACTGGTAAGAGGTTCCCTATACCAGTTCACCATGATCAGGCATGGCATCTGCTGAGCTTGGAGGACGCCATGCCGGTAAAAGTACAAATTACCCATACCCCCATTTGGGGCATCGGGGAGGGTGGAAGAGTCCGGTGCCTATATCAAAGGGCATAAGAGCTTGTAACTTGTAGGGACAGGGACCGCCAATAGCACGGCCTCTGAGCCCTGGGACACAAGCCCTTATGCTTGGTGCCCAGGCTGGTAGCCTTTAAGAGGGAACCCTTTTTAAATAGGTAATAAATAAGATCCCCACTTTCCTGGCTTTAATGAATTCCGGTTAAGTAGCATTCAATAAAACAAGGGAAAGTGACAAAACAATTGGTCACACATTTTTTCTTTGGTTGAAAATTGCTGAAAAATTGAAAAAGTTTCAATGTTAAGTTGAATGCAGTTAAAGGCAGCATTCAGTAATACACTGAAAACTGAAAAATATCATTAAAAATAAAAAAATTCAGGCTATTTTTTGTTGGATAAAAATTGTATGCAAACAAAAATTCCAAATAAATTACCAAAAAATGTAAAAAAGTAAACCCGCAGGCAGTTTCAATGTTAAACTGAATAAAATAAAAATCCAATTAAAAAAATAAAAACAAGGACATTTTTTGATAAAGATTGTATCTAACAAAAAATGACAACAAAAAAAACAAAAACAGAAACCTGTTGTGATGCCCAGCGAGACACCAGCCTTCTGTAAGCAGGCAACCCCCAATCTCCATCGCCGCTTCTGCCTATAGTCAAGCCCCCGTTTGCCGGGACGCTAGGTACACCTCACCGGACATGGTTGCCCCCAGGTCTTAATAGGCGCAAAGGATGGCTGCTTACGGTAAAGGCCGATGAACCACGAGGGTATCCCAAAGCCGAGGTCGTTCACAGGTAGTCAATCCGGAGGGTGCGTCAGAGTACAGGGATGAGACAGGTGCGTAGTCAGGGGTAGCCAAAGGGTCAAGTCGGGAGGTCAGAGATCGCAGGGTATCCAGAGGGGCAGGCAGGTTCGTGGTCAGACAAAGCAGAGGTCGGTACAGGCAGCAGACAGCAAGGTCGATCAAGCCGGGTCGGAATCAGATAACAACTAACAGAATCACACCCTAATCACAAGCGACTATCACGGGCACTGAGTGCTGGTCTGACTCCATATTTTTGGGGGAATCGACCAATGGCCACCCTGGGGGGGGGAGTGTAAGTGCTGATTGGTGCAACTTACAATAGTGTGAGTGATTGGAGGCACTATCCAGGGGCTGGTCAGTCTTGGCTGCAAGGCTGATCAGCTCCTGATTCCCATCAGGTGTGGAGCACTCTGTGCTGCCTGCCACTCGCAGCACAGCGCCTCCTAGTGGCGAAATATACAGACTGCGGGATGCGCGCCTGCACAGCTAGAGAGGGGCGAGGGAGGCTGCAAGACTGACGCGCCGCGCTCCCAGCAGCAGGAGTGCTGCGTCGCCCCGTGGACGCTCGCCGCCGCCCCCCTGGCAGATGTAAGTTCCTTACACCCGTAGGTAGTTTCAATGTTAAATTGAATGTGGTTACAAGCAGCATTCAGTAAAACACTGAAAACTGAAAAAACACAATTAAAAAATAAAAATTGCATCCAAGGAAAAATGCCAAGAAATTGTATTTAGTGAATTTGTCTGTTTTCTGTAATTATTCAGAGTACTTTCCCTACCCCATTTTGATCAGAGCAATCTCCCTTGTGTTACCCCCTTATTTGCTCCCCGACACCCGTAAAAAAATAATATTTTTTATTTATATATGTATTTCTTTAATGTTTTAGTTTTCTGTTTTTGTTTTGAGTACTTTCTCTACCCCATTTTGTGCAGAGCAATCGCCCTATCCCTCCCCCCCCCCCATTTTCAGCCCTCTAGCCCTTGCTACCCCCATTCTACAGCCATTGAAGGCCCCTGAGTTCAATGCGACCAGTTCGTCGCAACCTCAACCAATTCGAACTTCTGTGGGTACATCACTAGTATTAACTCTTGTTAATCCTTAGTACTTAGAACTTGAATAATTCCCCCTTTTTACTCTTCTCCTCCTTTTCTGCCTCCCTGGATGAATTTGCAGAGTAAAAAAGATTTTCGCAAGATCATTATATCCTAGGCACGCAACATCCTTCATACTAAATATCAAATCTAACAAAGGCAAAATGTAGTTGACTCTAATATACCAGAAGTCTTTAGATCTTACTATAGAAAGGTCATGGGACAGATGGCTTCATTCCTAGGTGCTACAAGACCCGGCTCCATAGCTTGCCCCATTACTTACAAAAGCTTTAAACTATATTGGTGTGGAACATTCATTTCCAGTCCAATCTCTAGAAGGAACCGTTGCAGTGCTTCCCAACCAGGCAAAGACTCTTTACCTTTTTCAAACAGTTTGAACATTCTCCCAAGGCACTAATTTAAAGCTCTTTAATCAACATTTTTAAAGTTTATTTGGGGCTCTAGGGAGGAGCGTGGACTCCTGACTTAAAGCCCTACCATGCATTAATGGTACTCACTAAGTTTACTGATTGGAAATATGGAAGTAATAACAAACTATGGGTGCAACTAGAGCAGGAGTTCACGCAGTTTAACCTCTGCTCTTTGCTGTGGTTGTAACAATTGACAACTCTTAAAAGGACTCTTCCCCTTCCTAGTCCAGCAATTCTTTTCTTTCTGGAACAGGTTTCAAAGAAAATGTAAACTAATCCACAGACGATGCATGAATCAAGGATGTACTTCTAAACGAAAGGGTCCCTTCTTTGAGCAAACTAAAAGCACAAGTGCTGGTCCACCACCTTTCTTGGCTTCTCCACAGGCAGCTTGAAGCAGGCCTCTCCTCCAGAGACAAACCTAACAAAGCTTCTCTACCGTTCAGGAGTTCATAACTCAACCACATCCATTAGAAATGTAATTTTGCTATTCTACAAACTATTGGTTGGGACATACCATATCTCACCACTAGATTATCTAACCAAATGGGGACCAGATATAGGTGTTACATTCTTCAATGATGGCAGGCAGAAAAACTCACAAACTCTCCAGCACCAGTAGTGGACAAGAAAAAACTACAAACCACTTACAAGGTGGAATATATGTTCAATTAATATTCAGATATTCAATCATTTAACACTGATGAGACAGGTATATGCTGAAGATGCGACTCTGTAGTATTATACACATCTGGTGGGAATGTCCTCAAATCCAAAAGCTATGGGACATAATATTGAAGATCCATCTGGAAGTTTAGGGCTTTTACATTCCCAACTCTCCTAAAAGCGGCATTCTCTCCTTTATCCTGGAATTCATAGCAAAAACCAAAAAGAGGTCTCAGGTTCATTCTAACAATGGCTAGGACGATAATTCCTAGACACTCTCACATTCTGCAATGGTTTGCAGAAATGGATTCCATTATGATATTACGATAAAGGAATACTCAAGAAATATATGGCCACATGGACTACTTGGATCCTATATAGTCTGTCGCCAACACATCAGTTCTTGCTCTCTCCCTTCCCCAACCCCTCTTTCTTTCCCTTTTTTTTTCTTCTTCATTTTTTTGCTCTGTCTTGAGTAATTTATTTCAACCTGCCATAAAAAATCTTGATTCCCCCTTATCCTTTGTTATTTATTTTTTTGTATTACTATTACTATTTTTCGTTTCCTTCTCTCCCTGCTCTCCCCTCCCCCACGTGTTAACTCACCCTCTCTTCACTCCTCCCTTTTATCCCTTATCCAGCTCTCCCCTTTATCTACCTGACCTCCTTCAACTCTATTACTATCCTTTTTTTGGAGTATCCTGTAAAACTCATAAACTTCTCAGGCTACCTAACTTTTAGCCCTAAGCTTAAATTTTTTACACTCACTACATCTACCCTTATATGTCTGCTTGCTATTCAGTTTCTGCAAGTTCAACTTTACTAAAAATTGGGGGATATATGTGACGAGCCTTGCAGATTATTCTTACATATGCTTATGGTCGTTGCCCTCACATTTAATATGATTAGCCGCATAGGATGCACTAGCCTTAATAAGCACTGAATTCTAAGTGACTTTAGCCTGGGGACCCCTTCTTCCACGCTACAGGGAGAGCGGAAACAGAGAATGCTCATGAAAACCCTGAACCTAAGTAATCCCATCATAGTAATATTTAACATTATCTGATGTTTAAAAATGAAAGTGATACACAGAAAGGCCGGAAGTCCCACACCTTCCAAGTCCACCCACTATCATATATGGCACCACTGCTTAGTATATTATACCGAATCAATGTTTATTTACAAAAAATATACAAAGGTCTATGCTCACTAAAGGCTCATTAAAAAACACAAAAGACACATACAAAATCAATAAGGAAGGAAGGAGAAAAAAGAGTGGGGATGGGGAGGACTGGTAGATGGTACAATATTAATTCAGTAGTTAGTTCAAGTATGTGGGACTGTTGGACATTTGATGAGCCCGGCTTTCTTTCCCCCCAAGTCATCAAGCAAGTTCGTTTATGCATGAAATTTCCAGATAACTGAAGATAAGCAATAAGTGGACTGGCTCTGGTTCTCTGGTTGTGATACAGATGTATTAGCCCCTGAGCTCCCCCTCCCTTTCCCCATCCCTCTTTTTGTCCCCTCCCCCCCCTCCCGTTTCATACTGTATGTCTGTATATTATTTGTTTTGTATCTACAGTTGGTGCTGTATCCGGAGGGGACTATCTGGCAGTTATGGATGAGACCCTCCTGGAACACTTTTGTTTACTAAGTTGGAGGAATGGGGCACCCAGGATGGTCCCTGTGTGTGGCACCCTCATTGGGGTATATTTTGGCCACTTACGGTCTCCTTCAGTTTATCATAAGCGGGGTGTGACCAGAGTATCATAATAACAACATGTGTAGATTTGGTTTTAAATATGGTATCCTCAGCTTTACTAGCTGTTTCCATCCGTCAGTGCTAGTTTGTTGGATATGCCCATTTTGGGCTTCACATCTATGGGGCGGCATGGATATGGGGATAGCTTTAGGATGGGCCAGGAGCTCTACCTTCAGCTCTCCACCTATGCACTTCATTAGCGATATAGATGGCCATAGTATAATGTCAGTTTTACAAGTATATAGCCCGCCTTGATTAATAGAGGATAGGTTTCCATTGTGCATATTGTTATAGATTAATAGTTTTATATTTTCATTATTTTCCTTTTATGTAGTATTTAGATGTTATTTGTGGGAATAAGGTTTATAGTTAAATAGTTGTTTGTTTAGTACATATTTGTGTATACTGACCTGTCCGCGCTCCTTCACATGCCCACTATTGTTGTTGATTATCTGTCATTTTTACTGCACACGCGCCCTTATGGGTGCTTGCGCATCGCCACACTGTGTGTGCCACCGCTCTGACGCATTTCCGTTTGCGACGGAGCCACTTTACTGCCGGGCGTGCTTCCGGCCGGGGCACGCTCGACGGGCGGCGCGCACTTTGGCGGCGATATGTGTGATGGGCGGGGCTGGAGCGCCTCAGGCTGGTACATAAGTAGGTAGGTGTGTGGGTTGCTGTATGTCCTGTGACGTCACGTAACGCGTAGACGTTGGGGCGGTGGGCTGGTCGGTCGCTCTGTATGTAAGATCTGTTTTTATATTGGGTATTGTATTTCTTGTGTTCTACTCGGCTTGTCCTCACTGTTTTATTAGTATGCATATGGTAATTTATAGGGAGAGGGTATTGTATATTAGCACTTGCACTTTCAGCATGTTTTCAGGGTATTAAGACATTGATGTTTCTGTTTATAATAGATTTATCTATATGCACTGTAGCACTTTCACTTTCATCAGCTAGGTAGCATTATTAATGTTATTTTTAACGTATATGACTATTATGACCATGAATTAATATTGTACCATCTACCAGTCCTCCCCATCCCCACTCTTTTTTCTCCTTCTTTCCTTATTGATTTTGTATGTGTCTTTTGTGTTTTTAATGAGTCTTTAGTGAGCATAGACCTTTGTATATTTTTTGTAAATAAACATTGATTTGGTATTGCTTCACCCCTTTTGTGCACACTGCACAACAAACAATTGTATAGCCCAGTGCAGTCTCACAATTTCTTTTCTTATTATAAAAATGAAAGTGGAAAATGAAACATTGAATGCTCCTTGTACCTTTAATACCCCGATTCCTGTAAAAAACAAAAAAACAATAGCCAGTTATTTTCCTTCTTATCTCTCTAAACCCCCATGAGACCCATTTTCAGTCAAATATTTGAATAATATGTAAGGAGTAGCAAATGTAATGGTAGGGCTGGTATGACATAGCTGTTCTAATCACAATAAAAGTTACAAAAGAGCCTACATAACAAAAGTGAATTCTTTTAAGACGTAGTATGACAAGGAAGTAACAACTGCAAATGTATGAAATCATTTACACTCCTAACTACAATAACTGTGAAGATGTTAAAACCAACACTAATAGCAGAAACAAACACTTAGCGTCGGGAAGCTGTGGGTTTAAATGAAGCAGCAGGCAGAAGAACAATTTAAATAGAGTGTACTGTAGCTGTGAAATGCCCTGCTGTGGGTACATTCAGCTAGGAATTGCTTTTAGTTCATCGCCTTCTCTTTGTCTTACAAATCAGCACATTTATATGCTAAATAACCATATCTTAGCAAATATTCAATTCTCTTTTTAAACTAGGTAACAATAGCACAACAATAGATTTTTCATTAGGCATCAGAAATGTACAAGATAAATGGACAGGAAGAAAAATCTCTGTAATGATAGAAGTATTAATCAGATTGTTGTTTTATACATGTTTTGTGAGCCTGAACAAGAGAATGGACTTCTGCTCTGTTAATTGTAAGCTCCCAGATCCCTTACTTTGGTTTGTATTTATACATATTGGGCCTAAAAGCCTTGACACCCCAAAACATAAATTTCACACTGGATCATTTGTATCAAATACCTAGAAGGGGCTTCCTGGGTGAAAATGTAAACAAATGATGCAGTAATATATATAAAAAAGGAACTAGTTATCTTACCTCTGCTGCCAGAGAGTGGCATGTGAATGACACACCAGAATTGCAGATATTGACTCTCATTATGAATTGGACTCCTGCTGCTCACCTGCCCTCAGTGTGCACCATACATTCACTGATCCACTGATGGTCAGGTTGCTACCAATCTTCCTCCTGCACTCTTCTTGGGTATCCTCGTATTTCTTCGCCATCATGAGGGATGGGAAATAAACACTCTATAATGTAGCCATTTTCTTCTCTGGGGTAAGCTTACAAGTGGTTTGGCTGTTCCCAGCTCCTGGCTCCCGCAGAAACTTCAGTTTATTAAAAACCTCAAAAGACAGAGGTGTCTCCTTCTTAATGTATGCCCCAAAAAATAAAAATAATAAATAATACAGATTGAGAAAAATAAGAAAAGGTAATCTATGAAGTCCTTGTTAATCCAGGATGCTTAAGCTATAAAAATCCAATGTGCTGTTTGTCTCTTGACATCTGGGACTAGTCATTCCTATTTGTGATGAAAGCATGTCAAGAAGCATACCAATGAGAGGGAAGTTGTGTTAACCATAGCTCACAAAGAGCTATACTTCATTGCAAGCTTATAATATCTAACAGCGGGGGTGGACTGGGGCTAAAAAACGGCCCAGGACTTTTTGAGGCACACAGGCCCTGTTGTACTGTTACTGACCCAGTATGGTATATTAACCCTTTAAGTGCCAAGCACGTAACACCTACGTGCTGGCTTGGCTGGGCCTTAAGTGCCAAGCCCGTAGGTGTTACGTGCTCGACTTTCCCTGCTTCTAGTATAAAAAATAAAAAATACTCACCTGACCCATCGTTGGATCCGGCCGGGTCTCCTCTTTAATTTGGTGGCATCCGATCCCCCGTGGGGGGTCGGATGGCTCCAGGAGAGCCCCCGGAATAGGCCCCCCCGCTTCGGCAGCAGCAGCTGCTGACTGTAAAAAAAAATAAAAATAAAAATGACATTTGCTTACCTGTGGTCGCGCTGCCTCCCTCCGGGTCTTCTCTTCACTGGGGGGGCCTCCGATCGCCCCCCCAGCCTCTTCGGTGGCGAGGAGAGGGCAGAAAATGCCCTCTCCCCCCACTTCCTGCATCTCGACTGCTAGCCCCGCCGGGTGACACAGGATCGGAGGTGAGTAAAGTAAAAAAAATAAAATAATAAAGATCATTTTTTTTTATGTGTCTGTGTTTTTTTTATTCCACATTTAACCCCTTGTGAACTGGTAAGGGGTCCATGTGACCCCTTATACCAGTTCACAAGGCTGGTGACTTGCCATTAACCCCCGGCACCCCCATTACCTGCCTGCCCAGGGGGGGGGGGCAGAAGAGCCCGGCCCACATAGGCTATGTGGGCTCGTAGGCTGCAGGGTGGGGGGGCCAGAAAAGCTGCCCCCCCCCACTCTGTGCCTACAAGCCCCCATAGCTGGTCCCGGGCTGGTTACTTTGGGTAAGGGGGACCCCACGTCATTTTTTTTGGGGATTTTTAAGGGTTTTTAACCCTTAAAAATCCAAAAAAATATGGGATCCCCCCCCTGGGAAGGGGAACCCTATGTAATTTTTTTTTTAATTAACCCTTTGTGTTCTGTCATCCAGCAGCTATAAAAGGCTTCCAGCAGGTGAGCAGAAGCCAGTGATCGCCGAGGGACACAGTGCTCCAGGATGGATGGGAGGTGAGTATTAAAAAAAATAAAAATAAAAAATAATTTTTTCTCTTTGTGTGTGTCTGTGTTTTTTGTTTTACATTTAACCCCTTGTGAACTGGTAAGGGGTCCATGACCCCTATACCAGTTCACAAGGCTGGGGGAGGTGGCAAGTCACCTGTGACTAGCGGGTGACTTGTCATTAACCCCCAGCACCCCCATTACCTGCCTCCCCAAAGCCCAGGGGGGGGGCAGAAGAGCCCGGGCCCACGGGCTATGCGGGCTTGTAGCCTGCAGGGCCAGGGGCACAAAAGCTGGCCCCTGTGCCCTGTTTCTACAAGCCCTGCATAGCTGGTTACTTTGGGTAAGGGGGACCCCATGTCAATTTTTTTGGGATTTTTAAGGGAGGGGGGACACTATGTCATTTTTTTTTCTCGATTTAACCCTGTGGATGGTAGTTGTATTTTATTTGTAAATGTTATAGATTACTTGTTTCAGTTAGGGGGGTCTCCTGGGCAGGAACGGGGGGCTACCGATAAATATGTGGTACCGTTCTAATCGGTAGAAATGGGGCTTTCACATGCAATATGCTTTTCCTTAATAAAATACATTTTTTATTTAAAATAAAGGAGTCAATTTTCTAAAAATGTTTTTATTTATTTATTTATTTATTTTTTTACTTAATAATATTGTAAAAACAAAATAAAATTTACAAACAAGACATTTCCTGTTAAAGCCTAAACTCTGCTGCAAAAAAATATAAATATAATTTTCCTGAAAATTATAGCAAAAATGGCGCAAAAATGGTGCAAAATGGGGAAAAATGACCTGTCAACAGAGGGTGACAAAATCTCAAGTAGGCTGGCAATTAAAAGGGTTAATAGTACCTCTGCATGTTGGGTATTGTTCTGTTCGGGAGACCTTGCGTTTTCAGACTTAGCTTGTTTTTTCTGGTTTGCATATTTATATTTTAGGAAAAGGTGTTTTTTATTCAGCTTTTTTATACATTTTTTTAGGGAAACCCTGCGCAACCAAAGAATTCTTTGAGGAATTAATTCCAGAAAGATGAGCCCACTACAACAAGCTGGGTACGCTTAGTAAGCTTAACATGTGTACTTTCAGTGAATATATGGTTTATGGGGAATATTCCAAATGTAAAGGGTTGTTTTGGTTGAAAAATCGCAAGGTGCGCAATTTTCAAGTAAAATTACCGTTACGCACATGCTTTACTTTGGGGTGTTTGGCAACTCTTCCCTTGACAGAACCTATGCATGTTGGGTGTTGTTCTGTTCGGGGAATGTTGCTTTTTCAGATGGCTTTGATTCTTCTTTTTTATCCTTTTTTTTTGGGAAACTCTTTGCAACCAAAGAATACATTGAGGAATTACTTCCAGAAAACTATGGGCACATCAACATGCTTGGTACACCTAGAAAGCTTGAGGTGTGTACTTCCAGAGAATATATAGTTTGTTGGGGGTATTTCAAATGTAAAGGGTTGTTTTTCTGGTAAAACTGCAAGGTGCGCATAGCGCACATCACAGTTATTCACTATATTATTCACTATATCACAAATTGTAAAAAAAAATTTTTTTTAATTTTTTTTCACATATTTCACCCAAAAATATTGAGAATACACCTAAAAATTACAAACAAGACATTTCATGTTAAAGCCCAGACTCTGCTGAAAAAAACAATATATAATTTTCCTGGGAAATCCCTGGAAATCCTTTCAAAAATGACAGTTGAACATGTGTAGCGCAAAATAGTGAAACATGGTCTGGCAACAGGGAGTGGCAAATGCTGCAGGTAGGCTGGCACTGAAAGGGTTAATGTCACACTATATATTGTCAGGACCTGGGGTGCTAACGGTGATGACTCTGGAAATAGTCCTTAGTTGAAATAATAAGCGGTTTATTGAAGACAAAGTCCAACAGAAAAATATAATACAGGGTACAATGCAGTACAGTCAGCGGTTTTCTCACCAGCGTTAGTGATGTCCAGTGTCTGATAGCTACTGAGTATTGCAAGTCCTCGATATCACAGGTCCACTTTCAGGGCATACAAGCCCAGGCTGCTAATCCACAGGCTCAACAAAACATAACACATAAAGTCCTTCGGATGCAGTTCAGACTTGTAGGTTTTGGGAGCAGCAAGGCACGGGCTTCTTATCCCAGTCTCTCCTTCTCCACACTGGAAGCCTCAGCAGCTCCTTTTATTAGGCTTTCTTTCTTCAATTAGTCTAATCACCTGAAAAGACCTGGGAGTAGGGGAAAAACCCATAGAGGACTGGGGATGTGTACTGTAGCTCTGTTATCTCGGCATGGATTGTGCCTGGCTGAAAAAAACCAAGGGAAATATATACACCATCCACCACTTTTCCATACATTTTACAACTATATATATATTTTGTTATGGGACAAAATATATATATATATTTTGTCCCATAACACGCACCCAGTGTGTAGAGGACAGAAATAAGAAAGAAAATATTATGAACACCAAATGGTTTGCTAAAATCCCCCTCCTAATCACCCCAATACAGACTGCGCAGAATCATTCCATTACAGCCAGTGAGCAGCATCCCTCATTACAGCGAGTGAGGGGCATCCCACATCAGAGGCAGTGGGCAACATCTCCAATTACAGGCAGTGAGGGGCATTCCTCGTTAAATGCAGTGTGAGTCACCTTCCATTACAGGCAGTGTGCGGCATCCCTACATTAGTTACTGAGGGGCATCCATTCTTACAGGCAGAGAGGGGCATCCCTCATTACAGGCAGTGGGGGCATCCCTCATTACAGGTAGAGAGGGGCACCCCTCATTACAGGCAGAGAGCAGCATCCCTCACTACAGGCAGAGAGGGGCATCCCCCACACCCTCCCTTCAACGCTGGACAATAAAAAGGCAGCAGGTGGGCAGGGTAACCAATTAATGCCTGCCCACCAGCCACTGCTGCTGTTCCTGCCGCTGCCACCTTCCCTCCCTCCGATTGTTGCATGACTCTTCTCCCAGCAATGTTTCCCCTTTAAATCCCTGTGTCAAGCAACAGGACAATGCATGTTTTGGCCTACCCATTTTGTCTGGCAAGTGACCTCGCCAGTATGTGCATATGCACCACTGAGTAGACGCATGATGCTACTCCAAAACAGCATGTGCGTAGGCATTTCCAAATAGCTCCCTTTTGCTGTGGCAAAACTGGTGGAGCTCTCCAAGCTACCATTACTGGCAGATTGGAAGGCATATAGCCTCGCTCCTGTCTCATCCTGCAACAGTGTCCCCTACCCCTCAGCGTACACACATCAGAGTCCCCCCAGTGTCCCCAAGAAACAGGTGTGGTACATGTTACAGTGGTTGGAGCGTATGGCTGACTGCATGTTAACTAAGACATATGTGGTGTGGCACACTAAGGTTTCTGCCACTACTGTGCACCACGCCTGTGCCTTGGTTTGTATGCCTTCGGTTCGGAGGACAGTCTGTCACCTGTCCACCCATTTGCCTGCTTTTTAAGTGGCAAACATGCGTAGGAAAAGCATAGCATAGCATGGGTACTTACCAGCATAATGTACTCCTGCTCATCAGGGGTAAACAGGGAGGGTTTCATGGTGCAGAGTTTCTCTTCTGGCTTCTTCCAGCAGCCCTAGTGCTGAGGCGCCCCAGCACCAATGCACCCCAGCTGATCCCAGAAGTGTTGTGCTAGCTGACGTGCAGATGATGTTGTAGTCTCTAGATTGCAAAGGCATGTATCTTGTTAAGTAAAGTCTTAATTGGGGCCCAATTACCCACCCACCTGCCAACCTGACAACTGTACTTTGATGGCAATGATTACTCAGGCCAGAAAGATGCCTCAAGGACACCGACCTCTAAATGGTGGTCCAGAAGAAAATAAAATGGAGGCAGGCTGAGGGGTAAGTGTGGAGGGCCAAGAGGGATGCTTGTGGTTTACACATTTGACCACTCATATGCTCATCTTCCCTGGAATTTGCCCACGCAGAGCAGTGTGTTTATAGGCTTTTGAACCCTTACACCTAACAGGGGGTGTGGGGGATCATCAACTCGTGGGCAGTAACTGTGGGAACACGCCCACCAGTGGTAAGATTTGCCTCCCCAATGCTGAATTTGGAAGGGGGAAGGCCACAAACCCCAAACATTTGGAACAACCATGAGTGGCCAGACGCACGCAACAACAGTGAGTGCTTGCTTGGGATACACATGTTTGCAAAGCAAGTGCACATATGTGTTTACCTACAATTGCAATCCATTACAGACCTTTTAATTGTTTGTAAAGGTGTGGTGGACCCATGTCACTGTGGTGCCCAGTGTGTACCCCATGTTGAGTAGCTTAAGAAGTGCAGCTAAGGAATGTGTTTAGCTTACATTGTTTCTCCATTTACTTGCAGCACACATCCAGCCACCAGCCATGTTTCCACCTCAAAAACACACTGGACCTCCAGCCACCCCATCTCTGCATCCTACCCAGGAACCAACACCCAGAACTGGACCAGCAACTAGCCTGACTAGCCGAAGTGAGGAGACTCCACCATTAAATGAGGTAAATGTGGGGCCACAATGTGCTGATGGAAAGGTTCATGGGGTATGTGTAGGCTCAAGCTAAGGCAAATAAGTAATGTATTTGCTGTGTTTGCTGTGTTGGAACGTGGCCCCAAACAAACACTAATGTTTATTCACACAGACCCTACCTCTCCTGGAAGCGATACAGGACATGGAGGAGTCACAGGGCGAGCTGAACCAGCAGCTCCCACCCAATACGCTGTAGACACCAACACTTAGTCCAACACTTGTGGAACCCACCTCCCAGCTACAACCCCCTGGACCTTGGGCATGATTCTACAACATTGGAGTCCATCAAGTGCCCAGAAGCTGCAGCCCTCACACACAGGTGCCAAATTATCGAGGGAGATTGGCGTGCCAATAGCTCCACCTTTCACAAAGTACTTTAAAGTTGTGTGGAGAACTGCCAGTCTGATCCACGTGGACCTGGCTGTAGGGGTGGTTGAGCAGCAGTGCCTCACCTCCAATTTCAAGGTGCTGATTGCCCAATTTGACCGGCTGAATACCAACACATAGTGAATGCTGCTAGATGCAAGACAGGCAACAACCAGAGAGGACCAGGCAACCTTCCCATAATCTGTCAGGGATGCTCTGGGTACCAGAATATAGCCGCCCAGACACCTCCTCAGTTGTGGCGGGGGGTTCCTGCTCCAGATAAGACGCCACCTTCTCCAGCAAGGCAAACTTGTGTAGGGCAATGCAGGCAACAATGTTCTTGACCACCTTGTCTGGCTTGTAACCAATATGGTCCAGAAAGCAAAAGCGGATCTTTAATAGCCTAAAAGCCCGCTCCACCACAACACAAGTCTGGCGGTGGGCACGGTTACAGATCTCCAGGCTTTACGTCTGGGGGCACAAATAAGTGGTTAGCAACCAGGGCAACAGGGGGGAATGGGGACTGAACTCAGGGACATGAGCACACAATTAAAGAGGGAGGGCAGGGAGACAACAATTAAAAAGACACACAAATACATCCTATGGGGCCCAGCTGCTAACAACATACAACATTGCAAATGCAAGGCTAATGACAGAAATGCAGAAAGTTAACACTAATACACACACCCAGAAGACAACCGCCGTTTAGATTGCCAGTCTCAAAGCAAGAACAGAGACTGGATCTCCACAAGATGAAGGTGCCATGGCTGGAGCCTGCCAAGAGGCTAAAAAAAACATAGATTGGGCCCCGCCACTCACTGGACATTCAGTGAATGCCCTATCTTACAGTTCCTGTAAGAAAATTACAACAGACACAGGTTAAAACACTAGCAACATTAGGGTAGCAGTAAAAAAGCAAGCAGATACATGGGCAATCTAGACACAGTGATCAGAGTGGCCAATGATCAACAAGGATTAGCTAGTTTAGGGGAGCAGAACAAAGGCTAGGCTAAGCAGAGGAGACTTGGCATAAAGGAGAAAGAGGACCAATGAGCACTTAAACATACATATACACATACTCCTGCGCCACAGGAGGCGTGCAGTCAACGGCACCCATGACATTGGGCATATTTGTAATATTGAAATAATCCAACTTTACCATGTTCCAGGCTGCCATGCTTTTAGGAATTTCTCCTGCAGGGCAACCATGCCATCAATTAATTTAGTCAGGGAGCGGCTCAATGAATGCTGAGACATGCCAACAGCTAGTGCCCCAAGCCTCTGGAAGGTGCTATTCGCTAAAAATGTAAGGCAGCCAACCAATTTGGTCATATCATCAATCAAACCATCAATCACCTGCCCCTGCAGGTTGGCAGGGCCAACCACCTGATTAAAGTCTCTATAGAGAAAGCCGGTTCAGTCAAGTTAATTCAAATGTTGGTCGGACATCTTATCAATGTGGAGATGACAGCAGGTTTGCTTAAGCTCTGGAAGGTACAGGTGAGCAGCCCACGGCACTGCCGATGCTCATACCCTCATCGAGTGCAGGGTGCAGGGTAAATCCGTACACTCATGAAAGCAAGAACGCAAAAACTCAGCCAGACACGTATTAATACGTCAATTTCTCATTTTTACATAACCGGAAAACAACAAAATTGGAAAAAAAGGACTATACTGAATCGCACGAGGCCAAAGATTGGCTGAAACAGAGATTTTGAAGCAATCCCGTATGTGGGAAATGTGTTTGGGACAGGCTATGAATCAAGTTTTATATATACATATAAAAAATGTACTATTTAATAGAACTGATGATTTTTATAACAGCTAGGACCTAGAGAACCAAGTGCTCTTAGAATGTAATTTTTCCAGTTTTGACAAAGCAAAGATCTGTAAGATTTTACATGCAAGAACAATGGTTTACACATGGCTCTATGTACACTATCATGTGTTGTTCTGTTGAGAATTACACTACAAAACGTCAGTAGCAGTTGACAAAAATCTCACAGATGCAGCTAATTTCACAATGAGACAAGACAAAGATTCTGGTAAACACTATTCCTTAGACACACACAATGAAGAAGACCATATATGACCTCAGTGATCTCCACAGGAAAAGCAATGTCTGCTACAAGTGCTGCTCATTGACACTACACCTCTCAAAGCCCTCTCAAGTCAGTCTAAATTGTTTCACAAAGGGAATAAAGGCAAAGGTAAACAGAATTCCTTACACACACAAGGGAAAAGTCCATATAGGACCTAAAAGGCCTCCACAGGAAAACCAATGTCTGCTACAAATGCTGCTCATTGATATTACACCTTACAAAGCTCAAAGGACAGTCTAAAATGTACAGAATATGACAACACAGATCACAGCATAGCTTTGCACACTAATCCAATAACATGTATTCTTTAACATGCAAACAGTGCCATTGAGAATGACAGAAAGAAAAACTGCCTTCGCCACATACATTTAAACTCACAATGTAGTGAGGTCTCCAGTGAGCTCACAGAGTGTAAGGTCCTGTTACTGTTCATTCCAAAAAGCCAAAATTGATATTTTCCCAACTCAGTAGAATGAGTAAGCACCACCAACAGATCTGAGAGCCCTGTGTCAGATTCAAAAAAATAAAGTACAAATTGTAAACAGCGTGCATGCTATCAAGTGTACAAGGACATTGACTTTCATTGTCTTCCTAGCTGACGATTTAGCAACAATGAAATTCTCATGCATTTTTCTCAAAAGGTAATTGTTTACTACCACAATATTTTTTTTCAACTCTTATTGAATCAAGGCCTTTGTGTGATAACTAAGACTGTTAAAGGCACCACTGTAGGATCTTTCACAGAAGACAAGGTTACAACTTAGCTTACTTTCGGGATCCTCAGTAATTGATTGGCAGCGGGGGATGATAACCGCTAACAATGCAAGCATGGGACCAAATGAGTGTAAAGAAACAAATATGTGGGTGGTAAGGTATAGATGTGAGTATCCTTACCTTTACCTTCACATGGATATGTATATTGTGAGATGTGTGTCACAAGATGCCTACATTTTTTTTTGTTACAATGGTGTAATAGGGTGAATATTCCTGGAGGTGTCTGTAACATGGAAGATAATCTACTGTACCTAAGATGACCATTTTTTCAGATGGACAAATTCTCCTTAAATTGTGAGAACTTAACACATCTCAAGGTTACTTTTCTATAGCAACAACATTGTATAATGTGTGACCAGTGTTGTGGTTATGAAAAACTACCCTAACAATTTGTTAATTGTGTATCACCTCTTGTCTTAAGACTCCATAGGAAAGAGGCACATCTTTTAATGCCTCCCCTGTTTCCCACAGGGAAATCCATGCTTTCAAAAGGGAGATATTAATTGTTATCAAGAGATAGGTTGAACCAAAAAGCAACAATGAATGCTGCTATTTCCCAATATTGAAAGTAAACTAATAGAGGACACCAGGTTAAATAAGAGTGGCATTTGACAATTGAAGGTGTCTTCCAAAATGATATCCTTCTGTCCAGACTAGAAGTTCTGTTATCCTTACTAAAAGTTTTCACGAGTCTACTGACTTAGTATTCACTGGAGGAACCCGAAAGGGAGAACAGACTGGACCACAGGCGCTACTGAAAGGCAACTGGTGAAGAGGCAGAGCTTTTTTTAAAAGCATTGAGCAGGCTTGATGCATAAGCCTCAAGCTTAAGTGGACATAGAGTCTCATAATGGACTGGAAGCATAAGAGTTTTAAGGCACACCTTCTCTATCTCTATTTTCTGCACACTATGGGGCAGGGGTGTGCATGTGCGCATTCTTCAGTGCATACACATATCTCCATGTATGGACAATTGTTGTGGAATAGGAGCCTTCATCTGCATGGGCGTAGCTTACAAGTGTGCACATGTGCATAAACTTGATATATTTAGTGCCTGGGCTGTCAGTCACACTAGGCAGGACTATGCAAAAACAAGCATTTACCTGTACTTCAATATTTTATTCTTCTTACTTTTTATAAACACTTTTATGGAGTGGACGTGGTAAACACCACACTTCCCTCACATAATGGAGCACCAGCCAAACAGTATACTGCAACCAGATATTAAAAAAATATAACATTTTATTTACATCAAAAAATGCTTAAAAACATACACAACACAAGACATTTAAAAACAAGGCAAATTCCCCTTGAATACTCTCCAATAAACTCCAATAATCACAGTATAAATGCTAATGCTAGTATAAGCTATAGGAAACCCTGAGTAATAAATGGACAAGGTGTTGTTTGTGCCGGCACTAAAAGACCCTGATTCACCTATATTATATGACTAAACCACCTGTCTGCAAGTAATCTATATCTAATACCTAACAAGTGTAATACCAATAACATGCCAAACCCCTATACAAATATATATAAATGTATATTTTTTGTTACCATAATACAAAACTATCCAATCTACACATACATAAAAACAAATAACAACTGTTTGGATATAACAATTATATAAGTCAAATCTCCTTGTGATTCATAAAGTGCTAAGTGCTAAAGAAGAAAAAGAACTGCAATAAATACCAGCTCTAAATATATACATACAAATAAATCTCCCATAAAATTCCCATGATATATCACAAAAAACAAAAGATCAAACGACCTAAGTAAATTCGAACAAATACAGACAGGTGGTCATACAATACCAACGTAACACAGCTATGGACTGTGTGCCAGCAAAATTCATAAGGTGTAACCCACAATCACAGGGCAGCCCATAGCAATAAAAAGAGGGGGAACCGTACTAGCATTAGCATTTATACTATGATTATTGGAGGTTATTGGAGAGTATTCAAGGGGAATTTGCCTTGTTTTTAAATGTCTTGTGTTGTGTATGTTTTTAAGCATTTTTGATGTAAATAAAATGTTATATTTTTGGAATATCTGGTTGCAGTATACTGTTTGGCTGGTGCTCCATTATGTGAGGGAGGTGTGGTGCTTACCACGTTCACTCCATAAAATTGTTTGTTCTTATTCCAGAGTGTGAGCACAGGTATTTTGATAGGTAGTGCACCCCAGATTATCTATCTATTCTTACTTTTTATACTTGGAAGGAGCTAAGGAGCTTGGGAGATATGAATAAGAATAGGTGAAAAAAACTGTCCAGTCAAGTCTTACTTCAGTAGTGTATAACCAGTTACTGAGATCCCCAATTTTAATTCTCGATTCACATGCAGCTTCCATGAACCACTGTCAGTCACAGTAGCAGCAGTAGGCCCAGTCCATTCATTGCCAAGGGTGGGGCCTGCCAAGACTTTACATTCCTCCTTCATTGCAGTAAATGGACTGGACATGCACAGTCACTGAGGGCGATGAAGGAGGAGGATGACGTTCACCTCCAAGTTGTCTGTAAATGGTGAACAGACCTGCAGTCTGGGACTCTATCTAGGAAAATGTTGACTGCTGAAGTAGGACTAATCAGGCATGGAGTAGAAACTATTTTGTACATCTAACCTGCCTGGATAGTCACTGTAAAATGACTCTAATTTATTCTTTTGCATGTGGAAACTGCTAGACTCATTCTGCTTTCATGGCCTAAATCTAACCCATTATAAGTATCTGGACTCTAATTCCACCTAAATTGATCCATAGGATTATATGTTGATTACTCCTGCAACCCTGCTTACCAGTAAAGACATCAGTTGGAACAATTGCATTTACAATTATGCTTTCCCCTCAAAGTTTTTTATCTTTCAACAAGAGAACATGTAGCACGACTCCAAACATTATACAGATGTGTCTACATTTAGCTCACCTTGAATTCAATTAAATACTCCAACTTCAGATTATATTTTTTTAAACTCAGCATTAGGATATGGTAACAAAATGCCAGTTTGGGATGCCAGCTGTGTTAAACCCCTACGAATTGCCAGATGCTTACCTTGCCCCTTGCTTTCATGGCACACGTGCTTGGCATCTATGCACTTTGTGCTCCCTGTGGCTGTGCCCAGCAGGAGGAAGCAGACACGCTCCTGGGTATGTGGCAATAATTTATTCATTCTAAACTGTTCCTGTATGTCCACCATGAAGAAGCAGCTTAAAAATCCAGGGACCAGTGTCTTCCCCTGTAACTGCCTATAAGACCTTTACAAGTGTTATATGGTGTTACAAAACTGAAATTAGAATTGTGTGCTCTCTCCAGTAAATGTAGGTCAAACAATATACATTTAGCGTCTGATTTATGAATACAGTACCATCCTGCACACAGCGATACATTTATGGTTATGCAATGTTCTATTTACCAGTGTTGTGCTGCTTAGAACTGCAGCATGGTGCACAATGGTGACACAAAAAAGTTATATTTCTGGTATGTACTATAGAGGGAACTTAATGAGCCAATAGTAAAAAAAGCCTATATAAAGTGCAGTGACCAACATCTAAAATGGGAGCTCACAAATCAGAGTCTTTATCAACACTTTTCCTGTTGTTTAACCCTTTAGCTGCCAGCCTAACTAAAGTTGACATCACCCACTGTTGCCAGACCATTTTTCACTATAAAAAATACCCAGTTTTACCAGTCATTTAGCCTGCACAGGCTAAATGACCCCTGGGCTCTTATGTCCCCCCGGGCTTTGGGGTGGCAGGTAATGGGGGTGGGGGGTCAATGACAAGTCACCCGCTAGCTGCAGATGAATTGCTAGCCCCCTAAGCTTTGTGAACTGGTATAGGGGTCTCATAGATCCATTGTCAGTCCATAAAGAGTTAAATGTAAAAAACACATAGGCAATATTTTATTATCATTATTTATTTTTCAATATTTAACTTCCATCCATCAGCAGCACCGTGTCCCACACTGATCACTTTGGGTTCTGCTCTGCTGCTGCTGGAAGCCTTTTATACCTCCTGGGTGACAGGTAAAGGGGGCACCATTTTTGGGTGGAATTTAAAAGGTTAAAAAAAACCCAAAAATGTCATGAGGTCCCCCCTACCCTAGCCAGGAGGCTTGTAGAACAGGTCAGCCTTGGTGGCCCCCCCCACCCTGTTGGCTACAAGCCCGAAATGTCTAATGGCCCCAGGCTATACTGCCCTTCCTGGGCTTTGGGGAGGCAGGTAATTGGGTGGGCCGGGGTTACTGACAAGTCATCCACTAGCCGCAGGTGACTTGCCAGCCCCCAAGCCTTGTGACCTGGTATAGCGGGTCTCGTGGATCCCTTACAGGTTCACAAAGGGTTAACTGTAAAAAAAACATACACACAAACATAAAAATTACTTTTATTATACTTTTTTTCCACACTGAACTCCAATCCTGTGTCCCCTGGCGATCCTATCCCCTGGCGATCTGATAACAGCTGCCAAGGGTGATTACTGGAGTGAGGCTGGGGCGGCAGGGGATCACATCCCCCTACCCCTCCAACCTCCCTCCAGTAATCGTCCTCGGCATCTGTCAGTTCCGAGTGGGATGACGCCATCTGCCCCACCCACAAGAGGCGGGGCTAGTGGCGCCGACATCTGAGGAGGGGCATCTTTCGGTCCCTCTCCACACTGAGGAAGATCCTGGGGGGGATCGGAAGCCCCCCCAGTGAAGAGGAAACCCGGTGGGAGGACATTTACAGTAAATGTAGGCGATGGCTGAAGAGGGGGGACACTTTTTCTGGCCCTCTACTGAAGCCGGAAGAGTCTGGGGGAATCTTAGGCACCCCAGGTGAAGAGAAGACCCTGCCGGTTGGAAAGAGGGGTCAGGTGAGTGTTTTTTTTACATTATGTGCCTGCTAGCAGGGGGGGAAATCAGGTACGTAACTTGTATGTGCTTGGCACTTAACTTAAGAAACCTCCTTCCTCATTTGTGGCTCCAGATACCCAATGTGGTTGCTCACATTGGTGGGGAGTGGCTTTAACATAACCACTCCCCCCACTGATTTCTTGAATGGTGCTCTCACATGTACTTGAATGCTCATCTGGGGGTGCACATGTGCAACTGTGGGAGTGCTCGTCTGTGCATCTCAGAGTGCGTGCATGTGCATCCAGGGGTGTTTGCAAATACATGTGTGAGGCGTGCATGTGGGAGTACATACGTGCACAAATGAGGGTATGTGGATGCTCATCTGGCGTTGCATGTATGTATATTTGGGAGGTGCGCACATGCGCCTGAGGAGGTGCCGGTCTTTGTGACTGGGGGTGTGTGCATGTGCCTGTGGAAGTGCCTGCTTGTGCATCTGGGAATGTGCACATGCACAGGATCTCAGACAAACCCTGCCCATTATGCTGATTTTTATGCAGCATCACAGAGCCAAGGACTTCAGAAGAGAAATCATATGGTGAAACTGTAAACCTTGATATCTCGGCCATTTCTTGTTCAATTTAAAAACGGAAAACAATTTAGGACAGTGCCAAACGTAGCACTGATGTAATGGGCTAACAATGGCCTTTGCCTGAAATATCACTTTAATGTCGTTTCCTGTTACAACTTATAGCTTTATGTTGTTTGCATCACTGGTACACTGTACATATGGGACTTACAGCATGATGATCTTGGCAGCAGTTTACTTCAAAGCCATGTTGCTGTGCATTGGAAAACCATTACACCAGAGGAAATGCATAGCAGTGTGAAATTACGCTGAATGGCGCACATCATAAATTAAGCCCTTACATATTTTCTGTTTAACAATCACAATGATGCATCATTATAGTCTACTCCTTTACACCAAATTGCTCATAATTTGTCTCTTTACTTTTTGAAACCACACTGTGCGGTAAGGGAAGCATTTGCATTAAATGAATTCATTACAATAGTGCATATGTAATAAGGAAATACAACCTTGGCTTCATATGGCGCAGATAATAAAAAAATGATTTGCTCAGTGATGTTTCTATTCCAGGAATGAATTAAGCTCCTGTTTCTGTGGCCAGTATGTAGACAAAGCTTGGAAAGCATTGAACTGGAAGACACAGGCAACACCACACAGTTCTAGCTAATCATCTGGAACACACAGGAGTGTGCATGTCACGACTGGGTGAAAGGTTAGTCAGTTAACTAGATATTATTAGAAATGTTCTACTGAACACTGCTTCACATGTACAGTGAGGTGACATGCTAAGCACTGATGATATTTCTCTGCTTATGCGCCATCGGTCAACCTATGCTTTGCTATTCATGAGAATAAATCTGACAAATATTGTCTTTAAATATATCTTTTTACCATGTCTTAACTCCCAATCTTGTGCAGGGGAATTAAGATGAATACATTTCCTAGTTTCAGCATTTGGGTGTAAGATGTTTTATAAAACTCTTGATAAACTAGGCAGTGCACCACCTAACAAATACAGTGCCCTCCAAAAAAAAAAAAAAAAAAAAAAAAAAAAAAATATATATATATATATATATATATATATATATATAATGGGGCCCTTTTATGATCTTGTGTAGCACATGTTTGGATGCACTGCCTTTTTTCGATTGGTTAATTTTTTTTAATTTATTTTTTGTGTCGGCACAAAAATCATAAAGGGGCCCCATTATTTATATTTATGGAGGGTCCTCCATCCGTTGGTTATTCCATTTATTGAACAAAGGTAGGGGTAGCACTTGGTCTACACCCCTCTCTTGGCTTTTTTTAAAACTCTTGATACTTATTCATCAGTGGTGAATGACCACTGTCATCAGGACTAACACCTCATAATTGGAATTCTCTTTCTCTCTTTTCATACCCTTGTACATTCAGAAACACAACCACAAACTATAGGTAGAGGGGTATTGAGTGATCACACCTATAAAACCCATATAAAACAGTACATATTTGCTTAAACTGGACCTTCACCCTGAATAATAGCCTATAACTTCCTTCACCCTGTTCATATAGGTTGCCCACATTAAAAAGCATCCTACCTGAACCTAGTACATTTTCTGGCCCTTTAAACATCCAAGATGGAGACATGGAGTCTCATGCTTCTTGCAGACAGGAAGTGTCTTCTGACTATTCCGCTCTGCATTCTGGGATTGTTGTCCTTTTCCTGACCCCAGTTCTCCTCTGTCTGTGCAAAGCACAGCTATAACCCGCCCCCCCCCTTGCAATTTTGCCCCTTCTCCTCTCCTCAGTATGCAATGCTTCTGAGACAAGATGGCGGTGCCCGTATCCTAGAGTCCTGAACAGAGTTGCAGCCCAGTGGGGGATAATAAGAATAATAAGTAAGTGACTAAAAACGTATTTACATAAGATGCTGAGGAATAGTTTTATAAGGGTTTGGGCTTTTTATTAAATGATGCTGCAGGTCTGGTTTAATGATTAATACTAAAAATCCTTGTTCATCAAAACCAGATTAATCGTTATCAATATAAATGAAAACAAACTGATCTTGAGAAATGTTAAAAACAGATAGAAAATGTGTCATTATCATGTGCATGCTACTTACACTGCTGGCATTTGCAGTTCTAAAGTTTCAGCCAGGATTCCTTTGAGAATAAGATAAGTAACATTGGCTGATGAGTTTGCCCAGGGACAGATGGCTTTCCGTGTATCAGACATCATAAGTAGAGATGAGCGAACCGGTTCGGACGAACCGGAATTCGATCCGAATTTCAGGAAATATTCGATTCGGCACGAACCCGAATATTTTGTGGTTCGTGCCGATCGAATTTTTCCTGAAATTAAAAAAAAAAAATGCCGGCATGGTGGGAAAAAAGGCAAACACTTACCTGCAGGTCCGGAGCGTGGAGGCCGGCGCCGCTCTCAGCTGTCATCTGAGGGCGCGTCATCAGAGGGCGCCTCTGATGACGCGCCCTCAGATGACAGCTGAGAGCGGCGCCGGCCTCCACGCTCCGGACCTGCAGGTAAGTGTTTGCCTTTTTTCTCAAATGCCGGCAAAAATGCTTTTTTTTTTTTTTTTTTTTTTGTTTTTTAAATGCCGGCATGGTGGGAGCGGGGCGGCCGGCTTTACCGGCCCGCCGGCCGGTTCCGCTGTCAGCGCGGAACCGGCCGGCCCGCTCCCACCATACCGGCATTTTTTCTTTTTTTTTTTTTCTTTGTTTTTGAAATGCCGGCATGGTGGGAGCGGGCCGGCCTTTTTTCCCGGCCCGCCGGCCGGCTCCCACCATGCCGGCATTTTTGATGGGGAACTTCGTAAAAGTTCGATTCGGCCGAACCCGAATTTCTTTGTGAAATTCGGCGAATCGGCCGAATCGAACTTTTCAAAAGTTCGCTCATCTCTAATCATAAGATATGCAAAACAGCTTAAATGGCAGTTGTTGCCCAAGCACACCACAGGGGTAAGAGTTCAGGTGGCAAAGAGCTGTATTTCAGCGACACACAAAACATCGCCTCTGTGGGCTTCAAAGACAGCAATTCACTTCACCTGCAGCATTTGTAATCGACATATAACAAACCTCTGCTGGGAGGGTTCTGGAAAATTCTTCTGTGTGTGGGTGGGCGGGGCCAGCCATGAGAGAGAGGCTGGCGCAGTCATTCCTGCAGGCTATAAAAGGCACAGAACAGCTCTGAGGGAGCAGAGTCCATGAGGTGGGTCAAAGGGAGCATGTCTGTGTTTGTATGCGTTTCTGAGCCCACATAAATTATAGGGTCACAGTGATGTTTTTGGTTGAAACAAACACTCTCCTTATTTACCTCACTGCTGAACTGTGTGAGGGGTGTAAAGACTTATGCCCTTATTCATCAAGCGATAGCGCCAGGTAGTGTCTGCAGAGCGCCAGGTAGCGGCAGCTAACGGCGACTACCGACTCCAGTACGCCCGGCGGCGGTCACAATGACGCATTTATCACGCAAAATGAGGCTAGCGCCGGCGAGAGCGACAGCAAGCGCGGGATTCATCATGAAGCCGCCTGGAACGAACAGCGCCGCAGCAAATTCCTTCACAGCGACACGTATTACCTGGCGCTACCTGCCGCTCTCCCATACATTTCAATGGCAGACGCTGCAATGATTGATTTTAGTTGTTTTTGGGTTGTTTTTGTTGGGACAAAATTCCACACATGTTTATATTGATATGTTTTATGAATGTGGCTGGTTATTGTTAATTTTTTTTTTTTTTTTTTTTTTTCACAATGTAATGTTGTGAGTGACATGGGAATTGCGTCTCCTCCACCCAAACTCATTGGCATCAAATTCCCTGGTTTTACACACAAACGGGCCTTGTAAAGCTATTTTGTAGCCTGTCAGGTTGGTCGGTCACGTTCGCTCTTAGAAAGTGTCAGCGCCCAAGCTATTCGGCAGCCCTGTCATTGATGAATCTGTGTTGGTCGGTGTTTGTGCAGTCGCTGTTTTAATTCGCTATCTGGCGGCGCGAGCGTCGCTGTGCCTCGCTGCGCTGCGTTGTGCGTCGCTGTGCTGTTCATACATGTGTCCTTCTGCCAGTTTCAAGGAATTCACTTTCCGCGACCCCAGTCGTTGTTAATGAATACACTGTAGTTGTGAGCGTGCCTGGCCACATATAGCAGAATTTACATTCAGTCGTACCAGCTCATAACAACCCGTTATGCATTCTCATGTGTGCTACATTTTCAGGTATTAGTCTAGTTTGATTGTGTGTTGAATTTTTGAAGGAATTTGATTTTTATATTTAAGCACAACGGTGTATGCTTTAGAAGGACCTATGCATTACAGTATGTAGATTTCCCTGCTAAATGCAGCTAATAAATCGTTGCGCCTTTGGCCCTAGCTTGTTTTGCAGCGTATTTTTTTGTTTTGTCCGCCACTTAGCGTGCCTAGAGCTGATATTAGCTTGTCCCTGTTGCGCGCATGTTTGTGTTCGAATTTAGAAGCACATTTGCTAGCGTCATATCCGGTTCCGGGATCCTCCTTTGCGTTTCAACGCCACCTTAAGGTAAAACTGTCTAGCGCTTAGGCCAATAGCTTGTTTAGCAGCGTATATTTTTGTTTTGTCCGCCACTTAGCGTGCCTAGAGCTTATATTAGCTTGTCCCTGTTGCGCGCATGTTTGTGTTCGAATTTAGAAGCACATTTGCTAGCGTCATATCCGGTTCCGGGATCCTCCTTTGCGTTTCAACGCCACCTTAAGGTAAAACTGTCTCGCGCTTAGGCCAATAGCTTGTTTTAAATAGTAATTTTAGTTTTTCCGCCACTTAGCTTGCACATAGCTGAGAATAGCTTGTTGCTGGGGCGCGGAGCGTATTTTTTTTTTTATTTTTTTTTTTTGGTCTAATGTTGCTAGCGTCATTTCCGGTTCCTGTTTCCTCCTTAGCGTTTCCAATATGGCTCCAAAGCGAAGACTGATGCGCCTCCCCAGCTCCTCCTCTGATTCCGGCCCCACCACCCCTCCCCCACCTCCCCCACCTACCTCACCTTCCCCAAATAGCCCCCCTCCCACCCCTTCCCCTCCGGGGCCCAGTAAGAAAAGGCGCACAAGGGTGGATAGCCGCGTAAATGGCCAGGTGGTCAAAGTGAGTTTTTTTTTTTTTTTTTTATGTTTAAAGTTGCTGAACACACAGGGGGGATAGGGTCTGAAATTTATTTGTTGTCAGACCAAATTTTAACAATCCCCGTGGGGCATCCCCATTGTGGATGTCCTGCTGGGATGCCCCCCCCCTGGAGGGGCCTAAAAATTACCTCTGCCCCGTCACATCTGTGCATGCGTGAGCTGCGCATGCCTATTGCGTTTACCTCTAGCAGGGTGTACCCCGGCGCCAGACATATTTGCATTTTGTGTGCAGGCGCACTCCCTGTTAGAGTCAAACGCCACATGCGTACTTTGCCGTGCAGACACAGCTGAGCTTGTATGCACCTCCCAACGGCCTTGGATGCGCATACAACACCGGCTTGGAGCACTGTGTTTGGCTGGCGGAGTGACGTGGGACTGTCCTCAGCGGTGTATTTGTGGCCTTCCAAGGGGGTTGCAGACAGTGGTCCACCCACAATATTTTTGGCACACCAAAGTGCACCCAAACCCAGATTAATGTTAATCCTGGGTGTGGGTCCACTTAGATCTTTTCTCTGTTTAACTGTTTATGACATTGTTCTGATGTCATGTATTAATTTTCCTTTTTTGATTTTTTGTTTTTTTTCATAGGACTTCTGCAAGTCAGAATACGACTATGCCCGAGGAGCTAAGAAACGCCTTGCCATGGAGGTGAAGGCCACTGTGTCCCGGCGCTTCCAGACCGACCTGACCATCCGGGCTATTCAGCAAAAATGGTCAGATTTCAAGCGCCGGGACCCAGAAGGCGTGTACCGCCTATATGATGCCTACGCATCAGGTAAGTTAAAGCTTAAGTTCTTTTTTGCCTTTGTGCATAATCATCTGCTAAGCTGTGTCCTTTTTTGCTCTTTAGATTAATTATTTCCTTTCACCTCCTCCACACAGATAAGCGTCCTCCCCTGGGGAAACGTGGGAAGGGATTCCTCCCCCGAACCAGGCAGGCGGACTCGGGGGAGTCATCGGGGGAGGGTCCCTCCCGCGGGTCCTATTTAGAGGACCCAGGGGAGGAAGGGGATGACGCCCCAGAGGAGTGTGCTGCTGGGGGGCAGGCTGGATCAAGCCTCAGCTCCTCACACTCTGCGTCTGAGGACTCTCACCAGGCAAGGGCCCCCTCTCAAGCAGGGAGTGAGAGGGAGGAGGGTGGTCCTTTGCCTGGTGGATCTTCGGAGCAGAGTGTGAGGAGCCGAGGCTCCCCGCCTCCTCCTCAGAGCCCTCCCTGGGATTCAAGTGGCGCTTCATCCCCTGGTGAGTGCACATGTTTTAATTGTTAGTCTGTGACAGGTTTCATCTGACCAATTTTGCTTAGCCCTTGCCATTCCTCTCTAATTTGCAGGGCATCATATAGGCGGCACCTCCATGGAGTTTTGGCGAAGCATTCTCCTCGGGCATAGTCGTGGTAAGTGTATGTTGTTAGCCATCTCAATTTGGAAATTATGTCATTCTTTAAAGTGGACCAACAAACATTGATGAGATTGCTTGGATTCTCCCGCCTTCCCTGCCCAATCACATCCCTCACCCTGGACCACCCCCAAACCAAAAACCACAAACTACTTAAGTCTTTGGGGTTGCCAGAAGCCATCGTCCCTGCCTCCTGTGTGGCACTCTAGATGTGTGTGCGCCTGCGCTATGTTTCATACTGGCATGCGCGTGCGCACACACTGGAGGAGTGATGTGCGGAAGGCAGGGGTGGTTGAAGCTTAAAATTTTGTTGCTCTGCCAAAGTAGACTAACACACTGAATATTAACAATCCTGGGTCTTGGACCACTTTTATCAGACACGTTTCCTGGTCCATTGTGTCAGCTGGTTTGCTAATGTACATTAACATCACAAACCCCACTACAGTGCTAGCCAACTGTCAACCACCCCTATGTTTCTGGCAACACCATGATGGGTGTTTGCATTTCTTTTCTTGGGTTAAGTTGTTCCCGCTCCAACATGTGGCCCACTATTAACATTAGCCAAACATCTGCAAATGATTCCTTTAAATAGCACTGTCTATGTTATTTGCACATTATCTTTAGGGATACATGTGTGAAGCCTTACAAATTGACATTAACTCATGGTCCAGGAAATATGCTAATTTAGGTCAACCTGTATGTAACCATGCAAGCCTTTGCATTTTCAGACTCAATAACCAGATGGATGTCAAATAGTCATGTGTCATTTGCCCACTAATTGTGTTTTTGCCTTTTGCTTTATGTTGACAGATGTTGCGACGCAGACGGAGCCAGAGACCCTCCTCCCCACCCCAGCTCCAGGGACGGCCAGCAGCATGGGCCCCCGCCACAGCTGCGATGGTGAGTACATCCCACTTCATATGCCTAAAGACTTGTGAAACCTATGTCTTCGAGTCACATCAGCAGCCAAGTTAAATTGACCTATGTGTTAATTTCACACACATCTCTATTCAATGTGTTGGCACAATAATCCAACATGCCTGTTTGCATGCTTGATTGTTGGCTCACATCCTTCATTAGGCCCCATAGAGACTATTTTTGCGTTAGACACAACCAAATGGGCCCGATTAGGTCTGGACCTGTAACATTATAGGGTAAACTCGTGGACTCGTTCGGACTTAGGCCCTGATGTTTGGCTGTTACTAAACACAAAAATGGACACACAGGGAATTAGACCTTCTTTGCTTCCCAAGAGTTAAACTGGAACAACAACTAGGATTTTGACTTTCCTGGGTGTTGTTCCACTACGGTGGGGCACCCCTGATCGGCACCGCTGTGTGACAACCCCCTGAACTCACGTTGACTCCCAAAAATGTACAAGCCATTGCAAATTGCCTCCTCCTCCGCCTCCCCCGCGCCCCTTTTTACGGGGGCGTGCCTGCGCCAGCAATTCACAGACGGCCGGCGCAGGCACGCACACGTCTAGAGGGGCACCAGGGAGGGCCCAGCGGCACTGCCACACAGAAACTGAGGTAGGTATTTTGGGGTTTGGGGGGTGTTTCACACCCAGGGACATCCCGATCTTGGATGTCCCGCGGGGAGGGAGGTGATGGGGCAGGGAATCTGATAGATTCCCGGGCCAATCACCCGTGGGTGTTGGTACACTTTAAGCTAAAATGTATGCTTGGGATGTGTTGTTCACATTCCTGCCAGTCAATAGTACTCATATAATGTTAACCAATAAGCACACAGTGGTCAACAATGTTAATGTGAGTGTCACCTAATTGGACACAATGACATTACATTGCTACATCTGTGTCTGTTGAGGTCACTGTCAAATTATTAATAAATTGTTGTTTCTACATTTCTACAGCTTGTGAAAACCAGCATCGCAGACTGTGGCGGGAGATCCGGCTCCTGAAGCTGATGCTGCTGGCCAGGAAGAGGCGCCGACGGCGTCGTTAGGGTGGGGGGGAAGGCTGGTCTCTTGATGGCCGTTGTTGGCCAAGGTTGGCCGTGTTGGCCATTGTTTATATTAAAAAATTTTTGATTCACATCATTACAGTGTGTTGCATTGCAAAGCCTAGTTTAGCTGTCTCCCAAAACATTTGTGGGTCAATGTAGCCATACCTTTTGAGCCATTTCAGGTGTTAACCATAGTAAGCTATGGGCTCCAATGTGTGGGCTACATTGACCAATACATTGACATATGTAGATCCAGATACTCATCCCTGACTGTGTTATTAGCGAGGTCTTAGGAAACACACAATTTAGAGGTGGGTGAAGCAAATATATTTACATAACCAAAAAGATACAAAATTAATATTCTTGGCTGGGTGGCCGGGGAGGTTGGGAGTCATTGCTAGGGGCGGTGTTGGGGGACAACAGTGCAGTAAAAAATATAGACTGCTGTTGTATGAGCTGTTGTAGCAACAACAAAGTTTGGTCCTGCCGCTGTATTGCCTCTGCCTGGCGCTGTATTGCTTCTTCCTGGCGCTGTACAGATTGCTCGATAACATTGGCAAGGCGACCAAGGTCCTGGTTCTGTTGTAGGTTTTGCCTTAACTGGTCCACCTGGCGCTGCAGGCCCTCATTTTGTTGCTGACACATCAGCACCTGATTTTCCAACGCCGCAATGCGCTCATTAGTTCCATCACGCGGCTGTTGGCGACTGTAGTCCTCCAGCATCCGGACCCCTAGTTGGTAGAAATCGGCACTGGTTGGTGCCACACCTCCTCTTGCTGTGGTTGGAGGCTAAACAAATAGTAAACCACATTTTAGTGAAACGGAACAAATGCAGTTATGCCCCTCCCAAAAGTTACCATAAACACTCACTAGACAACTTACCCTTGTCTGAGCCTCTGAAGCTTGGCCACATGGGACTTGGGAAGAGGTCCCAGCTTGGGGTTCTGGTTCCGCCTCCTGCCAAAACAACAATGAAAGGAAATGTTACATGTTGCTTCTTCCACTACCCACGAATATGCCAATGGGTTTAGAGGTCGTCTACATCAGCCATGTTACCTGCGTGTCCTCCGGCCCAGGTAGGCTCGAGGTATCGCTGCCAGAGAGTCGCGAATCAACATCAGAGATGTCGGGCAAGTTGGCATATGCTAAACAGGAAAATCAGGTTAGTAGGTCTGTGGGCCAAACTCTAATGTAACCTGGTTAGGCTATCGAGGCCATACCTCTAAAAAGTTTAAAAATACACACTAGACCAAAGGTCTCGGTTAAACTCAGATTGTTAACATGTATGTTACAGGACTAAGACGCACTAATTTCTGCAAATCTCATCATAAACATTGCTTAAATTAAACATACCCGCAAGATCCCAGATGTCTAGAGTGGGGTCCTCACTCGAGATTGGACCTTGAAAATAGATGTGGACACACAAGTTGCCAGAAGCAAGTGGCACAACATTAGAGCCAAAATACAGACTAGAGCAAGGCAAAACCACTTACCCTCATCTCTGGCAGCTGGAACTTGAGGGGCCCTTTCTGGACAGCCACTTCCGATATTGGGGTCAACTAAAACAAATTAAAAATGTGTCTAAATAATCAGCAAACTACTACAGGGAATGTTTGGCTAAAAATATGTCCGCAAATATACATTGCTATCACTAAAATAACTAAGAGACTGACCCTGGGGAGGCAACCAGCACTCCCAAGAGGCATCTTCAAGTTTACCAAGCAAACATGTAGCTTAGTAGACTAACAAAATTGAACCAGTGTAACCTAAACAGCAGAAAGGATACATTATGTATTGCTCTACACACCAACAGGGTCCTGTTGACCGGCAACATCGGAAGTGGGGTCCAAAGATGAACCAGTCACTTGGCCTACCAAGAAAAAAGACAAATGAGACACATGCACTTGAGTCAAAGTGGATCAAGCAAGGTGAACACATGCACTTACCGACATCCAAAGAGTAGGTGGGATCCGGAGGAGATGCTGGGGCCAAGGGCATGGGAGCTAGGCCAAAATAAAACCAACATTGAGCCATAGCTAATGTGCGTGCCAAAATACAACATGCATTAAGGTGTGTGAGCAGCTCTTTCACTAATATTGACTAATCAAGCCAAGTGTGGCTCACACATTGATATGCCGATATATGGCTACACATCTCTGGCATCCTACATATCTACACATGTTAGGGCCTTGTTAGTTACTGCCTGTGAGTGTTACAGTGGGCGTGCAATTAGGGCGCACGCACATATTATTAATAGTCAACAGGGCAAACCTTTCTTGCTTGAGCTGCTCCCACACCCATTTGTTTAGAAAAAAACCAGCAAACAAATAATGGGTAAATACCTTCAATGGCAGACTGGGGTAGCCTTGAGGTTGCTGGAAGGGCAGGAGCTTGGGTGTCCGGAGCCACATCCCGGACAGCAGCATGTGCACCTATGCATAAAGCAACAGACAGAAAAGTTACAAATGTTTTAGCTATAATGTAATACTTCACAGGTCCTACAGTTAGTTGGTCAGAATGTAAAAATGCTAATCACAGACATTAACATTAGGTTATTGTAAAAGCCAGAAAATATGTACCTTCAGCCCAACCGGTGGTGTCATCCCCAGGATCCACACCCTGCAGCCGAGCCAGTGGGATTTTGGCCTTCAGCATCTCCTCATACGGCCTGTAGGTACTCTTTGGAGCCTGGATGAACCCACTGTCCACATCAAGATCGTGATTCATCTTTTTCATAAGGGCCCCTCGCAAAGTGTAGAAGCGTTTCCTGCAGGATGGGCCACTACGTGGGTGTTGAGCTGTGCTACTAAGCTCCACACCAATGGCATCCCACAGTTTGCTTCTTTCTTGTTTGCCTATGGACTTGCTTTGGGAGCCAAATAGCAGCTCCCATTTCGCAAGTGTCAGGCGCACAAGATGATTATTCTCAGCCAAATTAAATTCAGGCTCCCTCTTGGCACCTGGGCGCTTAGCCTGGGGTGCTGCCCCACCTTCAGGCTGTGCCCTTTTCCGTAAGGGAGGTCTGCGCACAGCACCCACCAAACTCCTACTCGGGCCTGCTGTGGCCGGCAGATGTCCTGTATTTGGCTCCATCCTGTAGCTGCACACACACACAAATCAACACCCCACAAGCACGCATGCACACTACAGAATGGCATCGCAATCTCTTAGGCTTGGGCAGGTTTTATGTGCTCTAACAGCCAATCCAAAAGCAGCCCACTTAATTGATTCACACATACAGCCCAGTTCCTTCTAGGCACACCTCCACTGCACTGACAGAAGCATGTGTGTTAGCCAATTAACTCATTACAGACCTCATTAAACAAACAACACACACCCAAATCCAACAATGGACTGATGTATCTGCAACCCTTGTGACATGTGCTTAGCCTAACGGCTATATAAAAAAACAACAGCTTCACTTTCATTGGTCCCCACCTGATTTTTGGCCCATGTCCGTTAATGCACGCACGTTACGGCTCAAGTACGCTAGTAGCGCTACTAGCGTGCGCGTGCGCACTCTGTTTTACGCACACCTGGGTCGGCTAATTGGCGCCCGGAAATAGCAGAGCGACGCAAAAGGCGGCAAAGCGGACCTGTCACTTTTGAAAATGAAGTATAAAAGGAAGGAATGAACTAGGTTCTGCTATTCTTACACTGTGGCAAAGGCTGTGGTGTGGTGCTGTGCTCGCTTCCCTTAGCTCATTTGAGCCTCTGTCTGGTTTCTGTCCTCACTCTCTGTGGCTTGTTGGGTGATTTCTGACATCAGTGCTGTTTCTTTAGGAGCTTGGTTTGGGTGGCATCTGCAAATATTGTGTAGCATACAGCAAGTGAGGCTTGATTTTGGGGCCTTTTGTGGGCTGTGCAGCAACTCCCCTCTTGGTTGTGCTTAACTTAGAAAGCTGGTTTTCAGCAGGCTGGTGGTTTGGACCACTATAGTTCTGGTTTTGTGGTGAGCTGCATTGTAGCGGGTGTGTGTGTAGTGTGATTGTTTGTGTGTGTGTTGTGTGTTAGTGTTTTTTTTTGTTTATTTTTGTTTTTGTATATATCTTTAGTGTGTGTGATGGATAAGAGGGTGATGTATGGTGTCTGGGTGGATGGATGTATGTGTATGCTGAAAGAGCAGGAGGAAAGGGAGCGGGGTGTTGTGAGGCTTAGGGCACCCCGCTCCTTTGCAATCCGCCTTTCAGTATGGGACTTAAGTGACGAGCAGATCAGGAGCCGCTTCCGTCTGAATCGTGCTGCACTACAGTCCCTATATGATCAGATTAAGACCAAAATCGAGCCATCCACCAAACGCACTCACTCCATTCCAGGCATAGTACGCCTGTGTGCCACTCTTAATGTGTTGGCACGAGGGACCTTCCAGGCAACCTCAGCCCTCCTCAGCGGGATAAGCCAGGCTACTATGAGCCGCATCCTAATCCAGGTAGTTCTGGCAATTTGTGATTTAATCCCAATTTACATCAAGTTTCCTGAGGATGAGGAAGAGGTTGCCAAAATAAAACATGCTTTCTATCTGATGGGAGGGATCCCGAATGTGCTAGGGTGCGTTGATGGTACACATATCCCTTTCCGCCCTCCCCGTGCACAGGAGCTGTCCTACAGAAACAGGAAGCAGTTCCATTCATTTAATATCATGGTGGTCTGTGACCATGAGATGAAGCTGCGGGCGGTGAGATCGGGGTTCCCCGGCTCATGCCACGATTCTTACGTCTTGCAGCGGACAGTCCTGTGCCGGAAGTTTGATAACAACGAAATGCCAGCTGGCTGGCTACTGGGTAATAAATTAACCATGTCTATGTATTTTGCTAATATGTGGCCTAGTAAGGCAATTTTAAACAAACTACCACCCAAAAACATGTACTAGTACTAATTGCTGTCTCTCTCCTTGTGTTTTTTCTACAGCGGACAAGGGATATGGGCAGAGAACGTGGGTCATGACTCCGGTCAGGAACCCACGGACCTCTGCCCATGAACGCTACAATGCAGCGCATCGCAAGACCAGAAGCATTGTGGAAAGAACCATCGGCCTGCTGAAAGCACGCTTTCTCTGTTTGGCACGGCCAGGAGGAGAGATGCTCTACAGCCCACAGAAGGTTTCCAAAATCATCCTTGCCTGCTGTGTGTTACACAATATCTGTATATGTCACCGAATCCAAGCCCCCGAGGAGACAGCACTGGTGCCAGAAATCCCCAACCTGCCCGCAGATAGAAGTGAGGACACCCAGACTGGCGATGAGCTAAGGGAAAGGCTGATCACTTCTTATTTTGCGGTAAGCTAACTACCCTTCACTCTAATGCAAGTACTGCACTCCTGTTTAAATGTCTTTGACCTCCCATCCAAAAGAGCAAACAAACGCACTAAGGGGGGGTGTAAGATGACCCAAACCACTCTAAGGGGGGTGTAAGATGACCCAAACCACTCTAAGGGGGGTTTAAGATGACCCAAACCACTGTAAGGGGGGGTGTAAGATGACCCAAACCACTCTAAGGGGGGTGTAAGATGACCCAAACCACTCTAAGGGGGGTGTAAGACGCCAATGTTGGTTATGAAGTTATGCATTTTTTTAAAAGAAAACACAAAATAACTATAAAGATATATACTAACTGCACTTTTCTTAATTTTTCAGGCACAAAGAGATGCACCATGATCTCGACATTCCTTTTACAACCCTTTCCTGGACTTTACTTTTCTTTTGCATTTCTGCTGGACTTTTCATTTTCTATTTCATTTATGTTTTATTATTAATTTTTTGTTAGAGAAAAAATTAAAAAAAAAATAGATATATACATGTGGCTATGTGTTTAATTCTGTTGTAAGTTTCCTTTTCATTCTAATTCCTATTTTCATTTTCCTTTTCTTTCTCTGTCCTGTTTTTATTTTCCTTTTCTTTCTCTGTTCTGTTTTTATTTTCCTTTTCTTTCTCTGTTCTGTTTTTATTTTCCTTTTCTTTCTCTGTTCTGTTTTTATTTTCCTTTTCTTTCTCTGTTCTGTTTTTATTTTCCTTTTCTTTCTCTGTTCTGTTTTTATTTTCCTTTTCTTTCTCTGTTCTGTTTTTATTTTCCTTTTCTTTCTCTGTTCTGTTTTTATTTTCCTTTTCTATTTTCCTTTTCTTTCTCGGTTCTGTTTTTATTTTCCTTTTCTTTCTCATTGGTGATTTAATTGTATTTCCTTTTTAGGTAACAAATAAAAAAAAAAAAAATTGGGGCTATGTGTTTAATTATGTTTTATTTTCCATTTATATTCGAAGATCTGGTAGAATTTAATTTCCTTTTACACAAAATAAAAAATTTTTTACATTTCAAAACAAATGTGGCAATGTGTTTTATTCAGAAGGTACTGGATGGCCAGGACACAGCAAAGCTAACAGGCGCTGTGTAGAATAGCGTGGTCACACTGACTGACAGCGCCAACAAAGCTGAGGGCCAACATCATATTCAGCAATGTAGGCGTTGTTCGCAACAACGCCAGGTAGCGACTGAGGAGGCCTGCTATAGCGAATCGCTAACGCCCGCGGCTGACGCTAGCGGCGCTCATAGCGCCATACTTCAGTCGCTCATCTGTCGCTACCTGGCGCTATTGATGAATCGGCCTCTTATTTTTTATGTGTGTTATTAAGCACATTCTTGTTTCCCACTCGTTCAACATAACACTTCACTTGGTATGTTTTATAGCACAGTGGTCCTCCCTAATCTGACTTAAAACTGACCAAAAGCCTTGCATATTTTGAAAAAAAACTCCCTAAAACTCATGCCCGCATGATAGTCATCATCATTGTCGGCTCTTATATTTGCTCCTGCATACACTCAAAGCTCATTAGATTGCACTAGAGCGCAGTGCCAAAACTTGGGGCAAAAACAATTGTATTTTGAGCTGTATCAGAATTATTCCATGTAAAACATTCTAATGAGTTAAACAACACCTCAATTTTATTTAGACTACATGACATAAAATCACTATTGACAGTTACACAAAAAGCTGGCAATGATACCACAGCAATGTGTCCTTGTATATTTGACCATCTGTGGAAATTCAAGAGATGATGTTTTTTTCTCCACATGTTTCACCTATTGATTGGGCTTCATATGGGGATGAAACTCATACCTCTTTCATTTCATCTACAGGTGTATAAATAATACAAAATAATACACATTATGAGTTATGATGTGGTTTTCTTTCCCCTCTTCCCATTTTATGAATGGGAAATTCTTTTTCATTATTGCTATTCCCTTTAAATATAAGGTGTGTGGGTTATCTTTGTTAGTCTAATGACACAGGGATGTGGGACCCCGGAAGAGAGGCCTTTTCCCCACACTCACAATAAATGGGGTGCCCACAAATTATAGCAGGCAGGGTGCCAGCAACGGGAGCTGGGACCTGTAGTGCGTTAATAGCGGTGGCAAGAGCATGTCCATGTCTCTAACCACACGTGCATTAATAGAATAATGCCACATCATAACTCAAAGTTTATATTATTTATACACGTGTAGATTGGAGTTGGAAGTAGGTATGAGTTTCATCTCCCCATGAAGCCTGCTCAAAGAGCGAAATGAAGGAAGAAAATAAACATCATCACTTGCCTTTCCATAGATTGTCTAGTATACAACAAGGATGCATTATTTTCATTGTTCCGGCATTATTGCCAGCTTTTTCATGTAACTGCCAATAGTGTTTTTATGTCATGTAATCCAAATAAAAATGTGATTTTTTTTTACTGACTAGAATGGTTTAGAGTCATTCTGATAAGCTTAAAATACAATTGTTTTTGCCCCAGGCGGGGGGGGGGGGGGGTGTCCTAATTACAGTCTCTACCGGCTAATTATATGAAAGAACAACACAAATTGCATAAAACTCAAAAAATTTGACTGGCATAACTCCGCAATGCACATCAGTAGTGATCTTTCTCTTTGTAGGCTGCCTGCAACTCCATGAGACACAATTTTGTTTTTAAAATTGACTACAGCAGGAGTTACAAAAAATAAATTTTTTGTGCAGCAATCTGAATTTCCCTGGGGAGGAATGCATACGAGTTCTGTTTCTTGTAAGAGTGTTAGTCTGGTTCATGTCAGTGCCATTTTGCGCCATTTAGCACAGATTATTCTATGTCTAATTTAAGATGTGTGAGTCAGTTATCTCCACATAGAAGCCATTATAATTATTATTTATAAAGCGCTATCATCTTCTGTAGCACTGTACAATGTAGTGATTACAAACATGTGTTAGAGTTCGCATTTAATATTGTTAATAAAAGATACAATATGAGAAAACCCAGTCCTTGCTAGCTCACAGTCTAAAGGATGAGGGGTTGAAGACAAACGGGATTAAACACATGAATGCATGACTCTCGCCTTCTTGACATCACGTCGCAGCATAGAGCAGTAGTATGCAAGTCATAAGTGCTCCTGAAGTCTAAGTTACCATAAAGCACAATGGCAGGAAAAATATAGAAGTGCTTTGAAATGAAAAAAAAATGAAAAAAAAAAAAACCATAGAGGCTGATTCATTACTAGCGCCAGGTATCGGCAGATGAGTGTCTGTATAGTAGACTCTCGTGTGCGTGTATCGGGCACTGTAACAGAGCGTCTCAGTCGCTGTAGTAACCTGGCCAGCATTGATGAATGAGATGTATGTTGGGCATAACACCAGTACAGTATTGCAGGGAGCGAAAGGTAGCGCCAGCTCAGTGCGACCGACTCTCGGCGACTAACACCATATTCAACAAAAAAACAGACACACATAGCGTAGGCGCTCTGGATCTGGTCTACTCCATCAACTCTTTCATCAATGGTACAAAGCAGTTGCAGGGATATCACACAGATCAGACCAAAACCCTTGCCAAGTGAAAGCTCCTACTAGGGACATCCCGATTTGGGAGGTTCCACTTTGTTCAACCCCCTGGACTCATCAATTTCTTTTACACGTTATTTATTTGTGTATTTTAAAAAATACATTGTACATGTAGTTGTCGTTTCTAAACAAGAACAACCAGTTCAAGCAGCACTCGAAAAACAGCCCAATGATAAATATCCATTTAAATTGCTAAATGAGGGGAGGAGGGGCCACTTATACACCCGGTATCAAAAAATATCCTGACATGTTTGTTTTTGTAATGGAAGGAAGATGAAATCAGGGAAAAGGTTCTGTCTCCACATATTCACTCAAACCTGGCACCCCATGATTTTATTACTACCAGGAAAAGAAACCATAAGCTGGGTGGGAGTTGCTTACAGTTTGGGTGTATAAGTGACCTCTCCTCTGATTATATGGATTTTTAGGGGGTTATTTAAGAAACGGTAATGCCAGGTGGTGCCATGTAGCGCCATGTAGCGTTGGGTGAGCCCGGGGGCGCTGTATGTGAAAACCACGTTTAAGAAAGTCAATCTGGTGAGCGCCTCCCTCTAAAAGCGTCATGTAGAGTCACAAGTATTACTAGCGGGCGCTCAGTCTAAAATGCGGGAGCTCTATCTTCAGTAGCACCATGTAGTACCTGTCGCTCAGTAGCACTCTCCCATATATTTTAATGGTGTTTTATCTGGTTATGTCTAAAGAGTGTTTTCCTAAAGTAATCTTTTACATTTTTGGTTCAAATCATTGGGTGGCCTCTCCTGCCCAGCAACCAAACACTTTGATTGTGATTTTTAAAAAAAAATGTTATGCAGAATTGTATGTGCATCTCTGCCATTGCAGTGTCATTGTCACAAGGTTAAAACAATGTCATTTCATGTGTTTTTGGTGTTTATGTGACAGACTTTTATCACATAGCTTCTGGCGTTTGATTGAGTGCTGGACGCAATTAACTGGTGCTACCTATCGTTCACTGCAGCGTTGTCCTTTCCCGATTGGCTGTACAGTGAATCAGGGAGAGCGCTTGTACAGTGCCCTCTAGACATCACATTAATCGATACTGGACAGAATAGCACAGCATCACTTGTCCGCCTGCTAATCTAGGTCACAGCGCTAGACACTCGCAGCGTCTACTTGCGGTCGCTCTATGCGCCACTACACAGGCGCTCACATGGCAACACGTGGCGCTAGTCTTAAATCAGCCTCCCCATGTAACACAAATTTGTGATAACCTCCTTTAACCCTTTAAGTGCCAGACCACGTTTCACTATTTTGCGCTACACATGTTCAACCTTGATTTTTAAAGGGATTTTCAGGGATTTCCCAGGAGTCTGAGATTCAACATGAAATGTCTCGTTTGGCCTAAAAAAAAATTAAAAAATTTAAAAAAAGTTTGTCAATAAAATCTTATTGTGTGTGAAACCCCAATTTCTCTCGGTTACAGTGGTACCACATATGTATTGGTAGACACTCTTTCCTGCCCAGGAGACTCCCCCAAACTGAAACAGTGCTTTCGGAGATTTTCAGATAAAATCGACTGTGATATGCGTTATGCACACCTTGCAGTTTTTCCTGAAAAACAACCCGTTACATTTGAAATACCCCCCAAACTATATATTTTCTGGAAGTACACACCTCAAGATTTCCATGGGCATTTTATGTGGGCATAGTTTTCTGGAAGTAATCCCTCAATCATTTCTTTGGTTGCACAGAGTTTCACTAAAAAGAATAAAAAGGAAGAATCAAAACCACATTTTCCTAATAAAAACAATATGCAAACAAAGAAAAACAAGTAAAATCTGAAAAATCAACATGCCCCGAACAGAACAATACCCAACATGCATTGCTACTGTAAAGGGAAGAGTGGCCAAACACCCCAAAGTAAAGCATGTGCGTAACAGTAATTTTACTTGAAAATTTCAGCTCTGCAGACAAAGTGCGCACCTTGCAATTTTTCAACCAAAACAACCCTTTACATTTGGAATATCCCCCATAAACCATATATTCCCTGAAAGTACACATGTTAAGCTTTCTAAGCGTACCCAGCTTATTGTAGTGGGCTCATCTTTCTGGAAGTAATCCCTCGAAGAATTCTTAGGTTGCACAGGGTTTCCCTAAAAAAATGTATAAAAAAGCTGAATAAAAAACATATTTTCCTAAAATATCAATATGCAAACAAGAAAAAACAATCTAAATCTGAAAGTGCATGTTCCCCTGAACAGAACAATACCCAACATGCATAGGTACTATTAACCCTTTTAATTGCCAGCCTACTTGAAGTTTTGTCACCTTCTGTTGACAGGTCATTTTCCCCCATTTTGTGCCATGGTTAACCGTGATTTTTGCCAGAATTTCCAGGAAAATTATATATATATATATATATTTGCAGCACAGTTTAGGCTTTAACATGAAATGTCTTGTTTGTAATTTTTCTACTTTTTTTTAATATTTTTGCGTAAAAAAACCCAAAAAATACATAAAAAATATTTTTAGACAATTGTCTCCTTTATTTTAAATAAAACATTTGTTTTATTAATGAAAACCATATTGCATGGGAAAGCCCCATTTCTCCCGATTACAATGGTACCACATATGTATCTGTAGTCCCCCCATTCTTGCCCAGGAGACCCTCCAAACTAAAAAGAGTACTTTATAACATTTACAAATAAAATACAACTACTATCCACACTATAAACATAAGGGGTTAATTAAAAAAAAAAAAAAACAACATAAAATGACATGGGGTCCCCCATTTTAACCAGCCCGGGACCAGCTATGGGGGCTTGTAGAACAGGGCGCAGGCTACAAGCTCTGTGGGCCAGGCTCTTCTGTCCCCCCTGGGCTTTGGGGAGGCAGGTAATTGGGGTGCTGGGGGTTAATGGCAAGTCACCCGCTAGCCCCAGGTGACTTGCCAGCCCCCAGCCTTGTGAACTGGTATAGGGATCTCATGGATCCCTTACCAGTTCACAAGGGGTTAACAGTAAAAATAAATACACACAGACACATTTATTTATTTTTTTCTCTACTCACGTCCAATGTCCTGATCATGTCCCACGATGCTCCGATGAAAGCTGCCGGGTGCTCGGTGGAGGAGGGCTGGGGGGGCAGAGATCAGAGACATCTCACCCCCCAACCTTCCTCCTCCGAGCACCCGGAGCGTCTGAGCTTCTCTGGTCGGCCGGCTGCCAGGCGACAGGTGCCGGGTCATCGATGATGTCACCCTCCCACAAAGGGCGGGGCTAGCAGCCGTTGACCCAGAAAGTGAGGGAGATTTCTCGCCCTCTCCTCACCATGGAAGAGCCCGGGGGGGGGGGGATCGGAGGCCCCCCCCCAGTGAAGAGGAGACCCTGTGGGAGGGATCGCGGATGCAGGTGAGTAAATGTCATTTTTTTTTTTTTTTACAGCTAACTGTGGCAGCGATCGAAGCAGAGGGGGGAGCGCTGTTTTGGGCACTCTCCTGAAGAGAGAAGAGCCCGGGGGGGGGGATCGGATGCCCCCCGGGTGAGTAGAAGACCCAGCCCAATCCAACGAGGGGTCACGTGAGTTTTTAACTTTTATACTTTTTTGTGGGGGTTTAAAGTCAGCTACATGAGACTCACGTAGCTGGCACTATAAGGGTACCCAGTGGAATCCCAGCTCTGTCAGTGTTTAGTGCAGCACAGGAGAACCGTGTATGCACTGTAGGAGCAAAGGTAACAAATTGGTGATTTAGGCTTTAAAAAGCAATCCTGGGTGCCCCTGTGGGGTGCATAAAACTAGGGGAAATGGGAAACATTCCTTTAAAGGAGACCTCTCTGTAATCCCTTTACTGCCTCCCTCCTTAATTGCTAAAATAAGATGTTTATCTAAAAAAGCTATAATCTTGTCCCATCTTTTCACCTGTTCCCAGGTCGGAAGCTGAACTCTGCTGCCCCGGCTTTCTCATCTGCAGGGATGGAATAGCAGGGTTGCTGCAGCTGCATTGATTAGGTGTTGGGTATGGCAGACCTAGGTCAGATTAGGCTTGAGGCTCCCTTTAAATATAATTTGTGCAGGGAGTCTACTAGATAGGACATTGTTACACAAATTTAGCAAGGCAAGGTTGAGGGAGTCCCAGTTTAATATGGGGCACTTATATTGTATGTTGTAAATCACTTACAGAGAAACCAGGCACCCTGGACATGAAATCGCTGGCAGGGTCCAATCTTTTGGATAGGCTACATTTTTTAATAAGGGCAGAAGTGAGGTAAAAAAAAAAACTAGAGGGAGTCTGGCTTACATTTCTTATTCCAGTGTATACTAAAGTTGTTAGATTGGTTTGTATTCTGTGACAGTACCACATTAAAAGTCACTGAGCTCTTTTATATGACAAACGTTACTGCAAATGTTTGTCTAAGGAGATTACATGACTGCTTGCTTGATTTTACAGTCATGTAATTAATGCCCTATAAATAAATAAGTAGCCAACTCATTCATTTAAATAGCCACCTACCAGTCATTCAAAACCAATGCTATATTCTGAAAGACAGGCAAAGAAATTTTTTTTTAACCTTTAGGCACATTTGAGAAAAAGTGTCTGATCCAGATCATTTAATATACTGGGAAGTTCCGTAGACTACCTAAAAGTGCAGAAGTGTGGGGCCTTCCTAGCACATATTATCTAGAACCTATAGCAGGAGGAAGCTGACTGCCTATAGAATGCCATACAACCTCTCTCTCTCTCTATATATATACCGGTATGTATATATATATATATATATATATATATATATATATATATATATATAAATATATTATATGTATACAATATATATATATATATGTCTTTTTCTCTTGCCATTTCTCTGTTTGTCTTTATGATCTACATTTTCATCTGTTCTGATAATTAACAACAACGGGTGCTATTTTTATAACACCTTGTCTGGCAGGCTCCAGTCTGTGTAACAGAATCTTAGCACAGTTTCAGACAAGTATCAGCACAAGAAACAATATAACTGTTAATATTTAGATGATCACTTTGATTTAAATCCCTCTTTGATTTCTGATTATTGAGTTAAGTGCCAATAGAAAGAGATATGGAGCTCTTTCCATAATGGGAATTGTGAAAATGTTGCAAGAGATCAATCATTGTGTGCAATAATTATTTTAAGTTATTATACTTGGGGCACATTGGGTTTCATTTATTGTTACTTCTTCTGCTATTCATCAAGTACCATGAGAACAATCACAAAAATGAATGAGTGAGATTTCAAGCTTATCTCTAATGAAGCAAAAAAAAAAAAAAAAAAAGGAAAAGACAAAAAATAATCATCCCTTTCCTGGTAATCTCAGCTTGAACAAAATTTTTTCTTCTTTTTTTCCTGGGTTTAGCAGCCCCAAAACCACCACTTTTGCAGCTTAAAGGGACAGTCCAGACAATGGTAATTAAAAGGCATCAAGGAGCTCAACTGAAGCCTATTCCATGTGCCTCTCCTCCGTTTCCTACATAGCGCTGTAGATGTTGTAACAGGTCTCCAAAGTTTGCCCCTACTTTCCTTTACATTTTCCCATGGCCACCCTCCAGATGTGGTCACATGATGCCCCTGTCCCTTAGTGGTTAGAGTACATGGCACAGCATACGGGACCATTTTGGCTTGTTCCTGTTACCTTATTATTACCTTTTGCTTGACTGTGTTATTCTTTTTTAATATTTCATTTTGTTTAAAGTGGACCAACACCCAGGATTTTGACTATCCTGGGTTTTGGTCCACTTCGGCGGGGCACCCCGATCGGGGGTGCCCCACTGTGTGAAACCCCCCAGAAAGCCCAAAAAACTCACCTCTCCCCGCTCCCACGTGAACGCCGCAGCCAATCCCCGCCAACGTCCAGGCGGGGGACAGGAACGTCCAAGCCGCTTCCGCCGCCGCCGCCTCCCGCGCGTCACTCTCGGCGCGCGCGCGCCCCCACCGGCCATTCACAGAGGGCCGGCGCGGGCGCGCGCACGTCTGGAGGGGCGCGCGGGAGGCAGCGGCGGCGGAAGCGGCGGATCAGGTAAGATCTTTTTGGGGTTTCTGGGGGGTTTCACCCCGCGGGACATCCCGTTCTCGGATGTCCCGCGGGGTGGGAGGTGATCGGCCCGGGAATCTTATAGATTTCCGGGCCGATGACCCCTGGGTGTTGGTCCACTTTAAAAGATGGGTAAGTACACAACTACACATCAAACAATAGATTGCAAATATATATATATATATATATATATATATATATATATATATATATATATATATTATGTACCTGGCATTTACATTATATATCTATTATACTAATACATGGCACTGAGAATGATGAACACTGACACTGGCAGGTAGCAGAGAAGCATTTAATAACTGGTTGGGGATAATGGGTGGCAGAAATGGCAGACCCGTTTAGAAAAGGATAGCAAACAAACCTCAGTTTTTTCACCGCTGCAGTTGATTGTCTAAAGAACTTCTCTGTGTGACAAGCCCAGAAGTAAACTGGCATTCATTTGTAATGGGATAATAAGGCTGTCAGTGTGACCCATGATGTCCAGCGGCTGAATTCTTCCTTCTGTCACAGTTTGCCTTTTGTGTGATAGATGGTGGTAACCCTAGTAAAGTAACCTAGTAACCTTTTCCATCTAGCCATACATGGATTTCTGCTGTCACTAAAACTGTTGCTGTCATTAAAGCCATAGGCAGAGATTGGGATATGTTGAGGAAGCCTGTGAGGTCAGTGTCCTTGTGGGCTTCAGGAAAAAGTTGGACAAAAGCATTATTCTGAACAACTAACATTTCCTTGTGCTGAGATATGTAACATTATCATTAGTTATCATACTAATTGTCATAAATACCATTATTTTACCCTCAGAAATTTGCCATGTAATTCAAGTAAATTTAACTCATGCTATTAAGGGAAGGACAGGAGTGATTTGTAAATAGCAAAGCAGGAAATCAGATAACACGACTTTATAATTTAATGTAGTACAATAAGGGAAGGACCAAGTGGGACCTTATCAGTTTTGTGACTCAGGGGTTGCTCTTCTGAAATAGAGATCTTTTAGGATTCTCAATGCAGCATGATGCTCAGTAGACTGATTAATATGTAACATGTACAATAGTAAAGAAACAATACAAAAATGATAATGTAGGTGCAACACAACAGAAATGTGTTATGTGTACACAAGATTCCCAGATAGCCGAGATTTTCCATCCCTTGCTGGCAACATGTAGGTGCATCTAGTCATCTTAGCCATCCAGAAGAGGTATAGCATCCCCATGGCCCCTTGTTTTGTCTATGCTTTCCAGCGATGCTACATTATCTTGCCTGGGTGGGGCACAACAGTCTGAATCAGTCCATACATTAGTTATTGTGCTATTATTCACTTACTGGGCTAAAGGGTCAGTTAGAAAAATCATCCAACCAGCGGTAACTGCCCATTTGCTTTTGAGGCTTAGAGGCCGATTCATTAATAGCGGCAGGTAGCGACAGTTGAGCGACTGTAGCAGTATTTTCACAGCGCCCGCTAGTAGTCGCTGTGCTTGGCCGTTGTTCGGTTGTTGATAGCGACTGAGTCGGTGTGCAGTAATGTTGAATACGGGGTGACAAGTCGCTATTTGACAGGTTCCGCGATGTATGGGTGCGCATGATAGCGACTGGCCCTAGCGACCGGCTCCCACCATATTCATCAACAAATCACGCTCAAAAAATTCAAGCGCTGTGAAATGCATGTTTAAACCCCAGAGCGCTGGCGGCGATGGGTTAAAAGTAGTTTTGTAACCCCCAAACCACCATATTTTTGGAAACCAAAAAAAAAAAATTTCTTTTAAGAATTTAGTAATATGAATACAATAATATCAGACCTGTAATATCAATTCTGCACAATTTTTTTTCTAACATTGCAGAAGTGGTCACAGAATTTTTCACATTTAAAAAAAACAAACATTAATTACAATTAATTATGAATATTTAAAGATTGTTCCATTGAAATGCATTGGAGAGCGCCAGGTAGCGAGAGGTCATACCTGTCGCTGTTCAAGGTCGGACGCTGGCGCTGTGGGCTGAGGCTGGAATAATGATGAATGATTCGCTATCTGGTGCTATCTCAGTCGCTAAGCAGGATCGGCTTGATAAATGTGTGATTGTGGTGGGGAGCCGGCGTTCTCGTGGCGGTGCCGTCATTACCGGTCGCTCACCAGTCGCAACCTGTCGCTATTCCTTCATAAATAAGGGCCTTATTGGACTGACCTCATGTTGCTGACTCCAGGTTTACAAAGCTATTCCCATAACTCAGGTCTCAGGTTTTGTGTTGGTCGTAATTTAGTCTTCATGGCCTCTTGTGACATCCATTGCTCTCTTAAAGGAGCACCATTGTGAAATTAGTAATATTAAAAGTCCATATAAACACCTCGGCTAATGAGAGGAGGAGTCACTTATACACCCGAACTGAATAAAACCCCAACCAAGCTTGTTGGTTTCTTCTTATGGTAGGAATAAAATCCAGGGGTGACAGGTTTTGTCTGCCCGGGGTGACAGAGCCTGTCACCCTGAATGTCCTTTTCTTCCATTAAAATAAAAAACAACACACCTGGCTGGATATTCCTTGATGCTGAGTGTATAAGTGACCCCTCCTCCCGCCATCCAGCATATTTATATGGATTTTTATCACTGGTCCATTTTTCGTGATAATGCTAGGGGGCACCAAAGTGCTGCGACAGCATAAAGTGCTGCAATAGAATAGGGGTTGTCCTCTGAACTAAGGCTGTCAATTGGACAGGTCACAGGTTACATATTAGTTGTGCCTGGAGTTTATTCTTAACCTGTCTTTTAAAGGCCTAAATCTTCCACTCCAACTCAAACCCACAGGCCCTGATTCAGTAAACCTGCCTTTAAATATTCCCTAAAAATTAGGCCTGATTCTTGCTTTATTTCAAAATAAGGCATGAGTGATACCATTACAAGTAGAACAAAACTCAGTGAACTTGCTAAATAAATTTAGCCAAATCCGCTGCTGATACTCCCCTCTTAAGGTGTAGAGCTGGAGATGTGCCATGGGAGTTTGTGCAGTTCAGGTCTGATGTGAGAGATCTGACCAGGGACTAGAATGCGAACTCCCATGGTAAATCTCGGGGGGGCTACAGGGTGGTGTTCAATGAGAAAAATATGGGCCAGCAGAGGGAAAGCAAAAAAAAACAAACAAATTAGTGTTCCAGGACAATTTTCTAGGCTAATGTATCCATTTACATTTCTATAACCTGAGAAAAGAGTATCGGCAGGGGCTTTGGCTAAAATGATTCTATGAGTTCAGTGGGTTTTAGCACGCTTTATGCATTTTTAAACTCATGTAATATTTTCTCTTTTTTAAATCACTTGATTTATCTCATGCATTATTCTGAAAGCAAGAAATAGTCCTTAATTTCATGTGATATATAAAGGAAAGTCCATTGTGTGGTTCGTGCTAAAGCTTGTTGTAGTCACCCATGGACATGAGGTGTAGGTAGTAGATGTTGTGGGAACTACTTGCAAAGTAGTCAATAGTATAACCTTGTACTCTTACTTAAGCATATTTAAATAAGCATCTTTGTCAGTTATTTAAAAGAAAACTACAATAAATGACATTGAGAATAGAATCCTTAATCGCTTTCCTGTTATTTGTATACATTTGCAATAATTCAATATAGCAATATATTCAAAACATGCATGGCAAGACCATAACGCTATCATAAAAGGTTATACCAATTTAGCATTACGCAAATTACAGTTTTTTCATGAGGTTACAGAGGATAAACAGAAGGGCTCATTAATGTATTTAATGTTGTGATGTATGATTTGCAAGATATTTTTCTTTCATCTTGTCTGGAACCTTACAGTGATGGCTTAGCACAGTTCATTGACAGTGCAGACAAGGGTTACTGCAAGGAGAAAGCTCTCAGTGCAGCTGCTTATAATATAGCATTCATTTAAAATGTATAGTGACAACACACTAAGGAAAACCACAACACATATACAAATAAGTTGCCCAAGTGGAACTAATGCATCGCTAAAATGACTTCTTTAAAGCAGAACGTTAAAAGGTTTGGGACTAGCTGGACACTGTACTGCCAACATTAAGAACTTGCAGTGTCCTCATGGGTGTTTATAAAACAAGGAAAATATTGCTTTTAAGGTGTTGTACCTGACAAGTTACTAAGGAGTAAACGCATATGAAAACAGAAGTGTTATAACAACATGTAATTCATCATAGAGTGAATCACAAAGATGAAAAATGACCTGCAGAATATGTTTTATTAATAAACTATGGTCATTATTTACAATAATTGATACATGTATCATGTAATTAAAACAAGTTATGATGTTATTTAGAATTCATTTTTATAATAGAATAATGAAAATAAAAGTAAAAAAAAATGTTGAAGAAGGGGAAGAAAAAGTAAAAAGAAAATATGGGTTGGTGCAGAGGAAAGTAAACCCAGGTTAAGACAAAAGGAGGGTAAAATAATGAAATGGTACAGGGGGCTATCTTGTTTTTTTAGAAGGAGCAGTGAGAGCTTTTTCTCACTCACAATACTATTTAAAAATAAAATGACACTGTAAATGGGGCAGTTCTCCTGGTGAGGTGCCATTTATTTTTAACAGGGTATATATTTAATTTCAGTTTATTTAAGGAGGGGACTGTTTGGAGACTATATTACTCAACACAAAATTAATTGAAAAAAATGTTTCTGTAATGGGTCAGTTCTAACGATACTTTGGACATAACAGCAGTCTACAGGGAATGCTAACAAATTAAGGGGGTCATTTAAAAAAGGCTAGCGCCAGGTAACGCAACGTAGCGGCACATAGCGACGGGTGAGCGCTGGGCGCTGTATGTATGTGAAACCACATTTAAGAAAGAGAATTTAGTGAGCACTTCTAACAGCGCCATGTAGCGTGGGTGCCACGTATTACCTTATGCTCAGTGTCGCTCTCCCATACATTTCAATGGGGTTTCATTTAGTTGTGTTTAAATAGCGTGTTGGGATAATTAAAATGTAATTCTTTTTGCTCAACACTTTTATACATTTTTATTTTATATTTTTATGCAGAATTGTATGCGCAGGTCTGGCAAGTGTCATTGTCACAGTGTTAAAACAATATCATTCCATGTGTTTTCACTTTGTTACTGGTGGATATGTGTTCAGAAACAGACTTTGATCACACAGCGTCTAGCGCTCTATGCTAGAGCGCCCAGCTTGAGAGTGCCAACGCTGTGTGTGTGTAGTTTTTTTAAAAATGATGTGGAGCACCACCTATCGATCTCTGTGACGTTGTCCTGTTGTTAGATGTGTTGTAGTCTTGAACGCTTTGACCTTAGGACACCACCTAGTGTTCTCCATTGGCTCTGCAGTGAATTAGGGACAGTGCTTCTACAGCACCCCCAAAACATAACATTCATCAATTCCGACCAGGATACTACAGTGACCGCTACGCTAGGTTACAGCGTCCGACACCTGCTTACAGCGTCTACTAGTGGTCGCTCTAAGTGCCGCTATACAGACGCTCACATGCCGATACTTGGCGCTAGTAGTAAATTAGCCTCCATGATAGGTTCATTATTAATGTATTTGTATTGTCTATAGGTACCGTTATTTCCAAGTTTGGAAAATAAAATGCCTACCTCATTAGAAAAGACCTGTACCTTACTTGTAGAGCCACTCTATCACAAGTGCTGTGGGTTTTATTCAAATTTATATATATATATATATATATATATATATATTCTTACTTCCCTTTCAATGAGTTTTTATGTTTTTAAAGCTTTTAAGAATACAATACAATTGTTAGTATAGGTACATGTCATTACATTAAAAATAATATCAAGCTTGTTTCAAAATCTAATACAATTTGTGGTGGCCAATGCCACTTACCAATGAGGAAAATCATACATTGTTTCAGCCTAGACCAGAATCTTTTCCTATAGAAATGTAAATGATTTGCTCCAAGCCTCTTCTGCTGTGGGGTTTATGTATAGGACTGGACCAGTAAGAAGAATGAAGTTATATAAAAAGAGAAAAAAAGAAAATGTAAAATGGGGGAGGGGGGGGGGGGGGGAATGCAAAATATACTTTTCAGGAGGCTTGCTGTAATTGCTGCTTCCATCTCAAAGGGACAAGCACTCTGCATCAGAAGGTGCAGAATTATCAAACCAAAAAGTTCACATTTTGAAAAATGCCATCACAGTATCATTAATGATTGGCAACATATTTTCATAGTACATAATATAAATTACCCCATTCATAAATTCAGCAATGGGAAGGGGTTTGGTCCTCCATGATTAGGTAACTTCTTGTTTGGCTGTGGTTTAAATAAAACACAGAAGTTTGTGATTGGACTTGCAACCAGGGGTGTATGACTGGAACTGTTGGCAACTGTTTTCTGCTCCATAAAGGGTATATAGAGCCTTATTTATGATGTGTGCTGCTTAGCATCTTTCTAGTGCTATAGCACCAGTTATGGAGCGCCAGCATTTTTGTCATTTCTGGTTCTGCATTGTGGCCTACAATGGCCCTGTTGGCCTTGATTATCCCAGTGCCAGTGAGCGCCACTTTGTGCCACCATTTTTTTCCTCCTTGAAAAGATTGGCACTGTATTTTTCTGGTGCAGGTCAGTGTTTCATCATCACAGTTACAAGAAATTACTGCTGGGGACAAAGGGGGCAAATTTTACAGTGCGTTTAAAAAAGTAGCCATGACATTTTTTTGCCACATATAGGTCCTGCGTTTTCATTATTGACAAGTCACAATGCAAGTTCTGTACAAATAAATGTGTGCAATATGAATTATAAATATAAAATACTTGAATCCAGGTCTGCCTATTGTGTCCTATGGGATCCTGAGCTACAGCGCCAGGTTTCAACTGGTGCTGCTTCAACCAGAGCGTCCGGCGCTGTGACCCTGAGGCAAAAAAATGGCATTTTGTGGCGCTGACGCTTCATAAATAAGGCTCAGAGTTTCTTCGACCTCTTTCTCTGGAATGTGGCTCCTGGCCACCTGCCTGTCGGCGTGAAATGTGGCTTGCTTGGTAAGAAAGGTTGGGGACCCCTGTCCTAAATGATTTTTTTAACCAACAAAACATCTTAGTATTGCACTTATCTAGTTAGAAATTATTTTCCTGTAAAAGTTTGTTTTTTCTTTAAATACTGATTTAAACACTGTATTTACCCTTCACATTTCCATTCACGTTACCCGGGGAGACTTAATTATGAAGCGTCAGCACCACACAGCACCATTTTTTTGGCCTCAGGGGCACTTAGCATTTGATTTAATAAATAAAAAAAGCATCAGCACTGATACGGCCACCAGCTAGTGTCTTATTTAACATTAGCGCCCAAAAGGTCACAGCTCAGGGCACTCTGGTTGAAATAGCGGCATTTGTAACCCGCCGCTGTAGGTCAAGATGCCATAGAATGCAATGGGCTGCATTGAAGTTTTTAATGCTTATAGTTAATATTACACACATTTATGTAAACAGAACTTGCATTGTGACTTGGAAACACATGACCTAGATGTTACAAAATACATTTTTTTGGGGAGAGGGTATTAAAATTTATTTTAATGGCTTCTTTTGTGTAACAATGTGTAATTTGGACACCAACTAAACACAGCCCGAAAGCAGTGTAAAGTTTGTCCCCTTTGTTCCCAGTAGTGAATTATTGTAACTGTAATGATAAAACGCTGACCAGCGCTGAGAAAATACAGAGCCAAAGATTTCAAGGAGGGAAAAATTCATAAATATGCTGAGGAGCTCCAGAAAAAACAATGGTACAAAGTTGCTCTCACTGGCGCTGGGATAATTGGCAGCCGGGTCCAACAGGTGCTGCTATTGGCCGGACAATGCCTAGTGCAACATTCAATGCTAATAAGTTAATGTCCTGTGCAGCGACTGCTAGAGCCTATGTAGTCCACAGAGCCAGATAAGACAAAAATGCCAGTGCGCTGAAACTGGTGCTACAAGAAAGATGCTAAACGCCGCACATCATAAATAAAGCCCTTAATTAGTCACAATATATAATATAGTCATCAAATTCTCATGTAGTGGAATGGACCCATCTTGTCTATGGCCAGTGTAAGACAGCTAATTTATTTTTAAATAATTATTTTATCAAACAGTCATGAGACATTTTCATGTACAGCAAAATGAGACTGTCAGCGTAGATAAACAAAAGCAGATCATTGGATACAACAGACATGTGGACACAAACTTACCCTAGTAATAAAAAGCTGGTAGATTTTCCTACATTACAAATGTAGCTTGGATTTCATCCCAGTTGGATTACAACAAGGTTGCAGGCTGACTTATACCCCAACCAGTTATCAATATTATGGTTTGTTCCATTAGAAAAATCTGCTCCAAAAGATGATTACAATTATTTAGCTGAATTTTTGTGCTTTTCATGCCTTTTAAATGGTTTGGCGCATTCATAATTTATAATGGTGGTACGTGAGATCACTATAAAATGAAATGTGCACTTGAAGAAAAAGATTGGGAATCCCTGATCTAGAAGATGATAGATAGGTTGGGCGAAAAGTAATGGGGGAGAAAAAGAGGAGGTCAGACATAAAGAAGATGGAGGTCTCCGTAGATAAGCACATTGTACACTGCTTTGTGTGGGGGGAGGGGGCAAGAAAGGTATAATTGTTCCATCTTAAAAATGTTCCCCTGGCCGTTTTTTGGTTGGGTGGAGGCCTGGTACCCATTCCCCTCTCTGTTTTTCTCTTCCTTTCTTTCCCTTTTTCCACTCTTTTCTTTCTTTTTTTGCTTTTCTTTTAGTGCTACCCTCCGATTGGTTGTATGATAGGGTTATTTCACAGAGGATTTTTGTGATTGTACATCTGGTATACCTCGATGTCTAATGAAATATGATAAATTATATGAAACTTGTATAGTAGAAATATGTTCCCCGAAACTGTCAACTACCACTGGGCCGCTGCAGTTCAGTCTTCCTTAAGATGCATGTTCTTGCCACTCTTTACCAGGTGTATGGTTAAGGTAGATCAATGTAGATTAATAGTTAAATCACAGTGTAACTTTTGAGGTCCACATCAGTAAATTTTTTAATTATCTCTCACATCTTCTGCCAGAAGCTTCCCATTCTGGAACAGCTCCAAAATATGTACAACATTGAACCCAGTTGTTTACCTCACCCAAAGTGAGCAGTATAATGTGTAATCTTAGGGAGACTCTACACTATCTAGTTTCTTTTCTCATTTTCACAGCTCTTCACAGGGTTATTTTAGTGGCTAGAAAATCGGAACGTAAGCACCAGGAACAGCTGCTGGCTAAGGTTACACCCTCTTTTATTACAAGTGTATATTTCAACTGCTATGCTTGACAAAGAAAACCATGAGCACTAGATTTTCCCATTCTACTATTAATTATAACCCACTGATATATTGTTGTCCCTGTGTTATTTCAATAGTCTGTGTCTTTTTCAGAAATAGACTATATCAAAGTATCTTATTGTTAGCGCCATTAATCTGTCTTTTTATTTTTACTTCTCTGTCCTTGTCTGTGCATGTTCATACAAGATTATTCCGATTCTGTAAGAACACTCTATGTCATAGCTGATTCAAGTGTTTGCCTTTGCAGTAATAACTACCTCTGCTCAGCAAATTCTAAATCTCTAGTGCCACCAAAGGTTGTATTCATGAACAGCTCACTGATATTCTTTGGGAAAAAACTGAAATGGAAGTCACTTGTAAAAATATCAAGAAAATGACAAGTAGAATCTGTTTATCTCAAATGTGTCAGCAGATAACCTAAGGGACAGCGCAATCTGCTATGCTGTAACAATATTGTACTTCCCAAAGTTTTTTCTTAGTAAGGAATATATGTAAAACTAGCTTGCTATATTTTGGTTTTAGTAAGGCAAACTGGGAACTTTGCATTCTTGGGCATGGTAGGTTGTTATCTGGGGCATCAGCCAACATTGACACGTCATGATTAATTAGCTATTATGGATATGGTCTGACAGTTAAGGTTAGTGATGAAATTAGTCAGGTGCAACCTATTCTGCTGATGCTAGCGCATGAGGCTGGCATCAATCCTGACAAGGAGCCATGACAAACAAAGGTGTTTATCAATAACTTTCTACTATCTGAATAAGATCAGCATCTCTGAAAGTGCAACCTTCTAAAAAGTGGAAGGTTTTATCTTTTAAAATTGTTATTCATGGATTATTATTATTGACTGATCTTGACGACAACTATTTATCTATTATATTTATGAACAAATATGTGTGTGAGTGTGTGTATCTCTCTCTCTCTCTCTCTCTCTCTCTCTCTATATATATATATATATATATATATATATATATATATAGCATTTTGCAAAATACAGGCCTGTTCTAAGATTCTGAGATTCAGTTTAAATCCCTTCAACTTCATTACAGCAATCTGCAGAAAAGTATTGTAATTGTACCACTGCATTATTTTAAAAATACTTAAAAACAATGTGAGACTGCACTGGAAGTTCCACTCCTAAATACAAAGCAGTGTGCAAAGGTGGGTGGAATGCACTCTATCAATATACAAAAAGGAAGGTCCCCCTCCTTCCTAAATACCCACCAAACCACAGCACCACCGCTATATTAAAAGTATTACTTTATTGGTAGAAAAATCACAAAATCAACAAACACTGAACATAGTTAAAACCACTCAAGACAGACATAATGTACAATCAGGAAGGGAACAAAATTTGTAGGGGCAAGGGGGAATGGCGTTTGTTAATTACTAAAGTCACAATTCATGCTATCATAATCCTGGCTACAGTCTAAAGTGCAACGTGCTAAATGACACTTACTTCATAAATATAAATATAACCACACATAACAGTGCATTTGTATCAACAACAATAACAATTATAGGGTGTGTAATATCCTAAACCAAAGAACAACTTACAACTCCAAAAGTGAATCGTGAGGACAAAGCCAGGGGGGACCAAAGAAAACAATCCCCAATAGTGAGAGAAAATAAACTTACATAACTATACGACCGCCAGCCCACTGCCCCCGCGTCTATGCGTTGCGTGACGTCACTAGCGTCACTTCCTCAGGGAAATTTTGTTCCCTTCCTGATTGTACATTATGTCTGTCTTGAGTGGTTTTAACTATGTTCAGTGTTTGTTGATTTTGTGATTTTTCTACCAGTAAAGTAATACTTTTAATATAGCGGTGGTGCTGTGGTTTGGTGGGTATTTAGGAAGGAGGGGGACCTTCCTTTTTGTATATTGATATTATTTTAAAAATACACATAACTAGCATCCTAAATGCACAAAAACTCAAGGGCAGCACCACTTAGTAAAATGATGTGCTCACTACAATCTTATACCTATACAAACACAGAGGGGGAGAGGGGGCTTGAAAATTCAAAACCTCACCACTACCACCTTCAAGTAGAAGCACCAAAACTCCATAAAGAATCCAAAATTCATTTTATTGAAAATATATCAAAAGGTGGATCATAAAAACAACACACTGACACATACAACATTTAATAACAAAACAGGCTGCATTCTAAGGGACACTAGCATCCTAAGGGACACCAATATGCACTTTATCAAAACACCAAAAACTCTTGTGCTGTCCTTAGATCCTAACCTTATGGGTTGGATCTAGATGACAATTAACTAGCTATTATAGTGCATAGTTCACTCTCCCCATCCTCCCTTAGTTTCCTTTTTCTTTCCTTTTTTAGACTATTGTATAACTTTTTATACATTGACTCAATATTGTTATACCTTTTTATAGGCTTTTAAAAATTGTCAACTGTGTTTGAAGTAGCGTAGGTCTCCCCATCTTTAAATTAGCTTATACCAAAAATTAGTAAAACCTTTAAAAATGAAACAAATATATTGAAAGGTAAATACCGATTGACTCGTTTAACTTGATGGTTCATGTTTGATGACCGTAAGCATAAACTCTGATGCATACATCCCTTTTCTCAATGATTTCCTGTATGTGTTATGGTATCAGGACCTTATGGCTTTAAAATCAATGTTCCTTTTGGACTTACAAACATCATGCAATTAATTTATCTGGGTTTGCATATTCAATACAGGGGTTAATTTCTTTATTGGTTATTATCATTTAATGATTTTTGCCTTAAAATAATTATCTTTTGAGCACACATCGCGATCATCCCGAAAGAGGGCAAGGACCCGATGCAGTGCGGCAGCTACAGGCCCATTTCTTTATTGAACTGTGACCTGAAGCTTTTTAACAAGATTATAGCGGAAAGACTGGCGCCTCTCATTCCCCAGGCAGTATCAAACTATAAAATTAATTACCAGAAATCCTCGGCCATTAATATTAATCTCCCCCCCAAAAGGTTGGAACAAATCTCAAAGTCTTTCCGCTTTAAATGGGAGAGGGAGGCGGTGACGTACCTAGGAACACAAATTCCAACCCAGCCCCAGAGGATTTACGGTCTCAACTTCCCCCCATTGCTGAGAAAAGTGGAAGAGGACCTCCGGAAGTGGAACAAGGGTGCATTCACCTGGTTTGGCCGGGTAAATATTATTAAGATGAACATTCTTCCTAGAGTACTATACCTCTTCCAGGCCCTTCCAATAGAGGTACCCCACTCATTCTTTAAGCGACTTGCAGGGTTGTGCTCAAGCTTTCTTTGGGCTGGGAAATCACATCGCCTGGCAGCGCCCCTCTTGACCCTTCCCAAGGCCCTCGGGGGCCTGGGTCTCCCGGACTGGAAAGTTTATCACGCTGCTGCACATCTGGTCAGGGTGGTCGACTGGTGCAGGCATTCCAAGCTAAAACAATGGGCACAAATTGAACAGGTGGCCTCACCAGCCTTCCTTCCGGGACTCCCATGGTTACGCTAGGCCACATCAAAGTACTCAGTAAACCCCCAACAATAGGCCCCACGAGGAGGGTGGTGGCTGGGGTCTTTCCGAGGCTGGACATCTCTCCCACCCCGTCATCTTTAACCCCGGTGATAGGACACCCGGATTTCCCGGCGAGCCAATCTGATGGTGTTTTCCGGTCTTGGGCACAGCGGAACTGCTTTAGGATCCTGCATATGCGGGAGGGGGGTGGGTGGTGTGGGATAGAGGTTCTGGCTGCAAAACATTCGCTGCAGCCTCTCAATTTCTGGCGGGCCTTTCAGTTTTCACACTACCAAAGATATGTGGACCAGCTGGGCGAGGCCGACAGACCATTGACACCTTTTGAGCGAATCTGCTCCGGGGTGGGCCATTTTAGAGGGGCTCTGTCATATGCCTACTCCCTGCTTATCAGTCCCCCGGATTCGTTTGTGCCCCCTTGCGTGGGGGGATGGGAGAGGGAACTAAAGAGAAACTTCTCGGCGGAGTAGAGGTGGGCTATGTTTCAGCTGGCTCACAAATCCTCTATCTCAAGCAGATACCAAGAAACCGCCTATAAGATTCTGTCCCACTGGTATTATGTGCCGTCTAGGCTGGCAAAGATGTTTCCCTCTTCCAACCCCCTGTGCTGGAGGTGCTCACGTGAGAAGGGCACCATGATCCATGTTTTCTGGGAGTGCACTGGCCTCACTAAATTCTGGGGTAACGTCCGGAAAATAGTGCTACAATTGACTGGGGTCGATCTGGGAGAGGACCCGGCCAGCTACCTCCTCAACCTGGCCCCCACCTCTATAAGTAAGAGGGGCAAATTCCTTCTGGCCCCACTGCTGAACGCTGCAAAGGCATGCATTCCAGCGTGTTGGAAGTCACCCGATCCACCTTCGACAGCCATGTGGCTGTCGAGGGTAAGAGATATAAGCAGGATGGAGGAACTGACGGCCTCAGTGAAAGGAACCCTAGACAAATACAGGAGGATGTGGAGCGCATGGGATCAGTTTACTCTCTCGGCCGATTACCTTGGCTTTCTACAGGAGTGATGCCAGGCTGACGCAGAGCGTGCTTTCCCCCCATACCACTTTTCCCAACTCCGCCCCCCCCCCCCATTTTTCCAGCCTTCCCCTTTCCGTCCTCTTCTTTTCACTCTTTCTACTTTTCGTGCTTTCTGTTTCGTCATGTGTTTTGTACTTAGTTGTTCTGTTCTTGTATAATTTAAAATAAAATGTGGGGGCTTGGGTTGCGGACCAGGTCATACAAATTTAAAATGGCAATTGCTGGGTGTAATTGCATCTTTGCGTAGTGGCATTATTCTGTGTAAATCTCACTATGTATTTTCAATGTGTTTAACGATTTGCCATCTGTATACTGTTTTTGGCCTGTCTGTAATGCCTGTCTCCTTAATAAAAATTACAATTATAAAAAAAAAAAGAATAATTATCTCTTTTTTAGGCACACATCCTAATTTGATTACCCAATTATCCAAAATGTTATTGTAATTACAGTGGTGCTTGAAATTCTGCATAGCCTATTGAATTTTATATATTTATGCATAAATTTGACCTAAGATTATTACGTGAGTCCTAAAAGTAAGTCTAGAAAACCCAATAAAGAAAATCAATAAAAAATATTAGACTTGGTAATTTATTTTTTTGTGGCAAATGATCCAAAATCATTTATCTTTGAGTGGCAAAAGTATGTGAAACTTTGCTTGTAATATATGGTATGACCCCCTTTTGCAGCAATTATTGCATTTTTATGTTTTTAGTAGTTATTGATTAGTCCTGCACAACAGCAACAAGAAATTTTAGTCAAATTCTTAGTACAAAACAACTGTCTCTGTTATGTTGGGGGGGTTCTCCCATGCATTGCCACCCTGACTTAGATGGATCAAAGCAGGCCAAAATGATGACAATGATACTGCCACTATGTATCACGGATACACTTACAGGTGTAAGATTTCTATGCTGGAATGCAAGAGTTTCTTTTCTCCAAACATAATGATTGTTTACACCAGAAAGCTCTATTGTGCAGGTGATCTTCAGCCACCTGCAGATCGGCAGCAATGTTTTCTTGAAGAGCAGGGACCTTGCAATCCTAACATGCACAACATTTTTCGGTGCCCTCTTGATGGTGGACTTGAACATTAGCATTAGCTAATGTGAGAAATGCCTTTAGCTGTTTAGAGGTCAGACATGCCCTTTGTTGGTCAGCCACCTGGGGCGAGGGTAATAATGGTCATGCATTTCCTTTATTTGATCTGTCTGACTGACTGTGGATTAATGGAATCCAAACTCTTTAGAGATGGAGTTGTAACCTTTCCCAGCCTGATAAACATTGACAACTTTACTTTTGAGTTCCCCAGAAATATCCTTTGTCATGTCATCTTAACATTCTACAAACACGTTTTATTAAACTGGACCTTCACTATGATTTATTGAAAAGCCCAAACCCTTAAAAAATGATTCCCCAGCATCTAAAATATATATATAATATATATACATTTTAAGTTTTTGGTCACTTACTATTATTACTATTCTTTCCTCCACTGGGCTGCAACTCTGTTAAGGACTTTAGGTTACGGGTGCCACCAACTTGACTCAGAAGCCTCACACTTACTGAGGAGAGGATAGTGGGATAAAGTACAGGGGGGCGGGTTATAGCTGTGCTTTGCTCAGACAGAGCTGAGCTGGGGTCAGGAAAAGGTTAGCAGTCCCAGAATGCAGGGCAGCACAGATGGCAGATGTAACACATGCTGATTATAAGGCATTTCCTTCTGAGGAAAATGGTCAGTTCCAGATGAAACCTGTTTAAATTGCAAAGTTGATTGGAGAGGAAAAAACATTTATAGACGTGCAGCAAGTTATAGGCTGCTCAACAAATATGTCTTGAGGTGGCAACCAAAACCTGAAAGACAGGAAGGAAGTGGGGAGCAACTGTTCAAATGGATTGAAGAATAGCTAAAATGCCAAAGGCTCAGCCAATGAACACCTCTAGAATGAACCAGTAAATAACGATGCAAATTTGCTCTTTTTGGATCTAGCGACTGCAGACTGTATAGCTGTATAGCAGTAAGTCAGACAACTCCTTGACACTGAATTCAAGTCACACTACACTGTGAAGATAGCAAAGCATGAGACAGTAATATTTCCCATCATAGATCAATTTGAATATATTAACATAACTGGAGAAGAAATGCTCTTGGTTGTTTCAAAATGACAAAGACCCAAACAATACCAGTAGGTTAACAACTTCTCACAGAAAACAGGATTGAGGTAGTGGAGTGGTCAGGCCAATTCTCTGACTCGCTTGTGGGGTGCCATAAAAAAATAAACAATGCCATAAAGAGTTAAAACCCCAAAATACAGAGGATCTGTAGACTGTAGTATCTGTGACTAATCACTCTGGACTGTAATACCTGTGGAGAAGTGCTAGAGTTTGGTTGAATCCATACATCACAGATTTCAAGCATTTATGCCACTAAATAAATATTAGTTCCATAATTCAAAGTTAAGGGAAATGTCAGACATTTGTTTATACAATACATTTTTCAGGTTTTAAAGAAAACTCCTTTTTAATTACTTTCTGTAAAGGATCAGCATGAACTAGATATATTTGTTTGGTGCATTATCTCTTTTCAATTTAAAATCTTTTCAAAGCAGATATCTGAAAATTAGCAGAAGAGGCAAGCACTAAAATCGAGACTCAACCTGCACAGGTTTATCACGACACATTTCTGCAGCACATTCCTCAAAGTCACTGTGCTTCTGGGAGGTTTTAAGTCACAAAAAAGTGGATGGTGTGGAAATGTAAACTCACATGAAAATTCAAAAAGCTGGTCTGTAGATTTATTAGTCACACTTTCGAAATGTGTAATTAGGATTTGAAAGAAATCAAGGGCTGACTTTAACACAGGATCTAAAAAAAACTGTCTGCCCCTTCGTCAATGATGGTAAGCCACCCTGTCCTAGATAGGGCAAAGCAGGCCAAAACATAAATATTATCACTATGTTCCTCACATTTTTTTATACCATCCTCTGTGACTACATGTTGTCAAGCCCTGTGGGACACCCGCCTTCTAGGTAAGTCCACAACCCCCAATCCCCACTGCTAGCTTCACCTATAGCCAAGCCCCCTTTGCCAGAACGCTTCACACACCTTGCTGAACACGGTTGCCCCAGGACTTTGTAGCAAAAAAGGTAAGCTGGGGTCATACATGGTTAGTTAGTCCTTACTAGCGCAACATCAAAGGGTGAGACAAGAGAAGAGTCGAGGTCAAGCCAAGGGTCAAGCCGGGAGGTAACGGGTACGCAGCACAAGGGATGAGACAGATTCGGGGTCAAGATTCAAGCAGGAGTCGGTTTAGGTGGCAATCACAGGATGGTCAAGCAAGACAAGGTCAGCAACAAAAAGGAGATCTCAGACTATATCACACCCAGCAGAGACGCTATCATGGGCACTGATAGACTGGAGGGGTAAAACCTTTATAGGGCTAAACTGAACGGGATTGGACACGGGAAGTGTCTGATTGGTGTTTAACAGAACCTCTGAGCAGATTGCCCAGATTAACTCCTAAGGGTGTTTCCCCCCAGAACACACTTTGGGCTCATTGGCCCGGAGGTCATAAACTAACTGTACTCGTGTGCGGGAGCAGAGAAAAAGTGTTGACGAGAGAAAGAGGACGCGCTCGGTGTCGCTAGAGCCGACGACGCTCGAGCCTGCACCTGGCGCGGGTACGGCTGACGGGCGGAATGAGTCCTGCCCAGCTGTCCAAGCCCATGCTGCCTGAGGACGCCGTGGGACCAGGCTGCAGGTAAGTTTACTGTGACATATGTCTACGTTTTGTTGAGGATCAAGCATTTTCACCACTACCCTGAGTGCTTCTTTTTTTATATACTATATATTTGGCCTAAAGCCCAGCACACACTTTCATGTGTGCTGGGCTTTATTTCATGTGTGCTGGCACATTTTCATGTGTACCGTTTTACTACTGTATACAGAGTACATCAAATAAATGATGACTGATGCACAGGGGAGTCTTATTTATAAAGCATCAGCCCCACACAGATACACTTTTTTCCTTCAGCTACTCTTAGCTTTCAATTTAAGAAACAAAAACTGACGTCTGGCACCCAAAAGGTCACAGCGCCAGGCACTCTAGTTGAAGCAGCGCCAGTTGAAACCCAAAATCCTAAAAAAGCACAATGGGCAGAACCGAATTAAAGTGTTTAATGCTTATAGTTCATATTCCACACATTAATTTGTACAGAACTTGCATTGTTACTTGTCAGTAATGGAAACGCAGGACCTAGATGTCGCCAAATGTCATTTTATTTTTTTTTTATAAAAAAAACATTTTCAAGGCTTCATTTTGTTACAAATATGTAATTTGGACAATAACAACTAAAACACAGGCTAAACGCACTGTGAAGTTTGCCATCTTAGTCCCCAGCAGTGATTTCTTGCTCACAAATAAATGCAAAGCACAAATAGATTACCCCTTAACTGTCCAGATGTTCCACTTTTGGTGGGACAGTCCCACTTTGAGGCATTTTGTCCCCCTGGGCCCTAAAAACTCTGGGGACACTTAAATTTCCCACTTTGATGGGACACTTTTTATTTAGATCCAGTGGTGACTTGTCGTTATACGTAGGGATGAGCAAACCGGTTCGGACGAACCGGAATTCGCTCCGAATTTCAGGGAAAATTCGATTCGGCACGAACCGCCGGCCCCCTGACAGCGCAGCCGGCCTGCCCGCTCCCACCATGCCGGCATTTTTTTTAAAAGCAAACACTTACCTGCATGGTCGGAGCGCGGAGGCCGGCGCCGCTCTCAGCTGTCATCAGAGGGCACATCATCAGAGGGCGCCTGAGAGCGGCGCCGGCCTCCACGCTCCGACCATGCAGGTAAGTGTTTGCTTTTAAAAAAAATGCCGGCATGGTGGGAGCGGGCAGGCCGGCTGCGCTGTCAGCGGGTCGGCGGCGGCCCGCTGACAGCGTAGCCGGCCTGCCCGCTCCCACCATGCCGGCATTTTTATTTTCAGATGAGCGATTCGTGAAAGTTTGTTTCAGGCGAACCCGAATTTCTTGGGGAAATTCGGCGAATCGCCCAAAACGAACTTTCAAGAAGTTCGCTCATCTCTATACGGGTACAGGGCAGTATTTTTCTACTCAGTTGAATTTGTGGGATATATCGTGCCTAACAACTGATTTTACACATAGGATATCAGTAGTAACTTTTAATTAATGTTTTGTATATACAAACATTACTGTCACGTTATGTATATGCACGTAAGGTTATTTATTTATTTTAGCACTGCCCCAGCCAGTTGGATTATTGTTTTTTCAGCTGGTTCGTGTTTTTATGGTCATTTTGTTTTTTGTGTGTTTCTCAATAAATGTATGGTATTATGCAAATTGTGCTTATTTCTGAGGGTAAACCTACATCTACTTAAGCACAGAATGCTGTGGATATTTTTTCTCAAAAGCCTATATATAAGCCACATCTCAAACCATGTCAGAACACACCCATTACATGCAAAGTGGTCAGTTTAATTAAGGCCCTTATTTAACAAGGGATATCGACAGGTAGCGACTGGTGAGCGGCCGGTAATGACGGGCCCCGCCACGAGAACGCCGGCTCCCCACCACAATCACACATTTATCAAGGCAATCCTGCTTAGCGACTGAGATAGCGCCAGATAGCCACTCATTCATCATTATTCCAGCCTCAGCCCACAGCGCCAGCGTTCGACCTAGAACAGCGACAGGTATGACCTCTCGCTACCTGGCGCTCTCCAATGCATTTCAATGGAACAATCTTTAAATATTCTTAATTAATTGTTATTATTTATTTATTTATTTTTTTATAACTTTTTTAAGGTAAAAAAAAAAAATGTACAGAATTGATATTACAGGTCTGATATTAATGTATTCATATTACAAAATTATTTAAAAAACTTGTTTTATTTGGTTTCCAAAAATATGGTTGTTTGGGGGTTAAAAAACTACTTTTAACCCATCACCGCCAGCGCTCTGGGGTTTAAACCTGCATTTTACAGCGCGAGAATTTTTTGAGCGTGATTTGTTAATGAATATGGTGGAAGCCGGTCGCTCTGACCAGTCGCTATCATGCGCTCCCATACAGGGCGGAACCTGTCAAATAGCGACTTCCTCACCCAATATTCAACATTACGGCAAACCAACTGAGTCGCTATCAACTACCGAACAACGGCCAAGCACAGCGACTACTAGCGGGCGCTCTGAAAATGCCGCTACAGTCGCTCAACTGTCGCTACCTGCCACTGTTAATGAACAACCCCTATAAAGCTGGCACACCCCTGCTAGCAAGAAAGCTTTATGCACCTATTGCTTTGCTATAAGGATACTAAAAATAAGCATCCATCAATGAAATATATTTTGGGGTTTTCCAATCTCTAGCTATGAGCCTATCACAATACACCATAAACATGAATGCCAGTATATTTAAAGTGGAGCTTCACCCTGAATAAGAGTCTATTTTGTATGTTTCCCTCATCCCCTACATACAGATCGCCCGCATTAAAAATCATCCTACCTGCACCTATTGTGTTTTTTTAACCTCTTAACATCCAAGATGGTGGCCCATAGAGTTTCAAGCTGCCTGCAGACAGGAAATGTCTTCTGAATATGCCACTCTGCATTCTGGGATTGCTGTCCTTTTCCTGACCTCAGCTTTGCTCTGTCTGTATGAAGCACAGCTATAACCCTGTTCCCTGTACTTTTGCCCCCTCTCCTCTCCTCAGTATGTGATGCTTTGGAGGCAAGTTGGCGGCCCCCGTATCCTCAAGTCCTGAACAAAGTTGCAACCCAGTGGGGGAAAGAATAATAAGTAAGCAACTAAAAACTTAAAGTACATTCATTTTAGATGCTGGGGAATAGTTTTTTAAGGGTTTGGGCTTTTCATTAAATGATGATGAAAGTCCACTTTAAGTCAGTGTGTTTTTGTGTGATATACAGAGATATGCAAGAAAAAAAAATACAATCTGCTTATTAAAATGGTATCAGAAATTCCTCCCAACTACTACCTAGCGCTACGTAACCGGATAATCATATCAGTATATTGCTGTAATGCATGCCAACCAGCTGAATCTATTAATCGGGAGCATATAAAGCAGTGCAATACACAGTCTCTCAGTCATGCAGGATTCTGAAACTTCATATTTGCAGATAACATACGAACCAATATAAGGCACAACATAAAAATACACATAACTTGGTTAAAAACAAACAATGAAAGTGTCAGCTTTACACTTTCTCATGTCTAGTTTCTGTTTCCTTTTTTATGTTTTTAGGTTATTGCTTGCTATCTTCTGTGTTCTTTCTACTCATGCCAAGTTCATTAATATATGTATGAGATCTTGAAAAGAGAATTGCATCTTAAAATGTATGAATAATGTAAACACAAGGGGAAGGATGCTAAGAAACATTTTGTTTACATATAAATAATATATTAGAATGCTATTTTAGTGAAAGAATGTACCATGCTTAAAAAACACACACACATAGTTTTTTGTGTAAGAACTGTGGGGTAATTTTTGCGTGCAGGTCATGAAATTAAATTGGACTTTACGTGACATTTGTTTCGCTCTATAAACAAAAGCTCCGGTATTGCAAGGTTCTAAAAGAAACATCATAGAGAGCATAGGTTGCTTATACATTTTTAAAATATGAGAGGCCAAACAAAGGTAGACATGTTTATTATTAAATGCTGGCTCTACATTAGCCTCTTAGTCACTGTATTCTGGAATTGTGCCAACAGATTTTGTGATGGTTACTACAGATCCGAGTTTACTTGAGAATTACTGTAATACTTAAAAGTGGAGGGGTGGGAAATTTATGTGTGTCTTATGGTGCGAATGAGTAGTAGTGGCCAGTCAATGCATGATGGTGCCATAAGCAGATACCATGGGAAGCCTTTTATTCTCTTTCCCACTCCACAGCAACTCCCCGGACTAATCTGGCAGCCAAAGGGGTAGGAGAAGTAGCGGTGGCTGCAGGGATAGCGGCTATACAATGAAAGCTAGAGCGTAAAGAGGCAGCAACAGCAGAGACCTTGAGTGGGAATCCTTTAAAATCCCTGTGGTGAGTACATGTGGTGGTGAGACCGAGCAGAGAAGACCTTGAAGCGACGCCAGGCCAGAACATCTCGACTGCATACAAGAAGATTGTGAGGCGATGGCAGCCCAGAATATCTCCATGGCCGTGGCTGAGAAGACACATGACAGCGGCCCAGAAAATCCCTGCAGCAGCAGGTGTAAGAACACTTGACATTGGCCCAGAACATACCTGTGGTGACAGCCGAGAAGTACTGGAGGCAACAACGGACAGGAACATCCCTGCAGCAGCACCGAGAAGAAACACATGTCGGTGGCCTGTTATGAGATGATGAAGTTATAGGGTTCTTTGGGGAGCTGATATGGGATGATTGGATCCTGCATACTGTTATGGGTCCGGCACATTGCCTATTATGAGTTGATAAGGGTGATACAGTATACTGTCAGTTATAAGATGATGGGGCTGATCCTGCATACTGCCAGTTATGGGATGATGGGGGTGATACTGCATACTGTCAGTTATAAGATGATGGGGGTGATCCTGCATACTGCCTGTTATGGGATGATGGGGGTGATACTGCATACTGTCAGTTATAAGATGATGGGGGTGATCCTGCATACTGCCTGTTATGGGATGATGGGGGTGATACTGCATACTGTCAGTTATAAGATGATGGGGGTGATCCTGCATACTGCCTGTTATGGGATGATGGGGGTGATACTGCATACTGTCAGTTATAAGATGATGGGGGTGATCCTGCATACTGCCAGTTATGAGATGATGGGGGTGATACTGCATACTGTCAGTTATAAGATGATGGGGGTGATCCTGCATACTGCCAGTTATGAGATGATGGGGGTGATACTGCATACTGTCAGTTATAAGATAATGGGGGTGATCCTGCATACTGCCTGTTATGGGATGATGGGGCTGATCCTGCATACTGCCAGTTATGAGATGATGGGGGTGATACTGCATACTGTCAGTTATAAGATGATGGGGGTGATCCTGCATACTGCCTGCTATGGGATGATGGGGCTGATCCTGCATACTGTCAGTTATAAGATGATGGGGGTGATCCTGCATACTGCCTGTTATGGGATGATGGGGCTGATCCTGCATACTGCCAGTTATAAGATGATGGGGGTGATCCTGCATACTGCCTGTTATAAGATGATGGGGGTGATCCTGCATACTGCCTGTTATGGGATGGTGGGGCTGATCCTGCATACTGCCAGTTATGAGATGATGGGGGTGATCCTGCATACTGCCAGTTATAAGATGATGGGGGTGATCCTGCATACTGCCAGTTATAAGATGATGGGGGTGATCCTGCATACTGCCAGTTATAAGATGATGGGGGTGATACTGCATACTGTCAGTTATAAGATGATGGGGGTGATCCTGCATACTGCCTGTTATGGGATGATGGGGGTGATACTGCATACTGCCTGTTATGGGGTGATTGGGGAGATTCTGCATACTGCCTGTTATGGGATGATGGGGGTGATACTGCATACTGCCTGTTATGGGATGATGGGGGTGATACTGCATACTGCCTGTTATGGGATGATGGGGCTGATCCTGCATACTGCCTGTTATGGGATGATGGGGGTGATACTGCATACTGCCAGTTATGAGATGATGGGGGTGATACTGCATACTGCCTGTTATGGGATGATGGGGCTGATCCTGCATACTGCCAGTTATGGGATGATGGGGGTGATCCTGCATACTGCCTGTTATGGGATGATGGGGGTGATCCTGCATACTGCCAGTTATAAGATGATGGGGGTGATACTGCATACTGCCACTTATAAGATGATGGGGGTGATCCTGCATACTGCCTGTTATGAGATGATGGGGGTGATCCTGCATACTGCCAGTTATGAGATGATGGGGGTGATACTGCATACTGCCTGTTATGGGATGATGGGGGTGATCCTGCATACTGCCAGTTATGGGATGATGGGGGTGATACTGCATACTGTCAGTTATGAGATGATGAGGGTGATACTGCATACTGCCAGTTATAAGATGATGGGGGTGATCCTGCATACTGCCAGTTATGAGATGATGGGGTGATTCTGCATACTGCCTGTTATGGGATGATGGGGGTGATCCTGCATACTGCCTGGTATGGGATGATGGGGGTGATCCTGCATACTGCCAGTTATGGGATGATGGGGGTGATACTGCATACTGCCTGTTATGGGATGATGGGGGTGATCCTGCATACTGCCAGTTATGGGATGATGGGGGTGATACTGCATACTGCCAGTTATGGGATGATGGGGGTGATACTGCATACTGTCAGTTATGAGATGATGAGGGTGATACTGCATACTGCCAGTTATAAGATGATGGGGGTGATCCTGCATACTGCCAGTTATGAGATGATGAGCTGATTCTGCATACTGCCAGTTATAAGATGATGGGGTGATTCTGCATACTGTCAGTTATAAGATGATGGGGTGATTCTGCATACTGCCTGTTATGGGATAATGGGGTGATTCTGCGTACTGCCTGTTATGGGATGATGGGGCTGATCCTGCATACTGCCAGTTATAAGATGATGGGGTGATTCTGCATACTGTCAGTTATAAGATGATGGGGTGATTCTGCATACTGCCTGTTATGGGATAATGGGGTGATTCTGCATACTGCCTGTTATGGGATAATGGGGTGATCCTGCATACTGCCTGTTATAAGATGATGGGGGTGATCCTGCATACTGCCAGTTATGAGATGATGGGGGTGATCCTGCATACTGCCAGTTATGAGATGATGGGGGTGATACTGCATACTGCCTGGTATGGGATGATGGGGGAGATCCTGCATACTGCCTGTTATGGGATGATGGAGGTGATCCTGCATACTGCCTGTTATGGGATGATGGAGGTGATCCTGCATACTGCCTGTTATGCGATGATGGGGTGATCCTGCATACTGCCTGTTATGGGATGATGGGGGTGATCCTGCATACTGCCTGTTATGGGATGTTGGGAGTGATCCTGCATACTGCCTGTTATGGGATGATGGGGGTGATCCTGCATACTGCCTGTTATGGGATGATGGGGGTGATCCTGCATACTGCCTGTTATGGGATGATGGGAGTGATCCTGCATACTGCCAGTTATGAGATGATGGGCGTGATCCTGCATACTGTCTATTATCGGATGATGGGAGTGGTCCTGCATACTGCCTATTATGGGATGATGGGGGTGATCCTGCATACTGCCTGTTATGGGATAATGGGGTGAATCTGCGTACTGCCTGTTATGGGATGATGGGGGTGATCCTGCATACTGCCAGTTATGAGATGATGGGGGTGATCCTGCATACTGCCAGTTATGAGATGATGGGGGTGATCCTGCATACTGCCAGTTATGAGATGATGGGGGTGATCCTGCATACTGTCAGTTATAAGATGATGGGGGTGATCCTGCATACTGCCAGTTATGGGATGATGGGGCTGATCCTGCATACTGCCTGTTATGGGATGATGGGGGTGATTCTGCATACTGCCAGTTATAAGATGATGGGGGTGATCCTGCATACTGCCTGTTATGCGATGATGGGGTGATCCTGCATACTGCCAGTTATGGGATGATGGGGCTGATCCTGCATACTGCCTGTTATGGGATGATGGGGGTGATTCTGCATACTGCCTGGTATGGGATGATGGGGGTGATCCTGCATACTGCCTGTTATGGGATGATGGAGGTGATCCTGCATACTGCCTGTTATGCGATGATGGGGTGATCCTGCATACTGCCTGTTATGGGATGATGGGGGTGATCCTGCATACTGCCTGTTATGGGATGTTGGGAGTGATCCTGCATACTGCCTGTTATGGGATGATGGGGGTGATACTGCATACTGCCTGTTATGGGATGATGGGGGTGATCCTGCATACTGCCTGTTATGGGATGATGGGAGTGATCCTGCATACTGCCAGTTATGAGATGATGGGGGTGAACCTGCATACTGCCTGTTATGAGATGATGGGGGTGATCCTGCATACTGCCAGTTATGAGATGATGGGGGTGATCCTGCATACTGCCTGTTATGGGATGTTGGGAGTGATCCTGCATACTGCCAGTTATGAGATGATGGGGGTGATCCTGCATACTGCCAGTTATGAGATGATGGGGCTGATCCTGCATACTGCCTGTTATGGGATGATGGGGGTGATCCTGCATACTGCCTGTTATGGGATGTTGGGAGTGATCCTGCATACTGCCAGTTATGAGATGATGGGGGTGATCCTGCATACTGCCAGTTATGAGATGATGGGGGTGATCCTGCATACTGCCAGTTATGAGATGATGGGGGTGATCCTGCATACTGTCAGTTATAAGATGATGGGGGTGATCCTGCATACTGCCAGTTATGGGATGATGGGGCTGATCCTGCATACTGCCTGTTATGGGATGATGGGGGTGATTCTGCATACTGCCAGTTATAAGATGATGGGGGTGATCCTGCATACTGCCTGTTATGCGATGATGGGGTGATCCTGCATACTGCCAGTTATGGGATGATGGGGCTGATCCTGCATACTGCCTGTTATGGGATGATGGGGGTGATTCTGCATACTGCCTGGTATGGGATGATGGGGGTGATCCTGCATACTGCCTGTTATGGGATGATGGAGGTGATCCTGCATACTGCCTGTTATGCGATGATGGGGTGATCCTGCATACTGCCTGTTATGGGATGATGGGGGTGATCCTGCATACTGCCTGTTATGGGATGTTGGGAGTGATCCTGCATACTGCCTGTTATGGGATGATGGGGGTGATACTGCATACTGCCTGTTATGGGATGATGGGGGTGATCCTGCATACTGCCTGTTATGGGATGATGGGAGTGATCCTGCATACTGCCAGTTATGAGATGATGGGGGTGAACCTGCATACTGTCTATTATTGGATGATGGGAGTGGTCCTGCATACTGCCTATTATGGGATGATGGGGGTGATCCTGCATACTGCCTGTTATGGGATGATGGGGCTGATCCTGCATACTGCCTGTTATGGGATAATGGGGTGATTCTGCGTACTGCCTGTTATGGGATGATGGGGGTGATCCTGCATACTGCCTGTTATGGGATGATGGGGGTGATCCTGCATACTGCCTGTTATGGGATGATGGGGGTGATTCTGCATACTGCCAGTTATAAGATGATGGGGGTGATCCTGCATACTGCCTGTTATGGGATGATGGGGCTGATCCTGCATACTGCCTGTTATGGGATGATGGGGCTGATCCTGCATACTGCCTGTTATGGGATGATGGGGGTGATTCTGCATACTGCCTGTTATGGGATGATGGGCTGATCCTGCATACTGCCTGTTATGGGATGATGGGGGTGATCCTGCATACTGCCAGTTATGAGATGATGGGGTGATACTGCATACTGCCTGTTATAAGATGATGGGGGTGATCCTGCATACTGCCAGTTATGAGATGATGGGGTGATACTGCATACTGCCTGTTATGAGATGATGGGGGTGATTCTGCATACTGCCAGTTATAAGATGATGGGGGTGATCCTGCATACTGCCAGTTATGAGATGATGGGGTGATTCTGCATACTGCCTGTTATGGGATGATGGGGCTGATCCTGCATACTGCCTGTTATGGGATGATGGGGCTGATCCTGCATACTGCCTGTTATGGGATGATGGGCTGATCCTGCATACTGCCTGTTATTGGATGATGGGGCTGATCCTGCATACTGCCTGTTATGGGATGATGGGGGTGATTCTGCATACTGCCTGTTATGGGATGATGGGCTGATCCTGCATACTGCCTGTTATGGGATAATGGGGGGAATCCTGCACACTGCCTTTTATGAGATAATTGGGGGGATCGTGCACACTGCTTAGTATTAGACTCTGGGAGGGGAGGTTCTGCAAACTGCCTATTATTTGGTTCTGTGGGGATCTGCCACACTGCTTGCTTTTGGGTTCTGGGAAGAGGGATATTTTAGCACCTCATATGGTTCAGAATATTATTTTTCTTGTTTTCCTTTTCTAACTTCTAGGTGCGTCTTATGGTCAACATGCAGTATTTGACTGATGATAATAATATCCTAAGTTAGTCGTCAAATGCTATGAATCAAATCTGTCTTTTTATGAAGAGGTAAGTAGATTTTTAAGTGGGGAAATGACCATAGACACTTTTCTAAAGAATTTTAAACCTTACTACATAAAATAATTCATAAATGATTATCTAATTTCAGCAAAGGGTATCTAAATTAATAAGGGGCATTTAGAAGCTTAATTTTGAAGAGAGACTAGGAAAGCTGAACTCATTTACAATCACTATTTTCCCCAGATAGGTTACTGAACAACTCTTTGATGTTTATTTTTTGCTTTTCTCTGAATCAACTAGAGCTCGAGCTTTGCATTTAGCCTTTTCCTTTCCGTGGTTGAACTTGATTGACAGATGTCCTTTTTCCTGAACTGTATTAAATAGTTTTCTGCTATAACAAAATTATTCACAATAAAAGAATATACCATTATCTTATATAAAATAAAGGTAAAACATAAGCAACCAACAGGCCTACATTCACATTGAAGTAAGTTGCTAGCACAATCTCAAGCCTGTGGTCTACCAGCACCCCCGGATCCTTCTCAACGAGTGAAAATACTCCTCAGCTTGAGAACATCTTCAATAGACTGCTCTGTTCTTGTTGTCATCTGCAAAAGTAGAGACAGCACAATAAATCTTCTATAGTAATTATAAACAAGTTGAATAATAGGGGTCTCAGCCTGGGGTACACCGCTTATAACCAGTAACCATTCAGAGTACCCATCATTAACCACAACTTTCTGCAGATGGTTCTTCTGCTAGTTTTCAGTCCAGTCACAAACTGTATTTTCTAACCCTGAAGACCTCAATTTCCCCAATAAGCATCTATGAAGGACAGTGTCAAATGCTTTTGCAAAATCCAGAAAAACTATATCTACAGTCGCCCCTCTGTCCAGGCTTCTACTCACCTCCTCATGGAAGCCAATCAGGTCAGTCTGGCAGCTTCTGTGCCGGCTGTCACTTATAATATTATACATAGTTGCATAAGCCTGTATGCAATCCTTTAGGAGTTCCTCAAGCAATTTTCTGCAATGGATGTTAAGCTTACAGGGCTGTAATTATCCAGAGAAGACCCCACATTTGCCTCGCGCCAATCCCTTGGTACTTTACAAGTTGTTAGTGAGTCTTTAAAGATCAAGAGCAGAGGTGATGAAAGAACTGAGCTGAGTTCTTTAAGAGCTCTTGGGTGAAGTCCACCCGGTCCTGGAGTCTTATTCACATTTAAATTATTTAGTCTTTGGTTCGCCACAACCCTGAACCCTGAATAGTTCAGTTTGAGCAAACCTTGGCGGGATGCGACGGGCGCAGCCAACATGTCACACAAGGAGAGAAGAGAGACAGGGACACATAGTGACGCACAGCCATATGTAGCCCCAGCCAATCAGGAAGTGCTTAAGATGAGCTGGGAGGTGTCAGCAGAAAGCGCCAATGCACCATTTTGAAGCTGGCTACTGAATCTCTGTGTGAAACTGGAGCTGTTTGAAGGAGCTGTTAAAACAGAGATGTTAGCTGGAGCTGTTAGAACAGAGCTGTTAGACTCTGAAAGGACAGGGACAGTGTACTAATATTGATGGAATGATAGGAGTAAGGACTCCTACAGACAGTCTAATCTACCTAGGAGCTGGTATTTTGTGTGTAGTTCTGCTGTGCTGGGCTGTACCAGTCTGCTATTAGGGCTGTGCCCTGCGCTGCTCTGAATATTCAAAATAACATATCACATAATATGTTTGTCCCCAATTCATCAGCCATTTTTTAGGGGGTATACTTTCTTTTTTAAAGTTTGCTAGACAAAGGCATTATGTCAATTGGGGTGTGAACTGTCTGTTCTGGTTATTCAATAAAAAAACACAAAATCTTTTTCACAAGCCAAGGATTTTTGGGGTACACCTTTTTGTTCAAAGTTTGCTGAGCCATAGCACTCTGTCAATTAGCATGTACAGCTTTGCTCTCATATTCCATTTAAAAAATCAAATAATATCCTTATCCCCTCTTCACCAGCAAAGGGTCTGGCGGTACACCTTCTTGTTTAATGTTTACCTGGCTATGGCATTCTGTAAATTGGGATGTGCACTGCTCTGCATTGATATTGTGTTAAAACAAACTCAAACAATATCTTTATCCCCACTTCACCAACCAAGTTTTAGGGGGTACACCTTCTTGCCTAAAGTTTGCTGGGCCATAGAATTTTGTCATTGTGGTGTGCACTGCTCTGCTCTAATATTCCATTAATAATACATAATATCCTTATACCTTCTTCACCAGCCAAGTTTTTTGGGGGGTACATTTTCTTGTTTAAACTTTCTGGGTCATGACATTCTGTCAGTTGGGGTTTGTTTTTAAATAAAGTATGTCTGGAAAAAGAAAGGGTGGGAAAGGACAGGGTCAATGAAAATAAATCCCAGTGGTAGTAGTAGTAGCAGCAGCAATGTACACAGTAGTAGTAGCAGCAGTAGCAATATACGTGTTAGTAGTAGCAGCATCAGTTAACCAGAGTTGTCCCTCCGCCAGTGGGCATAATATTTCGAACAATACGGCTATTGTGCATCGGGAGGAGGAAGACTCTGATCCTATGATGACAGAGATGAGAAGAATTTGTTTTAGAACAGTCAATCTTTGGAGAGTGTTGGGGAGGTGGTGGAGGTGGAAGCAGCATCTAAGATGCATAGCTGTGGTAGTGAGGGTGGTGGTGTGGCATGGACATACTAGCAGTTATGTAGGTGGTTATGGTGTATGGGGCAAGTAGACCATGGGACATCAAGTGGTGGGGATCAAGGATTATGATAATGATGTAGTAATAGACAAGACCTGGGAACCAGGCAACACAGAGGCGGCATCCTCAGAGCAGGGCTAGGCCTGCTGGTATTGTCCATTTAGGAGGTAATGGCAACACTGTTGCTGCTTTTGTAGACTCTAGAAAAAAAGCCTGCCAGAGGAGGAGCAACGTCGGGTGGTGGTGCAGCAAATGTTACTTTGCTATGTGGTAATTCTTTTGTACCTTTCCAAAAGCACAAATCATGCCACAGTGCCAGATCTGCAAGCAGAAAACTAGCCGTGGCCAGGGCACATATCTAGGAACTATGGCTCTATGGCACCTGGAGTGGCATCAGAAGGCAGTGTTGGACATTCCAAATGTCCTACAAATGCTCCCTCAAAACACTGTTGCCAATGCAGCTGCTACTGATTGTGCAGCTCTCAACCCCTGTAATCTGTCTGGTAGCCAGGCCTCATCCACAAGCAGTATAATCTCATTGTTGTTATCGTCATTGTCATCTAGTGCTCCTCCTTCACCCAGTCATCAGTAATCCATAACAGAATCCATATCTTCCAGACAACAATATATCATCCAGTTGTTGTGTGGTTTAAATCAGACCTGGTCAAGTTGGTGGTGCAGTCACTGACATACCAGCTGGTTGATTCCACCATCTTTAGGCAATTAATAGGGTGCATCCAGCTCAGGTGCACAAGTCAGTCGCCATTTCTTCTCCAAGCCATCCCTGTCTTGCACAAATATTTGGATGAGAAGGTCAGGGCCAGTCTATGCAACTGTGTGTGCAGCACAGTGCATGCAATGGTAGATACTTGGAGTAGTAGCTATGGCCAAGGACAATACATGCGTGTCATGGTCCACTTTGTCAACCTTTTGTAGTATGATGCTTTAATGCAATAAGTTCAGGCACCTATCCTCCTCCTCCTCAACAGGCGGGAGACAGGAGGGCATAGCTTTCATCAGTGCAAGGCGACATACATTCATGAGAAAATCTCCCGCTGGCTGTCTCCACGTCAGCTTACATTGTACAATTTGGTTGCACATCTAGGTTGCATGACACATGTTCCATGCCTGGTGCAAATGATAAATCTGGTCGTCGGCTGCTTCTTAAAAACATATGTTGATGTCCTGACCATGTCTATGGGAGTTTGTGTCTGCTTTTGGCGATCCTATGTCTCCAAACACGCTCCAGCATCAGAATGGTCTTCGCAAACACAGCTTAATCTGCAATGTCCTGACTGTCTTGCAGCAGCTTCTACAACCAGTGTGATTTTTCAGCTCCAGCATTGACAGCTGATCAGAGACACATGTCGCATGCTGAGGCCCTTTGAAGAGACAAAATTTGTAAGGAGGGACAACAACGGCATGAATGATGTTTTGTTGCTGTAATACATTTTATAGCAAACACTCACGGCTATGATTCAGAAAGAGATGGAGTAAGGATCCCATCTTGCTTGCAGCATATTGGATCTAGAAGAAGAGGTGGAGGAGGAAGGGGATTTCAGACTCTAGGAGGTGGATATGGTGATAGAATTGTCAGGAATCGGCGCTTACCTGGGCCCCGTTCCAGCGCCGTCTCCAGGCGCCCGGCCGCAGCAGCAGTTCCCGCTCGGCGGCCACGGCTGCTGCTGCGGGCGCGCGCACGGCCGTCCTTCCTCCTGCCTCCCTGCATCGTGCTCGCGCGCGTGCGTGAGCATGTCCGTCTTATGCCCTCCGGCGGCGCTGCTGTCTGCGCGCCCGCCGGAGGAGGAAACCCTAGACGGGCTCAACCAGGGGGGGAAGTTCCCCCTCACAGTTATGGGCCAATGAGCCCTTAGTTAGGGAATTGCTTAGACGCCCTGACCCAATCACACGCCGCATCCCATGTGCACCAATCACACCCCTATCCTCCATCTGTCTGTCCCTATAAAAGGTTCTGTCGGTCAGTTGCTCGGCGCCTGTGATAGTGCCTTGTACCCAGTTTAGTAGCTTGTCTCTAAAGATTAATTTTTGATCTCCCGTTGCCGACCACCGCCCGTTTTGACCACCCCCGATCTGATCTCCTGTTGCCGACCTTCGCCTGTGTTTTGACCACCCCCTGATCTGATCTCCTGTTGCCGACCTCCGCTTGATTCTCGACCACGTCTTGTCCAATCCTTTGTACCGCTGCCATCTCGGAACTTCTGTTGCTGACCCCCAGCCTGTTGGACTTCCGTTATACGCTCAGCGATCAGGCTGCTCGGCACCACTTCCAGCCGCGGGTTCTCCAGGCCTCTGAACAGTAAGACTCCAATCTTTGAGCCATTGAAGTCCTGGGGGCAACTGATCCCGGGCAGGCGTGCTCTGCGTCCCGGCAAGCGGGGGCTCCTAAAGGTGAAGCTGGCTGCGGAGATTGGGGGTTGAGGTCTTACTGAGAGGGCTGGAGTTATCTAAGTGGTTGCTGTAGTACCCGGAGCGTGACAAGAATCAGCCAGCTTATCACAGGGAAGGGATAGGGAGGGAGGCACACGATGATGATGACCATGATGAGAATGATGAAGAAACATGGCAATATCTAGTGGATGTTGAACCACTGGGCCCTTGGAAATGCTAGCCAGGATGGCAAACTGTATGTATGGGTGCTTGCTTGCTGACAGACCCATTGTTAGTTTGAAGCAAAAAGACGAGTACTGGATCACTACACTTTTGCTATAAAACCAAAATGGGGGAATTTTCTGCACCTTCCGAGAGGAAGGTAATAATGGTTTATTATTGAGAGAAGCTGTGCAGCCAGCTAGCCATGACTTTCAAATGGCAGACATCTGCCGCAAGTATGTCTGTCCTGGTTTCCACTCTCTGCTCCCTGCCGAGTTAATGTGCACCTCTACAGAAGGCGGTGGTAGCAGCACACAATCCACTCTTGAGAATATGAGGTTCAGCAACACCACTGTCTGAACAGCCAGGTAAACTCTGTCTTGTCCACCCTTTAAGTGTAGAATCAGAAAGGGTTTTCAGCATGGTAGGTGGTGTTGTCACCCCTAAGCGAACAGGATTGTCCACCAAAAGTGTGGAAAAGCTACCTTTTGTAAAGATGAATCAAGCATGGATAGGTGACAATTTTTAAACCACTGTTGTCACTAATTAGCATGTCACTACTACCACCACCAGCACCCCTGCTGTTGACTAACACCTGGCTTACACATCCACCACAGGTCTCTTGTTCCCTGGCCTAGTCTGTAAAAACTAAGTCTCTGCTAATGCTATCACAACCATCACACCTGCTACTGCCCACTAACACCAGGCCTACACAACCACCACAGGTTTCCTGTCCCCCTAGTCTAGTCTTTAAAAACTGTGACTATGCTAATGTAACCACCACCAGCACCCGCTACTGCCAGGCCTACACAAATGCGGCTTAACCCTATGATGCCCAAAATGGGCACATTTTTCACTGCTTGTAAAAAAGCCATCACTTCTTCTACAATTAAACTTTCAGGATGTTAATCCTGCTGCTACCCACATACAAATGGGACATTTTTTTGAGGGTTTGCCCACTACTTCCAGGCCTACACAACCACAGATTAACCCTATGATGCCAACATTTTCACCGCTTAGCCATAGCTTCTTCAATTTTCAGGATGCCAATCCTGTAATTACACCCATACAAATAGGGATCTTTTTTTGCGGGCTTACCTGCTACTGCCAGGCTTACACAACTGCAGATTAACCCGATGATGGCCAAAATAGGCACTTTCTTCTTTTTTTCTCAATTTCCAGGAACACCAATTCTGTTGCTACTAGCCATCAAATGTTAACATTTTTATGTGCTTTAAACTATCGCACATACCAAGGTGTCAATTGGCTATCCATATGCTAATTTGCCCTAGTATATGCTAATTAGCCCACTAAAACATATCTTATCTTTTTATACAATCCAAGGTGACTTTTAGAGGCATCAAGCAGTGTTTTCCTTGCGTTTTAGGCTAAAGTTGAGTCAGAATTAATTTGGTCCAATCCAAAAAAGGTTTGATTATTACTAGGATTCACCATCTAAATTGTTTATTAAAGGACTCCAGCACACCACTGATTATTTAGGAGCAGTACAAACAGTAGAGATTATGACAGGAGCCATTTGATAAGCTTCATTCAAATGCATTTTCAAAACTGCTATTCTGTTAACTATTTGACACTGTTTATATATGGTGAATTAAATATGTACAGTAAGGGAGTTTAGATGCAAAAGTTTACTGATATCCACTGGAAGTAATATCCCCAAGTATTTTAAGTGTGAATCTTGCCAGGCAATGAGAAAGATTGCTTGAGTGAGTCCACTTCCCAGGAGTCTAGTGGGATGTTGTTAATAACTGATTTGATGAATTGATTTTAAGGTTAGAGAACTCTTCAAAGAATTTAAACTTGAAGCAGTATAAGGACAGGTTTCACATTGAAGCTTGTCATCAGGATAGACTGATACTACCTTGTCTGGTCTTCTTATAGCAGGTTTCCATTTCACACATCAAGAAGGTTTCAGTGGTCAGATACAAATAGGAGATACAAACTTTTGATCTGTTGAGCTTTAGTACATAAGTTAATGTTTGATTCCTGTAAAGTTTTGTCTTATAGTGGCTTCCAGCTCTGTTGTGAGTCCAACTTGACCCCAGGCCGGTGATCCATCATTTAACAGCGAGATCATCCCATAGTAGAGTGCGGGATCTTTTTCTTCATTATGACTAATAGTACTTCCATTGTTTGGACAGTGAATTGTCAATTATAAATCTGCTTTCATATGTTCAAATCAAACCTCTTACAAGTCTGATTTTAACTTCGACCCCTAGGTTCCCGGCATCTACAGTAACTGTGTGATAAAAAGGTCACCCATGTTTTTCTGCAGTGCCAAAGCCACATTGACTCTATATAAAGAGCAGGGTTTGGTGCTGGAAAGGATGGCTGGTGTAAACCTGGTAAGTATTTCTTTTAATTTCATATATCCAATTGAGGAGGTAGGGGCCACAATGGTGGTTGGGATTCCTTTTTAACCCCTTGATATTCAGTAAGATTTGGCAAAAGAAAGAATGAAAAAGAAATCACAAAGAGAAAAATACAATTTTAATTGCGAAGGATATCATATATATCATTTAGCAAAATGAAAGTGCCCTAGAATCTCCAGAAGAAAACTAGGGAACATATTATGCCCCTAACAGTAACATTTATGGAAGCATGCAACAATGAAAGGGCATAGTATTAAACATATAAAAACGCCAACACCCACTAAAATGGCTTTCTCCACAACTGCTGATTCACCTGTAGTTAATGACCATTTGCTGAATTGGTGTACTGAAGGTCTTCTTTAAAAGTCAAAATACAGCAAAAAAGAAAGCTGTCAGTCATTAGCCCATATAAAACATTTTTGCACACAGTGATTAAAAATATATAAAATATTAATAGTAAGTCACCCCCCAGCCCTGCAAAGCTTCATTACATACAGTATGTTTTGGGAATTCAATTAAATAAATATATAAAAAGTTCATATACACATAACTGTTTGCAATATGTATTACCCCATTTTTACACACAAAATTACTAAAATGTTTTCTTCTTTTAAAGTTAAAACTCCACTTGCAATTTTAAAGTGTGTGCTGAAATGATGTCCTCAATGTGGTGAGTTGATCTTGTATTCCTTTTTATATTTTTTATGTTAGCAAATGTGTGTTTTATGGAATCAGTTTTCACTACCTGTCATCGGTTGGTGGTGGCAACTGTACGCCCAGATCTATGAGAAGTGAGCCCTGTACACACAGAACACTGCTGCTGGACATGTGTAATTTGAGTGAATTCCTTCAACTTAGCAGCAGCGTTCTGTGTGTACAGGGCTCACTTGTCTCTTCTTGTAGATCTTTGTGTACAGAACCGGTGTACAGTTGGCAATAGTAACAGATTGCAGGTAGTGAAAACTGCTTCCATAAAACACACATTTGCTAACATAAGAAAAAAATACTAGTTCAAATCAAGGAGTAACCCCCTCCACCTACAATATTGACGTTGTACAGGTCAGGTGCAGACCATTTCTAATGAGATTAGATTATTTTAGAATTTTTTTTGAAATTTCAATAGCCTGTGGTAAATTAAAACACATTTAAATGAACTGAAGGACTATTTAAATTACTTGTCTTTAAAGGGTATTTGTGCACTAAGCCTAACCTCATCTCCAGCACAGCCCTCTTAGGGGCTAGACAAGCAGCTTGATCTTCTCTAGGCCACATCCACTAAATTCCATCCAAGGTAAAGTAATAAACAGAACTATTTTCAGACCCCTGCTTTATTCACAGTGTGTGAACACTCAACTCACTCACTGGTCTCTGGATTGAAATTCTGTTTTCCTTACCTCACCCTTTTTCTGGGTGAGTGTAGGAGTGAAGGAGAGCGGACATGTTCAGTTTAAACTTTATGTCTGGTTTACATATAAATCAGAGCATGAAGGGAGGCAAAAACAACTACTTCCTTTAAATGCAAAGCTGAATATGTATTACTTGGGCTGGGTTATGGCTTCCATGTTGCTAGGTTTGTAAGCCAGACAGCATTATTTGCTTGCCTAAAGGAGCTTTATGTAATCATGCATAACCTAATAAGTCCCTGCCCTGGGTCATGCTAACTTCCTCTTAACTTGTCCCTCATATGAGCCATTTAAAGCATAAATACATGATGTATTTTAAGTAAAGCTGTTGATGTTGCTTTAATATCTGGGCATGGGTAAGCTGGAAAGGGTGTGTCATGGTGCATTATGAGTCTTGAGCATGATCGGCTGTGGTCAGAAGGTCAGTAGCTTGCTTTCACTGAGAGCTCCAAGGCACATTAGACAGCTTTTTTGTTTGGTCCTGGAAGAATGGAGTTAAACGCAGGGCAAACTTTGGAGAACTGCAGGAAATATTGGATAGGGACATGAGGTAGGTATCATTGAATGGGCTGTCCCTTTAAACAAGATGAATTGACACAGCTTGCAATGCGTTTGTAAGCTCTCCTACTTTATATATAATTACAAGGCACTTCACAGAAAGACTTATGTTAGGCTTGAGACTTCCGATGTCTGCAAGTGGCATCTATTTGTTTCTTTTGTTTTTTTTTTTATCATACTTATTTTAATTGTTTTCGTAACATCAAGGTAAACAGTTACAGACAGAGCGGCGGTGGGAGTAGAAGCAGGATTAGAACCCAGAGATGTCCTTATTATTATTGTGGGTGGGAGTAACAGTATCTGCAATAGTATCCCGGGAAGAAGCCACCGTCTGCTAAAGAATATGGAAGTCTGCCCTCAGGCCGATCAACCGCTTCCCCTGACAATATCCCACCCCCCCGCTGCCAGACTTGTTTTACGCGGCTGCCGCTCTAGAAACATCTCACAAGTCCCACACCTGTTTATAGGGGGCCGTGTCTTTAAATAGAACCCATGTAGTCCAAATATTGCGGTATGCTTTTAATCTATCCTGTTTAGCATAACAAATTTCCTCCATCATCTCCACGTGGTTAATCTGCCTGAACCAGTCTTTGACTGTGGGTGACCCCCGTGATCTCCAAAGCCTTGGAATTAGGACTCTAGCTGCATTCAGCAGGTGGCGGCCCAGAGGGGCTCCGCCCGCAACCCCTTTTCCATCCTTCGACCATCCCAGTAGGACAGACTCCACACTCCAATCCAAGGGCTCTCCTAGTATAAGTTCACAGAAACCTTTCACTTTACCCCATCACCCCCGGGCAAGACCACCAGATATGTAATAATGGAGCACCAGTTTGACCACATCTCCAGCACATATCAGGAACTGCAGGAAAAAAGGAGTGTAAGACCTCAGGAGTCCGATACCATCGTGTGATCAGTTTATAGTTCGTCTCTTGCATTGAGCTACTAATTATCCCTTTATGCGCATTCTTATAGATGTCATTCCATTCCTCTGCCGACAGGGATCGGCCAATGTCAGCCTCCCATTTCTTCTCCCAAGGCTTAACCCCCCCACTGTCTCTACGCTGCAGAAGTCTATAAGCCCAGGACAATAGGTGAGCGTTAGGGCCCATACCTAGGCAAGCCCTATCAAACTCTGTCAGTTCTCTCTTCAAACCCTCTTTTACTCCCTTGGAGCAGAAAAAATGTCTGAGCTGAAGATAGGTGAAAATAGAAATTTCCTTTTCCAAAATCTGCTGCAGACTTTGTCTATCCTTCAATACCCCCCTGTCTTGCAGGTGGTACATTCTCAGAGGTCTAGGCCCCCCACAGTCCCTTAGCAAGGAGAAGTCCCTCCCTGGAGGGAACGCAGGATTCCCCAAAATCGGTGTTAATGGACCTGGGAATGTGGTCAAAGCATGCCCCCCCTACACAGCTCTCCCAAGATAGACAGGGATCTCGTCCCGCCTTAGATTACAAACTGTATCCAAACCTCCACCTGTAGCGACTATTCCTTCTATGCGCACCCAGTCTTTCTGCGAACCATTCACTTGCCAATCCACCACTCTACCTACATGGACCGCCCGGTAATATGACTTTATACAAGGTATCCCCGTCCCCCCCTTAACCTTCGGAAGCAACAGAAGGCTCCGCCGGATTCTCGGAGGTTTGCCTGCCCAAATAAACCCCCTGAATATATTCATCAGAACCTTAAAGAAGGACTCTGGTAGTCTAATGGGAATGCACTGTAACAGGTATAGGATCCTTGGCAAAACATTCATCTTCAAAACCGACATGCGTCCGAACCATGAGAGCCGCAGCCGGTTCCACCCCTCTAGGTCCCTCTTGACTGTGGCCCTAATAGGGGCAAAGTTAAGCTGAAACAGGTTAGCAAAAGAAACAGGTAGCTGAACCCCTAAGTATTGGAGACTCCTCTTCTCCCAGCCAAAGGGAAAGATACCCCTCAGCGCCTCCACCTCCGATTCAGGCAGCGAAATATTCATGGCACTAGACTTACTATAGTTGATCTTCAAGTTGGACAAACGCCCAAACGTCTCCAATTCTTTCAGTAAGTTAGAAACCGACACCCGCGGGGATTGCAGAAAAAAAAGCATATCATCCGCATATGCCGCTACCTTTCTTTCCCTTCCTCCCAACATGATGCCGTAATGCCTCCGCACAGATTAACCCTCCACAGGAACGGCTCCAGGGAAAGTGCAAATATCAGAGGGGACAGCGGACAACCCTGCCTTGGGCCATTACTAATATTAAAGAAAGGAGAAGAACAGTTATTCGTCCTTACCCTCGCCACCGGGTTAGAGTACAGTGCCATAACCCTATTTTTAGCCGCAGCTCCCAGCCCTACATGATCCAGAACCTTCCCTATCCACCTCCAATCCACCCGGTCAAATGCCTTCTCGGCATCAGTAGAAAGCATGATTGACCCCACACCCTTGGCTTTTGCCCACCATTGAATGTTCAAGGCCTTGATCACATTATCGCGGGCCTCTCTACCGGGGACAAACCCAACCTGATCCTGGTCTATCAGACCCGGCAACAGGGAGGCCAGCCTTCCCGCCAAAGCTTTGGCAAAAATTTTCACATCCACGTTCAACAGGGAGATGGGTCTATAGTTCCTGCAATCCGTAGCATCCTTCCCCCCTTTTGGTATTACGACAATTTGCGCCTCTAAAACGGAACGCGGTAAAGAACCCGAGGTCGCTGTAGATTCAAAGGCCCGAGCCATAAGAGGAGAAGCCATCCGGCCCCGGGGTCCTCCCTGGCTTAGACGCTTTGATCGCCTTTTGCAGTTCCATCACAGTGATTGGAGCCTCCAACTGTTCCACTTCTTCTTCAGAAAGCGATGGCATTCCGGAATCCATCAAATAGGCTTCCATAGAACCTTCCACATCCCTCTTCCCTTGCTGGACCGGGAGGTTATACAATGTTGAATAGAACCTTCTAAAGAGATCCGCAATCTCCCCATTCTTCTGGTAGAGGATCCCATCTGAACCCCTAATCCCCTCAATTCTAATCTTAGCCCTAGCCAACAAACGTCCCGCCTTGTTTCCTTGTTCATAAAACAACCCGTGACGTCTGGTAAAAAACCTGCTTGTCTCCCTGACCAGGACATCTTTGAGCTCTTGTCTTTTAGATTCCAGTTCCTGCAACACTGGCGCCTGAAGGGACCGTTTGTGTTTCAATTCGAGATCAGCTATCTGCTGGACTAACCTTTCCGCCTTAGCCCCTCTCTCCCTTTTAGCTCTTGCCCCTTCCTGGATCAGGTAACCTCTCAGTGTGCATTTGTGAGCCTCCCATACCATTACTGGGTCCACCCCCTCTGTGGCATTTTCTTTTATATACAAGGACAAGTGTTGCCTTATCCTTTCTACTACTCCAGGATCCTTCAGTAGACTCTCATTCATTCTCCAGTTCCACTCCCTCTTCTCACCACCTGGCAGGGCCATGGAAAGAACAACTGGAGCATGATCAGAAAATGATATATTACCGATCTGAGCCGAGATTACCCTCTCCAAATCTCTCTGTGATAGGAAGAGAAAGTCAATCCTCGAGTACTTCACATGAACTGGTGAATAGTAAGTAAAATCTTTCCCCGTAGGATGCATCATACGCCATGTGTCTACCAGAGCCAGCTCTTGCAGAGCCTTCTTTATTTGCTTCAGAGCCCTAAAAGAAATGGCAGTTTTGGCATCTGATGTATCCACCAAGGGGTTAAGCGCACAGTTCAGGTCCCCTCCCATGATCAACATCCTGTCAGCAGCCACTTACCTGCGCCCCGTTCCTGTCGCGCTCCCCGTCCCGCCGCGCGGCTTTCTGATCGGCGGCCGCGGCGGGCGGTTGCCTAGCTTCCGCCTGGCGCGCGCGCGCCTTGTTCTTCCTCGGCCGGCGTCCCCGGCTCCAGTTCTCGTGCTCGCGCACACGCGCGAGCACGTTGTAATTATACCCTCCGGCGCCGCTGCTCTCAGCGCGGCCGCCGGAGGAAAACTAATTAAAGTTACAGGTGTGGGTGGGGGAGTGTTCAGGTTGTCACTGGCCAATCTCACTCTGAATTACCAGGACGTCATTCCCTCACTACTTCCCTCCAATCAGCCCTCTCTGACTCCTGGGCGGGTCGCCCTGTTCCGTCCTATCGGTTATCAGATTCTAGTTGCACCAATCATCAGAATCGTTCCCCTAGCCCAATCATACCTGGTTCCTTTATAACCGCTTTTCTGCCAGTTGCTGATTGCCTGTTATAGCGCCTAGACCCTTGTAGTTGTTTATCCTTGATATTGATCCTGACTCCAGTTGCCGACCTCTGCTTGCCTTTGACCATCCTCGATCTCCACTCCTGTTGCCGACCCTTGCTTGCCTTTGACCATCCTCGATCTCCACTTCTGTTGCCGACCCTTGCTTGCCTTTGACCATCCTCGATCTCCACTCCTGCTGCCGACCCTTGCCTCGAACCTAGACCACGATCTGTCTATTGCTATTGTTCTGTCGCCTCCTCAGGTCTCCTGTTACCAACCTCCAGCCTGTCCTTGGACTTCCACCTTACGCTCATATACGGGCTACCCAATTCCACTTCCAGCCGCGGGCTCTCCAGTCCTCTGTACCGTAAGGTTTCATCCTTTGAGCCATAAAGTCCTGGGGGCAACCGATCCCGAGCAGGCGTGTTCTGCGTCTTGGCAAGCGGGGGCTCCTATAGGTGAAGCTGGCTGCGGAGATTGGGGCTTGAGGTCCTTACCAAGAGAGCTGGAGTTGTCCAAGTGGTTTTTTGCGGTACCCGGAGCGTGACACATCCCTTCTTGGAATGAACCCAGTTTACCTAAAACCACCCTACAAAATTGTTGCTGGTCTTTGTTCGGGGCATAAACATTAGCTACTGTAATGACCGATCCATTAGGGAGCTTCCCTTTCAGGAAGATATATCTTCCCTCCTTATCTTTTTCCACCCCCACTGTCCTAAGGTCCAGATCTTTATCCACCAAAATCGACACCCCTTTCGCTTTATTATTTGGAGAAAGGGCAGAATAGCAAGAGGTGTACGTTCTGTTACCCAGGTAGGGGGCCCTATAAATTTGGAAGTGGGTTTCCTGGATTAGCGCAATGTGTGCTTTATATTTTTTAAGTTCCCTAAATAAAGCATGCCTTTTCTGGGGCGAGTTAAGTCCCTTGGCATTTACAGAGAGGATGTTCAAGCTCTGGGGCCCCATTGCTCACTAGATCTACTTATCAAACTAGGGTTCCAACCTCAGCACCCATCCCACCGTCCCACGCCCCTCAAACAGAAAGCGCGTTTTATGTAAGTGGTTTATTTTGTTTGTTGAATAAGACAATCTCTTTAAAGTGCACAGGTATCCAAAACAAATTGGAGAGGTACTCATAGCTGAGCCTCTCCAAATCTTTTGGATTATCCCCTTAAAACAAAAGTATAAACCGGAGCTAGTATTGGGTTTTCTTTTAAAAATAACAAGCTCTTTGTTTTCAAAGTTCGTACCAATCACCTTTAATTTGACATATCCCCATATAATATGTTTTGCAATGCCTCAGAAACCAATATGATAAATATATTCCTTTAATGATTCGGTAGTACTAAATCTACATACCTAGCATTTGGTTTTATTTCTTCTGCTAATAATAAATATGATAATTTTCCATCTGAGTTATTTTACTACAATTATTAAAGTCAACCATCCTAGATCCAATGTCACAAATAATAAAAAAGATAATATTACAATCTTACTCATAGTTTTAAGATCAAATTAACAATTTTCTGGGACCCAAATTTTTCATACAAATAGGTCACTGAAACAAGACTGAGAAGCAGGTTTTCTAACTTACTGTAGCACATATTTTTTGATGCACGATTAATTCAAAAGTTCCTATTAAAAATTCTGTAAGTACTGTAGTGAAAATAGAAGGTTTGCAAAGCAAGGGTGTTGGGCAGTTACACCAGTAAAACAGCTGTAATAAATAAATAAGTCGTTTTTCTTGTTGTCCTGCTCTTTCATTAATATGGTGAGAATGAGTGTGGAATGTCACAGGCACTGCTATAATGAATTTACTTCTTGAACACTATAATAACATACAAGTGTAACCTCCCAATTTTCTTTTTTGCAATTTCCAAAATGCTCACCAGAGGTGCTTTTATTCGAAATGGCGGTGTCAGTGTAGGAAAAAGCTTACTGTATGCTAAAATACGCAGACGGTGGTTGAAATAGGCTTTACCCCCTTCCCCGTCGCCTACAACAATTAAATCAAAGGAAAGGCAACATGGTAACTCTTTTGATCACGCAATGCTGGCACTGGTGTGGAACTAGAACTAGAATATCATGTTGATGCCTGCTGTATTACAAGGGCCACCTACATACAATATCTGTGAGTGTCTGTAGAAACTTAAAGAGTTATGTTTATGTAATATATTTGTGAAATAAATTACCACATTTTCACTTTATAAAAAAAAAAAAACTCTAAAAATATTCTGAACCAGCAGGCAGTGACTTTGACCCCTCCATGCTTTCCATCCCCTCCCTCTCCTGTCTGTCAGCCAGCCAACAGATAAAACAACTAGGCTGGCTATAAGTGCCCTCTCCCTCCCCTGTATTTCAGTGAGCTAGCTAGCCATTAAAACAACTAGTCTGGCTAGAAGTACCCTCTCCTCTCTCCCCTGTCTGTCAGCCAACATGCACACAACACTTCAGATAGTTGCAGCACAGGCATGTCTGCCCCCTGCGGATGATCTTTGGGAGTCCATCTCCATGGCACCCTCCTTCCTGTGGCCACTGGACCTGGGAAATCGGAGGCCAGGCACAAGCAGGTAAAATTGCATTCCCACATTGAAATACCGGCACCCGCCAGCATATCTCCCAGTGCTTGCCGACGTCTATTTACTGCCTGCCCTCATGCATTTAATTACCAGTGCCCACCTGCGTTTGTTTCCTGGTAGCTGCAGAATTTATTTACTATCACCCCTCACCCTGCAGCTAGGGAAAAAAAGAGCATTTGCACTATAAGATGCCGGAGCGTTTCTCCCCAAAAGTCGACCTCCCCAAATAGTGTGTCTTATAGTGTCAAAAATACGATAATCGCAGCAGTCATTGGCATGTTTTCTGATTCAAGCAAAAATCTCTCTGCCGCGGAGAAGCATCAAATGCAATGGACAAAGACAAAGCAAACTTACCTGCAGCCGCACTATCCAGCACCAGGTCTTTTCTTAAATTGTGAATGCAAGGGTACGATTTATAAACCCAGTGTATGTTCGCTAGCTGCTTTCTCTGCCATCATTCTGACTGCTTCTGCCAACATTTGAGACAAAGGGGGGCAATAGTTTCCCCATCTTTGTTCTGCGACTGCCTTGAGGGGTTTCCCAGTGATGCCCTGCCCCTATGACACACATACTCAGAGGCCCCATCTCTGAGCATATAATAGCTGTTACGGGAGGAAACTCCAGTAGAGGCAGGACAGCCACAAAACAAAATGGAGCATATTGCCCCCAATGTCTCAAATGCCAGCAGAAGCAGTCAGAATGACTGCTTCTACTGGTGTAGAAGGAGGCAAGGGACCCTGCTGCTGGAGGTACCGGGAAGTATAGGTCATGGGAATCTTTGTCATTGGAGCCGCTATGCTCAGCTCACAACGTGGCTGTGCTCACCAACTCCTCAGTGGCTGTGCTGTCCCAACTTTCATCCCAGCTCTTATTGCAGTATTAAGCATGTTAGCCATGTTCCGAACATGAACACGGACTTCCGGGAGAAGTTCGTATCCACGTTTGGGGACATGGATGTCAGTATGAATCCTGAATGTTACAGTTTGGGTTCAAGTTTGGCTCAACACTAATCCTGACCCTACATTAACTGCACCTTTCCTGTAGAAACAGTCCATTGCAGGTGCAAGTTTTTGTTTTTGATCCATTTGTGTGTGTTGAGTAAAAAAAGGTTAATCAGACTTAGGTTGCAAATCACACCCAAACTTGCTTTACTCAATTATTTAATTAGCACAATCCTCATTGGGGATCATGCTAATTATTTAGTGAAACAAGTGTAACTCTGGGTGCACACGTGGGTGTAAATTGTAACCTGCATCACACATAAATGTGTAGTAAAAATGTTTGTTCCTATTTTTCATTAAAATATCACTTGCACCTTTGACGAGGCATTTTTATATGTATATATATATGCAGTTTAGCTACATTACTTTTCTGATAAGATAAAGATTTGGGAAAAAAATAGTTCAAAAATATTACCATTTTGGTGTCTTCCAGTAAAAAAGCTCACAACCAAAACACACCTAAGCTTAAACTTGCTTCACAAAATAATTACAGTAGCATGACCCCCACTGTTTATTTCACAATAAACCGGAACTTTTACCATGATTTATTGAAAAGCCCAAACCCTTAATAAACGATCCCCAGCATCTAAAACTAATATATTTTAAGTTTTTAGACACTTTCTTATTATTCGTTCCCCCACTGGGCTGCAACTCTGTTCAGGACTTTAGGATATACGGGCGCCGCCATCACACTTGCTGAGGAGAAGAAGGGAAGATGTCAGAACATGCTTTGCACCTAAAACTTTCACAAGAGTAATGTGACAGCTTGTTTAGTTTGCTTTTTAAGTAAACCCTCATTAAATCATGAGTTTCACAGTTAGTGGACCCTTTGCCAACAAATGTGCGCATTTAAAGCAGAATTACAGTTAAACTATAACCCCCCCCCGCACCGCCACCTTACCCTGGTGCTGAGGCAGAACTGGGGGCATGTTACAAAGAAAAAACCCTTACCTTATCCACGTGCCAGTTCCACTATCACAATGCTTCAGATCCTGGGCGCCGCCATCCTGGCAGAAAGCACAGAGCCACATCCCCCGGCTCTATGTGTGGAATGTAAAAAATGCCCAACAAGTGTGCTGGCTAGCCCCGGAGTCTATCGGCATCTCCGTGGCTGAGATGCAGGAGTGGGGTATCTCAATTGCCACATTTACCAAACCAAATAGCAGGCTGATTCATTACTAGTGCCAAGTAACGGCAGATGAGCGTCGCTATAACACCAGTATAGTACTATATGGGAGCGAAAAGGTAGCGACTGGTCAGTATGAGCGACTCAAACCATATTCATAAAAAACAGCCTCACACAGCGCTGGCGCTCAAAATTGGGTCACTGTAGCCCAGAGTGCCAGAAGCTGTGTGATTCAAGTCCATTTTTGAACACATATCCACTAGTAACAAAGCGAAAACATGGAATTACATTGTTATTACATTGTGACATTAACACTTTAATATCAGACATTTAATGACAATTCTGCATAAATATATAAAAAATCAAAAAAGTTTTCAAAAATGGCATTTAATAGGCCAGGAGAGGTCACACAATGATTTGATTAAAAAAAAAAAAGAAAAAGAAAACGTCCATTGAATTGTATGAGGTAGCGACAGGTAATACCAGGTGCTCTGGAAGCGGTATACTCTGAGCCGTCTATAATGATGAATCGGACGCTACATGGCGCTGTTAGAGTCGCACACCGAAATCGCTTTGATAAATGTGGTACTGCGTACAGTGCCCGGCATTCATTAGACGCTGTCTGCCGCTATGAGGCACTACCTGCCGCTATCCCTTGATGAATAAACCCCTAAGTCATGTTCGCTGACAATGCGGATGATTGCTGTGTTTACTTTTAGTTCAGTGTAGTTGGGTGAATGCTGGCAAACACTGACCTGGAGAAATAAAGTCACTCAGTAGGAATGGGGCAGGTTGGAGTCTCTACATATGGCAAACTGAAATTAGAGGTCCTTATTAAAATAGCTTTGTAAGGAATACATACAATTCCTCTGTATCTAACAACAGAAACCTTTGCTATGTCAATTTTTAAATCAGACCCATATTGATCCCCATGGGTTTCATAGGGCCCATAGCAACAGTCATAGTGCCCCCCACTCCAAAAAAAAAATAAAAACAGTACGAATAGTATGGGAAGGAGAACAGACCCTGTGGTTGTGGTTGCTTGTTGCACTACATTTTATCAATCAGCTCAGCTTGTCTCTGGCTAGGTTGGCAGCGCCCAGCTAATGTAGGTCCTTTTTAAAGTAAACTTTCAGCCTTTTTTAACCTTTTAAGTTCCATTAGCATTATTATTGAAGTACATAAAAACATATCTGCTCGCTGTAATCTTCTTGTGTTCAAGACCAAACCATGAATGCATTTTTGTTTCATGCCACGCTCCTAATCAAACACATCAGAAGTGTGAATGGGGGATTTTAGGCCATTTTGAAAAGAAACTCCAAATTAAAAGGCTGATCACCCGGGGGCAGCCACATCTGCTCTCACAAGAAACAAATGCAGGGCTCACGGGAAGTGGGAAATAGCAGTTAGCAGTAGTGGTAACAGTATTAAAAAGTCAATATCCCACCTAGACAACAGTGCCCAGTAAAAGCTGCCTTCCCTTCCTGTACACTGTCTGTATGCCACCTCTTGCATACCACGTACATGTTATTTCCAAGAACAACTGTTTCTGCTAATATTTGCTTAGCACTTAATACCAAGCTTAGTAAAAGCAAAAAACAGATGCATATGAATTATCAACATGTGCTTGACAGGCCGTATTTAGGCTACTCTATGTTATGAATGAAAGTAGAATGTTGAAATTAGACTCTAAATGTAAGAACTGAATTTGAGATTATAAAACTAAATTAAGCTAGCTTTTCCAACTTAAATTTTATGAATGATTTAAATTTTTAAATGACCATCTCTGGCAAACCAATTTAATAATGTATAAACTGAATAAATGTTTAAATTAAATCAACACATATTAGGGAACATGTATTTTAGTTTAATAATAAAAGCTGATTGAATTCTCAGTTACATATGTAAATTCATGCATTTTTAATGGTATAGATCAACAGAATAGAATGCTAATTTATATTACAGAATGTTAAGAATTGTTTAATAAAATTGTAACTGTACAAAAAACAGGCTCAATGTCTTGTGACATGAATTCACATTCACATTTAGGGCTTTAATTAAGAAAAACTAGTGTGGCCCTAGTGTTTCTTAAATAAGGCCCTAAATGTGAATTCGCAGGGCCACGTAATAGGTGTTTTTTCTGGTGTTCCACAAGAAAGCCATATTTATGACTCTAAATATCACTTCTCATAGTGTCAGTTAGCCTTGCATGTATCAGTAGCTCAGGGTGGCATCAGCCACTTATTGTCGTTCTCCCACCACACTTCCATTTCTTCTACTGATGTTATTTTTACTACTTCTGGTTAGTGTTTTTCCATTTTTTTTGCCACAATCAGCTGACAGGGCACCATTGGCCTGCTAGGGATGTCTTTTTCCTTCATTATAGCACTTTGGTGTTTTGCTGCCAAATTGCTTTTTGGGGCCTGCCATTAAAGTGTTTCCTCCCTCTATTTTACAGGCTCTTTTCATATTGCAAGAAGCACTGTGCACATTACCGAGAAGTTTTACAGTGCCCACGCTGACACTGTGGTTTTCGGGCTACGTTTTGTCCTGTGCTGCGTTCTTTTTGTGTTAAATGCATTGGCCACTTTCTTGCATTCACTGATTGCGCTACCTAGCGTTCTCATAAATCAATCCAAATTGTGGCGCTGTGATTGATTTTAACGCTGTCAGTTCAGCTCCTCTATTACTGTTCTGCTTTCAGTTTCGCTTTGTGCACTTCCAGTTTGCCTCTGCGGTGTCAAAATGCCCACCCCAAGATGTAGGGCAACCTGCTTTTCCATCACCTTGTCCAGCAGTTTAGATGGCGCCTCCCCCCCCCGCCAGGCCACTCGCCAATGGTTAGACCACTGTGTAAAGGGCCAGATCATAAAGGTAAGTGTTGTTTGAGTTTTATGCACATGTTGTTTTTGTGTGGGTGTGTTTTTCCTTCTGTTCCCTTCTTCTTCTTAACTTTTGTCTGAGGCTTCTTTAGGCCAGTTTTGTGTATGTTTTCAGTACATGCAATCTTCCTTTAGGCGTGTATTTCTGTGTGGCCCCTTCTACTTTTTTGTCGATCAAGGACTCTTTCGCGCACTTTAGCGTTTGTTTGCTGGCACCATAGTGTTCTTTTGTTAAATACATATGAGCTAGTGTTGCACTTAGCATTTTGCATGAATCTTTGGAATGTTTGAGTGCTTTACTGTTCTTATCTATTAGCGTGCAGCAATGCGTTTTTATGTAAATACACATCTATTAGTGATTTTTATATTTTACTTATTTTTTTTTAACTTTTTCAATTGTTCTTTTTTTGTTTGTGTATTTGTACATGTAGGACATGTGTCAGCAGAAATATGACTATGCCTGACCCCCGGCCAAGAGCGGACCATTGTGGAGGACCCGTGGCCCGGCACTTTGATCAATCTCTGTCCCCAAGTCCGTCCACCAATGGAGGCTGGCCTTCAAGTGCCAGGACCCTGATTCTGTGTACCGGCTCTATGATAAGTAAGTAAGTTAAGAATGCAGGACAACCTAGGTTTCATTCTAACTACAGCAAGGACTTGTCCTTAATGGCTCTTCCTGTTTTTGTCTCCACAGATAAGCAGCCTCTCCTCACCAAACATGGCAAGGAGATTCTCCCCCGCACCCGAGCCCAGGACCCCAACACCTAAGTGGAGAGGGGCTTTCATGCCATTGTGAGGTGGAGGACCCAGAAGAGGAAGGGGGATGAGGAGGATAATGTCCCAGAGGAGTCGGCCGGTGAGAGCTCCTCTGATAAGGAAACAGCGGAGTCTGGCTACTGGTGGGGCCAGTCTCAGGGGGTCCAGCAGCATGTGCCAAAGCCAGAGCTGCGATGGTGAGTAACTGAAATCTGCCATTTTGGGTGTCATAACAACAATCTGTGTTTTTGGTGTTGGTGGTTGATTCATCCTTCTATCTGTCTTTAGGTCAATGATCATTTAAAATAAAAAAAAGCAAGGCTCCCCCTTAGTGGTTAATTACACATCCCTCCCACATTTTATACCTGGTTATTGTTGGTTATTGTATTGAGCTGAGCTTCAACTTAGAAACATAGAAACATAGAAGGTTGACGGCAGAAGGAGACCATACGGTCCATCTAGTCTGCCCTTATGTGTATACTGTATGTACTCTTTATCTTAGGTTAGATGTGTGCTTATCCCAGGCATGTTTAAATTCAGTGACTGTTGATGTTTCAACTACCTCTGCTGGAAGTTTGTTCCAAGCACCTACTACTCTTTCTGTAAAATAATATTTTCTAACATTGCTCCTGATCTTCCCCCCGACTAGCTTCAGGTTGTGCCCCCTTGTTCTATCGTTAAGCTTCTTCTTAAAAACACTTCCCTCCTGAACCTTATTCAATCCTTTCACATATTTAAAGGTCTCAATCATGTCCCCCCTCTCCCTTCTTTCCTCCAGACTGTACAAATTAAGTTCTTTAAGTCTCTCCTGATAAGTTTTAAGTTTAAGTCCTTCCACCATTTTCGTTGCCCGCCTTTGGACACGTTCTATTTGAATAATGTCTTTTTGCAGGTAAGGTCTCCAGAACTGCACACAGTATTCTAGCTGTGGCCTTACCAGGGCTCTATACAGCGGCATCACAACCTCCCTCTTCCTACTGGTGATGCCTCGAGCTATGCAGCCGAGCATCCTGCTTGCTTTTCCCACTGCCTGGCTACACTGTCCACTCATCTTGCAGCTATCAGTAATCAGTACCCCTAAATCTCTCTCCTCCGAGGTCCTGGCTAACACAGTACTGCCCATACGGTACTCAGAGCAGGGATTCCTTCTACCCAAGTGCATGATTTTACATTTAGAGACATTAAACTCTAGTTTCCACAGTTTTGACCATCTATCCAGTAAAGCTAAATCATTTTCCATGTTGCAGACACCTCCAGGAATATCCACCCTATTACTAACCTTTGTATCATCAGCAAACAGACAAACTTTTCCTACCAAGCCTTCTCCTATGTCACTTACAAATATATTAAAAAGAATGCTGACCCTGATGATATATGTTGTCGGGTTGGGCTACACATTGTGGGTTATGGTAAATATTTGTTGCAGCCACTGTTACTTGCAGTGTGCATTGCATTGTGGATTGCAACCTGATTCCCATTGAGCTTTTTAGTGTATAGACTAAAAAAGGGCCCAAAAAATGTATTTTCTTCCTAATATTACCAGTATACGTTATGGACCATTTTTACAGATGGGGTACATCATTTTTACAACGAGGTAAGGCTATTTGTTTTTAAGTTTGGAAACAACAGAGCCCTAAGGGATTGGCAGCAAAAATTGGTAAATCTTTAACATAGCTTATAGGGTGCTGTTTGTTCCAAACTATAAAAAATTATCCTTACATGTACATGTGATTTTGGGGGTGAAAATGTAGGACAAAGAACTTTTTGGGAACTTTTTTGTGTGGATACTTATCCTGAGACTAGGCTTCACCCAGGTATTTTTTACAAGCTTTGTTATAAATATGACCAACTTACTTAAAATTAAAAAGTCATTTTAAATTTATTGAATATCCTGAATATTTCATTAAAATAATTTTTCTATAAATTACACACTAATCAATACAACATATATCAGATACCATTCTATGACACTCATATATGAATACCTATACATGGTTTACAGCATTTTGATTTTTTACATATATTCTTGATAATACTGTATTACTTCATTAATTGTTCTGTCATTTCCTAGGGCAAACATGTTTCTCCCATTTTGGGCTTTCTCAATGCCCTGTGTTAAGAAAAGTTAGATGTATTTTTTGTGTGTTATCGCAAAAAAGGAAGCCGGTTGCAAGCCACACAACATTGCTCAACTGAAGCCATACTGGCTTCACCAAATATTTAGCATGACCCCCATTGTGTGTTGTCTCTTTTAATAAAACAAGCTTGGTGGGTGGTGTAACCTTGGTGACACATGTTTGTTTTGAGGGTAAATTTAAAGTTGTTTTGGGGGCCCCCCTTGGCCGTGGTTACATAAAAGGGATCATTTACGAAATATTCACTGGCCGTTCGTTGGCCATTTGCCATGCATTTGCTATTTTACCTTATTTAGTGTTAAAAAAGGTCTATTTGCCAGACCAAGGCCGTGTTTGCTGTATTTACATCCATTCATCTTCAGCTGTGGGTGTGGAGCATGGAACACTGTGGCCTACAAACAAGAGTAGAGGAAAACAATGCAAACAAAAATACATGAAAGCATGGACCAGGGCAACTGGGACAAACACATTAAAATTCATGAGTGAAGAGGGCACTTACAGACAGGCTCTGGTTGGCTGTGGATGTGTCAACTTGCTGACTAGTGCTGGCTCCCACATTGACTTCAAGCTGTCGGTTCTTGTCAGGTTGTGAGTCTGGGTTGTCTGGGTTGTCTGAACCCTCCGATTCAGATCCTGCATCTGCAGCTGGGCCGAACACCTAGAAAACAGTTTTAGCAGTGACATTAACAAATGACTGACAGGTTTCTGAATCACAAACAAAGCACTTACCTTCAACCAAGGCTGTTGTGTCATCCCGCAGATTGGCACCCTGCAGCTGATATAAAGGGATCTTGGGCTTCAACATGACCTGATATTCATGGAACCTATTCATGGGCCCTTCCTGTTTGCTGCACTTGATGAGCAGGTCCAACTGAATCTTTTTTAATGAGGGCTCTGCACAGCGTGTTGAATCCCTTTTTGGTTTCTGCAGTGGTGTGCTGATGTGCATTGAGGGTCTCAGCAATCCCACCCCTGATCTTGGTCTGCTCAGTCTTGCTGAGGCCCACAACTCAGCCCATACAAGAGTAACCATTTGGCGATGGTGAGCTTGACCAGCTTGATGTTATCCGCCAGATTGAACTCTGACTTACGCTTGGCCGACGGTTATTTGCACCCCTCAAACACACCTGCAGCAACATCAAGGGTGGCAGACATATGTGGCTCATGATTAGCAACTTTAGAATGCTAGGTATTTCTGGCACCAACACTAGGTTGCCTGGTAGCAGTTGAAGATACATCAGCCTCAGCAACAGAACTCAATAAAGCCAAGGTCAGGGCCACAAGCCAAAACTCAGGGGAGGTAGGTGTAGTTCTTGCTTTAAGCAACCGCATAACCAACAAGCATTTGGATACAAATTTATGGGAATGCTGTACCAATCAGGTGCAGGGAGGCGGCAGAGATGCTAACCAACTAAACGCTAGGGGTTTTCCTGGATGATGTGGACACAGCAAACGACCAATAGCGCACAGTAGCATGCTGTAACAGTTTTTAAAAAATGCAACTAATATCGCTAATTACTATCAAAGAGCTTTAAGGAGGAAGCTTGGTTTAAACATCAGTAAACGCCCACTAGTGCAGAGCAGCAAGTCTGTGCTTTGTGATCATTTGCATTTCCTGGTGCTTCTCCATCTGCTCTGGTACTCAGAGATTGTGTAGCACACTGCAAGGCAGGATTATATTAGACACATTTTCTGGACTGTCTAGCATCTTCCCACTTGGCCTAGCCAAACGTAAGAAACGTGATTTCCTCAGGCTGTTGGTTGTTTTAACAATGCACCTGGCTTAGTGGTGAGAAAGATCTTCCGGGTGCTCTTCTGAAGATTTATGCCAAGGTATCTAATGCTTGTCTCTTCCCATTGGAACTGAAAGGATGATTTTAACCTATCTTCATCTTTCTGATCCATATTCAAGGGCATTGCTGCTGATTTGCTGTAATTGATTTTTAAACTTATATTTTTCCAAACATTTAAAATTCATCTAAAAGTACTGGCAAGGAGATATGAAGTTGAGTCAAAAAAAAGAGAAACTCATCGGCATAAGCTGTATATTTTCTGGGTCCATCTGATGGATTTAAGCCTTTGATGTCCATGTGTTTCTGAATGTGTTACAAGAAAGGCTCTAATGTGAGAGCAAATATAAGATGGGACAATGAGCACCCCTGGTGAGTACCATTTCTTATGTCAAATCACTTTGAGAAAATGTTGTTCACTCTTAGAATATACGGACAAAATTCTAATTTTCAATTTCTCACCAAATCCTATATGATTCAGTACTGCTGCTATCCAGGGCCAAGCCACCCTATCAAATGCCTTCTTGGCACCTGGAGATAAAAATAAGGTACTTGAGCCCCTGGCAGCAATATTAATAGCCTTAGTGGTATTGTCTTATTCCTCCCATCCAGGGATAAAGTCCACCTGGTCCTGGGAGATGGAGGAAAGTGAACAGATGCTCTGCTAGCTCCTTGGCAAAAATTTTGAGGTCCATGTTTAGGAGACACATAGGCCTATAACTGTGGCAGAGAGAGTAATATTTATTTTATCTGCCTATTACTGCTATGTGGGCTTCCAAACTAAAGCATTAGGGACAGAGCCAGAGGTGGTCATGGAATCAAAGGCTGAAATGCAGTGAGGTATAAACAGCAAGAAGAAGGTAAATGGCTGGAAAGCCACTTGACCCTGGAGACTTTCCTGGCTTAGTTTGCTCACCCTGGCGAAGTGGCGTAGCGCCACGCAACGCGTCGGTGACGGCTTGTTGGTCTGAGGGTCCTATGCTCCTATAATCCGGTGATGTAATCTTAATCTATTACTTTGAGTTGATCATATCTGATATATCTACAGACTGAGAAACTACCTTGCCCTTCACACTTCTCAGGTGGTTATATACCAGATATTGCACCAAGCACTTTCTCACTAGAGCACTTTACATTGTTAGAGCTCCCTCTGGAGTTCATGCTGATTAGTTTGGTTGTTTTTTAGGTAGCAGTTTTTGGTCATTCATTTATTTTTTCACCGCACATTTATGTACACATCTATAAATAAAAAAAGATTTTCAGTTCTGTATGTAACATCATAACAATGGAATAGTTATTAATATTACTATTATTATTGACAATGATATGAACTAGTACATGTATTCAGTTCATTTACTTCGAGGGCAGATTTAGGACAACTCTCCATTTATTTCTTCTTTTTAATTTGTCTATATATGTCTTTTATCTAGTCTTGTATGTCTGTTCAGAGACATTTTTTGATAATTGTATGGATTTAATTTAATGAAGTAGAAATAAAATATATATTTTTTTATAAGATATCTCTTGGTGTGCAGCATTTGGATGGGAACAGTGGGGCTGATCTAGGGCCCATAGTGTGAGTGTATTAGTTTGCTTAAGGACGCACTTCACCTCTTGGGGGGAAATTGGATCATCCAGGCTAAGGGTGTTTTCCACGCTTAACTGAGGGAGGCCTGAGTCCTAAAGATATGTATTTACCTAGAGAGCATCGGAGTCAGCCCAGTTTGAGCGTGGGTTGTTACAAAATTTCTCATAGAAGAGGCGAAATCGCTCTGGCTGTGATCTTTCAGGTACTTAGCTAAATAAGCCATGTTTAGAAGTCGGAATTTCTAAATGTTCTTCTAGTTGCATATTCAAGGGATTCTGCCTGTTCCTGTCTGGCCTCTGTTAGATGCTTAAGATGTCCCATCAATAGCGACTTCTTATGTGTCATTTCGAGCTTCTGAATCTTGGCTAACAGCATTTCTATCTTAGCCTTCCTCTGTTTTTTACCCTCCCAGTAGGGCCATCCCTTCCTGGAACAGGGACAATTTATTTGAGAAACATTTAGGGGTGTATACAATGGCAAAGGTCTTTTTAAAATCCACAATCAGACCCTTAACAAAGACATACCTGCCTTCGGTATCTATTAAAGTCTCAGAAGGTTTAAATGGGATGGCTTTAGAAATCAATATATAGACTCTGTTAGAGATGTTTATGGGGAAAGTTGCATAAAAGTGTTGTGGAAAGTCTCCAAAAAAGAGCTTGAACATAGCATAGCTACTTGGATTTTATTCTGTTTAGCTTGAAGGGGGAATTCAGTCTCCTTGCATTACAAGATATCAGAGATAGGGAGAGATTCGCCATTGAAAGACGATGTACAGACTACTCCAAAGGGAAAAAAATGAAAAAAAAAGACCGTGGGAAGTACTAATATGGAACTGTCAGGGGAACTGTCAAAAAATATAGGGATGAGGAATCCTTCTTAACCCTCTATATGCATCCATCGACTCTGAATTTAATTAGGTAGATCAGATCCCTCCCCGCGGGGCATCCGAAATCTGAAACCCCCCAGGAAGCCTAGAAACCTTACCTTAACCCCGTTCCAACGGCGCATGCGTGGGCTGCGGCCGCGTCTCGCGCTTCCCTCTAGCAGGGCACGCACCCGCGCAGGCCGTTCGTGAATGGCCGGTGTGGGCTCACTCCCTGTTAGAGGGAAGCGCGAGACGCGGCCTCCAGCGCTCAGAGCCGCTGTGGTTGGACGCCGCTTGTACGTGCATACCACAGCGGCTCTGAACGCTCTGATTGGATGAGCGCCCGTGTAGGAGCGTGGTGAGGTGAGTGTTTCCAGGCGTTCTGGGGGGTTTCACACAGCGGGGCACCCCTGATCGGGGTGCCCCACCGAAGTGGACCAAAACCCAGGATAGTGAAAATCCTGGGTGTTGGTTCACTTTAAGCATACATAAGCATGCTTCTAGACTCCCAGCCTTAGACAGTAGTTGTTTGAACACCTCCATCACTTTAGGAATCATTGGGCCTTGGAAACAAACACAGATTTGCATCTTAGGGACCTCTTAGGATCTCTTACCTGTTGACAAGGTTTACATTTAAAAAGAAACACTATCTTACCCTTTAAAAATGAATAAAATGAAGTGCTTTCCTACTTTGCTTACACTTGCTTGGAGTCAGACCCTGGCATCCTGGGTCTTTTGGTCGGATTGGGGATGTGAGATTCCCCACTGGGCATCTTGTGCAGGTGTACTGCAATCAGTCGCTGCACCTGCACACATCCCTGTGCATACGTCGTGAAAAATGGTCAATCCTAGCACCTGGAACCTTCACTGTGAATCCGTCTTTGTAGCTGCGTGCTCCCTCGCTCATAGAACTTGGATAATCCTAGCAACCTGATTGATCCTGTCACTTGTTAAATTCATAAATCAACTTTTCTCTTAAATTCTTACACATAAATGTATCGCCGTGAATTTTTAAAACTGCAACAATATATATACAGCAATTACAATGCTGTATGTAATTACAATGGCCTACACCCAGAGACCAAAGTCATATACATTTTAAAGTCTTTATCATGCTAACCTAATTCCACACAGTCAACAGTAAGTAGCATAAATCAATGCGAAGGGGCCCTGGTGTGAACATTAAAAGGAGCCTTTTCACAGCTCATACAGTAAACAAATTTTATCTTTTAACTCAGTTGGATGCAGCTAGACAACTAATGTCTGAAACAGGAAAGATAAATGGTGCATCCTTTATTTAAATGAAGCCAAGTGAGCACAATCATGAAAACTGAAGTGAAGGATCACGAATAATGGGCCCCCTGACCTTCTGGGCCCTGGTGAAGTCACACCGCCTTATGTTACGCCTCTGGAAACAGTGTAAAATTATCCATTATAAAGCATCTCAAAACCATAAATTATATGCACTGTAAATACCTTATTGCTTTTAGATGGTTAGATGGTTAGTTTTTAGATGGTGACTCAGCTAGGACGGGGAGAGAGACAGAGTGTCTGTGGCTTATATGTGTGGTCCTGGAAGAATGAGATTGAGGGCAAACTTTGGATCCCTGCTATGACTTGTACCCATGCACATGGGACAGGCACCAGATGAGCTGCTTGCTACCTTATTATTGCCATTGGGTTTACAGTCCTGTTATGTCAGTTAGATTAATACTGTACCCTTTCAATTGCAAGTGAACAAACTCTGGAAAGAAAGGATGCAGTGTTAAATATTATTAGTATTTCTCTATGAAATCTACTGAGTGTGGAAACGTATTCCAACATGTATGTGCTTTGTAAACAAAGCAGACTCCCAATCTGAATCGCTGAAACACATTTCCCATATGGCTTCCATATGTCACTGTCTCTTTTAAATAATACTGAATTTTACACAAGACAGGTTGCTTTAGCTATAACACTTGTAAAATGTACATTTTTATATTTTTTTTACTCACTGTAGATCTACCATTTTTCCTTGTAAGTGATAATTTGACTCTTGGCTAAGTCTTTGAAAATGTCTGATTTGTGGAGGGCTTGACAGCATAAACTTGGACAGCTACTTTATTACTGATAGTTGAAATGATCTTACAGTTCATTGAGTTACAGGCATGCAGTTTATTATATATCCCCACAGTAAAAATAATTATAGACAGTCAAATTGATAAATAGATTCCTATAGCTACATAGTAGGAATTGAAAAAGACATGTCAGTCAAGTTCATCTTTCTCAATTCCCATCAATTTTTGACAAGGTGAAGAAAAAACATGTCGGTTCTACCCTACATACTCTATAAGAGCAGCCAAATCAATTATAAATGAACTCCAATATTAATTGAACAGATTCAATAAATACAAGTATTAATAGCAGCAGATTTGCAGATAGTGAAAACTGCTTCAGTTAAACACACATTTACATAAAACATTTTACTAGATCAGCTCAGTACCTTATTTGGAGTCCCAAGTACACCTGTACCAGTTCAAAGCGTAAGGGGATCTGCAAGTAATCAGCTGGCATGCAACAGGTGTGTTGCCAATACCATATGTCTAATTATCTGCACCCCAACAGGCACAGTATTGCAGAAGAGTCTGGGACCAATGCTATTGTAGCACTCCTAAAAAAGCCCTGCAGCGATTGGTACGGTTACATGTTATTGTGAGAGTTTGACATTTTACATACACACACACATGTGTTAAGTTTACATTAATTGTTGACATACTGTTCATATTACATTTATTGAGGATGCGCCATCATCCTAAATTGTAGCCTAATAAAAAATACTAATCACACAAAATACATGCTAAATATGATAGTGTTAAGACTTGTGAATTTACATTGATATCTAACAACTACTACTACAACTACTACAAGAATCCAAATTTACTTTTTATTTAGAAACTGATTTACCAGAAAATCTATTGGGATTTGAAATAGATGATCAGCAGTTTCAGACGTCTCTCGAATGGGACTGCAAAAAGCAAAATTAAAATTAAGGAAAGTTGCAGCTGGATTTGGGCATTAGGTATGTAAAATCTCAGTATGCCTACCTAATGTACAGTACAGTTATCTGATTTGTATTGGTAAAAAGCATGTGAGGTTTTGGAAGAGGCAAAAAACATCAACTTGATGTTGATCCAGGAGAGATAATATGATTAAAATGGATGTTCAGTCTGTTTGTAACCCCCTGCCCTGCCTCTCTCCTCTGGCACAACCAAAAAAAAGTTGCCTCAACCGGAATCCAGTACTGTTACTTGTGCATGGGTGGTGGACGCACAGAGGTTAAACAGAACTGCATCTCCTACCCTGTGCATGCTTATACGCATGCACAGAGAGGAAGATGCCTCTCTGTGCAGCCTCTCCAAAATGGAACTAGCATCACTTGGGTGAGCGGTGTTGGATTCCGGGGCAAAGTAAACATTTTTTTGTTGTAACCCCCGTTCTGCCTCAGTGCCAGGGCAGGTAGTCAGACACTGGGTTACCAAAAGACTGGACTTCTGCTTTAACCTTTTAAGTGCCAGTTATGTGAGTCTCACATAGTTGCTTCTCCTGCTGTTAAGTGCCAGCTATGTGAGACTCACGTAGCAGACACCTCCATGAACAAAAAAAAAGTAAAAATGATGGAAACTCACTCCAATTGATCGCAGGCGGGGATCAATTGGATGGACCTTCTTTTTACCATGGGGGGTCTCTGCTCCCCCCAGGCTCTAGCGCCTACAGGAGAGGGCCCAGGGAACAGCCCCCCACTTCTGATACTGCTTCCGAAGCCGGCACTAGCCACTCCTTTTATAGACTGGGCAATTTACATAATCCTGCACCGATAGTCTTTCAGATGCTGGTAGTGATTGATGGAGGGCAGGAGGAGGGGCAGATGACTTTGTTCAGGTTTAACTTGTTTTTTCTTGTTTGCATATAGTTTTTTTTTCTAGGAAAATGTGGCTTTGATTCTTCTTTTAGAAGTCGTTTTTCAAGGAAACCCTTTGTAATCAAAGAATTCTTTATTGAGGGATTACATCCAGAAAACTTGCCCACATCAACAAGCCTTGAGATGAATACTTATATGGTCCGTTGGTGATTTTCAAATGTAAAGGGTTGTATTTCTTGAAAAACTGCAAGGTGCGCAGAGCAGTTGTATTTTATCTGAAAATCTCCTAAAGCGCTGCTTCAGTGGGGCAGGAAAGAGTGTCAACCAATACATATGTGGTACCATTGTAACTGGTAGGAATGGGGCTTTAACATGCAATATGATTTTCTTAAAAAGCGTACATTATATTTTTAAAAATGCTACCGAATACATTTTATTTTTTTAATGGTGCCGCAAATGTACCCCATTGGCATCATAGAGTTAAAAAGAGTGTGTTTGCAGTCCAGATGCAGCAGCAGCGTCGATCCCTGCGTCCTCATTGGTTGCTGGAGACCGTAAATAGGTTAGCAGTATCACTAGGGTACCGCTCCTCTTGAGAAAGGTCTATTTGCCCAAAACGTCCAGGTTCGTTCATCAACCAGCGGTCAGCCTGTAAACTATTTTGCTCTTGTTATATCTTACATACATTGGAAAAGTGATTCTTGTTGGTGCGCTCCAGGATCTGTTACTTATTACTGAACTGTGTCTCAGCACTTGGACTCTCATGTGCTCCTATCAAACTGCTCCTGGTTAGCGATTTTGTATATACCCTTTGTCCTATGAGATGCACCTGACAAAACCCCTGCGTGGGATTACAGAATATTATTCATTAATACCACTGTCTTTCACTATATATATTTTGTACACTGGCATTAAATCACTTTCTATTTTTGCATAGTTTTGTTTTGGGTGTTTGTTTTTCAGTACTATATTTAGTTACATGTATACACTTTGAGTGGGTGTATTTGAATATACAGATCCCCTTTCTGTTACCTGCTTGCTTGCTACTCTCTGAGGATTTATTGTGGGTGTGCTATGACCTATCACTAACATTCTGTGGCTCAAGATCCCATAGAGCACAATGGGCAGAACTGGATTGTATTGTTTAATGCTTATATAATTAATATTAAACACATTTTTGTACAGAACTTGCATTGTCACTTGTCAAATAAATGTGTCCCCTTTGTTCCCAGCAGTGATATATTGTAACTGTGTGATGAAATACACACCAGTATGTTGAAATTACAGCGCCAAAGATTTCAAGGAGAAAAAAAATATGCTGGGCAGTGCCATAAAAACAGAGGTACAAAGTGACTCTCACAGTCGCTGGGATAATTGTCTGATGGGTCCAACAGGCGCTGACATAGGGCGGCCAATAATAAGTGCAACAATCAAGGCTAATTAGTAAGGTTCTGCACAGCGACTGCTAGCGACAATGTAGTACAAAGCACAGTGGCAGATAAAACGTTAATGCCGACGCTTCGGAACTGGCGCTATAGCCACAATAATGATGCTAAAAGGCACACATCTTAAATTAGGCTCTTAGTATATGCAAAATTTGAAAAATATTACCCTATGGTTTTAATGGCTCAGAAGGTACATATACTAAAGCACTTTTCTTATGTGTTGTTATGAAAAAGAATATTGTAATTATTTTTCATTTATTATGAAAGTGGCTAATTAAAATGTACAATTGGTTTGACTAAACCCTTAAAAGCAATCCATAGAAATAATAAAATGGGATTTTCAGAATGATTAAAGATACTCATTCACGCCTAAGAATGGAACTTTGTAGTTTCGAGAGATTGCAGTCTTGCTATTCACACTGTTAATGAATAAAGGTTATCTTCGTGTTTTACAAAAAGGATTTATTCCAAAGCACTAAGCATAAAACTAATAAGCAACTCCATGGCCTTGTTATATAAAAAGATAAAGGAATGCTTCAGTAGAGATGTAATAGTTTGTAAGAAATGTGTAAGTAGCTGACCTTTACTGTGAACCTTAATAAACTAAATGGCGTGGCTTGAAATAATGGTCATCCTTTCAATCATTTCAGCATCTGGAAGGCTGTTAAATATTCATCATTTTCTTGTACAGACGCAATGTGCCAAATATAAATATTGAAGATGAAAACATAAAACACCAAAGAGTGCTTCATTATATTAATCTATAAATGTAATCAGTTGACCTTTTTTCATTATTTTTGTAGGCCAGTTACAGCATGCATTAGTACTACAGTTCAGTGTAGGCACATGTACTGCAGGTGTAAGTGACCGTGGCATGTGCCCATGAAAGTACACTAAAGACTAAAAACTAAAATGATGGCACCTACTGTAACAGCTTAACTTGCAGAATTATATGGCAATGGCAGGCCTGGATATGCATCTAGCTAAATGTATAGTGGGGCTGCAGCATGAGCATGCCCCATTGGAACGAGGTTAGGTGAGTGGGTGCAGTGATTTAATTTAGTTTCACACAGTGGGGTATTCCAGTTTGGGATGCCACAGGGGGTGGAAATTGGCCAACCATATGAGCAATTCCCAGACAATTCCACAAGGGGGCATTAATATTGTTTTTGCAATACAAAATATATATCAAATTAACTTTATTTCCCCAAGTAGAAATACAGAGGTTTCACAAGAAATTGTCTGATCTGGTTGCGATGGAAAGGGGTTGGGGATGGTAGGGGGAGGGCGAGCTATACTCTATGGGGGGAAGGAGGGAAAGGAAGCTACATTCAAGGTAGAGTGTTACTTCACAAGTACATGACTAATAGGTTAGTGTAAGGTTGTATAAGCTCCCTCAACTCAAAAGTGGTCATAACAGCAGCGTTCTGTATGTACAGGGCTTGTCTCTTCTTGATGTACAGACTTGGGCCCTTATTTAACAAGGGATAGCGACAGGTAGCGCCTGGTGAGCGACTGGTAATGACGGGCACCGCCACGAGAACGCCGGCTCCCCACCACAATCACACATTTATCAAGCCAATCCTGCTTAGCGACTGAGATAGCGCCATATAGCGACTCATTCATCATTATTCCAGCCTCAGCCCACAGCGCCAGCGAGCGACCTTGAACAGCGACAGGTATGACCTCTCGCTACCTGGCGCTCTCCAATGCATTTCAATGGAACAATCTTTAAATATTCATAATTAATTCATATTAATTTTTTTTGTTTTTTTTTTAAATGTGAAAAATTCTGTGACCACTTCTGCCATGTTATATTTTTTTTTTTAAGCTTAAAAAAAAAAAAAAAACTTTGTGCAGAATTGATATTACAGGTCTGATATTAATGTATTAATATTACAAATTTATTTAAAAAACTTGTTTTTTTTGTTTCCAAAAATATGGTTGTTTGGGGGTTAAAAAACTACTTTTAACCCATCGCCGCCAGCGCTCTGGGGTTTACACATGCATTTCACAGCGCGAGAATTTTTTGAGCATGATTTGTTAATGAATATGGTGGGAATATGGTGGGCCAAGCACAGCGACTACTAGCGGGCGCTGTGAAAATACTGCTACAGTCGCTCAACTGTCGCTACCTGCCGCTATTAATGAATCGGCCTCCCCGTGTACATTGCCAACTGCAAAAGATTACAAGTAGTGAAAACTGCTTCCATAAAACACACATTTTCTATAACAGGAAAAAATTCTAGATCAATTCAGCAACTTGAGGACCTCCTTTTGGCACAAAAATATACACTTTCAAAAATTCCACCGAGGTGGACTTATATACTAATAATACACAATTTTCCTACCAAGTCACAAATATTAAAATGCCAACTAGCTTAAAGACATTACCTCAAAAAGGAAATCTGAAAACTATGACAAAAAGCACAGGAGCCAATGCATTAACAGCCATGTCTGCTCTATAGAACCAACCACTACCTGACATGCTCCAAATTGGACCTAAGAATAAAATCAATAATATTTTCCATTGTGCTAAAGCTTGGGTGCAAAGACAGTGCAGCCCACATGTTCTGTGGCATATTTGCACAAGTCAGATGCCCCTGTGGGGGGTCATGCTAAATATTTGGTGAAGCCAGTGTGACTTGCAGTGTGCATTTGGGTGTGGATTGCAACCTTTATCCCGGTGAGCTTTTTAATATTTAGACACAAAAAAGTGCAAAAAACAGTTTGTTCAACCTTTTTTTCACCCAAAATTGCCTGTACATTGGAAAATCAGAATCCTATGGGCTATGCAGAAAAGTTTGGTGAAATCTTTAGCATAGCCCATAGGGTGCTACTATTTACTGTAAAAACCTAAACTGTAAAAATCATCCATCACATTTACATGCATTTTGGGGGGAAAATGAAGGGCAAACCTGTGTGCTATCGCTAAAAAGCCCACTGGGATGCAGGTTGCAATCCACACCGCAATGCACACCAGAAGTCACTCTGGCTTCCCCAAATATTTAGCATGACCCCCAGTTTCTTTTAGGATTCAGACAATTTTTATCCCCATTACCTTTGATATAATACACATTTGTCAGTGGAATCCTACCCCATGCCATCTAAGTTTCTACATTTTTTAGACCCAATTAGCAGACCTGCTTTTGGACATTCCCCAGTTTTGGGCTCCAATTCTTCTGTTAGCCACACACTTTTATACCAGTCTTATGACAGCTAGTTTTCTAATTTCTTCAATATAGGTGAAGGCCTTTTATGCTTGACTCACTTCCATACTGCAAGTATGAAACTTTTTTGTGGAAAATTATAGATTTTGTCTCCTGATTTCTTGTAGCAAGCTTATAAAGAGCAGAGTCTTTAAATAAATAAATAATAATTACAATAATTATATATATATATATATATATATATATATATATATCCTATAAAATATAAAAATGCATTGCACAAGAAATATCAACTGAATTGAATAATATAAGATAAAATGTAATAAATATATTAAATATAAAAATATATTGCAGCCCGTAGGTAAGGCTACTTTTTTTTAAAAAAAGACAAATTGGGCCTGACCCGATTTATTAAGCACTCCTGCCAGACAATGCCAATCAATTTTCATTTAACCCCCCCCCAAAAAAACATTCTGACATCTGTAGCATGGCTTTTTTTTACTACAAATGAAAGAGGGAACTACCTGCAATTCACCCACAATACAGCCAGAAAATGCAGCACACCAAAAATGTCAATTAATAGTGCATTTAATTAAATTAATAATGCAGCTACAAACCAACACAAGACAATTAAAAACAATACAAACAAGATATGTGGTCGCAGTCCATAAAGCAGATCTTACAACATATATATGAAATATTACAGGCATCCCCAAAAACCCCCTCCAGCCCCCTAGCAATACACAAAGAATATCACCCACCTTTTCATCTAGATCTATAGACAATATCTAATAAAAAGTTCTTAATAACAATAAAGTGCAAAGTGCAATACTGTTCACAATACTAATAGATTCTATAATAACCTGTAATAAGTGAACACACACAAGGAGGTGGTTATGCACTAGAAATATAAATCATATCACCCGATCAATCCAAAGCCTGTGACACCACCCGGGCACCCACACGTTCCGTGATGTGAGGATTGTGTTATTTCCTCAGGGTAATGCTAGCTACCTACAATGCTCCCTCCTTATCTTACCCGCCGCTTTCCCCAACCGCCATGCTTCCGGTCCCTTCAGGCACGCACATGCATTGTGTACGCCATATGGAAGGTCATAAGGGCTGGTTAATTGTCAGGGCCAGGGAACTACTTCAGCCTCTGACCCTGGGTTACCAGTCCCTATGCCTGGTGTAAAGGGCATAATGATTTTTTAAATTTTAAACAAAATAAAACAAATATACTGAATGTCTTTTTAATTAAAATTAATTAATTGACATCTGTAGCATGGCTTTTTTTAATTATAAAAGCCACAACTTGCATGCTGTCATTCATTTTACTCTCACTGATGCCAGAGTCTAATGAAAAACTGTAATCTCGGAAAATACACATGTGGAAAATCATGTGCAAATTGATGTGAGTTTGCATTGAAACCAAACTCACAGGGTGCAAAATCAGGCCTATCATAGTGAACAACATCCAGAATAACAGAAATAATGGATAGAGTGATTCCTCATTCTGTTCATTAGTGGGAGGCCTATTGCTGATTCTGAACTCATTTTCCATACTAGTTCAAGATGTATTTCACTGTATCCATTATGTTTGTCACTATTCTGTCACATTCATCTTCTGTAGTGGGTTATGGGAGATGTACTGTCAGTTGCGGTTGCTGACTCAGTTTTCAGCTGTCCACAGTAACTTTCTTTTTGACATTAATGCTTCCTCTCTGGGTATCTTCATGTTCAGTGGGGAAGTAAGGATCTCTGTGAGACATAGCAATAATCTTTACATCTTTTCATTTATGTAGGAATGCGATTTAGATAACTACAAAAAAAGAGTAGTATTGAATCCAATGATATTTAATAAAATGGAGTTAAAAAAGGGAGAACAGTATTCTGTCGGGTGTTCCCAACATGTAGCTCACCCACCAACACTTGCTGGGTCAGGTCAGCAGAGAAGTGTGCTGGCTTACCTGTCTTTGCAGTGCTGCATTCAGTTTCCCAGCCTCCCAGTGAGGACAGAGGTAGAAAACTGTAGAGACAGGTAAGCTGGCACATTTTCAGTTCTCCAATTATGTTCATTTAAATATTTTGGGTCAGGGGACTTTGCTTCTGGGGCTCGGGGAATGTGTGTGATGTTGCTTATTAGGTTTTAGGGGATCCATGTGCACTCAGCTTATACATTCTTGGAGATATTTCATTTTAGAGGTTGGGAAGAGATGGATGCAAACCTACCTGTCAGCACTGAATGTGGTTCTCAAGATAAGAATGGCTGGGGACCATGCATGAAACTCTATCCCATGCCAGATACCAGAGACTTTGGGGTGAGTATATATTTTAAGTAATGTGCACTGTTCCCTTAACCTAGAATTTAAAATATATATGTAAAAATAGTTATGTAAAATATTCATCTGTACAGTTTAATACCTCTTAGGTGGTACCATGTCTGGCCTTTGGGGTGTGCAAGCTGTGGCAGGGTGCCATCCCAACCTACCTGTAAGGGGTCACCAAGGGATACCATTTTTTACCAACTTTTTCTACATTCTTCTCTTTTTTTCTCTCTCACTTTCCTTAGCGCCAGTATTTCCTTTTTTTTGGCTTCTCTCTCTCTCTTTGTGATTCCCCCCATTTTTTCACATTTTCTGTTCTCCCTCCTTCATTTATTTTCCACATTTACCCTGTCTTACTATCATTTCCACATTCCATATTTACCTTGCCTACACTTTTCTTTTCTTCTATCTGCTCTGGCTCTCTCTTTGTCTTGCCCTAGGTATCACTCTCAGTCTCCCTCTTTTCTGTGTGTTCTGTGAGGTGAGAAATGAAGAGGTAAGCAGAGTTGAGGCGGGCAGAGGTGAGGCAGAAAGAGGGTAATAGACATATGCAAATATGATGTTGGCAGACGTGAGGCAGGAAGAGTTGTGAGGGGCATAGTTGAGGGGGCAGGATGTGACAAGAGGTAAATAGAGGTGACAAGAGGAAAGGTGGCCAGAAGGGAGACAGGAAATGGTAAGTACAGGTGGGGTGGGCAGGTAGAATGAGATGGGCAGAGGTGAGGTAAGCAGAGGTAGAGATGAGGTAGTACAGGAAGAGGTAAGGTGGAGAGAGGTAGGTAAATTGAGGCAGACGGAGGTGAGACATGAAGAGGCAAGCAAATGTGAGGTGGGCAGAGGTGAGATGAAAATAGGTGGATAAGATGTATGCAAATGTGAGATGGACAGAGGTGAGATATGAGGTGAGGCTGAAAAAAGGTGGATATATGTAAACAAATGGGGGTTGTAAGATGTGGCAAGAGGTAAACAGGGGTGAAGTGAGCAGAGGTGGGCAGAGGTGAGGTGAGAAGAGGTAGAGTGAGGCGGACAAAAGTGAGGTAAGCAGAGGTTGAGGTGAGGTAGTGGAGGTGAATAGAGCTAGGAAAATTTGAGGTAGACAGAGGTGAGATGGAAAGAGTTGTGATGGACAAAGGAGACAAAGGGAAGGAGCGTCAGGTAGCGACAGGTAATACCCGGAGCTCTGGAAGCTAGAGCACTGGCTCTATACGCTGAGCCACCTGTAATAATGAATCGCACGCTACATGGCGCTGTTAGAGACGCTCACCAGAATCGCCTTCATAAATTTGGTAGTGTGTACAGCGGCCAGTGTTCACCAGGCGCTGCCTGCCGCTCCGAGGCACTACCTGCCACTATTCCTTGATGAATAAACCCCAACGATTCAATGGATCAACTGCTGCTTTCATTGTGCAGTACCAAGACATCTGAACAAAGCAGGATATGAGTTTTAGTTTTAGCAGTTTTAGTTCATCAGAACATGGATCAATATAGCTCTCCCAGGTGTCAAAAAAGTCACCCACCCTCCATGCTGAGTTGTGCCTCCACCCATTCCATTTTAAATACATCTCTAAATTTGGCCAAAAATTAAGGGAGAGAGAGGGGAGTTGTGTTTCTTTCCAAACATGGAAATTATACATGCCAACCGTTTATACACCTAAAAAACCCTGTTAACGTCTGTAAGCCAGATATTCAGTATCGCCCACTCTGGGGTGTATGGAAGGTAATTGATTAGGAATGTTAAAGAGACAACCTGAAGCTAAAAAGGTTTGATAAAGTGACAATTTCAAAATTGGTGAAGAAGTTCAGCTGTTCTCTTCCTGCATTTAAAACACCTGTATGTTTTGGATGGGCCCATCAAGATCAGTGAGGAGAAATATATATTGCATGTACCACTCTAAAATCATTTCCCTATGGGTGAGGGCAAGGATTGTTCTCTAAGTAGTAAATCAGGACAATATCCTTAGAAGAAACAGTGATCATATGCTTCCCTCTCCAGGGCAATTTGGATTGCTGCAAATAAAAAGAATTTTGCATCAGCCGCTCTATGCTATAGCGACCAGATCCAGAGTGCTGACGCTCTGTGTATCTGTTTTTTTGTTGATTATGGTGTGAGTTGCTGTGAGTCGGTCGCAATGAGCTAGCGCTACCTTTCGCTCCTTGCAACGCTGTACTGGTTTTAGAACGCCCAACATACATCTCATTCATCAATGCCGGGCAGGTTACTACAGTGAATGAGACGCTCTGTTATAGTGCCCGATAGCCGATCACAGCTTATATTAGCGGTAGCTCTTAGCGCCTCTGTACAGGCACTCATCTGCCGATAGCTGGCGCTAGAAATGAATCAGCCTGCCCGTCTGGGTGTGGGAAACATGTGCTGATGGTGCTGGGGGGATTTTCCAAGGTGGAGTGAAAGATGATTGCCATTCTCTTACTGACTTGACCTGGGGGCCCGGGAACACCATCGCTGGCAACCCCCCTACATACATGATCTCAAAAACGTTATTTTAATATACTATTAGGTTGTTGTTATAGAAAATTAGAAGTGAGAATGGGTCATACATCTTATATCCTTGTTACTGCTTTAAGACATTATACAGTATATTGCAGTGATGTTTTTTTCTTTAGTGATTATATGTCATGTATTGTCCAATGACTGGAATACTGTAACTTGGATTGCAGTGTACATTTATTGCACTTCTTGAATATACAAAATGTTTTCAAGTAATCACTTAAATATTTCACTTTTTAGCTGCTCTCGGTGGTTATCATGGTACAAAACATTGGTATAGAAAGCTTTATCACTAAGGCCCTTATTTATCACGGGCTAGCGCCAGGTAGTGTCTGACGAGCGCCAGGTAGCGGCAGCTAACGGCGACTACCGACTCAAGTACGCCCGGCGGCGGTCACAATGACGCATTTATCAAGCAAAATGAGGCTAGCGCCGGCGAGAGCGACGGCTAGCGCGGCATTCATCATGAAGCCGCCTGGACCGAACAGCGCCGCTGCAAATTCCCTCACAGCGCCAGGTATGAGCTGTCGCTCCCTGGCGATGTCCAATGCATTTCAATGGAGCAATCTATAATTAATCATAATTAATTGGTATTAATTTTTTTTTTTTTTTTTTTTTAATGTCAAAAATTCGGAGACCACTTCTGCAATGTTCGGATTTATTTTTAAGTAAAAAAAAATGTTTTAAAAAATGTGTGCAGAATTGATCTAACAGGTCTGAGATTAATGTATTCATATTACAAAATGATTCTAAAAACATGTATAATGTTACATTAAAAAAAATATGGTTGTTTAGGGGTTAAAAACTAGTTAATACCCATCGCCGCCAGCGCTCTGGGGTTTAAACAAGGAATGGACAGCGACAGCACATTCGGAGCGTGATTTGTTAATGAATATGAAGCAAGCCGTTCGCTCTGGCCATTCGTTGTCAGGCGCTCACATACAACGCTGAACCTGTGAAACAGTGACCCCCCAGCCCGTATTCAACATTACCGCACACCGACTGAGTCGCTGTCATCAAGCTAACACCGGCCAAGCACAGCGAATACTGGCTGGCGCTGAAAAAATCACGCTACAGTCGCTCATCTGGCGCTACCTGGCGCTATTAATGAATCGGCCTCCCCGCCTTGAGTTGGGCTTTCAATAACTATCTGTTGAAATTTAAAACACACACACACGCACACACGCACACACACACACACACACACACACACACACACACACACACACACACACACACACACACACACACACACTCAACATAGAGCTCTGTAAGAAAAAAATGATTTTTAAATGAAAGCTGTTTTGACAGTTATTGATCTGAAGTGCCCAGGACTATACAGTAAAGAAGGATATAACATTAAATAGATTGAGTAAAAATCCTTGACATTTATTGGAAGGTAGTGAAACAGGAGCGTAGCACTGGGTTACTTTCTATTCCACAGCAGCAGCTCCTATACACGTGACTAATAATTATCCCTTCCTGTCCATCGCCAGTGACCAGACCTTCCAAAATCAGCTGTTTCTCTTTTGAGGAAAGTAAACTGACATTTCAATCCCTAACAATCTGACATCAGAATAATAGATCATTGTCAGAGTTACCTCGACAGTATTTATATGCACTGGGATTAGAAAACTTGTGAGGAGTCTGCAGCAGCTGAGCTCTCTACAGCGCCTCAGGCTTTCATTTTAAACCAGTGAACTTGGGAATTGAACCAACAATCTTCAGTTCGCTGAACTAACAGGATATCATTTTTTTTTTGTTGAAAAGCTTTTTGGTCATACTAACAATTTTATCCCATCATAGATAATTTTTAATATATTTTAGTGCACTGATATTGAACCCAAGTGCTGGTACACTGATCAGAATTATTATTTTTTTTTCCTCTAAATAAAATTCTCACTATAAAATCACTGTTTATGTTGAAAAGTAAACAGCAAGGCACATAACTGTAAGGGTAGGAGCCGCTGCAATTTTTGAAGAGACCAAAGGGGGTTGTCCAAAACATTTGGAGATGCTTAACTCACTTTGGGAGAGCATTTGTTGTTCTTTTGGATGCATTAGCACTTAGATTGGGAAGCCTTGCTCATCTAATACACAATAAAGTACACAAAATCAGAAGAAAAATCAAACCTATGGGTATGGCTAAAGAGAGGTTCCATAAATGCTTCATCAGAACATCCAATCAGGAGCAGGAGAATTATTTTTGTACTTTATTGAGTGTGAAGTGAGAAAGGCTCTCCAAACTTGGTGCACAGGTATCCAAAACAAATCAATCTAAAACTGAGCTTCATCTCACCCCATTCTTTAGATTACCCCCTATGGCAAAATGCCAACACAGGTTAATTCTTCAAAAAGATACTATAGGGGTTATTTAAGAAAGGATAGCACCAGGTAGTGCTTTGTAGTGGCAGGTAGCGTCTGGTGAATGCTGGGCAATGGATGAGAAACCACATTTAAGAAAGCGAATTTAAGAAAGCCATGTAGTGTCACATGTATTATTACAGACGGCTCAGTGTATAGCCCCGGCACTCTAGGTTCAAGAGCGCCACGTATTACCTTTCGCTCAGTGTCGCTCTCCCATACATTTCTCGGGGTTTCATTTGTTGGTGTTTAAATAGCGTGTTTGCCAATTAGGGCCCTTATTCATGAAGCTCTAGTGCCAGGTAGTGCCTTGTAAGCGGCAGATGGCGGCAGGTAGCGGCAGGTAGCGGCAGGTAGCGGCAGGTAGCGGCAGGTAGCGGCAGGCGGAGACGGCACGCAATCACACATTTATGAAGCCGAATCTGGTGGGCGACTGAAACAACGCCATGTAGAGTACGATTCATCATTATCCCAGGCTCAGCGTACAGTGCTGGCGTTCAGCCTTGCAGAGCGTCACATATTACCTCTCACTACTTGGCGCTCTTCCATACATTTCTTTGGACGATCCTTAAATCCCTTTCCTGATCCCAATTTTTTCATCAATGCCGCCCAGCGACTGAGGCGCTCTGAAACAAAGATCCATGGCTGAGCACAGCGACTACTAGCGGTCGCTCTGAAATCCACGCTACAGATGCTCATCTGTTGCTACCTACCGTTAGTAATGAAGCAGTGCACAGGTAAGGAGATTCCAGGTAATATACAGGTAAGGAGAGGCCTGGTAATATACAGTTAAGAAGAGGCCTGGTAATATACAGGTAAGGAGAGGCCAGGTAATATACAGGTAAAATGAAGCATGGTAATATGCAGGTAAGAAGAGGCCAGGTAATATACAGGTAAGGATAGGCCAGGTAATATACAGGTAAGGATAGGCCAGGTAATATAAAGGTAAGGAGATTCCAGGTAATATCCAGGTAAGGAGAGGCCTGGTAATATACAGTTAGGGAGAGGCCAGGTAATATACAGGTAAGGATAGGCCAGGTAATATACAGGTAAGGAGAGGCCAGGTAATATACAGATAAAAAGAAGCATGGTAATATGCAGGTAAGGAGAAGCCAGGTAATATACAGGTAAGGAGATTCCAGGTAATATGCAGGTAAGGAGAGGCCAGGTAATATATAGGTAAAGAAAGGCATGGTAATATGCAGATAAGGAGAAGCCAGGTAATAAACGGGTAAGGAGATTCCATGTAATATATAGGTAAGGAGAGGCCTGGTAATTTGCAGGTAAGGAGAGGCCATGTAACATACAGGTTAGGAGAGACCAGGTAATATAGAGGTTAAGATAAGCATGGCAATATGCAGGTAAGGGGATTCCAGGTAATATACAGGAAAGGAGATTCCAGGTAATATACAGGTGGTAAGGAGAGGCCTAGAGGCCGATTCATCAATAGCGCCAGGTAGCGACAGATGAGCGACTGTAGCGTGATTTTTTCAGCGCCATCCAGTATTCGCTGTGCTTGGCCGGCATTAGCTTGATGACAGTGACTCAGTCGGTGTGCGGTAATGTTGAATACGGGCTGGGGGGTCGCTGTTTCACAGGTCCAGCGTTGTATGTGAGCGCCTGACAACGAATGGCCAGAGCGAACGGCTAGCTTCATATTCATCAACAAATCACGCTCCGAATGTGCTGTCGCTGTCCATTCCTTGTTTAAAGCCCAGAGCGCTGATGGCGATGTGTATTAACTATTTTGTAACCCCTAAACAACCATATTTTTTGAATGTAACATTATACATGTTTTTAGAATCATTTTGTAATATGAATACATTAATCTCAGACCTGTTAGATCAATTCTGCACATATTTTTTTTTTTTTTTGGACTTAAAAATAAATCCTAACATTGCAGAAGTGTTCTCTGATTTTTTGACATTAAAAAAAAAATAAAAAAATAATACCAATTAATTATGAATAATTATAGATTGCTCCATTGAAATGCATTGGACATCGCCAGGGAGCGACAGCTCATACCTGGCGCTGTGAGGGAATTTGCAGCGGCGCTGATCGGTCCAGGCGGCTTCATGATGAATGCCGCGCTAGCCGTCGCTCTCGCCGGCGCTAGCCTCATTTTGCTTGATAAATGCGTCATTGTGACCGCCGCCAGGCGTACTTGAGTCGGTAGTCGCCGTTAGCTGCCGCTACCTGGCGCTCGTCAGACACTACCTGGCGCTATCGCTTGATGAATAAGGGCCCTAGTAATATACAGGTAAGGAGAGGCCTGGTAGTATGTAGGTAAAGAGAGGCCAGGTAATATACAGGTAAGGAGAGGCCAGGTAATATGCAGATAAGGAGAGGCCAGGTAATATGCAGTTAAGGTGAGGACAGGTAATATACAGGTAAGGAGAGGCCAGGTCATATACAGGTAAGGATAGGCCAGGTAATATGCAGGTAAGGAGGTGCCTGGTAATATACAGGTAAGGAGAGGCCAGGTAATATGCAGATAAGGAGAGGCCAGGTAATATGCAGATAAGGAGAGGCCAGGTAATATACAGGTAAGGAGAGGCCAGGTAATATGCAGATAAGGAGAGGCCAGGTAATATGCAGATAAGGAGAGGCCAGGTAATATACAGGTAAGGAGAGGCCAGGTCATATACAGGTAAGGATAGGCCAGGTAATATGCAGGTAAGGAGATGCCTGGTAATATACAGGTAAGGAGAGGCCAGGTAATATGCAGATAAGGAGAGGCCAGGTAATATACAGGTAAGGAGAGGCCAGGTAATATGCAGATAAGGAGAGGCCAGCAAATATGCAGGTAGGAGAGGCCAGGTAATATACAGGTAAGGAGAGGCCAGGTAATCTGCAGGAAAGGAGAGGCCAGGTAATCTGCAGATAAGGAGAGGCCAGGTAATCTGCAGGAAAGGAGAGGCCAGGTAATCTGCAGATAAGGAGAGGCCAGGTAATATGCAGTTAGGAGAGGCCAGGTAATATACAAGTTAGGAGAGGCCAGGTAATATACAGGTAAGGAGAGGCCAGGTATTATACAGGTAGGAGAGGCCAGGAAATATGCAGATAAGGAGAGGCCAGGTAATATGCAGATAAGGATAGGCCAGGTAATATGCAGATAAGGAGAAGCCCGGTAATATGCAGATAAGGAGAGGCCAGGTAATATACAGGTAAGGAGAGGCCAGGTAATATGCAGATAAGGAGAGGCCAGGTAATATGCAGATAAGGAGAGGCCAGGTAATATACAGGTAAGGAGAGGCCAGGTCATATACAGGTAAGGAAAGGCCAGGTAATATGCAGATAAGGAGAGGCCAGCAAATATGCAGGTAGGAGAGACCAGGTAATATACAGGTAAGGAGATGTCTGGTAAAATACAGATAAGGAGAGGCCAAGTAATATGCCGTTAGGAGAGGCCAGGTAATATACAGGTTAGGAAAGGCCAGGTATTATACAGGTAAGGAGAGGCCAGGTAATATACAGGTAAGGAGAGGCCAGGTAATATGCAGATAAAAAGAAGCATGGTAATATGCAGGTAAGGAGAAGCCAGGTAATATACAGGTAAGGAGATTCCAGGTAATATGCAGGTAAGGAGAGGCCAGGTAATATATAGGTAAAGAAAGGCATGGTAATATGCAGATAAGGAGAAGCCAGGTAATAAACGGGTAAGGAGATTCCATGTAATATATAGGTAAGGAGAGGCCTGGTAATTTGCAGGAAAGGAGAGGCCATGTAACATACAGGTTAGGAGAGACCAGGTAATATAGAGGTTAAGATAAGCATGGCAATATGCAGGTAAGGGGATTCCAGGTAATATACAGGAAAGGAGATTCCAGGTAATATACAGGTGGTAAGGAGAGGCCTAGAGGCCGATTCATCAATAGCGCCAGGTAGCGACAGATGAGCGACTGTAGCGTGATTTTTTCAGCGCCATCCAGTATTTGCTGTGCTTGGCCGGCATTAGCTTGATGACAGCGACTCAGTCGGTGTGCGGTAATGTTGAATACGGGCTGGGGGGTCGCTGTTTCACAGGTCCAGCGTTGTATGTGAGCGCCTGACAACGAATGGCCAGAGCGAACGGCTAGCTTCATATTCATCAACAAATCACGCTCCGAATGTGCTTTCGCTGTCCATTCCTTGTTTAAAGCCCAGAGCGCTGGCGGCGATGTGTATTAACTGGTTTTTAACCCCTAAACAACCATATTTTTTGAATGTAACATTATACATGTTTTTAGAATCATTTTGTAATATGAATACATTAATCTCAGACCTGTTAGATCAATTCTGCACATATTTTTTTTTTTTTTGGACTTAAAAATAAATCCTAACATTGCAGAAGTGTTCTCTGATTTTTTGACATTAAAAAAAAAAAAAAAAAAATAATACCAATTAATTATGAATAATTATAGATTGCTCCATTGAAATGCATTGGACATCGCCAGGGAGCGACAGCTCATACCTGGCGCTGTGAGGGAATTTGCAGCGGCGCTGATCGGTCCAGGCGGCTTCATGATGAATGCCGCGCTAGCCGTCGCTCTCGCCAGCGCTAGCCTCATTTTGCTTGATAAATGCGTCATTGTGACCGCCGCCGGGCGTACTTGAGTCGGTAGTCGCCGTTAGCTGCCGCTACCTGGCGCTCGTCAGACACTACCTGGTGCTATCGCTTGATGAATAAGGGCCCTAGTAATATACAGGTAAGGAGAGGCCTGGTAGTATGTAGGTAAAGAGAGGCCAGGTAATATACAGGTAAGGAGAGGCCAGGTAATATGCAGATAAGGAGAGGCCAGGTAATATGCAGTTAAGGTGAGGACAGGTAATATACAGGTAAGGAGAGGCCAGGTCATATACAGGTAAGGATAGGCCAGGTAATATGCAGGTAAGGAGGTGCCTGGTAATATACAGGTAAGGAGAGGCCAGGTAATATGCAGATAAGGAGAGGCCAGGTAATATGCAGATAAGGAGAGGCCAGGTAATATACAGGTAAGGAGAGGCCAGGTAATATGCAGATAAGGAGAGGCCAGGTAATATGCAGATAAGGAGAGGCCAGGTAATATACAGGTAAGGAGAGGCCAGGTCATATACAGGTAAGGATAGGCCAGGTAATATGCAGGTAAGGAGATGCCTGGTAATATACAGGTAAGGAGAGGCCAGGTAATATGCAGATAAGGAGAGGCCAGGTAATATACAGGTAAGGAGAGGCCAGGTAATATGCAGATAAGGAGAGGCCAGCAAATATGCAGGTAGGAGAGGCCAGGTAATATACAGGTAAGGAGAGGCCAGGTAATCTGCAGGAAAGGAGAGGCCAGGTAATCTGCAGATAAGGAGAGGCCAGGTAATATGTAGGTAAGGAGATGCCTGGTAAAATACAGGTAATGAGAGGCCAGGTAATATGCAGTTAGGAGAGGCCAGGTAATATACAAGTTAGGAGAGGCCAGGTAATATACAGGTAAGGAGAGGCCAGGTATTATACAGGTAGGAGAGGCCAGGAAATATGCAGATAAGGAGAGGCCAGGTAATATGCAGATAAGGATAGGCCAGGTAATATGCAGATAAGGAGAAGCCAGGTAATATGCAGATAAGGAGAGGCCAGGTAATATACAGGTAAGGAGAGGCCAGGTAATATACAGGTAAGGAGAGGCCAGGTAATATGCAGATAAGGAGAGGCCAGGTAATATGCAGATAAGGAGAGGCCAGGTAATATACAGGTAAGGAGAGGCCAGGTCATATACAGGTAAGGAAAGGCCAGGTAATATGCAGATAAGGAGAGGCCAGCAAATATGCAGGTAGGAGAGACCAGGTAATATACAGGTAAGGAGATGTCTGGTAAAATACAGATAAGGAGAGGCCAAGTAATATGCCGTTAGGAGAGGCCAGGTAATATACAGGTTAGGAAAGGCCAGGTATTATACAGGTAAGGAGAGGCCAGGTAATATACAGGTAAGGAGAGGCCAGGTAATATGCAGATAAGGAGAGGCCAGGTAATATGTAGGTAAGGAGATGTCTGGTAAAATACAGATAAGGAGAGGCCAAGTAATATGCAGTTGGGAGAGGCCAGGAAATATATAGGTGAGGAGAGGCCATGTACTATACAGGTAAGGAGAGGCCAGGTAATATACAGGTAAGGAGAGGCCAGGTAATATGCAGATAAGGAGAGGCCAGGAAATATGCAGATAAGGAGAGGCCAGGAAATATGCAGATAAGGAGAGGCCAGGAAATATGCAGATAAGGAGAGGCCAGGTATTATACAGGTAAGGAGAGGCCAGGTAATATACAAGTAAGGAGAGGCCAGGTAATATACAGGTAAGGAGAGGCCAGGTAATATGCAGGTAAGGAGAGGCCAAGTAATATGCAGATAAGGAGAGGCCAGGTAATATGCAGGTAAGGAGATGCCTGGTGATATACAGTTAAGGAGAGGTCTGGTAATATGCAGATAAGGAGAGGCTAGCAAATGTGCAGGTAAGGAGAGGCCAGGTAATATACAGGTAAGGAGAGGCCAGGTAATATACAGGTAAGGAGAGGCCAGATAATATACAGGTAAGGAGAGGCCATGTAATTTATAGGCAAGGAGAGACCAGGTAATATGCAGATAAGGAGAGGCCAGGTAATATGCAGGTAAGGAGAGGCCAAGAAATATGCAGGTAAGGAGAGGCCAGGTAATATGCAGGTAAGGAGAGGCCAGGTAATATGCAGGTAAGGAGAGGCCAGGTAATATGCAGGTAAGGAGATGCCTCATAATATACAGGTAAGGAGAGGCAAGGTAATATGCAGATAGGGAGAGGCCAGCAAATATACAGGTAAGGATGGGCCAGGTAATATACAGGTAAGGAGAGGCCAGGTAATATACAGGTAAGGATAGGCCAGGTAATATACAGGTAAGGAGAGGCCAGGTAATATGCAGATAAGGAGAGGCCAGCAAATATACAGGTAAGGAGAGGCCAGGTAATATACAGGTAAGGAGAGGCCAGGTAATATACAGGTAAGGATAGGCCAGGTAATATACAGGAAAGGAGAGGCCAGGTAATATGCAGGTAAGGAGATGCCTGGTAATATACAGGTAAGGAGAGGCCAGGTAATATGCAGATAAGGAGAGGCGGGGTAATATGCAGGTAAGGAGAGGACAGGAAATATGCAGGTAAGGAGATGCCTAGTAATATACAGGTAAGGAGAGGCCAGGTAATATGCAGATAAGGAGAGGCCAGCTAATATACAGTTAAGGATAGGCCAGGAAATATACAGGTAAGGAGAGGCCAGGTAATATACAGGTAAGGAGAGGCCAGGTAATATGCAGGTAAGATGCAGATAAGGAGAGGCCAGCAAATATGCAGATAAGGAGAGGCCAGCTAATATACAGGTAAGGATAGACCAGGTAATATACAGGTAAGGAGAAGCCAGGTAATATGCAGATAAGGAGAGGCCAGGTAATATACAGGTATGGAGATGCCAGATAATATACAGGTAAGGAGATGCCTGGTAATATGCAGATAAGGAGAGGCCTGGTAATATACAGGTAAGGATAGGTCGGGTAATATACAGGTAAGGAGAGGCCAGGTATTGTGCAGATAAGGAGAGGCTAGCAAATATGCAGGTTAAGAAATGCCAGGTAATATACAGGTACGGAGCGGCCAGGTAATATACAGGTAAGAATAGGCCAGGTAATATAGAGGTAAGGAGCGGCCAGGTAATATGCAGGTAAGGAGAGGCCAGGTAATATAGAGGTAAGGAGCGGCCAGGTAATATGCAGGTAAGGAGAGGCCAAGTAATATGCAGATAAGGAGAGGCCAGCAAATATGCAGATAAGGAGAGGCTAGCAAATATACAGGTAAGGAGAGGCTAGCAAATATGTAGGTAAGCAGAGGCCAGGTAATATACAGGTAAGCAGAGGCCAGGTAATATACAGGTACGGAGAGGACAGGTAATATGCAGGTAAGGAGAGGCCAGGTAATATACAGGTAAAGAGAGGCCAGGCAAATATGCAGGTAAGGAGAGGCCAGGTAATATGCAGATAAGGAGAGACCAGGTAATATACAGGTAAGGAGAGGCCAGGTAATATACAGGTAAGGAGAGGCCAGGTAATATGCAGATAAGGAGAGGCCAGGTAATATGCAGATAAGGAGAGGCCAGGAAATATGCAGATAAGGAGAGGCCAGGTAATAAACAGGTAAAGAGAGGCCTGGTAATATACAGGTAAGGAAAGTTCAGGTGATATACAGGTAAGGAGAGGCCTGGAAATATGCAGGTAAGGAGAGGCCAGGTAATATGCAGGTAAGGAGAGGTCAGGTAATATGCAGATAATGAGAGGTCAGCAAATATGCAGATAAGGAGCGGCCAGCAAATATGCAGATAAGGAGAGACCAGCAAATATTCAGGTAAGGAGAGGCCAGGTAATATACAAGTAAGGAGATTCCATGTAAAATACAGGTAAGGAGAGGCCAGGTAATATGCAGATAAGGAGAGGCCAGCAAATATGCAGGTAAGGAGAGGCCAGGTAATATACAGTTAAGGAGAGGCCAAGTAATATACAGGTAAGGAGAGGCCAGGTAATATACAGGTAAGGAGAGGCCTGGTAATATACAAGTAAGGAGAGGCCAGGTAATATACAGGTAAGGAGAGGCCAGGTAATATGCAGGTAAGGAGAGGCCAGGTAATATGCAGGTAAGGAGAGGCCAGCAAATATGCAGGTAAGGAGAGGCCAGGTAATATACAGGTAAGCAGAGGCCAGGTAATATACAGGTAAGCAGAGGCCAGGTAATATACAGGTACGGAGAGGACAGGTAATATGCAGGTAAGGAGAGGCCAGGTAATATACAGGTAAAGAGAGGCCAGGCAAATATGCAGGTAAGGAGAGGCCAGGTAATATGCAGATAAGGAGAGACCAGGTAATATACAGGTAAGGAGAGGCCAGGTAATATACAGGTAAGGAGAGGCCAGGTAATATGCAGATAAGGAGAGGCCAGGAAATATGCAGATAAGGAGAGGCCAGGTAATAAACAGGTAAAGAGAGGCCTGGTAATATACAGGTAAGGAAAGTTCAGGTGATATACAGGTAAGGAGAGGCCTGGAAATATGCAGGTAAGGAGAGGCCAGGTAATATGCAGGTAAGGAGAGGTCAGGTAATATGCAGATAATGAGAGGTCAGCAAATATGCAGATAAGGAGCGGCCAGCAAATATGCAGATAAGGAGAGACCAGCAAATATTCAGGTAAGGAGAGGCCAGGTAATATACAAGTAAGGAGATTCCATGTAAAATACAGGTAAGGAGAGGCCAGGTAATATGCAGATAAGGAGAGGCCAGCAAATATGCAGGTAAGGAGAGGCCAGGTAATATACAGTTAAGGAGAGGCCAAGTAATATACAGGTAAGGAGAGGCCAGGTAATATACAGGTAAGGAGAGGCCTGGTAATATACAAGTAAGGAGAGGCCAGGTAATATACAGGTAAGGAGAGGCCAGGTAATATGCAGGTAAGGAGAGGCCAGGTAATATGCAGGTAAGGAGAGGCCGGCAAATATGCAGGTAAGGAGAGGCCAGGTAATATACAGTTAAGGAGAGGCCAGGTAATATACAGGTAAGGAGAGGCCAGGTAATATACAGGTAAGGAAAGGCCAGGTAATATACAGGTAAGGAGAGGCCAGGTAATATACAGGTAAGGAGAGGCCAGGTAATATACAGGAAAGGAGAGGCCAGGTAATATGCAGATAAGGAGAGGCATGCAAATATGCATATAAGGAGAGACCAGGTAATTTACAGGTAAGGAGAGGCCAGGTAATATGCAGATAAGGAGAGGCCAGGAAATATGCAGATTAGGAGAGGCCAGGTAATAAACAGGTAAGGAGAGGCCAGGTAATATGTAGGTAAAGAGAGGCCTGGTAATATACAGGTAAGGAGAGTTCAGGTGATATACAGGTAAGGAGAGGCCAGGAAATATGCAGGTAAGGAGAGGCCAGGTAATATGCAGGTAAGGAGAGGCCAGGTAATATGCAGATAAGGAGAGGTCAGCAAATATGCAGATAAGGAGCGGCCAGCAAATATGCAGATAAGGAGAGACCAGCAAATATTCAGGTAAGGAGAGGCCAGGTAATATACAAATAAGGAGATTCCATGTAAAATACAGGTAAGGAGAGGCCAGGTAATATGCAGATAAGGAGAGGCCAGCAAATATGCAGGTAAGGAGAGGCCAGGTAATATACAGGTAAGGAGAGGCCTGGTAATATACAAGTAAGGAGAGGCCAGGTAATATACAGGTAAGGAGAGGCCAGGTAATGTGCAGGTAAGGAGAGGCCAGGTAATATGCAGGTAAGGAGAGGCCAGCAAATATGCAGGTAAGGAGAGGCCAGGTAATATACAGTTAAGGAGAGGCCAGGTAATATACAGGTAAGGAGAGGCCAGGTAACATACAGGTAAGGAAAGGCCAGGTAATATACAGGTAAGGAGAGGCCAGGTAATATACAGGTAAGGATAGGCCAGGTAATATGCAGATAAGGAGAGGCCAGCAAATATGCAGATAAGGAGAGGCCAGCTAATATACAGGTAAGGAGAGGCCAGGTAATATACAGGAAAGGAGAGGCCAGGTAATATGCAGATAAGGAGAGGCATGCAAATATGCATATAAGGAGAAACCAGGTAATTTACAGGTAAGGAGAGGCCAGGTAATATGCAGGTAAGGATAGGCAAAGTAATATACAGGTAAGGAGAGGCCAGGTAATATACAGGTAAGGATAGGCCAGGTAATATGCAGATAAGGAGAGGCCAGCAAATATGCAGATAAGGAGAGGCCAGCTAATATACAGGTAAGGATAGGCCAGGTAATATACAGGTAAGGATAGGCCAGGTAATATGGAGGTAAGGAGAGGCCAGGTAACATGCAGATAAGGAGAGGCCAGCAAATATACAGGTAAGGAGATGCCAGGCAATATGCAGATAAGGAGTGGCCAGGTAATATACAGGTAAGGAGAGGCCAGGTAATATGCAGGTAAGGAGAGGCCAGGTAATATGCAGATAAGGAGAGGCCAGCAAATATGCAGATAAGGAGAGGTCAGGTCATATACAGGTAAGGATAGGCCAGGTAATATGCAGGTAAGGAGAAGCCAGGTAATATGCAGATAAGGAGAGGCCAGGTAATATATAGGTAAGGAGATGCCAGGTAATATACAGGTAAGGAGATGCCAGGTAATATGCAGATAAGGAGAGGCCTGGTAATATACAGGTAAGGATAGGTCAGGTAATATACAGGTAAGGATAGACCAGGTAATATACAGGTAAGGAGAAGCCAGGTAATATGCAGATAAGGAGAGGCCATGTAATATGCAGATAAGGAGAGGCCAGCAAATATGCAGATAAGGAGAGGTCAGGTCATATACAGGTAAGGATAGGCCAGGTAATATGCAGGTAAGGAGAAGCCAGGTAATATGCAGATAAGGAGAGGCCAGGTAATATACAGGTAAGGAGATGCCAGGTAATATACAGGTAAGGAGATGCCAGGTAATATGCAGATAAGGAGAGGCCTGGTAATATACAGGTAAGGATAGGTCAGGTAATATACAGGTAAGGAGAGGCCAGGTATTGTGCAGATAAGGAGAGGCTAGCAAATATGCAGGTTAGGAAATGCCAGATAATATACAGGTTCGGAGAGGCCAGGTAATATACAGGTAAGAATAGGCCAGGTAATATAGAGGTAAGGAGCGGCCAGGTAATATGCAGGTAAGGAGAGGCCAATAAATATGCAGATAAGGAGAGGCCAGGTAATATACAGGTAAGGAGAGGCCAGGTAATATACAGGTAAGGATAGGCAAGGTAATATACAGGTAAGAAGAGTCAAAGTAATATACAGGTAAGGAGGGCCCAGGTAATATTCAGGTAAGGAGATGCCTGGTAATATACAGTTAAGGAAAGGCCTGGTAATATGCAGGTAAGGAGAGGCCAGGTAATATACATGTAAGGAGAGGCAAAGTAATATGCAGATAAGGAGAGGCCAGGTAATATGCAGGTAAGGATAGGCCAGGTAATATACAGGTAAGGAGATGCCAGGTAATATACAGATAAGGAGAGGCCAGGTAATATACAGGTAAGGAGGGGTCTGGTAATATACAGGTAAAGAGAGGCCAGGAAATATGCAGATAAGGAGAGGCCAGGTAATATACAGGTAGGGAGAGGCCAGGTAATATACAGGTAAGGAGAGGCCAGGTAATATGCAGGTAAGGAGAGGTCAGGTAATATGCAGATAAGGAGAGGCCAGGTAATATACAGGTAAGGATAGGCCAGGTAATATACAGGTAAGGAGAGGCCAGGTAATATGCAGATAAGGAGAGGCCAGGTAATATACAGGTAAGGATAGGCCAGGTAAAATACAGGTAAGGAGACGCCAGGTAATATACAGGTAAGGATAGGCCAGGTAATATACAGGTAAGGAGAGGCCAGGTAATATACAGGTAAGGAGAGGCCAGGTAATATGCAAATAAGGAGAGGCCAGGTAATATTCAAATAAGGAGAGGCCAGGTAATATTCAAATAAGGAGAGGCCAGGTAATATACAGGTAAGGAGAGGCCTGGTAATATACAAGTAAGGAGAGGCCAGGTAATATACAGGTAAGGAGAGGCCAGGTAATATGCAGGTAAGGAGAGGCCAGGTAATATGCAGGTAAGGAGAGGCCGGCAAATATGCAGGTAAGGAGAGGCCAGGTAATATACAGTTAAGGAGAGGCCAGGTAATATACAGGTAAGGAGAGGCCAGGTAATATACAGGTAAGGAAAGGCCAGGTAATATACAGGTAAGGAGAGGCCAGGTAATATACAGGTAAGGAGAGGCCAGGTAATATACAGGAAAGGAGAGGCCAGGTAATATGCAGATAAGGAGAGGCATGCAAATATGCATATAAGGAGAGACCAGGTAATTTACAGGTAAGGAGAGGCCAGGTAATATGCAGATAAGGAGAGGCCAGGAAATATGCAGATTAGGAGAGGCCAGGTAATAAACAGGTAAGGAGAGGCCAGGTAATATGTAGGTAAAGAGAGGCCTGGTAATATACAGGTAAGGAGAGTTCAGGTGATATACAGGTAAGGAGAGGCCAGGAAATATGCAGGTAAGGAGAGGCCAGGTAATATGCAGGTAAGGAGAGGCCAGGTAATATGCAGATAAGGAGAGGTCAGCAAATATGCAGATAAGGAGCGGCCAGCAAATATGCAGATAAGGAGAGACCAGCAAATATTCAGGTAAGGAGAGGCCAGGTAATATACAAATAAGGAGATTCCATGTAAAATACAGGTAAGGAGAGGCCAGGTAATATGCAGATAAGGAGAGGCCAGCAAATATGCAGGTAAGGAGAGGCCAGGTAATATACAGGTAAGGAGAGGCCTGGTAATATACAAGTAAGGAGAGGCCAGGTAATATACAGGTAAGGAGAGGCCAGGTAATATGCAGGTAAGGAGAGGCCAGGTAATATGCAGGTAAGGAGAGGCCAGCAAATATGCAGGTAAGGAGAGGCCAGGTAATATACAGTTAAGGAGAGGCCAGGTAATATACAGGTAAGGAGAGGCCAGGTAACATACAGGTAAGGAAAGGCCAGGTAATATACAGGTAAGGAGAGGCCAGGTAATATACAGGTAAGGATAGACCAGGTAATATGCAGATAAGGAGAGGCCAGCAAATATGCAGATAAGGAGAGGCCAGCTAATATACAGGTAAGGAGAGGCCAGGTAATATACAGGAAAGGAGAGGCCAGGTAATATGCAGATAAGGAGAGGCATGCAAATATGCATATAAGGAGAAACCAGGTAATTTACAGGTAAGGAGAGGCCAGGTAATATGCAGGTAAGGATAGGCAAAGTAATATACAGGTAAGGAGAGGCCAGGTAATATACAGGTAAGGATAGGCCAGGTAATATGCAGATAAGGAGAGGCCAGCAAATATGCAGATAAGGAGAGGCCAGCTAATATACAGGTAAGGATAGGCCAGGTAATATACAGGTAAGGATAGGCCAGGTAATATGCAGGTAAGGAGAGGCCAGGTAACATGCAGATAAGGAGAGGACAGCAAATATACAGGTAAGGAGATGCCAGGCAATATGCAGATAAGGAGTGGCCAGGTAATATACAGGTAAGGAGAGGCCAGGTAATATGCAGGTAAGGAGAGGCCAGGTAATATGCAGATAAGGAGAGGCCAGCAAATATGCAGATAAGGAGAGGTCAGGTCATATACAGGTAAGGATAGGCCAGGTAATATGCAGGTAAGGAGAAGCCAGGTAATATGCAGATAAGGAGAGGCCAGGTAATATACAGGTAAGGAGATGCCAGGTAATATACAGGTAAGGAGATGCCAGGTAATATGCAGATAAGGAGAGGCCTGGTAATATACAGGTAAGGATAGGTCAGGTAATATACAGGTAAGGATAGACCAGGTAATATACAGGTAAGGAGAAGCCAGGTAATATGCAGATAAGGAGAGGCCATGTAATATGCAGATAAGGAGAGGCCATGTAATATGCAGATAAGGAGAGGCCAGCAAATATGCAGATAAGGAGAGGTCAGGTCATATACAGGTAAGGATAGGCCAGGTAATATGCAGGTAAGGAGAAGCCAGGTAATATGCAGATAAGGAGAGGCCAGGTAATATACAGGTAAGGAGATGCCAGGTAATATACAGGTAAGGAGATGCCAGGTAATATGCAGATAAGGAGAGGCCTGGTAATATACAGGTAAGGATAGGTCAGGTAATATACAGGTAAGGAGAGGCCAGGTATTGTGCAGATAAGGAGAGGCTAGCAAATATGCAGGTTAGGAAATGCCAGATAATATACAGGTTCGGAGAGGCCAGGTAATATACAGGTAAGAATAGGCCAGGTAATATAGAGGTAAGGAGCGGCCAGGTAATATGCAGGTAAGGAGAGGCCAATAAATATGCAGATAAGGAGAGGCCAGGTAATATACAGGTAAGGAGAGGCCAGGTAATATACAGGTAAGGATAGGCAAGGTAATATACAGGTAAGAAGAGTCAAAGTATTATACAGGTAAGGAGGGCCCAGGTAATATTCAGGTAAGGAGATGCCTGGTAATATACAGTTAAGGAAAGGCCTGGTAATATGCAGGTAAGGAGAGGCCAGGTAATATACATGTAAGGAGAGGCAAAGTAATATGCAGATAAGGAGAGGCCAGGTAATATGCAGGTAAGGATAGGCCAGGTAATATACAGGTAAGGAGATGCCAGGTAATATACAGATAAGGAGAGGCCAGGTAATATACAGGTAAGGAGGGGTCTGGTAATATACAGGTAAAGAGAGGCCAGGAAATATGCAGATAAGGAGAGGCCAGGTAATATACAGGTAGGGAGAGGCCAGGTAATATACAGGTAAGGAGAGGCCAGGTAATATGCAGGTAAGGAGAGGTCAGGTAATATGCAGATAAGGAGAGGCCAGGTAATATACAGGTAAGGATAGGCCAGGTAATATACAGGTAAGGAGAGGCCAGGTAATATGCAGATAAGGAGAGGCCAGGTAATATACAGCTAAGGATAGGCCAGGTAAAATACAGGTAAGGAGACGCCAGGTAATATACAGGTAAGGATAGGCCAGGTAATATACAGGTAAGGAGAGGCCAGGTAATATACAGGTAAGGAGAGGCCAGGTAATATGCAAATAAGGAGAGGCCAGGTAATATTCAAATAAGGAGAGGCCAGGTAATATTCAAATAAGGAGAGGCCAGGTAATATACAGGTAAGGAGAGGCCAGGTAATATGCAGATAAGGAGAGGCCAGGTAATATACAGGTAAGGAGAGGCCAGGTAATATTAAAATAAGGAGAGGCCAGGTAATATACAGGTAAGGAGAGGCCAGGTAATATGCACATAAGGAGAGGCCAGGTAATATGCAGATAAGGAGAGGCCAGGTAATATACAGGTAAGGAGAGGCCATGTAATATACAGGTAGGGAGGGGTCTGGTAATATACAGGTAAAGAGAGGCCAGGAAATATGCAGATAAGGAGAGGCCAGGTAATATACAGGTAGGGAGAGGCCAGGTAATATACAGGTAAGGAGAGGCCAGGTAATATGCAGGTAAGGAGAGGTCAGGTAATATGGAGATAAGGAGAGGCCAGGTAATATACAGGTAAGGATAGGCCAGGTAATATACAGGTAAGGAGAGGCCAGGTAATATGCAGATAAGGAGAGGCCAGGTAATATACAGGTAAGGATAGGCCAGGTAAAATACAGGTAAGGAGAGGCCAGGTAATATACAGGTAAGGATAGGCCAGGTAATATACAGGACAGAAGATGTCTGGTAATATGCAGGTAAGGATAGGCCAGCAAATATGCAGGTAAGGAGAGGCCAGGTAATATGCAAATAAGGAGAGGCCAGGTAATATTCAAATAAGGAGAGGCCAGGTAATATTCAAATAAGGAGAGGCCAGGTAATATACAGGTAAGGAGAGGCCAGGTAATATGCAGATAAGGAGAGGCCAGGTAATATACAGGTAAGGAGAGGCCAGGTAATATTTAAATAAGGAGAGGCCAGGTAATATACAGGTAAGGAGAGGCCAGGTAATATGCACATAAGGAGAGGCCAGGTAATATGCAGATAAGGAGAGGCCAGGTAATATGCACATAAGGAGAGGCCAGGTAATATGCAGGTCAGGAGAGGCCAGGTAATATACAGGTAAGGAGAGGCAAGGTAATATTTAAATAAGGAGAGGCCAGGTAATATACAGGTAAGGAGAGGCCAGGTAATATGCACATAAGGAGAGGCCAGGTAATATACAGGTAAGGAGAGGCCAGGTAATATGCACATAAGGAGAGGCCAGGTAATATGCAGGTAAGGAGAGGCCATGTAATATACAGGTAAGGAGAGGCCAGGTAATATTTAAATAAGGAGAGGCCAGGTAATATACAGGTAAGGAGAGGCCAGGTAATATGCACATAAGGAGAGGCCAGGTAATATACAGGTAAGGAGAGGCCAGGTAATATGCAGGTAAGGAGAAGCCAGGTAATATTCAGGTAAGGAGAGGCCAGGTAATATTTAAATAAGGAGAGGCCAGGTAATATACAGGTAAGGAGAGGCCAGGTAATATGCACATAAGGAGAGGCCAGGTAATATACAGGTAAGGAGAGGTCAGGTAATATGCAGGTAAGGAGAGGCTTTCTGGAGTCATGCACAGTCTAAAAGAGGAGTACTGAGGTTCTGGCTAAAAGTTGATCCAGGCAGTGATCAGTCAGTTCAAAACAGTTATAGTAAAAAATAGGAGAATTAACAGGACATGCAGCAAACCCTAAAAGCAGAACACTCAGGGGCAATGGTTTCTGGGAAAGGGTCACATATGTATATATGTACACATGAAGCCTATCTTATGTGCTTCTCCTTCATTTGCTGCAGTGCACTGTAGATATTGTAGCTGGTCTCCAAAATTTGCCCCTGCTTTCCTTTCAGTAGCGGACGCTCTAAGCGCCTTTACATAGACACGCAAATGGCAATACGTGGCGTTAGTCTTAAATCAGCCCCCACGTCATCTCATTTAGCAGCCCATGATCAGTAACTACACGTGGAATCCAGTCACTCAATTGTAGGTAATGAGACCCCTTCACCCCTAGTAAATCATCTTTTTTTAATAACAACATCAATATTTTTAGAGTGAAAGTAGAGGCTTCCTTTGCATTAAGTAATTCTCCAGATGAAAGCAGCCTTTGCAAAACGAAAAGCCCACATTTTTTTATAGAAATGCATTGTTAAAATAATATTGCATTGTTAAAGTCAAAATTTCCCCTATTCACGGTCAATAAATCAGCATAGTCTCCGGAGATTCAAGCCTTTGATAGAGGTAAGGTTTCTAATTAAAAAAACAAAGCTGGCTTCTTATCCTTTGTTTGCCTTTCAAGGATTGCATTGGAACTGAGTGCATGAGAAGACACAAGCAGTATGACTGAAGTATATCAAGAGAAGACTCCTTGGTAGGTGTTTGATCTGGGCAGATAAAGGCTGTTTGTGATTACAGTTCAAATGTACAGTTCAGTGATAATTTTACTTTTAGGTTTTTTGTGTTCTTTCTTATTGTTTTTCTGGGTAGGTAAAATAATCATGTGTGTTAGGATTGTGCCCCCAGACCTGTGATTTGCTTATCAGCAAGCTGCTTCCATGTTTCTTATATACCTGTGGCTCTCTGGGAGTGGCTTTTCTAACCTTGAGAAGCCCTTTAATATACTACTACAAATCCCAGAATTCTTCCACTGTAACAGATGAACTCATCAACTCATTTGGTTAAACAAAGCAGCAGTCTTATCATCTCTACCTCAGCCAATCACGTGATTATCAAGCCATCGGCAGAAAGTTTCTGAACTGTACATCAGAACACCACTTTTGTGCATATTCCTTAGGTACCACATTGTTGTTAGGGAAAATCTTTTTCTTTTATAACACAGAGTTGCAAACACATAGAAAAGAAATAAAATTACAGACAAGCTCAGCACTAGGGATGAGCGAATCGATCCGGACAAACCCAGATTCGGTCCGAATTTCATGAAAAATTCGATTCTGAACGAATTTCCTTTAAACTCCATTTATTTCAATTACAGGCATTCTAAAATGGTGGAAGCACATGTCCTGACATATCCCCTGGGGCAAGGTATCATGGGTAAGTCACATGCAGCCTATCAGCAGCCAGGAAGCCCGGTGACATCACCGTGCTATATAAAGCGGCGGCCATCTTCCTTGTGCGCATTTCAGCGTTCTATTGCGGCCAGAGCAAAGCTCGTTACAGACAGGGACAGAGAGTTAGAGGTAGGTAGGGAGAGTCAGAGAGGCAGACAGAGAGGTAGACAGAGCCAGGGAAAGATAGGGAAAGATAGGGAAAAACCGGAACCATCCAGCCAGGGACAGCTTAGAAGTGACGCTGAACATTTTTTTTTCATTAGCCAGATCAGTTTTCAATTCAATTTCAGTTCTTTGTGCTGTAAATCTGCCTTGCCACTGTGCATGCCATCTATGCAGTGGCTTATTTAACCCTATCTGTTACACACAAGCATTTATCATAATATATAACTGGATTAGTTTAAATATTTTTTGGTCTGCCTTTAACCAAAAAAACACCAGCCTACCTGGGTATCCCAGACCTGAACTTAGCAGCCTATCTGTTATACTAAATACGCTTGTTGATTCTCCTCAGCTTAATCAAAGTATTGCATTTTGAATTGGTTTTTGGTCTGCCTTTAACAGAAAAAACACCAGGCCGCCGGGCATCCCAAACCTGCACTTAGCAGCCTATCTGTTATACTAAATACGCTTGTTCATCCTTCCTCAGCTTAATCAAAGTATTGCATTTTGAATTGGTTTTTGGTCTGCCTTTAACAAAAAAACACCAGCCCACCTGGGTATCCCAAACCTGCATTAGGCAGCCTATCTGTTAAACTAAATACGCTTGTTCATCCTTCCTCAGCTTAATCAAAGTATTGCATTTTGAATTGGTTTTTGGTTTGCCTTTAACAAAAAAAAACACCAGGCCGCAGGGCATCCCAAACCTGCACTTAGCAGCCTATCTGTTATACTAAATACGCTTGTTCATCCTTCCTCAGCTTAATTAAAGTATTGCATTTTGAATAGGTTTTTGGTCTGCCTTTAACAAAAAAAAACACCAGCCCACCTGGGCATCCCAAACCTGCACTTAGCAGCCTATCTGTTATACTAAATATGCTTGTTCATCCTTCCTCAGCTTAATCAAAGTATTGCATTTTGAATTGGTTTTTGGTCTGCCTTTAACAAAAAAAACACCAGGCCGCAGGGCATCCCAAACCTGCACTTAGCAGCCTATCTTTTTTACTAAATACGCTTGTTCATCCTTCCTCCGCTTAATCAAAGTATTGCATTTTGAATTGGTTTTTGGTCTGCCTTTAACAAAAAAAACACCAGGCCGCAGGGCATCCCAAACCTGCACTTAGCAGCCTATCTGTTATACTAAATACACTTGTTCATCCTTCCTCAGCTTAATCAAAGTATTGCATTTTGATGATGATGAAGCCGATCGCACTTGGGTGCCGGGTGATGAAGGGGCTTCATCGTCATCATCAGGAGAAGAGGGGCGCAGGTTGCCCCGGAGTCAGCAGCTGAGGCAGCAAGGTGTTAGCAGCATGGTTGGCAGTCAGCATGGGGGCACAATTGTAAAGCCTGGAGCCAAACGGGGCCGGGGTAGAGCACCTGCTGCGCGGCAGGCTACCTTATTGGGAGGTAGTGGAGCAGGGGTTCCTGGAGTCGGCGACAGTAGCAGTGAATCAGTGCGGCCTGTTGGTGGGAAAAGTAGCTACTCGGCAGTGTGGCAGTTTTTCCTTAAGCATCCGCAGGAGGGTAACATGGCCACATGCAAGATATGTAGGCAGAAGGTGAAGCGTGGCCAGGGCCCAAATGTTGGCATCCCGGCCCTGCGTCAACATATGATGCGTCACCATAAAGCGGCCTGGGAGAACCGAGGCTCCGAAGAGGTGGTCCAGCCTGCTTCCTCACCAAGTGGCACGCCGCTCCCAATTTCTGCCAGCCAAGGCTCCAGCACCTCAGCCGAAGGCAGCTGTGCATCATACCCATCCTCTGTCGCTCCTGCTTCTCCTCCTCCAAGTCATGCATCCCGCCAGCAATCCATCAGCGAAGCCATGTCCAAGAGACAGCAGTATGCGCCCACTCATCCTACGGCGCAGAAGCTGAATGTGCTCCTGTCCAAGTTGCTGGTGCTGCAGTCGCTCCCTTTTCAGGTGGTGGACCCTGCACCTTTCAGAGAACTGATGGCTTGTGCCGAGCTGAGGTGGAGAGTCCCAAGCCGTCATTTCTTTGCCAAGAAGGCAGTACCAGCGCTGCACACTTTTGTTGAACAGAAGGTGGACCAGTCCTTGAGCCTGTCCGTGTGTAGCAAAGTGCATGGCAGCGCCGACGTCTGGAGCTTTAACTCCGGTAAGGGACAGCACATGTCATTTACGGCCCACTGGGTGAATGTGGTCCCTTTGCAGCAGCAGCAGCAGCAACTTGGACAGGTCACGCCGCTTCGGCCTCCGTGCTCCCTGCCCGTTGGGCCTGTGACATCGTGTGACTCGGCCTCCTCATCTTCCGCCATCTCCTCACCCTCCACTGTAGGCTCAAGTCTCAGTGCCCATCCAGTCTACCATGTGTGCAGGGCACGGAGGTGTCACGCAGTGCTTCACATGGTTTGTCTTGGCGAATGGAGTCACACAGGGGGGAGGAACTGCTTAAATTTATTCATCAGGAAATCCAAACATGGCTTACTCCAAGAAAACTTAAAATGGGAATCATGGTTACCGACAATGGGAAGAACGTTTTGTCTGCGCTGCGCCAAGGAAGCCTAAACCATGCCCCCTGCATGGCTCACGTCTTCAATCTGGTTGTCAAGCGGTTTCTGAAGTGTTCCCCCCATCTGCAAGACATCCTAACAACTTCAAGGAAACTTTGCATGCACTTCAGCCACTCATACACCGCCAAACACACCCTTCTTGAGCGACAGCGTCAGAACAGTAGCCCCCAACATAGTCTGATTTGCGATGTTTCCACCCGTTGTAATTCCACCCTTCACATGTTGGACCGATTATATGAACAGAGAAAAGCCATCACGAATTTCCTGATGATCCAAGCGGATAGGGGGACTCCCCTGTGTAACTTCAATGTCAACCAGTGGCAGCTCATACGTGACACCTGCCGTTTGCTCAGGCCCTTTGAGGAAGCCACTTTATTTGTCAGTCGGCAGGATTACGGGATGAACGATGTGATTCCACTGCTTCATGTACTACAGCACATGTTGGAAACCATGGCTGGTCAGGGCACTGGAGACATGGCGTCTACATCTTATGGCCACATGAACCCCGTTGGAGCTGAACAGGAGGAAGAGGAGGAGTAGCCCAGTGAAGCACAGTTTAGGCTTGGCAAAATGGCTGGTTTATCTAGTCAGCGGACAGGAGAGGAGGAGCAGGAGCAGCCAGAGGAGCTAGAGGGTTTTGAGGAAGGCGAGACAGAGGACCCGGACACACCGTGGCAGAATGCAGTGGAGATGGAGACAGGTAGTCCCTCCGAGTCACTTGCGCAAATGGCAGGAAGCATGCTCACGTGCTTGCGTAGTGACCCCAGAATTGTTTCCATTTGTCGGCGGGATGACTTCTGGCTATCCACCTTATTGGACCCTCACTTCCGGCACAAAATGGGGGCATTTTTTAAACCCGCCGAGAGGGAGGACAAACTGAACTACTACAAAGACATTCTGCGTAGTCAGTTGGCCGATGCCTATCTGCGCCATGGTCCATACTCTCGCAGGTCTGACTCGGGGGGACCTCTGCGCTCACCTTCCACTGCCATGGCTGCTGGGGGGGTTGGCAGGAGCAGCAGCTCCATCAGCAGCAGCCTCAGTCTTCAGTCGCTAATGAGTAGCTTTCTACACCCGCATAGTGAGGCTACTCATGAGCAGCAGGAAGACCTGGAGCAGGACCTCAACCAGCAGGTCATGTCATACCTTGACATGACCATGCCAACACACCTTGAGGATCCGCTGGACTCCTGGGCAGCCAAACTTGGCTTGTGGCCGCAACTAGCAGAGTTTGCCCTGGAAAAGCTGTCCTGCCAGCCAGTAGCGTGCCATCTGAGCGGGTGTTTAGTGCGGCAGGGGCCATAGTTACGGCGAGGAGAACTCGTCTGTCAACTTAAAATGTGGAGAGACTCACCTTTGTCAAAATGAATCAGGGATGGATCAGCCAGGATTTCCACCCACCAATGGCTGATGCATGCGACTAGATTCAGTATGGTGCCACGTTTTACACCTTCCAAATGGTGCAAAACATATTTATGTTTTTAGACCAATTTTTGGGCTCCTGCTGATGCCAACTTCAGGGTGTGACTTCCAGCCAATTTTTGTGCCCCTGCTGATGCCAACTTCAGGGTGTCTTTCAAGCAACGTTTGGGCTCCTGCTTATGCTGCTGCCAACTCCAGGGTGATCCTTCCAGCTAATGTTTGTGCTCCTGCTGCTGCCAACTCCAGGGTGCCTTCCAGCCAATTTCTGGGTTCCTGCTGCTGCCAACTCCAGGGTGTGTCAGTCAATTTTTGGGCTCCTGCTGCGGCTGCTGCCAACTTCAGTGTCTCTTTAAAGCAATGTTTGGGCTCCTGCTGCTGCTTGCAACTCCAGGGTGTGATTCATTCAATTTTTGGGCTCCTGCAGACAACTCCAGTTTCTCTTTAAAGTAATTTTTGTGCTCCTGCTGCTGCTTGCAACTCCAGGGTGTGATTCATCTAATTTTTGGGCTCCTGCAGCCAACTCCAGTGTCTCTTTAAAGCAATGTTTGGGCTCCTGCAGCTGCTGCTGCTGCTTGCAACTTCAGGGTGTGATTCAGCCAATTTTTGGGCTCCTGCTGCCAACTCCAGTGTCTCTTTCAAGCTATGTTTGGGCTGCTGCTGCTTGCAACGCCAGGGTGTCATTCAGCCAATTTTTGGGCTCCTTCTGCCAACTCCAGTGTCTCTTTAAAGCAATGCTTGGGCTGCTGCTGCTGCTTGCAAATCCAGGGTGTCATTCAGCTAATTTCTGGGCTCCTGCTGCCAACTCCAGTGTCTCTTTCAAGCTATGTTTCGGCTCTTGCTACTGCTGCTGGCAACTCCAGGGTGTGATTCAGCCAATTTTTGGCCTCCTGCTGCCAACTCCAGTGTCTCTTTAAAGCAATGTTTGGGCTCCTGCTGCTGCTTGCAACTCCAGGGTGTGATTCATCCAATTTTTGGCCTCCTGCTGCCAACTCTAGTGTCTCTTTCAAGCTATGTTTGGGATGCTGCTGCTTGCAACTCCAGGGTGTAATTCATCCAATTTTTGGGCTCCTGCTGCCAACTCCAGTGTCTCTTTCAAGCTATGTTTTGGCTGCTGCTGCTGCTGCTTGCAACCCCAGGGTGTGATTCAGCCAATTTTTGGGCTCCTGCTGCCAACTCCAGTGTCTCTTTCAAGCTATGTTTGGGCTGCTGCTTGCAACTCCAGGGTTTCATTCAGCCAATTTTGGGCTCCTGCTGCCAACTCCAGTGTCTCTTTCAAGCTATGTTTGGGCTGCTGCTGCTTGCAACTCCAGGGTGTGATTCAGCCAATTTTTGGGCTCCTGCTGCCAACTCCAGTGTCTCTTTCAAGCTATGTTTGGGCTCCTGTTGCTGCTGCTTGCAACTCCAGGGTGTGATTCATCCAATTTTTGGGCTCCTGCAGCCAACTCCAGTGTCTCTTTAAAGTAATGTTTGGGCTCCTGCTGCTGCTTGCCACTGCAGGGTGTGATTCATCCAATTTTTGGGCTCCTGCTGCCAACTCCAGTGTCTCTTTTTAAAGCAATGTTTGGGCTCCTACTGCTGCTTGCAACTCCAGGGTGTGATTCATCCAATTTTTGGCCTCCTGCTGCCAACTCCAGTGTCTCTTTCAACCAATGTTTGGGCGACTGCTGCTGCTGCTTGCAACTCCAGGGTGTGATTCAGCCAATTTTTGGCCTCCTGCAGACAACACCAGTTTCTCTTTCAAGCTATGTTTGGGCTGCTGCTGCTTGTAACTCCAGGGTGTGATTCAGCCAATTTTTGGGCTCCTGCTGCCAACTCCAGTGTCTCTTTCAAGCTATGTTTGGGCTCCTGCTGCTGCTGCTTGCGACTCCAGGGTGTTATTCAGCCAATTTTTGGGCTCCTGCTGCCAACTCCAGTGTCTCTTTCAAGCTATGTTTGGGCTGCTGCTGCTTGCAACTCCAGGGTGTGATTCATCCAATTTTTGGGCTCCTGCTGCCAACTCCAGTGTCTCTTTCAAGCTATGTTTGGGCTCCTGCTGCTGCTGCTTGCAACTCCAGGGTGTGATGCATCCAATTTTTGAGCTCCTGAAGCCAACTCCAGTGTCTCTTTAAAGTAATGTTTGGGCTCCTGCTGCTGCTTTCCACTGCAGGGTGTGATTCATCCAATTTTTCAGCTCCTGCTGCCAACTCCAGTGTCTCTTTAAAACAATGTTTGGGCTCCTACTGCTGCTTGCAACTCCAGGGTGTGATTCATCCAATGTTTGGCCTCCTGCTGCCACTCCAGTGTCTCTTTCAACCAATGTTTGGGCGGCTGCTGCTGCTTGCAACTCCAGGGTGTGATTCATCCAATTTTTGGCCTCCTGCAGCCAACTCCAGTTTCTCTTTCAAGCTATGTTTGGGCTGCTGCTGCTTGCAACTCCAGGGTGTGATTCAGCCAATTTTTGGGCTCCTGCTGCCAACTCCAGTGTCTCTTTCAAGCTATGTTTGGGCTCCTGCTGCTGCTGCTGCTTGCGACTCCAGGGTGTTATTCAGCCAATTTTTGGGCTCCTGCTGCCAACTCTAGTGTCTCTTTCAACCAACGTTTGGGCTGCTGCTGCTGCTTGCAACTCCAGGGTGTCATTCAGCCAGTTTTTGGGCTCCTGCTGCCAACTCCAGTGTTTCTTTCAAGCTATGTTTGGGCTGCTGCTGCTTGCAACTCCAGGGTGTGATTCATCCAATTCTTGGCCTCCTGCTGCCAACTCCAGTGTCTCCTTAAAGCAATGTTTGGGCTCCTACTGCTGCTTGCAACTCCAGGGTGTGATTCATCCAATTTTTGGCCTCCTGCTGCCAACTCCAGTGTCTCTTTCAAGCTATGTTTGGGCGGCTGCTGCTGCTTGCCACTCCAGGGTGGGATTCATCCAATTTTTGGGCTCCTGCTGCCAACTCCAGTGTCTCTTTCAACCAATGTTTGGGCGGCTGCTGCTGCTTGCAACTCCAGGGTGTGATTCATCCAATTTTTGGCCTCCTGCAGCCAACTCCAGTTTCTCTTTCAAGCTATGTTTGGGCTGCTGCTGCTTGCAACTCCAGGGTGTGATTCAGCCAATTTTTGGGCTCCTGCTGCCAACTCCAGTGTCTCTTTCAAGCTATGTTTGGGCTCCTGCTGATGCTGCTTGCGACTCCAGGGTGTTATTCAGCCAATTTTTGGGCTCCTGCTGCCAACTCCAGTGTCTCTTTCAAGCTATGTTTGGGCTGCTGCTGCTTGCAACTCCAGGGTGTGATTCATCCAATTTTTGGGCTCCTGCTGCCAACTCCAGTGTCTCTTTCAAGCTATGTTTGGGCTCCTGCTGCTGCAGCTTGCAACTCCAGGGTGTGATTCATCCAATTTTTGAGCTCCTGAAGCCAACTCCAGTGCCTCTTTAAAGTAATGTTTAGGCTCCTGCTGCTGCTTTCCACTGCAGGGTGTGATTCATCCAATATTTGGGCTCCTGCTGCCAACTCCAGTGTCTCTTTAAAACAATGTTTGGGCTCCTACTGCTGCTTGCAACTCCAGGGTGTGATTCATCCAATGTTTGGCCTCCTGCTGCCAACTCCAGTGTCTCTTTCAACCAATGTTTGGGTGGCTGCTGCTGCTTGCAACTCCAGGGTGTGATTCATCCAATTTTTGGCCTCCTGCAGCCAACTCCAGTTTCTCTTTCAAGCTATGTTTGGGCTGCTGCTGCTTGCAACTCCAGGGTGTGATTCAGCCATTTTTTGGGCTCCTGCTGCAAACTCCAGTGTCTCTTTCAAGCTATGTTTGGGCTGCTGCTGCTGCTTGCAACTCCAGGGTGTCATTCAGCCAGTTTTTGGGCTCCTGCTGCCAACTCCAGTGTCTCTTTCAAGCTATGTTTGGGCTGCTGCTGCTTGCAACTCCAGGGTGTGATTCATCCAATTTTTGGGCTCCTGCTGCCAACTCCAGTTTCTCTTTCAAGCTATGTTTGGGCTGCTGCTGCTTGCAACTCCAGGGTGTTATTCATCCAATTTTTGGGCTCCTGCTGCCAACTCCAGTGTCTCTTTCAAGCTATGATTGGGCTGCTGCTTGCAACTCCAGGGTGTGATTCAGCCAGTTTTTGGGCTCCTGCTGCCAACTCCAGTGTCTCTTTCAAGCTATGATTGGGCTGCTACTGCTTGCAACTCCAGGGTGTGATTCATGCAATTTCTGGGCTCCTGCTGCCAACTCCAGTGTCTCTTTAAAGCAATGTTTGGGCTGCTGCTGCTTGCAACTCCAGGGTGTGATTCATCCAATTTTTGGGCTCCTGCTGCCAACTCCAGTGTCTCTTTCAAGCTATGTTTGGGCTCCTGCTGCTTGCGACTCCAGGGTGTCATTCAGCCAATTTTTGGGCTCCTGCTGCCAACTCCAGTGTCTCTTTCAAGCTATGTTTGGGCTGCTGCTGCTTGCAATTCCAGGGTGTGATTCATCCAATTTTTGGGCTCCTGAAGCCAGCTCCACTGTCTCTTTAAAGTAATGTTTGGGCTCCTGCTGCTGCTTGCCACTCCAGGGTGGGATTCATCCAATTTTTGGGCTCCTGTTGCCAACTCCAGTGTCTCTTTAAAGCAATGTTTGGGCTCCTGCTGCTGCTTGCAACTCCAGGGTGTGATTCATCCAATTTTTGGACTCCTGCTGCCAACACCAGTGTCTCTTTAAAGCAATGTTTGGGCTCCTGCTGCTGCTTGCAACTCCAGGGTGTGATTCATCCAATTTTTGGCCTCCTGCAGCCAACTCCAGTGTCTCTTATAAGCTATGCTTGGGCTGCTGCTGCTTGCAACTCCAGGGTGTGATTCATCTGTTTTTTGGGCTCCTGCTGCCAACTCCAGTGTTTCTTTCAAGCTATGTTTGGGCTGCTGCTGCTGCTTGCAACTCCAGGGTGTGATTCATCCAGTTTTTATGCTCCTGAAGCCAACTCCAGTGTCTCTTTAAATACATGTTAGGGCTCCTGCTGCTGCTTGCAACTCCAGGGTGTGATTCATCCAATTTTGGGCTCCTGCTGCCAACTCCAGTGTCTCTTTAAAGCAATATTTGGGCTCCTGCTGCTGCTTGCAACTCCAGGGTGTGATTCATCCAATGTTTGGGCTCCTGCTGCCAACTCCAGTGTCTCTTTCAACCAATGTTTGGACGGCTGCTGCTGCTTGCAACTCCAGGGTGTGATTCATCCAATTTTTGGGCTCCTGCTGCTGCCAGCTCCAGGGTGTGTTTTTCAGGCACTATAGGCGCCCCTCATAGTGATGCCACCTCAACTCTCTGCAATTGTGCCGCTTTGCGATTCTATTAGCGATGCCTCTGATCTGCATGTGATAATTATTTACAGTATTATTTCACTAACCCAGCACACATCCTATGCGTGTTACAGCAAGGCAGAATGGTTTTAAACCCTATTGAGGCTCTAGGAGGCTCAGAAATAGCCGTTTTAATAGCAATTCGTCGCGAATAAATTCGGGTCTAAATGATTTTTGTCGGAAAATTCGGCGAATCAGTCGAATCGAAATGTTTTAAAAGTTCGCTCATCCCTACTCAGCACATCAAACACATCCTATTGGCACACGATAATCAAATTAAACACTGACTTCCGCTGGTGGCAAAACCTGGGGCCAGATTTCACAGGAGGAGGACCAAGCAGGTAAGGAGAAAGAAGTGGGTCTATACGCAATTGGGATGCCTTCGCACTCTGTCCATCACATTTGAGTCAATTTTTTTCAATTTTTGTTGGTTCTTATAAACCTCTAAAACCTGTAAAAGCGTTTCAAATATCTTTTTTGTAGCTACTTTAAATAAATAATGCCTAACAATGACCCATGTTGCTGCAGTCAATAGTAGCCTGGACTTGCTGTTGTTGATTGCCAAAGTCTACCTAGAGGCTGATTTAATTCTAGTGCCAGGTATCACCATGTGAGCATCTGTGTAGCAACGCTTAGAGCGACCGCTAGTAGATGCTGTAAGCGGGTGTTTTGGGGCGCTATAACCTAGCTTAGCGGGCGGACAAGTGGCACTGTACTATCCCATCCAACATCGATGAATGTGATGCCTGGTGGGCGCTTTAGAACCACTCTCCCTGATTCACTGCAGAGTCAATCGGGAACACTAGGTGGTGTTCCAAGGTCATAGCGGCCAAGGCTACTCTACATCTAACAACAGGACAACACTGCAGTGAGCAATAGGTATCGCCAGTTAAGTGCGTCCAGCACTCGACGCTGAAGCCCATATTCAACAAAAAACTACACACAAGCAGCGCCGGCGCTCTAGCATGGAGCGCCAGACGCTATGTGATCAAAGTCTGTTTCTCAACACATACATCAGCACCAGAGCAAAAACACATGGAATGACATTGTTTTAACACTGTGACAATGACACTGCAATGGCAGAGCTGCACATACAATTCTGCATAAAAAAAATTAAAAAAGAAAACAATAAAGGTGTTTGTTTACTGGGCAAAGTGTTTGTTTGAGCCAAAAAAAGCAAAAAGCTATTTAAACACAACCAAATCAAACACCATTAAAATGTATGGCAGATCGCTACTGAGCGACGGTAGTACATGGCGATGCTGAACCTAGAGCGCCAACGCTATACACTGAGCTGCCTCTAGTAATACATGTGACACTACATGGCGCTGTTAGAGTCGCTCAGCAGATTGGCTTTCTTAAATGTGGTTTCACATACAAGCATTACATTAAAACACAAATTGCAAGTAGAGACTTGATGGGTAAGAAAACATTGTAATATAAATTGTATAATTCTTTATTTTAAAAAAGTATTTAGGTTTAGGCAATAAGGTGGAGAAAGAAGCAATTGAGCCCTGTTCGCAGTATACATGGCACTCCACAGTCTATTAAAAACCTATATGCTCATTTTTATTTATTCTTCTCTGACCCAGTTATTCATAGGGAGAAAGCTCAGAACCACATAGCTGTCATGTTATTTTTGCAATGAGTCATTTTACTGAAAGAAAGAGAAGCCCAACCTTTAAATAAGGTTTATTGAAGTGCTTTTAGCATCTTGTTCCAGTACCTCTTTTTTATCTACATGGTTCTCCCATTCACCCGTTTCCTTTTAGTTAACTCTCTAGACCATTTTGTAAAAGGAATTTTCTATTTTAGGTTTTGTGATCATTTATACAGTACGCCATGTATCACTTGAGTCAGCTCTTTTATTTCCAGATCACTGTCAACCCTAGCAGTGCATATGTTACATCTTGTTATTCTTCCTTATGGACAAGGAGCGTGATAGTTCATGATTGTTGAAACAGCAAGAAAATCCCAGAAGGGTCTGTCCTGATCATTTACATGAAACCATCTTGATTGACCTGTTTTTAACAGAACATATAATTGCCTTTTCTTCAAATAAAATGAGCATGGTTTAAGAACTATAGACACTTAAAATGTTATATTGCACTGGGGATTTTAATGAGAATCGCTACAAAAATACTTTTTACACCTTGTTTTCATTAGTAGATATAATGTAGGAGAGTCATTGTGCATTTATTTTCTTCATGGCATTTGTATCTGCAAATATGCTGGGGTTGATTCAGCAATAGGGGTTATTTAAATAATACAAATTTTTAGTGTAAAAAGTTCATTTTTTTCTGTTTTGGGGTACATGGGATTCAGCAATATAAATGTTGCACTTATCGGATAACATGAAAGCAAAAATAGGTAAATGCATTCTGTTGTTTTTTCACACCTTTTTTACTCTTTCGTTGCATAACGTGTTTATACCTGCTTTAGGCATGCATTTTTTGTTACAATGCATTTTTTTTTCTTTTTAAATAGAAAGTGTTGCCCCCCCCAAGACATCTATCCTGACATACCAGCCACAGACACTGGTATCACAGGGCCCAAAGACCAAATAGCTGGCTTCCATCTTTGCTAGCATCCCCATGCTCTCCAGCATACGTCTGGTGCTCTGGGCACCCTGGCAAAAACAGAGACCTCACAGAAGAGCCTGGTGTCCAGTATCATGGACATGGGGCACCCCCCTGGAAAAGTACTGAAACTATGCTGCATAGGGCATAGGAGCTGGTATACCTGGAGGGCTGTTTGGCTCTGGGTTAGTAGTTCCTATGCCTGGTGCACTAGGTTTTTTTAAGTTAAAAAAGCAAAAAAAAATGGTTACCTTGAAGCGGTGTGCCTTTCACAGGACAGGTTTGCTTAGGGTGAAAAAGCTCACAGAGGTCCCATGTTTTATTCATTTTAAAAGGGAAAGTTTGAATACAGCCATTGTTCTGCTGTGGCACCTGAACAAATGCACATTGCAGCAATCATTGTGAGGGTGATGATGATAGTGGTTTCGGCTGGTGTTTTCACTAGCTTCAACAGACCCACAGAAAAAAATATCACTGGCTGTTGTGGAAACTTGGCCAACATTGTCCATTTTGAAGGCCCAGTAGGCCATAGAGTCAGTTCCCCTTTGTGGTATTTCAAGGTTTAAAGCAATGATGCAACCCTCAACCTAGATTTGGCTTAAAATAAGCATTATCCTAAGATTACAATTCTACCTAGAAAGAAAAAAAAAACAATATAATAGAGTAAATTCAGTGGCGGCAAGATTTTCTCATTTTCAAGTGGAGCCAAACTCGCATGTGGGAATTCTCACTCTCTTATCTGATTCAGGGACACATACGGCACAAAACTGCATGTGCAAGAAGCAAATGAGGGAGCTGTGGAAGAATGCTCGCTTGTATACTTGCAAGACCATTTACTGAATCATTCACAGTGAGCTGTCAATGATTTAATTGATAAAAGGCATGCCACTATAGCCAGAATGGTTTTTTATCAATGAAAATTCCATTTGTGGGTGTGTGTTTTTTTACTATACTATTATAATTTAAAAAAAAACATTTTTGTATAACTAAACAGAATAAATAACACATTTTCCTAAAATATCAATATGCAAACAAGAAAAACATGCTAAATCTGAAAGAGCCATGTCACCCAAACAGAACAATACCTCATATTTATCGGTACGACATTTTCATACTATTGTGGGTTAAATGTAAAAACTATGCTATGCAGGGCATGTAAACCAGGGCGCAGGGACCAGCCTCAGTGGCCCCGGCCCTGAAGGCTACAAGCCCACATAGCCCTAGCTGGCTATGGGCTCTTCTTCTCCTTCAGGGAGGCAGGTAACAGGTGCCACAGGTGACTTGAGAGCTCCCAAGCCTTGTGAACTGGTATATGGGTCTCATGGACCCCTCACCAGTTCACAAAGGAATAAATGTAATAAAACACACAGAATAAAGTATTTAATTATATTATTTTTAATTTTTAATACTTACCTCCCATTAATCTCTGAGCACTGTGTCCCACGCTGCCCCTGTTCTTGACCTCTCGTCATGGTTGAAAAGTTTTTCGAGAGGTTCTGCTCATTTTGGGACACCATTTTTACACTGGGGCACTGCCTACAGAGAGGTTTTATCATTCAATACACAAGAAAGGTTAAACAAACAAAAAGACCAAAATCTGCAAATGATTTACAAGTGAGGTGCAACATTTTTCCAATTAGCTAAATTTTTATACAAAATATTAATTAACAGAAGAATAAAGTAGATGAATAATAAAAAAAAAAATGTGAAGAGGCATAGAAAGGCCAGCAAGGAAAGAATGTTTAGGCTATACATCGGGAAAGAAGAGGCAAAATTGATGGGACAAAAAATCATGGAATCTAGCTGGTTGACTGCAAACATAAATATACATAAACATGTGGTTTCCTTTAGTGACAAAATGCAAATGTAGATATTCTTAACTGTGAAAGTTAGATAGTTATAGTATTACATTGTACAACACAGACACATGTTATTGTACATAGTAGCTTTAGTGATAATATAAAGAGAAGCACCAAGAGAAGCAGTTTTATGCTTTAATTGGTTTTATAATATAATTGCAATATCACGTTGCAATTGTTGCTAGTACCATTATTGTCCATAGAGCTTTACAAAGAAATCCTACAGGCAGTAGAGAACAGATAAATGTCACGCTCCGGGTACTACAGCAATCCACTTAGATAACTCCAGCCCTCTCGGTAAGACCTCAACCCCCAATCTCCGCAGCCAGCTTCACCTATAGGAGCCCCCGCTTGCCGGGACGCAGAACACGCCTGCCCGGGATCGGTTGCCCCCAGGACTTCAATGGCTCAAAGATTGGAGTCTTACTGTTCAGAGGCCTGGAGAACCCGTGGCTGGAAGTGGTACTGAGTAGCCCAATCGCTGAGCGTATAACGGAAGTCCAAACAGGCTTAGGGTCAGCAACGGAAGTTCTGAGATGGCAGCGGTACAATAGGGTTGGACAATTCGTAGTCGAGGATCAAGCAGAGGTCGGCAACAGGAGATCAGATCGGGGATGGTCAAACACAGGCGAAGGTCGGCAACAGGAAATCAGATCGGGGATAGTCAAGACAGGCGGTGGTCGGCAACGGGAGTTCAGAATATTCACAAGAGACAAGCAGCTACTAAGTACAAGGCACTATCACAGGCGCTGAGCAACTGACAGGGTGAACCTTATATAGGGACAGACATGATGGGAGGTGAGTGTATGATTGGTGCAACTACAACCTTAACACACATTGGGCCAGAACCTATCTCTTGGGCTCATTGGCCCAAACAAGGAGGGGGGCGTAAGCCCCCACAGAACCTAGGGCTCATTGGCCCTTTAATCCGAACCAGGGGGCGTGCCAATGCCCCCTGGCTAATCAACAGCTCAGCGCGCCCGCCGGAGGGAAAACAGGTCTCGGGCACGCGCGCGCGCCCGGGAACTGATGACGCGCGCGCGAGGAGGGAGAGAGGCCGTGCTCGGCGCCGCCTGAGCAGACGCCGCACGACGCGGCCGCCGGGCCGGAGCTGCTGGGGTCGGCCGGCCGCCGACAACGCTGGACCGGGGCCCAGGTAAGTGCCGATTGGTGACACTACCCCCCCTTCACGAGGGGCCTCCGGACCCTCACCCGGTTTTTCCGGATTATCACGGTGGAATTTCCGTACAAGAGCTTTGGCATGAACATCCCTCGCAGCCACCCAACATCTTTCTTCTGGACCATAGCCAACCCAGTCCACCAAGTATTGTAAAGAATTGCGCATCTTACGAGAATCCAAGATCTTATTTACTTCATACTCGGGCTCATTATCCACAAGAATAGGTGCAGGGCCAGCAAGAGGCGTATTCTTCGCCGGTTTTAACAGTGAAACGTGAAAAGAGTTGGGTATTCTCATAGTTGGCGGGAGTTGAACTTTAAAAGACACATTATTCAACCTTTTAATTATAGGAATGGGGCCAATGAATTTTGGACCCAACTTGCAAGAAGGTTGACGGAGCGCAATATTTTTAGTGGAGACCCAAACTAGATCGCCTACTTGAAGAGTAGGTTCCCGTGATCTACGACGATCAGCAAATTTCTTATATCTTAAACTAGTGGTTTTAAGAATTTCCTGAACATGTGTCCAGATATTCTTCCGTTCTTGAAGCCACTCCTCCAACGCCGGCAAGTTGGAGGGTGACCCTGAAAGGGAAGAAGCTCTAGGATTTTTCCCTAAGTTACAATAAAAAGGCGATATCTTGGTACTCTCACTAGGCGCATTATTGTAAGCAAATTCGGCGAAATCAATAAACTCTGCCCATTGTTCTTGGGCATCAGAGACATAACACCTTAAGTACTGTTCCAGAGTTTGATTAGTTCTTTCCGTCTACCCATTGGACTGGGGATGGTAGGCAGACGAAAGAGAGATCTGTATACCCAGCCGCGAACAGAAATGTTTCCAAAAACGGGAAGTAAATTGGACGCCCCGATCAGAGACTATATTGGACGGAATACCATGAATACGAAAAATGTGTGAAGTAAATAGTCGAGAAAGCTCTGGTGCAGAAGGAAGCTTAGCCAAAGGAATGAAGTGTGCCATTTTACTGAAACGATCTACGACCACCCAAATAACAGTATTCCCGTGTGATAAAGGCAAATCTACAATAAAATCCATAGAAATATGAGTCCAAGGTTCAGCAGGGATTTCAAGAGGAACCAAACCGCCACTGGGAGCCTTATGAACCCCTTTACTTCGAGCGCAAACAGCACAAGCATCGATAAAGGCAGTAATATCGCGTCTCATGGTTGGCCACCATACATGGCGACGGGCAAGCATAAAGGTTTTTCGGTTACCCACATGACCAGCAGTTTTAGCATCGTGAAACTCGCGAATTACATCTGAACGCAAATGTGGCGGTACAAACTGGCATCCCAAGGGAACATCACTAGGAGACTGGTCTTGAAACGGCGCCAAGGTGTTAGAGAGATCAGGAAGTAATGCCCCGACCACACAACCCATAGGTAGAATCGGGTCACCAGTATCACCCCGATCCTTACATTCACCGAACATGCGAGATAGAGCATCCGCTTTAGTATTTTTTACACCCGGCTTGAACGTAATAATAAAATTAAAACGCGAGAAGAATAATGCCCAACATGCTTGACGAGAGTTCAATCTCTTGGCAGACCCAATGTATTCAAGATTTTTGTGATCGGTATACACAGTTATAGGATGTAATGAACCCTCCAGCCAGTGTCGCCATTCATCAAAAGCCAGTTTAATAGCTAATAGTTCCCTATTACCGACATCATAATTTTGCTCCGCGGTACTGAATTTACGTGAAAAATAAGCGCATGGATGAAGATGCTCAGGGTTACCGGAATATTGCGACAAAACTGCACCCACTCCCAGCTCTGAAGCGTCCACCTCAACAATGATTCCTTACGAATGTCTGGGTGAATTAACACTGGTGCCGAAGTGAAGGCCCGTTTCAAGGTCAGGAAGGCCTCACAGACAGAGGGAGACCAGTTAGCAGTGAAGGCCCCCTTGCGGGTAAGATTGGTAAGAGGTGCAACAACATGAGAGAAGCTTTGATGAACCGCCGATAAAAATTAGCAAAACCTAGAAAACGCTGCAATTCTTTTAAGGTCTTGGGTTGGACCCAATCCTGAACCGCCGAAACTTTCCCCGCGTCCATCTCTAAACCCTGATTGGTAATAATATACCCTAAGAAAGGAACTGTGGTGACTTCAAACACGCATTTAGAAAGTTTAGCAAATAAGTTGTTCTCTCTTAATTTTTGTAGTACCAATTTAACATGACGTCTGTGCTCCAACAAGGAATTAGAAAAAATGAGAATATCGTCTAAGTATATGACCACAAATCTACCGAGATACTCTCTGAAAATATCGTTAACAAAATCTTGAAAAACGGCTGGCGCGTTACAAAGACCAAAAGGCATGACCAGGTACTCGTAATGGCCGTCTTTCACATTAAATGCGGTTTTCCACTCATCCCCCTGTCGGATGCGAATCAGATTGTAAGCCCCTCTTAAATCCAACTTGGAAAAAATTTGAGACCCTGTGACTTGATTGAACAGATCCCCGATCAAGGGCAAGGGGTATCGGTTCTTAACAGTGATTTTATTCAAGGCTCGATAATCTATGCATGGTCTCAGGCCGCCATCTTTTTTCTCTACAAAAAAGAATCCAGCCCCGGCAGGCGAGGTTGAGGGGCGAATAAATCCCTTCCTTAAATTTTCGGTGATGTACTCCCTCATTGCTTGCTCTTCGGGCAGGGTAAGATTATAAATTTTTCCCCTCGGGGGAATCGTGCCAGGGAGCAAGTCAATAGGGCAGTCATAAGACCGATGTGGAGGAAGGGTATCCGCAGAACGTTCAGAGAAGACATCAACCCAGTCTGCGTATGGTTGTGGTAATCCCTGAGGTAAAACTTGCACACTTCTAAGGCCTGTAGTAAAGCAGTGACTTTTACAATGGTCACTCCACTTGATCAATTCTCCAACCCGCCAATCTAACACCAGGTTGTGGAGTTGTAACCAGGGGTATCCCAAAACCACCGGAGTCTCTGGACAGTTGAAGATGAAAAATTCTAAGAACTCAGAGTGGGAAGAGCCAACAATTAACCGAAGAGGTGGGGTCTTGGTGTTTATAGGTCCCCCCTGGATGGCCTTCCCATTGATGGCCAAAACTTGTAGGGATCTTTCAAGAGGAACTAAAGGGATACCTAAAAGGGAGATCATACTCCTGTCCAGAAAGTTTCCCGCCGCACCACTGTCGATAAGGCGGAAACTGTTTGCCTGGAAGAACCCCAAAACAGGTCAATGGGCACTAACATTTTATTTTGGCGAGAGTTGCAAACTGACTCACCCAGATCAGTACTCTCTACCTGGTCTGGGTGCGGAAGTTTTCCGCCGGTCTCCCCTTGTTGGGACAGGAACCCGCGAAATGTCCCGAGTTCCCACAATATAGGCATAACCCCTTGGATCGCCTACGCTGCTTTTCCTCTTGGGGTAACCGGGTTCTCCCTAATTGCATGGGTTCGTCCTGGGAAGGAGATGAGGTATTTTCTCCACGGGTAGCCGGGGAACTAAGACTCTGGGGGGACCTGAAGGACGTGGGAGCCCTGGCTCTCTCCCTAGCCCTGGCTCTAAGACGCCTGTCTATTTTAATGGAGACCTGCATTAATTGGTCGAGGTCTGCGGGTGGAGGAAAATTGACCAAAGCATCCTTGATGCTTTCCGACAGTCCCACCCTGAACTGACTACACAGAGCGGGATCATTCCACCTCGATTCAATGGCCCAGCGACGGAATTCAGCACTATAATCTTCAGCCGAATTCCGTCCTTGTCTTAGGGCCTGAAGCCTATTCTCTGCCGTAGATTGTTGATCAGGATCAGCATATAAAACGCCCATAGCATTAAAGAATGCTGTAACGGATTGTAGGGCAGAATCATGAGATGGTAAACTAAAGGCCCAGGACTGCGGGTCTCCTTGAAGCAGAGAAATGACTAGGCCTACTCGTTGGGACTCAGTGCCTGAGGAGATGGGTCTCAGCTTGAAATACAGTTCGCAGGCATTCTTAAAATTGGAAAATTTTGCTCGTTCTCCCAAAAACTTTTCAGGCAGTGGAATCTTTGGTTCTGAGATATGAGGTGGTACAGAGGATGCCGGTAACTGACGAAATTCCTGAGTGGCCACTCTTTGAGCGAGCTGGTTTATCGCCGTAGCCATAGCTTGTACCTGCTGTACCAGGTCATCCATCTTTTGGCCTGTGATAATGTCACGCTCCGGGTACTACAGCAATCCACTTAGATAACTCCAGCCCTCTCGGTAAGACCTCAACCCCCAATCTCCGCAGCCAGCTTCACCTATAGGAGCCCCCGCTTGCCGGGACGCAGAACACGCCTGCCCGGGATCGGTTGCCCCCAGGGCTTCAATGGCTCAAAGATTGGAGTCTTACTGTTCAGAGGCCTGGAGAACCCGTGGCTGGAAGTGGTACTGAGTAGCCCAATCGCTGAGCGTATAACGGAAGTCCAAACAGGCTTAGGGTCAGCAACGGAAGTTCTGAGATGGCAGCGGTACAATAGGGTTGGACAATTCGTAGTCGAGGATCAAGCAGAGGTCGGCAACAGGAGATCAGATCGGGGATGGTCAAACACAGGCGAAGGTCGGCAACAGGAAATCAGATCGGGGATAGTCAAGACAGGCGGTGGTCGGCAACGGGAGTTCAGAATATTCACAAGAGACAAGCAGCTACTAGGTACAAGGCACTATCACAGGCGCTGAGCAACTGACAGGGTGAACCTTATATAGGGACAGACATGGTGGGAGGTGAGTGTATGATTGGCGCAACTACAACCTTAACACACATTGGGCCAGAACCTATCTCTTGGGCTCATTGGCCCAAACAAGGAGGGGGGCGTAAGCCCCCACAGAACCTAGGGCTCATTGGCCCTTTAATCCGAACCAGGGGGCGTGCCAATGCCCCCTGGCTAATCTACAGCCTCCGGCGGGCGCGCTGAGCACAGCGCCGCCGGAGGGAAAACAGGTCTCGGGCACGCGCGCGCGCCCGGGAACTGATGACGCGCGCGCGAGGAGGGAGAGAGGCCGTGCTCGGCGCCGCCTGAGCAGACGCCGCACGGCGCGGCCGCCGGGCCGGAGCTGCTGGGGTCGGCCGGCCGCCGACAACGCTGGACCGGGGCCCAGGTAAGTGCCGATTGGTGACAATAAAACAGAGTACAAACTGAAGACAAGATACTGTCCTTGTAAGCTTACAGTCTAAATTACTGTTTCTCAACCTATTGTACATGTACGGCAGTGGGTATGGCACAGCAGGTTCAAGGGGTGCAAAGGGGCGCACCAACAGGGGGGAATATGATGGGTCTGGTTTATTATTCTGTGCTTTCTTCTTGCTTTATAAATGCTACGAGCCCTGTGAGCAACTTATTTTGGTAACATTTATAAATTGGTCCATTCCTTAGGGGTACTGGGTTGGAACTTCTTGTCGCTAGGGCGTACTTCATGTAAAAAGGTTCAGAACCACTGGTCTAAAGAAAAAGGAGCAGAGACAAAGGTTGAAGGGTTAAAAAGCTTGAAGGGTTGGGGAGTGAGAAATTTAACTGATAAGGGGATTCCAGAGAATTGGAGAGGTCTGTGAAAAGTGCTGGTGGTAATGAGATGAGGTGTGTAGAGAACAGGAGAAGGTCAGAGGTGGAGGGAAGGTTGTGTCAGCGTTTATGTTGTTGGATTAATAATGACATGTGGGGAGACACCAGTCTCTATGTTAAATCAAAAGGAGGGTGTTGCGTAATCTAGTAGGGATATAAGAATAACACTGATATGCATCACACACATTGTAGTTGAAGGTCATCATAATAAGGTTATTATAATAATAATAAACTTTTTCTTACAAGTTATTCACTCACATCAAATTGCACATCAAATCGCACAGTGTACATTTCATAACAAGGAATCAGAATCCTCTGCCCTCACACGCGCCCTCCATGATCACCTCAGGTTTCCTACAGCTCCCAGGAGCTGGAAGCGGCCTTTCATACCAAAGGAATGAGATGATGTAATTTCGCTCCTTCTATAAAAGGCCCCTTCCTGAGGTGGCCATCAAGATTCCAGACGCCAGCGCTTCTGAAAAGGGCGTTCTCTGCTTTGGTGAAGACCACCAGGGCAGGGCTTCCCCCATTGGGGGAAAATGGGGGAAACAACAGGTATGTGAAATCCACATTGTTGGCTTTTAACGATTGTAGAGTCAACCCCTACAAATTTCACGTGCTTGGCACTTAAAGGGTTAAAGCACAATTCAAAAGTCCACAAAAGATGTGTGCTGGTAGAATATTATCTTTCTTGCATTATTTTCAGTGCTGTCCTGACAGATTTGGCATATACATTTATATATAAATTAAATAGAGCAGAGAACATAATTAAATGAATTCAGATTTGTTGGGTTTTCCCAATATTAATAATATAATAATCAGTCGGTAATTAATGTAGCAAAATTATATCTTTTGATCAATAGACATGGTTCATTGGATATTGACATTTTTTTCACATTAACCTTATGTTGCCAGCCACATAAAATTTACGTGGCTGCCTCTCCGGTTGTTAAACGCCAGCCACATAAATTCTATGTGCCTGGCTAGTGGCCAAAGTAAAAAAAAGCCACTCACCTGACCCCTTGTTCGGTCCGGCCAGGCTCCTCCGGCTGCAGGAGGGTGCTTGGAATAAGGTGTCCCCCCTCTTCATTGGCCACCAGCATCTCCTGTTAAAAGGAAAAAAAAATGTACTCACCTCTATGTGCGATCACTCCCGCTGGGTCTCCTCTTCACCCAGGAGGGGGGCCTCCAATCCCCCCAGGGATCTTCAGTCTTCAGGAGGGAGCCAGACAGGCCCTCTCCCCCTCCTTTCCTGATGAGTGATGCTATCTTTATGGCTAGCCCCACCCCTTTGGGGGTGAATAATGTCACCCGGCTGGCGTCGTCACGGCTCCCGCCGCTCAGCGACAGATGTATGATGATCAGTGAAGGGTCTTCCTTTACTTTACTTTAAAATTCTTTCTTTATTTTTCCTTTAAAATTCCCCAAAAATTCCCCCCTTGACCCTATGTCATTTTTTTTAAATTAACCCCATGTTACCTGTCACCCAGCAGGTATAAAAGGCTTCCAGGAGAAGCAGGAGATCAGAAGCCAAAGTGATCAGCGTGGGACACAATGCTCCAGGATGGATGTGAGGTAAGTATTCAAAAAAATAATAAAATATTTTTTACATTTAACCCTATGTGAACTGGTAAGGGATACATGAGACCCCTATACCAGTTCACAAGGCTCTGGGTCTAGCAAATCATCTTCGGCTAGCGGGTGACTTTCCATTAACCCTAAGCCCCACATTACCTGCCTCCCCAAAGCCCGGGGGGGCAGAAGAGCCAATTTAAAAATAATATATATATTTTTTTTTACATAAAAATAAGGAAAGTTGAAAAATTACAGACAAGACATTTCATGTTAAAGCCTAAACTCTGCCACAAGAAGAAAATATGTAATTTTCTTGGAAATTCCTGCAAAAATCACAGCTAAACATCATGCAAAATGGTGAAAAACGACCTGTCAACAGAGGGTAGAGGGGGACGAAATCTCAAGTAGGCTGGCAATTAAAAGGGTTAACCTATGCATGTTGGGTATTGTTCTGCTTGGGGGATCTTGGGATTTCAGATTTAGCTTGTTTTTTCTTGTTTGCATATTGATATTTTAGGAAAATTTGTTTATTCTGCATTTCATTCATTTTTTTTAGGTAAACCCTGTCCAACTGAAGAATTCTTCGAGGGAAGCCACTACAATAAGCTGGATGCACCTAGAAAGCTTAATATATGTAGTTTCAGGGAGATATTCCAAATGTAAAGGAATACATTTGCGCATAGCATAGCTGTATTTTATCTAAAAACCTCCTAAAGTGCTGTTTCAGTTTGGGGGAGTCTCCTGGGTAGAAAAGGGTGTCTACCAATACATAGTATAATAGTGCAAAATTGTCTGGGTGACAAAATCTCCTGGTACGCTGTACCATTGGGTGGTTAAACTAGGTATATGTGACCTGAAAATCAATGCATCAGTGGGATGCGAAAAATATGAAAGTAATTTCTATATAACATTTTAACAATAAAGCTTGTTTATATATCTCAGTCAGGTATATGCACACAGGGAAAACATCAATAATATTTCTGTACATTATCAAATTTAATTGTGTGTTTTATGTAGTAACTTTCTTTGTGGGCATAGCAACAACTGTTCAATATAGGTAGGATCTCACTTTACTATATATACTGTAATACATTTATGACTACATTTTTCTTTACATTAGATATTGGCTGTATTGCACAGGAAATTAAACTGGCAGGGCACGATACAGGCAGCCGTATTCATTTATTGAAGCTCATTTGGTCTTTTCCCATAGCTAGATTCAGTTGTATGTGATACATTTATTTCTAAAATTATCGGCATTATCTAATAAATCTTATAGTAAAACTCATATATGCCTTAGATACGATGAAGAGAACAAAGCTGTATGTTGGATGTTGATTTCTCGTCATATTCACTACACCTGCTATGTTTACTTTTATTACTCTTTGAAAATTGCTGACGTGTACAAATGCAGCAACCCTTTTGTGCAAATATAGCTATTTATTTTATGTCACTGAATATAGAGGAATTGCAGGGATTGAATGGATACCTGTGCTCATCCAGGTTTAAAATAAAATCCATTTTTTTTACATTTTTCTGACACCACCAAACAAATGGATGTGTACATGATACTATGAGTAAAATGATTCACTGTTTTTTAATATCTCACTGGGACCTCAGGGGCAAAAATCCTAAACCAGCTGTCATGAAGTTCAGATCTTGTGATAATAGGTTTCCCCTGGGACTGACTGATATATTCATCTCAGTAGGCAGAATTCATAGATATCTACTTTGTTATAAATTGTAAATAAAAAAAATAGAAAATTGCACCCTAAAAGACTATGGTAAGATTGTAAACTATATTTATTTATATTATAGCTATACGCTGTGTAAGTCACCTCTAAACAAGTGCCCTGCATAGGGTTGCCACCTGGTCTGGTACTGGTATTTGTAATTGCGGATATACTGTTCCCATCCTCAGTAACCAGTAGAAAACAAATAGCGTCACCACCAGACCAGTGGCCAGTAAATAAAAATACTGGCCAGAGGGAAACCCTAGCCCTTTGTGACTCTGAAACATTGGATATTATGCACATGCGGCGTATGCCTTAATATATATTATTTGTTACCCCATAGGACGCAAACTAGTTATTCCCCAACAAGTGTGTGTGGGTGTGGGTGTGAGGGGGCGTGTGCACGTGCCTTAAAGTGGACCAACACCCACGGGTGATCGGCCCGGGAATCTATAAGATTCCCAGGCCGATCACCCCCCACCCCGCGGGACATCCGAGATCGGGATGTCCCGCGGGGTGAAACCCCCCCAAACGCCCCAAACTCCTTACCTTATCTTCGGCGGCGGCCGGCCGCCGCCGCCTCCCTCGCGCTCCTGTAGGCGTGCGCGTGCCCGCGCCGGCCGTCTGCGAATGGCCGGCGGGGGCGCGCGCGCGCCGAAAGTGACGCGAGGGAGGCGGCGGCGGCGGCTGCCGCTTAGACGTTCTTGTACGTCGGCGCTGGGAGCGGGGAGAGGTGAGTTTTTCGGGGGGTTAGGGGGGGTTTCACACAGCGGGGCACCCCGATCGGGGGTGCCCCACCGAAGTGGACCAAGACCCAGGATAGTCAAAATCCTGGGTGTTGGTCCACTTTAAGTGGTGAATGTAAAAAAAAAAACCTCACATACACTGCTGTCACAGCCATCGGGTGGTCATGAGATCGAACTGGACTGTATCTTGCCCCCTGTCCCTGCTGCCGCCTTCTCGCTGCCACAGGTGCTTATCTCTGAGGTGTGGCCTAGCCAATGCCACACTGACTATAGGAATGGAATGGAGGGGAATGTCATACTGCCTATGGGAATGGGGGAAATGCTGTACTGCCAATGGGTATGGGATAAGGGTAATGCCACGCTGCCTATGGGATGGGGGGGTAATGCCACACTGCTAATGAAAAAGGGATGGGGGAATACCATCGCCATCTATGGGGAATGGAAGGGGGAAATGAAACACTGCCTATGGAAATGTGTTGGGGGAATTCCACACAGCCTATATGGGGAATGGGATGGGGGTGCCACACTGTCTATATAAGGAATGGGTTGGGGGTATGCCACACTGCCTATGGGAATGGGATGGAGGGAATGCCATACTGCCAATCTGGGGGATGAGATGGAGGTATGCTTTACTACCTATGGGAGTAGGAGCGGGGATGCCACACTACTTATGGGGAATAGGAAGGGGAGAATGCCACACTGCCTATATGGGGGATTCTACACCTTGCCTATTTTCGGGTTTTTGTGGGATGGGGTTTTAGCATTTGGTTCAGAATATTTTTCTAGGGTAAACGGTATTGACTCTGGATTCCACTAATAAGTTTTATATTGTTTCGATTTTGGTGATTAAGGCCCTCAAAGGGGCCCCTGAGTTCTGGGAATTCCCTGGGAACCCTGTGGCCTATAGGGTATTGTTCGTCTTTAAGATACATTTCCCTATATGATGAAGACTTCATCATGCTCCAAGAGCCAATCATTTTCCCTCTTCAGCATCTCCTCCAGCTTATTCTCCCAATATTTAGGAGAATGTTTCTAAGATAGAACAGGCATAGGAAAACTTACGCTTGTTTGACAGAGCTGCTGCTAGCAACTCTGTCTAGTCTTATACATCATAGTCCTGCCAGCCACATGGTTACCTGTAGCTGAACTTGTAACATCTTTATTACAGACGCTAGGCCTGATTCAGAGCCTTCCCATGAATGCTCGTTTTTTCAGGAACTGTACTCGGAAGCCGGGATTTTGTGAGCGCGCATATGATTCAAAGTCGCGTTCCGGGGAAAAGTTGGTTAATGCGTAAGTGACCCTATTTGCTTTGTGTATGCATGCGGTTTAGCTGAGCATTGACAGTATTTGCTGTTAAACTTGTGTTGGAAGCTGAGCTTTTACTGTAGCTTGGCCATAACTTGCTGTCCAGTCCATTGTTCTGGGTGTTTCATGTCCTTTGGTTGTTTTTTTCCTGCTATTTTAAGTTGCTTTCCGCTGCCCTCTGCCAGTGTACCCATGTAGTTTGCCTGTCCTTCTACATACTTACCTTCTCCCCCTGCTGGCATCTCATGCAGTCTATCTGTCCTTCTACATACTTACCTTCTCCCCCCCTTGTTGGTATCTAGGGCATCCCATGCTGTCTACCTGTCCTTCTACATAATTATCTTCTCCACCCTGCTGACATCTAGGGCATCCCATGTAGTCCACCTGTCCTTCGACATACCGATATTATCCCCCCTGCTGGCATCTAGGGCATCTCATGTAGTCTGCCTGTCCTTCTACATACTTACCTCCCACTCGCTGGCATCTAGGGCATCCAATGTAGTCTACCTGTCCTTCTACATACTTAGCTCCCCCCTCCCACGCTGGCATCTAGGGCATCCAATGTAGTCAACCTTTCCTTCTACATACTTACCTCTGTTCCTTGATTGACATGTCATCTGTTTCTACCCACTGTTACTCACCTCATACTAAGGCTACCTTAGTACATGCATGTAATTGATGGCACCCATGACACTTGGCATATTCGCTATTTGAAAAAAGCCCAACCTCACTGTTTTCCAGGCTGCCATGTATTTATGTATTTGATGCATTTGTCCTAATGCCATCAAGAAATGTTGTCAAGAACTGGATCAGTGAAGGCTGAGACATGCCAAAAGACAGAGCCAATCAATTTGCTCATAACTCCAGTTGCATGCCCCTTTCTTGTTGCAGGGGCCACCCATAGTCACAGCTCTTAGTAAAACACAAGAGAAAGTTGGCTCAGTGTGTCAATACGAATATCTGCTGATCGGTCATGTGATCGATGTGCAAGCGCTGGCAGGAATGCCTAAGCTCTGGAAGGTACATGGTTAACAGCTCCCGCTGCTGCACATGCTTGTACTATGCAAAGAACTCATCAAGGGGCTCCATCGTAGGTGCTTTGTCCAGTTCCCGCTAGCAAAAAGAGGGCGTGATTTTAAACCGGAGACCTACGGATTTTATAGGCCCCATAACAACAAAATTAGGGCTCAGAATCAGGCACAAGCGCAAGCTACATACGTGCATATACTGATGATCATGCTCGGTTTGGCGTATGCCATATTTTCCCGCTAAAATGAAAACTCTGCCCAAAAAACATGACCCTGAATCACCAGACATATAAAAAAAAAAAGCCCAAATACAGGCCATTGACGTAATTCCCACTGGTGGAAAACCATGCAACAGAGGCTCTGAACCAGACCTAACGTCTGTTCTCAGGTTAAGTGAATTATATTATTTTTTAGATGTATTTATAGTGACACACTTTATATGCTGTATACCATTATAAAAAAATGACCTGGTCAATTATAAAATGTTCATATATGAAATGCTATACTGTATATAAGTTGTAGCTAGTAATGTTTGCAATTTAAATCATTGGTGGCGATTCAGCTCGGATATTGGTGGTTTTCAAATGTATGGATTTTTTCCTCTGAATAATTATTTATAAATACCCCCATCATGTTTTCTTCCAGATCTAGGCAGGCAAGCTTTGTCCCTACGGAGGGCTCTGAAACTCCCCATAGACTTCCTCACAATCAAAAGTGTTAACTGCGAATGCTGAAGGCTAAAATCAGCTGCTAAAATAGGACAACTGCAATAAGTGACGTGAACTCATTTTTCCCTCCAGTCCAGTGAAATAATTATTTGCCTATTGTTAGCAGTGAAATACGTAAATGTATTATTTGTAAAAACAGTGACACAACCTTGTGGAAACATGTTCTAAAATTAGACAATGGTCCTTTTACAAGGTACAGTGCATTACATTTTTGCCTTTAATTTGTTACTTGTAAAAACATTCATATTGCTAAAAAGAGACAGTGGCCCTTTAAGTAAATACAGTCCATGTATTTGCCTTTCCTGTTCACACTGCTCAAAGTCCTTCCATCTAACTATATTCAGGAGCATAGTGCCTGCTGTGCCTATCTGAGGCACCAACCCAAGAATTGGGTTGGTAGCCCTGGGTGAGGACAGAATTAATTAATCTCTGGCTACTGATTGGTTGCCCAAGAAACCCCTGTGAATTTCAATAATATTCTGTTTGGACCAATTCAACCTTGGTCTGAATCGGAACTAAAACACTAAGGGGTTGATTCAGAGTCTAGTGGGAATTCTCATTCCTTTTTTAGGAGAGAAAACTTCCATACACTTTCATTGGGGTGTAATTTTTCACCTGACTATTAATCAATCCCAAGGTAGACAATGAAAGTCAATGGAAGTTTCCTCTGCTAAAAAGGGAGTGAGACTTCTTCCCTGGCTCTGAATCGACCTTCAGATGACACCCCATTTATCGTGGAAAATGGTCCAATTAGCTAAATCCTTATAAATATTAAGTAGCAAGATGAGGGATTAATAATACACCCTGCATAAAAATGCCAGTCAAGCATGTTACTTTCTATTACTGGAAGAAATAAAAACAGGTTTTACTGTACAATTTTGTTTTTACGCGTGAGAACTACTCAACCCTAATGACCGGTCCCTTGACCCAGCCTGTGCTAGAATAACTAATTAATGCTGTTGCAGTTCTTCTGATATATGTTTAGATGTCTGTACACCTTATGCAATGTTTTGGGCAGATGTTAGGGTAGTCGAAGAAAACCACAAGCTTGGTGTGATTTTTCCAGCAGGGATTTATGCATAACTCCTCTCACTTTCTGGCATGTTTATATGGATTTTTATCCAGGCAAAATATGTATTTACCCTGCATTCTGCTCTCCCCATGTAGCATTTTTCATTCATCCTGCTTCATATTTCTTGATAAACTCTCTCCCTTCTGTTGGGCCTTCTCATACATTCATGAGACATCTTTGCTTTGCTGCTGTATCAGTGAAAAGGTCCCTCAAAAAAAAATTCATTGGGGAGACTGAGAATAAGATGAGATGCAGCCCCTGACAGCCAGCATGGGGCAAGCACAAAGAAGGCCGATTTAACCCTTTGCCTGGAATGTCACTTTTAGGACACACTTGGCTGACCACCTTATACTGTGGTTGCATGGCTCCGTAGCAGTTTTCTCTGCATCCATGCCTTTTTGTGGACACCTAAGGCATGCTTTTCTACCATACTGACCATTCCATATCCTTATTTCGAGATCCCAGCTTCAGATGGTCTCTTAATGTATTAACTTGCTTAAATTTTTTTGTGTGGTCCCATTGAACCCACTAGTTCTATTTATAATATTTACCCAGTTATGTCTGTTTTGTATGGTGGAGGAGCATTGTGGTTCAATACGGGTCGCATTTAAATTCGGAACAAAGCGCAGGGGTCTTCTCCATAAAAGTCATAGGTACGCACCCCTCATCTGAAATGCATGACTTTCAACCCATTGCTGTTATGGATGCTATTTTATTGGAACTGTGAATCGGTATTTTGTGGGAAAGTGCAGATCCCTTTGTTTGTTCTGGTATGTGAGGATTGATGTCATGGGCCGGGTGAGGAGACACAGGTGTGGATCCGCTGTGACCGTGTTACTGATAGCGAGTGCCGCGTCAGGGGAGCGGAGTCTAAGAGGCCACCAGTATTCACCAGAGCCCGCCACTAAGCAGGTTGGTCTTGCAGCGGCGAGTGACCCCCAGGTCGCTACCCCCCAACGGCGGCTCAGCCACACAGTCAGCCGAGGTAATGCGTGGTACAAAGGAGGCAGGCAAAAGGCAATGTAAAAGTTCAAGCAGAGGTCAGGGCTGGCAGCACAGGTTCAGAGTCAGGGACAGGCAAAGGTCGGTACACGGGTGAGCAATACTGAAAACAACAGACTTTCTGCATACAAAGAAAGACCAAGATCCAGCACTGATGGAAAAGGAAGTGCCCCTTAAATAGGGGAAGTGGATGTAGGATTGGATGACCAGGCACCAATCAGTGGTGTACAGGCCCTTTAAATTTCAGGAATCCGGCGCGTGCGCCCTCTAGTGGGCAGGAGCGTGCGTGCACCGAACCATGCAAGGAAGCAGCACGAGGAGGAGGAAGACGGCTGGAAGCAGGAGCGGGTAAGGAGAGGGACTGGGGAGCGCTGAGAGATGGGTGTGCAGCGCTCACCAGGGCAGTGGGAGCAGCAATGGAGGGGAAGGGAGTGCTGCTAGATGGGCCTGCAGCGCTCGTCCTAACAATTGAGATACTGTACCCTAGTCTGGCACCACTAACCATCCCTGGGTGAGCTACCATTTCTGCCACTATTTCACAGTTACATTCCACCAAAAAAGCAGCAATTTGATTTGCTTTGACCAGAATCAAATATTATCTTTAGAAAGAGTTAATTTGGCTTTACATAATACACTAAGCAACCAGCAGCCAGGAACAATCCTTAATGTGTACCATCTATCCTGGAGGTGGCAGCAGTCCTGTCAGAGGAATGCATAAACTGGTACTTGGTCCCACTCAGGGCATAAAAAAAGAGCAGGGCTGGCATTAGCCTTAATCTGTCAATGTTTCCTAGCTGGGGCTTGGAGCATAGAGATGAACAAACCAGTTCTAATGAGCCCAAGTTTGCTCTGAATTTCAGGAAAAATTCAATTTGCCACAAATCTGAATTTTATGTGATTCCTACCGACTTTCCGACTGAAAACCTTAAGATAAAGTACACCTGCTTCCTCCAGTTTTTTAAACTATTGCAGTTTGTTAAAATTTTGATTCTGACGAACCCCAATTTGGTGAATAACCTGAACTAAACGTTTAAAAAGTTCGCTTATCTCTATTGGAGAGGGTACTTGGAAAGAAAATACTTAACTCATTTTTTGAGGAGGAGGAATGGCTGAATTCTAGTGGTGCAGTATATGAACCTATTTTTAGTTTACTTATAAACTATTATATAGAACTTGCTGGATATTGTAAGGCAGCAATTAATGACCAGCAGACAGCGTAAGCCACCACTGCTTTTAAGGCCTATTGAGTAATTGCAGGCTATTAAAGATACAAAAATGATTCACTTTACTTAGGGGCCAGTATATAATCTTAGAACATAATTAGGGATGAGCGAATCGATCCGGATGAACCCGGATTCGATCCGAATTTCATGAAAAATTCGATTTGGATCGAATCCGAATTTCCCCGCGATTCGATCGCTCGAAGTTTTCCTTTAACATCCATTTATTTACATTACAGGCATTCTAAGATGGCGGACGGGACATGTCCAGACATCAACCCCGCGCCAGTGCAAGCTGGGACAGTCACATGCAGCCTATCAGCAGCCAGCAAGCCCGGTGACGTCACAGCGCTATTTAAGTCGGCGGACATCTTGCTTTTCCTCATTTCTCTATTGCATTCGTGAGAGACAGGACGCTGCTGTAGGCAGGGAGAGACAGTTAGACAGACAGGGACAGGCTGGAGACAGGCTGGAGACAGGCAGGAGACAGACAGAAAGTTAGCGAAAAGCAGGGAAAGTTAGGAAAAATCGGAGGCAGTCACAGGGAGATTTTTTTTTTTTTTTATCCAGCCTGAGTGTTACTGGCTGGCTGACTGGCTTTGTTAGCGTTTTCAGGCTGCTTATACACTAACTGTGTATATATACTGAACTGATCTCAAGTCTGCTGTGAGGCATCCCATTCTGTGACTACACCAGCCTCTATTTAATACCATAACTAGAGATGAGCGAACTTTTGAAAAATTCGATTCGACTGATTCGCCGAATTTTCCGACAAAAATCGTTTCGACCCGAATAAATTCGCGAGGAATCGCTATTAAAAACGGCTATTTCTGAGCCTCCTAGAGCCTCAATAGGGTTGTAAACCATTCTGCCTTGCTGTAACACGCACAGGATGCGTGCTGGGTTAGTTAAATAATACTTTGAAGAAATATCACATGCAGATCAGAGGCATCGCTAATAGAATCGCAGAGCGGCACAATTGAATTCAAGAGAGTTGAAGTGGCATCACTATGAGGGGCAGAAGGAGCCCAAACATTGCTTTAAAGAGACACTGGAGTTGGCAGCAGCAGGAGCCCAAAAATTGGATGAATCACACCCTGGAGTTGGCAGCAGCAGCAGGAGCCCAAACATTACTTTAAAGAGACCCTGGGGTTGGCTTCAGGAGCCCAAAAATTGGATGAATCACACCCTGGAGTTGGCAGCAGCAGCAGGAGCCCAAATATTACTTTAAAGAGACCCTGGGGTTGGCCTCAGGAGCCCAAAAATTGGATGAATCACACCCTGGAGTTGGCAGCAGCAGCAGGAGCCCAAATATTACTTTAAAGAGACACTGGGGTTGGCTTCAGGAGCCCAAAAATTGGATGAATCACACCCTGGAGTTGGCAGCAGCAGCAGGAGCCCAAATATTACTTTAAAGAGACCCTGGGGTTGGCTTCAGGAGCCCAAAAATTGGATGAATCACACCCTGGAGTTGGCAGCAGCAGGAGCCCAAATATTACTTTAAAGAGACACTGGGGTTGGCTTCAGGAGCCCAAAAATTGGATGAATCACACCCTGGAGTTGGCAGCAGCAGCAGCAGGAGCCCAAATATTACTTTAAACAGACCCTGGGGTTGGCTTCAGGAGCCCAAAAATTGGATGATTCACACCCTGGAGTTGGCAGCAGCAGCAGCAGGAGCCCAAATATTACTTTAAAGAGACACTGGGGTTGGCTTCAGGAGCCCAAAAATTGGATGAATCACACCCTGGAGTTGGCAGGAGTTGACAGCAGCAGCAGCAGGAGCCCAAATATACACTGGAGTTGGCTTCAGGAGCCCAAAAATTGGATGAATCACACCCTGGAGTTGGCAGGAGTTGACAGCAGCAGCAGGAGCCCAAACATTACTTAAAAGAGACACTGGGGTTGGCTTCAGGAGCCCAAAAATTGGATGAATCACACCCTGGAGTTGGCAGGAGTTGACAGCAGCAGCAGCAGGAGCCCAAATATACACTGGAGTTGGCTTCAGGAGCCCAAAAATTGGATGAATCACACCCTGGAGTTGGCAGGAGTTGACAGCAGCAGCAGGAGCCCAAACATTACTTAAAAGAGACACTGGGGTTGGCTTCAGGAGCCCAAAAATTGGATGAATCACACCCTGGAGTTGGCAGGAGTTGACAGCAGCCACAGGAGCCCAAATATTACATTAAAGAGACCCTGGGGTTGGCCTCAGGAGCCCAAAAATTGGATGAATCACACCCTGGAGTTGGCAGCAGCAGGAGCCCAAATATTACTTTAAAGAGACCCTGGGGTTGGCCTCAGGAGCCCAAAAATTGGATGAATCACACCCTGGAGTTGGCAGAAGTTGGCAGCAGCAGCAGCAGGAGCCCAAATATACACTGGAGTTGGCTTCAGGAGCCCAAAAATTGGATGAATCACACCCTGGAGTTGGCAGAAGTTGGCAGCAGCAGCAGGAGGAGCCCAAATATACACTGGAGTTGGCTTCAGGAGCCCAAGAATTGGATGAATCACACCCTGGAGTTGGCAGGAGTTGACAGCAGCAGCAGCAGCAGGAGCCCAAATATTACTTTAAAGAGACCCTGGGGTTGGCCTCAGGAGCCCAAAAATTGGATGAATCACACCCTGGAGTTGGCAGCAGCAGGAGCCCAAATATTACTTTAAAGAGACCCTGGGGTTGGCCTCAGGAGCCCAAAAATTGGATGAATCACACCCTGGAGTTGGCAGAAGTTGGCAGCAGCAGCAGCAGGAGCCCAAATATACACTGGAGTTGGCTTCAGGAGCCCAAAAATTGGATGAATCACACCCTGGAGTTGGCAGAAGTTGGCAGCAGCAGCAGCAGGAGCCCAAATATACACTGGAGTTGGCTTCAGGAGCCCAAAAATTGGATGAATCACACCCTGGAGTTGGCAGGAGTTGAGAGCAGCAGCAGCAGCAGGAGCCCAAACATTACTTTAAAGAGACACTGGGGTTGGCTTCAGGAGCCCAAAAATTGGATGAATCACACCCTGGAGTTGGCAGGAGTTGACAGCAGCAGCAGGAGCCCAAATATTACATTAAAGAGACCCTGGGGTTGGCCTCAGGAGCCCAAAAATTGGATGAATCACACCCTGGAGTTGGCAGCAGCAGGAGCCCAAATATTACTTTAAAGAGACCCTGGGGTTGGCCTCAGGAGCCCAAAAATTGGATGAAACACACCCTGGAGTTGGCAGAAGTTGGCAGCAGCAGCAGCAGGAGCCCAAATATACACTGGAGTTGGCTTCAGGAGCCCAAAAATTGGATGAATCACACCCTGGAGTTGGCAGGAGTTGACAGCAGCAGCAGGAGCCCAAACATTACTTAAAAGAGACACTGGGGTTGGCTTCAGGAGCCCAAAAATTGGATAAATCACACCCTGGAGTTGGCAGGAGTTGACAGCAGCAGCAGGAGCCCAAATATTACATTAAAGAGACCCTGGGGTTGGCCTCAGGAGCCCAAAAATTGGATGAATCACACCCTGGAGTTGGCAGAAGTTGGCAGCAGCAGCAGCAGGAGCCCAAATATACACTGGAGTTGGCTTCAGGAGCCCAAAAATTGGATGAATCACACCCTGGAGTTGGCAGCAGCAGCAGCAGGAGCCCAAATATTACTTTAAACAGACCCTGGGGTTGGCTTCAGGAGCCCAAAAATTGGATGATTCACACCCTGGAGTTGGCAGCAGCAGCAGGAGCCCAAATATTACTTTAAAGAGACACTGGGGTTGGCTTCAGGAGCCCAAAAATTGGATGAATCACACCCTGGAGTTGGCAGGAGTTGACAGCAGCAGCAGCAGGAGCCCAAATATACACTGGAGTTGGCTTCAGGAGCCCAAAAATTGGATGAATCACACCCTGGAGTTGGCAGGAGTTGACAGCAGCAGCAGGAGCCCAAACATTACATTAAAGAGACCCTGGGGTTGGCCTCAGGAGCCCAAAAATTGGATGAATCACACCCTGGAGTTGGCAGCAGCAGGAGCCCAAATATTACTTTAAAGAGACCCTGGGGTTGGCCTCAGGAGCCCAAAAATTGGATGAATCACACCCTGGAGTTGGCAGAAGTTGGCAGCAGCAGCAGCAGGAGCCCAAATATACACTGGAGTTGGCTTCAGGAGCCCAAAAATTGGATGAATCACACCCTGGAGTTGGCAGCAGCAGCAGCAGGAGCCCAAATATTACTTTAAACAGACCCTGGGGTTGGCTTCAGGAGCCCAAAAATTGGATGATTCACAGCCTGGAGTTGGCAGCAGCAGCAGCAGGAGCCCAAATATTACTTTAAAGAGACACTGGGGTTGGCTTCAGGAGCCCAAAAATTGGATGAATCACACCCTGGAGTTGGCAGGAGTTGACAGCAGCAGCAGCAGGAGCCCAAATATACACTGGAGTTGGCTTCAGGAGCCCAAAAATTGGATGAATCACACCCTGGAGTTGGCAGGAGTTGACAGCAGCAGCAGGAGCCCAAACATTACTTAAAAGAGACACTGGGGTTGGCTTCAGGAGCCCAAAAATTGGATGAATCACACCCTGGAGTTGGCAGGAGTTGACAGCAGCAGCAGCAGGAGCCCAAATATACACTGGAGTTGGCTGCAGGAGCCCAAAAATTGGATGAATCACACCCTGGAGTTGGCAGGAGTTGACAGCAGCAGCAGGAGCCCAAACATTACTTAAAAGAGACACTGGGGTTGGCTTCAGGAGCCCAAAAATTGGATGAATCACACCCTGGAGTTGGCAGGAGTTGACAGCAGCAGCAGGAGCCCAAATATTACATTAAAGAGACCCTGGGGTTGGCCTCAGGAGCCCAAAAATTGGATGAATCACACCCTGGAGTTGGCAGCAGCAGGAGCCCAAATATTACTTTAAAGAGACCCTGGGGTTGGCCTCAGGAGCCCAAAAATTGGATGAATCACACCCTGGAGTTGGCAGAAGTTGGCAGCAGCAGCAGCAGGAGCCCAAATATACACTGGAGTTGGCTTCAGGAGCCCAAAAATTGGATGAATCACACCCTGGAGTTTGCAGAAGTTGGCAGCAGCAGCAGCAGGAGCCCAAATATACACTGGAGTTGGCTTCAGGAGCCCAAAAATTGGATGAATCACACCCTGGAGTTGGCAGGAGTTGACAGCAGCAGCAGCAGCAGGAGCCCAAATATTACTTTAAAGAGACCCTGGGGTTGGCCTCAGGAGCCCCAAAAATTGGATGAATCACACCCTGGAGTTGGCAGCAGCAGGAGCCCAAATATTACTTTAAAGAGACCCTGGGGTTGGCCTCAGGAGCCCAAAAATTGGATGAATCACACCCTGGAGTTGGCAGAAGTTGGCAGCAGCAGCAGCAGGAGCCCAAATATACACTGGAGTTGGCTTCAGAAGCCCAAAAATTGGATGAATCACACCCTGGAGTTGGCAGGAGTTGACAGCAGCAGCAGGAGCCCAAACATTACTTAAAAGAGACACTGGGGTTGGCTTCAGGAGCCCAAAAATTGGATGAATCACACCCTGGAGTTGGCAGGAGTTGACAGCAGCAGCAGGAGCCCAAATATTACATTAAAGAGACCCTGGGGTTGGCCTCAGGAGGCCAAAAATTGGATGAATCACACCCTGGAGTTGGCAGCAGCAGGAGCCCAAATATTACTTTAAAGAGACCCTGGGGTTGGCCTCAGGAGCCCAAAAATTGGATGAATCACACCCTGGAGTTGGCAGAAGTTGGCAGCAGCAGCAGCAGGAGCCCAAATATACACTGGAGTTGGCTTCAGGAGCCCCAAAATTGGATGAATCACACCCCGGAGTTGGCAGCAGCAGGAGCCCAAATATTACTTTAAACAGACCCTGGGGTTGGCTTCAGGAGCCCAAAAATTGGATGATTCACACCCTGGAGTTGGCAGCAGCAGCAGCAGGAGCCCAAATATTACTTTAAAGAGACACTGGGGTTGGCTTCAGGAGCCCAAAAATTGGATGAATCACACCCTGGAGTTGGCAGGAGTTGACAGCAGCAGCAGCAGGAGCCCAAACATTACTTAAAAGAGACACTGGGGTTGGCTTCAGGAGCCCAAAAATTGGATGAATCACACCCTGGAGTTGGCAGGAGTTGACAGCAGCAGCAGGAGCCCAAATATACACTGGAGTTGGCTTCAGGAGCCCAAAAATTGGATGAATCACACCCTGGAGTTGGCAGGAGTTGACAGCAGCAGCAGGAGCCCAAACATTACTTAAAAGAGACACTGGGGTTGGCTTCAGGAGCCCAAAAATTGGATGAATCACACCCTGGAGTTGGCAGGAGTTGACAGCAGCAGCAGGAGCCCAAATATTACATTAAAGAGACCCTGGGGTTGGCCTCAGAAGCCCAAAAATTGGATGAATCACACAATGGAGTTGGCAGCAGCAGGAGCCCAAATATTACTTTAAAGAGACCCTGGGGTTGGCCTCAGGAGCCCAAAAATTGGATGAATCACACCCTGGAGTTGGCAGAAGTTGGCAGCAGCAGCAGCAGGAGCCCAAATATACACTGGAGTTGGCTTCAGGAGCCCAAAAATTGGATGAATCACACCCTGGAGTTGGCAGAAGTTGGCAGCAGCAGCAGCAGGAGCCCAAATATACACTGGAGTTGGCTTCAGGAGCCCAAAAATTGGATGAATCACACCCTGGAGTTGGCAGGAGTTGACAGCAGCAGCAGGAGCCCAAACATTACTTAAAAGAGACACTGGGGTTGGCTTCAGGAGCCCAAAAATTGGATGAATCACACCCTGGAGTTGGCAGCAGCAGCAGCAGGAGCCCAAATATACACTGGAGTTGCCTTCAGGAGCCCAAAAATTGGATGAATCACACACTGGAGTTGGCAGCAGCAGCAGCAGGAGCCCAAATATACACTGGAGTTGCCTTCAGGAGCCCAAAAATTGGATGAATCACACACTGGAGTTGGCAGCAGCAGGAGCCCAAATATACACAGGAGTTGGCTTCAGGAGCCCAAAAATTGGATGAATCACACCCTGGAGTTGGCAGGAGTTGACAGCAGCAGCAGCAGGAGCCCAAATATTACTTTAAAGAGACCCTGGGGTTGGCCTCAGGAGCCCAAAAATTGGATGAATCACACCCTGGAGTTGGCAGCAGCAGCAGCAGGAGCCCAAATATACACTGGAGTTGGCTTCAGGAGCACAAAAATTGGATGAATCACACCCTAGAGTTGGCAGGAGTTGACAGCAGCAGCAGCAGCAGGAGCCCAAATATTACTTTAAAGAGACACTGGGGTTGGCTTCAGGAGCCCAACAATTGGACGAATCACACCCTGGAGTTGGCAGAAGTTGGCAGCAGCAGCAGCAGGAGCCCAAAAAATGGCCTAAAGACATAAATATGTTTTGCACCATTTGGAAAGTGTAAAACGTGGCACCATGCTGAATCTAGTCGCATGCATCAGGCATTGGTGGGTGGAAATCCTGGCTGATCCATCCCTGATTCATTTTGACAAAGGTGAGTCTCTCCACATTTTTAGTTGACAGACGAGTTCTCCTCGCCGTAACTATGGCCCCCGCCGCACTAAACACCCGCTCAGATGGCACGCTACTTGCCGGGCAGGACAGCTTTTCCAGGGCAAACTCTGCTAGTTGCGGCCACAAATCAAGTTTGGCTGCCCAGAAGTCCAGCGGATCCTCAAGGTGTGTTGGCATGGTCATGTCAAAGTATGACATGACCTGCTGGTTGAGGTCCTGCTCCAGGTCTTCCTGCTGCTCATGAGTAGCCTCACTATGCGGGTGTAGAAAGCTACTCATTAGCGACTGAGGACTGAGGCTGCTGCTGCTGATGGAGCTGCTGCTGCTGCTCCTGCCAACCCCCCCAGCGGCCATGGCAGTGGAAGGTGAGCGCAGAGGTCCCCTCGAGTCAGACCTGCGAGAGTATGGACCATGGCGCAGATAGGCATCGGCCAACTGCCTACGTAGAATGTATTTGTAGTAGTTGAGTTTGTCCTCCCTCTCGGTGGGTTTAAAAAATGCCCCCATTTTGTGCCAGAAGCGAGGGTCCAATAAGGTGGACAGCCAGAAGTCATCCCGCCGACAGATGGAAACAATTCTGGGGTCACTACGCAAGCACGTGAGCATGCTTCGTGCCATTTGCGCAAGTGACTCGGATGGACTACCTGTCTCCATCTCCACTGCATACTGCCACGGTGTGCCCGGGTCCTCTGTCTCGCCTTCCTCAAAAACCTCTAGCTCCTCTGGCTGCTCCTGCTCCTCCTCTCCTGTCCGCTGACTAGATAAACCAGCCATTTCGCCAAGCCTAAACTGTGTTTCGCTGGGCAACTCCTCCTCCTCCTCTTCCTCCTCCTCCTCCAGTTCAGCTCCAACGGGGTTCATGTGGCCGTAAGATGTAAACGCCATGTCTCCAGTGCCCTGACCAGCCATGGTTTCCAACATGTGCTGTAGTACATGAAGCAGTGGAATCACGTCGTTCATCCTGTAATCCTGCCGACTGACAAATAAAGTGGCTTCCTCAAAGGGCCTGAGCAAACGGCAGGTGTCACGTATGAGCTGCCACTGGTTGACATTGAAGTTAGACAGGGGAGTCCCCCTATCTGCTTGGATCATCAGGAAATCCATGATGGCTTTTCTCTGTTCATATAATCGGTCCAACATGTGAAGGGTGGAATTCCAACGGGTGGAAACATCGCAAATCAGACTATGTTGGGGGATACCATTCTGACGCTGTAGCTCAAGAAGGGTGTGTTTGGCGGTGTAGGAGTGGCTGAAGTGCATGCAAAGTTTCCTTGAAGTTGTTAGGATGTCCTGCAGATGGGGGGAACACTTCAGAAACCGCTTGACAACCAGATTGAAGACGTGAGCCATGCAGGGGGCATGGGTCAGGCTTCCTTGGCGCAGCGCAGACAAAATGTTCTTCCCATTGTCGGTAACCATGATTCCCATTTTAAGTTTTCTCGGAGTAAGCCATGTTTGGATTTCCTGATGAATACATTTAAGCAGTTCCTCCCCTGTGTGACTCCGTTCGCCAAGACAAACCATGTGAAGCACTGCGTGACACCTCCGTGCCCTGCACACATGGTAGACTGGAGGGGCACTGAGACTTGAGCCTACAGTGGAGGGTGAGGAGATGGCGGAGGATGAGGAGGCCGAGTCGCACGGTGTCACAGGCCCAATGGGCAGAGAGCGCGGAGGCCGAAGCGGCGTGACCTGTCCAAGTTGCTGCTGCAAAGGGACCACATTCACCCAGTGGGCCGTAAACGACATGTACTGCCCCTGACCGTAGTTACAGCTCCAGATGTCGGCGCTGCCATGTATTTTGCTACACACCGACAGGCTCAAGGACTGGCCCACCTTCTGTTCAACAAAAGTGTGCAGCGCTGGTACTGCCTTCTTGGCAAAGAAATGACGGCTTGGGACTCTCCACCTCGGCTCGGCACAAGCCATCAGTTCTCTGAAAGGTGCAGATTCCACCACCTGAAAAGGGAGCGACTGCAGCACCAGCAACTTGGACAGGAGCACATTCAGCTTCTGCGCCGTAGGATGAGTGGGCGCATACTGCTGTCTCTTGGACATGGCTTCGCTGATGGATTGCTGGCGGGATGCATGACTTGGAGGAGGAGGAGCAGGAGCGACAGAGGATGGGTATGACGCACAGCTGCCTTCGGCTGAGGTGCTGGAGCCTTGGCTGGCAGAAATTGGGAGCTCACTTGGTGAGGAAGCAGACTGGACCACCCCTTGGGAGCCTCGGTTCTCCCAGGTCGTTTTATGGTGACGCATCATATGTTGACGCAGGGCCGTGGTGCCAACATTTGGACCCTGGCCACGCTTCACCTTTTGCCTACATATCTTGCATGTGGCCATGTTACCCTCCTGCGGATGCCTCAGGAAAAGCTGCCACACTGCCGAGTAACTACTTTTCCCACCCCCTGGCCTCACTGATTCACTGCTGCTGTTGCCAACTCCAGGAACCCCTGCTCCACTACCTCCCGATAAGGTAGACTGCCGCACAGCAGGTGCTCTACCCCGGCCCCGGCCGGCTCCAGCCTTTGGAATTGTGCCCCCATGCTGACTGCTACCACCTTGCTGCCTCAGCTGCTGACTCCGGGGCAACCTGCGCCCCTCTTCTCCTGATGATGACGATGAAGCCCCTTCATCACCCGGCTCCCAAGTGCGATCGGCTTCATCGTCATCATCATCATCACCGAGTTGTGGCTGTACGTCACTGATGTTCGTGGATTCGTCAACAGTGTCTGGCGCAGGAGCTGGAACGCTCGCAGCACCCACGACACTGTCCACATCACTATCTGTCTGCCTAGCTAGAGAAGCCACCTCCATTTCTTGGCTGGGCAGTAGCTGCTGACTGTCCTCTATCTGATGGTCCTCCTCACTAAAGAGTGGAGCTGAACCCAAAGCATAGGATACGTCGCTGGGGGAGGGAACGGCGTAGGACAGAGGCAATGGGAGGACAGGGACTGCTCTCGGGGCATGCCAACTCAGGGTTGTGTCAGAGGAACCTACCGACCCTAGACTGGGGGTCTAAGACGTAAGTTGTGATGATGTTGTTGATGAGCGCGTCAACCAATCTACCACAGCAGATGCGTTACTGGTGGAGACCCGACCGCTAGCAGATACTGGCAGATTAGGTCTCTCAGCGTGACTCCTGCTGCTACTGGCCCCCAGTCTGATGCGAGCTCTGCCTGCGGAACCTTGGCCTCTGCCACTCCTCTTTTCACTTCCAGGCACTTGTCTTCCTGGCGTGGTAGTCTAACTGGCGTGGTAGTAGGTGATATTTTAAGATCCCCCGGGCAGCGGTGGGTCTATATGAAACAGAATATAATGCACACCAAAAGTGAGCAGTAACACTCAGCCTCCAACAGGCCTGCTTAGTGTAAATAAGAGAGCTGCTTAGTGTAAATAAAGAGGGGTATGCTATGTTACAGAATGGGATGCCTCAACAGAAGTGCACCTGGCAGGCAGCAGTAAGCCTATGCCCAGCAAAAGTGTCTTTATCAGGGCTAATTTCAAATATAATAAGAGCAATTGGTTATATGGTCTTAAACAGAGGCTGCTTTAGTCACAGAATGGGATGCCCTGGCAGGGACAAGTAGTGCTATGCCCAGCAAAAGTGTCTTTATCAGGCCTAATTTCAAATATAATAAGAGCAAATGGTTATATGGTCTTAAACAGAGGCTGCTTTAGTCACAGAATGGGATGCCCTGGCAGGGACAAGTAGTGCTATGCCCAGCAAAAGTGTCTTTATCAGGCCTAATTTCAAATATAATAAGAGCAAATGGTTATATGGTCTTAAACAGAGGCTGCTTTAGTCACAGAATGGGATGCCCTGGCAAGGACAAGTAGTGCTATGCCCAGCAAAAGTGTCTTTATCAGGCTAATTTCAAATATAATAAGAGCAAATGGTTATATGGTCTTAAACAGAGGCTGCTTTAGTCACAGAATGGGATGCCCTGGCAGGGACAAGTAGTGCTATGCCCAGCAAAAGTGTCTTTATCAGGCCTAATTTCAAATATAATAAGAGCAAATGGTTATATGGTCTTAAACAGAGGCTGCTTTAGTCACAGAATGGGATGCCCTGGCAGGGACAAGTAGTGCTATGCCCAGCAAAAGTGTCTTTATCAGGCTAATTTCAAATATAATAAGAGCAAATGGTTATATGGTCTTAAACAGAGGCTGCTGTAGTCACAGAATGGGATGCCCCCAAAAAAGATCCAGTAGTACTATGCCCAGCAAAAGTGTCTTTATCAGGCTAATTTCAAATATAATAAGAGCAAATGGTTATATGGTCTTAAACAGAGGCTGCTTTAGTCACAGAATGGGATGCCCTGGCAGGGACAAGTAGTGCTATGCCCAGCAAAAGTGTCTTTATCAGGCCTAATTTCAAATATGATAAGAGCAAATGGTTATATGGTCTTAAACAGAGGCTGCTTTAGTCACAGAATGGGATGCCCTGGCAGGGACAAGTAGTGCTATGCCCAGCAAAAGTGTCTTTATCAGGCCTAATTTCAAATATAATAAGAGCAAATGGTTATATGGTCTTAAACAGAGGCTGCTTTAGTCACAGAATGGGATGCCCTGGCAGGGACAAGTAGTGCTATGCCCAGCAAAAGTGTCTTTATCAGGCCTAATTTCAAATATAATAAGAGCAAATGGTTATATGGTCTTAAACAGAGGCTGCTGTAGTCACAGAATGGGATGCCCCCAAAAAAGATCCAGTAGTACTATGCCCAGCAAAAGTGTCTTTATCAGGCTAATTTCAAATATAATAAGAGCAAATGGTTATATGGTCTTAAACAGAGGCTGCTTTAGTCACAGAATGGGATGCCCCCAAAAAAGATCCAGTAGTACTATGCCCAGCAAAAATGTCTTTATCAGGCTAATTTCAAATATAATTAGAGCAAATGGTTATATGGTCTTAAACAGAGGCTGCTTTAGTCACAGAATGGGATGCCCTGGCAGGGACAAGTAGTGCTATGCCCAGCAAAAGTGTCTTTATCAGGCCTAATTTCAAATATAATAAGAGCAAATGGTTATATGGTCTTAAACAGAGGCTGCTTTAGTCACAGAATGGGATGCCCTGGCAGGGACAAGTAGTGCTATGCCAAGCAAAAGTGTCTTTATCAGGCCTAATTTCAAATATAATAAGAGCAAATGGTTATATGGTCTTAAACAGAGGCTGCTTTAGTCACAGAATGGGATGCCCCCAAAAAAGATCCAGTAGTACTATGCCCAGCAAAAGTGTCTTTATCAGGCTAATTTCAAATATAATAAGAGCAAATGGTTATATGGTCTTAAACAGAGGCTGCTTTAGTCACAGAATGGGATGCCCCCAAAAAAGATCCAGTAGTACTATGCCCAGCAAAAGTGTCTTTATCAGGCTAATTTCAAATATAATAAGAGCAAATGGTTATATGGTCTTAAACAGAGGCTGCTTTAGTCACAGAATGGGATGCCCCCAAAAAAGATCCAGTAGTACTATGCCCAGCAAAAGTGTCTTTATCAGGCTAATTTCAAATATAATAAGAGCAAATGGTTATATGGTCTTAAACAGAGGCTGCTTTAGTCACAGAATGGGATGCCCTGGCAGGGACAAGTAGTGCTATGCCCAGCAAAAGTGTCTTTATCAGGCCTAATTTCAAATATAATAAGAGCAAATGGTTATATGGTCTTAAACAGAGGCTGCTTTAGTCACAGAATGGGATGCCCTGGCAGGGACAAGTAGTGCTATGCCCAGCAAAAGTGTCTTTATCAGGCCTAATTTCAAATATAATAAGAGCAAATGGTTATATGGTCTTAAACAGAGGCTGCTTTAGTCACAGAATGGGATGCCCTGGCAGGGACAAGTAGTGCTATGCCCAGCAAAAGTGTCTTTATCAGGCTAATTTCAAATATATTAAGAGCAAATGGTTATATGGTCTTAAACAGAGGCTGCTTTAGTCACAGAATGGGATGCCCTGGCAGGGACAAGTAGTGCTATGCCCAGCAAAAGTGTCTTTAACAGGCTAATTTCAAATATAATAAGAGCAAATGGTTATATGGTCTTAAACAGAGGCTGCTTTAGTCACAGAATGGGATGCCCTGGCAGGGACAAGTAGTGCTATGCCCAGCAAAAGTGTCTTTATCAGGCCTAATTTCAAATATAATAAGAGCAAATGGTTATACGGTCTTAAACAGAGGCTGCTTTAGTCACAGAATGGGATGCCCCCAAAAAAGATCCAGTAGTACTATGCCCAGCAAAAGTGTCTTTATCAGGCTAATTTCAAATATAATAAGAGCAAATGGTTATATGGTCTTAAACAGAGGCTGCTTTAGTCACAGAATGGGATGCCCTGGCAGGGACAAGTAGTGCTATGCCCAGCAAAAGTGTCTTTATCAGGCCTAATTTCAAATATAATAAGAGCAAATGGTTATATGGTCTTAAACAGAGGCTGCTTTAGTCACAGAATGGGATGCCCTGGCAGGGACAAGTAGTGCTATGCCCAGCAAAAGTGTCTTTATCAGGCTAATTTCAAATATAATAAGAGCAAATGGTTATATGGTCTTAAACAGAGGCTGCTTTAGTCACAGAATGGGATGCCCTGGCAGGGACAAGTAGTGCTATGCCCAGCAAAAGTGTCTTTAACGGGCTAATTTCAAATATAATAAGAGCAAATGGTTATATGGTCTTAAACAGAGGCTGCTTTAGTCACAGAATGGGATGCCCTGGCAGGGACAAGTAGTGCTATGCCCAGCAAAAGTGTCTTTATCAGGCCTAATTTCAAATATAATAAGAGCAAATGGTTATACGGTCTTAAACAGAGGCTGCTTTAGTCACAGAATGGGATGCCCCCAAAAAAGATCCAGTAGTACTATGCCCAGAAAAAGTGTCTTTAACAGGCTAATTTCAAATATAATAAGAGCAAATGGTTATATGGTCTTAAACAGAGGCTGCTTTAGTCACAGAATGGGATGCCCCCAAAAAAGATCCAGTAGTACTATGCCCAGCAAAAGTGTCTTTATCAGGCTAATTTCAAATATAATAAGAGCAAATGGTTATATGGTCTTAAACAGAGGCTGCTGTAGTCACAGAATGGGATGCCCCCAAAAAAGATCCAGTAGTACTATGCCCAGCAAAAGTGTCTTTATCAGGCTAATTTCAAATATAATAAGAGCAAATGGTTATATGGTCTTAAACAGAGGCTGCTTTAGTCACAGAATGGGATGCCCTGGCAGGGACAAGTAGTGCTATGCCCAGCAAAAGTGTCTTTATCAGGCCTAATTTCAAATATAATAAGAGCAAATGGTTATATGGTCTTAAACAGAGGCTGCTGTAGTCACAGAATGGGATGCCCCCAAAAAAGATCCAGTAGTACTATGCCCAGCAAAAGTGTCTTTATCAGGCTAATTTCAAATATAATAAGAGCAAATGGTTATATGGTCTTAAACAGAGGCTGCTTTAGTCACAGAATGGGATGCCTCCAAAAAAGATCCAGTATGAAGTCTTTACAGAATAAAATTTTTGCTTTTATCTGGATGGACAGAAAACCCAGAGTCTCGAGGCGAGTTTTACTTAGAGCTAAGGAATTTGGAGGGATGGGAGTCCCATGTTTAAATAGATATTACCAGGCGGCTCAATTATCACAGTTACTGTCTTATCATGCCACAGGCGACGTTCCCAAATGGGTCCAGATTGAATCTGTTATTTGTCATCCCCTGGCGATGGATAATATTCTTTGGGTTTCCCCAAATGTTAGGAAATTTGATAGTAACCCGGTTATAGGTCACTCTCTACGGATATGGGATAGTCTTAAACTTTCTAGAGGCCTTATGTCTGCGTATACGCCCTTAGTTTCCCTGTGGAACAACCCTATGTTTGAGCCGGACTTAGCTAACCCCGGAAGGTTTATAAGATGGAAAACGGGAGGTGCCTCGAGATTAATAGACTTCTTGGAGGGTTCTTGCATGCCCTCATTTGCTCAACTTAAGGATAAATATGGATTACAACATAAGGACATATTTAGCTATTTACAAATAGCTCACTTTATAAGAGCGTTACTTAAGAAAGGAGGAAAAGTAGAGGCCCTCACCCAGTTTGAATTTAGATGTTTGGAGGCCCCAAGAGGGAAGGGGGCGATAACTGAGATTTACAACAGTTTATCTATGTCCCTTAACCAGGAACGTCTGCCCCATTGGGAAAAATGGGAACGTGAATTACAAGAGTGTAAAAGTGATCGCGAGTGGCTTAAGATGTGGTCTAACTCGTTTGGTTCTGCAGCTTCGGTGACGTCTATAGAAGCTAACATCAAGCTGATCTGGAGATGGTATTTGGTGCCTGAGAGATTGGGACATGTGGGAGGAGGTAGCCAGAAATTTTGTTTTAGGGGATGTGGGGTTATTGGCTCATATCGACATATGTGGTGGGACTGTCCTGTGGTGAAAAATTATTGGGATAGGATATTTCAGTTATTGAGTGAGGTACTGATTAGGGACCTGACCCCTGACCCATGGGTGGCCTTACTTAATAGCCCAGTCAGTAATTGCTCTGTTGACCAAAAGAAACTTGTATACCATATTTTCTCTGGGGCCAAATTAGTGATAGCGAAAGCATGGAAATCTCTTGATCTGAGTTTTGAGGCATTCTGAAACAGGGTTAACATGATAATGGCGATGGAGAAAATCTCCGCTCTCCATGGAGGGTCTCTGGAGGACTTTAGGGAGGTGTGGTCTCCTTGGGTACATGCAATCTTGGAACCTGGGTTCGATGCTTCCCTTTTGGATATTTGAACATATGTGTTTGAATATAATGTCGAATGTGAGGCTATAAGCTACGGAAATAAGATAGATGGCTGTGTCTGCTTCCAATGGTATATCCTTTTTTCTTTTATTATCTTCTCCTATATTTTTTTTTTTTTCTTTTCTCTCCTTATTGTCTATACCCTTTCCTTTTCTTTCTGTTTGTCTTGCTTCTTCCCCTCCCCCCTCCCCCAGTTAGGATGTTAAATAATGTTTCCTTGATCTGCACTACTGTACAGAGTTCCTGATAAGAACCTCGTTAGTGGCCGAAGAGGTTATGTTAGTTTTAAAAGATATATGGGTTTTATTTTTATACCTATACATATGTTTATAGAATTTTATAGCTTATAACTCGTATTATTTTCATCTCTCTTGGATTCTCACGGTATGCCCCTCTGTACTACAATATTTTTCTCATGGATGTGAGTACCGCTCTTTTATAATGACATTTTATAATGAAATTTTTCTCTATATTATGTAAGTAACCTTATGTAATATATATCTGTTTATTGGTAGTTCATTACGATGTACATTTTGATACTGATGCTCAGAATATGTTACAATAAAAATTATTGAACAAGAAAAAGATCCAGTAGTACTATGCCCAGCAAAAGTGTCTTTATCAGGCTAATTTCAAATATAATAAGAGCAAATGGTTATATGGTCTTAAACAGAGGCTGCTTTAGTCACAGAATGGGATGCCCCCAAAAAAGATCCAGTAGTACTATGCCCAGCAAAAGTGTCTTTATCAGGCTAATTTCAAATATAATAAGAGCAAATGGTTATATGGTCTTAAACAGAGGCTGCTTTAGTCACAGAATGGGATGCCCCCAAAAAAGATCCAGTAGTACTATGCCCAGCAAAAGTGTCTTTATCAGGCTAATTTCAAATATAATAAGAGCAAATGGTTATATGGTCTTAAACAGAGGCTGCTTTAGTCACAGAATGGGATGCCCTGGCAGGGACAAGTAGTGCTATGCCCAGCAAAAGTGTCTTTATCAGGCCTAATTTCAAATATAATAAGAGCAAATGGTTATATGGTCTTAAACAGAGGCTGCTTTAGTCACAGAATGGGATGCCCTGGCAGGGACAAGTGGTGCTATGCCCAGCAAAAGTGTCTTTATCAGGCCTAATTTCAAATATAATAAGAGCAAATGGTTATATGGTCTTAAACAGAGGCTGCTTTAGTCACAGAATGGGATGCCCCCAAAAAAGATCCAGTAGTACTATGCCCAGCAAAAGTGTCTTTATCAGGCTAATTTCAAATATAATAAGAGCAAATGGTTATATGGTCTTAAACAGAGGCTGCTTTAGTCACAGAATGGGATGCCCCCCCAAAAAGATCCAGTAGTACTATGCCCAGCAAAAGTGTCTTTATCAGGCTAATTTCAAATATAATAAGAGCAAATGGTTATATGGTCTTAAACAGAGGCTGCTGTAGTCACAGAATGGGATGCCCCCAAAAAAGATCCAGTAGTACTATGCCCAGCAAAAGTGTCTTTATCAGGCTAATTTCAAATATAATAAGAGCAAATGGTTATATGGTCTTAAACAGAGGCTGCTGTAGTCACAGAATGGGATGCCCCCAAAAAAGATCCAGTAGTACTATGCCCAGCAAAAGTGTCTTTATCAGGCTAATTTCAAATATAATAAGAGCAAATGGTTATATGGTCTTAAACAGAGGCTGCTGTAGTCACAGAATGGGATGCCCCCAAAAAAGATCCAGTAGTACTATGCCCAGCAAAAGTGTCTTTATCAGGCTAATTTCAAATATAATAAGAGCAAATGGTTATATGGTCTTAAACAGAGGCTGCTTTAGTCACAGAATGGGATGCCCTGGCAGGGACAAGTAGTGCTATGCCCAGCAAAAGTGTCTTTATCAGGCCTAATTTCAAATATGATAAGAGCAAATGGTTATATGGTCTTAAACAGAGGCTGCTTTAGTCACAGAATGGGATGCCCTGGCAGGGACAAGTAGTGCTATGCCCAGCAAAAGTGTCTTTATCAGGCCTAATTTCAAATATAATAAGAGCAAATGGTTATATGGTCTTAAACAGAGGCTGCTTTAGTCACAGAATGGGATGCCCTGGCAGGGACAAGTAGTGCTATGCCCAGCAAAAGTGTCTTTATCAGGCCTAATTTCAAATATAATAAGAGCAAATGGTTATATGGTCTTAAACAGAGGCTGCTGTAGTCACAGAATGGGATGCCCCCCAAAAAGATCCAGTAGTACTATGCCCAGCAAAAGTGTCTTTATCAGGCTAATTTCAAATATAATAAGAGCAAATGGTTATATGGTCTTAAACAGAGGCTGCTTTAGTCACAGAATGGGATGCCCCCAAAAAAGATCCAGTAGTACTATGCCCAGCAAAAGTGTCTTTATCAGGCTAATTTCAAATATAATAAGAGCAAATGGTTATATGGTCTTAAACAGAGGCTGCTGTAGTCACAGAATGGGATGCCCCCAAAAAAGATCCAGTAGTACTATGCCCAGCAAAAGTGTCTTTATCAGGCTAATTTCAAATATAATAAGAGCAAATGGTTATATGGTCTTAAACAGAGGCTGCTTTAGTCACAGAATGGGATGCCCCCAAAAAAGATCCAGTAGTACTATGCCCAGCAAAAGTGTCTTTATCAGGCTAATTTCAAATATAATAAGAGCAAATGGTTATATGGTCTTAAACAGAGGCTGCTTTAGTCACAGAATGGGATGCCCTGGCAGGGACAAGTAGTGCTATGCCCAGCAAAAGTGTCTTTATCAGGCCTAATTTCAAATATAATAAGAGCAAATGGTTATATGGTCTTAAACAGAGGCTGCTTTAGTCACAGAATGGGATGCCCTGGCAGGGACAAGTAGTGCTATGCCCAGCAAAAGTGTCTTTATCAGGCCTAATTTCAAATATAATAAGAGCAAATGGTTATATGGTCTTAAACAGAGGCTGCTTTAGTCACAGAATGGGATGCCCTGGCAGGGACAAGTAGTGCTATGCCCAGCAAAAGTGTCTTTATCAGGCTAATTTCAAATATAATAAGAGCAAATGGTTATATGGTCTTAAACAGAGGCTGCTGTAGTCACAGAATGGGATGCCCCCAAAAAAGATCCAGTAGTACTATGCCCAGCAAAAGTGTCTTTATCAGGCTAATTTCAAATATAATAAGAGCAAATGGTTATATGGTCTTAAACAGAGGCTGCTTTAGTCACAGAATGGGATGCCCCCAAAAAAGATCCAGTAGTACTATGCCCAGCAAAAGTGTCTTTATCAGGCCTAATTTCAAATATAATAAGAGCAAATGGTTATATGGTCTTAAACAGAGGCTGCTTTAGTCACAGAATGGGATGCCCTGGCAGGGACAAGTAGTGCTATGCCCAGCAAAAGTGTCTTTATCAGGCCTAATTTCAAATATAATAAGAGCAAATGGTTATATGGTCTTAAACAGAGGCTGCTTTAGTCACAGAATGGGATGCCCTGGCAGGGACAAGTAGTGCTATGCCCAGCAAAAGTGTCTTTATCAGGCTAATTTCAAATATAATAAGAGCAAATGGTTATATGGTCTTAAACAGAGGCTGCTGTAGTCACAGAATGGGATGCCTCACAGCAGACTTAAGATTAGTTCAGTATATATGCACAGTTAGTTAGTATAAGCAGCCTGAAAACGCTAACAAAGCCTGTCAGGCTGGATGAAAAAAAAAAAAAAAACTGACAGCCTCCGATTTTCCCTTCCTTTCCCTGTTTTTCGCTGACTTTCTGTCTGTCTCCTGTCTGTCTCCTGCCTGTCTCCAGCCTGTCCCTGTCTGTCCCTGCCTGTCTAACTGTCTAACTGTCTCTCCCTCAGCTACACAGCGTTCTGTCTCTCACGAATGCAATAGAGAAATGAGGCAGGAAAGCAAGATGGCCGGCCTTAAATACCGCTGTGACGTCACCGGGCTTGCTGGCTGCTGATAGGCTGCATGTGACTGTCCCAGCATACACTGCCCCAGCTTACATGTCTGGACATGTCCCGTCCGCCATCTTAGAATGCCTGTAATGTAAATGAATGGATGTTAAAGGAAAACTTCGAGCGATCGAATCGCGGGGAAATTCGGATTCGATCCGAATCGAATTTTTCCTGAAATTCGGATCGAATCCGGGTTCGTCCGGATCGATTCGCTCATCCCTAACCATAACCATTTGCACTTATTCTAATAGAAATTAGGCCTGATAAAGACACTTTTGCTGTGCATAGTCTTACTGCTGCCAGGTGCTCTCTGGTTTTTGGGGCATCCCATTCTGTGACTACACCAGCCTCTATTTAATACCATAACCATTTGCACTTATTCTAATAGAAATTAGGCCTGATAAAGACACTTTTGCTGTGCATAGTCTTACTGCTGCCAGGTGCTCTCTGGTTTTTGGGGCATCCCATTCTGTGACTACACCAGCCTCTATTTAATACCATAACCATTTGCACTTATTCTAATAGAAATTAGGCCTGATAAAGACACTTTTGCTGTGCATAGTCTTACTGCTGCCAGGTGCTCTCTGGTTTTTGGGGCATCCCATTCTGTGACTACACCAGCCTCTATTTAATACCATAACCATTTGCACTTATTCTAATAGAAATTAGGCCTGATAAAGACACTTTTGCTGTGCATAGTCTTACTGCTGCCAGGTGCTCTCTGGTTTTTGGGGCATCCCATTCTGTGACTACACCAGCCTCTATTTAATACCATAACCATTTGCACTTATTCTAATAGAAATTAGGCCTGATAAAGACACTTTTGCTGTGCATAGTCTTACTGCTGCCAGGTGCTCTCTGGTTTTTGGGGCATCCCATTCTGTGACTACACCAGCCTCTATTTAATACCATAACCATTTGCACTTATTCTAATAGAAATTAGGCCTGATAAAGACACTTTTGCTGTGCATAGTCTTACTGCTGCCAGGTGCTCTCTGGTTTTTGGGGCATCCCATTCTGTGACTACACCAGCCTCTATTTAATACCATAACCATTTGCACTTATTCTAATAGAAATTAGGCCTGATAAAGACACTTTTGCTGTGCATAGTCTTACTGCTGCCAGGTGCTCTCTGGTTTTTGGGGCATCCCATTCTGTGACTACACCAGCCTCTATTTAATACCATAACCATTTGCACTTATTCTAATAGAAATTAGGCCTGATAAAGACACTTTTGCTGTGCATAGTCTTACTGCTGCCAGGTGCTCTCTGGTTTTTGGGGCATCCCATTCTGTGACTACACCAGCCTCTATTTAATACCATAACCATTTGCACTTATTCTAATAGAAATTAGGCCTGATAAAGACACTTTTGCTGTGCATAGTAGTACTGCTGCCAGGTGCACTGCTGGCTGTTGGGGCATCCCATTCTGTAACATAGCATACCCCTCTTTATTTACACTAAGCAGCTCTCTTATTTACACTAGGCAGGCCTGTTGGAGGCTGAGTGTTACTGCTCACTTTTGGTGTGCATTATATTCTGTTTCATATAGACCCACCGCTGCCTGGGGGTTCTTAAAATATCACCTACTACCATGCCAGTTAGACTATGTCGGGCAGACAAGTGCCTGGAAGTGAAAAGAGGAGTGGCAGAGGCCAAGATTCCGCAGGCAGAGCTCGCAGCAGACTGGGGGCCAGTAGCAGCAGGAGTCACGCTGAGAGACCTAATCTGCCAGTATCTGCTAGCGGTCGGGTCTCCACCAGTAACGCATCTGCCGTGGTAGATTGGTTGACGCGCTTATCAACAACATCATCACAACTTACGTCTGAGACCCCCAGTCTAGGGTCGGTAGGTTCCTCTGACACAACCCTGAGTTGGCATCCCCCGAGAGCAGTCCCTGTCCCCCCATTGCCTCTGTCCTACGCCGTTCCCTCCCCCAGCGACGTATCCTATGCTTTGGGTTCAGCTCCACTCTTTAGTGAGGAGGACGATCAGATAGAGGACAGTCAGCAGCTACTGCCCAGCCAAGAAATGGAGGTGGCTTCTTTAGCTAGGCAGACAAATAGTGATGTGGACAGTGTCGTGGGTGCTGCGAGCGTTCCAGCTCCTGCGCCAGACACTGTTGACGAATCCACGAACATCAGTGACGTACAGCCACAACTCGGTGATAATGATGATGACGTTGAAGCCGATCGCACTTGGGAGCCGGGTGATGAAGGGGCTTCATCGTCATCATCAGGAGAAGAGGGGCGCAGGTTGCCCCGGAGTCAGCAGCTGAGGCAGCAAGGTGGTAGCAGTCAGCATGGGGGCACAATTCCAAAGGCTGGAGCCGGCCGGGGCCGGGGCCGGGGTAGAGCACCTGCTGTGCGGCATTCCACCTTATCGGGAGGTAGTGGAGCAGGGGTTCCTGGAGTTGGCAACAGGAGCAGTGAATCAGTGAGGCCAGGGGGTGGGAAAAGTAGCTACTCGGCAGTGTGGCAGTTTTTCCTGAAGCATCCGCAGGAGGGTAACATGGCCACATGCAAGATATGTAGGCAAAAGGTGAAGCGTGGCCAGGGTCCAAATGTTGGCACCACGGCCCTGCGTCAACATATGATGCGTCACCATAAAGCGACCTGGGAGAACCGAGGCTCCCAATGGGGTGGTCCAGTCTGCTTCCTCACCAAGTGGCACGCCGCTCCCAATTTCTGCCAGCCAAGGCTCCAGCACCTCAGCCGAAGGCAGCTGTGCGTCATACCCATCCTGCTCCTCCTCCTCCTCCAAGTCATGCATCCTGCCAGCAATCCATCAGAGAAGCCATGTCCAAGAGACAGCAGTATGCGCCCACTCATCCTACGGCGCAGAAGCTGAATGTGCTCCTGTCCAAGTTGCTGGTGCTGCAGTCGCTCCCTTTTCAGGTGGTGGAATCTGCACCTTTCAGAGAACTGATGGCTTGTGCCGAGCTGAGGTGGAGAGTCCCAAGCCGTCATTTCTTTGCCAAGAAGGCAGTACCAGCGCTGCACACTTTTGTTGAACAGAAGGTGGGCCAGTCCTTGAGCCTGTCGGTGTTTAGCAAAGTGCATGGCAGCGCCGACATCTGGAGCTGTAACTACGGTCAGGGACAGTACATGTCGTTTACGGCCCACTGGGTGAATGTGGTCCCTTTGCAGCAGCAGCAGCAGCAGCAACTTGGACAGGTCACGCCGCTTCGGCCTCCGCGCTTCCTGCCCGTTGGGTCTGTGACACCGTGCGACTCGGCCTCCTCATCCTCCGCCATCTACTCACCCTCCACTGTAGGCTCAAGTCTCAGTGCCCCTCCAGTTTACCATGTGTGCAGGGCACGGAGGTGTCACGCAGTGCTTCACATGGTTTGTCTTGGCGAACGGAGTCACACAGGCGAGGAACTGCTTAAATGTATTCATCAGGAAATCCAAACATGGCTTACTCCAAGAAAACTTAAAATGGGAATCATGGTTACCGACAATGGGAAGAACGTTTTGTCTGCGCTGCGCCAAGGAAGCCTGACCCATGCCCCCTGCATGGCTCACGTCTTCAATCTGGTTGTCAAGCGGTTTCTGAAGTGTTCCCCCCATCTGCAAGACATCCTAACAACTTCAAGGAAACTTTGCATGCACTTCAGCCACTCATACACCGCCAAACACACCTTTCTTGAGCTACAGCGTCAGAATGGTATCCCTCAACATAGTCTGATTTGCGATGTTTCCACCCGTTGGAATTCCACCCTACACATGTTGGACCGATTATATGAACAGAGAAAAGCCATCACGGATTTCCTGATGATCCAAGCAGATAGGGGGACTCCCCTGTGTAACTTCAATGTCAACCAGTGGCAGCTCATACGTGACACCTGCCGTTTGCTCAGGCCCTTTGAGGAAGCCACTTTATTTGTCAGTCGGCAGGATTACGGGATGAACGACGTGATTCCACTGCTTCATGTACTACAGCACATGTTGGAAACCATGGCTGGTCAGGGCACTGGAGACATGGCGTTTACATCTTACGGCCACATGAACCCCGTTGGAGCTGAACTGGAGGAGGAGGAGGAAGAGGAGGAGTTGCCCAGCGAAACACAGTTTAGGCTTGGTGAAATGGCTGGTTTATCTAGTCAGCGGACAGGAGAGGAGGAGCAGGAGCAGCCAGAGGAGCTAGAGGTTTTTGAGGAAGGCGAGACAGAGGACCCGGGCACACCGTGGCAGTATGCAGTGGAGATGGAGACAGGTAGCCCATCCGAGTCACTTGCGCAAATGGCAGGAAGCATGCTCATGTGCTTGCGTAGTGACCCCAGAATTGTTTCCATCTGTCGGCGGGATGACTTCTGGCTGTCCACCTTATTGGACCCTCGCTTCTGGCACAAAATGGGGGCATTTTTTAAACCCACCGAGAGGGAGGACAAACTGAACTACTACAAAGACATACTACGTAGGCAGTTGGCCGATGCCTATCTGTGCCATGGTCCATACTCTCGCAGGTCTGACTCGAGGGGACCTCTGCGCTCACCTTCCACTGCCATGGCCGCTGGAGGGTTGGCAGGAGCAGCAGCAGCAGCTCCATCAGCAGCAGCCTCAGTCTTCAGTCGCTAATGAGTAGCTTTCTACACCCGCATAGTGAGGCTACTCATGAGCAGCAGGAAGACCTGGAGCAGGACCTGAACCAGCAGGTCATGTCATACTTTGACATGACCATGCCAACACACCTTGAGGATCCGCTGGACTTCTGGGCAGCCAAACTTGATTTGTGGCCGCAACTAGCAGAGTTTGCCCTGGAAAAGCTGTCCTGCCCGGCAAGTAGCGTGCCATCTGAGCGGGTGTTTAGTGCGGCGGGGGCCATAGTTATGGCGAAGAGAACTCGTCTGTCAACTAAAAATGTGGAGAGACTCACCTTTGTCAAAATGAATTAGGGATGGATCAGCCAGGATTTCCACCCACCAATGCCTGATGCATGCGACTAGATTCAGCATGGTGCCACGTTTTACACTTTCCAAATGGTGCAAAACATATTTATGTCTTTAGGCCAATTTTTGGGCTCCTGCTGATGCCAACTCCAGGGTGTGAATCATCCAATTTTTGGGCTCCTGAAGCCAACCCCAGGGTCTCTTTAAAGTAATATTTGGGCTCCTGCTGCTGCTGCTGCCAACTCCAGGGTGTGATTCATTCAATTTTTGGGCTACTGAAGCCAACCCCAGTGTCTCTTTAAAGTAATGTTTGGGCTCCTGCTGCTGCTGCCAACTCCAGGGTGTGATTCATCCAATTTTTGGGCTCCTGAAGCCAACCCCAGGGTCTCTTTAAAGTAATATTTGGGCTCCTGCTGCTGCTGCTGCCAACTCCAGGGTGCGAATCATCCAATTTTTGGGCTCCTGAAGCCAACCCCAGGGTCTCTTTAAAGTAATATTTGGGCTCCTGCTGCTGCTGCTGCCAACTCCAGGGTGTGAGTCATCCAATTTTTGGGCTCCTGAAGCCAACCCCAGTGTCTCTTTAAAGTAATGTTTGGGCTCCTGCTGCTGCTGCTGCTGCCAACTCCAGGGTGTGATTCATCCAATTTTTGGGCTCCTGAAGCCAACCCCAGTGTCTCTTTAAAGTAATGTTTGGGCTCCTGCTGCTGCTGCTGCTGCTGCCAACTCCTGCCAACTCCAGGGTGTGATTCATCCAATTTTTGGGCTCCTGAAGCCAACCCCAGGGTCTCTTTAAAATAATATTTGGGCTCCTGCTGCTGCTGCTGCCAACTCCAGGGTGTGATTCATCCAGTTTTTGGGCTACTGAAGCCAACCCCAGTGTCTCTTTAAAGTAATGTTTGGGCTCCTGCTGCTGCTGCCAACTCCAGGGTGTGATTCATCCAATTTTTGGGCTCCTGAAGCCAACCCCAGGGTCTCTTTAAAGTAATATTTGGGCTCCTGCTGCTGCTGCTGCCAACTCCAGGGTGTGAATCATCCAATGTTTGGGCTCCTGAAGACAACCCCAGGGTCTCTTTAAAGTAATATTTGGGCTCCTGCTGCTGCTGCTGCCAACTCCAGGGTGTGAATCATCCAATCTTTGGCCTCCTGAAGCCAACCCCAGTGTCTCTTTAAAGTAATGTTTGGGCTGCTGCTGCTGCCAACTCCAGGGTGTGATTCATCCAATTTTTGGGCTCCTGAAGCCAACCCCAGTGTCTCTTTAAAGTAATGTTTGGGCTCCTGTTGCTGCTGCTGCTGCCAACTCCTGCCAACTCCAGGGTGTGAATCATCCAATTTTTGGGCTCCTGAAGCCAACCACAGTGTCTCTTTAAAGTAATGTTTGGGCTCCTGCTGCTGCTGCTGCTGCTGCCAACTCCAGGGTGTGATTCATCCAATCTTTGGGCTCCTGCTGCCAACCCCAGTGTCTCTTTAAAGTAATGTTTGGGCTCCTGCTGCTGCTGCCAACTCCAGGGTGTGATTCATCCAATTTTTGGGCTCCTGAAACCAACCCCAGGGTCTCTTTAAAGTAATATTTGGGCTCCTGCTGCTGCTGCTGCCAACTCCAGGGTGTGATTCATCCAATTTTTGGGCTACTGACGCCAACCCCAGTGTCTCTTTAAAGTAATATTTGGGCTCCTGCTGCTGCTGCCAACTCCAGGGTGTGATTCATCCAATTTATGGGCTCCTGAAGCCAACCCCAGGGTCTCTTTAAAGTAATATTTGGGCTCCTGCTGCTGCTGCTGCCAACTCCAGGGTGTGAATCATCCAATTTTTGGGCTCCTGAAACCAACCCCAGGGTCTCTTTAAAGTAATATTTGGGCTCCTGCTGCTTGCTGCTGCCAACTCCAGGGTGTGAATCATCCAATTTTTGGGCTCCTGAAGCCAACCCCAGTGTCTCTTTAAAGTAATGTTTGGGCTCCTGCTGCTGCTGCTGCCAGCTCCAGGGTGTGATTCATCCAATTTTTGGGCTCCTGAAGCCAACCCCAGTGTCTCTTTAAAGTAATGTTTGGGCTGCTGCTGCTGCCAACTCCAGGGTGTGATTCATCCAATTTTTGGGCTCCTGAAGCCAACCCCAGTGTCTCTTTAAAGTAATGTTTGGGCTCCTGCTGCTGCTGCTGCCAACTCCAGGGTGTGAATCATCCAATTTTTGGGCTCCTGAAGCCAACCCCAGTGTCTCTTTAAAGTAATGTTTGGGCTGCTGCTGCTGCTGCCAACTCCAGGGTGTGATTCATCCAATTTTTGGGCTCCTGCTGCTGCCAACTCCAGTGTCTCTTTAAAGCAATGTTTGGGCTCCTGCCCCTCATAGTGATGCCACTTCAACTCTCTGCAATTGTGCTGCTCTGCGATTCTATTAGCGATGCCTCTGATCTGCATGTGATATTTATTCAAAGTATTATTTAACTAACCAAGCACGCATCCTATGCGTGTTACAGCAAGGCTGAATGGTTTACAACCCTATTGAGGCTCTAGGAGGCTCAGAAATAACCGTTTTTAATAGCGATTCGTCGCGAATAAATTCGGGTCGAAACGATTTTTGTCGGAAAATTCGGCGAATCAGTCGAATCGAATTTTTCAAAAGTTCGCTCATCTCTAAACATAATATAAATGGATGTTTTTAGTGTTTTTACAAGTCTAACATTTGAAGGGTTTCCAAATCAAATGATCAAAAAAATGGTACTTACTTTATCCCACAACTCCTCTGGTGGGGGGTTGGACACCCGAAAACTGTTTTCAGAGTAAACAGAGAACACTTCTCTAATCATTGTAACAAGCTTGGCACTACCTTGGTGTGTTCCCCCGGGGCAAGACAGTTAGAAACATAGAAACATAGAACGGTGACGGCAGAAGGATCTAGTCTGCCCTTATGTGTATACTGTATGTACGCTTTATCTTAGGATAGATGTGTGCTTATCCCAGGCATGTTTAAATTCTGTTGATTTTTCAACTACCTCTTTCTGTAAATAATATTTTCTAACATTGCTCCTGATCTTCCCCCCGACTAGCTTTAGGTTGTGCCCCCTTGTTATATTACTTTTAAGTTTCTTCTTAAAAATACTTCCCTCCTCAACCTTATTGAATTCTTTCACATTTTTAAAGGTCTAAATCATGTCCCCTCTCTCAATTCTTTCCTATAGACTGTACAAATTAAGTTCTTTAAGTCCTTCCACCATTTTCGTTGCCCGCCTTTGGACACGTTCTATTTGAATAATGTCTTTTTGCAGGTAAGGTCTCCAGAACTGCACACAGTATTCTAGCTGTGGCCTCACCAGGGCTCTATACAGCGGCATCACAACCTCCCTCTTCCTACTGGTGATGCCTTTTGCTACTGGCCGAGCATCCTGCTTGCTTTTCCCACTGCCTGGCTACACTGTCCACTCATCTTGGAGCTTTCAGTAATCAGTATGCCTAAATCTCTTTCTTCTGAGGTCCTGGCTAACACAGTACTGCCCATATGGTACTCAGAGCAGGGATTTCTTCTAACCAAGTGCATAATTTTACATTTAGAGACATTAAACTCTAGTTTCCACAGTTTTGACCATTTATTCAGTAAAGCTAAATCATTTTCCATGTTGCAAACTTCTCCAGAAATATCCACCCTATTACTAACCTTTGTATCATTAGCAAACAGGCAAACTTTTTCTACCAAGCCTTCTTCAATGTCACTTCCAAACATATTAAAAAGAATGGGTTCCAGAACACCTTGTGGCACACCACTTGTAACTCGCCTTTGTTCAGATTGCACACCATTAACAACAACTCTCTGATACTGATCCCTCAGCCAGCTGGAAATCCACTGAACTAACTTCAATAACTTATGTGGTACAGTGTCAAAGGCTTTGCTAAAATCCAGATAGGCAATATCCACAGCACCACCTTCATCTAACACTTGTCAAAGAAATCAATAAGATTGGTCTGACATGATCTGCCCTCAGTAAAGCCAAGCTGTTTTGGGTCAAACAGGTTGTTAATTTTTAGATGGGAAATGATCTGTTTTTTTAAGAGAGTTTCCATTAGTTTGACCACTACAGATGTTTATCTAACTGGCCTGTAATTACTGACTTCTTCTCTACTTCCTTCTTATGAATTGGTATGACATTGGCCATTCTCCAATCATCTGGAACCTCACCAGTTGAAAGGGAATGGTTCAGTAAATCAGTCTGGGGCTACAAATCTGAGTTCCCTTAGAACTCTGGGGTGGATTCCATCTGGACCTATCGCCTTACTTACCTTTAGATGTGCCAGCTCGGCTAAGACATCGGCCTCCAAAAACTCCAGAACTCTGCCCTCTCAGCTGGATGCTGTACTATGGCCATGCCTGCTACTATCTGAAAATACTGAACAAAAGTAGCTATTCAGATGGACAGCCACAGCCTTATCTCATCAAAATAATTATTTTCCCTATTTCTAATTTTTGAGACTGCCTTGTTTTTCATTCTTTCTGTCACCAATATATCGGAAAAAGGTTTCATCATCCCTCTTCATAGATTTGGCCATTTCTTCCTCCTTTTGCCCTTTAGCAGTCCTTATAATCAGTTTTGCTTCCTTCTATTTAACTTTATACGCCTCTCTGTCAGCACCACTTTCTTTGTACTTCTTATAGACAGACTTATTTTCTTTTATGATAGCACTGACTTTCCTAGTAAACCATAGTGGTTTCTTCTTTCTTTTATTCTTGCTAGTTTGTTTCATGAGTTGCTTAGTTGAATTTAAGCCATTTTTAATAGTGACCACAGGGCACCCACTTCTTCTACTCTGTTCTACTCACCTAATTCTATATAGTTTGTTTCCTTGAAGTTTCCTTTAGGTTTGTTGTCCTAAAGTCTAGCACCTTGGTTCTGTTGTGGGATTGCACAATGTCTATTTTTATTCTGAACCACAAGCATTGATGGTCACTGGAAGCCAGATTTTCTTCAACCCTGACCTCAGACCAGATCCCCATTGGTCAGAACTAAGTCCAGAATCTTATCACCTCTAGCTTGTGACGTCATATGTTGTTTTAGCGATGCTCCATTAAGGGCCTCTAATATATTCCTGCTCTTGCACTTTAGATATTCCAGTACACATCAGGCATGTTGAAGTCACCCATAATTACAATGTCCCCCTTTACTGCCATTCCATTGATTTAATCTATTGACAGGTTTTCTAAATCCTCAGATTGTCCAGGGGGTCTATATATCACACCAATTCTGACCACAGCTCCCTCCGTCTGCATGGTAATCCAGAGAGTTTCTAGTTCATTATGTGTATGCTGAATTGGGCACAGTTGGGCACAAGCACATCATAGGACTTGATCTCTAAGATTGGTGTTCCAGAAACTGTGTCAGATGTTGCAAGGGAGACAAGGCTTTTTTAACTTTACACATGCGTTAATTTACTGCATTCGAGGGTCAGAAAATGTAATTTGCTGTTTGCAATTTTAAAGTTACTTTTTAGAAACTGATCTTTTCAGTGCTTTTACAGTCAAAACTTTACAGACAACAATGCACATAATTAAGAAAGTGAGTGTTCGATTTTTCTGTATCTTACAAAGTGATAATTTTCAGTTTTTTTTACAAGCCACAAGTAAACTTATCTGCACTCAAGGAGGCAAAAATTAATTTTGCTGCATTTAAGTGTTGTGATGTTCCTTTTTAGTACTTTATACAAACAGATATATTCTTACAAGGCACATATGTATTTCACTGCAGTGAAAGGCCTGATCATTTTGCAAATGATTGATTTTATCATACAAATATTAGGGATACATTTTGAGATGAGGAATATTGGTTTAGAGCAGTGGTTCTCAACCTTTCTAATGCCGTGACCCCGCAATACAGTTCCTCATGTTGCAGTGACCCCAAACCAAAAAATAATAATAATCCACGCTGGAAAAAGCGGATTCAGTGCCGAAAACCACTGACTAAGCAGTTTCCTCATTCAGAATATGGGAAAATAGTGGGAGATATGGGAGATAATAATACATTGGAGAACATTGTGAACTAAATCTTATAGTGGTCTCTTATAGTATAAGACCAATGTAGTTCACACTGTGTAAATGTATGGTGCTTTGTGTAAGTGTAAGCTGCTTTGTTTACTGTGTAATGATTACACACAAAGCACCTTACACTTACACAGTATTGTGTGTATGGTGTGTGTACTGTTTTTACATTATTAACCTTTTTTACACCAGCAGGCTGTCTCGCTGGCTCTCTTGCCTCTCTGCCTCCTAGGCTTCTGTCTGCCGGCGCTTGCTGCGTCCGCCCACTGATGACGTCAGCAAGCGCTGGACACATGTAATGCGCTGCTATGCTACTGTGAAACGTTCCCCCCGCTTCCCCCACCCCTTAGGCCCCGGACGCATGATGCAATCACGTCTGCGCATGCGCGCAGGCATTCAGTTTGGAACGCGCATCCATAGTGGTGTGCGTTCCAGTTGAATAGCGCTGCTGCAGACGGTAGCGCGACTTCTCAACGGAGAAATTTATCGGAAATATGTATTTTCCGATGGTTTTAGGCGACCCCTGTGTTTTGGTCGTTTGACCCCCGCCGAGGTCGCGACCCACAGGTTGAGAACCGCTGGTTTAGAGGCACTTTTCTAGTATTGTAAACACTAGCATAGATTTTGCTGTCTACATTTGATGTAGTCACTTCATTTTAAATAGGAAAATATATGTGTGTGTTCAACAGATAGCTCAGAGCAGCAAAATAGAACATAGGTAACTTGTGGAGGAATAGGACAGGATGGGGTACAGCACAGTGGAGAATGGGTAATAAAGTATTGTAGAGAGGAAGACAATAATGGGTACAAGAATTAAATGATTAAATGTACAACAATGAGAGATATAAGTTCATGGTCATATTAAAGATCTGCTGACGTAAATGTACTTTTAGGTGTGCTTTCGCATGTGAACTGAAGTTCATACCGGAGTGAGTGTTTTACTTAAAAACACAAAAATAAAACATTTCTGTTTTAATATTTCCTAAAAATCACCTACTGTACCCCTGTGATGGAGCATTTTTACAGGCGATGTACATCATTTTTCCAATGAGGTATGGATATTTTTTTTTGTTTTTTGTCTGAAAACTTCAGCACCCTATGGGGTATGCAGAACAATTTGGCAAAATCTTTAGCATAGCATATTGGATGCTGTTTTTTTAATTTGAAAAAGTATGTGCCACACCTGTAAAAATGCCCCATCACAGGGGTAGGTGATGCTTTGGAAAACAAAATAGAACAAACATTTTTTACAGGTTTTTTTTTTTATGTGTTCAATTTAAAAAGCTGACAACTTTACTTAACCCCCAATGTGCAGTGTGGCAAAGAAAGGGCAGCATGGAGAGATTATTTCTTCTCATCTAGGGTTTCAGACAGGAAGTTCATCTAAATACAAGCTACTTTTTTTGGCCTGCTTGGTGGTAAAGCTGCTCCATTACTTTCTAATCCTGTGACTTGGAACATGTATGAAAAATATAAGCGCACCATTGCAGCTTAGCACAATATCTTGACACAAACCCTTGACAAGGCAAACTTAAAATAGAAAACCTCAGATGACCATTTCTGAGTCAAATTATCATGTTTATGGTAATTTCCCCTCATGCATCTTGGGATAGATCTAGCCAAAAGTAAATGTAAGAGGGAACATATTTGAATTCATATGAGTTTACAGTTGAGTTATATAGATATATTTAAAAAAAAATATGTTTATTTCACTTAAATACTAACTATATTAAACAATAATAATAATGATCATTCAGAAGGGTTCACTATGAAACCTGCCACCCGCACAAAAGTTCTTTAACTAGGGTAACAGCTGCTTAGATCACTGGCCTTTATGTCCTCCTGGCAAAAATGCCCAATGAAAATTCATACACACATTTTACAGGCTGTGTGCATGAAGGTGTTAAAATACAGTACAGCATTAACTGCAGAGTTTTACAGAAAATACGTTGATAGAAAAGGGACAGATGATTTACACAAAGCAAGGCTGTGCCCCACTTCTGTACCTTTAAGCAATACATTACCTACATTTATTGCTAGAGGAAAAACATTTAATCTTGGCTATTTATAGCAATATATTAAGTGAAACCAAAATTAGTACAAAATACATATTGTAAATTATTCCTTAATTACATTAAGGTAAGAAATAAACAATACAAGATTTGGGAACCATCAATTATCATGTGGCATCCAAACTTCGGTCAGATACAGGACAATAAATTCTAGGTGTTCACATAACCGTGTCATCATAATGTATTATAATATCTAAATAAAAGGAGTCTGGTCTATATCTCAGGGCAAGAATAGAGAAAAATAAAGAAAACATAAAGGAGGAACTATGTAACTTAAGTTCACAAATCTGTGATACTGTCCTGGAAATCGTTTTTTACCTTGATTCTTGTATCCTGGAGGCAACTGTGGCCTAAGGGTTAAGACACATTTATTGTTGGTTTGGGTATGAGAATACGTTTAACTTTACACTCACTGCAAAACATTAAACATAAGTAGGCCATACAAAGTGAAGATCAAGTGCAAACTTTCTGAAAAGAAAGAAAGTAGAGCCAGACCAAAATTCTTTTTCCAAAGTCACTGTATGGCATAGTTTTTTTTTGTGTGCAAAATATTCAGCCAGCAAGTGAAATGTTGGCTTGCGGTGTGAAGATTTTGCACACAAAAACATTTCTAGGGAATACAGAAACTTTTGAGAAAGAGTTTTGGTGTCAGGAATAAGTATAAATGGAACTTGCAATATTGGTCAGTCACCTGCTGGTGGTGTTATTTTACCACTTGGTTTGTTTGTATTTCTGAGCAGTCACCAGCAGGTGGCTCTGCCTGGCTGCATGGCCTGGCCTAACAAGCAGCAGCTGATCCAATTAGTTTGGGCTTGGGCCTTTCAGACCTTGCCTGAGTATTGAGACAAATTAAGTTAAAGGTTGCTGCTCTGCTCTTCTGTCTGGCCATCATTCCTGCTATTTGTGTATGCCATGCTCCCGCCATCTTGCACCAACTATCCGCATCTCCCTGCTGGTAATCCTGCTCCTTCTGCTTCAATCCTGGTTCCAGTTCTCTGCCCACCTTATGCCATCCTGCAGTTCTGGTATTCCTTTCTGTCTCATTCGGCACTGTTGGCATCGTGAGGCCCTGCATCATAGTGTATTATAGTGTACATTGTTTGTGTTAGATGTTGTATAGGATTAGTTTGTTTGTTATTGTGGTATGGTTGCTGCATCTTGGGAATTTGTTATATTGTTCCACTTGGTTGTTGTTGTTTGCCAAGGTGTTTATATTACATAGTAAATCCAGTACTTGTGGAGTCTTTAAATCTGGTCTCACCCGGCTAGGTGAGAGTGATGTATTGGTGTACTGGCAATACTGTTCGTTTTTTTGATTACTGCGGTGCTCCATGAGCCCTGCACCCATATATGATATAAGCGAATAGATACTTGCCAATGTGCAGTGGTGTATCCTCTTTGAACTTACAGGTTCTGACACACAAACCGATTTAAATCTGGTCAATGCCTCTTATAGATTTTAATACCCCACATAATCAACTAGCATCTGCCATAGGGAAGAGCTGATTATTTACTAAGGGAATAGGCTGTTGACTGAACTTCTAGATGACTTGTGGGGGAGATTAAAGGAAGGTTTAGGAGTCTGAGCAATTCACAAGAATATTTCTAATGGGGCTTGAGAACTTGAGAGTCTAGGTAGTATAGGCAATTGTGGGGGAGATATTTGATATTCCCAGGAGAAGGTTGGCATGCCCTACTGCTCCAGGTTTGCTTAATTATGTGAACCAAGATCAAGTAATAGAGACAATGAGGCTGGCTTTCAGACCCCTATTTAGGCTATAGCTATCTTAGCCCACATAAAGGGAAAAGATAGATGGATTGTAGGGAAAATATAGATAAATAGTCATGGATAACTCGCAGACACAAAGGAATTTGGACTAGTAAAAATTTATTTTGAGAGATGACCTTTTAAACTCCCACATAAGAACCTGGGCAGCCAGCTCTTTAATATCTGGATTCTCTAATTGTATACAGAAAAGGCTCTAGTAGCAATAATCAGCACAATCTGATTTCTGTAAAATCAAACCCTGACATGTTTTACCCGGGGGCTCTAAAAATGTGGAAAAATCACTGGAGACTTGCCTCATTCTGTTTCTGTGTCAGAATGTGTCAGAAAGACGGCAATTGACCACAACCCTGGCTGAAGAAACTGTGTGCAGCGTCATCACAAGATACACATCAGACTCATATGACGGAGGACAACCTTCATGAAACCCTTACACCCTGTCAAATGCCTTTTCAGTGTCCATCAAAGAGCGTGAAAAGTATATTATCTAGTCTAGTATAAATCACATGTCAAAGCTTTTATTTTACTTGTCTTTAAAATATGTATACAGCTCTGGCACTCAACTGACACTACAGGTTAGCAGGGTCGAACTAAAGGACTTTTGAGCATGTTGTTCCCCAGTGCTCAGTATACATTATAGATCTGCTTTTATTGTCTTATTTTAAGACTTAATAGGCCTGGTTTTTTTAGCATGTCCTCATAGTTATTTGTAATTTCTTCCAACTTACAAACCAAAACTGTGTTGTATGTACTGCATTTTGCTGTATGTAGCTAGCACTTTTAGCATTTAAAATGTGCCTTTTAGAAAAAAATGGCTTTAGTTACTTACATACACATATAAACGCCATAAAAACCATTGCAGCTAACTTGAACAGAAATTATATAATCACCAACTCCATAAATAAAACCGAGAGCAATTATGTTATTCATTTCTAACCTCTAAATGTTGCTGATTAATCTAAATAATTGTTATTTTGCAGGCAAAAAGCCATAGCCCTATTTTGGTATTGTTATACACAAATATGCACAAACACGAAATGTTGCTTGGCTCATGAAAATAATTATAATTCACAAACTATTCTTTCTGTTCCATAATATATAAATGGCACGTTACTACTTGTAAAACAATATTCATTTAGGATGAAAACCTTTACTTTTCAGCAAATGCAGCTTCTAACTTTAATACAATATTTTGTTATATACTATTGGAACAAAACATGCAATAATTTGACTCAGCCGGTGGCCTAAAAGCCACTTCCAATTGTATGCTGGCACCCCAGAAAGTCACATCTTTAAAAATAAAAATGCTTTATAGTTTCCAGTGTAAAAAGAATAAATGACTTTCCATTCATGAGCATTAATGAAAGCTGAACTTGCAATAAATAATGCTTGCTGTGTTACTGCCTGTAGTATGTATTAAATGTTCACCAAAAGGGGTTTTATAAAGATTACAGTTCTGTTAATCTGGAAAAAGCTATGCACATTTACACATGTATTTACATAGTTAATCACAGTTTGTATGCTGGAGTTATGGATTATAGGGCTATTTAGTGAGTGAAAAAATATATGTTTTACTGGCTACCTAACAACCACCAGTTCCATATCATACATTTTATAGACCAGCGTATATTTCTTTGTATTTATTTTAGACAATAATCAGTTCTGAGGATTAATAGCTCTGTGGGTGAAAAAAAACATATATAAATAGAAAAAAGAAGGTAAAATGTACTAATGTTAACCACAAGAAGTGCTGTTTATTCATGAAATCACAGATTTATGTATTCAGAAACAAATGAAGACTACAATTAGTCGTGTAATGGTGAAGAAGCAACAATAGTTGGCTGTTGAATGGTCAGCCAGCTTGTATGCACACATAAAATACCATTTTTTTGAGCAATGAAGTAAATGTGAGAATACAAGGATATGCAAGGATACTGACCTTTATAGGAAATAGTCTGGCTAATGGTGTGCAGGATCAAAAAGTGTTCAGATCTATTGCTCAAAGGTAGTCCTGTGGCATGTGTGCCTTATAATGTTGACGTGATGATGGGGCTGAAAGAGGAGTAGCAGTCTTCTCAACATTGGGCCATAGCACTCATATGCTTTGTTTTTTTACATATTTACATTTCTGCTCCCCTTTTGGTCATCAAATGGTTTCAGTTGATCTTTCTTTCCTGAAAATATATTAATATTAATATATAAATATTTATATATATTTATATATATATATATATTATATATTATACACATCACTTTTTGATAGCTGGTGCAAACGGAGTCATCTACCTCATGCAACAATACTGCAACTGCAGTAACATAACATAGAGGTAAAACAACGGTGGTGATTTAATAATAGTAGAAGAGATGTCCAATGCAGGGGCTTAGGGAGGGGGACAGATGGGGCAAGGGCCCCCGGGTCAAGGGTTTTGGAGGGGAGACCAATTAAGGCTGGGTTTAAGAACTGGCTGAAAACTCTCTGTGGCAGTGGAAAGGAGGGGCCCAGGACAGCGACTTATTAGTTCTTTATTTATGGCAGAGCAGCAATCAGTTGGCTCTTTTTACATCTGGCATTTACAGAGCAGTCCTTCTAACTCTCCCCTCTGCCTGTCACATGACATGCGTGTCATTACCAAGCTCCCAAGAGGGGAAGAGGGCCAAACGTGCTGTGAGTATGTTACTGGGCACATAATCTGTCTGGCTCCGCCATCAATCATTTAGTAAAATGTTCTCAGCCCTTCCCACCCCTCCTCCCAGAGAGACTCTGTTTCATGTGTACAGTATGTGTGTCCCAGAGTGGAACAGTGAAATAGCTTTCTCTCCCTATACAGTACACTGTCCTCATACTGCTCTGACAGTGTTCTATGAACCTTTTTGGATCTGGAGATAAACACTTATAATGAATCTTTGATTTTTGTTTAGTTAAAACAGATGACAACCATGGTAACCAAGCCCTAGAATCTAAAATAGAATCCATTTAACAGTTTCTCATTTCCTGTTTTGGGAAACCCCACTGTTATCCCCTATACTTGCCTCGGGTTTCCGATCCTCCAGCGCATGATTTTCAGCAGGATTCCCACTACACCTCTCGCTGATGCATGCACCCACCACCAGCTTATCTGAATCACTTTAAATATTTTAATTTGTTATTTTTAATGATCGCTTTACCTTTCCAGGAGACCTAAAGTAGAAAATCATGTTACACTACCCTATAATCATCAAACAATTGACCCTGCAGGTTTAGAGGCTGATTTGAGTTCTAGCAATCCTGCATGGTGCCCTAGGGCATCTAGCAACCATGGGGATGTGGGTAATCGGATCCATGGGGTGCCTTACCAGCTCAAAAGTACAGTTGAAGGTTAAATAAAGACACAACTAATTTTTCAAATATTCTAATAAACTTAATTAATTAAAGTTAATTAACTGAAACTTACCATGGGGAAGTTCCTAGAGAGGCTCTGCCTCTCTGTATAAAAGGCCACTCCCCCTTCCTCACACACAGTCCCTGGCTCATAATCAAGATGAAACTCATGCTGAAGAGCATAAGGGCTGGTATACCGGCAAGGTCAGGGGCTTCCTCTGTCCTGGGTTACCAGCCCCTATGCCTGGTGCCTGAGCCATTTGGCTCTTAGGTGGGGGAGAACTTTTAAATATACATTTTAGTAACATAGTGAAAATAAAATGTTGGCTTCCATTTTCATTGATTAAACTATGCCAGCAATTGCAGCATTGCTTTTATCAGTGATAAAAACAAGCCAGTCCTGTTTTAAGCATGAGTAAATTAACGGCTCATAAAAACCAATTTAATCCCAAAACAATGCTCACCCCCAAAAAAGGTTTGCTGAAATGGGAGAAAGTGGAAAATGCGAGTAAACATTTTAGGTGCATGATGCTGAATTGACATATTGTGGACCTACACCCTTTCAAGGTGGGAGGAGTCTGCTTTCACTGTGCAGAGCATCCCAAAAACCGATGGCCTGAAAGCTAGAGAGACCCTATCCTGAACAGGGGTTTGGTCCACTTTAGAGTGGTCCAAAAACATTTACAAATAACTGGGATGTCCCTCACAGCTATTCCCCCTCTTAGGGCATCCTATTCTTTGAATGCCTCTGGGTTTGTGAGGGAAGTGGCGCAGTAAATGCAGTTAAAGGTATTTAATTTTGTCAGGTTTTTGGTGTTTTGCCTTATCGTTTACCTCTTTTGGAATGTAAAATATAAGGCCACTGCTCTGTACACCAGACACACCACATTGGTGTAAGATTGCTTACATAAACACATGTTGTTAGTATTCTTTATATATTGTAGGGATCTTCCTGGGGGATGGTGTGTTTGGACACAGTTCACGGCAGACTCAGACGTTATAAAAGCAGATCTTGGCGTTTATTCATAGCATAAACAGTCCAGCAAACAAAACATACAGCAACCACGTGCTTCTTTTGTGTCCAAACAAAATAAAAGACCTAGCCCGTCCGGGCGCTTACTAACAGGTTCTTCTCACCTATCTGGCAGTTTCAAAACACAGCGTTAGCCTGGATATCGCAGGGTGAGTTTTTAGCTCCAGCAGTGGCTGCGTTCGCAGCTTCCTTCAAACACACACACAGGCTGTTCATTCCTGGCTGAGAGCAATAGCCTGCAGTCTCTGCAGAGCTTTTACCTCCCAGGCTAATTAGGATCAGAGCTCACCTGATTCAAAACCCAAACTGGATCGGGGAGGTGTGGAATGACAGGTCCCTCTACCAAACCTACCTGCCATTCCATATAAATCCAGGCCCGGCAAAATTAAACAACACCTCAGCAGCATATCACTGCTGGGAAACAAATCAATCCTGGACTTACCATCTCACCCAGCGTAGTAACCTAGGTGAAATGTACACCCCCTCGATCACTTCTCCAGTGACATGTCTACATATCCCCCCCCTCTTCTTCAGACCGGAGGGCTGAGCATTTTGTCCCCACAGACAATGTACCCTTGACAATGCGTCAGCATTTGCCTGTAATTTCCCTGGCCTGTGTTCCACAGTGAAATTAAAGTTTTGTAGGGACAGAAACCATCTAGTCACTCTTGCGTTTCTCTCCTTGTTTAACTTCATCCATGTTAGGGGGGCATGGTCTGTCACTAACTTGAATTTCCTGCCTAGCAAGTAATATTTTAGGGATTCGAGGGCCCACTTCACCGCCAAACATTCTCGCTCCACAATGGCATAATTTTTCTCGGCCGGGGTTAGCTTCCTACTCAAGTACATCACCGGATGCTCCTCACCATTTACTACTTGTGAGAGTACTGCACCTAAGCCTGTGTTAGAAGCATCTGTCTGGACCAGAAATTCTCGCCTGAAATCGGGGGTAACTAACACAGGTTGTTGGCACAAGGCAGATTTAAGGCTTTGGAAAGCCTTCTCGGCCTCTGGAGTCCACGTGATCATTGCTCTCTTTTCGCCCTTTGTCAAGTCAGTTAGGGGAGCAGCAACTGAGGCAAAGTTCGGCACAAATCTACGGTAATAGCCTGTAATACCAAGGAAAGCTCTAACCTGTTTCTTTGTCAGGGGTCTAGGCCAATTCTGTATTGCCTCAATTTTATTTAGCTGTGGCTTAATCAACCCTCTTCCAATAATGTAGCCCAGATACTTGGCCTCTTCTAGGGCTATTGCACACTTCTCGGCATTTATGGTCAACCCTGCATCACTTATGGTATCCAATACGGCCTGTACCTTACAGAGGTGACTTTCCCAATCAGGGCTAAAAATGACCACATCATCGAGGTAGGCAGCTGAGTAATCACCATGTGGTCGCAAAATCAAGTCCATCAACCTCTGGAAAGTCGCAGGAGCTCCATGTAACCCGAACGGCATCACTACATACTGGAATAGCCCATCAGGGGTGGAGAATGCAGTTTTCTCTTTAGCCTCATCAGTAAGTGGAATCTGCCAGTAGCCCTTTGTGAGATCGAGGGTGGTTATGTACCTGGCATTACCCAACTTCTCAATCAACTCATCTACCCTGGGCATAGGATAGGCATCGAATTTTGAGATCTCATTCAACTTTCTGAAATCGTTACAGAACCTCCAAGTTCCGTTAGGCTTTGGGATTAATACAATCGGGCTGGACCATTCACTCTGTGACACCTCAATTACTCCCAGTTCAAGCATACGTTTTACCTCGGCAGATACGGCTTTCCTACGGGCTTCCGGGATCCTATAGGGCTTGAGGTTTACTCTGCTTCTAGGCTCAGTTTCAATGTGATGATAGATGAGGTGTGTACGCCCTGGAAGGTCAGAAAACTTGTCTTTGTTTTTCTGTAAAAAACTCCTGAGCCTCCTGTTTCTGTGACACTGATAGGGTATCACCAACCTTGACTGGAGGGATTGGTTGTGACAAATTATTAACAGTATTTGTCGCCCCCAAGGATTCCCTGTCTTTCCAGGGCTTAATCAAGTTTATGTGGTAAACTTGGAAAGGCTTCCTTCTACCTGGTTGGTGCACCTTGTAGTTCACCTCACTGACCTTTTCAACAATTTCATAGGGACCTTGCCACTTCGCCAGGAATTTACTCTCAACAGTGGGAACTAGTATAAGGACCCTATCGCCTGGGTTAAATGTCCTGATTCTTGCAGACCGGTTGTAAATTCTACTTTGGGCCTCTTGCGCCCTCTGGAGGTGTTCCCTTACTAGGGGCATTACAGCGGCTATACGGTCCTGCATTTGTGCTACATGTTCAATAACGCTCTTGTATGGGGTGGACTCGCTCTCCCATGTCTCTTTTGCAATGTCCAGTAGACCCCTAGGGTGACGGCCATAGACCAACTCGAATGGTGAGAACCCTGTGGACGCTTGGGGCACTTCCCTAATAGCAAACATGAGGTAGGGTAACAAATTATCCCAGTCACGGCCATCTTTTTCCACCACTTTTTTCAACATATGTTTCAAAGTTTTGTTAAATCTCTCCACCAATCCGTCCGTCTGGGGGTGGTATACAGAGGTACGGATGGGTGAGATTTTAAATAGTTTGCATAACTCCTTCATCACCTTTGACATAAAGGGTGTACCTTGGTCAGCCAGGATTTCTTTGGGGATTCCAGTCCTAGAGAACATATAAAACAACTCACGTGCAATTGTTTTAGATGCGGTGTTTCTTAAGGGCACAGCTTCAGGATAGCGGGTCGCATAATCCATGACCACCAGAATATACTGGTGTCCTCTAGCGGATTTTACAATGGGACCCACTAAATCCATGGCTATACGCTCAAAAGGCACCTCTATAATCGGGAGCGAAACCAAAGGACTGCGAAAATGTGACACTGGGGCACTAAGCTGACATGTGGGGCACGACTCGCAGTGCTTTTTAATATCACCATATATCGCCGGCCAGTAGAACCTCTGGAGAACCCTCTCCTGCGTTTTGTCAGTCCCCAAGTGTCCCCCAAGAACATGGTTATGTGCCATGTCAAGCACCTGACGCCGGTACGGCTTAGGCACCAGAAGCTGTTCCACAATCTCATCCTTAATCTTAGTGACTCTATAGAAAAGATCATTAGTCACAGAAAAATGTGGAAATCTTTTCTCAGCATCTGGTTCCTGAGGTACCCCATTCATGACAGCAACCTGCTCTCTCGCATTTTTGAGAGTGGGGTCCTGTAAATGTGCAGTCCCAAAATTATCCCTAGACACCTCTAAGTCTGGTAAATTTTGCTCAGTGGGAGGAGCCTCCTCCTCTCCAGCCAGGACCTGCAAAGGAAAACAATCATTTTCATCCTGCACACTTTTATCACTTAGAGGGGGTAATGCAACAACCTTAGGAGTATCCTCACTCCTTTCGGGGGATTTTCTTTTTCCCCAGAGAGCCCAGAATAATGGAAAATCGCGCCCCAATATTACGTTATGCATGAGGTTTTTAACCACACCCACTTCATATTGTACGGTGCCTTGTTCAGTCCCGACTTCAGCCAGCACTATAGGGTACACTTTTGTATCCCCATGTATACAAACAACACTCATATGCTTTTTACACTCAAAGTCCCCAGCCACCAGGCTGGCATGCACCAAGGTTACGAGGCTTCCTGAGTCCAGCAACGCCTTAACAGGAAAATCATTAATTGTAACGTTGCAGATTTGCGGTTCAGTCTCTAGTCCAGGAACTGCAACACAAGATGGTTCCGCAAATAGCGACTGACGTCGATTAGCCTCACATTCCATGGGCTCAGTGGTAAGAGGGCAATGGGCAGACACGTGTCCCGTCTCATGGCATCTCCAGCACCGGATAGAGCCTGGTCTCCTTGGCAAGGAGTCCTTTTTGGGGCCACTTAGCCACCCGGGACCATCCCCAGTCTTTTGCCCCTGAGACACCACTTGAGCCCTTTTTCCTCCCTCAGCACCCCTCCACACTCCCCCAATAGATGGAAGTCTCTTACCAGCTGATGGCATAGATCTGGCACTCCGGGGAGGTGAGGAGGCTGCAGAAACATCACGGAGGTAGTCCTCAGTCGCCTGGAACCTCTCCACAAGGTTGACAAGTTCGTTTGCATTCTTAGGGTCACCTTGTCCCACCCAGCGTTGCAGGTCAGCAGGAAGTGCTCGGTGGTAGCGATCCATCACAACCCTCTCTAGGATCTGTGCAGGAGTAGAAGTGTCTGGCTCCAACCACTTTCTCGCCAAATGGATCAGGTCATACATCTGGGACCTCGCCGATTTGTCCAAACTGTAGCTCCAGTTGCGTACCCTCCTGGCACGGACCGCAGTAGTAACGCCTAGTCGGGCAAGTATCTCCGCTTTTAGCCGAGTATAGTCCTTAACCTCTTGCTCACTGAGGTCATAGTAGGCCTTTTGAGGTTCTCCTGTTAAATAGGGCGCAATTACCTCTGCCCACTCAGCGACGGGTAACTTCTCTCGCTCAGCCGCACGCTCAAACCCGGTTAGGAAGGCCTCAACATCATCCTCAGCAGTCATCTTTTGCAGCGCTCGCTGCACAGCTCTTCTCACATCAAAAGTCTCTGGAGCGGCTCGCACCACTGTTTGGGGGTTAGCAACCACAGGCGCCTCTTGTTTTGCAATCAGGTGTTCAATAAGTTGTCTATTGGCCTCTATCTGAACCTGTTGCTGTTGCAAACTCACTTGCATAAACTGCTTCAGCATCTCCTCCATGTTGCCTGACTGTTCTTGGAGTGTAGTTGCAGCTCTCACCCAAGACATAAGCAGCTGTAGCCAAGTCTGTCCACACCGTTGCCCCTAGCAACCGTTTTGCCCGCTCCGCAGCACCAATTGTAGGGATCTTCCCGGGGGATGGTGTGTTTGGACACAGTTCACGGCAGACTCAGACGTTATAAAAGCAGATCTTGGCGTTTATTCATAGCATAAACAGTCCAGCAAACAAAACATACAGCAACCACGTGCTTCTTTTGTGTCCAAACAAAATAAAAGACCTAGCCCGTCCGGGCGCTTACTAACAGGTTCTTCTCACCTATCTGGCAGTTTCAAAACACAGCGTTAGCCTGGATATCGCAGGGTGAGTTTTTAGCTCCAGCAGTGGCTGCGTTCGCAGCTTCCTTCAAACACACACACAGGCTGTTCATTCCTGGCTGAGAGCAATAGCCTGCAGTCTCTGCAGAGCTTTTACCTCCCAGGCTAATTAGGATCAGAGCTCACCTGATTCAAAACCCAAACTGGATCGGGGAGGTGTGGAATGACAGGTCCCTCTACCAAACCTACCTGCCATTCCATATAAATCCAGGCCCGGCAAAATTAAACAACACCTCAGCAGCATATCACTGCTGGGAAACAAATCAATCCTGGACTTACCATCTCACCCAGCGTAGTAACCTAGGTGAAATGTACACCCCCTCGATCACTTCTCCAGTGACATGTCTACAATATTATATATAGTATATATTCTTTTATAGAAGTGCAGAACCTTGAGAACATCATATATATATATATATATATATATATATATATATATATATAGCACACAATAATGGACACTTTTAAAAATGCCATCAAAAGAGAATTTCCCCTTTTAAACTTTATGGGGGGGGTGCCGTTCTGAATCTTTGCCTCTGATGAGCAGATAAGCTTGGCTACGCCACTGCACCAATGGACCATTTTTGTTTGGAGTTGTAGAGGAACTTTTTGTTAAAGACAACTTAACTCAACACAATGAAAATGGTTGCTGACAAACAAACCATTTATAGGCTTCTTTGTTAGATTTGCTATGAGAGCTGTATCACTCTTATATGGCCTATAGTGTGTTTAGACTGGCCGGTCACATAATCCACAAGCCCAGGAACTAAATGTGGAAAAATAGGTGAGTAGTTTGCTGATCTGGGGTGGATGAGGTAGTAAAAGGCAGTAAAATGTAGCTTTTCTATGTCTGTTTCAGATTATCAGATAATGGGAGTGATCCAAATTATTTGTTGAAGCAAGGTTCCTGTGGGTGTGATTTGCGGCCACACCTGTGATGGGGCATTTCTACAGGTGAGCATTTTTTAATTTGAAAAATACCAGAAATATAGGCTATCCAGAAAAAATGGCAAGGGACCTGATGCGCTTCTGCCAGACAATGCCATTTCAGTGCAAATTAGAGTAGTGCAAATATGATTTATACATTTTTCAGAATGTTGCTGTACTGCTAATGATTTAATAAATGTGCTTTTTGTAGTATTGCAACATGCGCAAGTGTGAATTTTATTTTTTTTTATATTTTTACTACTGAAATTTGCACCGATGTGGCACTGTCTGGCAGAAGTTCTTGATAAATCAGACCCAAGGTCTCTCTCTCATCCAAAACACTTCTGTACCTCTCCTATTAAAATGTCCCACCAAACCTTTTGCGTTGAGTAGCAATGCTCACTCAGAAGCAAAAACTCAAAAGCAGGTTGCAAATCACACCCAAATTGACCCCCCACTGTGGCGGGTGCATTTCAGAGTTCTTAAGCAGATATTCCAATTCTACTGCCTGAATCCTTTTCAGTTCAGTCATTTATTAAACCTGATAAATTAGACATTTTTATTTACTGTGGCTTGTTAATTCCAATGTTAGGTATCAGTAGAAAGTGGAGAAATAAGGCATTTTCTTTCAGGTTTCAAGAAAATGTAGTACACTTTGTCCTAACATGTGTCAGCTATGGATGTCTCCTTGCCAATTAACATTCCTTGTGTGTAATATGTATATACGTGGCAGTTTAATAAATTCAGAGAGAGATATTTAACATAATGTTGCCAAAAATGAAGAGTCTAAATGTTGCTCTTTATTACAAATAATGTTTTAGTAGAGTGTATTATTTCTCCATTTGCCAGAAATGCAGTAAAAAGGTTGGTCTGCCAAGGAACATGTGATTGTCATAGAAACAGTATTTTCTTAGCAGGTGATAGCGCCTTCTTTGTAGCAAACAAGTAGAAATTAGTTATCACAGCATGAGCTAAATTGCACAAGAGTTAGTATCACGACTGTTTCACACTCTGCCTGTCGGTTTAATGAAAGGAATCAAAGGAAGTTTTAGCAGAGATGGGATCTAAAAGAAAACATCTATGATGTGTGCAAGTGATGGCAGATATTTTTGGCCTTGGAAAATATGTATAGCCTAGTGCTATAAAGGTGCTTCTGTACTCACTTATATAAGGAGGAAAGGAAATGTATTTATTTTTTTTATTTTTTTTACCTGATCGATATCTTCAGACTGTACAAATTAGCCTTTAAGGTCATTTTGATCAAAAAGTTTAAAACAGTCATGTTACTTCAGAAAATCATAGAAAATGCATTTAGCTGTAGATTCTAAAATAATATGGTGTACATCACTTGCATATGTATCACATGGAATCTTTAAAATAATTAGATGTGAACTGGTGGCCTAATAAAAGGACAGTTTTTACACCAACATCTCCACTATTGGGAGGTGAGCCCTAACTCTAAAAGCCCATATTATCACAACACCAACAATATTTATTAATATAAATTTCAAGGCTTTTCTAAAAATTATGATCACTATATTACTGAAGCCTAATTGAACTCAGTGGAAGCCAATCCTAGTTCTTATTAAACTTTTTTCTTAGGGAAAATATGAGATATTCTGGAAGTTGCCCTAGTGGGTAGTATTAGGTGATTTTCAGTTGATGGGTGGGGTAACCCTAGGTTGGCCAACAAGGAATCCCAAGATATTCCACTTTCAGTGCCTAAAAATAAAAACTATTTGTATTCCTGTACACTCTACTTACTCATATTTATCTAGCAGAGACTAATGTGAGCAGGTGGTGCCCCTTCCCTTTGCCTAAACTAGGATTAATTAGCATTGATTACGTTAAGAATAAAAACCTTGCTAATTAAAAAAAAAGTTTAGTGTCCCTAGGATGATGGCATCTTGTGTGGCTACTACAAGTGAACACCCCACAGGCCGGCTATGCACATGGCTCTCCATGTGCAAGGTATGGCAAAATTAATCAGAAAGTGTTTTTGAGTAGTTACAGAAAGTCCTTAAACTCCAGCTACTGGTCCATCCTAAACAACTGCCCAAATCTCTGCTGCTAATACAGGCACATCAACTCTAACCCCTATCTTCTGCTCTGAAACTTTATTTCACTCCCCCCATCCAGGACTTATCATGTGCCTTCCATCTGCTCTGGAATGTCTTCCCCCACTTTTCCACTTCCCAACCCTTTTGGTTTCCAAAACTCACTTCTTCAGACAAGCATACAAACTGGTTTATAGACGTTTCATTGTAGTTTCCACCTCTGGTCCCCTTCCCATAACTAACAGGGTGAATGTTGCCAAACTCAATACTAGCCACCTGTGATCTTTGCCCATTTGCTTCTACCTTTTATCCTTTATTTTGTAAGCTTGCAGCTTTCTTGTTTTCGGTTTATTCACTATGTACTTTGTTGTACTGTGTTTGTTTAGCCGATATATTATCTGTTTTACCCTATTCAATTTTACTTCACCGAAGATGAATAAAAAATACAATAATAAAAAGAGTTACCAGTAGTGAGTGCGATAATAAATACAGAGGCTACCTAGCAGATGTTTTGATGGAAATATTCTTTAACTTGGCCTGTATCATTGGTAAATTATTCAGCCCAGTGTTTGAATTGTGGCACATTTTATACTACATCTTTTTTCATGTATTTACCCTGCTGCTATAGCACTTTTTCTAATGACACACTATGCTGATTAAAGGACATGACTTCTAGGGTAGTTTGAGATTATTATGGGATTATGGATGGTTGCTAATTGCCTCCCTCTGATTAACATGGTCCAATAAACAAGGTTGGGAAGATAATTACCTCACTGATTACACATCGAACCTACTCTCTCCAATACTGCCTTGCCCATTATAGCATTCAGTTCACTTTGGGTGTGCTGGTGTGAACTGAATTCTGCTACTCTGTTGCTCACATTAGCCTATTTGACTTTGCCTGAACTTTGTCTGAACCAACCTGATGCCTCAACCTGACTAGTTGCCTGGATACATCCTTTGCTGTGTGATTAGGAGAACTGATCTACAGTGTATGATTTCTGCTTGCCTGTGGACCTGTCTTTATTTTACCTCTTTGGCACCCCCCATTTTCTGGACAGTTTAAATGTTAATTTACTGGCCTGCCCCCACTGTATTTGATCTGATCTTTTATTTTGAAGCCTTAGCTGAACTAAAATCCTAAGGGGCAACCAAGTGCTGGGAAGGCATATGGTGCTTCACTGGGCTAAGTAGGGGCTCAATTATATGCAAAACATGCACTTTTAGAGCTGAACAGCTGAACAGAAACTGGTGATTGGTTGGGTCATCACTGGCCTGATGATTTGTGCAAGCTATCTGGCCTTCTATAATAGACTGCCTACTATTTTGATTAATGCCACTAGCTTGCTACATTTGTACCTACCATAGTAATGCTTATTTTGCAGGTTGATATCTATCACTAACCTTTATTTAGATAGGTATATATATATATTATTTAATATAATATTATATAACATATAACTGAACTTGCATATTTAACATATCATAATTTGCATAGGAAAAATCAAATAATAAAGACAAAAGTGGGAGCTGTGGCACAAATGTGGACAGGTAGCAGTATCCATGTTTTGGAGATTATTTTGCCCCAGTTCCTGTCATGACTACTGTCTAACCAAAGTCCCATTTGTTTACTCCTTATGTAGCTTCAGCTTTGCCCCTCACAGACATTGAAGGCAAGTGACAGGACTACCTACTGTATCTCCATCTACAGAAGTTCTAATAGTTCTATGAATAGAAGAGACAGAGTACTGTAAACAGTAATATACAAGTCCCTGATAGCAAAACTCTCTAAAGCTTTATCATTTGTGGGGGGGAGGATAAGCATGTACAGCTGATCCCATCCCTTTTGACCACAATGCCACCTTGGAATTCCCCCTGGCACCCATCTTTTTCTCTGCCCCCCCCCCCCCCACAAGACACCCTGCATTCCCCCTGGCCCTGATGGCTTAAATTTATTTTGCAAGACTTCCTTCACATCACTTATGCCCTCCACCACAGGTTTCAATATCATTTGAGGTAAACCTGCTGTCACATTACCCCCCAGCTGCCCCCCTTTGCCTCTCTTCCTATTCCATCTAATATACCAGTCCTTTCATCACTGCCTCTCTTGCTTCCTCTAAGGATATTTCATATGTTAGTATCCCAACACTGAACCTAGAGCACTGGCCTTCTTTCACTTCCTTCAGTTACATCCCTGCTTGAATTTAGGGTCTCTTCATATGGTGTCTCCCCTCTGTTCCTATACCCTCCCTTCTTTCTCTGGACTTAGACCCATCCATGTGGCACCTGGATGGGATGGCAGGTCCCCAGCACATCAAGCTCTCTTCCCACTGCTTGGTTTTTCCAGCTACTTGCTCACTTTCTGCCCCTCTCCACATGGCACCCTGGAATTGGATGTGTGGGTATTGACTCCTGAGACTTAATTATATGTTTATCAATTATCCTTACTCAGCCAATGTTGCAGTTGTATTGAAAAATGTTTTTTGTCCCCTACCCGATGTACTGAGCCTTCTTGCCACAACAAATTCCTATGTCATGTATGTTCCTTGCAAAATAAACCTGATTTTGATTCTGATCCCATATATATTTACTGTAAATATGTCACTACTTGTATTTAGTAACTTTTTTCATAATATAAATACACAATTCACAAGGATGAAAAAAGTTGGCATTGTTTGACCTGTATAGAAGGCATACCGCCTGTAGCTTCCATATAGTCATGGCACTCTTTGGTGTGTTCTAACATCCAGAATATTTACAGTATTATCCTCTGTTTAGTGCACTATATACTGATTTTTGTTATGCAGAAAGCTGAATAACTTACACAAGAAATGAATGTTTGGTACATGCAGTATTCCACTGTAAGCATTTATTTTAGTAGATGCTACATTGCTTTGTTGTCCTGAATGGCACCACTGTGTTAGATACTGAATGTTGCTTTCTGTTATTAATGTTGATGGTCCTCCTATAATGCTTGTCGTGCTGCAGATGGTGTAATAAATTGCCAGAGACCTGTTCCTGAGATCTGTGTCATTTGCTTGCAATAGTATAACTTGTGGTAGAGGTAGTTTGCCTTTTTTCAAGATGTATTAGATTTATTAGGCCATTTGTTATGTTCTCTGTTGCAGATGAACATTGCAACAAAGGGCATAATAGTGAAACATAGCCATGGAACTGTGTATACATTAATTATTGATAGCTCATGAATTGGGTCTCCAATATATATAAATTGCACAATCATTAATATAAAAGAGCGTTTCACTGCATTCGTGTATGTGAAAATTTAAATAGCCTACATGTCCCATGGCAGTCCCGTACAAAGGAAATAATCACTCCAATATTTCTTACAAATACATTGAAATGAATGTACAAACATAATTAAAGGCTGTAAAGACCTTCCTATGCATAACGGTACCTATTCTCCATTTTGCAACGGAAATTTTAAAGGGGGCATGTAAATGGATGCAGAATTTAAGACACAAAAGATGCCAGTTTGCTCCAGATGTTACCTGATTGAACCAGTTTGCAGTACAGGGCCTGGCAAAACTGGAATAATCAATCAGACAGATTCCACAACAATGCATAAAAAGTGTGGGACATGGCTCTGCAGATCAAGGTTATGGTTCCTGGTTATTCAGAATCCTGGTGCTTGTATTTTTGATTGCCACTTACAGAACCAAATTGGTTGCAGTTTGAGCATTGAGAGGCTGCCACTACAGATAGAATGTGGCACAATAAGTAATTGTCTCTGGGCTAGCTTTTAGTTTGCAATATTCTAAGGGGTATGTCAATTTTAGGGGGGGGCTATAAGCAGACCTTGAGTCATTCCTGACTTGAGGTCTAGCTTCAAGAGGTTAATGGGGTTATGTCAGTTAAATCCAGACAACAGTATGGCTGGAATGCTGGGAAATTAAGCCTCCTGGGTCCAGCAAGAGGTGGTGTTCCAGCTTTCATTGAATGAAAAAGCAAATGTAAGTGCTGATTATGATTCAGTATCATGTATGCAGATAGGGGAAGAGAGTTTGGGGATTTTTTTTCCAACCATGCAAGGCTGTTGGTCTGGTTTAAGTAGTTTGTCAATTATCTTAAATAAAGGATTATTATGCAGCATCACAAATCCAAGGGCCACACCCACTTTTTTCAGACGAGAAGTTATGAGGTGAAACTGTGAACCTCGATAGCTCAACCATTTCTTCTTCAATTTAAAAGCAGAAAACAGTTTAGGACAGTGCCAAATGTAGCCCAACGCAATGGTGTAACAATGACCTTTGCCTGCTGTAGCACTTAAGCCCTAAACCATAACACAGATGCTCATTTGCATTTCTGTATTTGAATAACAGTTTTATATGTAAATGCTGCTAGTAATTTTATAAGGCTTGAAAATGTAGTCTAATAGTCAGCCTAATACTCCACCGTTTCCCAAACCAGGGTCTGGTGATTCCTTGTTTATTTGCATGCTGCATTGATGGCATGGCATACAGACTGTGGAGGCCCAGGTAAGTATTAAAATTATTGACCTTTTTTAAGCTGCTGCAAGGAGAATAGGAAAGTTTTTATTATTTTTTTATGTTTGCCAAGATTGTATTTTAGGCTTAATGTTTATTATGCTAGCTAAAACTTTTAATAATGTTTTAAGCAATGGAAGTTCCATTTTACTCTGTCAATGATGTGCTGAAGGTTATCCGAGGTTTAATAGGTTTCATATTTAATCCCTGCGCAAGACTTGACTAACTGCCCTGATATTTACTAACTGCACCATTTAGGAACATTTCTGACATCTAATTTTAAATACATCGCTAAGAAATGTTAATCAAAAGGATCAATAGCAGCTAAACATTTGCATGAGATCATTTCTTCGCTGTCACTTGATGTGATAAACTGAACCTTGACATAATCAATAACCAGTGTAAGTTTTGTTAATGCACATTAGAACACCCTGCAAATATTTTAAGTGGCTACTGCCTAGCATATTGCTGATGCAGTATTAAAAATGATATACCTAATTATGCACATATAATTTGTGCTGTACTTGGTAGACAGATCCCCAAGGTAACTTCACAGTTTTGCAGAAAATGCAGTGCGATAGACGGGGATACAATCAACATACGACAATTAATGACTAGCGAACATTGCATTTTATTTTATGTTAAGTGGGGAACAAAATCAGATACATATGCGAAGCAGTAGTTGCCTTTATTTTATTACTTGGTTATTTGGAATTGTTAGCCTAACACTAACAATTTCTTTAAAAAAAATTTAATATTCTATATAATTCTGTCAGTGTGTGATTTACAGAGGCCTTTGAGGCTTTACAGCCAAAATAGAGAGTGAGGATTTCTCTAAAACTGCAGACTTTACTCCCTGTTGGCTCTCAGATTCTTTGCTGACTAAAAGCATTTATAATGTTGCTCTCAGAACTAGCCTCATTTTTTTCCCTCTGAATCCGATTAGAATATAGCTGTTTCCCAAGACCAAAAGCTAATCCAACAACAGTCCTTCATAAAAAAATAATTCCTATGTAATATAACGTTTTGCTGAAGACGTGTGAAAATTAAAGCTTGTTTGCAATATTGATGTATTTAATGCAAACCACAAAACTAGTTTAAAAGGTATCTGTGGGCCTAAGATAAAAAGAACTCTTTAACTCTTCTTCAGTTCAGCTATCTTTCCAGGTACCAATGATGGTCGGACTTTAGGAGCCCTGATTGGACTTAAGGAGCAAGGAGACGTGCACAGGACAGGGGGGCACCTTTAATGAGACCATGGGAGGCAGTCGCCTGGGGCAGCACTGCAGGGGCGGCAGCAATTGATATACTTGTTTTGTTTTTCTGGTTATTTATTATCTTATTAATGGTTCAGCAGACATTGGGGGGGCACCACTGTATGGTTTTTAGAGTCAATCATTTGTGGCTCAGAGGCTGTGACCCTATGGTATGCCCTGGGGGGGCACCATTCTCTAGTTCGCCTCAAGCTAGATTCACCTCTGGCACAGGATGACTAAGGCCTTATCTTCAAGATAGGTATGTTTTATATCACAGGACCTAGAAAATTCTACTGCAAGGGTGTTGAGACTAGTATACTTTTTTTGTTATGCCTACAGAAAACCTATAACATTTGTACAAGTTTGATTGGAATAACCATAATTGCATTATCCATAATTAACATCTTCCTTTTTTTTACGTTGCCGATTATTAATACTAGACAACGCTGTGCTGAACTTGTCAGCAAAGAAGAAAATAAAGGGTTAATGTTGCTCCTAAACCCTGTTTATTTCACTTCTCTTTTCGTACACTACTTGACATCTTAAACTAGGATTTTCAGCCTTCCTCTCAACTTCAGTCTATGTGTCTCCACTAGTAATTCTCTTATTTTCCTGATATCTGAAGACTTCCCTCTCCAATCTTATTTCTTGTATTTGAATACTTGCCTAGGAAGCATGCTTATAGTTCTAGGAGACCCCCTCTTTTCACTCAGTTCTTTCCTCTCTCTTTCCTGACCCTCCCCTCTTTATTCTGCCTATGCTGAAACTGGTCATTTTTAAAAGTTGAAAAAGTTGTATTGCACAATTGTGTAATAATAAAAATCCATATAAACACATTGGTTAATGAGAGGAGGGAGGAGGAGGGGAGAGGAGGGACTACTTATACACACCCAAACTGAATAAAACTCCCACCAAGTTTGTGGTTTACTTTTCCTGGTAGGAATATTTTTATAATTGGCACATTTTTTTGCGATAACTTTTAACTGCTCTTTAAACTGCTGTATTCTCTTACCTTCCTGCCACAACTGAATCCTAGCATGTAATATATGTACTTTGTGAAAAAAATCAAATTCTGATGATGATCTAACAATCTAACAAAAATTAAAACTATGACTGGCTGTCAGGGACATTGCATAATACAAAGCTAAGGGCTTTCTGTGAATGCTTTTGCTGGTTCTTAGTCCAACATGGAAGAGAGAGCCCACTGAACCCAATCACATGACCACGGACCTTTACAGACAATGTATAGATTTTGTGGAACATATTTATGAAGGGAATGAAGGGACTTTATTATTAGCAGCAATTATTTATTATTAATATTTTTTTATTTATTTTAATTGCACATAATATGAGTAGCGGCTGCAAATTTTCAAAAATCAGTTGAATTTATAGAAAACCTATGCCTTTAAATAGCCAATCATTTTTTATCTAATCTTGATGGTTAATTTAAATAATATTACTGACTGTGCTGTTTTATTATGATTGTACAAATGAGGCTAGCATAAGGAACTTATGTTTTCCTTGTGTCAGCTCCTTCTCACACTATCACTGTCTGTTCTTGGGAGTAACAAGGGCAGAAGCAGTCATGACCATGTCACTTGTAACTGATGATCTCTCTCGGCTTAACTTAATAAGGAAAAGTAAAATGAAGTATCATCCATGACAATGTCATAGACCATGGTATGTGGAAATTATGATGAAAAACTGTACTACTGCTTGGCAATCCTTCAGGCTTGAAAGTATCCTTAATTTACCCAGGGAAACTGTGTCATGAAATAGTCTTTTCCTCTTAATGAATTTGGGCTTGGGCTGTACTTAAGGTCACCTTAAGTGCAAGCAGTCTCTGAACACTCTACAGCTTTGCTGCCAGTGAAACCAATATTGTTCTAGATTCGGTATTTCATTATTAAAAAGCTAATTTATTTTTTAGATCATTTTAACATTAGTTTTAGGAGAACTAATAGAGGGGGGTTTATGATTTTCTATGTATGTTTTAATATACATACATTTAGGTAATAGGGCACTGCTTATCCTAGCACACTCTGTTTAACTATTTTAATATTTAGTAAAGGTTAGAAAGCTTGTCACCTTTTTTCAGGTCTCATGTATCTCTGTAATTTTGGAGAGCTGCATCCAATATGAATACATTCTCTAACATTTAGAAAATAATCCAGGCAGGGACAGATTCAGCACTAGGTGCAACAAAATGCACTTTGGAGCAAAAACGTAGCTTCTCACACCCTCCACACACTCCTCCACCCTAAAACCCAGTTGATTGGGGGGGTAATTTGCATTTGATTGTGTACTGAGCTAGAGAAGCACACCACAGGTTAGTAAACATGTCCCAGGTTTTCAGGGGCTTAAATAGCAAGGCCAGCAATTGCCGGGTGGCAATCATGACCCTGCACCCAGGATTGAACACCGATGAACAAATAAAGTGGTGCAGGGAAGTCTTTTGATACTTATGAAATTCACCTACCTGGGTCTGCAATCTGATGATGCCCAAAACTATTGTAAGGTAAGCAAATATAGTGATTTATTTATTTTTTCTCGTAGGGGGAGGACTATTGGGGAGATTGGCTAATTGGTTTCACATGACTGGTGGGTTTTGGTCTGCTTTTTGCTGGCCCAGCCAGGATTAGGAGAACATTTTTAAAATATGTCTCAACGTGCTCTTTTCGAACCAAGTTTTTGAAATCTACACAGATTAGGTTCAACTGACACATTATCAGACATTTCTTATCTTCAGATACCCCTGTATTTAGTGTTTGCATTATTCTGAATTCTTGAACTATGTTGCCCCTTCTGTGTTCCATACAGTTCGCTTTCCTAAATTATGGATATCCATCCGCTTTGTTTGTGACCCAGGCGTGATGAGACAAATTGCATATAAATATGCTGGATAGCAGGAGGAGAGGTCACTTATACAACCGGCATCAAGAAATACCCAGTCAGGCCTATTTTTTATTTTTATTAACGGAACATAGTTGAGCACTGTGGGCAGCCGAGCATGCGCCTCGTGCACAGCTGCCATGGCAACCATCAGCATAGCACCTTCCAGGACATTTAAACCGGAGTGTTCCCCCTGAATTAGAGCTAAGACTAAGGGGTTTATAACCCCTGAAACGCGTCACCTTAACACATCTTTTTACTGAGCACGTATGATTTTAATCTACTTAGTAAATGTTATGTTTTAGGGGCACTGGTGAGCTGGACATTAACCACAGAAAGGGAAAATAGGGTGAGAGGTCACCCCGATACACTAAACCTCTCACCCCTGGATTTTACTCCTACCAGAAGAAGAAAACTACAAGCTTGGCAGGAGTTTAATGAGTTCAGTTTAGAAGTCATTAGCCAACGTGTTTATATGGGTTTTTAATATTACACAATTTAGTGATAGTACGCCTTTGATTGTTGCAAGCTCTACTTTTTGTGTCCAGCTTATCATCCCATGTAAAAAGCTCAACACACGTTAAATAATCCATGGGGTGTAGTTATTTCACAAATTGTCAAAAATGCCTAATTGGAAAACCTCTACAACTCACCTGGAGAGTCTCTATGCCTCAATACCAAGTACCTGCAAGAAAATGCTGAATACTAGTCAAATAAGACCGAAAGCATACCACATTCAATAAATAACCCCCTTTTTATGTCAGTTCAATGATTTTCAAGAGTTCCCCAAATCTAGCTTTATGAAAATCTTTATATACAGTATATTAAAATGTAAAATACACAAACGCAGCTTAAAAAATGTTATATAAAAGTAAACAAAAGTATACTTTTTTATTTACAAAGCTAAATGTCTGTGTGCAAACATGTTTACTCCCTTGGTGACTAATGAAACTGGTCAACTGAAAATTTATAATAGTCTTGAATAATCTCAGCAAGCCTGAGAGAGCATATTTAATACATTTATGAAATTCTGATAAAAATAATGATCGAAATATTGCATTTTGAATATAGGGATAGCAAAAAGTTTTAAAGAAGCTGTTGAACTATAACAGCTAATATCACATATTGTGATGTCTTTAGCATTCAAAAAATGGTATTCAAAAAATTGAAAGGATGACTACACTGGCTTTGTGCGGCAGGAGTTGAAGAAATTACAAGATCAATAGATGGTGCATGACATTGTAGAACACCGAACATAGGAAAAGGAAGACATAGCTGGGTAAATAACATGCTAAACATATTTCTATGTAGAATATGCCTATATTATTTAAAAATAGAGATCAATTAGGGCACTTGGCTTTAAGTAAAAGAGAGGTAGAGCTTGAGGGTTATCATCCAGCCAAAGACTGTCAATCAACATTACATTGTCTACTTCAATTGAAAAATGTAAACCAGAAGAAGGCCAGAGACCGCACTCACCAACTATTATAATGGGTGTGCACAATCTAGGGGTGGAGGCACAATTGTGCACTACTATACACCACACAGAACAAGGAGTCCCAAACTCCCCAATCCACTCCCTATAGTGAATGGCACCACTCTAAATGATTAATCAATATCTGTTACTTTATTTAAATGAATCCACTATGTACATACATAATATTAAAAGTATGTTTTTACTGACCCTGGAGAAGTGACGCGAGGAGTCACGCAACGCGTCGGTCCCGGGTGAGGCGGGGGTGGTTTTGGCCGGTCATGCAAGTTACTGTGTTATGTTACATCCATGTTTGCCTGATTCCTCCCTACGGCTGTCCTTGAATTTGTTTGTGAATAGTTAGGTTTTGAACTAATAGCACTTGGCACTTTATATGAGTAGATATATTATTGGTTTTGCACAAATTTTTGTATATGAATATAATTTATTGTATATTGGACACTTATGTATAAACGGCCGTTGAAGGACAGAGCAGCATCTATATTATAGGATCCTTTAATCATTCAGCCATAGGAGTGGGGTTATCAGGATACTCTGTGTAGAGTGCCTGTTTCCCCCTTCCCCCCCCCCCATGCATTTTGGTTCTCCTTGATTGTCTTTTTCCCCTTATGTGTAGGGGATTGTGTGTAAATTGTGTGTAGATATATGTATTTTAACCAATGTTTTTTAATATTATGTATGTACATAGTGGATTCATTTAAATAAAGTAACAGATATTGATTAATCATTTAGAGTGGTGCCATTCACTATAGGGGGTCAATTGAAAAATGCACAGTAAGGGGGAAAGCCCTTATGTATGATATATGGCCGTGCAACAACTAGGACTGGGCACTGCTAGCCAGGGGAAGATTGGTCACCTGGAGATTGGTTCTTTTCTTTCTGACATTCATTCTATTTCTTCTTTCTTTCTTATTCTTCCTGTTATAACTTCTATCCTTTCTGTCATTTCTTGTATTTTTTCTTTCTGATGTTCTTTGTCATTCCCTCTATTCTTTCTTTCTTCTTTTCCTTATTTTTTTAACTTTCTTGTCTGTCAATTTCTTCTAATTTATTCTTTTTGACTTTCTATGTCATTCCTTCTATTTTATCTTTTGGGTATTCCATCTATTCTCTCTTACCTTCAACCCTTCATAGTTAAGTTCAAGTTAGAACATTCAATCATAGAGCATACTATAAGTTAATATAAAAGCATACTAACAAAAATGGGGCTCAAGTTTGGCACCCATTAAAAAACATATTCAAATAACAATAAACTATACAATGGCAAAAGGCAAAAGGGAGGAAAGGGATTGAAACCCAAATGTATGTTTAATAAACCATACCAATATTTTGTACAATATGCACAACAGCACAAAACAAAGTGCCCTGATGAAGTAATGCAATGAAATGCACCAGAACAATGAATTAATTAATCCACACAATCTCCCTTTTATGCCAAATATAGAAAAAATTAAGGTCACTCAGAGACAGGAATTTCTATTGATCTTTATCCCCTACCCTTATACCCCCTTCCCTTGTCAATGTACAGTATATGATATAATTATATATCCCATTTTTGTTATACATTTGTAAAAGTAAAAGTATGCTTTTATGTTAATTTTACATTTTACCATGCTTGAGGGTTAGGCAACGCTATCACTGCCCAAGTTCCTTTTTACATGTTATAGATACAGCATGATCCCAATAAACATGTGGAAACATTAATAACATTTTTGGTACTCCATCAACATTACTTCTATTTACAATTGTTCTCTAATTTATTTTAAACTTGCATGCCTAATAAAAACAGTGAATGAAAAAAAAATATATGTTAATATATATATATATAAAAAAAAAAAAAAAAAAATATATATATATATATATATATATATTATAACATGCACCTATGTGATTATAACATACATTCGTCACTTGTCTATTGAATCACACTGACATTTTATGTATTCGTTTTACTTGCTTTGTTCCTGATTTTTACTAGCCCTCCTGGCCCTCCTGCTGGCATCTGGAAATATAAGACCCTTCTATGCATTTCCTGAAATTTCCTGATATGCAAATCGCTTTTGAATCCATATGATTTGTACATTTCATCTTAATTGGATGAACAATTAATATGATAATGCAGTTTTCTACATGAAAGAAGGAAGGCTTAATTGACTGTTCTTTTAAATTGTACTTATGGCAGAAAGCCCAGTCATTTAGTATAAAATAGTCATCAGTAAAACCGCAATACCTGGGTTATTTCAAGAAAGTTAGACATATTTATGTTCTTTTGGCCTACCCATGAAACCTATAAATAGTTGTACTTAAATACCTTTTCTTCATCCTTATGACTGAGATGATGCTCCAGACTTTTTATTCTGTTTCTTAAGCAGAGTGATATTTCATGCTGTGAATCAAGCATATATACTAGCAAGACATTCATGTTTACTGAATATTAGAGAAAAAAAGGGGAAAGTCAAAAAGGCAATAGATAAAAAGATTATCTAGAATATCAATACATGTATAGTAAGGCCCATATTTAAGAAGGGATAGCGTCAGGTAGCACCTGGTTAATGAGAGGTAGCGACAGATAGCGATTGGTCAATGCCGGACACGGCACGCAATTACACATTTATCAAGCAGAATCTGTTTAGCGACTGGGATAGCGCCATGTAGCGTCTGATTCATCATTTTCACTGCCTCAGCGAACAGCGCCAGCGTTCAGCCTTGCACAGCGCCAGGTATGACCTCTCGCTACCTATAGCTCTCCCATACATTTCAATGGACGACCCTTTTCTTCTCTTTAAACGGGTTTTTTTTTTTTTTTTTTTTTCAGAAAAATAACAAATAATTCTGTGACCTCTTCTGGCATTGAAATAGCATTTTTTCATAATTTTTTCATTTTTTAAATATTTCCTCAGAAATGACATTACAGGGCTGCCATTAAAGTGTTCATGTTTCATTGTTGTTACAATGTAATTCCATATGTTTTCGCTTTGTTACTAGTTGATAGATGCTTGAAAACAGACTTTAAACACACCGCTGACCTGCGCTCTGGGCTTCAAACAAGTATTTTTCAGCGCCAGAGATTTGTGAGGCTGTTTTTTTGCTGAATATGGTGTGAGTCGGTCGCTATGAGCAGTCGCTACCATGCGCTCCCATACAGCGCTGTACTGGTCAAATAGCGACTCCTCACAATGTATTCAACATAACTGAACAGCGACTGAGTCGCTATAAAGTAGCGACCCACTGCCGAGCACAGTGACTACTAGCGGGCGCTCTGAAAATGCCTGCTACAGACGCTCATCTGTCGCTACCTGCCGCTAATAATGAATCAGCCTGTAAGAAAAAAGCCTTAAAAAATCCCTAAAACATATTATAGGGCTATGAGGACAATAAAATACATGTAATCTAATGTATACATTGATACATCTTAATTTAATCCAAATTATTAAACTCTCCTGTATTAAATGCAAAAAGCAATAATCCAAAAAACAGGTAAATTGTAATAATAAGTGTAAGGTGTAAGCAGAGTTATATAAATCTGGTGTAAGTGGGTCACAAATCAATCAGTACGAACATGTATAAATGTAAAAGACAATAGCTGCTATAGAATAAAGTACAAAAGTGCCATCTTAAATAATCATATAAATTACTATATGATGAAACTACAACTAATGCTTATTGTTAAAGTGCTAAATGCATATAAAGGTTGCCAATTAATTCAAATACCAATGAAGTGTACAAAAATGCAAGTTAAATAATACATAATAAATAAATTAACAGGAAAGCCAGAGTTGCCATACATTTTTAAACCAAAATAATTAGACCCCCAGCATTCAAAGATACAATGCTGATATTGCTTAGCTTACTATGCCATATGTTTAGTTACTATGAGTATAGTTACTGTATGTCCCGTTTATGAGGCATGTAGTGTTAAATCCAAAATGTCTGTGTTCTCGTGAGATTTGGGAAGTGAGAACAATATTGTGATCATTGCAGTTCAGAGAATGGATAGACTGATTATACAGGAATTCAGGACCCTGAAGCAGAAAGTTGTCATCAATGAGATAGTACCCAATGTGTGGATTCCCATAGCCGCAAAAATAAATTAACATTGAAAGCTGCACAACATGGTGCACAATATGTACCCATGGTCTGTTTAGAAATGTGTAAATATTATTTCAAATACAAAATGAAATAGTTATAGCTGAGAACAAAATCTAACAATGTAAGATTCAATGTGTGTGGATTACGATTTTTCCTAATTTCTACATGCAAAAAATACTTTACAGCTGCCATTGCATGAGCATAATGACAATAAAAATTGGTATAAAAGGCTTGAGAATGAGCATGATAAATATTGGTATATAAGGCTTCCAAGTCACATGGGGCCAGCAAGGTTTTTAGTCTGCTACATAGAATGGCTTGATTTCCCCTTCCAAACCCCACCCAACTGTACTTATGTAAAGGACCTATTATTTACTTTTTTGTTTTCTTTTATCTTACTCCTCTGTACTCTGCACATAACCAGGTGCCAGAAGCATTCATACTTCAATAAACAGGATTTTTCAGACATTGGAAGTAAGGTAAGAATGGGAAGGGAGGAGCAAAATGCAAGGAGCTGTATATATGTTTTATGATTAAAAAGGTTATGTGTATATATATATATATATATATATATATATATATATATATATCTCAAAATATGGAAAGTTCAATTGGATATTTTTTTTACTTCTATGTAGTTTCTCGGTCAACCTCCTGATTGACACATCTAGGAGGTTGGTAAACTGGGCATTAAAACTAATGTTCATACTTGCTTGCTTTAAATGACTAGCACCTTTAAATGATAACTACGTTGTTTTTACGCATTCGCATCTCCTACTGTTAAGTGCCACGCACATAAAAAATGTGCCTGCCATTTTCCCCTGCTACTGTAAACAAAAGAATGCTCACTTCCATCCTGAATCCAGCTCTGAGGGTCTTCTCTTCCCCCAAAGCTTCCACGTCACAGGGGGCCAGCACTACTAATGCCAGGTATCCAATGCCCTCTCAGGGGGCTCCCGGCTGCAATAGGGGGCCTCAAACAGGGTCCCCCTGCTTCCGCCACCACTGACACTAGCGGCTGCAATAATAATATATCAATAAATATTTTTTCTACCTGTGTGGTGTCTTTTTTACATTTAACTCTTTGTAAACTGGTAAGGGATCCATGGGACCCCTATACCAGTTCACAAGATGTAGGGGGCTGGCAAGTCACATGCAGATAGTGGGTGACTTGCCATTAACTCCCAGCCCCACATTACCTGCCTCCCCAAAGTCCATGGGGGCAGAAGAGCTCGAGGCTATTTAGGCTGTGCAAGCCCCCATAGCTGATTCCCGGACTGGTTGTGCTGGGTAGGGGGGACACCACATCATTTTTTGTGGGATTTTTAAACCTTAAAATTCCCCAAAAATGAGGTGTCCCCCAAGGAGGGGGGCCCTATGTCATTGTTTTTTAAATTAACCCTTTATGTCCCATCATGCAGCAGGTATAATAGGCTTCCAGCATCAGCATCAGATCTAGAAGCCAGAGTGTTTGGTGTGGGACACGGTGTTTGGGATTGATGGGTGGTAAGTATTGAAAAAATGTAAATTAAATATTTTTTCTACCTATGTGCATGTCTTCTTTTACAGTTAACCCTTTGTAAACTAGTAAGAGATCCATGGGGTCTGGCACATCACCTTTAGCTAGCAGGTGACTTGCCATTAATCCCCAGCCCCCCCATTACCTGTCTTCCCAAAGCCCGGGGGGACAGAAGAGCCTGGGGCAGTGAAGCCTACACAGGCTTGTAGCATTTATAGCTGGGGGACACCAAATTTGGCTTCTGCGCCCTGGTCTACAAGCCCTGCATATTTTATTTTTAGGGGTTTGTAACTCTTAAGATGAAAAAAAAGGGAATTTTTTATTTATTTAACCCTTTATAGTGTGGATAGTAGTTGTATTTTATTTGTCAATGTTATAAAGTGCTCTTTTCAGTTTGGGGGGTCTCCTGGGCAGGAACAGGGAGCTACCGATACATATGTGGTACTGTTGTAATAGGGAGAAATGGGGATTTCACATGCAATATGGTATGCATGTTGGGTATTGTTCTGCTCGGTGGACCTTTCAGATTTGTTTTTATCTTGTCTGCATATTGATATTTTAGGAAAACGTGTTTTCTTTTTGCTTTTTATACATGTTTTAGACAACCCTGTACAACCAAAGAATTCTTTGAGGGATTAATTTCAGAAAGATGCTCCCACTGGGTATGTCTAGAAAGCTTAATGTGTGTACTTTCAGGAAATACATGGTTGGGGGTGTGGGGGTATTCCAAATGTAAAGGTTTGTTTTGGTTGAAAAAGCGCACAAGCGCTAACGTTATCTTACAGAAGGCCCAACAAAGATTATACTTCTTGAGACAACTGAAAAGATATGGTATGTCTAAAGGAATCATAAACACCTTCTACAATGCTGCCATAGGATTGATCCTGACCACTTCTTTCACAGCCTGGTATGGTGGGGCTACAGCCATAGACAAGCATAAGCTGAAGAGGATAACCAAGACTGCCGAGAGGATAATTGGATCCCCCTTACCATAAGCAATTCATGATCAGAATCTCCTCAAGAGCCAAGAGAATATCTGAGGACACAACACATCCAGGGCATTCCTTCTTCAGGCTCTTACGATTCAGATTCATGGCTCATTCGACTAGAACCTCCAGACATAAAAACTGTTTTTTTTACCTCTTGCCGTTAAGCCTCTAATCAAAACCAGTGTGAGAGTCTGTTAGACTCTAAATACTTGCATTGTTGTTAATTCTTTTATTCTATATAAATTAACCTGCACTAAACCTTAACCTCAATTCATGTTATGTTTTGTTAGTGTATGTATTTGTTAATAGCTCTCATTGGTATATTTCCTTGCCAAAAAGCATTCCTTGTTTGTATCCTGTACTTACTCGGCATAATAAATAAAGTATCTAGTATCTAGTATCTGCTTTGTCTGCAGAGCTGACATTTCAAGTCAAATTACCCTTAAGCGCATGCTTTACTTTGAGGTGTTTGGCAACTCTTCTCTTGACAGTAGCTAAGGATGTTGGATATTGCTCTGTTTAGGGGACCTTGCTTTTTCAGATTTAACGTGTTTATGGTTCTTTTACAAATGTGGCTTTGATTCTGCTTTTTATTCTTTCTTTAGGGAAACCCCGTGCAACCAAATAATTAATTGAGGGATTACTTCCAGAAAACTGCACCCACATCAACAAGCCTGATACGCCAAGGAAGTTAAGAGAGTTTACTTCTGGTTTTGGGGGGTATTTTAAATGTAAAGGGTTGTTTTTCTTAAAAAGCTGAAAGGTGCGCATAGCAGTTGTTTAGCACATATGCAGCACATATTTCAACCAAAAATATTGAAAATGCACTGCAAAATTGCCAAACAAGACAGTTCATGTTACAGCCCAGACTCTGCTAAAAAACAATATATAATTTTCCTGGGAAATCCCTTCAAAAATCACAGCTGAATATGTATAGCAAAAAATAGTGAAAATTGTCTGGCAACAGAAGATAAAAAAGACTCTAGGTTGGCTGGCAGTTAAAGGGTTAAAGTGGAGCAAAACCCAAGATTTTCAGAATCTCAGGTTTTGGGATATCCCCCTGGAGAACCCCAGTTTGGGATGCCTCGCTGTGTGAAACCTCCCAGATCGCCAACTGCACTCACCATTTCACCATTCCCATGGTGGATGGTCCACTTTAAAATCATAAAGTCAGGCATAGGCAATTGTTGGTCCATATACAGCAAACAATGGCCCTTGGCAATGCCTTAAACTGTTTTGAAGAAGAGATATTGTGGTTTGACTTTTTACCTAGAGAATTATTTTCTCAATCATGTGGGTGTGGCAAGGGTGCTGTGATGCAAGCACAGAATCAGCATAATGCAAATTATCCCTGCAACTCATAAAAAAAAATAATGATGTGCGGTCTCCCTCCTGAGGCTACAAGCTACTGGTGCCAACACATCAGGCATAGGTATCAGCCTCTATCCCCTTCCACATGGTTCCTGTACTATTCCAGAAGTAAACACCGGGAATCGCACCGGTAACTTGCCATCCCCTCTAAACTTTGAACTTGTATGGGGTCCCCTGGACTCCTTACTAGCTCAAGGTAGTAAAAGTAAAAATAAACACACCACACTCACAAAAGCATACTATTGATCTAAACATTACACTATACTTATCTCCACCATCTTAATCCAGCAGTGGGCAGTGTCCTCCTGCTGCTCCATCATCTCTGGGGCTTCCTCATTGGCTCCTCTTCTGTCGGCAGAAGCGGTCACTAGCTGATGCTCTGATCTGTTTGATTCTATTTCTACAGTATGTAATAATTAGGTAAATAATTTGATAGCAAAAAAACATGTTCTCCACCAAACCATAAATAATTCAACATACATTTCTCAACTGAAAGCTTGTCTTTGCTTTCTGCTGTAGTAACTTTCTACTGAAGTTAAGTGTCTTAAACTTTCTTTGCTTCAATACACACAAGCCTGAGGAAATTCAATTACATCTTGCCTGCTTTACAATCACCTATCAGATTTGCTTCAAAACCGACAATCCAAATGCAGGGTTTTATTTTTTTTAAACTATGTTTATTTTGAGCTAAATGCTTTATAACATTAATGGGAATAGGAAAGTATAATTGTGTCTTTAAAAATGTGTTTCGTTCCACAGACATTGTTTCTAATTAAATTATTGTGATGCAAACCTACAGGGAGAACTATCCAAACTGTTCTGAGACCATCAGCAACTAGAAAAAGGATTTCTTTAAGAAAATCCCCTGATCCTACGGTTTGACAGTTCTAGAGATAAGGTACCAATTTTTTTCAAAAATTGATGAATTCAATGTTACTCTTTAATAAGGTTGAAACATAGATCTCTGTTATTTCCAACCTTGCAAAATAAAACACATACCTTATTACAAATGATGGCCTAGGCTGCTGGGGGCCTGGACTTGTGTCAACTCAAGCTCTGGCTATTTCTGGAGCAGGGCAGGCATGCATGAATGGATATTATTACACACACCATCTTTGTGTAGCAAAATCAGCCATGCTGCTATAGGAGGACAGCAGAGCCAGGGGAAAGGGTGGGAGAACCGGCCATGCTTGCCTTTGATTTCACCGCGAGTCTGGGAGGGTGGCACACGTCCACAAATAATCTATATTCAGTGAGTGAGCTGTGGAGTAGAGTGAAGTGTGGAAAAGAGTTTTACCATAAGCTCATCCATATAAGACTGCAGTGCATGACCCTCTGGATTACTTTTAATGTGTAATACAGAGGCAGTGCCAAAAGAGCATAAGCATGCAAGATCTCAGACAGACAAAGAATTAGGATCATCATGGGCCATGGTAGTCTGCAGTAATCTATGTTTTTTCAAGAGAAGATCGGAAAACAAAATATATATTGCGCGGGTCAGTCTGTTTCAGTACTGATAATACATATACTGTTGTTTTTTTGAAAATGACCTTACAGTAAGTGAGTCTAAGTTGTACTCACATTCAGTCAGTTGCAGTGTGTGCAATAGAAGAGACCATTTCTCTTAGAGGCCGATTCATTAATAGCGGCAGGTAGCGATAAATGTGTGATTGTGGTGGGGAGCCGGCGTTCTCGTGGCGGGGCCCGTCATTACCGGCCGCTCACCAGTCGCTACCTGTCGCTATTCCTTCATAAATAAGGGCCTTAGTTTTAAAGTGGATCAAAACCCCATGGTTTTCACTAGCCTAGTCCTTGCCACAGGCCATTTTGTATGAAACCTTCCAGGGGCCCCAAAACCTCACCTTTTTGCCAGTTCCCCGGTGCAATGCGCAGACTCTATTCCAATCAGACCAAGAGCATCGGCAGAAGGAATTGGCAATAAGTGCATCCCAGCCTCCCTGGGGTGTGCGTTACACTACTGCCCCCAGCCTCAGCTACAGGGTGGCCAGGGATGCGGCTGCGCCTGCTCAGTTGGGATGTCCCAAGGTCACTTGATTGGCTGGCTCTGGAGTTTTTTAGACTCCAGGGCTGGTGAAACAGTGGTTGGACCACTTTAAAAATGTCATTCCAGCTTTCATGGACAGAAACAGCGTCTGTGACACATGACCTGTAGCTTGTTTGTATTGTTTGTTTGTCTACATATTTTATTCTGTGCCTGCCCTCCCACTATTCTAGTCATGTTTTTCTATTTCTTTTAATATTTCCTGTAGAATGAGGTTTACATTCATCCATTTATATCCTTTATTGCTTTTTTTCTTACCCCACAATAACTAAATCAAACATAAACAGAATGTGTGGTGTGATATTACTGTATTCTTCACCTTATAGGACACACTATTATTCCCCCAAAAGTGGGGTGAAAATGTCAGTGCGTCTTACTGGGTAAAAAAAAAAGTATAGTTACATTACGCGCACGCTGTCCCTGCTCTGCCGCAGCCACTACCTCTCTGCTTGACACTTGGGTGTTTGTGTCAGCACACACTGACACCTGAGAGGCAGCGGTGGAGCTGGAAGCCAGAGCTAGGACAGACAATGTCCCCACTATGGCTTCCAGCACTGCCACCAAACACTCGTGTGTCAGTGTGCTCCGGCCTGAGAGGCGGTGGCGGAGCTGGGAGCCACCCCTGTCGCTGCCCCTGCCTGTCGGGTGTCAGTGAGACACAAACCAGCACGTGCCGAGGCAATGGCGCCGTTCATGTAAGTATACTTTTTTTTCTCAGGAGTTGGGGGGAATACCACACTGCATAAGGAAGGGGGTGGGGGGAATGCCACACTGCCTATATGCGAAATGGGAGGGGGGATGCCACATTGCCTATATGGGGAATGGGATGCCACACTGCCTTTGGGAATGGGAGGGGGGATGCCACACTGTCTAGGGGAATGGGGGGGTGAAATGCCACACTGCCTTTGGGAATGGGAGGGGGGATGCCACACTGCCTTTGGGAATGGGAGGGGGGATGCCACACTGCCTTTGGGAATGGAAGGGGGGATGCCACACTGCCTTTGGAAATGGGAGGGGGATGACACACTGCCCATGGGGTGTGGGGGTAATGCCACACTGCCTGTAATGGGATGTTTTAGCACAACATTTAGTTTAGAATATTTTTTTTTCTTATTTTCCTCCTCCAAAACCTAGGTGCATCCTATGGGCAGGTGCATTCTAAAGGGCGAAGATTACGGTACATTTAGCAAAATAAATAGATATATAAAAAAGGCTCTAATGTGTTATAGAGATAAGCCTTATTAAGCACCAGGCAAAGCCTTATCAATCTTTAGATCAAACCTCATGAATAATAAAAGCAAACCTTAATCATCACAAAAAACCTTATTGTGCATTATCTGAAACTTGATTGATCAACATAGGAAACCTCACTTGGAGCTTCATTATGCATAACATAAAACGGAATACTTATAGTGCATTAGGCTAAACTTCATGGATCATCCAAGGAAACCCTATGCATCAATGGGCAAAACTGCATTGGAAATCTCTTCGCCACTAGATGAAACCCCATCATACATTAGACCACACCTCATAAATCATGACTAAATAGCAGAAAATAGCATGAATCACATGCTTCTTAATAAATATTAGGATGGTTGCTGGAATATGCACCTGTTCTATGCTTGTTCAGTTTGCCCACTTTTTATTGACATATACTGTTTCTGCATTGCCCAAATACAAATACCATTCAAGTCTATGGGAGGAAAATTCTAGTTTGGCGTTTTTGTCTCTGTAAAGCAACTTAAGCAGCAAGTTGCACAGGAAGATCAACAAAAGGCCATGGACCATAAGGCTTGGTAGGGTATTTGGGCCCTTATTTAACAAGCGATAGCGACAGGTAGCGACTGGAGAGCGGCCGGTAATGACGGGCTCCGCCACGAGAACGCCGGCTCCCCACCACAATCACACATTTATCAAGCCAATCCTGCTTAGCGACTGAGATAGCGCCATATAGCCACTCATTCATCATTATTCCAGCCTCAGCCCACAGCGCCAGCGTCCGACCTTGAACAGCAACAGGTATGACCTCTCGCTACCTGGCGCTCTCCAATGCATTTCAATGGAACAATCTTTAAATATTCTTTTTTTTTTTTTAAATGTGAAAAATTCTGTGACCACTTCTGCCATTTTAAATTATTTTTTTAAGGCAAAAAAAAAAAAAATATACAGAATTGATATTACAGGTCTGATATTAATGTATTCATATTACAAAATTATTTTAAAAACTTGTTTTTTTTTGGTTTCCAAAAATATGGTTGTTTGGGGGTTAAAAACTACTTTTAACCCATCGCCCCCAGCGCTCTGGGGTTTAAACATGCATTTTACAGCGCGATAATTTTTTGAGCGTGATTTGTTAATGAATATGGTGGGAGCCGGTCGCTATGGCCAGTCGCTATCATGCGCTCCCATACAGCGCGGAACCTGTCAAATAGCGACTCCTCACCCAATATTCAACATTACGGCAAACCGACTGAGTCGCTATCAACTACCGAACAGCGGCCAAGCACAGCGACTACTAACGGGCACTCTGAAAATGCCGCTACAGTCGCTCGACTGTCGCTACCTGCCGCTATTAATGAATCGGCCTCTTGGATTCAAGGAGTTTACAATAACAGAAGAATCCATTTACTTTGTTGTGGAGTAACCCTGGCTCTATATACAAGTATTTCTAAAGAAACTAAACATAACTCTTACATATTCTTAAATATATTTTTTTAAACAAGATGCTCTACAAGCACTATTAAATCTGAACGCTATAGCATTTTTTGATTTTGCAAAAAATGTCAAATGAAAACTGGTCCTGGTAATCAAGATCCCATAGAGCCCAATGGGCAGAACTGGATTGAAGGGTTTAATGCTTATAAATAATATTAACCACATGTATGTGTACAGAACTTGCATTGGAACTTGTCAATAATTGAAAAGCAGGACCTAGATGAATCAGAATGTTTTTTGATGTTTAAAATCAATTACAATTGATTTTAATGGTTTCCTTTGCTTAACAATGTGTAATTTGGACACCAAAAACGAAAATGCAGACGAAACCCACTGTAAAGTTTGTCCCCTTCGTCCCCAGCAGTGATTTCTTGTAACTGTAATGGAAAAACGCTGACCAGCGGCGGAAAAATACAGCGCCAAAGATTTGAAGGAGGAAAAAAATCATGAATATGCTGAGGAGTGCCAGAACAGCAGTACAAAGTGACACTGACTGGCCCTGACATGGGCCAGCCAATACCTTAGTGCAAAAATCAAAGCTAATTAGTAGCGTTCTGTGCAGCGACTGCTAACGCCAATGTAGTCCACAGCATAGCTCCAGATAAGTCGGGAATGTCGGTGCTCCGAAACTGGCGCTATAGTCACAAAAATTATGCTAAAAAGTGCACATCATAAATAAAGCCCATAGTTTCTAGACATATAGGCGGCTCAAAATATGCCAAAGATAATGCTTTGCACAACAACAAAAAAGGAAGTCATGTATACAGAAAAAGACAAAGCCTATTACCTAATGGACAGCATAAATGTAAACTTAAAGCGGAACAAAAACCTAGAATCTTGTCATTCCCGGGGTCGGTTCGGTTCCCTGCGGGCATCCCTATTTGGGATGACTCATTGTGTGAAACCCCCAGTTTGCCCAGTTAAACTCACCTTTCCTCGGTCCCTGGCCATGCCCGCACTGGAGCGGGAGCTCCCCATTGACAACAATAAGAGCCGTCTGCCAAATTATGTCAGTTCAGCGGGCAGCTCTCATTGAGAGCCTGCACATGCGCCATTTAATATTCCCTGAAGAATGAGGTTTACATGTCATTTATATCCCTTATTGCTTTTTTCTTAACCCATAATAACTAGATCAAACATAAACAGCATGTTCAGTGTGATATTACATGGCAAAATAAATAAAAATGTAAAAAAGGCTCTAATGTGTTATAGAGATAAGCCTTATTGAGCATCAGGCAAAGCCTTATCAATCTTTAGATCAAACCTCATAAATCATAAGAGCAAACCTTAATCATCACAAAAAACCTTATTGTGCATTATCTGAAACCTGATTGATCAACATAGGAAACCTCACTCTGAACTTGACGCAGCTTCATTATGCATAACATAAAACTGAAGTTAGTATCAGTCTAAACTTTGTACTTGACAGCTAATCAGTCATCAGATGAAACTCCATCAATCTTCAGATGAATACTTATAGTGCATTAGGCCAAACTTCATGGATCATCCAAGGAAACCCTATGCATCAATGGGCAATACTGCATTGGAAATCTCTTCGGCACTAGCTGGACCCCATCATACATTAGACTGCACCTCATAAATCATGACTAAATAGCAGAAACCTTTTTGCACTTCAGATAAATCATGAATCACATACTCCTTAATAAATATTCAGATGGTTGCTGGAAAATGCACCTGTTCTATGCTTGTTCAGTTTGCCCACTCTTTATTGGAATATACTGTTTCTGCATTGCCCAAATACAAATACCATTCAAGTCTATGGGAGGAAAATTCAAGTTTGGCGTTCTTGTCTCTGTAAAGCAACTAAAGCAGAAAGTTGCACAGGAAGATCAACAAAAGGCCATGGACCATAAGGTTTGGTAGGGTATTTGCATTCAAGGAGTTTACAATAACAGAAGAATCCATTTACTTTGTTGTGGAGTAACCCTGGCTCTATATACAAGTATTTAAAAAGAAATTAAACATATCTCTTACATATGCAGGGATGGCTGCACAGAAATTTAAGACAATTGTGACTTTGGAACTGGGTTTTTCAGAAGCATAGGTGTAGCAAGATGCCTGATCCAATGAAGTTCAGGAGAACATCTGCATGCTGTTCCCAACATGTGCATTGGGATAAGCCCTCTCAACTAGCTTGCATCACAGGTTGCCAGAGGGGAGCTTGAGGGGAGCAAGTTATTAAGCTTTGATTTTTTGACTGGATGTCCACTTTTATTCCCAGATTGATCAAAATACTTTGGTAAAGGCATATTTATGAGTGTCAGTTTATTCAGTGTCCCAAACTCTGAAATCAGCGAATAGCTTGTGGAGTGAGTCTCTTTATTTCTGTCTGGATAGTAGCTTATGCAGCTGAAGGGGTGGATATTTATAGAGATGAGCAAACTTTTGAAAAATTCGATTCGGCTGATTCGCCGAATTTTCCGACAAAATTTGCTTCGGTCCGAAGTTTTCGCGACGAATCGCTAGAGCGGCACAATTGCAGAGAGTTGAGGTGGCATCACTATGAGGGGCCCCTATAGTGCCTGAAAAACACACCCTGGAGCTGGCAGCAGCAGGAGCCCAAATATTGGCTGAAAGACATCCTGGAGTTGGCAGCAGGAGCAGCAGGAGCCCAAAAATTAGCTGAATCACACCCTGGAGTTGCAAGCAGCAGAAGCCGCCCAAATATAGCTTGAAAGAGACACTGGAGTTAGCAGCAGGAGGCCAAAAATTGGATGAATCACACCCTGGAGTTGCAAGCAGCAGGAGCCCAAACATTGCTTTAAAGAGACACTAGAGTTGGCTGCAGGAGCCCAAAAATTTGGATGAATCACACCCTGGAGTTGCAAGCAGCAGCAGGAGCCCAAACATTGCTTTAAAGAGTCACTGGAGTTGGCTGCAGGAGCCCAAAAATTGGATGAATCACACCCTGGAGTTGCAAGCAGCAGCAGGAGCCCAAGCATTGCTTTAAAGAGACACTGGAGTTGGCTGCAGGAGCCCAAAAATTGGATGAATCACACCCTGGAGTTGCAAGCAGCAGCAGCAGTAGGAGCCCAAACATAGCTTGAAAGAGACACTGGAGTTGGCTGCAGGAGCCCAAAAATTGGCTGAATCGCACCCTGGAGTTGCAAGCAGCAGCAGCAGCAGGAGTCCAAACATAGCTTGAAAGAGACACTGGAGTTGGCTGCAGGAGCCCATAAATTGGATGAATCACACCCTGGAGTTGCAAGCAGCAGCAGCAGCAGGAGCCTAAACATAGCTTGAAAGAGACACTGAAGTTGGCAGCAGGAGCCCAAAAATTGGATGAATCACACCCTGGAGTTGCAAGCAGCAGCAGCAGGAGCCTAAACATAGCTTGAAAGAGACACTGGAGTTGGCTGCAGGAGCCCAAAAATTGGATGAATCACACCCTGGAGTTGAAAGCAGCAGCAGGAGCCCAAACATTGCTTTAAAGAGACACTGGAGTTGGCTGCAGGAGCCCAAAAATAGGATGAATCACACTCTGGAGTTGCAAGCAGCAGCAGCAGCAGCAGCAGCAGCAGGAGCCCAAAACATAGCTTGAAAGAGACAATGGAGTTGGCTGCAGGAGCCCAAAACTTGGATGAATCAAATCCTGGAGTTGCAAGCAGCAACAACAGCAGCAGGAGCCCAAAACATAGCTTGAAAGAGACACTGGAGTTGGCTGCAGGAGCCCAAAAATTGGATGAATCACACCCTGCAGTTGCAAGAAGCAGCAGGAGCCCAAACATTGCTTTAAAGAGGCACTGGAGTTGGCTTCAGGAGCCCCAAAATTGGATGAATCACACCCTGGAGTTGCAAGCAGCAGCAGCAGCAGCAGAAGCCCAAACATAGCTTGAAAGAGACACTGGAGTTGGCTGCAGGAGCCCAAAAATTGGCTGAATCACACCCTGGAGTTGCAAGCAGCAGCAGCAGCATGAGCCCAAACATAGCTTGAAAGAGACACTGGAGTTGGCTGCAGGAGCCCAAAATTGGATGATTCACACCCTGGAGTTGCAAGCAGCAGCAGCAGCAGCAGGAGCCCAGACGTAGCTAGAAAGAGACACTGGAGTTGGCTGCAGGAGTCCAAAAATTGGATGAATCACACCCTGGAGTGGCAAGCAGCAGCAGGAGCGCAAACATTGCTTTAAAGAGACACTGGAGTTGGCTTCAGGAGCCCCAAAAATTGGATGAATCACACCCTGGAGTTGCAAGCAGCAGCAGCAGCAGCAGGAGCCCAAACAAAGCTTGAAAGAGACACTGGAGTTGGCTGCAGGAGCCCAAAAATTGGCTGAATCACACCCTGGAGTTGCAAGCAGCAGCAGCAGCATGAGCCCAAACATAGCTTGAAAGAGACACTGGAGTTGGCTGCAGGAGCCCAAAATTGGATGATTCACACCCTGGAGTTGCAAGCAGCAGCAGCAGCAGGAGCCCAAACGTAGCTAGAAAGAGACACTGGAGTTGGCTGCAGGAGTCCAAAAATTGGATGAATCACACCCTGGAGTGGCAAGCAGCAGCAGGAGCGCAAACATTGCTTTAAAGAGACACTGGAGTTGGCTGCAGGAGCCCAAAAATTGGATGACTCACACCCTGGAGTTGCAAGCAGCAGCAGCAGCAGGAGCCCAAACATAGCTTGAAAGAGACACTGGAGTTGGCTGCAGGAGCCCAAAAATTGGATGAATTGCACCCTGGAGTTGCAAGCAGCAGCAGCAGCATGAGCCCAAACATAGCTTGAAAGAGACACTGGAGATGGCTGCAGGAGCCCAAAAATTGGATGAATCACACCCTGGAGTTGCAAGCAGCAGCAGCAGCAGCAGCAGCAGGAGCCCAAACATAGCTTGAAAGACACACTGGAGTTGGCTGCAGGAGCCCAAAAATTGGATGAATCACACCCTGGAGTTGCAAGCAGCAGCAGCAGCCGCCCGAACATAGCTTGAAAGAGACACTGGAGTTAGCTGCAGGAGCCCAAAAATTGGATGAATCACACCCTGGAATTGCAAGCAGCAGCAGCAGGAGCCCAAACATAGCTTGAAATAGACACTGGAGTTGGCTGCAGGAGCCCAAAAATTGGATGAATCACACCCTGGAGTTGCAAACAGCAGCAGGAGCTCAAACATTGCTTTAAAGAGACACTGGAATTGGCAGCAGGAGCCCAAAAATTGGATGAATCACACCCTGGAGTTGCAAGCAGCAGCAGCAGGAGCCCAAACATAGCTTGAAAGAGACAATGGAGTAGGCTGCAGGAGCCCAAAAATTGGATGAATCACACCCTGGAGTTGCAAGCAGAAGCAGCAGCAGGAGCCCAAACATAGCCTGAAAGATACACTGGAGTTGGCAGCAGGAGCCCAAAAATTGGATAAACCACGCCCTGGAGTTGCAAGCAGCAGCAGGAGCCCAAACATTGCTTTAAAGAGACACTGGAGTTGGCTTCAGGAGCCCAAAAATTGGATGAATCACACCCTGGAGTTGCAAGCAGCAGCAGCAACAGCAGGAGCCCAAACCTAGCTTGAAAGAGAAACTGGAGTTGGCTACAGGAGCCCAAAAATTGGATGAATCACACCCTGGAGTTGCAAGCAGCAGCAGGAGCCCAAACATAGCTTGAAAGAGACACTGGAGTTGGCTGCAGGAGCCCAAAATTGGAATTGGATGAATCACACCTTGGAGTTGCAAGCAGCAGCAGCAGCAGCAGGAGCTCAAACATAGCTTGAATGAGACACTGGAGTTGGCTGCAGGAGCCCAAAAAATGGATGAATCACACCCTGGAGTAGCAAGCAGCAGCAGTAGCAGGAGCCCAAACATAGCTTTAAAGAGACACTAAAGTTGGCTGCAGGAGCCCAAATATTGGATGAATCACACCCTGGAGTTGCAAGCAGCAGCAGCAGGAGCCCAAACATATCTTGAAATAGACACTGGAGTTGGCTGCAGGAGGCCAAAAATTGGATGAATCACACCCTGGAGTTGCAAGCAGCAGCAGGAGCCCAAACATTGCTTTAAAGAGACACTGGAGTTGGCTGCAGGAGGCCAAAAATTGGATGAATCACACCCTGGAGTTGCAAGCAGCAGCAGGAGCCCAAACATTGCTTTAAAGAGACACTGGAGTTTGCAGCAGGAGGCCAATAATTGGATGAATCAAACCCTGGAGTTGCAAGCAGCAGCAGCATGAGCCCAAACATAGCTTGAAAGAGACACACTGCAGTTTACAGCAGCAGCAGCAGCAGGAGGGCCATAATTCGCTGAAAGGCACACCCTGAAGTTGACATCAGCAGGAGCCCAAAAATTGGCCTAAAGACATAAATATGTTTTGCACCATTTGGAAAGTGTAAAACGTGGCACCATGCTGAATCTAGTTGCATGCATCAGCCATTGGTGGGTGGAAATCCTTGCTGATCCATCCCTGATTCATTTTCACAAAGGTGAGTCTCTCCACATTTTTAGTTGACAGATAAGTTCTCCTCGCCGTAACTATGGCCCCCGCCGCACTAAACACCCGCTCAGATGGCACGCTACTTGCCGGACAGGACAGCTTTTCCAGGGTAAACTCTGCTAGTTGCGGCCACAAGCCAAGTTTGGCTGCCCAGAAGTCCAGAGGATCCTCAAGGTGTGTTGGCATGGTCATGTCAAGGTATGACAAGACCTGCTGGTTCAGGTCCTGCTCCAGGTCTTCCTGCTGCTCATGAGTAGCCTCACTTTGCGGGAGTAGAAAGCTACTCATTAGCGACTGAAGACTGAGGCTGCTGCTGATGGAGCTGCTGCTGGTGCTCCTGCCAACCCCCCCAGCAGCCATGGCAGTGGAAGGTGAGCGCAGAGGTCCCCCCGAGTCAGACCTGCGAGAGTATGGACCATGGCGCAGATAGGCATCGGCCAACTGACTACGTAGAATGTCTATGTAGTAGGTCAGTTTGTCCTACCTCTCGGCGGGTTTAAAAAATGCCCCCATTTTGTGCCACAAGCAAGGGTCCAATAAGATGGAGAGCCAGTAGTCATCCCGCAAAACAATTCTGTGGTCACTACGCAAGCACGTGAGCATGCTTCGTGCCATTTGTGCAAGTGACTCAGAGGGACTACCTGTCTCCATCTCCACTGCATACTGCCTCGGTGTGTCTGGGTCCTCTGTCTCGCCTTCCTCACAACCCTCTAGCTCCTCTGGCTGCTCCTGCTCCTCTCCTGTCCGCTGACTAGATAAACCAGCCATTTCGCCAAGCCTAAACTGTGCTTCACTGGGCCACTCCTCCTCCTCTTCCTCCTTCTCCTCTAGTTCAGCTCCAATGGGGTTCATGTGGCCATAAGATGTAGACGCTATGTCTCCAGTGCCCTGACCAGCCATGGTTTCCAACATGTGCTGTAGTACATGAAGCAGTGGAATCACGTCGTTCAACCTGTAATCCTGCCGACTGACAAATAAAGTGGCTTCCTCAAAGGGCCTGAGCAAACGGCAGGTGTCACGTATGAGCTGCCACTGGTTGACATTGAAGTTACACAGCGGAGCCCCCCTATCCGCTTGGATCATCAGGAAATCCGTGATGGCTTTTCTCTTTTCATATAATCGGTCCAACATGTGAAGGGTGGAATTCCAACGGGTGGAAACATCGCAAATCAGACTATGTTGGGGGCTACCGTTCTGATGCTGTAGCTCAAGAAGGGTGTGTTTGGTGGTGTATGAGTGGCTGAAGTGCATGCAAAGTTTCCTTGAAGTTGTTAGGATGTCTTGCAGATGGGGGGAACACTTCAGAAACCGCTTGACAACCAGATTGAAGACGTGAGCCATGCAGGGCGCAACCATGATTCCCATTTTAAGTTTTCTTGGAGTAAACCATGTTTGGATTTCGTGATGAATAAATTTAAGCAGTTCCTCCCCTGTGTGACTCCATTCGCCAAGACAAACCATGTGAAGCACAGCGTGACACCTCCGTGCCCTGCACACAGGGTAGACTGGAGGGGCACTGAGACTTGAGCCTACAGTGGAGGGTGAGGAGATGGCGGAGGATGAGCAGGCTGAGTCGCATGGTGTCACAGGCACAACGGCCAGGGAGCGCGGAGGCCGAAGCTGCGTGACCTGTCCAAGTTGCTGCTGCTGCTGCAAAGGGACCACATTCACCCAGTGGGCCGTAAATGACATGTACTGTCCCTGACCATAGTTACAGCTCCAGACGTCGGCGCTGCCCTGCACTTTGCTACACACCGACAGGCTCAAGGACTGGCCCACCTTCTGTTCAACAAAAGTGTGCAGCGCTGGTACTGCCTTCTTGGCAAAGAAATGACGGCTTGGGACTCTCCACCTCGGCTCGGCACAAGCCATCAGTTCTCTGAAAGGTGCAGAGTCCACCACCTGAAAAGGGAGCGACTGCAGCGCCAGCAACTTGGACAGGAGCACATTCAGCTTCTGCGCCGTAGGATGAGTGGGCGCATACTGCTGTCTCTTGGACATGGCTTCGCTGATGGATTGCTGGCGGGATGCATGACTTGGAGGAGGAGGAGGAGGAGCAGGAGCATCAGGAGCGACAGAGGGTGGGTATGATGCACTGCTGCCTTCAGCTGAGGTGCTGGAGCCTTGGCTGGCAGAAATTGGGAGCGGCGTGCCACTTGGTGAGGAAGCAGGCTGGACCACCTCTTCAGAGCCTCGGTTTTCCCAGGCCGCTTTATGGTGACGCATCATATGTTGACGCAGGGCCGTGGTGCCAATATTTGGGCCCTGGCCATGCTTCACCTTCTGCCTACATATCTTGCATGTGGCCATGTTACCCTCCTGCGGATGCTTCAGGGAAAACTGCCACACTGCCGAGTAGCTACTTTTCCCACCAACAGGCCGCACTGATTCACTACTACTGTTGCCAACTCCAGGAACCCATGCTCCACTACCTCCCGATAAGGTAGCCTGCCGTGCAGCAGGTGCTCTACCCCGGCCCCGTTTGGCTCCAGGCTTTACAATTGTGCCCCCATGCTGACCGCCAACCATGCTGCTAACACCTTGCTGCCTCAGCTGCTGACTCCGGGGCAACCTGCACCCCTCTTCTCCTGATGATGACAATGAAGCCCCTTCTGCACCCGGCTCCCAAGTGTGATCGGCTTCTTCATCATCATCATCACCGAGTTGTGGCTGCACGTCACTGATGTTCTCGGTTTCCTCAACAGTGTCTGGCGCAGGAACTGGAACGCTCGCAAAACCCACGACACTCTCCACATCACTATTTGTCTGCCTAGCTAAAGAAGCCACCTCCATTTCTTGGCTGGGCAGTAGCTGCTGACTGTCCTCTATCTGATCGTCCTCCTCACTAAAGAGTGGAGCTGAACCCAAAGCATAGGATACGTCGCTGGTGGAGGTGACGGCATAGGACAGAGGAAATGGGAGGACAGGGACTGCTCTCGGGGCATGCCAACTCAGGGTTGTGTCAGAGCAACCTACCGACCCTAGACTGGGGGTCTCAGATGTAACTTGTGATGATGTGGATGACCGCGTTAACCAATCTACCATGGCAGATGCGTTACTGGTGGAGACACGACCGCTAGCAGATACTGGCAGATCAGGTCTCTCACCGTGACTCCTGCTGCCACTCGCCCCTAGTCTGCTGCGACCTCTGCCTGCTGAATCTTGGCCTCTGCCACTCCTTTTTGAACATCCTGGCACTTGTCTGCCTGACATTTTTATGTATTTGAAATGCGCAATAGGTACTTTAAAAAATGTGTTTACTTTAAAAAGCAGAAGATAAATAAAGGGAGAAACTGCTTCTTTGCACCAGATACTATGAAAATTGGCAATATGGGATACCCTGCAGCCTGGTGTTTTGACAGCAGGACAAAAACCAATTCAAAATGCAATAGCTTAATAAAGCTGAGGATGAACAAGCTGATTAAGTATAAAAGATAGAGTGCAACGTGGTGGTTTGGGATACCCTGCGGCCTGGTGTTTTGACAGCAGGACAAAAAACAATTCAAAATGTAATAGCTTAATAAAGCTGAGGCTGAACAAGCTTATTTAGTATAACAGATAGGGTTCAACATGGTGGTTTGGGATACCCTGCGGCCTGGTGTTTTGACAGCAGGACAAAAACCAATTCAAAATGCAATAGCTTAATAAAGCTGAGGCTGAACAAGCTTACTTAGTATAACAGATAGGGTGGCATGTGCTGGTTTGGGATGCCCATGTGGGCTGGTGTTTTTAAAGCAGACAAAAACCAATTCAAAATGCAATAGCTTAATAAAGCTGAGGATGAACAAGCTGATTTAGTATAAAAGATAGGGTCACATGTGCTGGTTTGGGATGCCCATGTGGGCTTGGGTTTTTACAGGAGGCCAAAAACCAAATCAAAATGCAATAGCTTAATAAAACTGAGGCTGAACAAGCTGATTTAGTATAAAAGATAGGGTCACATGTGCTGAAATGGAATGGCCATGTGGCCTGGGGTTTTTACAGCAGACAAAAAAATGTAAAACTAATCCAGTTATGAGAAATGCTTGTGTATAACAGATAGGGTTAAATATGGCACTGCCAAGATGGGATGCACAGTGGCAAGGAATATTTATAGCACAAAGAACACCGATTGAAAACTGATCTGGCAAACGAAAATAAAAAAAAACTTTCCCTCTCACTGTCCCTGCCTGGATCGTTACTGATTTTTCCCTATCTTTCCCTATCTTTCCCTGGTTCTGTCTGCCTCTCTGTGGGCCTCAACGACTGTCCCTGCCTATCTCTAAGTCTCTCCTTGTCTGCAGCAACCACCGCTGTTTCTGGAATGCAAGGCTGAACTGCGCAAAAGGAAAATGGCCGCCGTTTATATAGCACGGTGACGTCACTGGGCTTCCTGGCTACTGATAGGCTGCATGTGACCTTCCCATGATAACTTGCCCCAGGGGATATGTCTGGACACGTTCATCCACCATTTTAGAATGCCTGTAATTGAAATAAATGTAGTTTAAAGGAAAACTTCGATCGATCGAATCGTGGGGAAATTCGGATTCGTTCAGAATCGAATTTTTCATGAAATTCGGAATGAATTCGGGTTCATCCGAATCGATTCGCTCATCCCTAGTTATTTATCTCAACTGTATAACTTACTCTGGATTTTACTGTCCCCTAAAAGGATTAAGGTTGTGTGCATATAAACACACACACACAGTGCTGTCTGGATAGTAACCATATTATAGCATACGTGGAGAACCCTATATTTATTCCATTAAATCTTAAGCAAAGCATTGTATGCTACACAGGCACTACATATTCTTGTTTTGTTCTTTTTATTGTCACTCTTGCGTGTACTATGGAAAAAAGCTTAAAAAAGAAAAGGCTAGATTACGTCACTGCGAAATGACTACTGCAGTGTGTGTTGTTTTTGTTGTGAGGTTTTTTTGTACACATAAGTACATTGTTGCATTCAGAATTGTATGCTAGATTTGTTCCACAGTAGCTTGAGTCTTCTCTCTTAACTAGCGGTATTAAAAAAAATACAATAAAATAAGCAAATTATTTAGTCTACTGTATGATAAATCAGCATGGCTTTATAGAGGTCATGGCAATTGGAAGCAATGATAAGTGTAATGCTGATATCTATCCACTGTAGATTAAAGAGCTACACAAACAAACAATAACAACTTTAATAGGGCCTTACCTTGTAAAGCACTATGGAAGATGATGGCACTATATAAATAAACAATAATAATAATGTCATTCTACTATTTACTGTTAGTTACACAAGCACCCTCATAAATTACTATTGGGGAATAATTTGCGGCAGAAGCGCACAATTAAATTGAGCAGTAGACACACCTAGATGCTGTGTTTGCAAATCCCAGCACAGCTGGCCTGGAGATATCAGCCCTGAACTGATCAGGCAGCATGAAGTTACTTCAATTGTGGGCCTAATTTATGATGTGTGTTTTGTGGCTATAGCACCAGCTTCCGGAACTTCAGCATTCCCAAGCAATCTGGTGCTGTGCTGGGTACTACTTTGGCACTAACAGGCGTTGAGCCGAACGCTAATTAATTGTTGCACTGAGGAATTGGCCAGCCTATGTCAGCGCCTGTTGAACCCTCCGGCTGATTAACCCAGCACCAGTATGTGCCAGTCACTTTGTACTGCTGTTTTTCCAGCATATTTAATACATTTTTTTCCTCCTTCAAATTTTTGGCGCTGTATTTTTCTGGTGCTGGTTAGTATTTCGTCATTGCAATTGCAAGAAATCACTGCTGGGGACAAACTTTACAGTGTGTTTAAGCTGTGTTTAGTCATTGATGTCCAAATTACACATTGCAAGTTCTGAACAAATAAATGTGTGGTAATATAATTAAAAGCATTTAACACAGTTCTACCCATTGTTATCTATGAGTCCTTGAGCTACAGAGCCAGGTTTCATCTAGCACTGCTTCAACCAGAGCATTCGGCGATACATAACTTTTGGCGCTAGTGTTGGATAAGGCGCTAGCTGGCTGGCGCATTGGTATTGGCTTTTTTCAGTTGTTAAATCCGAAGCTGTGTGCCACTGAGGACAAAAAGTGTCACTGTGTGGCTCCCCATATTAGCCCCTGGGGTGGGGGGATATATTCCTAACAGTTATAAAATGTATCATACCAGCCAACCTGAATGTAACACCACCAAATGCGCTCCTCTCAAAACTGTACTGACTGTTCCTAAATTGCCCAGTTTAATATCAGGGTTATTTATGTTTTTTCAGTATGAGAGGCAGTAAGAAGTTTTGTTTCCCACTTAGCACACAAAAAATATTGAAAAATAAAAGAGAGCAAAGACTTAACTACCCCTTTACTTTGCTTAACACTGACAGCATAGAGTCTCCCAAAAACGCACCCCTTATGCAAACCAGCAATGGCATTCCAAAGTCAGGGACTGCTGCCAGCCACTGCTATTCATTGCTATTGATATTCTCTAGGTGGATATGTCATATTAAGAGGGTTAAGAACGGAAAGCGCCAGGTAGTGCCTCGTAGCGGCACATTTAAGAAAGCGAATCTGGTGAGCGCCTCTAACAGCGCCATGTAGTACCTGTCGCTCTGTAGCGCTCTCCCATACATTTCAATGGGGCTTCATTAGTTGTGTAAAAATAGCATGTTTGGCAATTTATTTGTTTATTTATATTCTCAAATCATTGTGTGACCTCTCCTGGCTGCAAACAAACACTTTTATATTTTTTTTTTACTTATATTTTTATGCAGAATTGTCATTAAAGGTCTGACACTAAAGTTTTAATGTCCCAGTGTTAAAACAATGTCATACCATGTGTTTTCACTTTGTAACTGGTGTATATGTGTTCAAAAACAGACTCTGGCGCTCTATGCTTCAGCACCCAGCTTTAGAGCGCCGACGCTGTGTGTGTCCAGTATTTTGTTAAAAATTGGGTGGAGAGCCGAGTGCCGGAGGCACTGAGCTGGCACTACCTCTTGCTCAGTGCATCGCCTTATTGCGGTTACAGTGCCCAACACATATCACATTGATCGATGCCGGCCAGGTTACTACAGTGGCTGAGACGCTCTGTTACAGCGTCCGATACCCACTTACAGTGTCTACTAACGGTCGCTCTAAGCGCCGCTATGCAGACGCTCATCTGGCAATGTCTGCCATTAGTAGTGAATCATCCTATAAAAATTTGGTTAAGCCATTAAGCATTGTGGTGTGGCTTGTAACCGGCATGTCGGTGAGCTTTTTAGTAATAACACACACAATAGTGCAAAAAATTGTTTGCCCTACTTTCCCCAAAAAAATCACTTGTACATGTGTTGTCACATTTTTACAGTTACAGCAGGCGTTATTTTTTAGTGAAAAAGGATATATTTTTAAAGTTTGGAACTAACAGCACCCTATGGGCTATGCTAAAGATTTTTCCATTTTTTTCCGGGTAGCCCATAGGGTTCTCTTGTTAAGAATATATCCTTAGATCACTGGAAAAATAATGTACCTTAACTGTAAAAATGTGCCATCATAGGTACAGGTGATTTATTTGGGGAAAATGAAGGGTAAAGATTTTTTCTTTGCACTTTTTTGTGTGTTATCGCTAAAAAAACTCACCGGAATGCAGGCGGCCATCCACACTGCAATGCACAATGCACAAGCACAAGTATTTAGCATTACCCCCTCTGAATCAGCTCTATAGTCTTAAGTTTTAATCACACTTGTCTGAAAACCTTTCATGTGGCTTTCTTACAAATTTTTTTTTGTAACAGCTTAGAGCAGACTAGTGTATTTTAGCCCTAGAAGTAAAAATCTATATTTACCGAGCATTTTATAATTTTAGTTTTTTGTATCGGGCACTGTAACATAGCGACTTGGTCGCTGTAGTAACCTGGCTGGCATTGATGAATGTATGGGAGAGCACTACAGAGTGACAGGTAATACATGGCGCTCTGGAACCTAGAGCGTCGGCGCTATACGATGAGCCTCCTGTTATAATACATGTGGCGCTACATGGATCTCACCAGATTCACTTTCTTAAATGTTGTTTTGCGTACAGCGTCCGGCATTCACCAGACGCTGCCTGCTGCTATGAGGCATTACCTGGCGCTATCCCTTCTTAAATAACCCCCTATGCCAAGTGTTATGGACACCATCAATTGTACGCATATGTCCCTGGTTCCGCCAGCTGCTCAGGAGTATTTTTTTTCCGTATGTTTAGGTCCACATTGCTCCTCCTTGTAGCCCACTTCCCTCTCGAGAGGCTAGCCTAGCTTCCCCTCCGCCCAAACAGCTTCTCTGTATCCCAGTCTGTTTAGGTCCACATTGCTTCTCCTTGTATTCCACTCTCCTAACTTGAGGCTAGGCTAGCTTCCCCTCCACCCAAACAGCTTCCCTGTGTCCTAGTCTGTTTAGGTCCTCATTGCTTCCTTGTATCTGACTGTCCTCTACTGAGGCTAGTCTAACGTCTCCTCCCCCTAAACAGATTCCATGTGTCACATTGTATTACTTTATTTTTGCTGTTCATTTGTTGTTGCCAGTCTAGTGGGTCCTTTTTTATTTGTGGCTTCTTTTCAGCAACCGTAGAATGGCCCTCTCTTATACAGAGGACCAAAACACAAGCCCCAATGGCCCTGAAATCTAGAAAATTCCAGGATTTCTGGATTCCTACACCTGAGGCATCAAAAATGTGAAACCCCCAGGTCACCCGGAAACTCACCTTCTTTCCTCGTCCAACAGCGCATGCGCGAGATGCAGCCGCATCCCCACTATGCCTTTAGCAGGGCGTGCCCATGCCATGCATTTGTGCATGGTCATCATGGGCACGCTCCCTGTTATTAACTATTAGACAAAGGGGTGGGAGCGGATCTGAGCCTGATGATTGGACGAGAGGCCTGCGTATGTGCTGTATAACCGGAGAAGTGTGAGTGAGATTGGGCGATCTGGGCGGTTACACACAGAGGGGCATCCTCGATTGGGGTGCCCTGGGGGCAAGAACCAAAATCCAGAATAGTCAAAATCCTGGGTTTTGGTCCACTTTCACATCCAATGCATTGTGGGGATCGCTTTTTCAGGGTTTTGGCCAGCTTCCCTGGCTCATCCCATGATGCATTTATCTTGAGGAGTTTTATACACCCGTTTTGAGGGTGGCGATCTGACTGGCAGCTGTGGGTAAATTTCTTTATTGGTGGAGTGGATCTGCATGTTTATTGCTTATGCTGCATTTACAATGTGTTTTTCATTTCTGTTATGTTCTCATGTCCCTCTCTGAATGTCCCCTTTTCCTTGTTGCCGTTACAAATACTTAGCCCTTTGGCTTCGGTGGGGCAGTTACTGGCAGAATCAAACTGTAACCGCAGGGAGCAGTGGTATTGGCCACTGTCTGTGGTGCCACAGTATCATTGTCTAAATGATATTGGGTGTCTCATCCAGATGTTCAGAGTGCCCTTCCTCCAGCTCATTCATTTCAGCCAGGAGAGGTGCCGTCTGTGTGGACAAAGTTCAACATTAGTGTTAGTTTTTCCCACTGTTACCCCACAGCCTCCAGGACCTCAAACCCTGGGTTCACCCTCTTCCTCCACACTTCCCCTTACCCTTTTCCTATTAAGCTCACTTATTTACCTCATCACTGTCTATACTCCGCTTCCTTGATGGCTGGCTGGGGGGTGAGTCTGGCCTTGATGTTGTCTTCATGATAGGCAAACCAGATGGGCTAGCTAGGCAGATGGCGGGTCTTGCGGGCGAGGTGCTGCTGGCTGGGGTGTTGCAGCAAAGTCAAGGTAAATGCACTGGTAATTTCCTCTTAAAGTCCCCACCAGTTTTCAAGCTAGATTCAAACAAAGGAAAGAGAGGCTTGAATGAGTTGTCCAATGTTTCCTGCACAAGCAGCCCTCCAGTTGTTCACCACTTACCCCCCAGCCCGTCCGGTACTTCAGTGGAATTTCCACCAAACCACCACCTTTAGGTCATCTAAATTTTCCTTGGCCTGGGCACCATCTTTGGGCTCTGGCTCAGTAACAATGCGGGCAATCTCCAGCCATAACTTCCCCTGCAACGCTTTGGGGGTTGAGCAGGACCAGGATCCAGCCAGTCGATTATAATTTTTGGCAACACCATGCAGCACAACCTCTAGCTGGGCATCATTAAATCAGCCACTCAACTTGCTGATGCTGTGGTCTGCTGGATGGTGTTTTAGCTGAAGGGATAGTCACTATGCCCACTCCCAGGCCCAGAACAGATGGACTCCAGGCTGCTGGCTGGGGAAAGAGCAGGCCAGGCTGTGGCAATGCTGTTCAGACTTTGGCTCCCCCCTTGGCTCCCCATGGGGCTCTGCTATGGACTCTGCACTGGACTCTGCATAGGGCACACTGGGGTTCTTCCTGGGGTCTGCATAGTGCTCTGGTGTCCTGATCATTGGTTGGTCTGTGTTGGGCTGTGCCGGGAGCCCTGAGAGCCCTGGTTTTCTAACTCCCACTGCTGATGCCTTACTCTGCTGTGGGTGAACTGCTCAGAGTGGCTAGAGTGGGTATCAGCAGGGGATTGCTTGTGGGATGAAAAGTGGGTCCTGGGGCTGGGGCTGCCATACCTGGGCTGGGAGCTGCTGGTTCCTTGGCCATGCCTGTGTTCCTGGATTTGGGGGCTGTGGTGACACCCATGACATTGTGAGCTCCTAAGTCAGCAGTGGCAAGAAAATCTGACCATCAGCTGTGTGCAGCATTACACTCCTTCGAAACAGGTAAAAGAGTGGCCACGAAATACAAGCGAAGGCACATGATGCCACAGTAATGGCAGAAGCCTGGCCTTCCAATATTACAGCCCCACAGTACTTTGCTGCCACTGTCACATGGCCCACTCTGGCATGTTTAAATGCGACACAGGGGTGCCTAAGTGATTTATGTTTGACATTTCTATGCAAACCACTACAACTGTGGGATGGGAGAGGTGGCTTCACCTTGTTGCTGGACGCAGTCAGCGAGCCCTATCCGACAGTAGTAGCGGAGTAGAGATTTAAGCGTGCCTTTTGGTCTAAGTACATCTGCACTTGCAATTCTTTGCCAATGTCCTTTTCCTCCTCTGAATCATCACCAGCCATGGAACCCGTTGAAGAGGAGGATGTGTTGGGTTTGGAATCGTCCACAGCTGCTGCACACCCTGGTAGCACAGAATTCCCCCAAAAACAGGTTGTGCTGCATGTAAAGTCTAATAACATGTTTACTAAATGCTGGTGTGTTGTGCTTCTCTGTCCCTTTGCAGGTGCCATGTTGGTCCCAGAAACATTATGAATATATACATATATATATATATATATATATATATATATATATATATATTTTTTTTTTATTTATGTAAATAAATATATATATTTTTTAAAAGTTAATAAAACAAAAAAAAGGATTTAATAAACCAAGAGTTTTAAAGGTATATGCTGCATGGTGCCGTGTTTTCGATGCAACTACATAAAGCAGACGCAAACCAAACAAACAGACGGTGTAAAACAGAACACCAAAACAGAAGGTGGCTGAAGCAGGAGGTGAGTAACACTGAGAGACTTAAGAGATGGGGCCTTGGGCTTGCTTGCTGGTGATTTCTGGCAGACCTTGCCTATTATACCAAAGGGAACCATGGCTGGTGAACTGAATGCATGCTTCAAGGCATAGTCACTGTAGCATCAAGTTCTAAAGCTTACTCCCCCAACCAGCATGACAGCAAATATTTTTGGAGAAGAATCGGCTCTGCAGTTCTCCCAATTGCTTCTGATGCTTGGCAATGGTGTAGTCCAACAAGATGCAGATGGCAATATATCACTCATTGCTGATTTATGCAGGGCTGTAGAGTCACATGAGCACCTTGAATAGCACCTTGAATAGCAGTGTCTCTTGAAATTGGCTTTCAGTTTAACTCCTTACCATGACTGGATATGTCAAAGAGCTATTTGGGCTGCAAGAAATGATGTGGTAAATGCAATAAACTTACTAATTCTTAAAGGAGTTGCCACAATTTGTTTATTCCTACAAATCCACTGACACCACAATAGATCCAGAACAGATTGTCCAGTACCCAGTTGATTTTTTAAAATCTTTAGAACCCACTGAAATGCCTTCTCATCACTCAGATGTAAAGGTTGGTGCTCAAGTTATTCTAATGCGAAATCTAGATGCACCAAAACTGTGCAATGAAACCAGGATGTGCATTAAAACAAGTCATCACCATGTGTTGGAAGCAATCATCCATACTGGATGTGCTGCTGGAGAAGAAGTTTTATTACACAAATTCCACTAATTAATTAAGATGAAACAATACCTTTTAAACAATTACAGTTTTCTGTTAAACTATCATTTGCCAATCAGTGCAGGTGGATGGCCTAAATCTGGATTCTGTATGTTTTTCACATGGACAGCTGTATGTTGCCTGCTCCAGAGTTGGATCAGGTAAAAATCTTTATGTCTATGCACCTGGCAATAAAACGGCCTATGTTGTTTATAAACAGGCTCTGTCATAAATTCTTATGACATGACATCTCAGTTTGGCTATTTGGTATTTAGGATGTTAAAAGTTTTTTGTTCATTTCTAATGTGCATTTATGTTACTATTTACAGTGCATAACTGTCAAAGTATGTAAGGCTTATGGCGATTTCCCTGTTAATAAAAAAAAAACAAGGGCATTGATTGGCCTCCTGAGCACCCTTGGAACAAATCTAATTAACACAGTGACACTTTATACCCGGGTAGCGCTGGGTACATTTTCTAGTTTTGTATAATTAGTTCTTTATCTCCTAAGCGAATAATTTAATATTAAATTACTATGATTTTTTAGAGGGTCAGCCATGAAAATGTAATTAATTTAGCATTAATTATGCTTTATGTTGTGTTTTATTATGACTGTCATTAAATCTTTAGCTAGAATGCTTGCTTTTTATAAATATCATTTTATATTAAATGTAATCATAAATGGGGTAATGACAAATAACAAGGTATGGGGATCAATGCAGTATTGGTGAGCTGTAGATAGAAGTCATATTTGGGGGGTTATTTAAGAAAGCATAGCGCCAGGTAGTGCTTCATAGCAGCAGGTAGTGTCTGGTAAACGTTGGGCGCTGTACTCAAAACTACATTTAAGAAAGCAAATCTGGTGAGCGCCTCTAACAGCGCCATGTAACGTCAAATGGATTAATACAGGAGGATCAGCAAATAGCCCCGGCGCTCTAGGTTCAGGAGCACCATGTAGTACCTGTCGCTCTGTAGCACTCTACCATACATTTCAATGGGGTTCCATTAGTTGTATATAAATAGCGTGTTAGGAATTTTTTTTTTTTTCTTCAAATCATTGTGTGACCTCTCCTGGCTACAAACAAACACTTTTAATAATTTTTTAAAATATTTTTATGCAAAATTGTCATTACAGTTCTGCCACTAAAGTGTTAATGAACCCAGCGTTAAAACAATGGCATTCCACGTGTTTTCGCTTTGTTACTGGTGTATATGTGTTCAAAAACAGACTTTGATCACACAGCGTCTGGCGCTCTATGCTATAGTGACCAGATTTAGAGCAGCGACGCTTTGTGTGTGTAGCTTTTTTGTTAAATATGGTGTGGAGCGCCAAGTGCCGTCACACTGAGCTGGCACTACCTCTCACTCGCTGCAGTGTTATACTGTTGTTAGAGCTCCCAACATACATCATATTCATCAATGCCTGCCAGGTTACTACAGCGTCCACAACGCATAGTCATTTTATTAAAAGAGGATGTCATTGTTGAATATATGTACACAATTAGTGATTAGTGAAATCTAAGTAATTCTGCCCTATTAGTCTATAACAACAAAACAAAACAAGACTATGAAAATTGTGATGCCTATTGGAAGGAAAGGAAAAATAAGACTAAAGTAAACTATAAAAACCTTATGTGTGGAGTTATTTGTGTGATTTAAAATACCTAATACTTTAAAGTGGACCAAAACCCAGGATTGTACAATCCTGGTTGTTGGTCTGTACCCCTGGGGTACCCTAGTTTGGGATGTCTCTTTGTGTAAAACCCCCAGGCTTGGATTCTATTCAGCTTCTCCAGCTGCACAATAATATGTGTGGCCAGAGAAGCTGATTGGACGATAGCAACACCTAGGCTGTGTCCTCAAGGTAAGAACATCAGGGGGGGGGCGGTTTACACAACGGGGCATCCCAAACCGGGGTGCTCCAGGGGGATGGACCAAAACCCAGGATACTTAAAATCCCAGTTTTCGTCCACTTTAAGGGTTAACCTAATTCAAATGCATCAGTTGTACTGTTGTATATTCCAAGCGGAGCCGTGAAAAGATAATAATACATTATTTTAATTTAAGTCCTCTATTACAGAAAATATTTACAGTGCCTTGAAAAAATATTCATACCTCTTGAACATTGTTCAAACATTATAGCCAGAAACCTAAATGTATTATGTTTCGATTTTATGTCAAAGAGAAACACAAAGTAGCAAGTATTTGTGAAGTCTAATGAAAATTATACATGCTTTACATTTTTTAAAAAACAAAAAGGGTTGGCATGCAAAGCTTTGCAGGAACACCTTTAGCTGCAGTTACAGGTGCTATTTTTTACCAGCTGTCACGCTCCGGGTACTACAGCTATCCACTTAGATAACTCCAGTCCTCTCAGTAAGACCTCAACCCCCAATCTCCGCAGCCAGCTTCACCTTTAGGAGCCCCCGCTTGCCGGGACGCAGAGCACGCCTGCCCGGGATCGGTTGCCCCCAGGACTTCAATGGCTCAAAGATTGGAGTCTTACTGTTCAGAGGCCTGGAGAACCCGCGGCTGGAAGTGGTGCCGAGCAGCCCGATCGCTGAGCGAATGACGGAAGTCCAACAGGCTAGGGGTCAGCAACAGAAGTTCCGAGATGGCAGCGGTACAAAGGATTGGACGAGACGTGGTCGAGGATCAAGCAGAGGTCGGCAACAGGAGATCAGATCGGGGGTGGTCAAAACAGGCGAAGGTCGGCAACAGGAGATCAGATCGGGGGGTGGTCAAAACAGGCGAAGGTCGGCAACAGGAGATCAGAAAATATACTTAGAGACAAGCTACTAACAGGGTATAAGGCGGTATCACAGGCAATTCCCAACTGAGGGGGAATTGCTTATATAGGGAAAGACAGAGAGGAAGGTGAGGGTGATTGGTGCACTATGATCACAGGTCTGATTGGGAGAGCATGAGTGTAATTAACATTTATAGGGCTCATTGGCCCAGACAAGGGGGGGGAGGCGTAAGCCTCATGAAACCTAGGGCTCATTGGCCCTTTAATCTGAACCAGGGGGCGTGCCAGTGCCCCCTGGCTTATCTACAGCCTCCGGCGGGCGCGCTGAGCACAGCGCCGCCGGAGGGAAAATATGTCTCGGGCTCGCGCGCGCGCCCGTGAGCTGATGACGCGCGCGCGAGGAGGGGGAGCGGCCGTGCTCGGCGCCGCCAGAGGAGACGCCGCACGGCGCGGCCGCCGAGCAGGAGCTGCTGGGCCCGGCCGACCGCTGACATCGCTGGACCGGGGCCCAGGTAAGTGCCGATTTGTGACACCAGCTTTGCACATCTAGATGCTGACAAGTTTGTCCATACTTTTTTTGCAAAATTAATTGCTCTAACTTAAACAGATTGGATAGAGAGTGGTTGTGAATACTTTTCAAGTTATGTCACAGATTCTCAGTCGGATTAGGTCTTGACTTATGGCTATTCCAAAACATAAATCTGTTTTGATATAAACCATACCAGTGTACCTTTGATAGCATGTATAGGGTTGTTGTCCTCCTGGAAGTTGAACACATACGCCAGTCTCAAATCTTTTGCAGCATGTAACAGGCTTTCCTTTAAGCTTGCCATGTATTTATCTCCATTCATCTTCCCATTAACTCTGAGTAGCTGCCAAGAAAATCAGCCATCGTGTACAGTGCTTGAGTATATCTAATAATTATATAGTACTATACTATATTAGTATTTACAAAGCCATCACTTCCTACTTGTGGGCACTTTTGGCACAAGGCTAAGTGATAGTTGCATAGAGACAGCCTTGCTAGGCTAAATATAGAGGGCTAAAATAGTCCAAAAGGTAAATATCTTGAAACAGAATTAGTTATTAAAATAGAGTAAAAGATGCCATTACTGTACAGTAAATATAAAATCATTACAAATTCTCAAGAAACAGTATTTCCAGAAACAGGCACAGTTATAGTGAATAGCATATAATGTAGACATAGAGTTGCCTGTAGAATTCACATGAAGTACTTATCTTTGAATCAATGGGAGGTTTTGAAGGATATGGCGCAATATATGTACAAAGAAATACAATTCAGAGTGCCCCAAATGTTTTTATTCTACCCCCCACCCTTGTTTATCCATAATGTGAAAGATATGTTTAGTTTTTTAGGACTTTCCTTTAACATCGGGAAATAGAACACAATCACCTTTTTGAGCTCTCTGTTCTTAAGTTGACATAGATGTACTGCACTTTATAAGGAAAATCATAGCCTGGTGTTATATTTCCTTCTATAGAGCCAGACGTTCCGGTGGTGGTCCACTTTAAAGAGGAGAAAAAATCTTGCTCCTCCTCACACCCACAGCATGGGGTTGTCTGATTTATTATTATGTAGGCTTTTTTTATTGTTTGGCTTGGATATGCTGGATCTATTAAACTTGATGATATTAAAAAAACAGCTTTTAGATTTTCTGAGCTAGACATGGACTTCAAAGCTGTAACTCCCCGTACCACAAGCTGAGGCCGGGCAGCCCCTACATACCACTCCAGCAATCCTGCAAATTTAGCTGTCAGTTCACTATGGAATGTCACTGCTGGTGTTCAACTGGGTGCACCCATACCACCAAGGGAATCCAATATCCGTGCTGCAGGGTTCAGGGGAGGTAAAGTATTTTTTTTTTACTTTACTTCCTTTAATACACAGGGAAACAAGGTTTTACAAGTAAAGTATTGTGGGCTATATTAAATCAGCAAATATGCCCAGAAAATACACAAAAGCACAGGTTGTTCCAGGACTTCCCATTAACATCAGGAAATAGAACACAATCACCTGTTTGAGCTCTCTGCTCTTAGGTTGACATAGATGTACAGAACTTTATAAGGAAAATCATAGCCCCATGTTATATTTCCTTCTACACTATAGAGCCAGACGTTAAGGTGGTAGTGAATATGCCCAGAAAATACACAAAAGCACAGGCTGTTCCATAATGTAACAATAGTTCAATTGAGTATAGTATTAATACAGTCTGAGTGTAGAGGTAAAACCCTCGCTATCTTAGTAATGCTATTCATTAAGGAGAGAATTTTCTCTTGAAGAGCTCTCCTTCTTCAAAGACTCTATTAGGTACAGGGATTTAAGTGTTGAAAATGGGAGAACTCTACAAGGGCTGTCTCCTTGGTAAATCACCCAGGAGATTCTCACTTTACTGTATGATGGCCTTGGTGTATTTATTTTTGTCTTTGATTCGGATTATCAGGCCACATTAAGCATGAATGAAGTTAACAAGATCCATTTCCAAGTATGTTGCCATTTTCATAGTACATACATCTAAAGGACGGTCTCTTTTTATAATATAGCAGCTAGTATTTTTATCTATAGTATTCCTGTACGGTATACCTTTTGTGAGTCATTCCATTTTTTCCACATCAGTAACAAAGATTATCTTAAAGGCAGGATTTATAACAAGATCATATATTTTCTTGGGGGACACAGGAGAAGGGGACACATATCTGACAAATAAGCAAATGCCATTTCAATAATATGTTTTGTCTTACCACCGAGGCATAGGAAAGTACTTCCTAAAGCTAAAACATTACATCAATACTGAGCTTAGATCTTCATCGCTTCTATAAACAGCTATTTAGGAGAATTATAGTTGCACAGCAGAGAAGAGCAGCACCATATTAATACCCAAATTCCCTGGCTAACGCTGCAGCATGGAAATAGTTAAATGTCTTAAATGGATGAGTAAAGAGTGGGGTCAATATCATGAAACAGTGCAAATTAGATAACAAAACTCAGATGACAGGTGATTACGCTTCCACAGATGTAGTAAATACTGTTGCAAGTACACAAAAAACAGCGTGCTCTGTGACATTTTCCTCATGTGCCGTCTGCTGAAAAGGTTACATCTTACTGCACAGTAATTTATTGTAATAATTAATTTTCAGTTATTTATATAACTAGGAGACAGCCCGCTTTATTGGGTAAAATGGTGCAATGAATGTTTATGATTTGATATATTTCCTAGGTAAAGGGAAAGCATGTAAAAGCCTAAAGCCTAGCTTAACTTAGTAAGCACCCCCCCCCCCCCCCACACACACACTCACTTTGAAATACTGTGATCCTACAGTACATCAGACAACATATCCCAGACTGGAGGACACTATCTGTCTAGCATATAGGTGCTGCCTCACAGTTGCACAGTGACAACGTTCCTTGTAATGCCAATTAGCAATCCTAACACTGTATTTCACCAGAAATGGAAATAGACATAAGATGCATAGCCTGAGCAAATTGATAATTGATCATCAGAGCTCAAGATAAGCAAAATAATCTTTATTACTATTTAATACTAAAATATTGAACTTTATAAGAGGTCACCGGCAATAGGGTGTCCTATCATGCTGTGCTTGGCTGCAGTTAACAGCCATTTGGATTAAAAAAAGCTGTTGTGCCGTTTTAAATCAAAGTCCTTTGGTAGGGACTGCACCAAACAAAAGCAAAGGGGGAAAATGTGAAACGCACCAGCAAAACTTGTGGGCTACCCGAGCCAGCGACAATGATCTGGTTGTCTGTTAGATGAGCAGTTTAGCCACAGTATATTGGAAGTAATATGTACAGAAAATTGTTGTATATATAAATAAATGAATAAATGCCTATCTTCAGCTCAATGACAAAATGACACTATCAAGCAATGTCATAGACTACATAGTATACAATTACATATGTCAATATTGAAATATTCTTTCAAATGTAACAATTATAGTCCTTTTTTAATGTAGATAGCATTCACACCTCATAACAGATGAGCCTTCCACCAGCACATTCAGTTACCAGACCCCTTATGCTATCATGTTAGACAGCAAAGCAGCATTTGAGAATAATAATGTACTCCACAATCAAATTGAATCCAAAAAGTGCCTTCACTCCATTATTAATAGCTGGTGTTCACTTGTTCTATCCCTTTAAATCTGTCATCTGTTCTTCTTGAAGACCAGGCCATTGCAGACACAGACAAGCACCAGCAGTACCACCTGCGGATTTCCCAGATGATAGATACTAGGGACACAAAGCAGAAGGGAAGGCCAGAGTGTCAAGTATAGATGTGTTGGGGGATCTGATGAGTAGAGCAGATATTCAGAATCCTCAGGAGGGGGTTAACACCGGCTGTACCTTTAGATAGACAGCAATGAGCAACTGCTACCCCATGCACTGGTTCTGGTGTGAGAAGTAGGAAGGGAGAATGGACTGCACTACAAGCTAACCGAGGTCCAACAACAGTTGCCAGAGACCAGGGAGTTCAGAGTTCAGTATGGAGAAAGTCCAGTTCAGGTATTGAGGAAGGTTGTTGAAAAAGAGCTAGGAAATCCAGAGTCAAAGTCAAAGTAGCAATCTAGAGCCAAATTTCCTAGAGCCAGAGCAGGGTTGTCATCCAAATTCAAGCAGGTAGTCAGCAGAGCCAGGGACAAAACTTGATATCTTTGTACACAGGAGCAGATGGCAGGCGTATTTCCAGCGATGCAGGCCTCAGTTTAAAGGCCATGCATGTACAGTGGTGCATGCACAAACCACAGATTGCAAGTAAAATCACAGGGTTCATGCGGCACATGCGTGACCTGCCATATGGGTCACCTTCGGGATGGGTCTGTTGGATGTCACTTCCGGCAAGTGCATGTACCACCTGACATGGTTTGTCCGTCAAGGGACTGTAACCAAGAGATTTAAAGTCCTTTGATTTTGATTTAAAGTTCCTTGGTATAATATTTCAGAATAATCAAACTTTATGGACATGAAAATATATCAAATAAACACATTTCTCAAATTTCACCAAGACACAAATCATGTTTGTTTTATCATAAGAAAACATATTTTATATACTGTGGCTAAATGGTAGGCCCCAAGATTGATTTATAAATTCAATTAAATTGATGTTTTAAGGATCCTTTGGTGCCGGGTACATTTTTCTTTGTTCCTGCACTCAGCTTTGCTAGCTGTTCCAGGCTCGGGATCACACCTACAAAGTAAGCAAATGTGAGTAACTGATTATAGCAGTCCAAAAGTTGGTGTTCTTACTGTAAAGAGTACAAAGAACTAAGCTGTATTCTTTAGCTGCTGCTATATCAGCCTGAATTTACTGAAAACTGACTTCAGTAAGTCGCATGACACTTTGAGAGAAGGTGAATACCACTGTAAATGTCTTCCAAATTCCAGAGTCAAACTATTGTTTTGTTCAGAGTCTTGATAGACCCTGCAGAAAATGATTATCTTCAGAAACACAAATATAACAGAAGAGTTTGCTAGCACCATTTCAGTATTGAATGCAGACAAGTGCATTACAGTACACCTACTCTATGGGTGGACAAGTAAGCACTGGCATTAAAGCATAAATGGTGCCTAAATACATGAACTGCTATGCAGCCATCTAAAAGATCATTGTAAATTAGTATGATGTTACACGCTCTATTGCTATTATAAAATATCTGCTTTGTAATTTATATTTGGTATAAGTTGTTTATTCATTGATAAGCCACTAATGGGATAATTCTTTTGGGAACTTTTGAAAAATCCTGATAGGCTTTTTGAGTTAAAAAGTCACAGATTCACATATTCAAATGGTTTTTGGGTAGAAATGAACAACTATAGGTTTAAAATATATTATATAGGCAGCAGTATGGAAAATAATGGTGTAGAGAGTGGCAATGGTTACAGTGATCTGTCCATGTATTGGCATTATGAACAGGGACTGAATTGTAGGAGTGCAGCTTGGATCATACAAAGAGACTGCAGCATGGGGGGGCGTGGCCGACCGCTAAGAGAGATGGCGGCTTTCTAGTGCTGCTCCGCTTCTTAGGGGCATAGAAGCAGGCGGCAACCCAGCTACTACGAGCAGCACGCCCGAGAAAACGCACCATCAGCGGCCCGGGAGATCCCTGCACCTCCATGGGTAAAAGCGGAGCGAGATCGCGGGGGCAGGGGCCGAGAAAGTGCGGTGTCACTCCAGCGCGCCTCCAGCAGCGAGCACGCCGAGACATGGAGGGGGAGGAGGAGGGGCCCTCCCTCGCTCACACTGACCTTCACCTGTCAGCACAACAGACGGCAGAAGACCGGCAGGAGGTAGGAGAAACAGGCGATCCCCAGAGCCCATCGAGGGGACGCCTAATAGACACCGCATGTTCTCCCTCCTCACAGCCTCCCCAGCCAGCCTCCAACATAATGGCGGCTATCCCCCAGCGCCCCCCCAGCACGTGGTAGACACAGGCTTGGAGCCTGACAGCGGGAGTGGATCCCCCTCACCACCATCAATCACATCCATCTCCCCTCCCCCATTTTCTCCTCTGGATGAAGGGGTCATTAATAAAAAGGGGCCAGCACCACGCCAACAGTGAATAAATTTCTGCCGTGAAAGTAGTGCTACTGGAGCAGTACCCAGAGGGAAAGAGGGTCTGGGCCCCACGACCAGCTTCTCGGGTCGTTTTCATTGCATGCAAGGCAGCGGCTCACCCCTGTCACTTTCTAATGATGACCTGCTACTTTCTGGGGAACCCCTCTCTCCGAGAGAAAGCAACCTATCCCAACTATTGATTGAGGACGCAACCGAGGGCGGGTCACAGCCCAGTCAGGGGGGCCCAGGTGCGGAAAATCTGGATCCGATAGTGCGGGACGCAAATCTGCTAGCTAAATATAAAGTGCTACTGCAACAGGAATTAGCGGCGGCCGTAACTCTACTCTCGACCAGCTACTTCAATGAAATCAAAGACCTGGGGAACAGAACCAGCACCCTGGAAGATAAAGTGGATGACATGGTCGTGGCTCTGGAGCGTGGGGGTCTGAATCTGTGGCCCTGAGGGATGACATGGCCTTGCTGCAACAAAAATTGGAGGACTTAGAGAATAGGTCAAGGAGAGTCAACGTCCGCATCCGGGGTCTTCCTGAATCCATAGAAGATGTGCCGGCTACTGTCACAGCCCTCCTTCAGGAATTGATCCCCTCTATGCCTATAGAACGCCTGGAATTGGATCGCACACAGAGCACTGGGCCCCAAGAGACCGGATGGTCTCCCCAGGGACATTGCGGTCAAGTCAACCTTTTACTGCACAAAAGAAACGATCCTGCTGGCTGCTAGAGAGAAAGGGGACCTGTCCTTCCAGGGCCATCGCTACCAGATCTTCCTGGACGTTGCTCCCCAAATGCTGCAGAGGAGAAGAGCTATGAAACCCGGCCTAGAAATCCTCCGAAACCACAACATAAAGTACCGCTGGGGCTTCCCCTTCAAGTTGGCATTTATCTATGCGGGTCACCAACTCGTTCATTTGTGGGAGTTGGGTTCCTAACCCGATTTGTGTTACGTTACGTATTGCCGCTCCCGGCCCCACGCCGGCCTTCTGGGCCCACCGACTGCGCCCGTTAGCGACTGTGTGGGTCCATCAGCGACGGTGTCACCCGCCACTTTCTAACTTTTGAATTTTGGGCTTGGAACTTACGTGCAAGCTGGAATTCAAAATCAAGTCATGTTGTTTTATGCTGCTCTATATTGAGGTTACTTAGCATAGTTAAACGCTGGGTTGTCTATTTTCAAATACGGTTATGTTCATTTATAGTCTTGTCCTATGCCCCCGAGGTATGCCCCCAATGGACAAGTCGTCAAAATGGTCCAGGTGAGGCCACATATGGCCTTGACCAATGGACTCCTTCCTGCTATTGCAGAATCTTGTTGGACCTTTGGCGGCACTGTACCGCGCACTGGTCCAATGTGCTCTAGTTTTGTGTTATCTATGTTCTTTAACCCCCACTCCGACCTCCCCATTACCCCCTCCCGCCCCGGCCCCCTCCATCCCTCACAGAGACCCCCCCGTGTTCCACCAGGCCGGACATCAAAAACGCTGCGTTACCAGGGCCACCATGGTTGGGTTAAGTATTAAAGTGATGTCACATAATGTCCAGGGTTTCAATGTCCCGGCTAAGCGCAACAAGGCCTTCCACTACTATAAGTCCTGCAAAACTGATATAATTTTCTTACAGGAAACCAGGTTCTCCACTTCCTCCAGACCAAACTACCTGAGTGGTCACTTCCCCCTGGCGCACCTTGCTTGCGCCAGAGAGAAGAAGAGGGGGGTCCTGATTGCCTTCCGCAAGAACCTCCCATTCATATGTTCCAAAGAAATATCAGACCCCACAGGCAGGTATCTTATACTGCAAGGCACCCTGTTTGACATTGAGCTCACCCTGGTCACGTACTATGCGCCCAACGCTTTTCAGACTCGGTTCTTCAAACACTTATTGTCGGTTGTCCAGAATAACACTAGGGGGATCCTGATCATGGGTGGTGACTCAAACCTAACTATAAACCCTGGACTGGATAGGCGGTGCACTGGACATACCGGGGTAACGCTTTCAGCCTCGGATGCCCAGTCCGCGGCTTTCCGCAGCCTCCTTAACTCCCACAACCTGTGCGATGCCTGGAGAGAAAAGAACCCCAGCGCCCATGATTTTACATTTTACTCTAATCCTCATGGCATGTTTTGTAGGATAGACCACATACAGGTCCCCCAATCATTGCTGCCTGCCATTATTGACTCCAGAATCTACAACACAGCCTGGTCCGACCATAGTCCAGTAATGGCCGCCATAGACCTCCTGGTCACAACTAAACACTCTTATAGCTGGCGGCTCAACGACTCACTCCTATCAACTAAGACTACTTGTTCTAAGATTCAGGAGGCCCTCCAGGAATACTTTGCACTCAATACCAACTCGGTCTCCTCCCCGATCTCCCTGTGGGAAGCCCAAAAGGCTACCATGAGAGAAAACATCATTTCCATAGCCTCTGCCGAGAAACGAGAGGCTAAGGAGGGTAAGGGACTTGATCCTGAGGTTTGAGCACGCTGAAATAAAATGGAAGGGAGCCCCGAGCGCCAAAAATATGAAGGCTGTTGATAGACTGAGAACCGAGCTCAATATGCTCCTGGACATCCAAACAGAGAAGAGGCTCAGATGGTCAAAACAAAAGTATTACACGAGAGGTAATAAGCCGGACACAATGCTAGCCCGTAAGCTGAAGGCCACTGACCTTGAGAGGCGGCAGCCTATAAAACTGAAGCTTGACACGGGAGCAGTCACGGCAGACCCAAACAAAATAGTTTCGGCCTTCGGGAGCTTCCTATCAACCCTCTACTCAGCTCCGGCAAGCACTAATACGGCCAAGCTGGAGGAGTTCTTTGAGCATGTTGAGCTACCCAACATTGACCAGCGCTATATAGACAGAATGGAGGCACCTATCACGCCCAATGAGGTGCTTCTTGCCATTAGATCCCTAAAAACCTCCAAAACTCCGAGTCCGGATGGGTTTAGTGGTCTGTACTACAAAAAGTTTGCCCCCATTCTAGCACCCCACTTATCAAACCTTTTCAACGCTCTGTGTACAGAGACCTCGCTTAACCCTAGCTCACTTCTGGCAGACATCTGCATGATCCCTAAACCAGACAAAGACAGTTTGCTTATTCCAAACTACAGGCCAATATCCTTGATTAACATTGATGTGAAGCTACTGGCCAAGGTTTTGGCAGCCAGGATGAACACGTTCGTAGCAGAACTCATACACGGGAATCAGGTAGGATTTGCCCCATCTCGGCAGGCGGGAGATAACGTCAGGAGGGTTGCCCATCTGGTCCACCACGCCCACTCCAGGGGCATCCCGGCCTTCCTGCTTTCCCTGGACATACAGAAGGCATTCGATTCCCTATCCTGGGACTATCTCCTGTGGGTACTTGGGAGTTGGGGGTTCGGTCGGCGATTTTTGGATTGGGTGAACGCCCTCTATACGTCCCCAGCTGCCCGAGTGCGGTACCTGGGTTTCACCTCGGGAGCATTTAATATTTCAAGGGGAACACGGCAGGGATGCCCCTTATCCCCGCTCCTCTTTATCCTGCCCATGGAGCCGCTGGGAATAGCAATACGTAATTCCTCTAATATCAAGGGATTGGAGGTAGCGGGCGTTCACCACAAGGCCATGTTTTTCGCTGACGATGCCCTGATTGCCATTTCCCAACCGGTCACATCACTCCCAAATCTGTACAAAATTCTAAACCAGTTTGCCCAGGTCTCAGGTTTAACGATAAATTATGAGAAATCGAGGGCATTAAATGTGTCTTTGCCGGTGGAAGTGGTGGACCAGATCAAAGCCAGTTTTCGCTGGTCAGTGGAACCACTCCCATATCTAGGGGTGTGCATCTCTGCCAAGTACACAGACTTGTATGAGGCTAACTATCCCCCCCTATTCAAATCCCTAACCCGCTTATTAGAAACTTGGAAATCATATCCAATTTCCTGGATAGGCCGTATCAACGCAGTTAAGATGTCTATACTCCCAAAGCTGCTTTATTTTTTCAGAGTGTTGCCCACGAGAATTCCGCTATACATGCTCTGGGTGATGCAGAGGAGGATCTTGACGTTCATATGGTCCAGGGGGCGCCCAAGGGTTTTCAAACGCACTATGCTAGCACAAAGAGCTCAGGGAGGGTTAGGGGTGCCAGATATCTTCAAGTATTACAAGGCTGCGCAGATCGCCAACTGGTCCCCATGCACTCTGCCCTTAATCCCCCAATGTGGGTATTTTTGGAACTCCCTAATTGCGCACCAGTACCCATCGATAGCTTGCTCTGGATGGACCCGAGACTCAGACCCAAAACGCTGAGTCCCTTAATGAAGCACTCCCTCACTGTGTGGGACTCGGTCAGGTACTCTGCTGCCTTGATGTCCCCCCACACCCCCCTGGCACATTTGTGGGATAACCCAAGCTTTCCCCCAGGCGAACAAAACAGAAAGGCCTTTAGATGGTGGCAAAACAGGAGTATAAACAAAATAGCAGACTTGCTCACAAGAGAGGGCTTCAGGTCCTTCCATGATTTGCAAGGAAAATACGACATTCCCCATAGGGAATACTTTCGTTACATCCAGTTAAGGCACTGGATTCTGCCCCTGACAAAACTGAGCCCCTCCTTTCGGATTAGGACCCCCTTCGAGGAAATGTGCTCTAACAATCCCTTCCGTAGGGGAACCATATCCCTAATCTATTCGGCACTAAATTAAATTATACCAGATTCCCATGGATATGTGGGGAGCTGGGAGAAGGACCTAGGTCCCTGCCCAGGAGAGAGAGGGTGGACAGAGATATGGTCATGCGCCTCCAAATGTTCCGTGAACGTCCTGACAGTTGAAACAGCCTACAAGGTAATGCTTCGCTGGTACCTGGTGCCGGGCCGCCTGAGCAGGATGTTTCCAGGGCAATCTAGCTCATGCTTTAGAGGCTGTAGTGTGGAGGGGAACTTCTTACACACATGGTGGACCTGTCCCATGTTGGCCCGCTTCTGGAGCCAGGTGTACAGGATGGCCAATGAGGTTTTCCAAACCAGTATGAGAAGAGACCCATGGGTTGCCGTCCTGCACTGCAAGCCCCGGGAGCTGACTAACAAGCAACACAGACTCTTTGTATATCTGCTGATAGCAGCTAAGCAGACTATAGCTAAAGCCTGGAAAAAACAATTTGCTCCAATCTCAGAAGTGTCGGCCAGGATGAATGGGTTTCTTACTAACAAGAGGTTGTCCAGCATCCTGGCCGACACTCATGATAAATTCATTTCACTATGGGAGCCCTGGACAAGGTTTACGTGGCCTGGGGAACCTCTGCAGACATTATAAAGATCATTATCCAATGACCAGATGGGCGGCTGGTGGAGCGCGGGTGCTACCAACCCCCCTTTTTTCCCTTCTCTCCCTCCATCCCCAACGCCCTTTCCCGGGTGTCCTGACCCTTCTAATCCAGCCCTCCCTTTTTTCCCCTCTTCCTCTTGTAATATTAAGGATTTAAACAGTTTTCAATGAACTATCTCTGCCTACAATCTTGGAAACAATTGATAGCCTGAATCACGGCCCATCCCATCTGGCACTGGGAGCGGGGGATGGTGGATGTGCCGGTGGCGGTGCGTGTTGCGGGTGCTGATGGCTCCTGCAGCCCACACTGTCCTGGTCGCAGGTCGGGGCATATTGTCGTTTAGCATTTGCTGCATTCCACTTGCTCCATCTTTATACAATGCACTGTCACAAGCTACTCACCTAGCCTTCGGTCCCGCGCCATCTGCTGGCAGTTTTTTATACATTTCTTTATGTGTGTATTCTTATGTATATATATATTTTTTATGTGTTTCCTCGGTAAGTGTTGGCCGGACAGTCCCTATATGCTCATATATTTACTGGTCTAATCTCACCTTTTTTAGAGCATATGATAATATCAGGGATTGCCCCTTAAATTGCATATAGGAGGGCAACAAATAACTAATGAGCCAACTCCAGCAATGTTGCCAACATTATATATATATATATATAAAAAATGTATATAATGTATATAAAATATAGGGGATAAAATGTAAAATGACAATAACAACAGATAACAAATAACATGAAAAATATACTTATTATCACCCTTTAGGTTTAGTTTTTGTTGTACACTCCTTCCCTTACCAAGGCTTGCCTGGGCTTTAGATGTGGGTGTGGATGGGTGAGTGTAAGTGGAAATGGATTAGAATAGGAACATCTGGTGGACTCGTTTCCATTTCCACTTGCTCTCATTATTCTTATACTCACATATCTTTATTTACTTATTTATTCTTATTCTTACGTTTGATGTAATCCTTCATTTGGACAATTATATTATAAATTCCTGTAAATGTTTGTACATAATGCTGGTAATATTACTTGTGAAATGATATATACATTTTGGGTTGTGTATATATGTATATATTGTTCCTCCTCGCCTATTCATTGTAGATATGATAAGCCAATGTTTTATAATTACAAATATAGAATCAATAATGTCTTTGTATAGTTAGGATACTTTAGCGGCATGTCAATAATGGGACATTTGTATATAATATTATTGTAACATTTGTATCTAATAATAAAGTTAGAGATGTTTTTAAATTACTATTGTATACATACAAATGATACCTGTGTTTGTGAGCCGGTCTTTCCCTGACTGTGCGGTGGGTATGCTCTGTGCAGCTGCGGTGCTTGGCTGCCGATCACCCCCTCCACGGCGGCGTTTGTTGTCATGACCACGCGCTGCTGTGCGGCGGGGTGGAGTGACGCTGATTGCCGGGTGGTTTGGGGGGGGGGTCGGCGGGGAGGCGCACGCAGCTCACATGTGAGACGTGATTGTTTCTCCTGCACGGGGCGTCTGCCGGCCGGGGACGCTGTGCGCGGGTTGAGGCGGATGGCGCTCATATGTTTCACCTGATTGATCACTCAGGCGGTTTATTTAAGGCGAGCAACACAGGTACCTTTTGTTCTTTCCTGGCACCTTGCAAAGTGGTAGTTTCCACGGAGCGCGTGGGTAAAGAGGCACCAGGACTCAGCGGGATCTCCAGCCAGATTATTGGGTGATAGGATTTCTTTACACACCTTTCATTTCACTTTAGGATTATTTCTTTGGGTTTGGTCATTGGATTCGTTTAGATGCACATGTTTTATCACATGATAATTGTGGGATTTATTATCATTTAAATCAATATTGTGCAGTTTCTCACATTTTTTGAATATAGACTGTTTGTATTAATTTTCTACTGGTTCACATATATATATATTTTTTTGTATTATATTATCTTTGCACAATGACACCCCCTGATGGCTTGAGATTTTTCCCATTGAGTTACTATGGTTTTTAGCATTGTTGTATGAGCTCTATTTTTAATATTATGTAAATAATAAATTTACAATTAGAAATATATTTTATTGTTGCATGTCCTGATTGAACTCTAGATATACAGATTGGTGGTGCAGATTCTTTTGGTGTTTGTATTTTGTGGGGTACTGGGCCCCACACTACTTTTGTTGCAATTTTATTGCTTTTGTTACACTAAATCTGTCTTGCACACCATCTTATTATTATTTTTCTTTAATTAGTAGTGGTGCAGGGACAATCTATTGTTGGTTTCTATCTGCTGGCAGTCAGTCGGAGGTCTGGTGGGGCGGCGTCCTCGACGGACGGCTGTTCGGCGGCTTCCGCCACAGACGGCGGCTCGGCTGTTTCCGCCGCGAGCGGTGTCTAGAGCGGCTGTTTTCCCAGCATCGCGGCGCGCTCCTGATGCTCAGTGTCGTGCTCGCGCGCGCGCGAGCACATAGGATTTATGCCCTCCGGCGGCACTGCACAAAGCGCGGCCGCCGGAGGTAATCGGCGCACGATCTGAAGAGCTGGCCATCAAAAATTATATTACGGAGAATCTCAAGAAAGGATTCATCCGTCCTTCCACCTCCCCTGCTGGTGCTGGTTTCTTCTTTGTCGAAAAGAAGGACGGCGGTTTACGCCCCTGTATTGATTACCGGGGACTAAACAAAATCACGGTCAAGAATAGATATCCGTTACCCTTAATCAACGATCTCTTTAATCAAGTGTCTGGGGCTCAGATTTTTTCTAAACTTTTCTAAACTTATTCGCATACGCCAGGGAGATGAATGGAAAACGGCTTTCAATGTTAAAGATGGCCACTATGAGTACTTGGTTATGCCCTTCGGTCTATGTAATGCTCCTGCAGTCTTCCAAGATTTCGTGAACGATATATTTCGCGATTACTTGGGTCGATTTATGGTGGTCTATTTAGACGACATACTCATTTTTTCCCGTTCGTTGTTGGAACACCGCCAGCATGTAAAGGCGGTGTTACAAAGGTTATGGGAGAACCATCTGTATGCAAAAATCTCTAAGTGTGTATTTGAAGTTTCTGAAATTCCGTTTCTAGGATATTTGATCTCTAAGCGTGGGTTGGTTATGGATCCCTCCAAAGTGTCCGCGATACTGGAGTGGGAGCAACCAAGAACCCTTAAAGCTCTTCAGAGATTTCTAGGATTTGCGAACTTCTACAGGCAATTCATAAGGGGGTTCTCTTCTATAGTGGGGCCCTTAACTGACCTTACTCGGAAGGGTTCTTTTGTTGAGGAGTGGCCTCCCTCAGCAATAAGCGCTTTTCAATCTCTGAAAGAGACCTTTACTTCAGTTCCGGTTTTGGTCCACCCCAATATCAATCACCCGTTTCTTTTAGAAGTCGACGCTTCCAAGCTTGGTGTGGGAGCAGTCCTCTCTCAGTATTCTGGTGATCCGGAGAGACTACATCCCTGTGCCTTCTTTTCGCGTAAGTTCTCTCCTGCTGAACAAAATTATGATGTCGGAAATAGGGAACTATTGGGTATTAAACTGGCCTTTGAAGAATGGCGACACTGGCTGGAGGGTTCTCTACATCCTATTACTGTATATACTGATCACAAAAATCTGGAATATATAGAATCCGCTAAAAGGCTCAATTCCCGTCAGGCTCGCTGGGCGCTCTTTTTCTCCCGTTTTAACTTCATTATCACCTTCAAACCGGGGAAAAAGAATACCAAAGCGGACGCCTTGTCACGCAATTTCGGAGAGTGTAAGGATCGATTCGATCCCGCAGAACCAATTTTACCCTTAGGTTGTATTGTCGGTGCCCTTCTCCATGATTTATCTAGCTCTTTGATTCCGTATCAGATTGATGCTCCTCCGGTAAAACCCCCTGAATGCCAATTTGTTCCACCTCATTTGCGTCTCGCCGTCTTACAGGAATTTCATGATGCCAAGACCGCCGGTCACTTAGGGGTTCGGAAAACATTGGCTCTCGCCAAACGCCATGTTTGGTGGCCTACCATCAGACGCGACATAACCACCTTTGTAGAAGCATGTCCTGTATGTGGGCGTAGTAAGACGACCCATGGATCTCCAGCAGGATTATTAGTACCTCTGGAGATTCCTGGAGAGCCGTGGTCCCACATATCCATGGATTTCATTGTCGATCTACCTCAATCGCAGGGGAATACTGTAATCTGGGTGGTGGTTGATCGCTTCAGTAAAATGGCACATTTTATTCCTTAGGCAAAACTTCCGTCTGCGCCGGAGTTGGTGCAGTTGTTCATTAAACATGTTTTCCGTCTCCATGGTATACCACAGAATATAGTTTCGGATCGGGGGGTTCAGTTTGTATCCCGCTTCTGGAAAGCGTTTTGTACTCGGTTAGGCATAAAAGTGTCTCTTTCCACAGCCTATCATCCCCAGTCTAACGGACAGACTGAGCGGGTGAATCAGAGTTTAGAACAATACTTGCGCTGCTTTGTATCAGATCGTCAAGAACAATGGGCGGAATTTATCGAGTTTGCAGAGTTCGCCTTTAACAATGCGCCTAGCGAGTCTACCAAGTTTTCGCCGTTCTTTTGTAACTATGGCAAGAATCCCAAAGCATCATCCTTCTCTGGTCCTTCCTCCAATCTGCCGGCCTTGGAGGAATGGTTACGAGAAAGAACTAAGGTATGGTCTGAAACACAGGCGAACCTTAGGAAAGCCTCTGTGAGATATAAAGTGTTCGCGGATCGACATAGATCGTGAGAACCACCATTTCAAGTGGGAGACTTGGTCTGGGTATCCACAAAAAATATTGCTCTTAGACAACCCTCGCCGAAGTTGGGCCCTAAGTATATCGGTCCCTTTCCGATCACAAATAAGTTGAGCGATGTTACCTTTAAAGTTAAGCTACCTATGTCCATGAAGATTCCGTGTACTTTTCATGTTTCCCTATTAAAATCCGCCAGAAACGTTCAGGTGTCATCTCCTCTTCCAGTTGTGATGGGAGATGAACCTGAGTACGAGGTTAACAGAATACTCGATTGGTCCGAAAATTCATTACAGTATTTAATTGATTGGAAGGGTTTTGGTCCTGAGGAAAGATGTTGGGTACCGGCCAAAGATGTTCATGCCAGAACTCTAGTCAATAGATTCCATCGTGAGAATCCTGATAAACCTGGTAAGGGTCCGGAGGCCCCTCGTGAAGGGGGGGTAGTGTCACAAGCTACTCACCCAGCCTTCGGTCCAGCGCCATCTGCGGGCAGTCAGTCGGAGGTCTGGTGGGGCGGCGTCCTCGACGGGCGGCTGTTCGGCGGCTTCCGCCACAGACGGCAGCTCGGCTGTTTCCGCCGCGAGCGGCGGCTCGGGCTGTTCCGCCGCGAGTGGCGTCTAGAGCGGCTGTTTTCCCGGCATTGCGGCACGCTCCTGACGCCCATAGGATTTATGCCCTCCGGCGGCGCTGCACACAGCACGCCCGCCGGAGGTAATCAGCGCAGGGCCAATGAGCCCAGGGGAATGCAGGGTCATACGCCCCTCTATGCTTCTGGTCCAATCTGGACCAGGATCCTGGGTTCTGGTTATGCACCAATCATGCACACACATCTAGCCCAATCCCGTGTAACCTGGCCCCATAAAGGTTTCCCTCCTTCAGTCTGTCATTGCCAGTGATAGCGTGCTGCTGGGTGTGATTTGGTGTCTGCTCTGTCTTCGATTTATCCTGCTGTGTATGACCATCCTTGATTGCTGCCTGGACCGACCTTTGCCTGTTTTCCTGACTACGATTGCCTGCTCCATTGTACCGCGTACCTGTGATCTCCCGGTTTGACCCTTGGCTCGACTCGGCTGACTATTCTCCCGTCTCATCCTCTGGTGCTGCGTTTCATTGGATTGATCTTCCGTGTATGACCCCTGCTTGTTTGACCTTGCCCAGTCTCGTTCCTGGTTCATCTGCCTTCCCCCCCATAAGTCTGCATCCTTTGTGCTATAAAGTCCTGGGGGCAACCGTGCCCGGTGAGGCATGTAAAGCGTCCCGGCAAACGGGGGCTTGTCTATAGGTGAAGCTAGCAGCGGAGATTGGGGGTTGCAGACTTATTTAGAAGGTGGGTGTCCCACGGAACCTGACATGCACTTTGTAGAACGTTAATCAGGCGCGGTTAGGGCACGACTCTGTCTGTATGTTGTCTGTATGTCCACCATAACTGTACTGTTGAAAACTTAATAAAAATATTGAAACAAAAAGAGACTGCAGCATGAATCATTTGTATTGGAGGAATCATGCATTTTTAATTATTTTCAGTTTTGTCCTTTTTCTTTACATTCTTTGTCTACCTTAGGGCTGCTTTGGAGCCAACTGAAAATTTACACCAGGTAGACAGTTTACACCAGGTGAATGTCAGTTTGCTCTCCTAAAAAAGAAGTGAGTCTTCTCACCAGGCTCTGAATTGACCCCATTGTGACTGATGTGGATGGAGAAACGCTGGATTCCAGGCCACGGGGATTAGATAGTCGATGCAGGCAAGATACAACTACTAGCATCTGCTTCAGGACTTAAACCACATGCTCCTTTTACTGCTAAATTGTGCCTCTTAAATAAGCATATTCCGCTACATGTCATGCCCATGTATTTGACAAATAAACAATTTCACAATTCATTGTCACCAATTTAACAATTTTATTTACTTAAACACCAATGCTAAATAATACAATATTGTTGTTAATCCATACATTACTTAATGAGAATGTTCTTTTCATTTTAGGATCACCAGTTGCATAACTGAATTGGATAGCTGTTCCTTCAGGGCTCTAGCGGTGATATATAGATTGCCCCTATGATGTTTCTTCTGGTAGTAGAACCAAAGATAAAGGTTTGCAGCGCCAATACTTGTGCCAAAATCTCCAGAAATGAAGCTACCCTCATCGTATCTGTGGAAAAAATGTAAATGGATATGATATTTTTTTTCTATCATGCATATAATGAATTGTTATATTTAATATCAGAAAAATATGGATTAACTTAATGTTAATTTAAGTAAAACATTTTGTTAACATATTGATGACAATAAATTGTGAAAAGTTTGCCTTCAGTGGATGGAGTGAGGCTTAAAATGTACATTTGGGATTGGAGCAGCTACTCTCCCCCACCCCAAGCACATTTGTCCCTTGCTTTAGAATATCGTTGATGAATATCTCAATGAAAATACATGATATAAATTGGTTTTATCTTTTATCCTTCATAATGTGAGAACTTGCACATTAACCATCATAGAGGAAATGTATTTAGTCTTAGACCCTTATTTAAGAAGGGATAGCGCCAGGTAGCGCCTGGTTAATGAGAGGTAGCGACTGATAGCGACTGGTCAACGCCGGACACGGCACGCAATTACACATTTATCAACCAGAATCTGTTTAGCGACTGGAATAGCGACATGTAGCGAATGATTCATCAATTTCACAGCCTCAGCGAACAGCGCCAGTGTTCTGCCTTGCACAGCGCTAACTATTACCTCTCGCTACCTGGCGCTCTCCCATACATTTCTATTGCAGACACAATTGGGTTGATTCAAAGAAACATGTAACAGCTTGGATTTGGCTCACGATCATCCTATTTTTTACGTCCGCTCGTGCGTTCGTATGAACTTGCGAGTGATTCAATAAGCAAATACGTTTCTATCCTAAAAGATACGTCCGTTCGTATGATATCTCCCGAACTTGCCTCAGTCAGTTGACAATCGTAAAAATCACGTTCATGTGCTCACCTGTTGCGGCGGCAGCCTGTTTTTTCGGCTGCTTCCATCGTCAAGCTCTTCCAATTACTTGCGTTTGCCTCTGGTTTTCATTGGTTTTTGGCTTCGTGCGTTCGTATGTTTATAAGATCTTGCGCATGCGCACCCTCAACCAGAAACTTACCTAAACCCCTTAGCGGCTGCATCCAACTTCATTTCTCGCTCCCTCAAACTTACCTAAACCCCTTAGCGGCTGCATCCAACTTCATTTCTCGCTCCCTCAAACTTACCTAAACCCCTTAGCGGCTGCATCCCACTTCATTTCTCGCTCCCTCAAACTTACCTAAACCCCTTAGCGGCTGCATCCAACTTCATTTCTCGCTCCCTCAAACTTACCTAAACCCCTTAGCGGCTGCATCCAACTTCATTTCTCGCTCCCTCAAACTTACCTAAACCCTTTAGCGCTTGCATCCAACGTCATTTCTCGGTCCCTCAAACTTACCTAAACCCTTTAGCGCTTGCATCCAACTTCATTTCTCGGTCCCTCAAACTTACCTAAACCCCTTAGCGGCTGCATCCAACTTCATTTCTCGCTCCCTCAAACTTACCTAAACCCTTTAGCGCTTGCATCCAACGTCATTTCTCGGTCCCTCAAAGTTACCTAAACCCCTTAGCGCTTGCATCCAACTTCATTTCTCGGTCCCTCAAAGTTACCTAAACCCCTTAGCGCTTGCATCCAACTTCATTTCTCGGTCCCTCAAACTTACCTAAACCCCTTAGCGGCTGCATCCAACTTCATTTCTCGCTCCCTCAAACTTACCTAAACCCCTTAGCGGCTGCATCCAACTTCATTTCTCGCTCCCTCAAACTTACCTAAACCCCTTAGCGGCTGCATCCAACTTCATTTCTCGGTCCCTCAAACTTACCTAAACCCTTTAGCGCTTGCATCCAACGTCATTTCTCGGTCCCTCAAACTTACCTAAACCCTTTAGCGCTTGCATCCAACTTCATTTCTCGGTCCCTCAAACTTACCTAAACCCTTTAGCGCTTGCATCCAACTTCATTTCTCGGTCCCTCAAACTTACCTAAACCCCTTAGCGGCTGCATCCAACTTCATTTCTCGGTCCCTAAAACTTACCTAAACCCCTTAGCGCCTGCATCCAACTTCATTTCTCGGTCCCTAAAACTTACCTAAACCCCTTAGCGCCTGCATCCAACTTCATTTCTCGGTCCCTAAAACTTACCTAAACCCCTTAGCGCCTGCATCCAACTTCATTTTTCGGTCCCTAAAACTTACCGAAACCCCTTAGCGGCTGCATCCAACTTCATTTCTCGCTCCCTCAAACTTACCTAAACCCTTTAGCGCTTGCATCCAACGTCATTTCTCGGTCCCTCAAACTTACCTAAACCCTTTAGCGCTTGCATCCAACTTCATTTCTCGGTCCCTCAAACTTACCTAAACCCTTTAGCGCTTGCATCCAACTTCATTTCTCGGTCCCTCAAACTTACCTAAACCCCTTAGCGGCTGCATCCAACTTCATTTCTCGGTCCCTAAAACTTACCTAAACCCCTTAGCGCCTGCATCCAACTTCATTTCTCGGTCCCTAAAACTTACCTAAACCCCTTAGCGCCTGCATCCAACTTCATTTCTCGGTCCCTAAAACTTACCTAAACCCCTTAGCGCCTGCATCCAACTTCATTTTTCGGTCCCTAAAACTTACCGAAACCCCTTAGCGGCTGCATCCAACTTCATTTCTCGGTCCCTCAAACTTACCTAAACCCCTTGGCGCTTGCATCCTTCTTCATGTTGACGACCCTAAAACTTACCCAAACCACATAATGTACATATGTCTATATGTTTCTAAGCGTGTTTTTTCTTGTTTGTGTAATTGTTTGTGTTTGCGCATATTAGAAAAGACACATTTATGAAGTCTTAAAATATAATTTATTTAAAATTTTTTTGGGGATTTGGGATATTTTTTTTTTTCAATTTTTTGTTTTTATTGGGGTGTTTGGTTTCAAACCCCTTTTTTTTTTTTTTTTTTTTTTTTTTAATACAAACATATTAAAATTTTTTTTGGCTTGCCTTAAAAACAGAGTAAAATTTTTTTTTTTTTTAGAAAAACCCAAAACTTTAAAAAATTTAAAACAATAAGAAAGTTTGTAAAACTTTTAACCAAAGTAGCCAGGACCAAGGGCACTAATCATCATCCTCTTCTTCATCTGTTGGCCCCAACGTCGCCTGTATGGCCAGCAGCTCGGCCACCAACTCCTTCATTCTTTTTTTTTTGTCCGCCAATGTTTTTGGGATCATCCCTGTAACCAATAGAGAAAGAAACATAAATAGGAGTCCCAGACCGGTTTGTATGCTGGAAATAGATTTGGGGTTAATCAAATACATGTAAATGCATGACATATGTCATTCTTCCAAGGGATACAGTTAATGCATTTCCCACAGGTAAGTCTTTAAACTCCTTAAACCGGACCTTCAACATTATTTAATGAAAACCAATAACTATTCCCAAATGATTCTGCACCAGATCAAAGTAAATTTGGGTTTTTTTTTTATTACAGCGCCGCCATCTGGACTCTGAAGCATAACACTTAATGAGGAGTGGAGAGTTGGATAAAGTACAGGGGAGTAGGTTACAGTGGTGCGTTGGGAATCCCGAGCATAGCTGGGTTGAGGGAAAGGTCATCAGTCCCACAATGCATGGCAGCACCTTCCTTTTTTCAATCTGTATCCCATGCTGCCTGTAAATATTGCGCATTCCATATTCCGCAATATTGGTTTGGTTCAGTCTAATAACATGCATTAGATGGCTGAAGGGTGTTTTTCCATGTTTCTAATCTGTAGGTACAGTGTGATGGCTAATTCTTAGGTTCTTAATACTAGTTAGGGTCCTCTTTAAACTAACGAAGTGCCCACATGAAAGTGTGAACTACACATTGGCTACGCCTTTAGTTATGTGTGTGTTATTAGCTAACCAAACATTAATATGAATAATGGCATGGAGACTTACGGAGTTGGTGGCCGACAGATGGCTGGTTGGGGCCAACAGGCTGCCCTTGGTCCTGGCTATGCTGTGAAGAAGTCCCTGGAGAAACATGTGACATTTGGTTAGTACTTGTATAGAGTCACTATTCCCAACATATCTGGCTCCCAGTCTGGCTGACATCACTCACCTTCGCCAGGATCGACTTCAAGCATCTCTGCTGCCTCCTCCTCCACTATCTCACCCGCTCCTGAAGCTTCTACAAATACATAATAAAGGATAACTTAGTTTTTGGCCTGCCATGTATATCTTTGTGCCTATACATGAAGAGTGACATACCAGAGCCTTCCCCATGCGTGGCCAGGTATGACTCCACGCCCACGCGCCTTGGCCCCTCCTCTGTGGTAAGGTCCAGGGGCTGGTCTGAGGAGGCCACAGAGGAGGGGTAGGTCCGTCGCCCGGGAGATCCACCACCTTCACTCACAGATGCAGAGTCATGCAGCACTGGTCGGCCTGTACGTCTCCGGGTGCGGCGAATTCTGAAATCCATTTCCAACACTACCAAAGAAAAGTCATTATAAATAAAGGCATAACTTAGACCTTTGGAACATATACCATGCAATTGCTTTGTACTTACTTGGGAAATGGATCCCAAAAAACCTCCGCACCCGGGGCATGTGCAGACGCTTCAGGTCCGACCAATGCTGCATTATCTGGGTGTGAGTGAAGGTGGTGCTGGTCACACGGTGGATCTCGGCGATGATCTCCCGGGCGATGTCCCTTTTCTCGCACACATTGGGCGCGAAGTCATACCGGCGCTGAAGCATGATCTGAAAAACATAATGGACACAGAGTTTTTACTTTTACACACAGACCCATATGTGTTGCATCACAAGTTGAGAATTTAATGTCATTAACACACACATTTCGAATGGCCGCCATTTTTGGGGAGTGCCTTAAAGAGGACGTTGACTGTGATTGACAGTCTGGTCTTATGTTATATGTATCACACACCATGTACATACAGATAATAGCCAACATCAAGAATCAGGCCACCTGCATCTATGGCATGTTAGGATGGTTTAAACATCCAAGATGTAGCCTAATGCTTAGGCTTTTGGACCACGTGTGTGGCTTCCCGTTGTGTTTTTCTGGCTTAGGAAAACAGTGTTCCTCAAACATCCGCATCAAGGTCCGAGACAGGCCAGGTTTGACAGATCGCCCCGCTACTCCACAGGTTAATTAACTGTTGCTAAGCCGGAGCAATTGGCCGAATTAGGACATCAGCATAGACAGGTGAAAACGTGGCCAGGCTCGGCCCTTGAGGATGAAGTGTGAGGAGCCAGTGATTAAACATTAAGAGACCCCAAACTAGTTCCCAACGCATCATTTACATTTAGGCCATCATTGACTATTCTATTAAAATGCACAGGCAGCCACTTACCAGCATGAGGATCTCTTCCTGTTGACGGGTGAAGATAGTGGGCGCCATCTTTAGGCTTCTTCCAGGCAGCAGATAAGTGAAACCCCAGCGGTTTCCTGGTTCCGCTCGAACGTACGTTCGTACGAGCGCGTAGTCGTGCGCATAGGCGTCACACGCTGGGCTCATTATTTAAAGGTCCCTTCCCCCCAAGCTCATTCTCTTTGAGCATTTGTGTACGATGGCACCAAAAAAGGCGATGAGCAAGCGACCCCAGGCAAGCAAGACCGCGGAGGGCCCCACCACAAGGTCCCAGCAAGCTGGCCGAAAACTGCGATCCAAGACTCCCACCTCGGCCCCACCAAGGGACCCTGGACCCTCAGGTACCCAAAAAAGGGGCCCCAAGCCTCGTGCCCCTCCTGCAGCCAAAAAGCTGGCAACTGCAGCACCCACCACCTCTGCCCCCAGAACAGGCAGCACCAGTGAGCCCACACCGGCCATGCCTTCAAGTAGGGCAGTTCGGAAACCCATGCCCCGCAGCAGGGCCCGAACCCCATCCAGGGCCCGAAGCACAGCCAGAGGGCGAAGAACCCAATCCAGGGCACGAAGCCCAGCCAGGGCCCGAACCCCATCCAGTGCCCGAACCCCATCCAGGCCCCGAAGCCCATCCAGAGGCCGCAGATCACAAACCAGGGCCAGAAGCCCCTACAGGGCCCGCAGATCCCAAACCAGGGCCAGAAGCCCCGACAGGCCCAGAAGAACACAATCCAGGGCCAGAAGCCCCTACAGGGCCCGCAGATCCCAAACCAGGGCCAGAAGCCCCTACAGGGCCCGCAGATCCCAATCCAGGGCCAGAAGCCCCTACAGGGCCCGCAGATCCCAATCCAGGGCCAGAAGCCCCGACAGGCCCAGAAGAACACAATCCAGGGCCCGAAGCCCCTACAGGGCCCGCAGATCCCAAACCAGGGCCAGAAGCCCCTACAGGCCCAGAAGAACACAATCCAGGGCCAGAAGCCCCTACATGGCCCGCAGATCCCAATCCAGGGCCAGAAGCCCCGACAGGCCCAGAAGAACACAATCCAGGGCCAGAAGCCCCTACAGGCCCAGAAGAACACAATCCAGGGCCAGAAGCCCCTACAGGGCCCGACGAACCCAATCCAGGGCCAGAAGCCCCCGACCTGGCACCAGCCGGGAACAGAGCCCACGACCTGGCACCAGCCGGGAACCTAGCCCCCCAAGAGGGCCCCAAATTGCCCCCATGACCACATCTACACCTGGAAGTTCGGTGGCCAGCCACGCAAGAACACCCAGTCCCTTGGCCAGTCCAGTCCAGTCATTGGGAAGCCACCAATCCGGCCATTCCCCTACCCAGCCCCAGGCCATAATGTCACCACATGTGTCTGCACACATGGAGGAGCAGCCAAGCCAACCATCTGGCCGCACATTGCGCCGCGGCCAGTTGAGTGGGAGATTCTCCCATGACCAAAATATGGCATTGGCTAGTGGCCTTACATTATACTATGACGAGCTATATGGGAGCAAATCCAAACACACCACCAAGCAGCGCAAGATGGAATTGTTTGAAACCATCCTCCGACAAGTAAATGCAGCGGGGGAAGAGAGGAAAGATGTGTCCCAAATTCAGAAGAAAATCTCTGATCTGAAGTATGCTGTACGGCAAAAAGAAATTAAAAGGCATAATTACAGGTAACTAAATGTTTACGCTAAATCTAATGTTTTGGATGTACTGTATGCACCTTTTCTGAGTACCAAACGATTTTCTCTTTTCAGCCTGAAAACTGGCGGTGGCTTTCCATCTAAATTGGAGTTCACCCCTGCTGAGGAGATTGTGCTTGGACTTCTCCATCCGGTCGCGGTCGGTGGACATGCTGGTCTAAGGGACACAGACTCACCGACCCGTACCCACGGTGAGTACTCTTAAATCTGCATGTTTGCCTGTTTGCTAAATAATCGACAGTTCACTAGTAACAAGCTAACGGGATGCCCCTATGGTTTGCCTTGCTTGGCCTCGCACTACTGTGGCTGTTTGTGTCCTCTTTTTGGCCCTGGGAATCACACATTTAGGCCCACAGCCATTATGGCAAAGTTCAAATGTCCAATTGTATTGTTAAAGTCATGAAGTTTCGCAAGATAAGTGAGATCTTTTGAATCAATCACAAAACACACATCATTATGTATGGGTTGCCTTTTGCTTGTGTGAGTTGTGTTTGAGTTAACAATTTAATTAGCCACCCACAAACATATGTGACCTAGAGCAGCGAGACTCAACTGGCGGCCCGGGGTCCCAATGCGGACCTTGCCACCACATTCAAGGACCCCTGCCCAGACAGCCCTGCACTCAGTTACTTCTGTGTTGACGTGCTCAGAGCTGCCCCCTTGATCGGCCATGTAGTGGTTGGTCTCCTGCCCAATGTCATGGCTCCGTGAAACATAGCATTGCAATATGAAGTACTGCCCAGGAAGTGGCATTGCAAGGTACACAGTAACTTATTTGAATTTTCTCTGGCCACAATCGTGTCCCGCTGCCCCTGCTCTGGCCCATCTGCCACAGTCCCCCCATGCCCCCCCCCACATAAGCCCCATACATTTGTAACAGATTGGCTCCATCCATCCCATCACCATCAATACGTTAACTCCCCCCTTTAGCCATCCAATCCCTGTCCCCTCAGCTCTGGCCCATCCAGCCCAGCAAGGGCAAGCAGCCTTTATTAGTTGGCACTTTGAAATCTCCAGCCCCTCCACCAGTGTCTTTATTTTTAACTAGACACCCCCTGCGTCAGCACCATGGCCAGACATTCACCTCTCACCACATACCTTTAAATGGGCGTTTCAAACAATTGTTGGAGTACCCCGGACCTAGCGAATGGTAGGCTAAATCCAAAAATGTGCCTTGAAAGTTGTATGCTGACTGGGTACACTTCATGACTTCGAACTGAGGTCACTTAGCAGTTTGTCAGAGCCATTGCACCTATGTAAACTTGCGTGTGTTTGAACAAAGGTCACCATTGCTCTAGAGTTGAATAATATTACAAATAGAGCTATATTTGATTACCTATCCTAAAAAAGGTTATGTGTGTGTGTTTACGTGGTTTGTTTTTCTCTTCTTCAGCCCAGCATGATCCCTCAGCAAGGGTAAACTCACCCCCCAGTTTGGTTATGCCTACCAGGTCCGTACAGCATAGGAGCCCAGATCAGAGATTTTCGGTAAGTTTATTTAGTAGCATAAATACTAACAAGTGCTTAAGAATGTGTTAAACTGTTGAAATCCAAAATTTGGACGCAAACTTAGGCTTTTTTTTTTTATATGTCCCTACAGACCCGCACACTCATGGAAGAGATCCAGGACATGGAGGAAGATGATGATGTCTCCGTACAGGGCACGTCGGATGAACTCCCCCTGGGTCCCAATTTGGAACTGCTCCATAATGTTTCTCTGGCCAATCCTCAGCAGCAGAGTGAATCTCCATCCATTGTGCTTGCACATGGGGAGACTGACACTACAGTCCCCAGTGTTCACTCTGCTGCTGAGGATTTGCAAAGCAGGCCGGTTGCTGTTGAGGGTACGACACCACGCGGCAGGGCACGCCCAAGAGCCAGGGTAATTGTGCGGCGGACGCCATTACGCCGCCCCACAATTTCCCAGGGGAGGCAGAGTGCCCTGCTTCAATTATGGACCCAACAAAGGGACTCTTATGACGCCCAGCTCGTTACAGAGCGTGAGCAAAGGCATGCCGACATGGTGAACATCCATACCAGTCTACAGGGCATCCTCGCGGAGTTGCGTACCCTCAACAGCAACGTGGCCAATGCAAGTAATGGCATCCAGTCAGCCATGGCTGAGATGACCAATATGCAGAGAAACATTGTGGAGCAGTTTCAAATTCACAATGCTGCCATGGCCCAGGCTAGGTCCCATTCCCATGGACCTCCACCTGGACCTCCACCTGGGTATTATGGGCAGCCACCCTATTAAGCCATGGGTGTGTGGGACATCTTTTCTCTTAACCCCCACTGTATTTACTTGTCCTTTGAGGTTTCAAACAATCCATTTTGTGTTGCTCTGGCAGGTTGTGTTTTGTATTTGCTCCCATATAGCTCCTTAGAGTAATGCTTAAGGCCACTAGCCAATGCCATAGGTCTATGTGGAGTTTATCTGGCCACTTATGGCTTTACCTATGTATTTGGTTGGTGCTCCTCCTGTTTGCAGACATGTTTGTGTGACATTATGGCCATGCCCAAATATCCCTGGGCACAGGCAATATTAATGACTGGACTAGGCTGGCCTTTGGACTGGGTGTCCTTGTTTGGTTGTGCCACTCACTTCCAGGTGTAGATGTGCTCGATGTTTTTTTTTAATGTTATCCATTTGTTCCCACAGATGTATGTGGACTGATTTCTGTTAACCACTATAATTTTTCATTTTCAAAGTAAAACAAAAAATTCACTTACAATACTTGTGGCGTTTTTAGTGGGAAGACATTTTTAACAGCTTGGGCTAAACCAGATAATTTTGGTTTGAAGAGGTGTAACAATGCAAAGCTAAAGCTAAGGAAACTACATGAAATACATTAGGCAACAATTAAGGTCTAAATGTTTTACTTAGAGGTAATGCCACATTACGGCAAAACAACATATGTAACAAAAAGGATAACACAGACATACAGAATGGTGAGACAGGGAAAAAAGTTAACTAAAATGCTGGCTGATCAGGTTGGCTCGAACAGATTGGCCAGACTCACTGGGGGGCCCCTCAAAATTCTCGACTTCATCCTCGACGGCTGAAGAGGGCAGGCTGTCCACATAACGTGGGACACGTTCCATGATGGCAAAATTGTGCAAAACAGCACATGCCATTATAATGTCGATCACTTTCTTGGGATCATATTGCAGGGCCCCCCCAGTATGGTCAAGGCAACGAAAACGTGTCGTCAGCAGACCAAAAGCCCTCTCCACAACAGCCCGGGTCTTGCGATGCGCACGGTTATACGCTTCCTGAGAGGCATCCTGGGGCCGCAGCACAGGCGTCATGAGCCAGGGTAGAAGTGGGTACCCGGAATCACCTTAAACAGAGAATTAAATGTAATCAAAATTAAAAAGGCAACACAACCAACACCAAAAATTTCACAGATATCATAATGATGTAAGGTAAAGTGTTCCCAAAAAAAAACACGGCACATTAGGGCCCCCAAAAATTGCACTAAGGTATAACCTAAATAAAAATGGCCCTTCTATATACCAATTAATTAACAAACATCTGCACGGCCAAGGGTATTTGTATTTTACATATATTTGTAGTTTTCAGACATGTTACAATTAGGATGCTGCTGAGGGCCTATCCACATTTCTCTGGAAACTACAATGTATGCAGTTTAAGTCCACTTTGACATTTAACGACCAATAGTACCAAAGGAGCCAAATGTCAAAGATCCCTATCCACATTTCACAGGAAACTACAATGTATGCAGTTTAAGTCCACTTTGACATTTAACGACCAATAGTACCAAAGGAGCCAAATGTCAAAGATCCCTATCCACATTTCACAGGAAACTACAATGTATGCAGTTTAAGTCCACTTTGACATTTAACGACCAATAGTACCAAAGGAGCCAAATGTCAAACATCCCTATCCACATTTCACAGGAAACTACAATGTATGCAGTTTAAGTCCACTTTGACATTTAACGACCAATAGTACCAAAGGAGCCAAATGTCAAAGATCCCTATCCACATTTCACAGGAAACTACAATGTATGCAGTTTAAGTCCACTTTGACATTTAAAGACCAATAGTACCAAAGGAGCCAAAGGTCCAAGATCCTTGGGTATAAACTCCAAACCAATATATTTAGGCACAAGGAACTTACAGACATCCTAACTAAAGGGAAAACATTCTGAAGGCCACAGCGAGACAAGGATTTTTTGGGTAAGTTCCTAATATATGAGCCAAGAAAAAGGCAGTTGGACGCTTCTGTAAAGTTTTCCAAAACAAACATATCAACAAATACAAGATTAATGCCACATTTAATAACACACAAATAGGACACACTTACCAAGCAGCCATGCCCCCGAAAATTCACCTGCCTCAAATCTCCGAAACAACCCAGATCGCCGGAGGATATAGGAGTCGTGGGACGATCCGGGGTAGCCGGCAAGGACACTCATAAACCGCATATCCGGACCAACCACGGCCTGGACATTAAGTGAGTGTCCCATTTTACGATTCCTTAAGGAAAAAAAATACAAAAAGGGTAATTGATATTTGACCCAAACTAATAAATTAACCACAAAACATGTCTGCACTCTATTGGGAAAGACTAATGAAAAGCCGAGCTAAAGCAGCTACACAAATGAGGGATAAACAAATATGCTGCCGCAAAGGAAAACAGGTTACATTACACGTTGGCCAACATAATAACCAATCTCAATACCTATATATATACTCGTCGGCTGCCCTAGGTACGAGTGCCACATGTGTGCAGTCAATTGCACCAATAACGTTGGGCATGTCGGCCACATTATAAAAACCAAGCTTAATGGCGTTTCTGGCTGCCATATCATCTGGAAAAAAAATATATTTTTGAGTTATGGCAGCCATGCCTTCCAAAAATTTAGACAGTGCGCGGCTCAGCGTAGGCTGTGACATCCCCACAGAGAGGGCACCCAGCCTCTGGAACGAGCCGTTCACCAAAAATTGCAGGCAGCCAAGCATCTTGGTCATACCTGAAATTGCATGCCCCTTCCTTGTGGTGCGGGCTAACCATGGCCGCAGCTCACTATATAATTTATGGAGGGAAGCGCGATTAAGCCTGGTCAGCTCGAACAGCTCAACATCATTCATGCTATCGATGTTCATGCGACGACGCAGGGGCAATCTGCTCTCAGACATCTCGATCAACTCAATGCCAAAAAGCATAAGCCCTTGATGTGCCACAAACTCGCTCCGCTCCATCCTACTCCCGAGGCCAAATAGCTGCCGGCAAACATTTCGTAAAGCAGCTCTTTAATGGGCTTCAAAACAATTAGCAATCACCTCTCTGAATTGGGCGCAAGCCCATGTGAAGGACGTAAAAAATAGGATCGGACGCAAATAATACGATTTGGACGGGAAAAACACACGAACTAACGCAAATTATACGATTCTCGTACGAAATGCGTATGTTCATATACGTCTATGCGCGAACGATCGTGCGAATACGAAATGGGCAAAAAAACAAGAAAAAATGACAAACACCCACCCAAACTTACGATTCTCGATACGAAATCACTTAACTTTTGCTCTTTGAATCGAGGGGAATGAGTGGTCTATTTAGTTTTTTTTTGGTGTATTCTTTTTTTTTTTTTTTTAAATGTTCATGTATTAAACATTATTTTTGATTTGTGTTGAATGTTTCAAATGTTTTTTTGTTTTTTTCTGAAAATGTATTTAGGAATGTGTCACTTGGATGTAAATATCACAGCCCTCTCCCAATGTCATTTCAGTTATTGTTAGCGTTTTCGAAGGTGTCAAACCACCCAAATAATCAATCTTTTTAAAGCGTTACAGGCGCTCTATGCCGCAGTCAGCTAAAAACAGCGCCCACACTATATCCTTGAACTTTCTTTATTGAATCCGTGGTGTTGCGACGAGGCCCAGCCGCTATGCCGAGACGCTATGTGTCGCAGGCAGTGGCGCTGTGCTGATCATACATGTTGTTTTTTATTTTTTTTTGGGTGAATTGACTTTTAACGCCCACAGTCGGTGTTGTTGAATACGAAGCAGACACGAGCGCATCTGAGTCATCACTAACTAGCATGCCTGCTCGACTATTTTTATGTTTGCGTATCCTAGCAAATTTTTTTAAAAAGCGTATGTTAGCGTATTTTAGCAATGCGTGTAATTTTTTTTTCTGCATTTTACTTTCGTTTTGCTACTTCCGGTTTCCACCTCTGAGGAATAGCCATGCGGCCTAGATGCCCTGCCATCCGCCTCCCCAGCTACTCCTCCGATTCTTCCTCCCCAACCCCTCCCCACCCCCCCGTCTCCCCTGGTCCCTCAAGATCCCCTGTTCCCCCCACACCCCAAAAACAGCGCCGCAAGAGGGTGGATACACGTGTCAACGGCCAGGTGGTTAAAGTAAGTATATGTTCCATTTATGTTGTGCAACAATATAGATTGTTATTTATATTTATTAGTCTATATATATATATATATATATATGTATTGATGTTTGTTTTTTAAATGTTTTTTTTTTTAGGATTTTTTGCTGGCTGAATATGACTATGCCCATGGTGCAAAGAGGCGCATAGCATTGGAGGTGAAGGCCACTGTGTCCCGGCGCTTCAACACCAAGCTGTCAGTCCGATCCATCATCCAGAAGTGGTCGGATTTCAAGCGCCGGGTTGCTTACAATAATGTAGTATTATAATGTATTACATTTGAGGATGTATTTTAAAAGGTGTCCTATTTCTTTCACTTTTACACAGATAAGCGTCCTCCCCTGAGCAAACGTGGGAAGGGTTTCCTCCCCCGCAGAAGAGTGGTGGGGTCCGATGAATCTGTGAGGGAGGGGCCCTCTCGCCAGTCCTATCTTGAGGACCCAGGGGAGGAAGGGGATGACGCCCCAGAGGAGCGTGCTGCTGGGGGGAGGGCAGTCAGGAGCCTCAGCTCTTCACAATCGGACTCAGTTTAGTCTCAAAACCCTGTGGGCCACTCTCAAGTGTGGAGTCCAAGTGGGGAGGTGGAGTTGGACTCACCCACACTCCCTCAAGGATCTGGGAGTGAGAGGGAGGAGGGTGGCCCATGTGTTTTGGGATCTTCGGGGCTGATTGTGAGGAGTCGAGGCTCCACGCCTCCTCCTCAGAGTCCTCCCTGGGATACCAGCGGCAGTTCATCCCCTGGTGAGTGCATTTCTAATTGTTGTTTGTATGTTACAGGTGGAATCGGTGCATGTTCAATAATCCTCTGCCCTTGTTATCTGGTTTTTAGGGCATCATAGAGCCGGCACCTCCAGCAGCTATGCGCCAGCCCTTGCCCGCGGGCATAGTCGTGGTAAGTGTTTGTTGTTCTCACTCACATGGCATATGTAATGACATTACAAACTACATACACATGTTTGCTGCTATATAGCATCATTTTTTTGTCTAATTAGAAAAATATTCTGGAACCCCACTCCAGTTCAATCCAAATGCAACCAACCCCAAAGTTAACGTGTACACCATGATGCTTTCTAGCTATTTTTTTTTTTTTTAATTTGTTTAATGCAAACACATGTTGCACACTCTACTATGAATATGATCAGCTCAACTTAAATTTCTGCATTAGCATTGCACTGTAAATGTTTGCGGCACATTATATTGATGTGTCCATCACCTAAATTATTCACCTGACCTCACGGACCTGTAAATATGCTAATGTATAGAAAACATGTGTGTAAACATGGTAGCATGATTTATCAGACTCCCTACACAGGTGGATGTATAATCTTAATTTGTAAGTGCAAACCTTATGATTGTTTTTGTTTTTTTTTTTTCAAAACAGATGTTTCCACGCAGATGGACCCTGTGACCATACTCCCCACCCAAGCTCCAGGGACACCCAGCAGCATGAGCCCGAGCCAAAGCTGCGATGGTGAGTACACTAACTTCATATCCAAACATACTTTGGCCACCTATGTGTCACCCTAAAAGGTAGAATAATTGGCAATGTCCCTATGTGGTTAATTAGCACACATTTAGCTGACATTTGCGTGACCCACAATCATAAATGCATGTCTGCATGCTAGATTGTTGCATCCCCTTTGTTTACTTTCAAACCCATAATACATTTTGTTTTAAACATTTTGGTGTCCAAATTAAATTTTTATTAAAATAAGGTTGAGAACTAGAATAGGAATAGCCGAAGGGTTAGAATCTTTAGTACTTTGGACATGATGTTTGGACCAAAATAACCCAATCAATGCCCACAATCTTACTTCACCCTTTATTTAGTACAAACTGTTACTTCAATATGTAGGGTATTGCTGATAAATGCACATGTAAGTACTAGTACTCATATAATGGACCCACATAAGGGCCCAGTTTGCACAAATGTTAATGTAGTTGGTCACATTATGAGACCAAACTAGATAATGTGAATTCATCTGTGTACGTTTGTCTCACGTTCTATTGACTAATCCATTTTTTGGTCTCCATACAGCTTGCATTAATGAGCATCGCAGACTGTGGCAGTACGTCCGGTGGACGCGACTTATGCTGCTGGGAAAGAAGAAACAGCAGTAGGGCGGGGGTATGGTTTTATCCGCTGTGCGGAGTAATTTTGGCCATGTTGGCCCCTTTTAACCCAAATAAATGTTTTTTATGTTTGTATTTTCAGTGTGTCATGCCTTTTAAACCATATGTTAAGTGTATATTAACCCATTTTTTGGGTGTTTCTTAAACACATTGTCCTGCATTTCATTTTGTATACATAGTAATGTATGGAAAACAATGACTGTAGTAATTTTCAGTCAACATTAACATATCTAGATATAGAGAGGTATCCCTGACTGTGTTTGTTCGTATGTCTTTTGGTAACCCACACAAATGCTAGCATTTACAAATACATTTATTTAAGTCAATCAAGTCAATACAAATTAAAGCCTTTCAAATGGCTAACAACTGGACCAATTAGTCCCTGGGTGGGCGGGGAGGTTGTGACTCATGGCTAGGGGTGGTGTTCAGGGACAACAGTGCAGTAAAAAAAATAGACTGCTGCTGTATTAGCTGCTGTAACAACAACAAAGTTTGGTCCTGGCGCTGTAAAGCTTGCTGGATGCCATGCATCATTTCTTGCATGGCATGCAGCACTCCAGACTGCTGTTGAGTCCGCACTTCATTAAGTTGTTGGCGCAGTTCATTAATTTGTTGTTGGTCCAGCAGCGACTGATTTTCCAACGCTGCAATGCGCTTCAGAGTTCCATCACGCTGCTGTTGGCGACTGTAGGCCTCCAGCAACCGGGACCCTAGCTCATAAAGCTCAGCACTTGTTGGTGCACTTCGCCCAGTTGTTGGTTGAGCAGCCTAAAACCAAAAACACAATATTGTAGTCAAGCTTGAATAATGCAGGTAAGAAAAAAAAAAAAAGTATGGCTCCATTAGAAGTTACCGTTGGTCCAGCCTCTGCAGCCTGCGCACATGGCACTTGTGCAGAGGGCACATCCTGTGTTTCAGGGAAGGAGTCCTGCCAACAACAAAGTATGTGGGACCTGATTGACCCCCAAACAGGTAATCGTGGTTAATCTCTAAAACATTCATCCATGGTATCTGAGTGTGCTCCTCCACAAATAGTTCCAGTGTCTGGCTGCCAGAAAGGGGCAAATCATCATCTGAGAGATGTGGCAAGCTCGCATATGCTAAACAGGAAAGTCGTGTTAGTGTGTCATTTGAGATTGTGTGACTATTTCTTTACATTATCAAGCCCATACCTCTCCCAAGTGACTGATTGTGCAAGACAAAAAAGCTTTTAGTTTCTAACATATTCTGAAGATGTATGGAAGAGCAAGATGAGGTAATCAGTTTGCCAAACTAGAACATACACACATAGGTCAAATTACACATACCCGCCACCTCAAAGATGTCCAGACCTAGGGCCTCAGTCGAGCTTTGCCCTAAAATAACATGTTTAACATAAATTGTCAAGACACAAACAACATTTCATTGAAAGCAACATCCTTACTAGAACCCCTCAATAATCAGTCTTACCCTCATCCCTAGCAGCCGCACGGTGAAGGACCCTTTCCGGACGCCCACTTCCTGTATTTGGGTCTAAAGCAAGTCACAATGGATATCAATATTAACCACCATAGTATTGTTAATGTTTGCAGTTCAGAAATAATGACTTATTTAAGCTCAATAGCATGGACAACATTACAACATCATCATGTAGGATCCAGTGGATGCCCAATCCCCTTTAACTATCCAGCTTGGTTTAAGAATTAACATGAGTTTGCATTTTCAACTAACAAAATATACACATTGTAACTCAAACAACAGAAAAAATACAGTGTGCTTTGCAATACACACCAACAGGGTCCTGTTGACCTGCAACACAGGAAGTGGGGTCCAAAGATGAAGCAGGGACTTGGCCTACAATGAAATAACATGATTGAAAGCCATGCACACTTATATGACAATTAGGGATGAGCGAATCGATCCGGACGAACCCGGATTCGATCCGAATTTCAGGAAAAATTCGATTCGGATCGAATCCGAATTTCCCCGCGAAGTTTTCCTTTAACATCCATTCATTTACATTACAGGCATTCTAAGATGGCGGACGGGACATGTCCAGACATGTAAGCTGGGGCAGTGTATGCTGGGACAGTCACATGCAGCCTATCAGCAGCCAGCAAGCCCGGTGACGTCACAGCGGTATTTAAGGCCGGCCATCTTGCTTTCCTGCCTCATTTCTCTATTGCATTCGTGAGAGACAGAACGCTGTGTAGCTGAGGGAGAGACAGTTAGACAGTTAGACAGGCAGGGACAGACAGGGACAGGCTGGAGACAGGCAGGAGACAGACAGGAGACAGACAGAAAGTCAGCGAAAAACAGGGAAAGGAAGGGAAAATCTGAGGCTGTCAGTTTTTTTTTTTTTTTTCATCCAGCCTGACAGGCTTTGTTAGCGTTTTCAGGCTGCTTATACTAACTAACTGTGCATATATACTGAACTGATCTTAAGTCTGCTGTGAGGCATCCCATTCTGTGACTACAGCAGCCTCTGTTTAAGACCATATAACCATTTGCTCTTATTATATTTGAAATTAGCCTGTTAAAGACACTTTTGCTGGGCATAGCACTACTTGTCCCTGCCAGGGCATCCCATTCTGTGACTAAAGCAGCCTCTGTTTAAGACCATATAACCATTTGCTCTTATTATATTTGAAATTAGGCCTGATAAAGACACTTTTGCTGGGCATAGCACTACTTGTCCCTGCCAGGGCATCCCATTCTGTGACTAAAGCAGCCTCTGTTTAAGACCATATAACCATTTGCTCTTATTATATTTGAAATTAGGCCTGATAAAGACACTTTTGCTGGGCATAGTACTACTGGATCTTTTTTGGGGGCATCCCATTCTGTGACTAAAGCAGCCTCTGTTTAAGACCATATAACCATTTGCTCTTATTATATTTGAAATTAGCCTGATAAAGACACTTTTGCTGGGCATAGTACTACTGGATCTTTTTTGGGGGCATCCCATTCTGTGACTACAGCAGCCTCTGTTTAAGACCATATTACCATTTGCTCTTATTATATTTGAAATTAGCCTGATAAAGACACTTTTGCTGGGCATAGCACTACTTGTCCCTGCCAGGGCATCCCATTCTGTGACTAAAGCAGCCTCTGTTTAAGACCATATAACCATTTGCTCTTATTATATTTGAAATTAGGCCTGATAAAGACACTTTTGCTGGGCATAGCACTACTTGTCCCAGCCAGGGCATCCCATTCTGTGACTAAAGCAGCCTCTGTTTAAGACCATATAACCATTTGCTCTTATTATATTTGAAATTAGGCCTGATAAAGACACTTTTGCTGGGCATAGCACTACTTGTCCCTGCCAGGGCATCCCATTCTGTGACTAAAGCAGCCTCTGTTTAAGACTATATAACCATTTGCTCTTATTATATTTGAAATTAGCCTGATAAAGACACTTTTGCTGGGCATAGTACTACTGGATCTTTTTTGGGGGCATCCCATTCTGTGACTAAAGCAGCCTCTGTTTAAGACCATATAACCATTTGCTCTTATTATATTTGAAATTAGCCTGATAAAGACACTTTTGCTGGGCATAGTACTACTGGATCTTTTTTGGGGGCATCCCATTCTGTGACTAAAGCAGCCTCTGTTTAAGACCATATAACCATTTGCTCTTATTATATTTGAAATTAGCCTGATAAAGACACTTTTGCTGGGCATAGTACTACTGGATCTTTTTTGGGGGCATCCCATTCTGTGACTACAGCAGCCTCTGTTTAGGACCATATAACCATTTGCTCCTATTATATTTGAAATTAGCCTGATAAAGACACTTTTGCTGGGCATAGCACTACTTGTCCCTGCCAGGGCATCCCATTCTGTGACTACAGCAGCCTCTGTTTAAGACCATATAACCATTTGCTCTTATTATATTTGAAATTAGGCCTGATAAAGACACTTTTGCTGGGCATAGCACTACTTGTCCCTGCCAGGGCATCCCATTCTGTGACTAAAGCAGCCTCTGTTTAAGACCATATAACCATTTGCTCTTATTATATTTGAAATTAGGCCTGATAAAGACACTTTTGCTGGGCATAGCACTACTTGTCCCTGCCAGGGCATCCCATTCTGTGACTAAAGCAGCCTCTGTTTAAGACCATATAACCATTTGCTCTTATTATATTTGAAATTAGGCTGATAAAGACACTTTTGCTGGGCATAGTACTACTGGATCTTTTTTGGGGGCATCCCATTCTGTGACTAAAGCAGCCTCTGTTTAAGACCATATAACCATTTGCTCTTATTATATTTGAAATTAGCCCGATAAAGACACTTTTGCTGGGCATAGTACTATTGGATCTTTTTTGGGGGCATCCCATTCTGTGACTACAGCAGCCTCTGTTTAAGACCATATAACCATTTGCTCTTATTATATTTGAAATTAGGCCTGATAAAGACACTTTTGCTGGGCATAGCACTACTTGTCCCTGCCAGGGCATCCCATTTTGTGACTAAAGCAGCCTCTGTTTAAGACCATATAACCATTTGCTCTTATTATATTTGAAATTAGCCTGATAAAGACACTTTTGCTGGGCATAGTACTACTGGATCTTTTTTGGGGGCATCCCATTCTGTGACTAAAGCAGCCTCTGTTTAAGACCATATAACCATTTGCTCTTATTATATTTGAAATTAGCCTGATAAAGACACTTTTGCTGGGCATAGTACTACTGGATCTTTTTTGGGGGCATCCCATTCTGTGACTAAAGCAGCCTCTGTTTAAGACCGTATAACCATTTGCTCTTATTATATTTGAAATTAGGCCTGATAAAGACACTTTTGCTGGGCATAGCACTACTTGTCCCTGCCAGGGCATCCCATTCTGTGACTAAAGCAGCCTCTGTTTAAGACCATATAACCATTTGCTCTTATTATATTTGAAATTAGCCTGTTAAAGACACTTTTGCTGGGCATAGCACTACTTGTCCCTGCCAGGGCATCCCATTCTGTGACTAAAGCAGCCTCTGTTTAAGACCATATAACCATTTGCTCTTATTATATTTGAAATTAGGCCTGATAAAGACACTTTTGCTGGGCATAGCACTACTTGTCCCTGCCAGGGCATCCCATTATGTGACTAAAGCAGCCTCTGTTTAAGACCATATAACCATTTGCTCTTATTATATTTGAAATTAGGCCTGATAAAGACACTTTTGCTGGGCATAGCACTACTTGTCCCTGCCAGGGCATCCCATTCTGTGACTAAAGCAGCCTCTGTTTAAGACCATATAACCATTTGCTCTTATTATATTTGAAATTAGGCCTGATAAAGACACTTTTGCTGGGCATAGCACTACTTGTCCCTGCCAGGGCATCCCATTCTGTGACTAAAGCAGCCTCTGTTTAAGACAATATAACCATTTGCTCTTATTATATTTGAAATTAGGCCTGATAAAGACACTTTTGCTGGGCATAGCACTACTTGTCCCTGCCAGGGCATCCCATTCTGTGACTAAAGCAGCCTCTGTTTAAGACCATATAACCATTTGCTCTTATTACATTTGAAATTAGCCTGATAAAGACACTTTTGCCGGGCATAGTACTACTGGATCTTTTTTGGGGGCATCCCATTCTGTGACTAAAGCAGCCTCTGTTTAAGACCATATAACCATTTGCTCTTATTATATTTGAAATTAGCCTGATAAAGACACTTTTGCTGGGCATAGTACTACTGGATCTTTTTTGGGGGCATCCCATTCTGTGACTAAAGCAGCCTCTGTTTAAGACCATATAACCATTTGCTCTTATTATATTTGAAATTAGCCTGATAAAGACACTTTTGCTGGGCATAGCACTACTTGTCCCTGCCAGGGCATCCCATTCTGTGACTAAAGCAGCCTCTGTTTAAGACCATATAACCATTTGCTCTTATTATATTTGAAATTAGGCCTGATAAAGACACTTTTGCTGGGCATAGCACTACTTGTCCCTGCCAGGGCATCCCGTTCTGTGACTAAAGCAGCCTCTGTTTAAGACCATATAACCATTTGCTCTTATTATATTTGAAATTAGCCTGTTAAAGACACTTTTGCTGGGCATAGCACTACTTGTCCCTGCCAGGGCATCCCATTCTGTGACTAAAGCAGCCTCTGTTTAAGACCATATAACCATTTGCTCTTATTATATTTGAAATTAGCCTGATAAAGACACTTTTGCTGGGCATAGTACTACTGGATCTTTTTTGGGGGCATCCCATTCTGTGACTAAAGCAGCCTCTGTTTAAGACCATATAACCATTTGCTCTTATTATATTTGAAATTAGCCTGATAAAGACACTTTTGCTGGGCATAGTACTACTGGATCTTTTTTGGGGGCATCCTATTCTGTGACTACAGCAGCCTCTGTTTAAGACCATATAACCATTTGCTCTTATTATATTTGAAATTAGGCCTGATAAAGACACTTTTGCTGGGCATAGCACTACTTGTCCCTGCCAGGGCATCCCATTCTGTGACTAAAGCAGCCTCTGTTTAAGACCATATAACCATTTGCTCTTATTATATTTGAAATTAGCCTGATAAAGACACTTTTGCTGGGCATAGTACTACTGGATCTTTTTTGGGGGCATCCCATTCTGTGACTAAAGCAGCCTCTGTTTAAGACCATATAACCATTTGCTCTTATTATATTTGAAATTAGCCTAATAAAGACACTTTTGCTGGGCATAGTACTACTGGATCTTTTTTGGGGGCATCCCATTCTGTGACTAAAGCAGCCTCTGTTTAAGACCGTATAACCATTTGCTCTTATTATATTTGAAATTAGGCCTGATAAAGACACTTTTGCTGGGCATAGCACTACTTGTCCCTGCCAGGGCATCCCATTCTGTGACTAAAGCAGCCTCTGTTTAAGACCATATAACCATTTGCTCTTATTATATTTGAAATTAGCCTGATAAAGACACTTTTGCTGGGCATAGTACTACTGGATCTTTTTTGGGGGCATCCCATTCTGTGACTAAAGCAGCCTCTGTTTAAGACCATATAACCATTTGCTCTTATTATATTTGAAATTAGCCTGATAAAGACACTTTTGCTGGGCATAGTACTACTGGATCTTTTTTTGGGGGCATCCCATTCTGTGACTACAGCAGCCTCTGTTTAAGACCATATAACCATTTGCTCTTATTATATTTGAAATTAGGCCTGATAAAGACACTTTTGCTGGGCATAGCACTACTTGTCCCTGCCAGGGCATCCCATTCTGTGACTAAAGCAGCCTCTGTTTAAGACCATATAACCATTTGCTCTTATTATATTTGAAATTAGCCTGATAAAGACACTTTTGCTGGGCATAGTACTACTGGATCTTTTTTGGGGGCATCCCATTCTGTGACTAAAGCAGCCTCTGTTTAAGACCATATAACCATTTGCTCTTATTATATTTGAAATTAGCCTGATAAAGACACTTTTGCAGGGCATAGTACTACTGGATCTTTTTTGGGGGCATCCCATTCTGTGACTACAGCAGCCTCTGTTTAAGACCATATAACCATTTGCTCTTATTATATTTGAAATTAGGCCTGATAAAGACACTTTTGCTGGGCATAGCACTACTTGTCCCTGCCAGGGCATCCCATTCTGTGACTAAAGCAGCCTCTGTTTAAGACCATATAACCATTTGCTCTTATTATATTTGAAATTAGGCTGATAAAGACACTTTTGCTGGGCATAGTACTACTGGATCTTTTTTGGGGGCATCCCATTCTGTGACTACAGCAGCCTCTGTTTAAGACCATATAACCATTTGCTCTTATTATATTTGAAATTAGCCTGATAAAGACACTTTTGCTGGGCATAGCACTACTTGTCCCTGCCAGGGCATCCCATTCTGTGACTAAAGCAGCCTCTGTTTAAGACCATATAACCATTTGCTCTTATTATATTTGAAATTAGGCTGATAAAGACACTTTTGCTGGGCATAGCACTACTTGTCCCAGCCAGGGCATCCCATTCTGTGACTAAAGCAGCCTCTGTTTAAGACCATATAACCATTTGCTCTTATTATATTTGAAATTAGGCCTGATAAAGACACTTTTGCTGGGCATAGCACTACTTGTCCCTGCCAGGGCATCCCATTCTGTGACTAAAGCAGCCTCTGTTTAAGACCATATAACCATTTGCTCTTATTATATTTGAAATTAGCCTGATAAAGACACTTTTGCTGGGCATAGTACTACTGGATCTTTTTTGGGGGCATCCCATTCTGTGACTAAAGCAGCCTCTGTTTAAGACCATACAACCATTTGCTCTTATTATATTTGAAATTAGCCTGATAAAGACACTTTTGCTGGGCATAGTACTACTGGATCTTTTTTGGGGGCATCCCATTCTGTGACTAAAGCAGCCTCTGTTTAAGACCATATAACCATTTGCTCTTATTATATTTGAAATTAGCCTGATAAAGACACTTTTGCTGGGCATAGTACTACTGGATCTTTTTTGGGAGCATCCCATTCTGTGACTAAAGCAGCCTCTGTTTAAGACCATATAACCATTTGCTCCTATTATATTTGAAATTAGCCTGATAAAGACACTTTTGCTGGGCATAGCACTACTTGTCCCTGCCAGGGCATCCCATTCTGTGACTAAAGCAGCCTCTGTTTAAGACCATATAACCATTTGCTCTTATTATATTTGAAATTAGGCCTGATAAAGACACTTTTGCTGGGCATAGCACTACTTGTCCCTGCCAGGGCATCCCATTCTGTGACTAAAGCAGCCTCTGTTTAAGACCATATAACCATTTGCTCTTATTATATTTGAAATTAGGCCTGATAAAGACACTTTTGCTGGGCATAGCACTACTTGTCCCTGCCAGGGCATCCCATTCTGTGACTAAAGCAGCCTCTGTTTAAGACCATATAACCATTTGCTCTTATTATATTTGAAATTTGGCTGATAAAGACACTTTTGCTGGGCATAGCACTACTTGTCCCAGCCAGGGCATCCCATTCTGTGACTAAAGCAGCCTCTGTTTAAGACCATATAACCATTTGCTCTTATTATATTTGAAATTAGGCCTGATAAAGACACTTTTGCTGGGCATAGCACTACTTGTCCCTGCCAGGGCATCCCATTATGTGACTAAAGCAGCCTCTGTTTAAGACCATATAACCATTTGCTCTTATTATATTTCAAATTAGCCTGATAAAGACACTTTTGCTGGGCATAGTACTACTGGATCTTTTTTGGGGGCATCCCATTCTGTGACTAAAGCAGCCTCTGTTTAAGACCATATAACCATTTGCTCTTATTATATTTGAAATTAGCCTGATAAAGACACTTTTGCTGGGCATAGTACTACTGGATCTTTTTTGGGGGCATCCCATTCTGTGACTAAAGCAGCCTCTGTTTAAGACCATATAACCATTTGCTCTTATTATATTTGAAATTAGCCTGATAAAGACACTTTTGCTGGGCATAGCACTACTTGTCCCTGCCAGGGCATCCCATTCTGTGACTAAAGCAGCCTCTGTTTAAGACCATATAACCATTTGCTCTTATTATATTTGAAATTAGGCCTGATAAAGACACTTTTGCTGGGCATAGCACTACTTGTCCCTGCCAGGGCATCCCATTCTGTGACTAAAGCAGCCTCTGTTTAAGACCATATAACCATTTGCTCTTATTATATTTGAAATTAGCCCTGATAAAGACACTTTTGCTAGGCATAGGCTTACTGCTGCCTGCCAGGTGCACTTCTGTTGAGGCATCCCATTCTGTAACATAGCATACCCCTCTTTATTTACATTAAGCAGCTCTCTTATTTACACTAAGCAGGCCTGTTGGAGGCTGAGTGTTACTGCTCACTTTTGGTGTGCATTATATTCTGTTTCATATAGACCCACCGCTGCCCGGGGGATCTTAAAATATCACCTACTACCACGCCAGTTAGACTATGTCGGGCAGACAAGTGCCTGGAAGTGAAAAGAGGAGTGGCAGAGGCCAAGATTCCGCAGGCAGAGCTCGCATCAGACTGGGGGCCAGTAGCAGCAGGAGTCACGCTGAGAGACCTAATCTGCCAGTATCTGCTAGCGGTCGGGTCTCCACCAGTAACGCATCTGCCGTGGTAGATTGGTTGACGCGCTCATCAACAACATCATCACAACTTACGTCTGAGACCCCCAGTCTAGGGTCGGTAGGTTCCTCTGACACAACCCTGAGTTGGCATGCCCCGAGAGCCTCTGTCCTACGCCGTTCCCTCCCCCAGCGACGTATCCTATGCTTTGGGTTCAGCTCCACTCTTTAGTGAGGAGGACCATCAGATAGAGGACAGTCAGCAGCTACTGCCCAGCCAAGAAATGGAGGTGGCTTCTCTAGCTAGGCAGACAGATAGTGATGTGGACAGTGTCGTGGGTGCTGCGAGCGTTCCAGCTCCTGCGCCAGACACTGTTGACGAATCCACGAACATCAGTGACGTACAGCCACAACTCGGTGATGATGATGATGACGATGAAGCCGATCGCACTTGGGAGCCGGGTGATGAAGGGGCTTCATCGTCATCATCAGGAGAAGAGGGGCGCAGGTTGCCCCGGAGTCAGCAGCTGAGGCAGCAAGGTGGTAGCAGTCAGCATGGGGGCACAATTCCAAAGGCTGGAGCCGGCCGGGGCCGGGGCCGGGGTAGAGCACCTGCTGTGCGGCAGTCTACCTTATCGGGAGGTAGTGGAGCAGGGGTTCCTGGAGTTGGCAACAGCAGCAGTGAATCAGTGAGGCCAGGGGGTGGGAAAAGTAGCTACTCGGCAGTGTGGCAGTTTTTCCTGAGGCATCCGCAGGAGGGTAACATGGCCACATGCAAGATATGTAGGCAAAAGGTGAAGCGTGGCCAGGGTCCAAATGTTGGCACCACGGCCCTGCGTCAACATATGATGCGTCACCATAAAACGACCTGGGAGAACCGAGGCTCCCAAGGGGTGGTCCAGTCTGCTTCCTCACCAAGTGAGCTCCCAATTTCTGCCAGCCAAGGCTCCAGCACCTCAGCCGAAGGCAGCTGTGCGTCATACCCATCCTCTGTCGCTCCTGCTCCTCCTCCTCCAAGTCATGCATCCCGCCAGCAATCCATCAGCGAAGCCATGTCCAAGAGACAGCAGTATGCGCCCACTCATCCTACGCCGCAGAAGCTGAATGTGCTCCTGTCCAAGTTGCTGGTGCTGCAGTCGCTTCCTTTTCAGGTGGTGGAATCTGCACCTTTCAGAGAACTGATGGCTTGTGCCGAGCCGAGGTGGAGAGTCCCAAGCCGTCATTTCTTTGCCAAGAAGGCAGTACCAGCGCTGCACACTTTTGTTGAACAGAAGGTGGGCCAGTCCTTGAGCCTGTGTGTGTAGCAAAATACATGGCAGCGCCGACATCTGGAGCTGTAACTACGGTCAGGGGCAGTACATGTCGTTTACGGCCCACTGGGTGAATGTGGTCCCTTTGCAGCAGCAACTTGGACAGGTCACGCCGCTTCGGCCTCCGCGCTCTCTGCCCATTGGGCCTGTGACACCGTGCGACTCGGCCTCCTCATCCTCCGCCATCTCCTCACCCTCCACTGTAGGCTCAAGTCTCAGTGCCCCTCCAGTCTACCATGTGTGCAGGGCACGGAGGTGTCACGCAGTGCTTCACATGGTTTGTCTTGGCGAACGGAGTCACACAGGGGAGGAACTGCTTAAATGTATTCATCAGGAAATCCAAACATGGCTTACTCCGAGAAAACTTAAAATGGGAATCATGGTTACCGACAATGGGAAGAACATTTTGTCTGCGCTGCGCCAAGGAAGCCTGACCCATGCCCCCTGCATGGCTCACGTCTTCAATCTGGTTGTCAAGCGGTTTCTGAAGTGTTCCCCCCATCTGCAGGACATCCTAACAACTTCAAGGAAACTTTGCATGCACTTCAGCCACTCCTACACCGCCAAACACACCCTTCTTGAGCTACAGCGTCAGAATGGTATCCCCCAACATAGTCTGATTTGCGATGTTTCCACCCGTTGGAATTCCACCCTTCACATGTTGGACCGATTATATGAACAGAGAAAAGCCATCACGGATTTCCTGATGATCCAAGCAGATAGGGGGACTCCCCTGTGTAACTTCAATGTCAACCAGTGGCAGCTCATACGTGACACCTGCCGTTTGCTCAGGCCCTTTGAGGAAGCCACTTTATTTGTCAGTCGGCAGGATTACGGGATGAACGACGTGATTCCACTGCTTCATGTACTACAGCACATGTTGGAAACCATGGCTGGTCAGGGCACTGGAGACATGGCGTTTACATCTTACGGCCAAATGAACCCCGTTGGAGCTGAACTGGAGGAGGAGGAGGAAGAGGAGGAGGAGGAGTTGCCCAGCGAAACACAGTTTAGGCTTGGCGAAATGGCTGGTTTATCTAGTCAGCGGACAGGAGAGGAGGAGCAGGAGCAGCCAGAGGAGCTAGAGGTTTTTGAGGAAGGCGAGACAGAGGACCCGGGCACACCGTGGCAGTATGCAGTGGAGATGGAGACAGGTAGTCCATCCGAGTCACTTGCGCAAATGGCACGAAGCATGCTCACGTGCTTGCGTAGTGACCCCAGAATTGTTTCCATCTGTCGGCGGGATGACTTCTGGCTGTCCACCTTATTGGACCCTCGCTTCCGGCACAAAATGGGGGCATTTTTTAAACCCACCGAGAGGGAGGACAAACTCAACTACTACAAAGACATTCTACGTAGGCAGTTGGCCGATGCCTATCTGTGCCATGGTCCATACTCTCGCAGGTCTGACTCGAGGGGACCTCTGCGCTCACCTTCCACTGCCATGGCCGCTGGGGGGGTTGGCAGGAGCAGCAGCAGCAGCTCCATCAGCAGCAGCAGCCTCAGTCTTCAGTCGCTAATGAGTAGCTTTCTACACCCGCATAGTGAGGCTACTCATGAGCAGCAGGAAGACCTGGAGCAGGACCTCAACCAGCAGGTCATGTCATACTTTGACATGACCATGCCAACACACCTTGAGGATCCGCTGGACTTCTGGGCAGCCAAACTTGATTTGTGGCCGCAACTAGCAGAGTTTGCCCTGGAAAAGCTGTCCTGCCCGGCAAGTAGCGTGCCATCTGAGCGGGTGTTTAGTGCTGCGGGGGCCATAGTTACGGTGAGGAGAACTCGTCTGTCAACTAAAAATGTGGAGAGACTCACCTTTGTCAAAATGAATCAGGGATGGATCAGCCAGGATTTCCACCCACCAATGCCTGATGCATGCGACTAGATTCAGCATGGTGCCACGTTTTACACTTTCCAAATGGTGCAAAACATATTTATGTCTTTAGGCCATTTTTTGGGCTCCTGCTGCTGCTGCTGCCAACTTCTGCCAACTCCAGGGTGTGATTCATCCAATTGTTGGGCTCCTGAAGCCAACCCCAGTGTCTCTTTAAAGTAATATTTGGGCTCCTGCTGCTGCTGTCAACTCCTGCCAACTCTAGGGTGTGATTCATCCAATTTTTGTGCTCCTGAAGCCAACTCCAGTGTATATTTGGGCTCCTGCTGCTGCTGCTGCCAACTCCAGGGTGTGATTCATCCAATTTTTGGGCTCCTGAGGCCAACCCCAGGGTCTCTTTAAAGTAATATTTGGGCTCCTGCTGCTGCTGCTGCTGCTGCTGCTGTCAACTCCTGCCAACTCCAGGGTGTGATTCATCCAATTTTTGGGCTCCTGAAGCCAACTCCTGTGTATATTTGGGCTCCTGCTGCTGCCAACTCCAGTGTGTGATTCATCCAATTTTTGGGCTCCTGAAGGCAACTCCAGTGTATATTTGGGCTCCTGCTGCTGCTGCTGCCAACTCCAGTGTGTGATTCATCCAATTTTTGGGCTCCTGAAGGCAACTCCAGTGTATATTTGGGCTCCTGCTGCTGCTGCTGCCAACTCCAGGGTGTGATTCATCCAATTTTTGGGCTCCTGAAGCCAACCCCAGTGTCTCTTTTAAGTAATGTTTGGGCTCCTGCTGCTGCTGTCAACTCCTGCCAACTCCAGGGTGTGATTCATCCAATTTTTGGGCTCCTGAAGCCAACTCCAGTGTATATTTGGGCTCCTGCTGCTGCTGCTGTCAACTCCTGCCAACTCCAGGGTGTGATTCATCCAATTTTTGGGCTCCTGAAGCCAACTCCAGTGTATATTTGGGCTCCTGCTGCTGCCAAGAAGGCAGTACCAGCGCTGCACACTTTTGTTGAACAGAAGGTGGGCCAGTCCTTGAGCCTGTGTGTGTAGCAAAATACATGGCAGCGCCGACATCTGGAGCTGTAACTACGGTCAGGGGCAGTACATGTCGTTTACGGCCCACTGGGTGAATGTGGTCCCTTTGCAGCAGCAACTTGGACAGGTCACGCCGCTTCGGCCTCCGCGCTCTCTGCCCATTGGGCCTGTGACACCGTGCGACTCGGCCTCCTCATCCTCCGCCATCTCCTCACCCTCCACTGTAGGCTCAAGTCTCAGTGCCCCTCCAGTCTACCATGTGTGCAGGGCACGGAGGTGTCACGCAGTGCTTCACATGGTTTGTCTTGGCGAACGGAGTCACACAGGGGAGGAACTGCTTAAATGTATTCATCAGGAAATCCAAACATGGCTTACTCCGAGAAAACTTAAAATGGGAATCATGGTTACCGACAATGGGAAGAACATTTTGTCTGCGCTGCGCCAAGGAAGCCTGACCCATGCCCCCTGCATGGCTCACGTCTTCAATCTGGTTGTCAAGCGGTTTCTGAAGTGTTCCCCCCATCTGCAGGACATCCTAACAACTTCAAGGAAACTTTGCATGCACTTCAGCCACTCCTACACCGCCAAACACACCCTTCTTGAGCTACAGCGTCAGAATGGTATCCCCCAACATAGTCTGATTTGCGATGTTTCCACCCGTTGGAATTCCACCCTTCACATGTTGGACCGATTATATGAACAGAGAAAAGCCATCACGGATTTCCTGATGATCCAAGCAGATAGGGGGACTCCCCTGTGTAACTTCAATGTCAACCAGTGGCAGCTCATACGTGACACCTGCCGTTTGCTCAGGCCCTTTGAGGAAGCCACTTTATTTGTCAGTCGGCAGGATTACGGGATGAACGACGTGATTCCACTGCTTCATGTACTACAGCACATGTTGGAAACCATGGCTGGTCAGGGCACTGGAGACATGGCGTTTACATCTTACGGCCAAATGAACCCCGTTGGAGCTGAACTGGAGGAGGAGGAGGAAGAGGAGGAGGAGGAGTTGCCCAGCGAAACACAGTTTAGGCTTGGCGAAATGGCTGGTTTATCTAGTCAGCGGACAGGAGAGGAGGAGCAGGAGCAGCCAGAGGAGCTAGAGGTTTTTGAGGAAGGCGAGACAGAGGACCCGGGCACACCGTGGCAGTATGCAGTGGAGATGGAGACAGGTAGTCCATCCGAGTCACTTGCGCAAATGGCATGAAGCATGCTCACGTGCTTGCGTAGTGACCCCAGAATTGTTTCCATCTGTCGGCGGGATGACTTCTGGCTGTCCACCTTATTGGACCCTCGCTTCCGGCACAAAATGGGGGCATTTTTTAAACCCACCGAGAGGGAGGACAAACTCAACTACTACAAAGACATTCTACGTAGGCAGTTGGCCGATGCCTATCTGTGCCATGGTCCATACTCTCGCAGGTCTGACTCGAGGGGACCTCTGCGCTCACCTTCCACTGCCATGGCCGCTGGGGGGGTTGGCAGGAGCAGCAGCAGCAGCTCCATCAGCAGCAGCAGCCTCAGTCTTCAGTCGCTAATGAGTAGCTTTCTACACCCGCATAGTGAGGCTACTCATGAGCAGCAGGAAGACCTGGAGCAGGACCTCAACCAGCAGGTCATGTCATACTTTGACATGACCATGCCAACACACCTTGAGGATCCGCTGGACTTCTGGGCAGCCAAACTTGATTTGTGGCCGCAACTAGCAGAGTTTGCCCTGGAAAAGCTGTCCTGCCCGGCAAGTAGCGTGCCATCTGAGCGGGTGTTTAGTGCTGCGGGGGCCATAGTTACGGTGAGGAGAACTCGTCTGTCAACTAAAAATGTGGAGAGACTCACCTTTGTCAAAATGAATCAGGGATGGATCAGCCAGGATTTCCACCCACCAATGCCTGATGCATGCGACTAGATTCAGCATGGTGCCACGTTTTACACTTTCCAAATGGTGCAAAACATATTTATGTCTTTAGGCCATTTTTTGGGCTCCTGCTGCTGCTGCTGCCAACTTCTGCCAACTCCAGGGTGTGATTCATCCAATTGTTGGGCTCCTGAAGCCAACCCCAGTGTCTCTTTAAAGTAATATTTGGGCTCCTGCTGCTGCTGTCAACTCCTGCCAACTCTAGGGTGTGATTCATCCAATTTTTGTGCTCCTGAAGCCAACTCCAGTGTATATTTGGGCTCCTGCTGCTGCTGCTGCCAACTCCAGGGTGTGATTCATCCAATTTTTGGGCTCCTGAGGCCAACCCCAGGGTCTCTTTAAAGTAATATTTGGGCTCCTGCTGCTGCTGCTGCTGCTGCTGCTGCTGTCAACTCCTGCCAACTCCAGGGTGTGATTCATCCAATTTTTGGGCTCCTGAAGCCAACTCCTGTGTATATTTGGGCTCCTGCTGCTGCCAACTCCAGTTTGTGATTCATCCAATTTTTGGGCTCCTGAAGGCAACTCCAGTGTATATTTGGGCTCCTGCTGCTGCTGCTGCCAACTCCAGTGTGTGATTCATCCAATTTTTGGGCTCCTGAAGGCAACTCCAGTGTATATTTGGGCTCCTGCTGCTGCTGCTGCCAACTCCAGGGTGTGATTCATCCAATTTTTGGGCTCCTGAAGCCAACCCCAGTGTCTCTTTTAAGTAATGTTTGGGCTCCTGCTGCTGCTGTCAACTCCTGCCAACTCCAGGGTGTGATTCATCCAATTTTTGGGCTCCTGAAGCCAACTCCAGTGTATATTTGGGCTCCTGCTGCTGTCAACTCCTGCCAACTCCAGGGTGTGATTCATCCAATTTTTGGGCTCCTGAAGCCAACTCCAGTGTATATTTGGGCTCCTGCTGCTGCTGCTGCCAACTTCTGCCAACTCCAGGGTGTGATTAATCCAATTTTTGGGCTCCTGAAGCCAACTCCAGTGTATATTTGGGCTCCTGCTGCTGCTGCTGCCAACTTCTGCCAACTCCAGGGTGTGATTCATCCAATTTTTGGGCTCCTGAGGCCAACCCCAGGGTCTCTTTAAAGTAATATTTGGGCTCCTGCTGCTGCCAACTCCAGGGTGTGATTCATCCAATTTTTGGGCTCCTGAGGCCAACCCCAGGGTCTCTTTAAAGTAATATTTGGGCTCCTGCTGCTGCTGCTGCTGTCAACTCCTGCCAACTCCAGGGTGTGATTCATCCAATTTTTGGGCTCCTGAAGCCAACTCCAGTGTATATTTGGGCTCCTGCTGCTGCTGCTGCCAACTTCTGCCAACTCCAGGGTGTGATTAATCCAATTTTTGGGCTCCTGAAGCCAACTCCAGTGTATATTTGGGCTCCTGCTGCTGCTGCTGCCAACTTCTGCCAACTCCAGGGTGTGATTCATCCAATTTTTGGGCTCCTGAGGCCAACCCCAGGGTCTCTTTAAAGTAATATTTGGGCTCCTGCTGCTGCCAACTCCAGGGTGTGATTCATCCAATTTTTGGGCTCCTGAGGCCAACCCCAGGGTCTCTTTAATGTAATATTTGGGCTCTTGCTGCTGCTGTCAACTCCTGCCAACTCCAGGGTGTGATTCATCCAATTTTTGGGCTCCTGAAGCCAACCCCAGAGTCTCTTTTAAGTAATGTTTGGGCTCCTGCTGCTGCTGTCAACTCCTGCCAACTCCAGGGTGTGATTCATCCAATTTTTGGGCTCCTGAAGCCAACTCCAGTGTATATTTGGGCTCCTGCAGCTGCTGCTGTCAACTCCTGCCAACTCCAGGGTGTGATTCATCCAATTTTTGGGCTCCTGAAGCCAACCCCAGTGTCTCTTTTAAGTAATGTTTGGGCTCCTGCTGCTGCTGTCAACTCCTGCCAACTCCAGGGTGTGATTCATCCAATTTTTGGGCTCCTGAAGCCAACTCCAGTGTATATTTGGGCTCCTGCTGCTGCTGCTGTCAACTCCTGCCAACTCCAGGGTGTGATTCATCCAATTTTTGGGCTCCTGAAGCCAACCCCAGTGTCTCTTAAAAGTAATATTTGGGCTCCTGCTGCTGCTGCTGCCAACTCCAGGGTGTGAATCATCCAATTTTTGGGCTCCTGAAGCCAACCCCAGGGTCTGTTTAAAGTAATATTTGGGCTCCTGCTGCTGCTGCTGCCAACTCCAGGGTGTGATTCATCCAATTTTTGGGCTCCTGAAGCCAACTCCAGTGTATATTTGGGCTCCTGCTGCTGCTGCTGCCAACTTCTGCCAACTCCAGGGTGTGATTCATCCAATTTTTGGGCTCCTGAGGCCAACCCCAGGGTCTCTTTAAAGTAATATTTGGGCTCCTGCTGCTGCCAACTCCAGGGTGTGATTCATCCAATTTTTGGGCTCCTGAGGCCAACCCCAGGGTCTCTTTAATGTAATATTTGGGCTCCTGCTGCTGCTGTCAACTCCTGCCAACTCCAGGGTGTGATTCATCCAATTTTTGGGCTCCTGAAGCCAACCCCAGTGTCTCTTTTAAGTAATGTTTGGGCTCCTGCTGCTGCTGTCAACTCCTGCCAACTCCAGGGTGTGATTCATCCAATTTTTGGGCTCCTGAAGCCAACTCCAGTGTATATTTGGGCTCCTGCTGCTGCTGCTGTCAACTCCTGCCAACTCCAGGGTGTGATTCATCCAATTTTTGGGCACCTGAAGCCAACCCCAGTGTCTCTTTTAAGTAATGTTTGGGCTCCTGCTGCTGCTGTCAACTCCTGCCAACTCCAGGGTGTGATTCATCCAATTTTTGGGCTCCTGAAGCCAACTCCAGTGTATATTTGGGCTCCTGCTGCTGTCAACTCCTGCCAACTCCAGGGTGTGATTCATCCAATTGTTGGGCTCCTGAAGCCAACCCCAGTGTCTCTTTAAAGTATTATTTGGGCTCCTGCTGCTGCTGCTGCTGTCAACTCCTGCCAACTCTAGGGTGTGATTCATCCAATTTTTGTGCTCCTGAAGCCAACTCCAGTGTATATTTGGGCTCCTGCTGCTGCTGCTGCCAACTCCAGGGTGTGATTCATCCAATTTTTGGGCTCCTGAAGCCAACCCCAGTGTCTCTTAAAAGTAATATTTGGGCTCCTGCTGCTGCTGCTGTCAACTCCTGCCAACTCTAGGGTGTGATTCATCCAATTTTTGTGCTCCTGAAGCCAACTCCAGTGTATATTTGGGCTCCTGATGCTGCTGCTGCCAACTCCAGGGTTTGATTCATCCAATTTTTGGGCTCCTGAGGCCAACCCCAGGGTCTCTTTAAAGTAATATTTGGGCTCCTGCTGCTGCTGTCAACTCCTGCCAACTCCAGGGTGTGATTCATCCAATTTTTGGGCTCCTGAAGCCAACTCCTGTGTATATTTGGGCTCCTGCTGCTGCCAACTCCAGTGTGTGATTCATCCAATTTTTGGGCTCCTGAAGGCAACTCCAGTGTATATTTGGGCTCCTGCTGCTGCTGCTGCCAACTCCAGTGTGTGATTCATCCAATTTTTGGGCTCCTGAAGGCAACTCCAGTGTATATTTGGGCTCCTGCTGCTGCTGCTGCCAACTCCAGGGTGTGATTCATCCAATTTTTGGGCTCCTGAAGCCAACCCCAGTGTCTCTTTTAAGTAATGTTTGGGCTCCTGCTGCTGCTGTCAACTCCTGCCAACTCCAGGGTGTGATTCATCCAATTTTTGGGCTCCTGAAGCCAACTCCAGTGTATATTTGGGCTCCTGCTGCTGCTGCTGTCAACTCCTGCCAACTCCAGGTTGTGATTCATCCAATTTTTGGGCTCCTGAAGCCAACTCCAGTGTATATTTGGGCTCCTGCTGCTGCTGCTGCCAACTTCTGCCAACTCCAGGGTCTCTTTAAAGTAATATTTGGGCTCCTGCTGCTGCCAACTCCAGGGTGTGATTCATCCAATTTTTGGGCTCCTGAGGCCAACCCCAGGGTCTCTTTAATGTAATATTTGGGCTCCTGCTGCTGCTGTCAACTCCTGCCAACTCCAGGGTGTGATTCATCCAATTTTTGGGCTCCTGAAGCCAACCCCAGTGTCTCTTTTAAGTAATGTTTGGGCTCCTGCTGCTGCTGTCAACTCCTGCCAACTCCAGGGTGTGATTCATCCAATTTTTGGGCTCCTGAAGCCAACTCCAGTGTATATTTGGGCTCCTGCTGCTGCTGCTGTCAACTCCTGCCAACTCCAGGGTGTGATTCATCCAATTTTTGGGCTCCTGAAGCCAACCCCAGTGTCTCTTTTAAGTAATGTTTGGGCTCCTGCTGCTGCTGTCAACTCCTGCCAACTCCAGGGTGTGATTCATCCAATTTTTGGGCTCCTGAAGCCAACTCCAGTGTATATTTGGGCTCCTGCTGCTGCTGCTGTCAACTCCTGCCAACTCCAGGGTGTGATTCATCCAATTTTTGGGCTCCTGAAGCCAACCCCAGTGTCTCTTTAAAGTAATATTTGGGCTCCTGCTGCTGCTGCTGCCAACTCCAGGGTGTGAATCATCCAATTTTTGGGCTCCTGAAGCCAACCCCAGTGTCTCTTTAAAGAAATATTTGGGCTCCTGCTGCTGCCAACTCCAGGGTGTGATTCATCCAATTTTTGGGCTCCTGAGGCCAACCCCAGGGTCTTTTTAAAGTAATATTTGGGCTCCTGCTGCTGCTGCTGCCAACTCCAGGGTGTGATTCATCCAATTTTTGGGCTCCTGAAGCCAACCCCAGTGTCTCTTTAAAGTAATATTTGGGCTCCTGCTGCTGCCAACTCCAGGGTGTGATTCATCCAATTTTTGGGCTCCTGAAGCCAACCCCAGGGTCTCTTTAAATTAATATTTGGGCTCCTGCTGCTGCTGCCAACTCCAGGGTGTGATTCATCCAATTTTTGGGCTCCTGAAGCCAACCCCAGTGTCTCTTTAAAGTAATATTTGGGCTCCTGCTGCTGCTGCCAACTCCAGGGTGTGATTCATCCAATTTTTGGGCTCCTGAGGCCAATCCCAGGGTCTCTTTAAAGTAATATTTGGGCTCCTGCTGCTGCTGCCAACTCCAGGGTGTGATTCATCCAATTTTTGGGCTCCTGAAGCCAACCCCAGGGTCTCTTTAAAGTAATGTTTGGGCTCCTGCTGCTGCTGCCAACTCCAGGGTGTGATTCATCCAATTTTTGGGCTCCTGCTGCTGCCAACTCCAGTGTCTCTTTAAAGCAATGTTTGGGCTCCTTCTGCCCCTCATAGTGATGCCACTTCAACTCTCTTGAATTCAATTGTGCCGCTCTGCGATTCTATTAGCGATGCCTCTGATCTGCATGTGATATTTCTTCAAAGTATTATTTAACTAACCCAGCACGCATCCTGTGCGTGTTACAGCAAGGCAGAATGGTTTACAACCCTATTGAGGCTCTAGGAGGCTCAGAAATAGCCGTTTTTAATAGCGATTCGTTGCGAATTTATTCGGGTCGAAACGATTTTTGTCGGAAAATTCGGCGAATCAGTCGAATCGAATTTTTCAAAAGTTCGCTCATCTCTAATGACAATGGCAAAATCAAGGTTGACACATGCACTTACTGGCATCCAAAGAGTAGGTCGCCTCATGAGGAGATGCTGGTGCAATTCTGAGGGCAACTATGATAAAGCAAAGCAATGAATTATGCATTGTTAATGTGTGACAAACAAACAAAAAAGTTAAGAAAACAACCCAAAAAAAACAAACCTTCAATATCAGACTGTGTTAAGCTTGAGGGCGGGGGAAGGGCAGGTTTCCGGGTGACCTCATCAGGCGAATCATGTGAGTCATCATGTGCCACTATGCATAAAGCAAGAGACAGGAAGTTAAAATATTACAGAGGTTTAATCTGCTACTTAACATGCCCTACACTTAGTATTGTAAAGAATTGTTTAACAAATAAGAAGATACATTAAACCAACCATAATTTGCAATGTTAAAACAATGTACCTTCACCCCAACCTGTGGTGTCATCCCCAGCATCCACACCCTGCAGGCGACTGAGAAGAATCTTGCACTTCAGCATCTCCTCATATGGCCTGTATTTACTCTTTGGACCCTGCTTGGTCCCACTGTCTACAAGTAGATCATTCTTCATCTTTAGCATAAAGGCCCTTTTCAAAGTGTAGAAGCGTTTCTTGCAGGATGTGCCACTACGTGGGTATTGAGCAGTGCTAATAAGCTGCTCACCAATGGCATCCCACAATTTGCTCCTTTCTTGTTTGCCTAAACACTGACTTTGGTAACCAAATAATAAGTCCCATTTAGCCAGTGTCAGACGCACAAGAGTATTGTTATCCGCCAAATTAAATTCTGGCTCCCTCTTGGCAAATGGACGCTTGCCCTTGGGTGGTGCTTCACCTTCCGGCATTTCCCTTTTCCTTAAGGAAGGTCTCCGGCCAGCACCCACCCCACTGGTACTTGGTCCAGCAGTGGCCGGCAGATGTCCAGAATTTGGCTCCATCCTGTAGCTGCACACACCACAAAACAACACACACCAGCACGCATGCAGACTACAAAATGGCAACAACTGCTGTTTGAGTGTGCCAGATTTTATGTGGTGTAAGAACCAATCACAAACAGGCTCAGTTAATTGCTTCACACATACTGGCCAGGTGTTTGTAGCTACATCTTGACTCCAATTACTGAGGTTTCTGGCAAACATGTGTGTCAGGCAATGAACTAATTAATGACCTACTTAACAAGGCAGACAGACATTAGGAAGAAATGTGAACCATGTCTCTTAACAGCATTGGAAATGTGGTGTCAAAAACGGCTATTTGAATTTGCAGCCACATAACTTTCATTGGCCAAAAGATGTCTGAGCAAACAGATTGGCAAAAGTACGCTATTATGCTTGCGCTAGCCGTTTCAAACACACCTGTGGTAAGGTAATTACAGACCGGAAACAGCTAACAAACGCAACAGGCGGCTAAGCGGACCAGTCCTTTGGATAAGTATAAATACCTCTTTTCTTAAGCATTCTTTTATTGATACACTGTGGCAAAGGCTGTGGTGTTTTTGTTTACTTTGCCCTAGCTTGCAATAAGTGTCTGGCTGTGTTTCTTGCTTACTCCCTGTGGCTTTGTTGAAGTTTTCTGGCATCAGTGCTGTTTCTTTGGGAGTTTGTTTTTTGTGGCATATGCAAATATTGTGTTGAATTCAGCAAGTGAGGATTGTTTTGGGGACCTTTTGTGGGTTGTGCATCAACTCCCCTCTTGGTTGTGCCAAACTTTGAAAGCATACTTGCAGCAGGCTGATGGCTCTAACCACTATACATCTGGTTTTGTGGTGAGCGGCATTTGTGTGATTGTGTGTGGATTGTGATTGTGTATGTGGAGTGGTTGGTCTGTGTGTTGATATTGATTTTGGTTTGTGGGGCAGTGCCTGGGCTCTAGCCAGTGATTGTGAGATGGATGAGAGGGTGATGTTTGGGTTATGGATGTATTGTTGTGGGAGCGTACAGGAAGGTCAGGAGGCAAGGGAGGAGGGTGCTGTGAGGCTTAGGGCACCCCATCCTTTGCCATCCGCCTCTCTGTCTGGGATTTAAGTGACGAGCAGATCAGAAGCAGATTTCGTCTGAATCGTGCAGCACTACAGTCCCTATATGATCAGATTAAGACCAAAATCGATCCATCCACCAGACGCACCCAATCCATCCCTGGCATAGTTCGCATATGTGCCATGCTTAATATTGTGGCACAGGGGAATTTCCATGCAACCTCTGCCCGGGATCAACCAGGCTACAATGAGCCGCATATTTTACCAGGTAGTCCTGGCTATTTGTGACCTTATCCCTGTTTATATCAAATTTCCTGAGGATGAGGAGGAGGTTGCAAAAATCAAACGTGCGTTCTACCGCATGGGAGGGATCCCTAATGTGATAGGGTGCGTGGATGGTACACATATCCCTTTCCGCCCTCCCCGTGCACAGGAGCTGCATTACCGGAATCTGAAACAGTTCCCTTCCATGAATGTCATGGTAGTATGTGACCATGACATGAAGCTGCGGGCCGTGAGATCTGCTCCAGCAATCAGTCCTGTGCAGGAAGTTTGAGAACAATGAAATGCCACCTGGCTGGCTACTGGGTAATTACTAATCCATGACATCTATTTACAAGTTTAATATGTGGACTATTAACTGAACCAAATATATAACTGAACCTAGACTGTTTACATTATGTTGTTGGAAAATTACTAATTGCTCGCTCTCTGAATCTGTTAATTCAACAGCGGACAAGGGATATGGGCAGAAAACGTGGCTAATGACTCCGGTCAGAAATCCACAGACCTCTGCCCAAGGACGCTACAATTCAGCACATCGCAAAACCAGATGCATTGTGGAAAGAACCATCGGCCTGCTGAAAGCATGCTTTCTCTGTTTGGCACGCCCAGGAGGAGAGATGTTGTACAGTCCACAAAACGTCTCCAAAATAATACTCGCATGCTGTGTCCTACACAATATTTGCATATGCCACCGAATTGAGCCCTCTGAAGATACAGCACTGGTGCCAGAAGTCCCCAACATGGCCGCAGACAGTACTGAGGACACCCAGACGGGATCTGAGCGTCGGGAAAGCATGATTACCTCTTTTTTTTCAGTAAGCTAGGTCACTTTAACTCTAAAGCACCTACTGTACTAGAGGGCACTTAAAAAAAAAAAAAACAACAAATGTGGTTGGTCTTCAAGTTCCAACCCAAACCAAAAAAATGGGGCCCAAAACTCCTAATCCAAACCAAAAAAATGGGGCCCAAAACTCCTAATCCAAACCAAAAAAATGGGGCCCAAAACTCCTAATCCAAACCCAAAAATGGGGCCCAAAACTCCTAATCCAAACCAAAAAACTGGGGCACAAAACTCCTAATCCAAACCAAAAAATGGGGCCCAAAACTGCTAATCCAAACCCAAAAATGGGACCCAAAACTCCTAATCCAAACCAAAAAAATGGGGCCCAAAACTCCTAATCCAAACCAAAAAAATGGGGCCCAAAACTCCTAATCCAAAAATGGGGCCCAAAACTCCTAATCCAAACCAAAAAATGGGGCCCAAAACTCCTAATCCAAACCCAAAAATGGGGCCCAAAACTCCTAATCCAAACCCAAAAATGGGGCCCAAAACTCCTAATCCAAACCAACAAATGGGGCCCAAAACTCCTAATCCAAACCCAAAAATGGGGCTCAAAACTCCTAATCCAAACCAAAAAATGGGTCTACTTATATGGGAAATGACCAAAAAAAAAAAAAGGGGGGTTTGGTATGTAATTAACCCTTTCGCTGCCAGCCTACCTGGAGTTTTTGTCACGCTTGGTGCCAGACCATTTTGCACTATTTTGCGCTCCCCATGTTCAAATGTGATTTTTGAAGGGATTTCCCAGGAAAATGATATATTGTTTTTTTCAGCAGAGTCTGGGCTTTAACATGAAATGTCTTGTTTGTAATTTTTTAGGTGTATTCTCAATACTTTTGGGTGAAATATGTGCAAAAAAATAAAAAAAAATCTATTTTTTGCAATTTGTAGTGTTTTTTTGTAATAAAAAATGTAAGTTTGTCAATAAAATTTATTGCATGTGAAACCCCAATTAATCCTGGTCACAGCGTTACCACATATGTATAAGTAGACACCCTTTCCTGCCCAGGAGACTCCCCCAAACTGAAACAGCGTTTTAGGAGATTTTCAGATAAAATACAACTATGCACCGCGCTAAGCGCACCTTGCGGTCTTTCCAGAAAAAGAACCCTTTAAATTTGAAATACCCCCCAAAAACTATATATTCTCTGGAAGTATACACCTCAGGCTTTCTAGGCGTACCAGGTTTGTTGACTTTCTGGAAGTAATCCCCCAATCAATTCTTTGGTTGCACAGAGTTTCCCTAAAAAAGAATAAAAAAGAAGAATCAAAGCCACATTTTCCTAAAAAAAACTATATGCAAACAGGAAAAAACAAGTAAAATCTGAAAAAGCAACAACCCCCGAACAGAACAATACCCAACATGCATAGGTACTGTAAAGGGAAGAGTTGCCATACACCCCAAAGTAAAGCATGCGCACAACGGTAATTTTGCTTAAAAATTTCAGCTCTGCAGACAAAGTGCGCACCTTGCGATTTTTCAACCAAAACAACCCTTTAAATTTAGAATATCCCCACAAACCATATATTCCCTGAAAGTACACATGTTAAGCTTTCTAAGAGTACTGAGCTTGTTGCAGTGGGCTCATCTTTCTGGAAGTAATCCATTGAAGAATTCTTAGGTTGCACAGGGTTTCCCTAAAAACAATGATAAAAAAGCAGAATAAAAACCATGTTTTCCTAAAATATCAATATGCAAACAAGAAAAAACAAGCTAAATCTGAAAGCGCAAGGTCCCCCGAGCAGAACAATACCCAACATGCATAGGTACTATGGTACCCCTTTTAATTGTCAGCCTACTTGAAGTTTTGTCACCCTCTGTTGACAGGTCATTTTTCCCCATTTTGCGGCATGATTAACCGTGATTTTTGCTGGAATTTCCAGAAAAATTATATACATTACATAGACATTTTTTGCAGCAGAGTTTAGGCTTTAACATGAAATGTCTTGTTTGTAATTTTTCTACTGTTTCTTGAATATTTCTGCTTAAAAAAACAAAAAAAAAACAAAAAAATATATATTTTTTTAACAATTGTTTCCTTTATTTTAAATAAAACCTTTTTTTTTTAAATGAAAACCATATTGCATGTGATAGCCCCATTTCTCCCGATTACAACGGTACCACATATGTATCGGTAGCCCCCCATTCTTGTCCTGGAGACCCCCCAAACTGAAAAGAGCACTTTATTACATTTACAAATAAAATACAACTACTATCCACACTATAAACTTAAGGGGTTAATTAAAAAAAATGACATAGGGTCCCCCCCCCCTTTTTGGGGGGGAATTTTAAGGGTTAGGGTTAGGCTAACCCTTAAAAATAAAAAAATATACAAAAATAAAAATTTCCCCCCAAAAAATGGGGACCCCCCCATGTCATTTTTTTTTTTTTAAGGGTTAGGGTTAGCCTAACCCTCACCCTTAAATTTTTTTTTTTTAATTTTTTTTTAATTTTAAGGATTAGGGTTAGGCTAACCCTAACCCGTAAAAATAAAAAAAAATGTACAAAAAAAAAATTCCCCCCTATGTCATTTTTTTTTTTTTTTAAGGGTTAGGGTTAGGGTTAGCCTCCGTAAAAATAAAAAAAAAAGACTTTTTTTTTTTAAGGGTTAGGGTTAGCCTAACCCTAACCCTAACCCTTAAAATTAAAAAAAAAATGACGTAGGGTCCCCCTTACCCGTCATAACCAGCCCGGGACCAGCTATGGGGGCTTGTAGGCACAGAGTGGGGGGGCCAGCTTTTGTGGCCCCCCACCCTGCAGCCTACGAGCCCACATACCCTGTGTGGGCCCGGGCTCTTCTGCCCCCCCCCTGGGCTTTGGGGAGGCAGGTAATTGGGGGTGCGGGGGTTAATGGCAAGCCACCCGCTAGTTGCAGGTGGCTTGCCAGACCCCAGCCTTGTGAACTGGTATAAGGGGTCTCATGGACCCCTTACCAGTTCACAAAGGGTTAACAAAAAAAACACACACACAAAAATGTCATTTATTAAAAAAAAAAAAAGTTTTTTTTTACTTTACTCACCTCACCCGATTGTCAGCTCCTGTGGTGATCAGCTGTCAAATGCCTTGGTGATCGCTGGCCAGAGGAGGGGGGGGCAGGGGATCAGAGCATCCCCTGCCCCTCCACTGCTCTGCCCAGCGATCACCAGGGCATCTGACAGCTCAGCCGAGGAGAGGCAGCAAGAGGCCCGGGAGTAACGTCATAAGCCCCGCCCCCAAAGGGGCGGGGCTTAACAACAAGATGGCGGCGCCCATCGGGAGAGGAGGGGGAGAGCCCTTTCAGGCTCTTCCCTGAAGCTGAAGAGGCTGGGGGGGGCGATCGGAGGCCCCCCAGTGAAGAGGAGACCCGGAGGGAGGCAGCGCGACTGCAGGTAAGTAAATGTCATTTTTATTTATTTTTTTTTACAGTTAGCAGCTGCTGCTGCCAAAACGGGGGGGGGGCTATTCCGGGGGCTCTCCTGGAGCCATCCGACCCCCCACGGGGGATCGGATGGCACCAAATTAAAGAGGAGACCTAGCCGGATCCAACGAGGGGTCAGGTGAGTATTTGTGATTTTTTTTTTTTTTACTAGCAGGGGGGAAAGTCAAGCACGTAGATTCTACGTGCTTGGCACTTAAGTGGAGTAGAAGCAAGCACGTAGAAACTACGTGCTTGGCACTGAAAGGGTTAAATGCAACAACCAAACCAAATAGGGAAGTATTAAAAAATAAATAAATAAAACGAACTACACTTTTGTTTCTTTTTTAGGCACCATGAAGATTCCAAACCCCGAATTTGATTTGTAAATATAAGAAAATACAATTTAATATAAATAAAAGTTATAAAAACATACATGGTTCAATGTGTTTACTACAGAATGGTCTAACAGATTGATTTCTAGGCAACAGCAAAAAAAACGCTCAGCCGCTGTATTGAACACGGTGTAAAAACTCAACAGCGCCTATAAAGCAGATCTTTAACATCACATTCGCCAATGTCAGCGTGATTCCCAAGAACGGCAGATAGCGACTGAGGAGCCCTGCAATAGCGACTGACAGCCGATCGGGGCGAACAATAGCGGTCGTCTGTCGCTACCTGTCGCTATTAATGAATCAGCCTCCCCGTCATAACTTTTGAACATACTACAAAATCTGTGAAGTGGATAATCTAAAAGATGTATCTATGTAACAACATGTTTCCACAACAAAGGATCCTACATTTCTTTTTAATTACTGCTTGGCTACATAAGTGGGGCATTTGTACTAATGTGCCCCAGTGGTGAAAGTAATTGCTGTTCTCCTGGCTGCTTTCTGTTATTTGACTGAAGATCAAAGGTAGTCCCCATGTTTGTCTGCTTATAGACTCCTGATTATAGTTAGGCTCTAATTTCAAGCATTTACCGTATTCTATTAGAAAAAACTAGAAAAGATTATTAATTGGTTATTCTCAAATCTAGATACCCCAAGTCACTAATTAATCTGCAGACATTGTGCCTTTAGATATTTTTAGTGTTTGTTACATTTTTAAAACACATGAAAACACTTTGTTTTGTAGAATTATGTTCATGGAGTTGAACTATGCCTCTGGCAATGAACACATCAAGTTAGATCTACCCTTCTGTTCAGATTTACAGGATGAAAATATCACATACAGGTTGAAAATCTCGTCACAAAGACGAGATTTATTTATTGCACTTCTCACCATCAATATCATTACACACTGCCAAATCATTGCTATCCCCAGGCTGCGAAAGTCTCAGTCACCAAGTCACTGTATTGTGCAGCACCATGCATTGTTTTACTAAAAGAACATCTGATTCCTTCTAGCCCCAGGCTAGGCTCATTGCAGAGGTTCTACATTCCCTGCCCCACTTTCACTTTGTTTTATCATGCACAGCTTAAAGCCCTCCTTCTAATTTATTTATTAGTCTGAATGCGAAGGAAGCTTTTATTGTGATCTATAGCCATAGCTGCTTTTGAAACAGTTTTAAACCTCAGCAATGTGCTGAATCAAGCAAGCCTAATACATCAGGGACCAGTGAATACTGACCCAGCTACCGAGTGATTAAAGACAGACAGTTTAGCAGTAAGTAAATATATAAATTAAAGGATTGTGCTTATGTCAATTCTAATGTTTAACTTTAGATTAAAATAGCTTTTTGGGGGGCAGGCTGGTTCAACCAATAAACAGATGACAGTTTCAAATGATTGAACTCATTGGAGAATATTCAGTTTCTTGAAGAATGCTTCAGGTCAAGCAATTAACTTATTATTTAACAGGTTGTCTTTATGATATTTGCAGTAAAGCCATGTGCCTAGGAAATGATTCAATGGTCAAATAAATGTCTTATGATGGCTGTACCGCTGCTCAGTTCCACAATGATTATGTCATATTTCATTGTGTCACTAGCTTGGAAACTGACATGCTTTAGAGTTTGGATACATTTTTTCAACCATCCTTTCACTCAGAGCCCATCTGCATATTGCGTTACGGCCTAAATTGACGCCCCTACAATGTTTAAAACTCAACACTAAGGCCTCGATTCAATAAAAGTTGTAAGAAAAACCTCATGGTAGTAAAAATTCACTTCATGAGAAAAAAGCCTGAGAATATCACTGTTGATGAATCACAAGATAAAAAGACAATGAAAGTCAATGGCACTTTTACTACAGAGTAAAGAGAAGTAAAAGGTTCTCTACTTTTCTTAGCAGTAAAAAAGTACCATTGACTTTCATTGTTTTCCTAACTGGTGATTCAGTAACAGTGACATTCTCGTGCTTTTTTCTCATAAAGTGATTTTTTTTACTACCATAAGAATTCTTTTCAACTCTTTTGTGAATCAAGGCCTAAGTGTTTTATTTTTGAATGATAAGTACCATTCCACTCGCAACACAACCTCAATCTTTGTTGTCTAGGCTTATTTGGGAAAAAACTAGACACAATTCCTGGTCAATAATCAGGGACAGGAGGTTCATCAAATGATTAGTGCTTCTTTAGTTTTATTTTGGTCCCTATGATGGCAGTTTCCTCCATGTTTGTCTCCACCATTTGGCTCCTCGGAATTGGCTGCATGGGCATGTAGCTCCTGGTTTGACGAGAATCAACCCTAAAGTAATTTCATCACCAAATATGACCTGAAAAAACAATATCTATATAAACCTACCACCGCATAGTTAATAGTATTTTTGCTTTTATTTCTTTATTCCTTTTATTTCTTAAAAATTCAACCTGCTAGTAAATTTGCGTAATTATCCCAATGTCAAACCAGACCAGACTATAGATTCCAATAGAGCCAACCTGTTGTCACATGTAGCAAAGCCTATCATGCTAAATTGCTAAACTGTCCTGGTGACATATTCGCTCTATCCAAGACATCCTGTTTTCTGCAGATAAGTCAGTTCCCCAGTTATTGATGCTGGCTGTAAGATAGACCATCATCCCCCCACATTGGGCTCATAGTAGGGGATACTGTCTGCTGCTAAGAAGAGGCATGGCATTGCACATACCACTATGAGACAGCAGCAGCAGCATAGGATGAGTGAGGAGGGGGCAGAATTATTTTTCATCCTGCTGTGAGAGCTATTTTGCCTAGAAACTGCCCTGACTCAATGCATGTAATGTGTAGACTTAGTGAACGATAAAGATTCAAGTGTTAATTCTGGTTCTAACAGTCATAAATATATTTTAGTGCATGTCCTAATTTTTTATGTTTTTATGGAAAGGTTGTATGAGTAGGAAAAAGGCATGGGTTTTCAAAATTAGGTGATGCTTGGAGCTTAACACATGTGATAATGCTATGCCACAATGCTCAAAAATAATATAAACTGATGTTTTACCTTCGATTTCTGAAAAACCTTTGCTAGCCCAAATAACTCAAAAGTAATGCTGCCATCCAATCTCACTGGGTTCTCCTTGCTAATCTTATTATCTAAAGTTATTACACACTTTTTATTTAATGTTCTAAACGTAAAACCTTTCATTAACCCATTACTCCAAAGAGCTTACTAATATGTTTAGGAATCGTAAACGTTTTTGAGATCTAAGTTGTTCTTCTAATATCGGGCAGAGCAACAGGAAATATTACCGTTTCATTCTGAGAGTAGGCGCAGTATGGCATGACAGATGTGTTGCAGCAAATTGATTTATGGTTGCCAAAATAATGTCAAACTTATTGTGGCTGACCTGACTTCACCTATCACCTGTGCCTATGACACAATTTTGGCAAACAGAAATGAATTGCTGTGAAAAGTCTGATAGATGTAATGTGTTATTGACTAGATTAAATCATTTTATTTAAAAGAAAAAAGAAAAAACATAGGAATGTAACTATAGTCTTTTCCTTGGTATAGAAGAAAACATGTACATGTTGCCTATTTCTACCTATTAGATTTCATCCAATGCCTACCTGGGTTTACAAATACTGATCAGATCTGTGACTAAGTTAACACATTAGTGTTATGAACTGATTTTGGATACAAAATACACAATAAAGTGCATAAAAACATTTTACAGGGTGATTAGTGCAGCAGTAAAAAAATGTCCCATGTGTAGAGATGGGTGAACCCGAACTGCAAAGTTAGTACTGGACTTTGTGAGTTCGGGTTCCCAAACCTGATCACGGATTTCATCCAGAAGTCCGTGTTCTAGTTCAACCTCGAACACAGAAATGCTGGTTGATGGGCTGCTCATCAACCCACTTCACCTAAGGTTGCAGCAGCAGGAAGCTGCTGTAACTCACCTGAACCCCGATCCACTTCCTGTCAGTGTGGCAGAGTGCGGCAGCAGTGGCACTTCAAGCTGGCCACAGGGCTACCAAAAGATGTCTGCCGGCTCCCATTAATGCGTACACTCCTAGTGCTGGGATAAAATCTTTTTACAGTGTGATTAGTGCAGCAGTAAAAATGTCCCATGTGTAGAGATTGCAAAGGGTTTGTACCAAACTTGTGAGTCGGGGTTCCCAAGCCTGAACACAGACTTCAGCCAGAAATCCGCGTTCTAGTTCAGTGTCGAAAACAGAAATCAACCTACTTCACCTAAGGTTGCAGTAGCAGGAAGCTGCTGTAACTCACCTGAACCCCGATCCTCTTCCTGTCAGCATGGCAGAGTGCGGCAGCGGCGACAGTGGCAGCAGTGGCAATTATAACTTCCCCTGGGGCTACAAAAAGATTCTTCCGGCTCCCATGAGTGAGGACACTCCTAGTGCTGGCCAGTTTGAAACGCCGATGCCCACCTCACGCTGACAGGAGGAAGAGTGGGGCGCAGGTGAGTATAAGCAGCACACTTCTGCTGCACACTCTGCACCTGACCCCCCACCCCCACCCACCACAGCCACCCCCAAAGTTCGGGTCCCCATTGATTTCAATGTGGACCGGGTTCAGGTTCAGGTCCCTAACTATAGAAACATAGAAGGTTGACGGCAGAAGGAGACCATACGGTCCATCTAGTCTGCCCTTATGTGTATACTGTTTATCATAGGACAGATATGTGCTTATCTCAGGCATGTTTAAATTCACTGATTGTCGATTTTTGATTGTCGATACCTCTGCTGGAAATCTGTTCCAAGCATCTATTACTCTTTCTGTAAAATGATATTTTCTAACATTGCTCCCCCCCAAACATTCATTCAAACTTCGTCCGCACTTGCCAAACCCGAAAGAAACAAGCTTGGCAGGATGTATAAGTAACCCCTTCTCTTTCTGGCATATTTATTTGGATTTTTATTATTACATAATTTATTTCTTCAAAAGTCTATCTTGAAAGTGTACAGCTTTAAATGTAAAGTATTTCATAACTTTTTTGAATCTTATTGACCCACGGCACCTTTCTTTATTATTGTGTACTGCAAAAAAAGTGCTAAACAGGTAAATTAATTTTTTTTTTTTATTAGAGTGGATGTTTAAAGAAATAAAAGCCTCAATGTTTTTTGCTAAGAATCATACCCCTTCATTTGAGTACATTCATATTACCTTTCCTTACTGTTTGTTTTTACTTGCCACCAATTCCAATTAGTTACCTACCAGGAAGTCACATGACCTTGCTCCTATATGCTCACAAGCACTGTCTGGTCCTTTTGTATAGGCACACTGTACGGCACACATACTAGGTAAAAACTAGAGATTAGCAAATCGATTCTGACGAACCCGAGTTCGTTACGAATTTCAGGAAAAACTTGATTTGTTACGATTAAAAATATCGCTGTGATTCGATCGCGCGAATCGCTTCCTTAACCTCCTTAACCCTTCTATTGCCAGCCACGTAAATTTTACGTGGCTGCCTCTCCAACCGTTAAACGCCAGCCACGTAAAATGTAAGTGCCTGACTTTCCCCATTAATAAAATAAAAAGTATAAAAAAAAATCACTTACCTGACCCCTTGTTTGATCCGGCCGGGTCTCCTCTTCAGCCAGAGGGGCTCCGATCGCTGATTGGGGCTCCTCCGGCTGCAGGGGAGGGCCTGGAATAGGGTCCCCCCCCGTTTCAGCAGCCGCCGGGATTTGCTCCCGCCACCTCTCCTCTTCATGGGGGGGGGGGGGCTCCCGATCTTCCGTCTTCTGGAGGGGGCATAACAGCCCTCCTCCCTTTGTTTCTTCTGATGGTGGCCGCCATCTTGGATTCTGACGGCACCGCCGGGTGTCATCGGGGCGCCCGGCAGTTCAGCTCTCAGATGCCAGTGACGGCTGGACAGGGAAGGAGGGAGGTAGGCGATCCTCCGATCGCCTGCCTCCCCCCTCCTCTGCCCAGCCGTCACTGACATATGATCGCCGCAGGATACAGGAGATGAAGATCGGAGGTGAGTAAAGTAAAACATTTTTTTTTTTTTTAAATAAAGTGTTTTGAAAAAAGTGTCTGTCTTTTTTTTTTTACTTTTAACCCTTTGTGAACTGGTAAGGGGTCCATGTGACCCCTTTACCAGTTCACAGGGCTCGGGGGTCTGGCAAGTCACCTGCAACTAGCGGGTGACTTGCCATTAACCCCTGGCCCCCCAAATTACCTGCCTCCCCAAAGCCCAGGGGGGGGGCAGAATAGCCATGGCCCTAGGCTTTGACGGCTTGTAGCCGCAGGGCCAGGGGCCACTAAAGCTGGCCCCTGCGCCCTGTTCTACAAGCCCCCATAGCTGGTCACAGGCTGGTTACGCTGGGTAGGGGGGATCTCACGCCATTTTTTTTTAATTAACCCTTTGTTACCTGTAACCCAGTAGGTATAAAAGGCTTCCAGCAGCAGCAGGAGAGCAGAAGCCTAAGTGATCAGCGTGGGACACAGGGATGGATCGGAGGTAAGTATTAAAAAAAATATTAAAAAACATTTATTTTTTTTTAAAAAAGATATTTTTAAAAAGTGTGTCTTTGTATTTTTTTTACTTTTAACCCTTTGTGAACTGGTAAGGGGTCCATGTGACCCCTATACCAGTTCACAAGGCTCGGTGGGTCTGTCAAGTCACCTGCGGCTAGCGGGTGACTTGCCATTAACCCCTGAGCCCCCCAAATTACCTGCCTCCCCAAAGCCCAGGGGGGGGGCAGATAAGCCGTGGCCCTAGGCTATGCCGGCTTGTAGCCTGCAGGGCCAGGGGCCACTAAAGCTGGCCCCTGCGCCCTGTTCTACAAGCCCCCATAGCTGGTCACAGGTTGGTTACGCTGGGTAGGGGGGGGCTCACGCCATTTTTTGAGGGGGATTTTTAAGGGTTTTAACCCTTAAAAATCCAAAAAAAAATGGGGTCCCCCTCCCTGGAAGGGGGGACCCTATGTCATTTTTTTTTTAAATTAACCCTATGTTACCTGTAACCCAGTAGGTATAAAAGGCTTCCAGCAGCAGCAGGAGAGCAGAAGCCTAAGTGATTAGCGTGGGACACAGGGAGTATTAAAAAAAAATAATTAAAAAAAAGTATTATTTTTTAATAAAGTTATTTTTTAAAGTGTGTTTCTGTGTGTTTTTTTTTAACTTTTAACCCTTTGTGAACTGGTAAGGGATCTATGAGACCCCTATACCAGTTCACAAGGCTCTGGGTCTGGCAAGTCACCTGCGGCTAGTGGGTGACTTGTCATTAACCCCGAGACCCCCCATTACCTGCCTCCCCAAAAAAACCTTAAAATTCCCCCACACCAATTATAAGGGGGACCCCACACCAATTTTTATTTAACCCTTTATTATGTGGATAGTAGTTGTATTTTATTTTGCAAATGTTATAAAGTGCTCTTTTCAGTTTAGGGGATCACCTGGACAGGAACGGGGGGCTACCGATACATATGTGGTATCATTGTAATCGTGAGAAATGGGGCTTTCACATGCAATATGGTTTTCTTTAATAAAATAAATGTTTTTGTTAAAATAAAGGAGACAATTTAAAAAATATATATATTTTTTTTATTTTTTTTTACTTATTTACTTAACAATATATAAAAAAAGTAGAAAAAATACAAACAAGACATTTCATGTTAAAGCCTAAACTAAGCCACAAAAAGAAAATATGCCATTTTCTTGGAAATTTCTGCAAAAATCACAGTTAAACATCACGCAAAATGGTGAAAAATATCCTGTCAGCAGAGGGTAACAAAATCTCAAGTAGGCGGGCAGTTAAAAGGTTACAGGTACCTATGCATGTTGGGTATTGTTCTGCTCGGGGGACCTTGCACTTTCAGATTTACCTTGTTTTTTCTTATTTGAAAATTGATATTTTAGGAAAAAGTGTTTTTTATTCTGCTTTTTTATACATTTTTTGTGAAACCCTGTGCAACCTAAGAATTCTTCGAGATATTACTTCCAGAAAGATGAGCCCACTACAACAAGCTGGGTATGCTTAGAAAGCTTAACATGTGTACTGTCAGGGAATATATGGTTTATTGGGGATATTCCAAATGTAAAGGGTTGTTTTGGTAGAAAAAGCACAAGGTGCGCACTTTGTCTGCAGAGCTGAAATTTTGAAGTAAAACTACCGCTATGCGCATGCTTTACTTTGGTGTGTTTGGCAACTCTTTCCTTGACAGAACCTATGCATGTTGGGTATTGTTCTGTTCGGGGCATGTTGCTTTTTGAGATTTTCTAGTTTTTTTTAGGAAAATGTGGTTTTGATTCTGCTTTTTTATTTATTTTTAAGGAAACCCTGTGCAACCAAAGAATCCATTGGGGGATTACTTCCAGAAAACTGCACCCATGTCAACAAGCCTGGTACGCCTAGAAAGCCTGAGGTGTGTACTTCTAGGGAATATATAGTTTGTGGGGGGTATTTCAAATGTAAAGGGTTGTTTTTCTTGAAAAACTGCAAGGTGCGCATATTGCATAGCATAGTTGTATTTTTATCTCAAAATCTCCTAAAGCGTTGTTTCAGTTTGGGGGAGTCTCCTGGGCAGGAAAGGGTGTCTACCTATACATATGTGGTACCGCTGTAACCGGGAGAAATTGGGGTTTCACACACAATAAGATTTTATTGACAAACTTTTTTGTTACACAAAAACACTACAATTTGTAAAAAATATATATATATATTTTTTTTACAATTTTCACCCAAAAATATTGAGAATACACTTAGAAAATGACAAACAAGACATTTCATGTTAACGCCCAGGCTCTGCTGAAAAAAGCAATATATCACTTTCCTGGGAAATCCCTGGAAATCCCTTCAAAAATCACAGTTGAACATGGGGAGAACAAAATAGTGCAAAATGGTCTGGCAACAAAGGGTGACAAAAACTCCAGGTAGGCTGGCGGTTAAAGGGTTAAAACTCCATTTACTGCTATACATTCCATCTAAAATGGTGGATCCACATGTTAGAACATGTCCCATGGGGCAAGGAATCCTGGGTAGGTGTCCCATGCTACCTATCAGCAGACAGGCTTACCGATGATGTCACAGCCCCATATAAACGGCGGCTATTTTGCGGAAGATCATTCTGACACTGTATTGCGGCCAGAGCAGATCAGGAAGGGAGAGAGCGAGGGGCAGATAGACAGACAGACAGACAGATAGGTAGATAGATACAGCGAGGGAGAGATAGATAGATAGATAGATAGATAGATAGATAGATAGATAGATAGATCAGAAGAAACGAGGGACAGATAGAGAAGGAGAGAGGCTGTGACAGTGACAGAGAAAGACAGGGACAGTTTAAAGTGTTTGCATTAGCTTTTAAGCCTATTTAGTGTTAATAACACACCTGCCTATTTAGCTTTTTCTTTTCCTGGTGTCATTCTTAAAAAAGCGTGCTAGCATAAATATTTCAAGACTACCTGTCTACTAACTGGTTGCATTTTGTAAACAAAGTCACTTTTCCACTATGAAATCAGCCAACCTGTGTATTTGAACAGGGGGCATCCCAAACACTAGCATAAATATTTCAAGAATACCTGTCTATTAACTAGTTGCATTTTGTAATGAAAGTCACTTTTCCACTATAAAAGGAGCCAGCCTGTGTATTTGAAGAGGGGGCATCCCAAACACTAGCATAAATATTACAAGACTACCTGTCTACTAACTGGTTGCATTTTGTAAACAAAGTCACTTTTCCACTATCAAAGCAGCCAACCTGTGTATTTGAAGAGGGGGCATCCCAAACACTAGCATAATTTTTCAAGAGTACCTGTCTACTAACTGGTTGCATTTTGTAAACAAAGTCACTTTTCCACTATCAAAGCAGCCAACCTGTCTATTTGAAGAGCGGGCATCCCAAACACTAGCAGAAATATTTCAAGAGTACCTGTCTACTAACTGGTTGCATTTTGAAAACAAAGTCACTTTTCCATTATTAAAGCAGCCAACCGCTGTATTTGAAGAGGGGGCATCCCAAATACTAGCATAAATATTTCAAGACTACCTGTCTACTAACTGGTTGCATTTTGTAAACAAAGTCACTTCTCCGCTATTGTCACTATTGGCCATTGTCAGTGCTAGCACTTATCTTTTAAGAGTACCTGCCTACTAACCTTTTGCCTTTTGTATAAAAAGTCTGGTTTACAAGTTTAAAGCACCCATTGCCTTTCACTGGGGCCATTGTCAGTGCTATAACTTTTCTTTTAAGTGTACCTGTCTACTAGCCTTTTGCCTTTTGTATAAAAAGTCTGGTTTACAAGTTTAAAGCACCCATTGCCTTTCACTGGGGGCCATTGTAAGTGCTAGCACTTATCTTTTAAGAGTACCTGCCGACTTACCTTTTGCCTTTATTTAAAAAAAAGTCTGGTTTTCAAGTTTAAAGCACCCATTGCCTTTCACCGGGGGCCATTGTCACTGCTAGCACTTATCTTTTAAGAGTACCTGCCTACTAACCTTTTGCCTATATTAAAAAAAAGTCTGGCTTACAAGTTTAAAGCACCCATTGCCTTTCACTGGGGGCCATTGTCAGTGCTACCACTTATCTTTTAAGAGTACCTGCCTACTAACTTTTTGCCTTTTGCATAAAAAGTATGGTTTACAAGTTTAAAGAACCCATTGCCATTCACTGGGGGCCATTGTCAGTGCTAGCACTTATCTTTCAAGAGTACCTGCCAACTTACCTTTTGCCTTTTGTATAAAAATGTCTGATTTACAAGTTTAAAGCACCCATTGCCTTTCACCGGGGGCCATTCAGTGCTAGAACCTATCTTTTAAGAGTACCTGCCTACTAACCTTTTGCTTTTTGTATAAAAAGTCTGGTTTACAAGTTTAAAGCACCCATTGCCTTTCACTGGGTGCCATGGTCAGTGCTAGCATTTATCTTTCAAGAGTGCCTGCCGACTTACCTTTTGCCTTTTGTATAAAAAAGTCTGGTTTACAAGTTTAAAGCACCCATTGCCTTTCACCGGGGGCCATTGTCAGTGCTAGAACTTATCTTTTAAGAGTACCTGCCTACTAAGCTTTTGCCTTTTGTATAAAAAAAGTCTGGTTTACAAGTTTAAAGAACCCATTGCCTTTCACTGGGGGCCATTGTCAGTGCTAGCACTTATCTTTTAAGAGTACCGGCCGACTTACCTTTTGACTTTTGTATAAAAAAGTCTGGTTTACAAGTTTAAAGCACCCATTGCCTTTTACCGGGGCCATTGTCAGTGCTAGAACTTTTCATTTAAGAGTACCTGTCTACTAACCTTTTGCCTTTTGTATAAAAAGTCTGGTTTACAAGTTTAAAGCACCCATTGCCTTTCACTGGGGGCCATTGTAAGTGCTAGCACTTATCTTTTAAGAGTACCTGCCGACTTACCTTTTGCCTTTATTTAAAAAAAGTCTGGTTTTCAAGTTTAAAGCACCCATTGCCTTTCACCGGGGCCATTGTCACTGCTAGCACTTATCTTTTAAGAGTACCTGCCTACTAAGCTTTTGCCTTTTGTATAAAAAAGTGTGGTTTACAAGTTTAAAGCACCCATTGCCTTTCACTGGGGGCCATTGTCAGTGCTACCACTTATCTTTTAAGAGTACCGGCCGACTTACCTTTTGACTTTTGTATAAAAAAGTCTGGTTTTCAAGTTTAAAGCACCCATTGCCTTTCACCGGGGGGCATCCCGAATACTAGCACTTTACCTTTCACTGCATCTTTACCTTTTTTACATTTTGAACAAAAACCACGTTTTAAAACTGCCTGTGGTGCATTTAACTCTGACCAGGAGCATCCTTTGTAAGACCATCTGACAGTGTCTTTTTGCATTAGCTTTTAGCTACAGTGTCTGCCTATTTTGATCTAACTTTTCTACACACCTGCTGTTACAAAAATACTGTTCTAGGTGTAGTGTAGTGTATTGTTTTCCCCTCCTAAATGCAGTAAAAATGTCAGGCAGAGATGTACCAGGATGTGCACAGAGGAGAGGCCTAGATTCATCAGGCAGAGGTCGCAGCAGACTAGGGGCGAGTGGCAGCAGGAGTCGCAATGAGAGGCCTGATCTCCGGTATCTGCTAGCGGTTGTGTCTCGACCAGCAACGCATCTGCCGTCATCGATTGGTTAACGCTGCCATCGACCTCATCACAAGTGACATCTGACACCCCCAGTCAACAGTCGGTAGGTTCCTCGGACACAACCCTGAGTTGGCATGGCCCGGGAGCAGCCCCTGTCCTTCCATTGCCTCTGTCCTATGCCCCCCCCTCCAGCCGTATCCAGCCGTATCTTATGCTTTAGGTTCAGCTCCACTATTCAGTGGACGATGTGTTAGAGGACAGTCAGCAGATACTGCCCAGCCAAGAAATGGAGGAGACATCCACCGCTTCTTTCGCTAGGCAGACAAACACTGAGGAGGAGAGTGGCGTGGGAGGTGGCGTGGCGAGCGTTCCGTCTTCTGCAGCACACGCTCTTGTGGAAACCGGGGAGGACATCAGTGACATGCAGACACGACTCAATGATGATGATGAAGCCGATCGCACTTGGGAGCCCGGTGCAGAAGGGGCTTCATCATCATCAGGAGAACAATGTCCCAGGTTGCCCCAGAGTCAGCAGCTGAGGCAGCAAGGTGGTAGTAGGGTTGGCAGTCAGAATGGTGGCAGAATTGGGATGTCTGGAGCCACACGTGGCCGGGGGCGGGGTAGACCACCTGCTGCGCGGCAGACTTCCTTCCCAGGAGGTAGTGGAGTAGGGGTTTCTGGAGTTGGCAGCAGTAGCAGTGAATTAGTGCAGTGTGGCACATTTTCATCAAGCATCCGCAGGAGGGTAACCTGGCCACATGCAAGATGTGTAGACAGAAAGTGAACTGAGGCTCCAAAGTGGGGGTCCAGCCTGCTGCGTCAGCCAGTGCCACGCCGCTTCCAATTTCACACAGCCAAGGCTCTAGCACCTCAGCCGAAGGTAGCTGTGCGTCATACCCATCCTCTGCCGCTCCAGATGCTCCTGCTCCTCCTACTAAAAGTCAGTCATCCCACCAGCAATCTATCAGCGAAGCCATGTCCAAGAGACAACAGTATGCGCCCACTCATCCTACGGCACAGAATCTAAATGTCCCAGTTACTGGTGCTGCAGTCCCTCCCTTTTATGGTGGTGGACTCTGCACCTTTCAGAGAGCTGATGGCTAGTGCCGAGCCGAGGTGGAGAGTCCCAAACTGTCATTTCTTTGCAAAGAAGGCAGTACCAGCCCTGCACAAATTTTTTGAGCAGAAGGTGGGCCAATCCTTGAGCCTGTCGGTGTGCATCAAAGTGCACGGCAGCCCCGACATCTGGAGCTGTAACTACGGACAGGGACAATACATGTCCTTTATGGCCCACTGGGTGAATGTGGTTCCTGCACAGCAACTTGGACAGGTCACACCGCTTCGGCCTCCTTGCTCCCAGGCCATTTTGCCTGTCACAGTGTGCGACTCCGCCTCCTCATCCTCCGCCGTCTCCTCAGCCTCCACTGTACGGTCAATTTTCAATGCCCCTTCAGCCTATCATGTGTCCAGGGCACGGCGGTGTCACGCTGTGCTTCACATGGTTTGCCTTGGCGAAAAAATTTATTCATCAAGAAACCAAACTTACTCCACGAAAATTGGAAATGGGAACCATAGTGAACCATAGTGACTGACAATGGGAGTAACATCTTGTCTGCACTGCGACAAGGAAGGCTGAGCCATGCGCCCTGTATGGCACACGTGTTCAACCTAGTTCTCAAGCGTTTTCTGAAGTCTTCCCCCCATCTGCAAGACATCCTAACAAAGGGAAGGAAACCTTGTATGCACTTCAGCGACTCCTACACCGCCAAGCACACCCTTCTTGAACTACAGCATCAGAACGGTATCCCCCAACATAGTTTGATTTGCGATGTTCCCACCCGTTGGAATTCCACCCTACATATGTTAGATCGACTAAACGAACAGAGAAAAGCCATCAATGATTTCTTGATGAACCAAGCAGATAGGGGGACTACCCTGTGTAACTTTAATTCTGGGCAGCCAAATTTGACTTGTGGCCGCAACTGGCAGAGTTTGCTCTGGGAAAGCTGTCCTGCCCGTCCAGTAGTGTGCCATCTGAGCGTGTCTTTAGTGCTGCGGGGGCCATAGTAACGCCAAGGAGAACTCGTCTGTCCACGAAAAATGTGGAGAGACTCCCCTTTGTGAAGATGAATCGGGCATGGATCAGCCAGGATTTCCACCCACCAATAGCTGATGCATGCGAGTAGCTGATGCATGGTAGCTCCATCTCCTGCTGCCAACTCCAGGGTGTGTCTTTCAGGCAAAATATGGGCTCCTAATGCTGCTGCTGCTGCCAACTCCAGGGTGTGTCTTTCAGGCAATATATGAGCTCCTTCTGCTGCTGCCAACTCCTGGGTGTGTCTTTCAGGCAATATATGGGCTCCTAATGCTGCTGCTGCCAACTCCAGGATGTGTTTTTCAGGCAATATATGAGCTCCTTCTGCTGCTGCTAACTCCTGGGTGTGTCGTTCAGGCAATATATGGGCTCCTAATGCTGCTGCCAACTCCAATGTGTTTTTTCAGGCAATATATGAGCTCCTAATACTGCTGTCAACTCCAATGTGTTTTTTAGTTCTGGGTGTTCTGGCCAACTCCTGGGTGTGTTTTTCAGGCAATATATGAGCTCCTAATACTGCTGCCAACTCCAATGTGTTTTTCAGGCAATATATGAGCTTCTAATACTGCTGCCAACTCCAAGGTGTGTCTTTCAGGCAATATATGGGCTCCTTATGCTGCTGCTGCCAACTCCAGGGTGTGTCTTTCAGGCAATATATGAGCTCCTTCTGCTGCTGCCAACTCCTGGGTGTGTCTTTCAGGCAATATATGGGCTCCTTATGCTGCTGCTGCCAACTCCAGGGTGTGTCTTTCAGGCAATATATGAGCTCCTTCTGCTGCTGCCAACTCCTGGGTGTGTCTTTCAGGCAATATATGGGCTCCAAATGCTGCTGCTGCCAACTCCAGGATGTGTCTTTCAGGCAATATATGAGCTCCTTCTGCTGCTGCCAACTCCTGGGTGTGTCTTTCAGGCAATATATGGGCTCCTAATGCTGCTGCCAACTCCAATGTGTTTTTCAGGCAATATATGAGCTCCTAATACTGCTTCCAACTCCAATGTGTTTTTCAGTCAATATATGGGCTCCCTATGCTGATGCCAACTCCACTGTTTCTTTCAGGCAATATATGGGTTCTTTATGCTGCTGCCAAATCCAGTGTCTCTTTCAGGCAATATATGGGCTCCCTATGCTGCTGCCAACTCCAGAGTGTGCCTTTCAGGCAATATATGGGCTCCTAATGCTACTGCCAACTCCTGGGTGTGTTTTCAGGCAATATATGGGCTCCCTATGCTGCTGCCAAGTCCAGAGTGTGTCTTTCATGCAATATATGGGCTCCTTATGCTGCTGCCAACTCCTGGGTGTCTTTTTCAGGCAATACATGGGTTCCTTATGCTGCTGCCAACTTCAACGTGTTTTTCAGGCAATATATGGGCTCCCTATGCTGCTGCCAACTCCTGTGTGTGTTTTTCAGACAATATATGGGCTCCTAATGCTGCGGCCAACTCCAATGTGTCTTTCAGGCAATATATGGGCTCTCTATGCTGCTGTCAAATTCAGGGTGTGTTTTTCAGGCAATGTATGGGCTCACTATGCTGCTGCCAACTCCAATGTGTCTTTCAGGCAATATATGGGCTCCCTATGCTGCTGCCAAATTCAGGGTGTGTTTTTCAGGCAATGTATGGGCTCATCATGCTGATGCCACTTCAAGGCTCTGTAAATGTGCCACTCTGCGACACGGAATCTAATAGCGACGCCTCTGATCTGCATGTCATACTTCTTTACAATATTATTTCACTAACCCAGCATGCATCCTATGCATGTTACAGCCAAGCAAAACGTTCTGCAACCCTATGGAGGCTCTCGGAAGCCCAGAAATAGCCGTTTTAAATAGCGATTCGTCGCATATAAATTCGGACCGAAACAAATTTCGGCGAATCGGCCGAATCGAATTTTTCAAGTTCGCTCATCTCTAGTAAAAACATGGAAGAATAGCTTGGGTGCAGGCTAATCATGAAGTCCATCAATCCTCCAAGGAGGTTTCCAACAAGGTGACAGTTCAGAAATATATATATATATATATATATATATATTGTGATAAGGTGCAAGGGGCCGTCATTGATGGTAGGTATGTGGCGCCAAGGTACCTGACCTTGGTGCAGTAAAGCTGTATAGTTTTCTTCAGCATCAGCTGCTAATGGCAGTCTGCTGCTAAAATTTTAGTATAGCTGAAAGGCTAACCCGGGACGGCTTTACTGGGATGGAGTAGAGCAGGGTGGGACTCCATCCCGTACCCAGGTCCGGGTTTTGCGGGCCACATAAATAGCCTGGGGAGTCAGCTGTACACTGGCTGTGTCTAGAGCTCACTTGTGGAGTGAGACTCTGTGTGCCTGGCTGGAAGCTCTTATACAGGCTATTTCATGTGGACCCGAGGTGGATTCGGCTACAAGTGTGCAAGCTTGGACAAAAACTAAGAAGGGCCGTTGCCTGTCTGATGCAATTCTGTGGCATTTTTCCTGAAAAGGTGATGTAACCCAAAAAGGATATTTTGTGTTATGGACATTTTGTGTGAATAAACACGGACTTTAAGTTGAACTTTTCGCCTCTGAGCCTCTATACTGCTATACTGCTAACATCCTGCTGTCTACCAGAGCTGAACCTCACTATATATATATATATATATATATATATATATATATATATATATATATAGTGCAAGATCTTATAAATAATACACCTGTGTAATATGACCTGAATAATTTCAAATACATCTTAAACACTTAAAAATTCAGAAGATTGGTCCTTAAATTGGCAATACACAACTGAAAATGAATACATGTTGTAGAGGTTTCAAGGACTAAGCAATGCCATTAAATAATAGATTTCAGATAAATAGTCCTGGCATCCTTTGGGTTTTTCATCACATGCACCATTCACAAAAGCGCCTTTGTTTGTTGCAAGTGTTCGTTTCTTTGCTAAATACAAAGCAAGCTTTTGTCTGTTTCCTTGTCTGTGCACTCTGAGAATAAAGGAAAACGTGTGAAAGCGTGTTTCTTTATATTTTTGAGGCTCTATAATTGAATATTTCTAGTCTTGTAGATCACCTACAATAATTGATTGACACAAATTACAATTGTAAAACAACTGCTCAAATGAAAATCAATTGCTGCAATAAACAGGCATGGAAGTGACTATAGGCAATTACCAGCCAGGCCTATATTGTGGCCCAAAGTAAGTCAGATTACTAATACTAATAACCAAGTACATGTAATAATAGTTAAAGCGGACCCACTGAACTTGTGAAATAAATTTGGCCAAAGCCCCTGCCGATACTCCCTTCTTAGGGTATAGAACTAGAATTTGATATTTTTGCTTTTTTAATTGTCCTGATTTTTTTGTTGCTGTGCCTGTGTGAGATGGCAGGTGATCAGTCATTGCAATGACGCAGGAGCAGTGGAAATTGCCAAAACCTACCGTCATAGGGGGAGAAATTCAGGGGATGCAATATAACAATGTGGGTTTTGGTCTGCTTTAACACTATATTTCACATTTAAAATCTATAACACAAACACACAATAAATTCTGCAAGCACCTGTACGGTACAACCACAAGCTTACCATTAAATAATGTTGGTGTAGTACAGTATTTATTCTGGCCTCCCATCCCAAAGAGAGATTTGTCTATGAGGCAGAAACAAAAAGTCAATTTCTGTAGAGGGCACTGTAGAAGAAAGAAAGAAGTGGAGGAGAGAAAGAAGGAGAGAATGAGAGAACACAGGCATTTACTAATCCATACCAGACAGAAACTCAACCCTTTCAGTGCACCTGCTTTTTCTGCCGCACAGATTGCCATTCCCATAGGAAATAATAGGCAAATTATACTGCATGTTATTTTACTAGTTTTTGTTTTTTGTTATTCATCAAATTCTGTCCATGGCTTTTAGGACTTTAAAAGAGCACAAAAATGAGCTTGTATGATTTTTTTAAACTTGGAAAAGTATTTACTTTATACCTGTTTTGTCTGTCACATCTGTAGAGTTTATACAATTAGCGTATTTTTGCTTGAATAATAATAGACATAATAATCAACCTTTGTTATTAGATGTGTGTGTTTTGTGTGTGCCAGTTTCAGCTACTCTGTGCCAGTTCAGAAATATCTAATAAATATGGATAGGCTATAGTGTGGTGTACGGAAAACATTGGGGCACCCTATGCACAGGCTGTCCCATTGCTAGTTAGGCTCACTATGCCATTCTATTTCACCCTGATCCTCCAACAGTGCACTGAAAAGAGCACACTGTGTTTACTATAGTGCTAGTAGCGGCATTAAAAAGGGCACACTGTTGGAATATTAATAACTCAGGCCCTTTGAATATGGTCAAATGAATAGGGAGTGTATGGCAGGGCTCCTGTGACTGATGCCTCCCTCAGTCACAGGGGCCCTATTCATTGCAATGGAATACAATAATATAGCACCAAGTAACATATACTTTCTATATGTATTATAGAAAGTGTATATTAAACTTGAGCCCAACACAGATTCATTTCTAACTGCTGTTTGGGGCCCTGGATGGAGGCTTGGAATGTGATCCAGTGATCAGGCGAGTTGCTGACCATTGGAGTTGTACTGATCAGCTAAAGGGAACAAAAGTCGAGTACTTTTTTTTTTACAGGGGTGTTTAATCCCTTTAAAGTGCACGGGGAGCCTGATTTATGAAACATAGGCGCCACGCAGCGCCACTTTTTTTTGCCCCTTTCAGTGTGCAATTTAAGAAACAAAAAACAGGCTGCACCGATGTGGCCACTGGCTATCATCTTGTTTGACATGAGCACCCAAAAGGTCGAAGGCCCAGGTGCTCAGGTTGAAGGAGCGTCAGTTAAAAGTAGTGCTGTAGGTCAAGATCCCATAGAGCACAATGGGGAGAACTGTATTGAAGTGTTGTATACTTGTAATTAATATTACACACATTTTTTGGTACAGATATGGAAATGCAGAACCTAGATGTCGCCAAATGTAATTTTTCTTTTATATAGCAAAATCATTTTTCATGGCATCTTTTTCATACAAATGTGTAATTTGGACAACAAATAAACGCCTAAACACACCGTAAAGTTTGTCTCCCTTTGACCCCAGCAGAGATATCTTGTAAGTGTAATGATGAAACACCGAGCAGCACCTGAAAAACACAGTGCCAATCTTTTCAGGGTGGAAAAAAATAACGAATACACTATGCAGTGCTGAGAAGACAGCGTTACAAATTGGCACAGACTGGCACTGGTATAATTGGCAGTTGGGTCCAACAGGCACTGACACAGGCCAGCCAATATCTAATGCAACGATCAAAGCGTATTAGTTAGAATCGGGCGCTGCGACTTCTAGCGCCATTGTAGTCCAAAACCCAGAGCCAGAAAATACAAAGAAGACGGTGCTCCAAAATTGGCACTGCAGCAACCAGAAAGAATGCTGCACATCATAAATATGTCCCTAAATAGCCAAAACAGTAAATGGTCTTCTACATACTTCTTTATAAATGCAGTACTAGAATCTCCTACTAAATGTTTTCATGCCAGCATTCTGCTAAATGGGAGCAAAATCACATATGGCATTAAACTGTACTAATAAATCATTTACTATTGAGAGAACATTTTTCAAGCGCTTAGTTACTCACAATTAGTATTTTTCTAAATGCCAGGATTATGTTATGTGTTATCATACATGTTCAGAGCATACAAAATTAGGTGAGCGGCAAATAGAGCCAAACATAAAACTGTATCATAATTTATTTAAAAAAGAATACCTAATGAAAGTAATTTAGTAAAGTGCTTGGTTTTGTCTTGAGCAAGGAAAACGGCAGACTCATTTATCCAAATGGTTCTTCCCTGCCAATTTTTGAGTTTCTATAGGACAATAAATCAATACTGTCTTTCATTTTGACAGCTAAATACAATAAACAGCACTCAAATAGTAAAAATATGCATCACTGCTTGGTATAGCAAATTAACTAACGAAAAAGTATGACTTGTATATGCATCGCACACGTACAAACCAAAGTGACAGTAACTTGAACAAATTGCTACTATGTCTTTCAAAAATGTATAATCAGAATAAAAAGCAGACCAATCCTACTGTTGTATGTAAGTGTCGTATTAGTTTGTTTTGTTTATTTTGCCTGGTATTGTTGCAGCACAAATACTGGGGGGCTGGGGTGAACAGGGAAGAATGGGGATTACTGAAATTCTTACATGACAAATATTGTATATTGAGCAACCATAAGAGAAGTGGGGGTTGGGAGTTCTATTGTGTAGTTCATTATGGTGAAACTACTGAAGAGGAGGATCTGCAAACTACAGCAAATTCACCCCTTACTCATGCATAGTTACCAGCACCTCAATTTATTGAAGACTTTTTATTTTACATAATTCTAAATACTGAGCTTTTTGTTAATCCCACATAGCAATCTAGTGTTATTAATAATTGTCTAGATCACAACCTTTTTTGGTCTAAGGGTCTTATTATAACAATTATCTTATTGTTTCTCTTCAAGGGGGCACATGAAATGGAAGCTGTGAAATTATATTTTAATGCAGGAAAAGTTTAGCTTTAAAGCAGCACTACACACAAGCCATCACTTCCTCAGTAATCGTATATGGCACCAAATGGCAGTGCAAGAACACTGGGACATCCAGATTGGTCAAAAGCAGTCACATGATTGCCACCACTCATGAATAAATAAGTGGTTAGCATATAGGATAGCATCATTTTAAAGCATTGTATATACACACACACACACACACACTATGTGAGCAGAGGTGAGGAGGAAAGAAAAGTCCATTTCCCAACTATAATATTTTGTCAGTCCTGGCAGCCTTTTCATGTAGTGTGCTAGTGGTTCAGGAACTGCCTCTAGTGGCTAGCTGCCTTGTAAGCTTCCCAACTCCCTAAAATTTAGAGATAGGGGTGCCCGGGGCCACAGTAGAGGACAGTGTGAGATGCATGTGGCTGTGCGTTGCTGGTCTAGATACTGTACTGCATCTTCCCTTCCTGTAGAAGGGGTTACTTCACACTAAAAGTCAATAGCCATGCATGGGTTGCTCCTGGAATCGGCAGCTAAATATTTTTATATGGAGTTAGCAGAGGGTTTAATGGGGTAAACATTTTGACCTTGAATGTTGCAAACAGGTAAACATTTTTAAGCAGCTCTACCAAGGCAATATGTTCTTACCAGGTTCATCTTGTGGTTAGTGTTTGGTCCCTGTGCAAACCATCATGCACATTATGCCACTGTACACAATTTAATGCCATTAAAGCTCTAGGAAGCACAGACAAATGGGTTTTTTGCTGATTTTAGTGATTAGTGTTGCTCTGTTTCTGGAATAGTTCAGCTAAACGTGTACACACGTTTGGAATGTGAATGACCCCTGGTTTTATGGAAACAAAATGTGTATTTCTTTTCTGGTTCCTTGTATAACATCATGTCTAACGAAGAAAACTAGGTATTGGAAAGCTCACCTTAAAATATACACAGCTAGCTTAAAAAAGGTATTACCTTTTTTCTGCATTCTTCTTCAATTCTCAATGGCTAACGATGTACAACACAATACTGCTTGGCCTATTTTAGTAATACAATGCAGGGCATCCCACATCAGCATGTCCAGACTCTCCAACCAATTTCCATTTGCAGCAGAGCCATATCTAAGGTGTCTGACGGACAGTTGGGAGATTTCAAGATAATCTTCTGCCTCTTTCTTAATCTGTTACTGTGAAAATCTCACAGATCGATTATGTAAAGAAATTTCCTGCAAAAACAGTCCACGTGAGCTTTGATTGCTCCCTGAAGAACACTTAAAAGGATGCTTCTGCTCCACAGAGAAGAGGTTTCCAATGTAAGTCCCGCTAGATTGGATAGTATCTGTCCCCCTTCAGTAATGGAATGAGATAACACAGCTCACATAACTCCTGTATGAACAGCATATAAGATTAACATTACACTGAATGTGGCTCTAAGTGGGTGACTTTGTGAGTGAGTAAGCATTGCCTAAGCACTTGAAAGAAAATAGGAGGCCCTAAAGAAACCAGCCGAAGAGGAAAGCTTAGTGAGTCAGTTGTTAACATTTGCCATGAGATATGACACGAGCCCCTAGATGGTTGCCCATATGTGGAATAGAAGTCATTGAGGAGGATTGATTTATGGGGCAGGCCTGAGTCTGGGTTGACCCCTGCTTGTGCTCTGCATATTATTATTTGTTGTTTCACCTGCTTGTGCTCTGCATTTGTGCTTGGTGGAGGAGGGGACATGTTTGCCTTCTGGGTCTTGGGGGAGGGGGTTCAATCATGCTCTGCCTTTTAAACATTTACTCTAGATTTGGGATCTACTTTCATGCCTAATATTCATTTTATGGCCTAAGGGACATCCACTCATGCTCTGCTTTTTCTTTTTGGCTCTGGATTTGGGATCCACCATTAATGCTTGAGTCTGGGTGACATACTGATACATACTGATGGAGACACAATTGATAGCAGTGGGACACTAACGTATTGATCTTGGGTGTTATTTGTTAGTGGCACAGAGTCATGTGGCGGTTAAAGTATTGTTTATTTAGTGATCAAATCAGCCGATGATGATGGGTGTTACAGTTTAAAACAGTAAAGTATGGATGCGTAAGTCATAGTAAGAAGTGATATGTATTTTTAATATTGTTAGTTAAGGATTGACCTGGGGAGGGGATTTGTTGGTGAGATTAGAGCAGTGTGGTGATAACAGTGTTATTTTTCAGAGACTGTAGCAGCCGGAAACACTGGTTGTTGCAGTTCCAGAGGAGCAGTGTGGCTTATTCACTTTTTTTAGGAGTGTCAGTTACTTAGGCCACAATGACTATTCACAGCAAAATAATTAATTTGCACCTAGTGAAAAAAAAACGCTTTCACATGAAAGGGTACATTATTTTTTGCTGCTATTAAATAAACACTGATCCATTTGTATTATGTTACAGAAATCTAATTTGGTTAGTATATTCTAGAGGAACATTTTGTTTCCATCTACAACTTCTACCATTTTAGCAAATTGGATTGTGCACAAAGGAAATTAGTAATAGATGTTTACTGGAAAGAAGACAGAAGGATTAATGATGCAGACTAAATTATATCAAGGTTCTCAACAAAGAGAGCACATGTAGGGAGCCCGTGTGTAACAGTTAAGGCTCTTGTACTGAAAACATGCTTGACACTTCTTCATAAGCAAATGTGATGTGTAACTGAAGCAAGAAGGAATTAAAGAAACATTTACAAAGGCAAATGGTGCCCCAAATGAATATATTATGTCCATCCATTAATAATCTAATTCAGCATCAACATTTCAACAGCAAACAAGAAAATGTTATGATGCTCATTATACTTTTATGTGAATACTAGCGGGCTAGGTCAGAACCATGCATGGTTCTCCTAAAAAATGCTATAACGAGAAAAATTGCAACCCATCACTCCTTCTTACTGACAATAATAACTCATTTAAATCTTTAATGCTTAAAAATTGCTTGTTGCTGCTGCTTGTATTTCCTGTCCAATAGTAGATAGAAAAGTTGAGGAACTGAGAAGAATTTGCACATATACTGTATGCAGGATGGCCACTAGGTAGGTAGGTAGGAAGATCTAATGAACTGTACTGTTATTGTATGGTGTCTCTTACAACTCTAAATGAACAGGAAAGAAAAAAGACATTGCTAGCCTCATTCAATAAAATCCCCATCATGCAGTTTATTGGTCTGCAATACTTAGTGACCCACAGCCATTAATCAAATGAGCAATCATAGAATAATGGTATATCAGACCATCTGATCTGCACAGTGCTCTGAGATCAGGGGGTTCAGTAACTGTTACAGCTGGTGGGGCAGCAGTATAGCCAGATCCCAGCCCCCATGGCTGTCCATTCTTTACTAGTTTTTGTGTGCTATGCATGCCGACTGGCTGATAGAAACGGGAGGTGGCGGCAGCAGCAGCAGCAAAAGGCCTGGGATGCAGAGGCATCAGGACTTGGCATTGGCAAGAACAGTAGGAGGGACCCCAGTGGAGGGGCTTAAACAAGGTATCTGCAGTAGGTGCCAGACTGGAGGACAGAAGCCCATGATAGCAGCAGGTACCAGCAGCAGTGGACCAGGAGGCGGCAGTGGGCATGGCTGAGGTGAGGGAGTTGATGTAACCTTTCACATGTCCAGCAGCTACAAGGCTCCTATCTCTCTTTTTGAAGATCTTGGTGTACAGAATTGGTGTACAGTTTCCAATTGCAACATATTGAAGGCAGTGAAAATGATTCCATAACACAAAGCTAACATAAGAATAAGTAAAAAGGAAATGACTAGATAAGCTCAGCATCTTGAAAACATTATTTTGGCACACACATAATAAACACCTTAATTTAAAAGGGTCTTTCCGATTAAGATTCCCCCCCAGTCAAAGAAGAAAGTTTAGTAAACTGATGCCCTGAACCCCTTTCTGATTAGTGAATGCAAGCTGTTTGAGAGAGCTAAGCCCCATGAAGAATAGCAGAATGCAGAATAGCATGCAGATGCTGCACTCCTCAACTGCATGGGTGCAGCCATCTTGCTACACAGCTGACACTCCAGCTTACATAAGGGGGGGGAGGATGTGCTAGCAGCAGACCAATGGTGCTGTGGCTGATTTTCTCAAAAGCAGGGCTGTTAAATGTATGTCAAGAAGGCTAATCCCATACAGTTCAGGAGCTCATCATGGGTATGCTATTCCACAACATCTGCATGGGGTTAAGCCCTCTCAGATAGCTTATTCCACTGATTGCCAGATGAGGCTTTAGGGGAGTAGAGATGGGCAAACCTGACCCGCAAAGTTCGGATCTGTTTTTAACTTTGTTCTGGTTTCGTTCAACCAGAATCCGTGTCCGAATTTGTCGTCCAGCCCAAACGCAGAGAAGCGGAGTTGATGGGCTGCTAAGCAACGCTTCACCTACGGTTGCAGCAGCACGAAGATGCTGTAACTCATTGTCCGCAGCAGTGGAACGACAGTGGCAGCGGCATCTGCATCATTTGAATCTGGCCCCAGCTGGGGCTACAAAAAGGTAGCCACCAGCCCCTATAAGTGAGGACGCTCCTAGTGCCGGCGCAAGGATTGTCCCCACTAATGGGAGCCGGAGGCCATCTTTTTTTAGCCCTGACTGCACACTCAAGGCTGCTGCAGCAGCTCGCTTCTGCTTCACACTCCACAGCCACCCCCCAAATTTTGGGTCCTCACTGATTTCAATGGGGCCCGGGTTCGGCTCCCCGAACCTGAACATTTATTCAAAGTTTGGCCGAAAATCGCTGCACCCGAACTTTGGGTGGTTCACCCATCCCTGTAGGGGAGAAATTTGCTAAAAGAATATTTTTACTTGAAGAACAAGTGTAATCTTATGTATTTTATACATGTATGCACATGTCTTCTACACATATGCATTGTTTTATTTTTTCAGATGCAATAACTTAACCCACTGCGAATCAAAATTTGCAGTTGAAACATGTTGCATTCTTCACAACAATTTAAAAGGCTTTTCTGTGTATGAAATTTTAAAGGTTACATTTAATATATGGAGGGAGAACTGCTGGACCAGAATTTTTTGCTGCTGTCTTTGGAAAGCAGCTGTTCCTTCCGGGTACTGCCTGGGGACAGTCATAACTTTATATTTTGGCCGCACTCACCACAGCTTTTATTTCAAGTGAGTTGAGTTGAGCTGTATTACATCTTTCTGTACACCATGTCAATCTATGCTGGAGATGCAATGAGCCACACCAGAGGAAGTTTGGCAAATACTGAATTGTAAAGCAAGCTATTTACTTTAGCACTGCTCTACCATATGTTGAAAACAAAGATAGTTTTTTGCTTTACTGTATTTACAGGTAGCTCTGCTTTGGTTTATTGTGTGCATTAAGTAAAAGTTATGTCAGACATTTTAATATTGTGACATTTTCTGAATCCTAGTGTCTTTTACCTGCAGATGCTTGTTTATCACTGGGAAAACCATGTAACTAAAATTTAAATGTCAGAGCTTTACAGGCTACAGAAGATAACATACACAGGAAGTGAAATCTATTTAACGTGAAAGATTGTGATTAGAACCAAGATAGGCAGATAGAGCCTCCTCTCTCTTTATAACACACATACTCACAGATACAGTAGTAAAAAAAGTCTACATGAGAGTCTCTCACAGTCTCCAAAACAGAAAAAAAATGTTAATATTAATGGAACATGGAATTCGCATTCCATAGCTTTCCCATTTCAGATTACCTAGTTGTGGCATAACTAATTGTGACGAGGCCCTAGTGCGAATATTAAATGAAGCCCCATCAAGGCCCATCTTTTAACTCAGCTAGATGCAGCTACACAATTAAAGTGGACCAACACCCAGGATTTTGACTATCCTGGGTGTTGGTCCACTTAGGTGGGGCACCCCGATCGGGGGTGCCCCGCTGTGTGAAACCCCCCCGATCGCCGCAAAAACTCACCTCTCCCCGCTCCCACGTGACCTCGTCCGGCCAATGACAGCGCTCAGAGCCGCTCTGGTATGCGCGTCCAAAGCCGCTTGGACGCGCATACCAGAGCGCTGTCATTGGCTGCGTCTCTCGCTTCCATCTAACAGGGAGCGCGCCTGCGCCGGCCATTCACAAAACGGCCGGCGCGGGAGTGCGCCCTGCTAGAGGGAAGCGAGAGACGCGGCCGCGTCTCGCGCATGCGCCGTTGGATCGCCGGTAAGGTGAGGATTGTGGGCCTCCTGGGGGGTTCCTCCTCGCGGGACATCCCGATTTCGGATTCCCCGTGGGGAGGGATCTGATCGGTCCGGGAATCTTATAGATTCCCGGGCCGATCCCCCCTGGGTGTTGGTCCACTTTAAGGACCTAAAAATCAGAGGAAATTGTGCTTCCTTACTTTAAATATGATAAATAAGGTAGAGGAGCAACAATGATATGGCCCCCTGACCTTCTGGGTCGCACCTCCTGCATCCTTTATAGTTACATTCCTTCTAGCTACAGTTGTGTCAGTTGCTCACTTTTGGGAATATACGATACACAGAAGCCGTGCTGCAGGGGCCTCTACAAAGAACATGATGAGAACACCTATTTATACAAAGTACGTTTATTAGTCACATACACCACTATACAAGTATGGCAAGCAGTGATATGTTCCTATTCAATTGTTTAGAAATAGGAGACTAAACTGGACCAACAGCCTTATACAGTTGAAAGCAAGCTCCATAAAACTCACCTATCCCATCTACTGAATCATTATCAGCACTTACATTTTCTCCTGGGCACTTCCACCTTGGTGTTTCCTCTTCCAGCCATGCTGCTGCCCTGACATAACCAATGATGAAAAACGCTAGGAAATCCAGTGACATTTCCTCTTTGTAGGCCACTAATCTCTGCCAACGCCATTGGAAGCCATTGAGGGGAGCAAAATCATCCAAAGCAGGAGTTAAAGTGTTTTTTTTATGTGCAGCAATCTGAATTGTCCTGGGGAGGGATGCATATGAGCACTGTTTCTTGTAAGGGGGGTTAGTCTGGTTTAAGTTTAAAATTCCTGTTCAGGCATTAAAACAAGTATATACTTATCTTTTGTACCCTGCAGCTCTTGTATGCAACAAGGTCATCTACATACTTACTGATCTAGGAAGATCAAGTGCTTCCACCCTCCAGCACCAGACAGAAGGTTCATCAGGTTGGCTTCTTGCCCTCTTCCCGCCTCACCTTGCAATGAATTAAGTAGGTGTGTGGGGCAGAAACAAGGCCCCGCGAATGGCACCATAAAAGCCACTGCAAATGGGAGATGCAATCTCTGGATCCTGGAATGAAAATGTTGGCACTGGAAGGAGAAGCTTCAGAGCAATGCCGGACTAGCACAGAGGAGCTGTGGGGAACAAAATATGAGTATAGGGTTTTTTGTTTTAGCAGACCAACTTGTCACCAGCAGGGGTCAGTGGAACTGCCTGGCCTCCTCATCAGGAAATCCTGGTGCAGTCCTTTAAAAAGGGCTAGAGTATATCCACTTGACACAAACTACCTAGAGATCTTGTCACTCTCTGTTGCCATGCCATTTTCACAATTTTGAGCTATACATGTTTAACTGGGATTTTTTAAGGTATGTCCAGGGATTTTCCAAGGAAAATCATATAAGGTTTTTTTTCAGCCTGGGCTGGGCTTTAACATAAAAAGTCTTGTTTGTCATTTTTTAGTGTATTCTTAATACTTTTGGGTGAAATAAGTGCAAAAAAACATTTTTTTATTTTGTAATGTATTTTGTAAGTGTAAAAGGCCCATTCCCCTTGATTACAAAAGTACCACATATGTGTTGGTAGACACCCTTTCCTATTCAGGAGACACTCCAAGCTGAAAAGAGCGTTTGAGAAGGTTTTTAAAAAATACAGCTAGTATGTGCACCTTGCAGTTTTTCAAGAAAAACAACCCTTTACATTTGAAATACTCCCCACAAACTATATATTGTCTCAAAGAGCGCACCTCAAGCTTTCTATATGTACCAGGCTTGTTGAGATAGGCACAGTTTTCCGTAAGTAATCCCTCTATGAATTCATTTTCCTAACAATTCAATATGCAAACAAAGAAAAACAAGTAAAGCATGTGCATAAGGCTAATTGCACTTTAAAATTTCAGCTCTGCAGACAAAGTGCACAACTTGCACTTTTTTTACCAAAGCAACCCTTTACATTTGAAATACCCCCCACAAACCATATATTCCCTGAAAGTACACACTTTCAACTTTCTAAGTGTACCCAGCTTGCTGTAGTGGGTGCATCCTTCTGGAAGTAATCCCTAGATGAGATAACGTCATTCTTTTTCTCCTATAAAGTCCGGGCTAGCAGCAGCTGGCACAGCTCCATCAGAGGCGTGGGGAGCTGTTTGAGGCTGTTGCTGAAAGAGCCTGGGGGGGGGGTTGGTTGGAGGCACCCAGGTACAGAAAGGGCCCATGATCGATCCCGCAAAAAGGTGATTTCTTTTTCCTTTAGAAATCAGGTACGTGAATTTTACACAGCTGGCACTTAACAGTAGGAGAGGAAGCTATGTGTAATGCATGTACCTGGCAGCTATGTGGAATTCATTGATGATGAAGAATTTTCCACTGTCCATAATTTGGATCCCTAAGTTAAGGATTCTGTCCCAGCTTGTATTCCTTTGGTCAGTCAGCTGTGTTTGAGTCTGATGTGGTCAGTGAAGCCTCCCATTGTCAGGAGAATCGTGCTCAGTCGAGAAGTCTTTTTAGCATGCATGATGAATTACCCCAGGGAAACAGTTACTATATATTGAGTCTGCATCCAGACCTGACCCTGAGCCCCAGCCTGCACCTGGGCTTGACCCTGATCTCCAGTCTGCACACGGGCCTGTTACTAGCCTCATCAGGAACTCCTGGTGCAGCCCTATATATAGGGGCTGGGCCCAGTGCTTATGGCAGCAAGATTTTGTAAGACTTTGTTCATGCTTTGCCAAGACTGCCAGGGTATGTGCTACCCTCTGCCTGCTGGGCTCATCTGTCACCCAACTTGTTCCCGCCTGCACCCGATTCAAGGTTTTGTTTTGTTTGTTGTCTAGTTTATGTCTGTTTGCTTAGTTTATGTGTTATACCTGATAAAGACTTTTGTCTTTAGTTATCATTATAGCCTAATTAAAGCAGAACAAAAGCCCGACTGGGACTGGTCTTTCCCAGGACATCCTGTTTTGCGGTGCCCAGCTGTGTGAAAACAGCACATGTGTGGGCTCTTGTCCAATCAGACCCATTTGCTACGACAATGTCATTCTTATTGTTTTTAATGGGAAGCACAACTCCCCTGCATTTTTAAGCTATGCATGTGCCGCTAGAGATGCTGCTGTTTGCACTCTCCATAGAAGCACATCAGAGCTATTTGGGGAATGACAAAGTCACAGCAAACATCTCTGAATGGATGACAGCCCACGTTTGCACCACTGGATCGGAAGGCAATGAGGTATTATCGTCGATCTAGGAATAAAACCCAGAATAGTAAACACTTTGTTCTGTTTTTAGTTTACCTTGGGTCTTAACTCGCAAATCTGTCTTTGGGTGCCAAGCTCTGCTCCTGGAATTCAGGTGACCTTGACAGAAACAGTGGAAGGACAGTTCAGTATAAATTAGAGAGTGATTAATCTCATTGCTTGCTTTCTAGTTGAGTGCAGAATGTTTTTGTTGTAGACTGCATTCAGGTTAGTGAGCTCTGAATGGCTGATACACTCAGCTGTATGAACTATCCTCTGGAGAGCTTGCTTGGTCTGTCCGGTACAGTTCTCAAATTGATGTGATTTCTACTCAAGTTGCTCTCAATAATGAATGTATAAGAGATTCTGCTAGTATTGCAGTACTGCTAATGGTAGTTAAAAGAATTTTAATTGTCTCAATTGAAAAAGATAAATCAGATAATATAAGTTAGAGTAGTGAAGAGCGGGTTGGTTGAAATTCAGGATCAACAAATTCAGCCGAACTTGCCATGAAGGTTTGGGTCCGGGGCGCCGAACCTGATTGAAGTCAATGGGGACCTGAACTTTGGAGCCCAAAAATGGCAGTAAAATGGGGCCAGTGAGGGGTAATGGGCTGAAAATCGAGTGGAACACCTGGGCGATTGGCCTGCACAAAATGAGCTAGATAAAAGTGCTCAAAATAATCACGGAATATTAAAGAAATACACAAATAAAAGAAAACATTCAAAAATTAGTTTTTTAGGGGGTTGGAGGCCTAATTGGGGGGGGCACCTGAGTGATTGCCCTGCACAAAATGGGCTAGGGAAAGTACTCAAAACAATAACAAAAAAAAAAAGAAATACACAAATAAAGAAAAAACTAAATTAATTAATCAATCAATATATACAAAAATATATACATACATAAATAAATAAATAAATATATATATACATCGATTTATACATATATACATCAATAAATAAATATGTGTATATATTGTGAGCGATTGGGGCGAACGGCAGTGACACGAACAACAGTTCTTCAACAGCAAAAGCAAGTTTATTGAGAAACAAAGTGTTCATAAGCAAAATATCTCTCACTTCAGAGGTTGCAGCAACAATGCAATAAATCAAAGGGGTTACTTCACCAATTCAATATAAGTCCAGGGCTGGTTACTCCAGCAAGCTGCAATTCCAGGGTAAATCAGGTCCACTATGAAGGGCATACAAGGCCTCCGCTGCTCATCCCCACAAGTCCAAGTTTAGGGGGCACAAAAGCCAAGTCCTTTGGCTTACATTCAGTTCTTTCATTCACCACTGTGCCGTGCAGCCTGGGCTCCTTCCTTCAGGCTGGTCAACAGACAACTGACAGGCTCAGTGGCACCTTTTTATTCAGGCTTCCCCAGCAATCAGCCTGATCACCTGTGCAAGGCCTGAGATCAGGGAACAAACCTGAAAAGGATTGGGGAAAGTGACCTGGGTCCTGAAAACCCGGCATGGATCATGCCTGATACAGCCTAGCAGGGGAGAAATACACACCATTTATGACATTTCCATACACTTTACCACATATCCCCCCCCCTCTTCTTCAGATCCGCGGCTTGACAATTTTCAGCGACCATACAGTGGGCTCGGGACAAAGCATCTACATTCCCTTGTAACTTCCCCGTGCTATGTTCCACTTTAAACTTATCTTTACTTTCACCCATGGGTACTAATACCCGAACTCGGTCCCCAGGATTAAAGGCCCTCACCCTGGCCGGCCTATTGTATAATCTGCTCGGGGTCACATGTTCAACGGACTTGACGACGGGGAGGGTTACAGGTTCTGCCGGAGGTACTTCGCTGACGGCAGAAGCGTTAAGCCTTTCTCACAAGTCCCAGAACAAGGAAAAATCACGACCGATTATTACATCATACATAAGGCGTTTCATCACGCCGACTTCATAGGTCAATAGGCTCGATTCAGAGAGACACAAAAAAACTTTCGCTTTGGTGCCGACGTCGTAAGATTTTCAAAATTTCCCGCTCTCGCATGAACGTTCGAGCGATTCTATGCATGCTTCGTAAACCTTCCGTAGAGCGTCCGTGTGCTCGTATGCCAGAGTACGCAGACGAGGCTGTCATTTTCCATCGAAAATGTTCAGATTCATTTTTCACAACTACCAACGTAGCCTTTCGTTTTTGCCCTTTTCCCATCGTATCCTCACACGAATCCTATCATTTTCCCGCTACATCCTGCTTCATTTTTTCCTAAAATATCTGGCCAGACGAAATTCTTACGATATTGCGCCTGCGCACTACAAACTTCTCTCATTAAAGTGCTCGCCTACATAATTTCACTTCCATCACTAAACTCACCCTAACCACTTCGCGCTATCCTGCCTTTTCCCTTGAGGTCCCTTAAAGCTCACCCTAACCACTTCGCGCTATCCTGCCTTTTCCCTTGAGGTCCCTTAAAGCTCACCCTAACCACTTCGCGCTATCCTGCCTTTTCCCTTGAGGTCCCTTAAAGCTCACCCTAACCACTTCGCGCTATCCTGCCTTTTCCCTTGAGGTCCCTTAAAGCTCACCCTAACCACTTCGCGCTATCCTGCCTTTTCCTTTGAGGTCCCTTAAAGCTCACCCTAACCACTTCGCGCTATCCTGTCTTTTCCCTTGAGGTCCCTTAAAGCTCACCCTAACCACTTCGCGCTATCCTGCCTTTTCCCTTGAGGTCCCTAAAACTTACCCAAATCACTTAGCGCCTTGTTTCTTCTTCCATTTTAGGTCCCTAAAACTTACCCAAATCACTTAGCGCCTTGTTTCTTCTTCCATTTTAGGTCCCTAAAACTTACCCAAATCACTTAGCGCCTTGTTTCTTCTTCCATTTTCACACCCTAAAACTTACCCAAATCACTTAGCGCCTTGTTTCTTCTTCCATTTTAGGTCCCTAAAACTTACCCAAATCACTTAGCGCCTTGTTTCTTCTTCCATTTTAGGTCCCTAAAACTTACCCAAATCACTTAGCGCCTTGTTTCTTCTTCCATTTTAGGTCCCTAAAACTTACCCAAATCACTTAGCGCCTTGTTTCTTCTTCCATTTTAGGTCCCTAAAACTTACCCAAATCACTTAGCGCCTTGTTTCTTCTTCCATTTTCACACCCTAAAACTTACCCAAATCACTTAGCGCCTTGTTTCTTCTTCCATTTTAGGTCCCTAAAACTTACCCAAATCACTTAGCGCCTTGTTTCTTCTTCCATTTTAGGTCCCTAAAACTTACCCAAATCACTTAGCGCCTTGTTTCTTCTTCCATTTTAGGTCCCTAAAACTTTCCCAAATCACTTAGCGCCTTGTTTCTTCTTCCATTTTAGGTCCCTAAAACTTACCCAAATCACTTAGCGCCTTGTTTCTTCTTCCATTTTCACACCCTAAAACTTACCCAAATCACATAGCGCCTTGTTTCTTCTTCCATTTTCACACCCTAAAACTTACCCAAATCACTTAGCGCCTTGTTTCTTCTTCCATTTTAGGTCCCTAAAACTTACCCAAATCACTTAGCGCCTTGTTTCTTCTTCCATTTTCACACCCTAAAACTTACCCAAATCACTTAGCGCCTTGTTTCTTCTTCCATTTTAGGTCCCTAAAACTTACCCAAATCACTTAGCGCCTTGTTTCTTCTTCCATTTTAGGTCCCTAAAACTTACCCAAATCACTTAGCGCCTTGTTTCTTCTTCCATTTTCACACCCTAAAACTTACCCAAATCACTTAGCGCCTTGTTTCTTCTTCCATTTTAGGTCCCTAAAACTTACCCAAATCACTTAGCGCCTTGTTTCTTCTTCCATTTTAGGTCCCTAAAACTTACCCAAATCACTTAGCGCCTTGTTTCTTCTTCCATTTTCACACCCTAAAACTTACCCAAATCACTTCACGGACATCACAATCTTGATTTTCAAATATGTCATTGGCCCCTTGTTTTTGTTAAATGTATGTGTGCAAATAAATGGGACAACATGTTTTTTTTTTTTTTTTGTATTTATTGGTCAATTGCCATTTGTATTACAAATTTTTGGCCCAACTTTGGCCCTAAAAAATTAAAAACTATATACAAATTGTTTGTTGGTTATTAAAAATATATACACTAATTTTTTTTTAAAAACTTTAAAAACTATATACAATAAAAACTTTTTTTAAAACAATAAAACTATATACAAAAAACTTTGGTGTTTAACCAATAAAACTATGTACAAATCAAACTATTTACAAATCTACAGGGCCAGGAACCAGGACACTAGTCTTCCTCTTCTGTTGTCCCCAACGTGTCCCGCATCGCCTGCAGATCGGCCACCAACTCAAGGACCCTCCGATTCATATCAGCAAGTCGCTGTCTTGTGGTCCCTGCCAAAAAAACAGAAAAACAAATTATTCGGAGAACAATACATGTTTCTCACCTGTGGATTTAATGTATTTTAAGAAACAAATTAACTATAATGCACAGATGTCATTAATGACAGGAATTAAGGTTAGGAAGTGGCCACAGGTCATTAAGCTAATTCAGTGGCCACAGGACAGTTGGGCAACTAATTAAGCTAATTCAGTGGCCACAGGACAGTTGGGCAACTAATTAAGCTAATTCAGTGGCCACAGGACAGTTGGGCAACTAATTAAGCTAATTCAGTGGCCACAGGACAGTTGGGCAACTAATTAAGCTAATTCAGTGGCCACAGGACAGTTGGGCAACTAATTAAGCTAATTCAGTGGCCACAGGACAGTTGGGCAACTAATTAAGCTAATTCAGTGGCCACAGGTCCCTCTTATATTGGCATTGACTAGGGCATTATGTGTTTTGGTGTTCATGGGAATTTAGACAGAAATCTTTATAATGCCATGACTACTTACTTGGTTGGTGGCCGAGAGATGGCTCGTTGGGGACAACACCCTGAGGTCCTGGTTCCTGGCTCTGCTGTGAAGAAGTGCCTGTTGAAACATGGGCCAAATGGTTAGTTTGGATGTCTGATTCCGCAGTCCTCAAATGTTTTTAGCTAAGTCTGGGTCACATCACTCACCTTCTCCAGGGTCTTGTGGGCTCATATCTGCTGCCTCCTCACCCACTACTTCACCCGCAACAGAAACATCTACAAAGACAGAATAAAGGATTCAGTTTGGTGATATCAGGAGCTAGCAATTAGATGTTTGGGTGTAGACATGAAGAGTGACATACCAGAGGATCCCGCATGCGTGGCAGGGTACGACTGCCTGCCCACGCTGTGCCGCCCCTCCTCTGTGGTAAGGTCCAGGGGCTGGTCTGAGGAGGCCACAGAGGAGGGGTCGGCCCGTCGCCCTGGAGATCCACCACCTTCACTCCCAGCTGCAGAATCATGCAGCACTGGTCGGCCTGGGCGCCTCCGGGTGCGGCGAATTCTGTAATCCATTTCCAACACTACAAAAGAGAAGGCATTATAAATAAAAGGCATAAATTCTGTCCTAGTTACATCTTGCATGCAAGCGCTATGTACTTACTTGGGAAATGGATTGCAAAAAACCTCCGCACCCGGGGCATGTGCAGTCGCTTCAGGTCCGACCAATGCTGCATGATCTGTGTGTGGGTGAAGGTGGTGTCGGTCTGGTGTTGTATCTCCGAGATGATCTCCAGGGCGACGTTTCGTTTGGCAAACGAGTTGGGCAGGTAGTCGTACCTGCGCTCCAGCATGGTCTGCAAAACAAAAAACAAACATAGCAAGAACTCAGAAATGCATATGTAGAAGAGGCAACAATACATTATTTGGTTCAATCACATGAACACATACACACACACACTTTTAGCCTAAGTTAACTTTCAAATATGGCAGCACTGTCGTTTGGCACGTGTGTGGCGTGCGCTTGGTTGTGCATGTAGTCCAACCAAAGCTTTAACAAAAAGATAACTTTTTGCGCATCCTTAACATGTAGAGCAACAATTAACAATCCAAGCAAAGTCATTAAAAGACACTTACAAGCATGATTATCTCTTCTTGTTGGCGGGTGAAGATAGTGGGCGCCATCTTTCTTCTTCTTCTAGGCAGCAGATAAGCACGGCCCCAGCGGTTTCCGGGTTTCGCACGGCCGTGCGAACGGCCGGACATGCGCGTAAGCGAACGCGTAGGCGTCACACGCCGGAGACCTTATTTAAAGGTCCCTGCACACACAGCTCATTCTCTTTGAGAGTCCACACAAAATGGCACCAAAAAGAAAACTTCCAGCTAAGAAGCAGAGCAAGCAGGCTGAGCAGGGCGTGGGTCCGCAAACACGGTCGCAAGAGCCTAAAGCCCGACTAAGGGCTACCACCAAGGCTGCGGCCAAAAAGGAGGTTGCAGCACCACCACAACCAAGGGGCAAGGTAACCAAGGCTGCTAAAACTCCTGGCCCACAGATGGGTAAGAGGGGACGAAGCCCCACCCCACCCTGCCCCACATCACCCCCCCCACGTGGCACCAAGGCCATAGGCAAAGGCCAAAAACACCGGGCCAGAAGCCGCAGCAGGGGCCGAACCACCTCCCGGTCCACAAGCCGCAGCAGGGGCCCAAGGCGCCGCAGGGGCCGAACCACCTCCCGGTCCAGAAGCCGCAGCAGGGGCCCAAGGCGCAGCAGGGGCCGAACCACCTCCCGGTCCAGAAGCCGCAGCAGGGGCCCAAGGCGCAGCAGGGGCCGAACCACCTCCCGGTCCAGAAGCCGCAGCAGGGGCCCAAGGCGCCGCAGGGGCCGAACCACCTCCCGGTCCACAAGCCGCAGCAGGGGCCCAAGGCGCAGCAGGGGGCGAACCACCTCCCGGTCCAGAAGCCGCAGCAGGGGCCCAAGGCGCCGCAGGGGCCGAACCACCTCCCGGTCCACAAGCCGCAGCAGGGGCCCAAGGCGCCGCAGGGGCCAAACCAGGACACGCTCCAGAAGCCCGAAAAGCCGCCAAAGGCCAACGGCCCCCTCCCCCCCCGCACGTGGCTCAAAAACTAAGGCCAAGCAACCCACCTCCAAGGCCCCACAGACCCAGCCAACCACCTCCAAGGGCCCACAGACCCAGCCAACCACCTCCAAGGCCCCACAGAGCCACAGCAGCAGCTCAAGGTCGCCAACACCCTCTCTTGCTCGCCCACATTATCCTCCGGCACAGGTTGGCATGCATTCACCCTATGCCACATCTACACCTGCAACTTCAGGGTCCACCCAGCCAAGAACACCCAGTCCCTTCCCAAGTCCAGTAAGATCAACAGCCAGCCTCCAGTCCTTGAGGTCTCCTCCATCCCCCCAGGCCAGAATGTCACCCCATTTGCAACCAAGCAGTGAGGAGCCACAACCACCCCGAAGAGGGCGCAACTTGCGCAGAGGACACTTGGGTGGCCGTTTTGCTGAGTCCCAAACTCTGGCATTGGCTACTGGTCTCACCTTACATTTTGATGAGCTATATGGTAGAAGATCAAAACACACCAGTAAACAGCGCAAAACCGAGATTTTTGAAGAACTCACCAGGCAAGTCAATGCAGCGGGTGAGGAACGTAAAGATATGGACCAGATTCAACGGAAGATTTCTGACCTGAAATATGCAGTGCGGAAGAAAGAGAATCTAAGGCGGATGCACAGGTACATAGCTAATGTTTGGGTTTTTATTATTCTTGTCTGTCCATCAGTGCGCTTAATTATGCTTACTATGTTTTTCAGCGAAACAACTGGCGGAGGTTTCCCAACCAAAATGCGCTTTACACCGGCTGAGGAGATGGTGCTGTCCTTATTACATCCCGTGGCCTTAGAGGGACACTCAGGCCAGCAGGACACCGACAACCCACCAATTCCTGCAGGTTAGTAATGTCTGAATGACCACACAAATGTATAGAAACATACACATACGCAGCACGGGCTAGCTAAGCACATGGCTCTAGGGGGTGGGAGCAAGGGCTAGCTAAGCACATGGCTGTAGGGGGTGGGAGCAAGGGCTAGCTAAGCACATGGCTGTAGGGGGTGGGAGGAAGGGCTAGCTAAGCACATGGCTCTAGGGGGTGGGAGCAAGGGCTAGCTAAGCACATGGCTGTAGGGGGTGGGAGCAAGGGCTAGCTAAGCACATGGCTGTAGGGGGTGGGAGCAAGGGCTAGCTAAGCACATGGCTGTAGGGGGTGGGAGCAAGGGCTAGCTAAGCACATGGCTGTAGGGGGTGGGAGCAAGGGCTAGCTAAGCACATGGCTGTAGGGGGTGGGAGCAAGGGCTAGCTAAGCACATGGCTCTAGGGGGTGGGAGCAAGGGCTAGCTAAGCACATGGCTCTAGGGGGTGGGAGCAAGGGCTAGCTAAGCACATGGCTGTAGGGGGTGGGAGCAAGGGCTAGCTAAGCACATGGCTGTAGGGGGTGGGAGCAAGGGCTAGCTAAGCACATGGCTCTAGGGGGTGGGAGCAAGGGCTATCAAAGCACATGGCTGTAGGGGGTGGGAGCAAGGGCTAGCTAAGCACATGGCTGTAGGGGGTGGGAGCAAGGGCTAGCTAAGCACATGGCTGTAGGGGGTGGGAGCAAGGGCTAGCTAAGCACATGGCTGTAGGGGGTGGGAGCAAGGGCTAGCTAAGCACATGGCTCTAGGGGGTGGGAGCAAGGGCTAGCTAAGCACATGGCTGTAGGGGGTGGGAGCAAGGGCTAGCTAAGCACATGGCTGTAGGGGGTGGGAGCAAGGGCTAGCTAAGCACATGGCTCTAGGGGGTGGGAGCAAGGGCTAGCTAAGCACATGGCTCTAGGGGGTGGGTTTGTTAGGAGTGCTCACTTTGACTAGGGAGTGTCATGGGTGTGGCCTGGTAATGTGCAAATTGACATCCACATACATGATGTTTAATGAAATGTGTGACAAATATGTCACTTAGAAGTGTCGAAAAGGAATGGGTGCTATGTATTAATTGAGAAGCACACGCCACAATAACATCTTTGCCTGTTGGTCAATTTGTTTGGAGCTGGTTTAGTTGCACAACTGATTAAGATGGTTTTCTAGGAAGGTTTTATGCCATACAAATGTTCCCCACCAGAATCATATTGTAAGTGTTTTTTCCCACCTTAGTGTGTTAACTTCCTCCCCTTAAAGGGATGTTGCAACTCACACATCAGCCATTCTTTGCATGTTTGGTTTGAGACACGTGATGTGTCTAGTCTGGTTTAACAATCCATGCACTAATGTAATGGGATTCCTAGGGAATGCCAAGTGGCCACGTTGTGGGAGGGGCCCTTACTGCTTTGCCACGTTTCTTGGATTACCATATGTGTTCTTAATCATAAACTATGCATAGTTGTGTGTATTAATCGCTGTTTTTCTTCCAAAGCAGGCCAGCATCATCCCTCAGCTAGTGGGGACTCCTCTGCCATGTTACCACGTCCGTCTTCTTCCGCGCTGCATAGGACCCAGGATCCGATGTCTACGGTAAGTGTATTTTGAGGGTGTTGTGTATGCATGTAGCTTGCCATGTTTGGCTTGTGTGGTTTTTATAGGTATTCCACACACTGAACCTGTTTTTTTTTACATGTCCCCAACAGAGCCACACACTGATGGAGCAAATCCAGGAGCAGGAGGAAGATGGAAGCTTCATAGGAGATTCTGAAGATCTTCCCCTGGGACAGAATCTGCAACTGTCCCAAAATGTGTCTCCGCCAAATCCACAGCAGCAGAGTGAAGCTGGCTGCATGCTGCCTGCACATCGTGGGCAGCATGCAGAGACTGACCCTCCAGTCCCCAGTTTCAGATCTGCTGCTGAGGATTTGGCGAGCAGACCTGTGGCTGTTGGGGGTCCTCGAGCAACATCATCTGCACGCCCCACAACCCGGGGAATTGGGCAGCGTACTCAGCAACGTCGCCCAGTTTCCCAGGGGAGGGGCGTGCAGATGATGGAGTCAGCATGGCACCATGAGAGGCGCCTTTTTCGCCGCCAAAACCAACAAAATCAGGAGCATATTAGGGGCCAATTAGAGTCCCTAAATACTACCTTCAGTGCCGTGCTGACTGAATTGAGGACCCATAACAGCCACATGGCCAACTTGACTTCAGAAATTAGGTCAGGCATGGCCGAAATGCACACTAACCAAAGACACATTTTGGAACAGTTGCAGATTCTGAATGCCACACAGGCCCATGTTATGGCCCCCCCCCCCACCAAGGGCCACAACCTGGGTTCTATGGGCATCACACATATTAAGGTGTGTTAGGCATGAATCTGGTCCATATCTTTGCAAAACCTACCCACTGGATTGACTTGTCTGGTGAGGGCTAAAAATCACACATTTTGCGCTGTTCTTGCTCGGTTGCTTTTGATTATCCACCATATAGCTCATTCAAGGCCTGAGGTAGCCCAGTAGCCAATGCCAGAGTCCCAGACTCAGTGAATCGGCCACTTAAGGTGTTGCGCGCCTGCCCTGGCCACAATAACATTTGTGGTGGCTCCTCATGTTTGGCGGCATGATTGGGTGACATTCTGGCCTCAACATCAAAGACCTTGGACCCTGGCTGTGATTGTACTGGATTTGGATTGGGACTGGGTGTTCTTGTTTGGGTGGCCCACTGACTTACAGGTGTAGATGTGGCATAGCTAGGTTTGCTTTCAACCTGTGTCGGTGGAAAATGTGGGCAAGCAGGAGAGGGATTAATTTTGTGCTATTTATTTTGTGTACAAATGTATTGAACATAATTGCATGTACAGGTGTGGTCCCAAAGTATGTGAGGGGCACTCACCTCCGATTCTGTTTGTCTCACATATACCTTTTACTAAGTAGTAAACATTTTGTTTTGAACAAGCTCATGTGTGTGGTGTTTTGATATAGAAATATGAGTTCAAGTTGGGACCAAAACAAACAAGAACCAAGGTCTCCAAATAAATACTCCAACATAGTTTTTTTTTTGGGTTGCACAAATTCATTATTGTTTACTTCATAATGAAATTAAACATAGCCAAACAAAAAAAAAAAAAAAAACTAAATTAGGCAAAATGTGTGGCTATTAAATTTGCCCGCACGGCTTGCCCAGACGCACTTGGCTGGCCCACATAGGCGTCGTCTGCCTCATCGGAGGGTGGAGAGGGTGGGCAATCCAGATATCGGGGGACCCTTTGCATAATGGCTAAATTATGGAGCGCGGCACATGCCATTATAATGTCAATGACCTTTTTCGGGTCATACTGCAGGGAGCCCCCAGTGTGGTCCAAGCACCGAAACCGGGTCTTGAGGAGTCCAAAGGCCCTCTCCACCACTGCCCTGGTCTTTCGATGTGCACGGTTATAGGCCTCTTGTGCTGGAGTTTGTGGCCGGAGGACCGGAGTCATGAGCCACGGCAGTAGTGGATAGCCCAAATCTCCTAAATAAGCCCAAAAAAAACAAAAAAATTAATAACAGGAAAACATACATTGCCACGCAACATTACTACTGCAATAAAAATAAAAGAGGTATGTGACATTGTCACACAAACATGAGCATACAGATTGCAGATGCTAAAACAAGAATTAAACATATGTGATAGATGTGGGACAAAAGTAGGCAAATAATACTGGGGATGGTGGGCAATCAGGCAGACTGTTAGCAGATATTGTTTCCTGCCTGTGCTGCAGAACAATGTAGTATGGTCTAACTTGACCTGCCCCTTTAGAATTCTTGCCTTACTCCCAAACCGGTGTAAGCCTGCCCCTGCACTTTATCCCGCTCACCTCTACTCAGTAAGTTAAATGCATGTAAGCAAAGATGGCGCTGACTCTCTGGTAAAGTCAATTACAGATTTCGAAAGAAAATGGTTTCGAAGGCTGTTTCAGACTTGGCCTCACATTACACTTATTAATTAAAACAATGCAGGCAAAACAATTTTGCAGCAAATGGAGTTTGTCTAAGCTAATGGTTACAGTGTGCTTACACATGTTCACAAGGTGAGGGGCAAGGCAGCGTTTCTGAAAGGTAAATCCAACATAAAACTTGCCCATACATATACAATCCAAAGCGATAATTTGAGCCAACTTACCAAGGAGCCATGCACCCGCAAATTCCCCTGACTCAAACCGGCGGAATAATCCAGATCTGCGCAGGATATACGCATCATGGGCTGAGCCAGGGTAGCCTGCCAGGACGCTCAGAAAGCGCAGGTCCTGGGCCACCACCGCTTGCACATTCAGCGAATGGCCCATTTTGCGATTTCTGGTGAAAAAGGAAACAGAAACCACCCAAAAATTACGTTTAGTAAACAAATCCAACGCACACTTCAAACAGCCTATGTCAAAATGTAACATGTAAAACAAGAACAATGTTTAAGCCTTGACAGTCTTACTTGTTCTATTAAAAGGACACTTACAAATGTTTTACTTTGAAATAACTAACTTTGGGACTAATTTATAAATAAGGGCCGTTGGTGCACATACACTCTTGGCAAGGAGGGAGCATTAGCAAGGAGGGAGTGATTGCAATTAGGGATGAGCGAATCGATCCGGACGAACCCGGATTCGATCCGAATTTCAGGAAAAATTCGATTCGGATCGAATCCGAATTTCCCCGCGATTCGATCACTCGAAGTTTTCCTTTAACATCCATTCATTTACATTACAGGCATTCTAAGATGGCGGGCGGGACATGTCTGGACATGTATCCCGCGCCAGTGCAAGCTGGGGCAGTCACATGCAGCCTATCAGCAGCCAGCAAGCCCGGTGACGTCACACAGCGGTATTTAACGGCGGCCATCTTGCTTTTCCTCATTTCTCTATTGCATTCGTGACAGACAGACAGAACGCTGTGTAGCTGAGGCAGTTAGACAGGCTGGAGACAGGGACAGACAGGGACAGGCTGGAGACAGGCAGGAGACAGGCAGGAGACAGACAGGAGACAGACAGAAAGCCAGGGAAAGGTAGGAAAAACGGAGCTGGCTGACAGGGAGATTTTTTTTTTTTCATCCAGCCTTTGTTAGCGTTTTCAGGCTGCTTATAGTAACTAACTGTGCATATATACTGAACTGATCTTAAGTCTGCTGTGAGGCATCCCATTCTGTGACTAAAGCAGCCTCTGTTTAAGACCATATAAGCATTTGCTCTTATCATATTTGAAATTAGGCCTGATAAAGACACTTTTGCTGGCCAAAGCACTACTGTACCCTGCCAGCTCGATTCCTGCCCGGGGCATCCCATTCTGTGACTAAAGCAGCCTCTGTTTAAGACCATATAAGCATTTGCTCTTATCATATTTGAAATTAGGCCTGATAAAGACACTTTTGCTGGCCAAAGCACTACTGTACCCTGCCAGCTCGATTCCTGCCCGGGGCATCCCATTCTGTGACTACAGCAGCCTCTGTTTAAGACCATATAAGCATTTGCTCTTATCATATTTGAAATTAGGCCTGATAAAGACACTTTTGCTGGCCAAAGCACTACTGTACCCTGCCAGCTCGATTCCTGCCCGGGGCATCCCATTCTGTGACTAAAGCAGCCTCTGTTTAAGACCATATAAGCATTTGCTCTTATCATATTTGAAATTAGGCCTGATAAAGACACTTTTGCTGGCCAAAGCACTACTGTACCCTGCCAGCTCGATTCCTGCCCGGGGCATCCCATTCTGTGACTAAAGCAGCCTCTGTTTAAGACCATATAAGCATTTGCTCTTATCATATTTGAAATTAGGCCTGATAAAGACACTTTTGCTGGCCAAAGCACTACTGTACCCTGCCAGCTCGATTCCTGCCCGGGGCATCCCATTCTGTGACTACAGCAGCCTCTGTTTAAGACCATATAAGCATTTGCTCTTATCATATTTGAAATTAGGCCTGATAAAGACACTTTTGCTGGCCAAAGCACTACTGTACCCTGCCAGCTCGATTCCTGCCCGGGGCATCCCATTCTGTGACTAAAGCAGCCTCTGTTTAAGACCATATAAGCATTTGCTCTTATCATATTTGAAATTAGGCCTGATAAAGACACTTTTGCTGGCCAAAGCACTACTGCACCCTGCCAGCTCGATTCCTGGCTGGGGCATCCCATTCTGTGACTAAAGCAGCCTCTGTTTAAGACCATATAAGCATTTGCTCTTATCATATTTGAAATTAGCCTGATAAAGACACTTTTGCTGGCCAAAGCACTACTGTACCCTGCCAGCTCGATTCCTGCCCGGGGCATCCCATTCTGTGACTAAAGCAGCCTCTGTTTAAGACCATATAAGCATTTGCTCTTATCATATTTGAAATTAGCCTGATAAAGACACTTTTGCTGGCCAAAGCACTACTGTACCCTGCCAGCTCGATTCCTGCCCGGGGCATCCCATTCTGTGACTAAAGCAGCCTCTGTTTAAGACCATATAAGCATTTGCTCTTATCATATTTGAAATTAGGCCTGATAAAGACACTTTTGCTGGCCAAAGCACTACTGTACCCTGCCAGCTCGATTCCTGCCCGGGGCATCCCATTCTGTGACTAAAGCAGCCTCTGTTTAAGACCATATAAGCATTTGCTCTTATCATATTTGAAATTAGGCCTGATAAAGACACTTTTGCTGGCCAAAGCACTACTGTACCCTGCCAGCTCGATTCCTGCCCGGGGCATCCCATTCTGTGACTAAAGCAGCCTCTGTTTAAGACCATATAAGCATTTGCTCTTATCATATTTGAAATTAGGCCTGATAAAGACACTTTTGCTGGCCAAAGCACTACTGTACCCTGCCAGCTCGATTCCTGCCCGGGGCATCCCATTCTGTGACTAAAGCAGCCTCTGTTTAAGACCATATAAGCATTTGCTCTTATCATATTTGAAATTAGCCTGATAAAGACACTTTTGCTGGCCAAAGCACTACTGTACCCTGCCAGCTCGATTCCTGCCCGGGGCATCCCATTCTGTGACTAAAGCAGCCTCTGTTTAAGACCATATAAGCATTTGCTCTTATCATATTTGAAATTAGGCCTGATAAAGACACTTTTGCTGGCCAAAGCACTACTGTACCCTGCCAGCTCGATTCCTGCCCGGGGCATCCCATTCTGTGACTACAGCAGCCTCTGTTTAAGACCATATAAGCATTTGCTCTTATCATATTTGAAATTAGGCCTGATAAAGACACTTTTGCTGGCCAAAGCACTACTGGACCCTGCCAGCTCGATTCCTGCCCGGGGCATCCCATTCTGTGACTAAAGCAGCCTCTGTTTAAGACCATATAAGCATTTGCTCTTATTATATTTATATTATAAGACACTTTTGCTGGGCATAGGCTTACTGCTGCCTGCCAGGTGCACTTCTGTTGAGGCATCCCATTCTGTAACATAGCATACCCCTCTTTATTTACACTAAGCAGCTCTCTTATTTACACTAAGCAGGCCTGTTGGAGGCTGAGTGTTACTGCTCACTTTTGGTGTGCATTATATTCTGTTTCATATAGACCCACCGCTGCCCGGGGTTTTTTTAAATATCACCTACTACCACGCCAGTTAGACTATGTCGGGCAGACAAGTGCCTGGAAGTGAAAAGAGGAGTGGCAGAGGCCAAGATTCCGCAGGCAGAGCTCGCATCAGACTGGGGGCCAGTAGCAGCAGGAGTCACGCTGAGAGACCTAATCTGCCAGTATCTGCTAGCGGTCGGGTCTCCACCAGTAACGCATCTGCCGTGGTAGATTGGTTGACGCGCTCATCAACAACATCATCACAACTTACGTCTGAGACCCCCAGTCTAGGGTCGGTAGGTTCCTCTGACACAACCCTGAGTTGGCATGCCCCGAGAGCAGTCCCTGTCCTCCCATTGCCTCTGGCCTACGCCGTTCCCTCCCCCAGCGACGTATCCTATGCTTTGGGTTCAGCTCCACTCTTTAGTGAGGAGGACCATCAGATAGAGGACAGTCAGCAGCTACTGCCCAGCCAAGAAATGGAGGTGGCTTCTTTAGCTAGGCAGACAAATAGTGATGTGGACAGTGTCGTGGGTGCTGCGAGCGTTCCAGCTCCTGCGCCAGACACTGTTGACGAATCCACGAACATCAGTGACGTACAGCCACAACCCGGTGATGATGATGATGATGACGATGAAGCCGATCGCACTTGGGAGCCGGGTGATGAAGGGGCTTCATCGTCATCATCAGGAGAAGAGGGGTGCAGGTTGCCCCGGAGTCAGCAGCTGAGGCAGCAAGGTGGTAGCAGTCAGCATGGGGGCACAATTCCAAAGGCTGGAGCCGGCCGGGGCCGGGGCCGGGGTAGAGCACCTGCTGTGCGGCAGTCTACCTTATCGGGAGGTAGTGGAGCAGGGGTTCCTGGAGTTGGCAACAGCAGCAGTGAATCAGTGAGGCCAGGGGGTGGGAAAAGTAGCTACTCGGCAGTGTGGCAGTTTTTCCTGAGGCATCCGCAGGAGGGTAACATGGCCACATGCAAGATATGTAGGCAAAAGGTGAAGCGTGGCCAGGGTCCAAATGTTGGCACCACGGCCCTGCGTCAACATATGATGCGTCACCATAAAACGACCTGGGAGAACCGAGGCTCCCAAGGGGTGGTCCAGTCTGTTTCCTCACCAAGTGAGCTCCCAATTTCTGCCAGCCAAGGCTCCAGCACCTCAGCCGAAGGCAGCTGTGCGTCATACCCATCCTCTGTCGCTCCTGCTCCTCCTCCTCCAAGTCATGCATCCCGCCAGCAATCCATCAGCGAAGCCATGTCCAAGAGACAGCAGTATGCGCCCACTCATCCTACGGCGCAGAAGCTGAATGTGCTCCTGTCCAAGTTGCTGGTGCTGCAGTCGCTCCCTTTTCAGGTGGTGGAATCTGCACCTTTCAGAGAACTGATGGCTTGTGCCGAGCCGAGGTGGAGAGTCCCAAGCCGTCATTTCTTTGCCAAGAAGGCAGTACCAGCGCTGCACACTTTTGTTGAACAGAAGGTGGGCCAGTCCTTGAGCCTGTCGGTGTGTAGCAAAATACATGGCAGCGCCGACATCTGGAGCTGTAACTACGGTCAGGGGCAGTACATGTCGTTTACGGCCCACTGGGTGAATGTGGTCCCTTTGCAGCAGCAACTTGGACAGGTCACGCCGCTTCGGCCTCCGCGCTCTCTGCCCATTGGGCCTGTGACACCGTGCGACTCGGCCTCCTCATCCTCCGCCATCTCCTCACCCTCCACTGTAGGCTCAAGTCTCAGTGCCCCTCCAGTCTACCATGTGTGCAGGGCACGGAGGTGTCACGCAGTGCTTCACATGGTTTGTCTTGGCGAACGGAGTCACACAGGGGAGGAACTGCTTAAATGTATTCATCAGGAAATCCAAACATGGCTTACTCCGAGAAAACTTAAAATGGGAATCATGGTTACCGACAATGGGAAGAACATTTTGTCTGCGCTGCGCCAAGGAAGCCTGACCCATGCCCCCTGCATGGCTCACGTCTTCAATCTGGTTGTCAAGCGGTTTCTGAAGTGTTCCCCCCATCTGCAGGACATCCTAACAACTTCACGGAAACTTTGCATGCACTTCAGCCACTCCTACACTGCCAAACACACCCTTCTTGAGCTACAGCGTCAGAATGGTATCCCCCAACATAGTCTGATTTGCGATGTTTCCACCCGTTGGAATTCCACCCTTCACATGTTGGACCGATTATATGAACAGAGAAAAGCCATCACGGATTTCCTGATGATCCAAGCAGATAGGGGGACTCCCCTGTGTAACTTCAATGTCAACCAGTGGCAGCTCATACGTGACACCTGCCGTTTGCTCAGGCCCTTTGAGGAAGCCACTTTATTTGTCAGTCGGCAGGATTACGGGATGAACGACGTGATTCCACTGCTTCATGTACTACAGCATATGTTGGAAACCATGGCTGGTCAGGGCACTGGAGAAATGGCGTTTACATCTTACGGCCACATGAACCCCCTTGGAGCTGAACTGGAGGAGGAGGAGGAGGAAGAGGAGGAGGAGGAGTTGCCCAGCGAAACACAGTTTAGGCTTGGCGAAATGGCTGGTTTATCTAGTCAGCGGACAGGAGAGGAGGAGCAGGAGCAGCCAGAGGAGCTAGAGGTTTTTGAGGAAGGAGAGACAGAGGACCCGGGCACACCGTGGCAGTATGCAGTGGAGATGGAGACAGGTAGTCCATCCGAGTCACTTGCGCAAATGGCACGAAGCATGCTCACGTGCTTGCGTAGTGACCCCAGAATTGTTTCCATCTGTCGGCGGGATGACTTCTGGCTGTCCACCTTATTGGACCCTCGCTTCCGGCACAAAATGGGGGCATTTTTTAAACCCACCGAGAGGGAGGACAAACTCAACTACTACAAAGACATTCTACGTAGGCAGTTGGCCGATGCCTATCTGCGCCATGGTCCATACTCTCGCAGGTCTGACTCGAGGGGACCTCTGCGCTCACCTTCCACTGCCATGGCCGCTGGGGGGGTTGGCAGCAGCAGCAGCAGAAGCTCCATCAGCAGCAGCAGCCTCAGTCTTCAGTCGCTAATGAGTAGCTTTCTACACCCGCATAGTGAGGCTACTCATGAGCAGCAGGAAGACCTGGAGCAGGACCTGAACCAGCAGGTCATGTCATACTTTGACATGACCATGCCAACACACCTTGAGGATCCGCTGGACTTCTGGGCAGCCAAACTTGATTTGTGGCCGCAACTAGCAGAGTTTGCCCTGGAAAAGCTGTCCTGCCCGGCAAGTAGCGTGCCATCTGAGCGGGTGTTTAGTGCGGCGGGGGCCATAGTTACGGCGAGGAGAACTCGTCTGTCAACTAAAAATGTGGAGAGACTCACCTTTGTCAAAATGAATCAGGGATGGATCAGCCAGGATTTCCACCCACCAATGCCTGATGCATGCGACTAGATTCAGCATGGTGCCACGTTTTACACTTTCCAAATGGTGCAAAACATATTTATGTCTTTAGGCCATTTTTTGGGCTCCTGCTGCTGCTACTGTCAACTCCTGCCAACTCCAGGGTGTGATTCATCCAATTTTTGGGCTCCTGAAGCCAACTCCAGTGTATATTTGGGCTCCTGCTGCTGCTACTGTCAACTCCTGCCAACTCCAGGCTGTGATTCATCCAATTTTTGGGCTCCTGAAGCCAACTCCAGTGTATATTTGGGCTCCTGCTGCTGCTACTGTCAACTCCTGCCAACTCCAGGGTGTGATTCATCCAATTTTTGGGCTCCTGAAGCCAACTCCAGTGTATATTTGGGCTCCTGCTGCTGCTGCTGCCAACTTCTGCCAACTCCAGGGTGTGATTCATCCAATTTTTGGGCTCCTGAAGCCAACTCCAGTGTATATTTGGGCTCCTGCTGCTGCTGCTGCCAACTTCTGCCAACTCCAGGGTGTGATTCATCCAATTTTTGGGCTCCTGAAGCCAACTCCAGTGTATATTTGGGCTCCTGCTGCTGCTACTGTCAACTCCTGCCAACTCCAGGGTGTGATTCATCCAATTTTTGGGCTCCTGAAGCCAACTCCAGTGTATATTTGGGCTCCTGCTGCTGCTGCTGCCAACTTCTGCCAACTCCAGGGTGTGATTCATCCAATTGTTGGGCTCCTGAAGCCAACTCCAGTGTATATTTGGGCTCCTGCTGCTGCTGCTGCCAACTTCTGCCAACTCCAGGGTGTGATTCATCCAATTTTTGGGCTCCTGAAGCCAACTCCAGTGTATATTTGGGCTCCTGCTGCTGCTGCTGCCAACTTCTGCCAACTCCAGGGTGTGATTCATCCAATTTTTGGGCTCCTGAAGCCAACTCCAGTGTATATTTGGGCTCCTGCTGCTGCTGCTGTCAACTCCTGCCAACTCCAGGGTGTGATTCATCCAATTTTTGGGCTCCTGAAGCCAACTCCAGTGTATATTTGGGCTCCTGCTGCTGCTGCTGTCAACTCCTGCCAACTCCAGGGTGTGATTCATCCAATTTTTGGGCTCCTGAAGCCAACTCCAGTGTATATTTGGGCTCCTGCTGCTGCTGCTGTCAACTCCTGCCAACTCCAGGGTGTGATTCATCCAATTTTTGGGCTCCTGAAGCCAACTCCAGTGTATATTTGGGCTCCTGCTGCTGCTGCTGTCAACTCCTGCCAACTCCAGGGTGTGATTCATCCAATTTTTGGGCTCCTGAAGCCAACTCCAGTGTATATTTGGGCTCCTGCTGCTGCTGCTGCCAACTTCTGCCAACTCCAGGGTGTGATTCATCCAATTTTTGGGCTCCTGAAGCCAACTCCAGTGTATATTTGGGCTCCTGCTGCTGCTGCTGCCAACTTCTGCCAACTCCAGGGTGTGATTCATCCAATTTTTGGGCTCCTGAAGCCAACTCCAGTGTATATTTGGGCTCCTGCTGCTGCTGCTGCCAACTTCTGCCAACTCCAGGGTGTGATTCATCCAATTTTTGGGCTCCTGAAGCCAACTCCAGTGTATATTTGGGCTCCTGCTGCTGCTGCTGTCAACTCCTGCCAACTCCAGGGTGTGATTCATCCAATTTTTGGGCTCCTGAAGCCAACTCCAGTGTATATTTGGGCTCCTGCTGCTGCTGCTGTCAACTCCTGCCAACTCCAGGGTGTGATTCATCCAATTTTTGGGCTCCTGAAGCCAACTCCAGTGTATATTTGGGCTCCTGATGCTGCTGCTGCCAACTTCTGCCAACTCCAGGGTGTGATTCATCCAATTTTTGGGCTCCTGAAGCCAACTCCAGTGTATATTTGGGCTCCTGCTGCTGCTGCTGCCAACTTCTGCCAACTCCAGGGTGTGATTCATCCAATTTTTGGGCTCCTGAAGCCAACTCCAGTGTATATTTGGGCTCCTGCTGCTGCTGCTGCTGCCAACTCCTGCCAACTCCAGGGTGTGATTCATCCAATTTTTGGGCTCCTGAGGCCAACTCCAGTGTATATTTGGGCTCCTGCTGCTGCTACTGTCAACTCCTGCCAACTCCAGGCTGTGATTCATCCAATTTTTGGGCTCCTGAAGCCAACTCCAGTGTATATTTGGGCTCCTGCTGCTGCTACTGTCAACTCCTGCCAACTCCAGGGTGTGATTCATCCAATTTTTGGGCTCCTGAAGCCAACTCCAGTGTATATTTGGGCTCCTGCTGCTGCTGCTGCCAACTTCTGCCAACTCCAGGGTGTGATTCATCCAATTTTTGGGCTCCTGAAGCCAACTCCAGTGTATATTTGGGCTCCTGCTGCTGCTGCTGCCAACTTCTGCCAACTCCAGGGTGTGATTCATCCAATTTTTGGGCTCCTGAAGCCAACTCCAGTGTATATTTGGGCTCCTGCTGCTGCTGCTGTCAACTCCTGCCAACTCCAGGGTGTGATTCATCCAATTTTTGGGCTCCTGAAGCCAACTCCAGTGTATATTTGGGCTCCTGCTGCTGCTGCTGTCAACTCCTGCCAACTCCAGGGTGTGATTCATCCAAATTTTGGGCTCCTGAAGCCAACTCCAGTGTATATTTGGGCTCCTGCTGCTGCTGCTGCCAACTTCTGCCAACTCCAGGGTGTGATTCATCCAATTTTTGGGCTCCTGAGGCCAACTCCAGTGTATATTTGGGCTCCTGCTGCTGCTACTGTCAACTCCTGCCAACTCCAGGCTGTGATTCATCCAATTTTTGGGCTCCTGAAGCCAACTCCAGTGTATATTTGGGCTCCTGCTGCTGCTACTGTCAACTCCTGCCAACTCCAGGGTGTGATTCATCCAATTTTTGGGCTCCTGAAGCCAACTCCAGTGTATATTTGGGCTCCTGCTGCTGCTGCTGCCAACTTCTGCCAACTCCAGGGTGTGATTCATCCAATTTTTGGGCTCCTGAAGCCAACTCCAGTGTATATTTGGGCTCCTGCTGCTGCTGCTGTCAACTCCTGCCAACTCCAGGGTGTGATTCATCCAATTTTTGGGCTCCTGAAGCCAACTCCAGTGTATATTTGGGCTCCTGATGCTGCTGCTGCCAACTTCTGCCAACTCCAGGGTGTGATTCATCCAATTTTTGGGCTCCTGAAGCCAACTCCAGTGTATATTTGGGCTCCTGCTGCTGCTGCTGCTGCCAACTTCTGCCAACTCCAGGGTGTGATTCATCCAATTTTTGGGCTCCTGAAGCCAACTCCAGTGTATATTTGGGCTCCTGCTGCTGCTGCTGTCAACTCCTGCCAACTCCAGGGTGTGATTCATCCAATTTTTGGGCTCCTGAAGCCAACTCCAGTGTATATTTGGGCTCCTGCTGCTGCTGCTGCCAACTTCTGCCAACTCCAGGGTGTGATTCATCCAATTTTTGGGCTCCTGAAGCCAACTCCAGTGTATATTTGGGCTCCTGCTGCTGCTGCTGCCAACTTCTGCCAACTCCAGGGTGTGATTCATCCAATTTTTGGGCTCCTGAAGCCAACTCCAGTGTATATTTGGGCTCCTGCTGCTGCTGCTGTCAACTCCTGCCAACTCCAGGGTGTGATTCATCCAATTTTTGGGCTCCTGAAGCCAACTCCAGTGTATATTTGGGCTCCTGCTGCTGCTGCTGTCAACTCCTGCCAACTCCAGGGTGTGATTCATCCAATTTTTGGGCTCCTGAAGCCAACTCCAGTGTATATTTGGGCTCCTGCTGCTGCTGCTGCCAACTTCTGCCAACTCCAGGGTGTGATTCATCCAATTTTTGGGCTCCTGAAGCCAACTCCAGTGTATATTTGGGCTCCTGCTGCTGCTGCTGCCAACTCCTGCCAACTCCAGGGTGTGATTCATCCAAGTTTTGGGCTCCTGAGGCCAACTCCAGTGTATATTTGGGCTCCTGCTGCTGCTGCTGTCAACTCCTGCCAACTCCAGGGTGTGATTCATCCAATTTTTGGGCTCCTGAAGCCAACTCCAGTGTATATTTGGGCTCCTGCTGCTGCTGCTGCCAACTTCTGCCAACTCCAGGGTGTGATTCATCCAATTTTTGGGCTCCTGAGGCCAACTCCAGTGTATATTTGGGCTCCTTCTGCCCCTCATAGTGATGCCACTTCAACTCTCTGCAATTGTGCCGCTCTGCGATTCTATTAGCGATGCCTCTGATCTGCATGTGATATTTCTTAAAAGTATTATTTAACTAACCCAGCACGCATCCTGTGCGTGTTACAGCAAGGCTGAATGGTTTACAACCCTATTGAGGCTGTAGGAGGCTCAGAAATAGCCGTTTTTAATAGCGATTCGTCGCGAATTTATTCGGGTCGAAACGATTTTTGTCGGAAAATTCGGCGAATCAGTCGAATCGAATTTTTCAAAAGTTCGCTCATCTCTAATTGCAATGAGTGAAGATGTAAAATCTGAGTGTATATTAACCTAGAGGGACTAAACAAAAGGAGGGACTATTGGCAATGAAAGTTACTACAAATGGCGAGATTAGTCACAAGGAAGCTTTTCAGGAAAGGAGGGACTATTGGCAATGAAAGTTACTACAAATGGCGAGATTAGTCACAAGGAAGCTTTTCTGGAAAGGAGGGACTATTGGCAATGAAAGTTACTACAAATGGCGAGATTAGTCACAAGGAAGCTTTTCAGGAAAGGAGGGACTATTGGCAATGAAAGTTACTACAAATGGCGAGATTAGTCACAAGGAAGCTTTTGTGGAAAGGAGGGACTATTGGCAATGAAAGTTACTACAAATGGCGAGATTAGTCACAAGGAAGCTTTTCAGGAAAGGAGGGACTATTGGCAATGAAAGTTACTACAAATGGCGAGATTAGTCACAAGGAAGCTTTTCTGGAAAGGAGGGACTATTGGCAATGAAAGTTACTACAAATGGCGAGATTAGTCACAAGGAAGCTTTTCAGGAAAGGAGGGACTATTGGCAATGAAAGTTACTACAAATGGCGAGATTAGTCACAAGGAAACTTTTCAGGAAAGGAGGGACTATTGGCAATGAAAGTTACTACAAATGGCGAGATTAGTCACAAGGAAGCTTTTCTGGAAAGGAGGGACTATTGGCAATGAAAGTTACTACAAATGGCGAGATTAGTCACAAGGAAGCTTTTCAGGAAAGGAGGGACTATTGGCAATGAAAGTTACTACAAATGGCGAGATTAGTCACAAGGAAGCTTTTCAGGAAAGGAGGGACTATTGGCAATGAAAGTTACTACAAATGGCGAGATTAGTCACAAGGAAACTTTTCTGGAAAGGAGGGACTATTGGCAATGAAAGTTACTACAAATGGCGAGATTAGTCACAAGGAAGCTTTTATGGAAAGGAGGGACTATTGCCAATGAACCAAACGAATAATGTGATTGAGCAAAGGAGGGACACACAAATATTTAGAGACAATGGAAGCCAAAACTTGCCTGTATATATACTCGTCGCTTGACGGAGGGACGAGGGCAACGTGGGTGCAGTCAATAGCACCCATGACATTGGGCATGTCGGCGATATTAAAAAATGCCAGCTTAATGGCGTTTCTGGCTACCATATCCTCAGGGAAACAAATATATTTCCGAGTTATGGTAGCCATGCCTTCCAAAAATTGGGATAGCGCGCGGCTCAGCGTAGGCTGTGAAATCCCCACGGAGAGGGCACCCAGCCTCTGGAACGAGCCGTTCGCCAAAAATTGCAGGCAGCCAAGCATCTTGGTCATACCTGAAATTGCTTGCCCCTTCCTTGTGGTGCGGGCTAACCATGGCCGCAGCTCACTATATAATTTATGGAGGGAAGCGCGATTAAGCCTGGTCAGCTCGAACAGCTCAGTGTCATGCATGCTATTGATGTCCATGCGTCGCCGCCGGTGCAATCTGGTCTCTGCCCTCCGGACGATCTCAATGCCCATGAGTTGCAGATCCTCATGCTCCTCAAAGGCAGTAGCCTCGTCCATGGCTGGCTCGCGCTCCCGTAGTCAAAAAGGTGCCGGGAATGTTTTTGCCCTGAAACGAATTTATGAGGTGTGGGACCATCGGCAATCAGCTCTCTGAATTAATCGCAAGCCCATTGCAATAACGAAAAAATTCTGAACGGACGAAACATTTCCGATTTGGTGGGAAAAAGCTCCCGAAGTAACGAAAATCTTCCGATTTTGGCACCATTATCGAAAGAGCATATACGCATGTTCTCGAACGTTCGTGCGAGTGGAAAATATACGAAAAAAAGCAAAAAAATGACAAACACCCACCAAAACTTTCACAGACAGCTACGGAAGTCCGGACGAATGTTTCTTTGAATCGAGCCTAATGTCCCAGCGGGGGTCTCAAACTTACCCACGGCTACAGGGTAAGCCACGATATCCCATTGGATGCAAAGCACATTAAGATTTTTCTTTGTTTTATACCCCCTATGCACAAGGTTGGCCCGGATCAAAGTTACCCGGCTACCAACAGCGCCTTCACTGGGAAACCATTCATTTTCACCGTCACAACCTGTGTCTCAGTCTCTGACCGTTGAATGGTGGCACAACCTGGTTCTGCAAACAGAGACCTTCTGCGGGCAGCGTCACACTCCATGGGCTTAGGGGAGAGGGGGAAATCAGCGGCCATGTGTCCCCACTCATGGCACCTCCAGCACTGGGGACCATGGAGCCTCCTTGCCCAGGCGTCCTCCCTAGGATTAGGGAGCCTCTGGGGGTTAGGGTCAGTCTTTTGCCCTCTTACACCCTTCCACACATCTCCAAGGGGAACTTGCTTACCCACCGGTCTGCTGGTCTTGGAGGTAGCTGGTGCTGCAGGGGCATCCCGAAGGTGATCCTCGGGTGGCAACAAACCTCTCCACCATGTTGACCAACTGTTCAGCAGTCTGAGGGTCACCTTGTCCAGCCCACCGTTGTAATTCTGGCGGCAGGGTTCGAAAAAAATGGTCCACCACTACCTTCTCAACGATCTGTGCAGGTGTGGAATTCTCTGGCTCCAACCATTTTTGGACAAGATTAACTAAATCGTACATCTGCGACCAAGCAGGCTTATCAACGGCAAAAGTCCAGTTATGTACTCTCTGGGCCCGAACCGCTGGCGTAACACCCAGGCGAGCAAGGATCTCCAGTTTAAGTTTTGGGGCTCACCTACCAGAAACGGTGCAATCACGACTGCCCACTCTGCAATTGGCAGCTGCTCTCTCTTAGCCATGCGCTGGAACACCGTGAGGTAGGCCTCAACATCATCCTCAGGGGTCATCTTTTGTAGGACCCGCTGTACGGCTCTCCTCGCACTGCCTGTCTCAACCAGGCTTCTCTCCAGTTGTGAGGGTTGAGCCACCACAGTCTCTCTGAGTACAGCAATCTGTTTTATCAACAGGGGGGTTGTCTCCTGCTGTTGTGCCATGGCTTTCTGCTGCTGTTCCAGGGCCCGCTGTTGCTGGAAGTTAGCCTGGATTAGCTGCTTAATCACCTCCTCCATTTGCGTCTGGTGAGACATCTTATTGGCCGCTTTTACCCATGACATCCAAAATGCAGCGTGTTTTTTTTTTTTGTCACTCCGTTGCCCAACAGTCACTTTGCCCGCATCGTCCACCAATTGTGAGCGATTGGGGTGAACGGCAATGACACGGACAACAGTTCTTCAACAGCAAAAGCAGGTTTATTGAGAAACAAAGTGTTCAAAAGCAAAATATCTCTCACTTCAGAGGTTGCAGCAACAACGCAATAAATCAAAGGGGTTACTTCACCAATTCAATGTAAGTCCAGGGCTGGTTACTCGAGCAAGCTGCAATTCCAGGGTAAGTCAGGTCCACTTTGCAGGGCATACAAGCCCTCCGCTGATCATCCCCACATATCTAGTTTAAGGGGCACAAAAGCCAGTTCAGTTCTTTTATTCACCACTGTGCAGTGCAGCCTGGGCTCCTTCCTTCAGGCTGGTCAACAGAAAACTGACAGGCTTAGTGGCACCTTTTTATTCAGGCTTCCCCTGCAATCAGCCTGATCACCTGTGCAAGGCCTGAGATCAGGGAACAAACCTGAAAAGGATTGGGGAAAGTGACCTGGGTCCTAAAAACCCGGCATGGATCATGCCTGATACAGCCTAGCAGGGGAGAAATAAACAGCATTTATGACATTTCCATATACTCTACCACAATATCTATACACATATATACATCAATAAATAAATAGGTGTTAGAGGTCCAGAGGGATGTGGCGGTTTAAGCGTAAAAAGCTGATTCATCTTGAGGAATGTAAGGATGTTCATGTTGGCTGTGGATAGGCAGATCCTCTTATTGTTAATGGCATCCCATGCAGTGCTGAACACATGTTCTGATAGGACAATTGCACCAGGTAAAGCCAGCACCTCCAAGGCATATCAGACAACCTCTGGCCACATGCCCAATTTACCGACCCAGAAAGACCCATCGCTCAGTACCAGGAGATGCGTGGACGGGTAGTCATCCACCTTGCGAGTCAAAGTCTGCCTCCTGGTACTACGGGCCATAGTATCCAATGGTGGTGGATGTGGTTGACAATGGAATAAGTTGTTCCACATTGTGGCCATGCTCACCCTCCCCTGTGAGGTGCTGCCAGGGCCCTGCTGCTTTGGTTACATGCTCCTCCTCCTGATGCTGCCAAGTCAGCTGGGAACAGTAGTGTGTTCACCAGGGTGCATTTGTTCTCTCTCATTTTTCAATCCCACTCCAGTCAAGGAGGTGATATTGTTCCTTATAGCGGGGATCAAGCAGGGTAGCCACCTAGTAATCAGCACAGGTGATTATGCCAGCAACTCTGCAGCCTACCTCTCAGCCTCAACATTAGAGCAAGTTGTGGAATAACATGGTGCTCACGTCCCAGTAGTTAGAGCAAATTGTGGGGTAACACAATACACATACCCCAGTGCTTACAACTAGTTGTGTTATAAGGGGACACATTTACCCCAGTCTTTACAGCTAGTTGTGGTATAGGGGGACACTGTCACCCCAGTTTTTACAGCTAGTTGTGGTATAAGAGGACACACTTGATCTTGTTGGGTCTCCAACCCACTATAAGATTCAGGTAAGCCTTCTATTTAATATTGACAAATATCATGTATGAGAAAGGGGCAAAGGGTGTCCAGAAACACGAAGCTATAACTTTATTTGTGCCTGGAATTTTATATTACGGGATGTGACATGTTGGTTCTGGATGCTTTTAATATACCAAAGAAACAGATGCTATAAATACCAGATGCTGGAAACATACTTCCATTAAAAGCTTCCATTTAGAGTGATATTTCAGTCATAGCAAATTGTTAGACCGTTGTGTTGGGCTACGTTTAGCACTGTCCTAAACTGTTTTCCATTTTTGAATTGAAGATAACACAATAGATACCCCAGTGCTTACAGCTAGTTGTGGTATTACAACGTACAGTCACCCCAGCGCTTAGACCAAGTTGTGGTATAAGGGGACACACTCACCCATGTCTTTGCAGCTAGTTGTGGTATAAAGGGACACTCTGACCCCAGTGCTTACAGCTAGTCGTGGTATAAGAGTACACACTCACCCGAGTGTTTACAGCTAATTGTGGTATAGGGAGACACTTTCACCCCAGTCTTTACAGCTGGCTGCGGTATAAGGAGGCACACTCACCCCCATGTTTACAGCTAGCTGTGGTATAAAGATGAGTGAACTTTTGAAAAATTTAATTCGGCCGATTCGCCAAATTTTCTGGGAAAATCGCTTTGGTCCGAATTTATTTGCGACAAGTCGCTATTAAAAATGGCTATTTCTGAGCGTCCGAGAGCCTCCATAGGGTTGCAGAACGCTTTGCTTGGCTGTAACATGCATAGGATGCATGCTGGGTTAGTGAAATACTATTGTAAAGAAATATGACATGCAGATCAGAGGCGTTGCTATTAGATTCACTGTCGCAGAGCGGCATAATTACAGAGCTTCATATATTGCCTGAAAGACACACTCTGGACTTGGCAGCAGCATAGTGAGCCCATATATTGCCTGAAAAACACATTGGAGTTGGCAGCAGCATAGGGAGCTCATATATTGCCTGAAAGACACACCCAGGAGTTGGCAGCAGCACAAGGAGCCCATATATTGCCTGAAAGACACACCCAGGAGTTGGCAGCAGCATAAGGAGCCCATATATTGCCCACAGGTGTTGGCAGCAGCAGCATTAGGTGCCCATATATTGCCTGAAAAACACACCCAGGAGTTGGCAGCAGCCGCAGCATTAAGAGCCCATATATTGCCTGAAAGACACACCCAGCAATTGGCAGCAGCAGCATTAGGAGTCCATATATTGCCTGAAAAACACACTCTGGACTTGGCAGCAGCATAGGGAGCTCATATATTGCCTGAAGGACATACCCAGGAGTTGGCAGGACCATTAGGAGCTCATATATTGCCTGATAGACACACCCAGGAGTTGGCAGCAGCACAGGGAGCCCATATATTGCCTGAAAGACACACTCTGGATTTGGCAGCAGCATAGGGAGCCCATATATTGCCTGAAACACACCCAGGAGTTGGCAGCAGCATAGGGAGCTCATATATTGCCCAAAAGACACACCCAGGAGTTGGCAGCAGCATTAGGGGCTCATATATTGCCTGAAAGACACACCCAGGAGTTGGCAGCAGCATAGGGAGCCCATATATTGCCTGAAAGACACACTCTAGACTGGGCAGCAGCATAGGGAGCCCATATATTGCCTGAAAAACACATTGGACTTGGCAGCAGCATAGGGAGCTCATATATTGCCTGAAAGACACACCCAGGAGTTGGCAGCAGCATTAGGAGCCCATATATTGCCTGAAATTTTCTGATGTGGAGAAATGTCTGTAACTGGAGAGCAGCGCCTTAAATCTGTTTTGCACTATCCATATTTCTTTAGTGTTGGTCTGGCACCATGATCAATCTACTCTGATGCATCAGGCATTGGTGGGTGGGAATCTTGGCTGATCCATGCCCGATTCATTTCCACGCAGGTCAGTCTCTCAAAAAAACTTTTTTCAAGTACTGGAGCACATTGAATTGCCCTCATCAGAGCATCACATATGCACATCTAAGAGTTTCATCACTTTGTTCCTGTTAAAGTCTTCAGGACCTAGTTACTACTTAGATAAAGGCCATAGATAGTTACACACCTGCTGCTGTTATCGACAAATCCTGTTTTAAGTGTAGTGTAGCGTTTTGTCCTCCCCTCATATATGCACTAAGTATGTCAGGCAGAGAAGTGCCAGGATGGGCACAGAGAAGTTGCAGAGGCATAAATTCATCAAGCAGAGGTTGCAGCAGACTAGGGGCGAGTGGCAGCAGGAGACTCAGTGAGAGGCCTGATCACCCGGTATCAGCTAGTGGTCGTGTCTTGACCAGCAACCCATCTGCCGTCATCCATTGGTTAACATGATCATGCACTTCATCACAAGTGACATCTGACACCCCCAGTCAACTGTCAGTTATATCTTATGCTTTGGGTTCAGCTTCGCTATTCATTGAGGACGATATGATAATCTGAAAAATCAGCAGATACTGCCCAGCCAAGAAGTGGAGGAGACACTTGCCACTTCTTCCACTAGGCGGGCAAGTAGTAATGAGGAGAGTGGCGTGGGAGGTGGTGTTGCAAGCGTTTTGGCTTCTTAAGCAGACACTGTTGAGGAAACTGAGGAGGACATCAGTGAGTTTTGAGGGCACTTTTAAAGGCTTGGAGTGATGAAGAGTGACAGATTTAGCGGTCAGTGTGGTGGCAGAAGGGGAAAGTATGGAAGCAAATGTGCTCGGGGTAGACCACTTGCTGCATGACAGGCTACCTTCCCAGGAGGTAGTGGAAGAGGGTCCCTGGAGTCGGCGGCGGCAGCGGCAACAGCAGCGAATCAGTGCAGACTGTTGGTAGGAAAATCAGCTAGTCGGCGATGTGGCAGTTTTTCATCATGCATCCGCAGGAGGTTAACATGGCTATATGAAAATGTGTAGGCAGAAGGCGAAGTGTGGCCAGGGTCCCAATGTTGGACCCACAGCCCTGCGTCAACATTTGCAGCGTCACCATAAAGCGGCCTGGGAGAGTTGGCTCCAAAGTGGCGGTCCAGCCTGCTGCATTACCCAGTGGCACGCCGCTCCCTGTTCCCGCCAGCCAAGGCTCCACCACCTCCTGTGTGTCATACCCATCCTCTGTTGCTCCAGATGCTCCTCCTCCTCTTAATCTGAGTCAGTCATTCCACCAGCAATCCATTGGCCAAGCCATGTCTAAGAGACAACAGTATGTGCCCACTCATCCAACGTGCAGGAGCTAAATGTGCTTCTGTAAAAGTTGCTGGTGCTGCAGTCCCTCCCTTTTGAGGTGGTGGACCATTCAGAGAACTGATGGCTTGTGCCGAGCCGAGCTGGAGAGTCCCACGCTGTCATTTCTTTGTGAAGAAGGCAGTAGCAGCCCTGTACAATTTTGTTGAACAGAAGGTGGGCCAGTCCTTTAGTCTGTCAGTGTGTACCAAAGTGCACCGCAGTGCCTACGTCTGGAGCTGTAACTACGGTCAGGGACAATACATATCCTTTAAGGCCCACTGAGTGATTGTGGTTCCTGCACAACCACAACAGCAACTTGGACAGGTCCCCCCGCTGTGGCCTCCACACGCCTAGGCCGTTGTGCCTGTGACAGTGCACTTGCACTTAGCAATGGTGTCACAGAAAAAAGTGCCTAATTGTCAATTACATATTAATTGTTAACATTTATCTTATTTGAACACATTTATAATAACAACAACATAATAACATATAACATAATAACAATAACATAAAATTTATCAATTTTTTTATTTTTTTTGGTTAATTTTGAATTTTTTTTTTAATTTTCTTTTTTTTTAATATTTTGTATTTTTTAAAAACATATATTTTTTGATTTTATATATACAGCAAAGCACAGTTTATATTTGACAAAATGTCCATTTTATCTAGTCATCTGACAAGAGAGGAGGAGCAGGAGCAGCCAGAGGAGCTAGAGGGTTGTGAGGAAGGCGAGACAGAGGACCCAGACACACCGTGGCAGTATGCAGTGGAGGTGGAGACAGGTAGTCTCTCAGAGTCACTTGCACAAATGGCACGATGCATGCTCACGTGCTTGCGTAGTGACCGCAGAATTGTCTCCATTTGTCAGCGGGATGACTTCTGGCTCTCCACCTTATTGGACCTTCGCTATGGCACAAAATGGGGGCATTTTTTACCCCCACTGAGAGGGAGGACAAACTGACCTACTACAGAGACATTCTACGTAGTCAGTTGGCCGATGCCTATCTGCGCCATGGTCCATACTCTCGCAGGTCTAACTCGGGGGGACCTCTGCGCTCACCTTCCACTACCATGGCTGCTGGGGGGGGGGGTGGCAGGAGCAGCAGCAGCTCCATCAGCAGCAGCCTGAGTCTTCAGTCACTAATGAGAAGCTTTCTTCACCCGCATAGTGAGGCTGATCATGAGCAGCAGAAAGACCTGAAGCAGGCGCTGAACCAGCAGGTAGTGTTATACCTTGACATGACCATGCCAACGCACCTTGAGAACCCACTGGACTTCTGAGCAGCCAAACTTGACTTGTGGCCACAACTGGCAGAGTTTGCCCTGGGAAAGCTGTCCTGCCCGGCCAGTAGTGTGCCATCTGAGCGGGTCTTTAGTGCGGCGGGGGCCATAGTCATGCCAAGGAGAACTCGTCTGTCCACGAAAAATGTGGAGAGACTCACCTTTGTGAAGATGAATCAGGCATGTATCAGCCAGGATTTCCAGCCACCAATGGCTGATCCATGGTAGTAGCCGATGCATGGTAGCGCCTTATGCTGCTGCCAACTCTAGGGTGTGTCTTTCAGACACATGCTAGCATATTTGGGATGCCCCATCCCCCAGTAAAAGGCAATGGCTGCTGGCAATTTGACAGTGTGACTTTCTTTACAAATTGCAACCAGTTAGCAGACATATATTGATGCTAGTATTTGGGATGCCCCCTCTTCAAATACATAGGCAGGCTGCTTTGACATTGGAAAAGTTACTTTGTTTACAAAATGCAACCAGTTAGCAGACAGGTACTCTTGAAATATTTCTGCTAGTGTTTGGGATGCCCCCCCCCTTCAAATACATATGTTGGCTGCTTTTATAGTGGAAAAGTGACTTTGCTTACAAAATGCAACCAGTTATTAGACAGGTAGTCTTGAAATATTAATGCTAGTGTTTGGGATGCCCCCTGCTCACATACAGAGGTGGCCTCCTTTGATTGTGGAAAAGTGACGTTGATTATAAAATGCAAGCAGTTATTACACAGGTAGTCTTGAAATATTTATGCTAGTGTTTGGGATGTCCCCTACTCACATACAGAGGTGGCCTCCTTTGATTGTGGAAAAGTGACTTTGCTTAAGAAATGCAACCAGTTATTAGACAGGTAGTCTTGACATATTAATGCTAGTGTTTGGGATGCCCCCTGCTCACATACAGAGGTGGCCTCCTTTGATTGTGGAAAAGTGACTTTGCTTAAAAAATACAACCAGTTATTAGACAGGTAGTCTTGAAATATTAATGCTAGTGTTTGAGATGCCCCCTGCTCACATACAGAGGTGGCCTCCTTTGATTGTGGAAAAGTGACGTTGATTATAAAATGCAAGCAGTTAGTACACAGGTAGTCTTGAAATATTTATGCTAGTGTTTGGGATGTCCCCTGCTCACATACAGTGGTGGCCTCCTTTGATTGTGGAAAAGTGACTTTGCTTACAAAATGCAACCAGTTATTAGACAGGTAGCTTTAAAATATTAATGCTAGTGTTTGGGATGCCCCTGCTCACATACAGAGGTGGCCTCCTTTGACTGTGGAAAAGTGACTTTGCTTACAAAATGCAACCAGTTATTAGACAGGTAGTCTTGAAATATTAATGCTAGTGTTTGGGATGCCCCCTGCTCACATACAGAAGTGGCCTCCTTTGATTGTGGAAAAGTGACTTTGCTTTCAAAAATGCAACCAGTTGTCGTGGGCAGGCAGAACATGATCGTGGTCACAAAGCCGAAGTCGTCAGGAAAGCAGGATCGTAGTCAGAAGCAAGCCGGGTCGGTACACAGGAAGGAATCACAGGAACTCAGAAGCATGCAGGGAAAAAGACCAACTGGTCATTGAGGACAGGCCTTGTCTGTTTTTATATGCCCCAGCACATGCTCAGTAGAGAGGACTCACGAGCGCCTCTGCTGGTCAACAGGAGGAACAGTCCTGGTTCTCTGACATTAGCGAACAGGCGCCCTCTGCTGGGCTACAGGGGGAACAGTCCTGGTTCTCTGACACCTCCTTTGATTGTGGAAAAGTGACGTTGATTACAAAATGCAAGCAGTTAGTACACAGGTAGTCTTGAAATATTTATGCTAGTGTTTGGGATGCCCCCTGCTCACATACAGAGGTGGCCTCCTTTGATTGTGGAAAAGTGACTTTGCTTACAAAATGTAACCAGTTATTAGACAGGTAGTCTTGAAATATTAATGCTAGCACGCTTTTTAAAGAATGACACCAGGTAACGGAAAATCTAAATAGGCAGGAGTTTTATTAACGCTAAAGAGGCTTGGAAGCTAATGCAAACACTTTAAACTGTCCCTGTCTTTATCAGTCACTGTCACAGGCTCTCTCCTTCTCTATCTGCCCCTTGCTCTGCTTCTTCTGTTTTTTGTTCTATCTATCTCTCCCTTGCTGTGTCTATCTACCTGTCTGTCTGTCCGTCTGTCTGTCTATCTGTCCCTCGCTCTATCCCTGGCTGATCTGCTCTGGCCGCAATACAGTGTCAGAATGAACTTCCGCAAGATGGCCGCCGTTTATATGGGGCTGTGACATCATCGGTAAGCCTGTCTGCTGATAGGTAGCATGTGGCACCTACCCAGCATTCCTTGCCCCATGGGACATGTCCTGACATGTGGATACACCATTTTAGATGGGCTGTATAGCAGTAAATGGAGTTTTAAGGAAGGTATTCGAGCGATCGAATCGCGGCGATATTCGGAATCGTAACGAATCGAATATTTCATGAAATTCGTAACGAATTCGGGTTCGTCAGAATCGATTCGCTCATCTCTACTGTGGTATACAGGTACACAATCACCCCAATCTTTTACAACTAGTTGAGGTATAACAGCGTACAGTCCATGTTGTGATATAAGAGGACACACTCACCCGAGTCTTTACAGCTAGTTGTGGTATAAGGGGATACAATCACCCCAGTGAATACAGATAGTTGTAGTATTAGGGGGCACACACTCACCTCAGTGATTACAGCTAGTTGTAGTATAAGGGGGCACACATTCATCCCAGTCTTTACAGCTAGTTGTGGTATAAAGAAACACTCTCACCCCAGTCTTTACAGCTAGTTGTGGTATGAAGGAACACTCTCACCCCAGTGCTTACAGCTAGTTGTGGTATATACGGGGACACACTTGATCCTGCGGGAACTCTCGTTCAGTCTCCAACCATCACTCTTGTCTTCAGGCACCCACTATAAGATTTAAACCGGACCTTTTGCATGATTTAATGAAAAGCCCAAACCCTTAAAAAACTATTCCCCAGCATCTAAAATTAATATATTTTAAGTTTTTAATCACTTATTTATTATTCTTTCCCCCACTGGGCTGCAACTCTGTTCAGGACTCTAGGATACGGGCGCCGCCATCTTGGCTCAGAAGCATCACACATACTGAGGAGAGAAGAGTGGGATAAAGATATGCTCTTATTCAGGGTAAAGGTCCGCTTTAAGTAAGCCCTTTGGACCCCTTTTCTCTTGAATATCAAGGGGGCAGGAGTTTATTTGTGCCTGGAATTTTATTATATTACTGGATATGATATGCTGGTTCTGGATGCTTTTAATATACCAAAGAAACAGATATTATAATTACTGGATGCTGGAAACATACTTCCATTAAAAGTGATATTTCAGACATAGCAAATTGTTAGGTCACTGTGTTGTGCTATGTTTGGCATTGTCCTAAACTGTTTTCCATTTTTGAATTGAAGAAAAAAAAAATAGCAGACATATCAAGGTTTACAGTTTTACCTCATGGTTTCTCTTCTGAGGCAAGTGGGTGTGGCCCTTTGAGCTGTGATGCTGCAAAATAATCAGCATAATGAGTGGGACAGCACTGGGAGTGAGAGGGCTTGGTAGGAGGAGGCTGGTTGGGGAGAAGGGAGGGGGAGGTTAGCTGGGCTTTAATAGCAACTCTGAGAGTGCCATCCAAGCCATCAATAGGGTGGGGGTGTGGTCTGGGCTAGCACCTCAAGCTAGTATTGGTGGCCCACATTGGCAGGGTGGTGCTAGAGGGACAGATGTGGAAGTACATTTTCAAATTCAGTGCGCCAAGCAGAGAGGAGGCACAGCACTGGAGGAACGCTTGGCAAGCTAAGCTGCGTTTTTTTTAAACTTTTTGCCTGTAAAATCCCTTTTAATTAAACCTTTCTGTTGATTAACACAAGCTAATTGTGGTGCATGCCTATAGGTCTGAGGGACTTTAATGGAGTGATAACACCACCTTCACAGATTTCCCTGAAGAAGGAACACGTGAGGTCTGTCTTCTTAGGAGGATTGTATTGTTATGTTCTCCCAGTTTGGGAGTGCTCATTGTTTACCTGTATGCACATGATTTAGTTAATATATTTAGATCACTGTATATTTATACTTACTATGTATATATGTACTTTCTACATGAAATAAATTATTATTTATATGCACAGATTAATAATTAATAATATTTATAGTTATTAGATTTTTGTATGGGTCTGTATCCTTCTGGTGGATATAGATAGTCAGTAATTCCAGTTTTAGTATATACTGGGACTGGTTTAGCATTTAGCATTATTACAGAAACACATGAATTAAATATCTAATATCTGAACATATACGAGCCATTGTTATTTCCTGATATCACATACCCCATACAGCTTCCCGCTCATTTGTAATTGTGGTTTTAAATGTATATCGTGTTTATGGTGTAACCAGGTATGCTCATTTATTTAAAGTGGACCAACACTCAGGATTTTGACTATCCTGGATTTTGGTCCACTTCGGCGGGGCACCCCGATCGGGGGTGCCCCGCTGTGTGAAACCCCCCAGAAACCCCAAAAAACTCACCTCTCAACGCTCCCACGTGAACGCCGCAGCCAATCCCTGCCAACGTCCAGGCGGGGATCAGGAACGTCCAAGCCGCTTCCGCCGCCGCCGCCTCCCGCGCGTCACTCTCGGCGCGCGCGCGGCCCCGCCGGCCATTCACAGAGGGCCGGCGCGGGCGCGCGCACGTCTGGAGGGGCGCGCGGGAGGCGGCGGAAGCGGCGGCGGATCAGGTAAGATGCTTTTGGGGTTTCTGGGGGGTTTCACCCCGCGGGACATCCCGATCTCGGATGTCCCGCGGGGTGGGAGGTGATCGGCCCGGGAATCTTATAGATTTCCGGGCCGATCACCCCTGGGTGTTGGTCCACTTTAAATAAATATGAATTGTGTACATTCCTGAAATGATTGTTCAGGCACCCGCCTGGACAGCTGCATGACCGTCTGCCTTCCCTTGCACTCCTGCCTGTGTGCGGGCTATCACGCACGCCTGCTATATCCTCTATGGCAGCTCTAGTGCAGCTAATAGGAGGACGTTTTAATTGAGGGAAGTTGAAATGGCCCAATAAGCCCCTGTGTATTAGGCTGATTAGGTCTGGTGTCATTTTGTTAGGGCAAATAGGTTCTGACCCCAGACTATTGGTCAGGGTTAGTAAAAAAACATATCCTACCCATATTGCAGATGTCCTTTTTAGCACTTGGCGTGTTCTGTGTTCTAGTGTGTCTTGAACTAATCCATGTATGGCCCTGACCTTGTGCTACTCCTCTGGTACCTTGTCTGGTGATTTCTTATGTAAGCCCTTTTCTTGGACTTTGGATTGATTTGTCCATGTATTTTGGCGCATAGTGCTGACTGACTTTCTGTCTATAACCTTGGCTATCCTGAAATATCCATTAACCATTCCTATGAGTGCTCGTCACCGTGTAGTCCCAGAGCTCAGGAAATATTGCTTGCTCCTAAGTCCTCGGGGGCAACCGTACCTCGGTAGGCAATTCCAGTGTCCTAGCAAATGGGGGCTAGTCCAGTAACTGTGAAGAGGTGGTGATAGATTGGACAATCTTTGACCTGGGTTGAGCCATACCTAAAAAATACTGTGTGTGTATGGACAATGTAAAGGATACTTTTGCATATCAGTGCCATCTGATCAGATAGTCTATAATCTCCACATTATTGTTTGAAAGCAATATCTGTACAGAGGGCCGAAACTAAGAAATAATGATCATGCTGTTTCCTGGTGGCCAATAGGCAAAGCACACAGGGCGCCCACCAGGGGTTTCACCTGTTCCCATGTGGACCAGTCCAAGCCTGGAATTAGAGTCTAATTATATTGTACAAAGCATTTATTCAAATCTACCCTGGCATGTTTTTTCCAAAGAGGCTTTGGTCCTCTGGGACACAACAACCAGTCATGACACCTACCAGCCCTGGAAAAAGGCTATACTCACATCTTTACTCTGCCAAAGGACAGGAAGCATCACAGTGCTGGTACCTTATCTTCACCAACAGGAGGCACCAGAGCTGCATGCTGGTACCTGGTATCTTCACCAACAGGAGACACCAGAGCTGCATGCCGGTACCTGGTATCTTCACCAACAGGAGGCACCAGAGCTGCATACCGGTACCTGGTATCTTCACCAACAGGAGACACCAGAGCTGCATGCCGGTACCTGGTATCTTCACCAACAGGAGGCACCAGAGCTGCATGCCGGTACCTGGTATCTTCACCAACAGGAGGCACCAGAGCTGCATACTGGTACCTGGTATCTTCACCAACAGGAGACACCAGAGCTGCATGCTGGTACCTGGTATCTTCACCAACAGGAGGCACCAGAACTGCATGCTGGTACCTGGTATCTTCACCAACAGGAGGCACCAGAGCTGCATGCTGGTACCTGGTATCTTCACCAACAGGAGGCACCAGAGCTGCATGCCAGTACCTGGTATCTTCACCAACAGGAGGCACCAGAGCGGCATGCTGGTACCTGGTATCTTCACCAACAGGAGGCACCAGAGCTGTATGCTGGTACCTGGTATCTTCACCAACAGGAGACACCAGAGCTGCATGCCGGTACCTGGTATCTTCACCAACAGGAGGCACCAGAGCTGCATGCTGGTACCTGGTATCTTCACCAACATGAGGCACCAGAGCTGCATGCTGGTACCTGGTATCTTCACCAACAGGAGGCACCAGAGCTGCATGTCGGTACCTGGTATCTTCACCAACAGGAGGCACCAGAGCTGCATGCTGGTACCTGGTATCTTCACCAACAGGGGGCACCAGAGCTGCATGCCAGTACCTGGTATCTTCACCAACAGGAGGCACCAGAGCTGCATGTCGGTACCTGGTATCTTCACCAACAGGAGGCACCAGAGCTGCATGCTGGTACCTGGTATCTTCACCAACAGGAGGCACCAGAGCTGCATGCTGGTACCTGGTATCTTCACCAACAGGAGGCACCAGAGCGGCATGCTGGTACCTGGTATCTTCACCAACAGGAGACACCAGAGCTGCATGCCGGTACCTGGTATCTTCACCAACAGGAGGCACCAGAGCTGCATGCTGGTACCTGGTATCTTCACCAACAGGAGGCACCAGAGCTGCATGCTGGTACCTGGTATCTTCACCAACAGGAGGCACCAGAGCTGCATGCTGGTACCTGGTATCTTCACCAACAGGAGGCACCAGAGCTGCATGCCGGTACCTGGTATCTTCACCAACAGGAGGCACCAGAGCAGCATGCCGGTACCTGGTATCTTCACCAACAGGGGGCACCAGAGCTGCATGCCGATACCTGTTATCTTCACCAACAGGGGGCACCAGAGCTCCATGCCGGTACGTGGTATCTTCACCAACAGGAGGCACCAGAGCTGCATGTCGGTACCTGGTATCTTCACCAACAGGGGGCACCAGAGCTGCATGCCGGTACGTGGTATCTTCACCAACAGGAGGCACCAGAGCTGCATGCTGGTACCTGGTATCTTCACCAACAGGGGGCACCAGAGCTGCATGCCGGTACCTGGTATCTTCACCAACAGGAGGTACCAGAGCTGCATGCCGGTACCTGGTATCTTCACCAACAGGAGACACCAGAGCTGCATGCTGGTACCTGGTATCTTCACCAACAGGGGGCACCAGAGCTGCATGCTGGCATCTTCACCAACAGGGGGCACCAGAGCTGCATGCCGGTACCTGGTATCTTCACCAACAGGAGGCACCAGAGCTGCATGCCGGTACCTGGAATCTTCACCAACAGGAGGCACCAGAGCTGCATGCTGGTACCTGGTATCTTCACCAACAGGAGACACCAGAGCTGCATGCCGGTACCTGGTATCTTCACCAACAGGAGGCACCAGAGCTGCATGCTGGTACCTGGTATCTTCACCAACAGGAGGCATGCTGGTACCTGGTATCTTCACCAACAGGAGGCACCAGAGCCGCATGCTGGTACCTGGTATCTTCACCAACAGGAGGCACCAGAGCTGCATGCTGGTACCTGGTATCTTCACCAACAGGAGGCACCAGAGCTGCATGCTGGTACCTGGTATCTTCACCAACAGGAGGCACCAGAGCCGCATGCTGGTACCTGGTATCTTCACCAACAGGAGGCACCAGAGCTGCATGCTGGTACCTGGTATCTTCACCAACAAGAGGCACCAGAGCTGCATGCTGGGACCTGGTATCTTCACCAACAGGAGGCACCAGAGCTGCATGCCGGTACCTGGTATCTTCACCAACAGGAGGCACCAGAACTGCATGCCGCTACCTGGTATTTTCACCAACAGGAGGCACCAGAGCTGCATGCCGGTACCTGGTATCTTCACCAACAGGAGGCACCAGAGCTGCATGCCGGTACCTGGTATCTTCACCAACAGGAGGCACCAGAGCTGCATAAAGAAAAATTGTATAATCTTCCTGTAAAATGGCAGGATGGGAGGGAAGGTAGGTCCTGTCTAGAGGGAACAGTATCCTCCTCACCACATAGAAAGGTGTAGGTCATCTTTAAAATTACTGCCTCATAATCATTCTCTATATTAGCTCCCATTTCCCAGTAATCTCTTTTTACTGTAGCTCTTAGACATTATAATTATCTGCATCTGTTTGCCAATATTTATATAGCATTGCAGAGTTCTTGTAAACATTAGAAAATAAAAACACTCCATATTCCTTTCATTTCTCTTTTCCATTTAATTCCTATCTCTTTCCTATACATACCACATCATACTGTGCATTAATAGCTTAATTTTATTAATTTCACTGCTAATGGTCTGATAAGCAGAAGCATTTGATTGAGATGTCCACTTAGAGGGCCCCAGTAAGTAGTTCATAGTAGCTGATTTTGAGATAGAGGGTGGGTGATTTACTTATGTTCCAACAGTCACTCAGGTCAATGGCTACCATCCAAAGCCCTGTACCGTATTAAATCAGGGGGAGATTGCAGTGATTGGGTGAGTTTATTTATCATTTTAATGTCCAAACTGTAATACAGGGTTACAAAAAGCTTAAAGTTCCTTATTAAGGTTCATTCAACCTTAGGTACTTTTAGTGCTCAGGTCCCCTATCGATATGCCTTAAGCAGAACACTGCTCCCTCCCAACCCTGCAGTTCACTATTCTTAAAGGATCAAGTGCAGATCTCCTGGAGCAAGGGGGCCAATGGCCACAGCACAAGCTGTGTCAGACAAAGCCTTCTCTAAGTAAGTTTTAGTAAAACATGGTACTGCATTGCCTGGGAGTATCCTGCCTGTAAATTTGTTTTTGTTTAATGTCACACTGTCAACACTATCTATTCCTCCACAGCCTGCTGCCCTTCCCTCTTCTGTCACCCAATCCAGTTGCCTCATCTCGTCTCATTAGAGTTGCACCACACGTTGTTGGCATTAATAACAGGTCCAGCCTTTCACATGGCTCAGTTTAATTATAAGTGGAACATACTCCCTTCAGAGTACAGGAGAGCACAGCATAACATCCAGATCATATATGATGTCCCCTGTGGCAAGAATCAGCAGGATGGTGCTCACATTCAGTGAGGGGGAAGTAGTTAAAAAGATATCCTAGTGTGATGCTTTAATATCTACAATATCTATAATGTAAATTGGTAACCAGTAAGAAAGCAACTCCCTCACTAATGCTTTATGCAAGTTTGTGTATATATATATATATATATATATATATATATATATATATATATATAGAAGTAGGTTGTTCTGATGGAGTAGCACAGATCAGCCTGTGTGATGAAATGCTGGGGGGGGGGGGGGCCAGACTGAAAGCCATGTGAGCTAACCCGGTAGCAGCACCGGAGGTGAGGAGAGCTCACAGTTCAACCGGCGTGTGAGCTATAGGTTGCAGGTGGCACCAGGAGCAGGGCCGAAGCACCCGAGAGTCTCTGATATGAACTGTGAATAGACCTGGAGGGCCATCTGAACTGGGGTTACAGTGACAAGGATATGCGTTTCCATATTTGTGCTGAAGAGAGCCTGTTTAAGGTGGAATTTGTGACTCCAAATGAACCATTTAACCTAATTACCCCCTGTGTATGCCTGCCTGTGTCTGTGCCCAGAAAGATCCCATAAGCTTACAATTGGTGGAGGTATGCAGTGGGCACGTTGCTAGGAGCAACCACAGGTGTAGAGAAGTATGCATAAATGGCCACCCAGGTGTATGGATATGCTAGCTCAGAAAGAGGTTGATGGACTTTAACTGTTTCTTGTGCTGTGGCGTTTCCCTTAAAAATCATGGGGAAAAAGCAAAGAAACCAAGTCAACGTGAAAATGCGGACCAAAGGCAGAAATGTTGTGAACTTTGCTGACAAAATGAACAGTGGGTTTGATGAGCCTCAGCAATACAGATGCTACATGATGAGATTGACCGACTGAAACGGTTGAACAGCGATGAGGTGCCTGATCTTGAAATGCAGTTTGATTAAGCTAACAGACATGTTCAAAATGCAGATTCAACACTCGCCCTGCAACTATCATCCTGTAAATGCCATGATTCTGAAGCATCAGGCACAGTGACTGCTGCCAGAAACTGGAAAAATCAGAGAAAGAGTTAAAAGAAAAGTTGTGCTGTGTACAAAGAATATGTTTCCATAAGATGAGCCAGAGTAAAAAGGTTGTAAAATAGAAGGTGGTGAAAACTGTGTCTGAAAGGAAAATCCTTTGCCACCATCTTTAATTGCAAATTGTCTGCAGGCAAATGTGAAAGATTCTCCTGGCTTGAAAGGGAAACCCTAAACCTGAAAAATGAATTGGAAGCAGGGGCGGACTGGGGTTAAAAATCGGCCCAGGACTTTTTTGGTCTCACCAGCCCTGGTATCTTGGCCCTTGGTATGTCACATCATATACAGTACGTATACATATATATGAATTGTATTAAGATGTAACTATATTACTACTAAGTTACAATACAAAATGTTACCAAATCATGTAGTAATTCTAAATAAAGGATTATGATATTTTCTATGATAAAACAATAAGCTTCTGATCAGTCTTATGCGTCTTTCATACTTGCCGTTGGTGGACAGATTGCAATCCACTTTCGATGAAACCACAAATTATGTGCTGCACGTAGAAACCTATAGGTGCTTTCACAGGCTGCATCATGTGGCTGAGGTGCACTGCCCCACCCAGCCATTCAGACAGGCCATGGACAGTTGTCTGTGCTGGAGCTCTGTACAATCACCAGAACAGTGAAAATCCTGGTGATCATTCCTCTTTAAATCCTTAATCCTCTTCTCTGCCGGTTACCTGAGCTGCTGCTGTCCTCTGCTGGGTCCCTTGGTCTTCACTGCTGCCACTGTGACCTCTGCTCTTCTTTGCCATCTTTACCCCACCAGAACCACACGTACACCCACACCAGCCACATCTCTGCCCAGCTCCATGCTGCCCTCCATCTCTGCCCACCTCCATGCTGCCCTCCATCTCTGCCCACCTCTATGCTGCCCCATCTCTGCCCAGCTCCATGCTGCACCCCTATCTCTGCCCTGCTCCATGCTGCACCCCCATCTCTGTCCTGCTCCATGCTGCATCTCCATCTCTGCCCTGCTCCATGCTGCACCTCCATCTCTGCCCTGCTCCATGCTGCACCTCCATCTCTGCCCACCTCCATGCTGCCCTCCATCTCTGCCCACCTCCATGCTGCCCCATCTATGCCCAGCTCCATGCTGCACCCCTATCTCTGCCCTGCTCCATGCTGCACCCCCATCTCTGTCCTGCTCCATGCTGCATCTCCATCTCTGTCCTGCTCCATGCTACATCTCCATCTCTGCCCTGCTCCATGCTGCACCTCCATCTCTGCCCTGCTCCATGCTGCACCTCCATCTCTGCCCTGCTCCATGCTGCATCTCCATCTCTGTCCTGCTCCATGCTACATCTCCATCTCTGCCCTGCTCCATGCTGCACCTCCATCTCTGCCCTGCTCCATGCTGCACCTCCATCTCTGCCCTGCTCCATGCTGCACCCCCATCTCTGCCCTGCTCCATGCTGCACCCTCATCTATGCCCTGCTCCATGCTGCACCTCCATCTCTGCCCTGCTCCATGCTGCACCTCCATCTCTGCCCTGCTCCATGCTGCACCTCCATCTCTGCCCTGCTCCATGCTGCACCTCCAGCTCTGCCCTGCTCCATGCTGCACCTCCATCTCTGTCCTGCTCCATGCTGCACCTCCATCTCTGCCCTGCTCCATGCTGCACCTCCATCTCTGCCCTGCTCCATGCTGCACCTCCATCTCTGCCCTGCTCCATGCTGCACCTCCATCTCTGCCCTGCTCCATGCTGCACCTCCATCTCTGCCCTGCTGCATGTTGCACCTCCATCTCTGCCCTGCTCCATGCTGCACCTCCATCTCTGTCCTGCTCCATGCTGCATCTCCATCTCTGCCCTGCTCCATGCTGCACCTCCATCTCTGCCCTGCTGCATGTTGCACCTCCATCTCTGCCCTGCTCCATGCTGCACCTCCATCTCTGTCCTGCTCCATGCTGCATCTCCATCTCTGCCCTGCTCCATGCTGCACCCCCATCTCTGTCCTGCTCCATGCTGCATCTCCATCTCTGCCCTGCTCCATGCTGCACCTCCATCTCTGCCCTGCTCCATGCTGCACCTCCATCTCTGCCCACCTCCATGCTGCCCTCCATCTCTGCCCACCTCCATGCTGCCCCATCTATGCCCAGCTCCATGCTGCACCCCTATCTCTGCCCTGCTCCATGCTGCACCCCCATCTCTGTCCTGCTCCATGCTGCATCTCCATCTCTGTCCTGCTCCATGCTACATCTCCATCTCTGCCCTGCTCCATGCTGCACCTCCATCTCTGCCCTGCTCCATGCTGCACCTCCATCTCTGCCCTGCTCCATGCTGCATCTCCATCTCTGTCCTGCTCCATGCTACATCTCCATCTCTGCCCTGCTCCATGCTGCACCTCCATCTCTGCCCTGCTCCATGCTGCACCTCCATCTCTGCCCTGCTCCATGCTGCACCCCCATCTCTGCCCTGCTCCATGCTGCACCCTCATCTATGCCCTGCTCCATGCTGCACCTCCATCTCTGCCCTGCTCCATGCTGCACCTCCATCTCTGCCCTGCTCCATGCTGCACCTCCATCTCTGCCCTGCTCCATGCTGCACCTCCAGCTCTGCCCTGCTCCATGCTGCACCTCCATCTCTGTCCTGCTCCATGCTGCACCTCCATCTCTGCCCTGCTCCATGCTGCACCTCCATCTCTGCCCTGCTCCATGCTGCACCTCCATCTCTGCCCTGCTCCATGCTGCACCTCCATCTCTGCCCTGCTCCATGCTGCACCTCCATCTCTGCCCTGCTCCATGCTGCACCTCCATCTCTGCCCTGCTCCATGCTGCACCTCCATCTCTGCCCTGCTCCATGCTGCACCTCCATCTCTGCCCTGCTGCATGTTGCACCTCCATCTCTGCCCTGCTCCATGCTGCACCTCCATCTCTGTCCTGCTCCATGCTGCATCTCCATCTCTGCCCTGCTCCATGCTGCACCTCCATCTCTGCCCTGCTGCATGTTGCACCTCCATCTCTGCCCTGCTCCATGCTGCACCTCCATCTCTGCCCTGCTCCATGCTGCACCACCATCTCTGCCCTGCTCCATGCTGCACCTCCATCTCTGCCCTGCTCCATGCTGCACCTCCATCTCTGCCCTGCTCCATGCTGCACCTCCATCTCTGCCCTGCTCCATGCTGCACCTCCATCTCTGTCCTGCTCCATGCTGCACCTCCATCTCTGCCCTGCTCCATGCTGCACCTCCATCTCTGCCCTGCTCCATGCTGCACCTCCATCTCTGTCCTGCTCCATGCTGCACCTCCATCTCTGCCCTGCTCCATGCTGCACCTCCATCTCTGCCCTGCTCCATGCTGCATCTCCATCTCTGTCCTGCTCCATGCTACATCTCCATCTCTGCCCTGCTCCATGCTGCACCTCCATCTCTGCCCTGCTCCATGCTGCACCTCCATCTCTGCCCTGCTCCATGCTGCACCCCCATCTCTGCCCTGCTCCATGCTGCACCCTCATCTATGCCCTGCTCCATGCTGCACCTCCATCTCTGCCCTGCTCCATGCTGCACCTCCATCTCTGCCCTGCTCCATGCTGCACCTCCATCTCTGCCCTGCTCCATGCTGCACCTCCAGCTCTGCCCTGCTCCATGCTGCACCTCCATCTCTGTCCTGCTCCATGCTGCACCACCATCTCTGCCCTGCTGCATGTTGCACCTCCATCTCTGCCCTGCTCCATGCTGCACCTCCATCTCTGTCCTGCTTTATGCTGCATCTCCATCTCTGCCCTGCTCCATGCTGCACCTCCATCTCTGCCCTGCTCCATGCTGCACCTCCATCTCTGCCCTGCTCCATGCTGCATCTCCATCTCTGCCCTGCTCCATGCTGCACCTCCATCTCTGTCCTGCTCCATGCTGCACCACCATCTCTGCCCTGCTGCATGTTGCACCTCCATCTCTGCCCTGCTCCATGCTGCACCTCCATCTCTGTCCTGCTTTATGCTGCATCTCCATCTCTGCCCTGCTCCATGCTGCACCTCCATCTCTGCCCTGCTCCATGCTGCACCTCCATCTCTGCCCTGCTGCATGTTGCACCTCCATCTCTGCCCTGCTCCATGCTGCATCTCCATCTCTGTCCTGCTCCATGCACCAGGCATCTTATACTGGAGATGCGATGCTAGCCAGGCCACTGGCCTCTGCTCCCGACCTTACACTAGGGGTAGGGCAGGGCAGAGACCAGAGGTGAGAGCCCTTTCCAAACGTGCTATCTGAATTGAAGGAACTCCTATTGGCCAGTGCCACCACCCTCCCTCCTGCACTTCGGCCTCTACATCCAGCTGCCTTCCCGCACCTCGGATGCTCACTCGCTGCCCTCCCACATGTTGGCAGCTACGACCCTGCAGCACTCCCACACATGCCCCCCCCCCCACTCGAGTCCCTCCCACATGTCGGCAGCTACGACCCTGCAGCACTCCCACACATGCCCCCCCCACTCGAGTCCCTCCCGCACGTCGGCAGCTACGACCCTGCAGCTCTCACATCACCCTCCCTGCCCGCTTCAGCCTTTCAGCCACTCACCTGACGGCACGTCGCCCGCTACCCCCGGCACCCTCCTGCACATCAGCCACTCACTTGCAGCCCTGTTTCTGCCGCTCACGGACCCTAAAACACATAATAGCTTGGGCCCGGCCAATGCGGGGGGAGGCACCGGCCTACCGGGCATTCTCCCGGTGCGCCCGATGGCCAGTCCGCCCCTGATTGGAAGTACATGAGAAAGAGAGTTGCCTGAGACAAAGTGAATTTAAAGTGCTCCAGAGTAAAATGTCTGTCCTGGAAAATAATTTGTAGGAGCAACAAAGTAGGATTAAGAGTTTCCAAGAGATCCTGTTATGCAGTGAGCATGAGCCGTGTACGCTGAAAAACACAGTTTAAACTCTGCAAACAGAATGTGACTGGTGGCAACAATTCCAGGACTGGCAGAGTGTTAAATGTAATAAGCCCCAGCCAGTTAAAATGAACTCTGACAGAGGGTCCATGCAGGGATGTAGCTAGGGGGGAGCCAGGGGGGCACTTGCCCCGGGTGCAGAAGGTCAGGCGGGCCTGAGAACAGGTGGGGGCGCCATTTTGAATTTTTGCTCCAGGTGCTAGAAAACATAGCTACTCCACTGGTTATATGGAATCTGTTTGGGCCACCATGAACAACGTGGCTTAACCCTTTCAGTGCCAAGCACGTAACACCTACGTGCTGGCTTGGCTGGGCCTTAAGTGCCAAGCCCGTAGGTGTTACGTGCTTGACTTTGATCGCTTCTAGTTTAAAAAATAAAAATAAAAAATACTCACCTGACCCCTTGTTGGATCCGGCCGGGTCTCCCCTTTAATTTGGTGCCATCCGATCCCCCGTGGGGGGTCGGATGGCTCCAGGAGAGCCCCCGGAATAGGCCGCCCCCCCCCCCGCTTCTGCAGCAGCAGCTGCTAACTGTAAAAAAAAAAAAAAAATAAAAATGACATTCACTTACCTCCATGTGCGCTGGCTCCCGCTGTCCCTCCTCTTCACCTGGGGGGCCTCCGATCCCCCCCCAGGACTTACCGATCTTCAGGAGAGAGCCTGAGAGGCTCTCTCCCCTTTGATCCTCGATGGTGGCCGCCATCTTGCCGCTAAGCCCCGCCCCCTTGGGGGCGGGGCTTATGACGTCATCCCGGCCCCCGATATCTGGCTTCACCCTTCTCAACTTCTCAGATGCCGGTGATCGGCACAGGGTAAGGAGGTGGCAGGAGATCCTCTGATCTCCTGCCTCCTCCTTCTCCTGTACCGATCACCGGCATCTGTCAGCTGAGCGGCGAGGGACAAGAGCTTGCAATCGAAGGTAAGTACAGTAAAAAAAAATTATTTTTTTTTAATAAAATACTTTTTTTTATTGTGTGGTGTTTTTTTTTTTACAGTTAACCCTTTGTGAGCTGGTAAGGGGTCCATGAGACCCCTTATACCAGTTCACATGGCTGGGGGGGTGGCATTGCCATTAACCCCCGCACCCCCATTACCTGCCTCCCCAAAGGCCAGGGGGGGGCAGAAGAGCCCGGGCCCACATAGGCTATGTGGGCTCGTAGGCTGCAGGGTGGGGGGGCCACCAAAGCTGGCCCCCCCACTCTGTGCCTACAAGCCCCCATAGCTGGTCCCGGGCTGGTTACTTTGGGTAAGGGGGACCCCACGTCATTTTTTTTTTTGGATTTTTAAGGGTTTTTAACCCTTAAAAATCCAAAAAAAAATGGGGTCCCCCTCCCCGGGAAGGGGGACCCTATGTCATTTTTTTTTTTAATTAACCATTTGTCATCCAGCAGCTATAAAAGGCTTCTGGGCAGGAAAGGGTGTCTACCTATACATATGTGGTATCGCTGTAAGCGGGAGAAATTGGGGTTTCTCACGCAATAAGATTTTATTGACAAACTTACATTTTTTATTACAAAAAAACTCTACAAATTGTAAAAAAATATATTTTTTTTATTTTTTTTCACACATTTCACCCAAAAATGTTGAGAATACACCTAAAAAACACAAACAAGACATTTCATGTTAAAGCCCAGACTCTGTTGAAAAAAACAATATATAATTTTCCTGGGAAATCCCTGGAAATCCCTTCGAAAATGACAGTTGAACATGTGTAGCGCAAAACAGTCAAACTCAGTCTGGCAACAGGGAGTGGCAAATGCTGCAGGTAGGCTGGCAGCGAAAGGGTTAAAGTGACAGCATAGTATACATGGCTGTGCAGCAGAGGACCAGCGCTCAAAGCAACACAGAAATGGTGACCAGGAGTATTTTGCTCGACTCATGTGGTTTGATGTTCCTGTTGGAGATGGGTCCATCCCCCCACATTGTTTGCAGCTGCCAAGCCAGGAATTCTGCAACATAAGGTGAGAGATCCCATTGCCAAGTAAAATGGTTTGAAAAAATGTTCTGTTCCTGCACAGAATGCTGCCGAGTTGCAGGATTGAATGTAAGAATTTTTAATTTTTTAATGCATAGATGGCCATTGTATGCTTACGCACACATAGGAATTCATCCTCCGCATTTAACCCATCCGTGCAGTAAGTGTACACATGATCGAAGTGGTGGGCTGCCCTAATTACGGTGCCCGGGGAGCATTTGCAGGGTTAGGTGCCTTCCTCAAGAGCACTTCAGTCATGTCCCAGGACTCGAACCTGCCATCCTCCAGTCACAAGTATGTTCCCCTTAGGCCACAACTGCCCCAAGAGCAGTTGTGAAGAGCAATGGGAGGAATCCCACTACTGCAGGTGAGACTTTGAACTTTGCACCCCTCCAGCCATTGCCCATAGCAAGAAAGGTAAAATTGTCCCCCCAGCTATCTGAGAATGGTGTGTTTTACAGAGGGGAAACAAACATGGACATTGTCCCTGAAATGGTTAATGTTTCTCTGGACACTGCAATGGTTGTCTGCAAGCCAGATGATGAGTTTCAGGTGGTGGAGCTGCCTGGTTATACTGCATGTGCTGCAGGGTTTGCTTGCAGCGCTGAGACTCTGGCTGCAATGTCAATGCAGATAAATGTAAGCTTGTATGAAAATTTGCTCTTGCCTCATGTACAAGAGGGAGAAACTGTTAGATAAGTTGTCTCAACCCCAAATAGTTGCTGTTCTTCCCAGAACCCTGGGTGGCGAAAATGTGTTTGTCACCCAACAGTTTCAAACAGAGGGGGGGGGGGGGGGGGGTATGTAGTACAGATCAGCCTGTGTTTGTGATGGAATGCTGGATTGAAGTGGGAAAGGAAACTGTGTTTCTTCAGTTACTGGCTCTTTAAAGGGCAGCTGGACAAGCACTCTATAAGACCATGGGGTCTGGCCAGCATGAGAAGTCCTGCTGGCCACTTTAAAGGCCTTTAAAGAGATTGATGACTCTCAACTAAGAGCTGATGATTGGGCTAGGGTGCATGTGGCCGGGCCTGATGCCAAGCAGAGTGAAATGGGCATCTGAACTGGAATTACAGTGACAACTGTTTGTTGTGAACATCTGTGTTTCCATATTTTTTTTGAATAGAGCCTATTTAAACCAGACCAACAGCATGGCACAGTTGGAAAAAAAGATAACTCTCCCAGCATCTCAGCCATTCTGCTGCCTGGATTCAACTGACATATGTCAACCGACATGACAATGCACAGTAACAGGAAGCCCAGCAGCACTTCCTGTTTGCAGACAGCCTGCAGATACATGAGCCACCATCTTGTTTTTAAAGTTTACCACAGCAGGAGTTAGAAAAGGGTAAATTAATATTTATATGCAGCAATCAAAATTGCCCTGGGGAGGGATGCATGTGAGCACAGTTTGTTGTGTTGGTCTTGTTTAAGTCATTTTTGACTGTTGGCCCGCTTTAAGTTACCTACCCTGTATGCCTGTGTCTGTGCCCAGAAAGATCCCAGAAGATTAAGATAAATATATAGATATTTATTATAATTATTTAAAGCCATGCCCCTAATTGCAGCTGATGTGCCAAAAGTGGATGAATTATTCGACAGTGAAGTGTGGACATGGAAATTTAAAAAGTCTTGGTTGTGATGCAATTGCTCTAAAGAAAGGGGGGCAACACACACAAGAATATGTTTGTGGGTGCCATGTAAGCTGAGTACATGGCATATAGGGAGGATCCTGGGGTTTAGATATCTTTATTCTATTTGTCACACACCGCAAATGGCAAAAATAGAAAGGAAAAAAGTGCCAGTTCAAGCAACAAAAACATGTATTCACTGTTATAGAATTCCTACACTGTATAGTAAAACTAAACTAACTGCCAACAAGAGTGTCCACAGTTAAACACTGAATTTAGAAGACACTTACCTTGTCTGCATTGAGCTCTGTATGACAAGGAGCCAATAAACAGTTGCACAATGTGTGGCTGCCTCATGTGTGTGCAGTTGTTTCCTGCCTTCCTATCAAATTCAGCCCTGCTAGGAAAAAGTCAGCATGTTGCTAATGCAGGGCTTCCTGATGGTGTGAGGTGGTAGGTTAGGCTAGTTTAGTGTCCCTGTGGACGGGACCTTCTGTGGAATTGCAATGGAAGATTAAGGTGTGCTTTAGGCTACAGTTAGGGGCTAAGCTAGGGCAAGATTAAGGTGTGCTTTAGGCTAAAGTTGGGGGATAAGCTAGGGCCGCTCTAAAGCACCGAAGAGAATCACTGGTAGGTCAGCACTCCATAAAATAAAGCATTTATTGGTGTCCTCGTTAAAAGCATATAATCCAAAACAGCATAAAAACGTATGAAGATCAAAGGCCCAGACAGCGATCTAACGCGTTTCGGACGCCATTACACGTTTCGGGCACCACCTATTCCAATAGGCACAGTATTGGCAGTGGATAATGTGGTCTTCTCCTGTGAGATGAAGTCCTCAGAAGACTTCTTTTTCCTTGTCTCTTTGCATTCCCAGCAACTGTCCATCTCAGTGTTAAACAACCTACATAACATGTATGACCAAAAGAGGGTGAAAATACACCCAGGGAGCAAAAAGAATAGAAGAACAAGGATTAAAAGCTGAAAAAGGCACTAAATCACAGACTGCCTATTCTGATGTGGAGAAACTGGAGTCATGTCACAAAATGTAATAAATCCTAATAAAGTCTAGATAGTTCCAATAAAACCACATAATAGATCCCCCAACACAGAAAGTATCTCTTATCACTAACTGACAGTTTGCAGTGTGTTCAAGCTCCCACAACGGATGCATGTGTGTATTCATTTTCATTGCAGTAAAACAATTATACTTAGATCTTGTATTTGTTAGTACTTCAGCAAAATGCTATTTCCCCTCTATTTTAAAATTCTTTACAGCAACTTGAGAATATTGTGCCAGTCCTCTAGCATCACATTCTGTTACTGTATCTTTGACAAGTGCTTTAGAGTTTGTAATGACCTAGATTAGAATTTGTCTTCGCTATTCTGTAATCTACAAAAAGGTTTAAGGAACAGAGTGATCACTTCACTTCCAGCAAAGCTGCATATTTGTAAGTCTCTACTGAGAATCCTTCAACACTAAATACATAATCTTCCTGACAAAAAAGAAAAGATAAGTATAAGAAATCCCTTTTCATCTTTGTTGTTCTTTTATTCCATAAGCACTTGTAAAGCATATTACTAATACTAGCTGGATAACGCATGGAGATGCTCTTTAGAATTTCATAAAAGTAGTATTAACACACATGTAGATGGATACAAACCAGTTGCTCTCAGGCAATAGGTAATAATCTAAATGCATTTTGCCATTTTTAATTATCACTTGTCTGCAATTTTGTTGGAAAATTAAAATAATGATCATTAATGATTCATAGTAACATACTTTTATGATGTTATAAAATTAACAATTACAAAACACAGGCAGAGAAAATTGGCTATCCGGATATTAAAATACAGGGCTATATTCAGTATATATGCAGATGTGGCACAGCCCTTACACAAATGCAATGTAAGGGGATCAAGGGCAGAACAGGTTGGCAAGGGAGGTCAGGCTCAGACTAGCCCATGGGGTTACCAGGAATAACCCATCCCAAGCACACATACAGAGACAATACAGTCTGGCATAATGTTTCTATGCATGGGCATGGAAGCTGGTAATACTTGCATCTATGTGTGGGGTGGACCCACAGAGTCAGTTCTACTGAGGAAGTTGAAGGGCAGCTATCTATTCTGAAAAGAGGAGAACCTGCACATGTGCCATGGGATTAATACTTGGCTTTCATATGGATTTCACACATGGGGCTTCCCAATTTGTAAAGTGGATGAACATGCAGATGAGTTAAAAATCTGGGGTTTGGTCTACTTTAACACTAAAGGAGTTAACTTGTGTGCTGCTTCTCCTTGCTTCCTTCCTACTTAACACTGAAGGGGTTAATATGTGTGTGCTCCCTCACAGACGTTCTTTGGTATGTACACATGCTCCTTGTGCTTGGACGGCGATACCCAACTGGCGAACTGGGGTCTGAATGTGGACCTCAGAACCAGATTTCCAGACCCCTGCCCTGACAGCCCTGCACTCAATATGTAGCTCCTGTTTTTTCGTAGTGCCCTGTAGGGTTTTTGGGATGGGGCAAGCAGCCTTTTTTAAATTTGCCTGGGGAATCTATAGGCCCTCCCCAGTGTGCTGATTTCTAACTATCCACCCCCCCTCCACAGCCCTCCGCCCGGACCTTTAAATGGACCTTTACAAGAAGTGGTTGAGTACCCCTGTGCTGGGAGCAGGGAGGGCTGATGCGGGCCTCTGATGTCGGCATGAAACATGCGGGGCGACACTCTCAGCACAGACATTTGAGAGCATTGACTTATCTGTTAGGCACTAGTCAGCCCCTGCACTGCCCTGTCTGCTGCCCAGAGACACCCAGGAAGCCCAGAGGAATGGGGAAGATGAGGTTAAATACAACTGAAAGTGAAAGTAAACTCACATCCTACTGTCTGGTAGCTTTCTTCAGAAGCGGTCAAGAGAAATGGAGCAAATACAGAAAGGGTCACTGCTACCGCAGGAGGCTATCACCTGGTCTCGCAGTGTAGAGTAATTTTTACCAGCAGCCCTGACTGTGACAGTGTGCCTATGCCTGGGAGCCTGAGTCACTCATTTTGGACGCTTTCTGCTCAGCCTCTTTTACAGTGAAGTCGCTTAAGACAGGCCGGTCCACTGCAATTTCTCCTGGTACGCCTATGGTCCAGTCCGCCCTGCTGTTTGCCTATTGCAGTTCTGATTTCCTCAAACCTTGCTCTTGAGAGTAGCTTTGTCATGCCATCGGCATCGGCTAGCATGTTATCAGAATGACAATCGACAAATATCCTGCTCCCCCCCCCCAAATCAAACAGTGCTTAGTCCTTGCAATTATCTCACCGCTAGCAAGTTTCATACATCCTTGATTGTCTTCGTAGATGGCAGTTGGCTGAGCTAGTGGTTTCCCGAAATCTTCCAAATGACTTCTTGACTGACATGCTTGTTGCAGCACATCCAAGATGGCGTTTCTGTGCCGCTTTAACTCTAGTGTGAGCTCATCCCCTGGCCAGGCATCTAGTGAAGTGTGCCAAAACTTTGTGGATGGCCATTTAGTAGTAGTGCAGCAACATGAACATCTTTAACTTCTTCTCCAATACCCTTGGAGCGCTTCACAATTTCTTATCTAGTCCTGCATATTCTGGCCCTCCCTTAGCTTAGACTGATGCCTCTTTCTCACGAGATAGAGCTTATTTATTATTGTACATAGTTACATAGTTAATACGAATGAAAAAAGACATATGTCCATCAAGTTCAACCAAGGGTGTTGCGGTCGGGGAAGTTATTTTTTATTTCATAGGGGAAGCTATTTATTTTATTGTTTGTCTTTATTTTTTTTTATTGATAACCACTAATAGTAACTGTTAATGTTATTTTCTTCAAAATAAGCATCTAATCCTTTTTTGAAGCTGTCAGCGGTTGATGCTGTAACAAGCTTCTGTGGGAGGCTATTCCATAGATTTATAGTTCTTATGGTAAAAAACGATTGTCGCCTCCGGAGACTAAATTTCTTTTTTTCCAATCGAAGGCAGTGCCCCCTTGTCCTTAGAGAGGATTTTACGTGAAATAGTGTTCACCCGTATTTTTTGTATGGTCCATTTATATATTTATACAAGTTAATCATGTCCCCCCTCAATCGCCTCCTCTCAAGACTAAACAGATTTAATTCTCGTAATCTTTCCTCATAACTAAGATCTTTCATTCCCTTTATTAGTTTGGTGGCTCTCCTTTGCACCCTTTCCAGAGTCAGAGCGTCCTTTCTATGAATGGGCGCCCAGAACTGGACGGCATATTCCAGGTGAGGACGCACCAGTGCCTTGTAAAGAGGCAAAATTACATCTATATCCCGTGATTCCAGGCCTCTTTTAATGCACGATAGTATCTTGGTGGCCTTGGAAGCAGCTGCTTGGCATTGCATGCTGTTATTTAGTCTGTGATCTACTAGTACCCCCAGATCCTTCTCAACAAGTGACTCTCCCAGTTTTACTCCCTCGAGGACATATGTGGCCTTTGGGTTATTAGACCCCAAGTGCATGACTTTACATTTTTCCACATTGAACTTCATTTGCCAAGTGGATGCCCAGACACTCAATGTGTCCAAGTCAGCCTGAAGCTTGTGAACATCTTCAATAGACTGCACTGTGCTACATATCTTTGTGTCATCTGCAAAAATAGAGACAGTGCTTTTAATTCCATCTTCTATGTCGTTTATAAACAAGTTGAATAATAGTGGGCCCAGCACTGAACCCTGGGGTACACCGCTTACAACTGGTAACCATTCAGAGTAGGTATCATTAACCACAACTCTCTGCACACGATCCTTCAGCCAGTTTTCAAAACAGTTACAAACTGCGTTTTCTAATCCTGAAGATCTCAATTTCCCCAATAAGCGTCTATGGGGGACGGTGTCAAATGCTTTTGCAAAATCCAGAAAAACGATATCCACAGCTGCCCTTCTGTCCAGGCTTCTACTCACCTCCTCATAGAAGCCAATCAGGTTAGTTTGGCAGCTTCTGTCCTTAGTAAAACCGTGTTGGTTGTCACTTATAATATTATGGATAGTTACATATTCGTGTATGTTGTCCCTTAATAATCCCTCAAGCAATTTCCCCACAATGGATGTTAAGCTAACAGGTCTGTAATTGCCCGGAGAAGACCTAGAGCCCTTTTTAAAAATGGGCACCACATTTGCCCTGCGCCAGTCCCTTGGCACTATACCAGTTGCTAGTGAGTCTTTAAAGATCAACAACAGAGGTGACGAGATAACGGAACTGAGTTCTTTGAGAACTCTTGGGTGAAGTCCATCTGGTCCTCCAGTCTTATTCACATTTAAATTATTTAGTTTTTCTTGGATGATATCCACGTTTAGCTTGTTAATTATTATACTTGGGCTATTACTATCAGTGGCATCTCCTGTGTTGGCTCCTTGCACTTCTCTTGTGTACACAGAGCTAAAGAATCCATTTAACAGCTCTGCCTTATCCTCATCCCCAGTGACCATTTCCCCATTATCATTAATTAGGGCACCTACCTGTTCTGATTTACTTTTCTTCGAATTAATATATTTGAAAAATCGTTTAGGGTTTGTTTTGCTTTCTTTGGCCACATCTCGTTCATTTTGTGCTTTTGCCAACCTTATTTCTTTCTTACACACTTTATTTACTAGTTTATACTTCTCAAGTTTTACAGCTGAGAGTTCAGCCTTGTAATGTTTAAATGCCCTTTTTTTGTTCTTTATTGCCCTTTTAACCGCAGGTGTCAGCCATGAGGGGTTTAAGTTTAGCCGCTTATATTTGTTACCCGTAGAAATACATTTTGCAATGTTGCTGCTCACAATTGATTTAAAGCACTCCCATTTGGCATCTGTATCCTTATTCATGAACAGATGCTCCCAGTCTATGTCCTTGAGTGCATCAGGTCATCATTATTTGATATTATAAGATCTAGAATAGAATCACCCCTAGTAGGTGCCTCCACAAACTGATTCATATAATTATCTTGTAGCAAGCTGAGGAATGCTCTCCCCCTTGTAGTGGAAGCAGAACCATGTCTCCAGTCGATTCCTGGATAGTTGAAGTCCCCCATCACCACCACTGTACCAGCCTGTGACGCCCGCTCTATCTGTTTATGCAGTTGACCCTCTATTTCCTCAGTTATATTTGGGGGCCTATAGATTACACCAAACTGTATTTTAGCATTGTTTATATCGCCCCCTACTTCTACCCACAATGATTCTACATCCTCACAATCTTCTGCTAGTATCCCCTCATTGATATATGCTTTGAGTTCTTGCTTTACATAAAGACACACGCCACCCCCTTTCCTTTTTGCTCTGTCTTTCCGAAAAAGAGCAAAACCTTGTAGATTGACAGTCCAGTCATGTGTGGAATCCAGCCATGTCTCAGCCACACCAACAACATCAATATTCTCTGCCAGCACCAGAGCCTCAAGCTCCCCCACTTTACTTGCCAGACTTCTGGCATTTGTGAACATACACTTTATGTTCCTATCTAGTTTGACACATTGGGGTATAGTATTAGTTCCTGCAGTAATGCATCCGTCTAATTTTTTACTGCTGGTTTGCAACTCATGGATCTCCTTATCCGTCATAGCAGTGCTCCCCCATTCTAATTCTCCACCCACCATCATATGCTGTCCCCTAAGTAACCTGTCTTCACTTTTGTTTTCACTCTTGCCCTCCCCCCTCATCACAAGTTTAAATAACTCTCCACCCCCTCTAGTATCCTCTTACCCAGCACAGCAGCCCCCCTTCCATTCAGGTGCAAATTATCTTTAGAATACAGTTTGTACCCCAATGAAAAGTCAGCCCAGTGCTCTAGGAACCCAAATCCCTCTGCCCTGCACCAGGACTTGAGCCATGCGTTTAACTCTCTAAGCTCCCGCTGTCTTTCATGTGTAGCGCATGGCACTGGCAGTGTTCCAGAGAATACAACCTTGGAGGTCCTTCCCTTCAACTTGGTGCCTAATTCCTTAAATGTATTCTTAAGGATCCTCCATTTCCCATTAATTCTGTCATTGGTCCCCACATGGACCACGACCGCTGGGTCATCCCCAGCCCCTCCCAGTAATTTGTCCACCCTTTCCACCACATGCCGAACCCTGGCACCAGGGAGACAGCAAACCATTCGGTTGAGGCGGTCTTGGTGACAAATTATTCTATCAGTCCGCCTGATAATAGAATCCCCTATGACCACTAACTGTCTAGTCCTACCTGCAGTCCCAACCACCCGCTCACTAGCTGGGCTGTTCTCCCAGCTGTTAGGGAGAACAGTATCCGCTAGGGCTGCCATTTCTGAGACTGACTGTTAGGTTCTTACCTTCTCCTGGCGCCCGGTCCCGCGGCATCTCTGTGCGGCGGCGCGCAGCTCCAGTCTTTGGGCGGCCGCGCCGGGCAGCCGCCGCCGCGACTGCGGCAGTCTCGCCCGCCGCCGCTACTTCTGCCTTGGCGGGGGTGGCCAGCATCGCGGGGCCTCCCTCCGCCTCTTCTGCTGCCTCCATCTCCTCTGTGGCCGGCGCGTCTTCCCCTTCCTTCTCGGGGAGCGCGCCCGGCCCTCTGTCACGTGCTCGCGCGTGCGCGCGAGCATGGTTTCAATATGCCCCTCGGCGGCGCTGCTCCCTGCGCATTCGCAGGGGGCAGATTCAAATGGACCAGTCAGGTCCATAGCCTGGGTGGGAATGAACCCAGGGACTGGACAGCCTGACTGTAGGGAGCTACATCCTAGTTGCACCAAACACTACATTTCCCCCCCAAATCACAGTTGCACCAATCACCAGTTCCCCCTTCCCATTGGCCAGTTCCCCTTTAAATATGTTTTGGTTCCGTCCATTAGTGCCCGTTATAGCCTTTGGTTAATAGGGTGTGCTTGTTAGTGTGCTTTGATAGTTACTACTCGGCTTCGTCTCTGACCATCCCTGTCTGCTGCCCGTCCTGACCTTTTTGCCTGTCCTGACTTCGCTTTTGCCTGATCCCTCTGATACCGCGCTTTGGTGCTCACCTGGTTTGACCTCGGCTCGTTTTGACTATTCTTCGCTAGACCCCTTGGATACCGCACTCTGTGATCACCCGGCTTGACCTCGGCTTGTTTTTGGACCTTCCTGATTGATTCTCCACCTGTTATCCTATCTAAATCCCGGCGTCCATATTCGGGTTACCCCGCCAAACATCCGTCTCCACCTTAAACCAGTAATCTTTGCGCCAACTAAGTCCTGGAGGTAACCGAGTCTGGAGAGGCATAATCCGCGTCTCCTGCGAGCGGGGACTTGTCTAAAGGCAGAAGAGGCGGTGGAGATTGGGGATTACCTGGCTTAAGAGAGAAGGGTGTTCGGCGCCTTACACTGACACTCTTGCATCATTACCCAACTTGGCAATTTTGCTAGGGTGCGCAGACACAGGAATGGCCTTCCTTTTCTGTGCACCCTTTCTACTCCCTCTATCTACATTTACCCAGCTACTTATCTACTCCTCCTGACCCATTTCTCCACCCTCTGTATCTACCCCATTTACTACCTGCTCAGTGAGCAGAAAACTCTTTTCCATATTGTCAATCCTCCTCAGTCTTGCATTTTGCTCCTCCAGATCTCTAACCCGAGCTTCCAGGTTTGCAATTTGCTCACATTTACCACAGAGGTATTCACCCGGGAACTGCTGCTCCTGAAGTGTATACATATGACAAACTGTGCACTGAAGTAGTCCTCCAATATTGCTAGCCATTATCCTAGTTACAATACAGCAGTAAAAACAATTTTAGTACTCACAGATGCAGCAACTTTGGCTTTTACCTTCTTATTTTAGCACATAGGCAATAAGAACACTTGAAGTCCCAATATAAAGTCCCTTAATAAAAAGTCCCCTCACTTATAATACAACCTCACTTAAAATACAACTGGAACTCGCAAAAGCTCTTGAACTCGCTTTAAACAATCTTATTTATATAAAGCAATACTTCCCTTCCAAATGGCAGTCTCTGTCTGGCAAACAGGATATGATAGCTTTATTATTTATTGTTCACTTTCTGCAATCCCTCACACCTCTACTTTGCATGAAATGTCTTGTTTGTCATTTTTTAGGTGTATTCTCAATATTTTTGGGTGAAATATGTGCAAAAAAATCTATTTGTTACCATTTGTAGTGTTTTTTTAAATAAAAAATGTAAGTTTGTCAATAAAAACCTATGTGCAGTTTTCTAGAAGCAATCTCTCATTTAATTATTTGGTTGCACAGGGTTTCCCTAAAAAATAAAAAATAAAAAAAAAGAAAGAATAGAAAATATAAATAAGCAGAATCAAAGCCACATTTTTCTAAAAAAAAACTATATGCAAACAAGACAAAATAAATATGAAAAAGCAACATCCCCATGAACAGAACAATACCCAAAAATGCATAGGTACTGTCAAGGCCAGAGTTGCCAAACACCCCAAAGAAAAGCATGAGCTTAACTGTCATTTTACGTGAAAATTTCAGCTCTGCCGACAAAGTGCGCACCTTGCACTTTTTCTACCAAAACAACCCTTTACATTTAGAATACACCCACAAACCATATATTACCAGAAAATACACATGTTAAGCTTTCTAAGCGTACCCAGCTTGTTGTAGTGGGCTCATGTCTCAGGAAGTAATCCCTCAAAGAATTCCTAGATTGCACAGTGTTTCCCTAAAAAAAAAAAATGTATAAAAAGCAGAAAAAAAAAACACCTTTTCCTAAAATATCAATATACTAACAAGAAAAAACAAGGTAAGTCTGAAAGCACAAGGTCCCCCAAACAGAACAATACCCAACATACATAGCTACTTTTAACCCATTTAACCCTTTCGCTGCCAGCCTACCTGGAGTTTTTGTCACCCTTGGTGCCAGACCATTTTGCACTATTTTGCGCTCCCCATGTTCAAATGTGATTTTTGAAGGGATTTCCAGGGATTTCCCAGGAAAATGATATATTGTTTTTTTCAGCAGAGTCTGAGCTTTAACATGAAATGTCTTGTTTGTCATTTTTTAGGTGTATTCTCAATATTTTTTGGCGAAATATGTGCAAAAAAATTTAAAAAAATAAATTTTTTACAATTTGTAGTGTTTTTTTGTAATAAAAAATGTAAGTTTGTCAATAAAATCTTATTGCGTGTGAAACCCCAATTTCTCCCGGTTACAGCGGTACCACATATGTATAGGTAGACACCTTTTCCTGCCCAGGAGACTCCCCCAAACTGAAACAGAGCTTTAGGGGATTTTCTGAAAAAATACAACTGTGATATGCGCTATGCGTACCTTGCAGTTTTTCCAGAAAAACAACCCTTTACATTTGAAATACCCCCAACAAACTATATATTCTCTGGAAGTACACACCTCAGGCTTTCTAGGCGTACCAGGCTTGTTGATGTGGCCACAGTTTTCTAGAAGTAATCCCTCAATGTATTCTTTGGTTGCAAAGAGTTTCCCTAAAAAAAGGATAAAAAAGCAGAATCAAAGCCACATTTTCCTAAAAAAACTATATACAAACAAGAAAAAACAAGTATGATCTGAAAAAGCAACATCCTCCGAACAGAACGATACCCAACATGCATAGCTACTGTCAAGGAAAGAGTTGCCAAACACCCCAAAGTAAAGCATGTGCGTAACGGTAATTTTTCTTGAAAATTTCAGCTCTGCAGACAAAGTGCGCACCTTGCGATTTTTCAACCAAAACAACCCTTTACATTTGAAATATCCCCCATAAACCATATATTCCCTGAAAGTACACATGTTAAGCTTTCTAAGCGTACCCAGCTTGTTGTAGTGGGCTCATCTTTCTGGAATTAATCCCTCAAAGAACTCTTTGGTTGCGCAGAGTTTCCCTAAAAAATGTATAAAAAAGCAGAATAAAAAACACCTTTTACTAAAATATAAATATGCAAACAAGAAAAAACAAGCTAAGTCTGAAAGCGCAAGGTCCCCCGAACAGAACAATACCCAACATGCAGAGGTACTATTAACCCTTTTAATTGCCAGCTTACTTGAGATTTTGTCACCCTCTGTTGACAGGTCATTTTTCCCCATTTTGCGCCATGTTTTGCGCCATGTTTTGTGTCATTTTTGCTGGAATTTTCAGGAAAATTATATATATATTTTTTGCAGCAGAGTTTAGGCTTTAACATGAAATGTCTTGTTTGTAAATTTTATTTATTATTAATTTTATTTATTATTAAGTAAAAAAAAAATAAATAAATAAAATTTTTTTTTAGAAAATTGACTCCTTTATTTTACATAAAAAATGTATTTTATTAAAGAAAACCATATTGCATGTGAAAGCCCCATTTCTACCGATTAGAACGGTACCACATATTTATCGGTAGCCCCCTGTTCCTGCCCAGGAGACCCCCATAACTGAAACAAGTAATTTTTAACATTTACAAATAAAATACAACTACCATCCACACTACAAAGGGTTAAATCGAGAAAAAAAAATGACATAGGGTCCCCCCTCCCGGGAGGGGGGGCCCATTTTTGGGGGGGATTTTTAAGGGTTAAAAATCCTTAAAAATAAAAAAAAATGACATGGGCCCCCCCTTACCCAAAGTAACCAGCCCGGGACCAGCTATGCAGGGCTTGGAGGAACGGGGCGCAGGGGCCAGCTTTTGTGGCCCCTGGCCCTGCAGGCTACAAGCCCGCATAGCCAGTGGGCCCGGGCTCTTCTGCCCCCCCCTGGGCTTTGGGGAGGCAGGTAATGGGGGTGCCGGGGGTTAATGGCAAGTCACCGGCTAGCGCAGGTGACTTGCCACCTCCCCCAGCCTTGTGAACTGGTATAGGGGTCATGGACCCCTTACCAGTTCACAAGGGGTTAAATGTAAAAATAAAACACAGACACACAAAGAGAAAAAATATTTTATTATTTTTTTTTTTTTAATACTTACCTCCCATCCATAGTGGAGCACTCTTTCAGCCTTTATAGCTGCTGGATGACAGAAAACAAAAGGGTTAATTAAAAAAAAAAATGACATAGGGTTCCCCCTCCTAGGGGGGGAGACCCCATTTTTTTTTGGAATTTTAAGGGTTAAAAACCCTTAAAAATCCCAAAAAAAAATGACGTAGGGTCCCCCCTACCCAGCATTACCGACCCGGGCCAGCTATGGGGGCTTGTAGAACAGGGCGCAGGGGCCAGCGCTGGTGGCCCCTGGCCCTGCAGGCTACTAGCCCACATAGCCACTAAGTGGCCCGGGCCCTTCTGCCCCCCCCTGGCCGTTGGGGAGGCAGGTAATGGGGGGCTGGGGGTTAATGGCAAGCCACCCACTAGCTGCAGGTGACTTGCCATACCCAGAGCCTTGTGAACTGGTATAAGGGGTCTCATGGACCCCTTACCAGTTCACAAAGGGTTAAATGAAAAAAAACGCCACACAAAAGTTTTTTATTAAAAAAAAAAAAAATTTTTTTTTACTGTACTTACCTCCGATTGTAAGCTCCTTTGTCCCGCGCCGCTCTGCTGACAGATGCCGGTGATCGGCATCAGAGAAGGGGGAGGCAGGAGATCAGAGGATCTCCTGCCACCTCCTTCCCCGTTGCCGATCACCGGCATCTGACAGCTGAGAACGCTGAAGCCGGTGATCGTTGATCGGGGCTGGGATGACGTCATAGCCCCGCCCCCAAAAGGGGCGGGGCTTGACGCTGCGACGGACCGAGATGACGTCATAGCCCCGTCCCCAAGGGGGCGGGGCTTAGCGGCAAGATGGCGGCCGCCATCGAAGAGGAGAGAGGAGAGAGCCTTCCGGGCTCTCTCCTGAAGATCGGTAAGTCCTGGGGGGCGATCGGAGGCCCCCCAGGTGAAGAGGAGGGACAGCGGGAGCCAGCGCACACACAGGTAAGTGAATGTCATTTTTATTTTTTTTTTTTTTTTACAGTTAGCAGCTGCTGCTGCCAAACGGGGGGGGGGGGCTATTCCGGGGGCTCTCCTGGAGCCATCCGACCCCCCACGGGGGATCGGATGGCACCAAATTAAAGAGGAGACCCGGCCGGATCCAACGAGGGGTCAGGTGAGTATTTTTGACTTTTATTTTTTTTACTAGCAGGGGGGAAAGTCAAGCACGTAGATACTACGTGCTTGGCACTTAAGTGGAGTGGAAGCAAGCACGTAGTATCTACGTGCTTGGCACTGAAAGGGTTAATTGCCAGCCTACTTGAGATTTTGTCACCCTCTGTTGACAGGTCATTTATTACCATGTTTAACCATGATTTTTGCAGGAAATTCCAGGAAATTTATATATATTGTTTGCAGCGGAGTTTAGGCTTTAACATGGAATGTCTTGTTTGTAATTTTTTATTGTTTTTTTTTAATAATTTTTAAATAAAGAAACTAAATAAAAATATATATATATATTTAAATTCTCAATAATTTTAAATAAAACATTTATTGTATTAAAGAAAACCCTATTGCATGTGAAAGCCCCATTTTTTCCTGATTACAACGGTACCACATATGTATCGGTATCCCCCCGTTCCTGTCCAGGAGACCCCGAACTAATATCCACACTATAAAGGGTTAATTAAAAATAGAAATTGGTGTGGGGTCCCCCTTTTTTTGGAATTTTAAGGGTTTAAAGGGGCTTGTAGAATCGGGTGCCGGGGCCAGCTTTGGTGGCCCCTGGCCCTGCAGGCTACAATCCCTGAAGCCTAATATCCCTGGGCTCTTTTTGTTGATCTACCATGATGCTTAAGAAATGTGTGGCCAGATAATCTTTCCAGCCTTTCTGTACAGATCCGCCAATTTTATATTGGACAAGTGCGCTTAATTAATAGTTAATTTTTCATCTTGACAATTTCAGACAACCACAGGTGAGCAATGTACACAAGCCCCTGGAATGACCATTTAAGTGCTGTATGTGATATTAATGTCTATAACCCTCCACCTGCTGACCAAGAGATATTAAGGAAGGTGTTTTGCTTTACTCTTCAGTACCGAATGCCTGTGTTATTTGCATGGGTGATTATTAATATACTGATGTCATCTGACTTGATAGAGTTGATGGAGTCCCCCTGTGGGGGCTCTGCCATCCCAGATTTAGTAAACATGTTCGGATGGGTGGATGTGTGGAGACACACATTCACCAATAATTTGTCATTGATTAAGGTAACAAATTCAGTTAATTGCTGGCTATCACCCTCCCAGAGAATGAGGATGTTGTCTATTAAGCTCTCACAGTATAGGATGTTGTCACAGTTTGTATTTGTCCTCAGAGAAAATGCGCTCCCAGGTACAGGTTTACATACGAGGCAAAGGTTGTGCCCATTGCCGAACCCTGTACCTGGAGGGTCGTGGGAGCCATGGAAGGTGAATTTGTGTGTCAGTAAAAATTCTAATAGGTGAAGGATGAATTTGTTACGTTTCTGGTGTTTTTGGCCTGTTTTTTCTAGTAATTGCCTTGAGGCATTAAGGCCGACGTTGTGGAGAACTGAAGAATATAAGGTATTTATGTCTAAGCTCACAAGTAAGATATTGGTAAGTGGTGGTATGGTTTCAAGTATTTCTAATAGGTGCATGGTATCATAGATGTAAGAGGGAAGGCGATGTACATGTGATTGCAGGAAAGCATCTATGAATAGGCTAGCTGGTGCCATGAAGGAACCAAATCTTGAGATTATTGGGAACTCAGAGGGGTTGTGTGTGTGCTTATGTATTTTGGGTAATTAGTAAAAAGTCGGGGGCCTGGGGTGGGGGTTGCTAAGGCTTCTGTACTAGTTATAGCTCCCCCTGCCAGTCATTTCATGATGCGTTTATCAGGTGCATTTGGTCAGCCTCCATGCTGGCTAGTGAAATAAGAGGCCGATTCATTAATAGCGCCAGGTAGCGACAGATGAGCGTCAGTAGCGTTATTTTCACAGCGCCCGCTAGTATTCGCTGTGCTTGGCCGTTGTTCGGCTGTTGACAGCGACTCAGTCGGTGTGCGGTAATGTTGAATACGGGGTTAGGAGTCGCTGTTTGACAGGTTCCGCGCTGTATGGGAGCGCATGACAGCGAAAGGCCATAGCGAACGGCTCCCAGCATATTCATTAACAAATCACGCTCCAAAAATTCTCGCGCTGTGAAATGCTTGTTTAAACCCCAGTGCGCTGGCGGCGATGGGTTAAAAGTAGTTTTTTAACCCCCAAACAACCATATTTTTAGAAAAAAAAAACATGTTTTTCTAAACATTTTGTAATATGAATACATTAATATCAGACCTGTAATATCAATTCTGCACAAATTTTTTTTTTTTTTTACCTTAAAAAAATATCTAACATGGCAGAAGTGGTCACAGAATTTTTGAAATAAAAAAAAAAAAAATAAAAAAAATAATAATAGCAATTAATTATGAATATTTAAAGATTGTTCCATTGAAATGCATTGGAGAGCGCCAGGTAGCGAGAGGTCATACCTGTCGCTGTCCAAGGTCGCTCGCTGGCGCTGTGGGGTGAGGCTGGAATAATGATGAATGATTCGCTATCTGGCACTCTGTCAGTCGCTAAGCAGGATCGGCTTGATAAATGTGTGATTGCGGAGGGGAGCCGGCGTTCTCGTGGCGGTGAGCGTCATTACCGTTCGCTCACCATTCGCTACCTGGCGCTATCCCTTGTTAAATAAGGGCCTATGTTTCATTATTCTTATTCATTCATATTGCCTGGGTGTCTTTAACTCTCTGTTTGCTCCTTTTGTCAGAAAGCTTAAAGACTAAGTGGTTATTTATTTTGTATTTCCCTGACCATTTGTGAGTGGTTAATGTTGTCGGTAAAGTCAGCTGAGGGCATTAACAGAAAAAGGAGCTTTTGTTGTGCTAGTCACAAAGCCTTGTACTGAGGTGGAAGTCTGCAGTGGTGGAAAAAAGGTTGATTTCTTTTTTAGGGTCAGTGGGTGTGACACTGTGGGTGTTGTCTCTGGTTCCAGTGTAGTTGGTGATAAGGGTTAGTTGACTTCATGTTCTAACAAAATGTCTTCCAGCTCTCTTCGTATTTTTTGAAGTCCATACAGGACCAGTCTATCGTATTGCTCTGTCTACCTTTGGGGGGGGGAGGGGTAGCTGCATACATCAATTGTAGTGTGAGTTGTCTCCGAATCCTGAGTGAGTTTTTGGGTGTAAATACTTGATTACATCAAATTTATTGGGGGTATGCATTGGGCAGAAGTTGGGAAACCTGCTAGGTTCACTATTGAGAATGTGTCGGGTGTGGTTTGTACTATTGGGGTGCTAGAGGGGGTTTCTTGGATGGGGGATGGAAGTTTATAGACAGCTGAATGAGCGGGCGTATGGTATTGCTGTCTGTGAGTGGTCTGGAAGTAGGTGGTTGGGGAAATTCTGTATCCCTTTCAGAGCTCGAACCAAAGCAGGAGAAATCTGATGACTAGATGGGCCATGATGTAGGTGAGGATCGTTTTTTGGCGCTGTCTTTTGTTTGGAAATAGGGGTCTAGGAGTATTCCCTTGTAGTAGTTGTGTATGCCTTTGTGGCTGGAAATGTTGGATCACTCCTATATGTCTGGGGCTATTTATAGTGGTGTGTTGTAGGATGTCCTCTGTTATTCAGTGCTCTATTGCCTATCCATCTCCCTCTTAGTGGGGGTTCCCTATATCTAATGTGTGGATTCCTATTGTCAGTCCACTTATACTTGTTTGTTTTTATAGGCTATTATAGGTCATTTTGTAACCAAATAACTTTTTCTCTTTAGTAATCACAATCAGTATGTTTTTCCCAGGTTTTGCTTAAAGTGGACCAACACCCAGGATTTTGACTATCCTGGGTCTTGGTCCACTTCGGTGGGGCACCCCCGATCGGGGTGCCCCGCTGTGTGAAACCCCCCGAACTCACCTCTGTCCGCGGCGACGGACAAGCCGCGGACAAGCGGCTCCTCCGCCGCCGCCTCCCGCACGTCCCTGTTGACACGCGCATGCCCGCGCCGGCCATTCACAGACGGCCGGCGCGGGCGCGCGCACGTCTAGAGGGGCGCGAGGGAGGCGGCCGCCGAAACTAAGGTAAGGAGTTTGGGGTGTTTGGGGGGGGGTTTCACCCCGCGGGACATCCCGATCTCGGATGTCCCGCGGGGAGGGCCGATCACCGGTGGGTGTTGGTCCACTTTAAGTTCGGTGTTCTTGAATAGATAAATGGGTGTTGTTTGTAAGGTGTTCGTTCTTTATCTGTGTTTTCAAACAGACCAGTGATCCCCACTGGGTTGTAGATTTTTTTCAGTAAACTTATAAATTTAAGTGAACACTCATTTAAAGTTTGTTTTTACATGAGTGCTCACTTGAACTCATCAGTTTACTATAACCAAGAATTAGTGGGAATCACTTCTACAGATTGAGAACCTAGATTAAGAATTCACAACATACAAACACCTCATTCATCTATCCAAGAACATTGAACTCAAACAAACCCTGGAAAAAAAACAGACTGACCATGATTACAAAAGAGAAAATGCTACTTTGTTATATAATTGCCTATAAAAAGAAACGTGCACATAATGGACTGACAATAGGAATCCACCAAGTTGAAATAGGGAACCCCCACTAAAAGGGAGAGGCAGTAACAGAGGACATCCTACAACACACCACTAAGAATAGCCCCAGATATTTAGGAGGGATCCCACATATCAAGCCACACAGGCATGACATTACCAATACAGGGAATACTCCCAGACCCCTTCTTCCAAAAGTAAGAAGGCGACAAACACATCCAGCCAGGTTTGAATGTAGCCAGAAAAAATCCCAGCAGTAGCAAAAACTGTAAAGGTGGTTGGGGAGTGAATGATAAGTAAATTTAAACTTGCCTGGGATACACATGCAGTACATGTATCATAAAATAAAGAGAACATACCATAAGGACAGGTTAGTTAGACCAGGTGGCCTTTTTCTACCAACATACTTTTATGATTCTCTTAGGACCAGCTAAACAGATTCTGTGCAATTATTTTTTAAATGCTATTTTAGTGTGTTTTGCATGCTGTATTGGATATTGATTACAAGCAATGGCAATGTATCATTTTGTATTGTTTTATTGCCACATCCATCCAGCATACCCAGTTATAGACTGCAGTGTATTTCTCAGTGTCTTTACCAACTACAAGCAGATAGACCCTGTCTCCTATTTCCAGCAGATCACTAAATGTTGTAAAGTATTATATATAGAACTGGACTGAATTGCTGAAATAATAGTTTCTGCTTAGACCGTAGGCTTTGTCTAGAATACAAATGGTAATTATTTCATGCTAGCATATTAGTCAATACATAAATGTGCATTTATGCTTAGTAAGAGACTTTCTAAAACTCATTGGAAAAAAGGATGTTAGGAGAAAAAATTGCATTGAAATATCCTAATTAAAAAAAACATCTATCAGTGTTAATACTAGCAAAATTTAAAAGATGCTTATAAGCGAATTATTTCTGAATAATTATGCCATCTCTTTGTTAAAAAAAAATCCAAAACAAATTCAAACACATATACTCACCTCTTAACAAATAGGTTTTACAGCAGCTGGTGATGTCTCAGGAGGGCTTGTTATCTCAGGGCAGCTAGAAAACAACAGATACCTATGTAGTGAGGGAAAAAGTCCATAATTGCATAGTTACATTCAAGATTTTTTCACACTTTTAAGACACCTTAGTGCCTTTGAAATGGATAGGCAAATTCAGCAGAAATGAAATATAACCTTAGGTCTATGTACTACACCTGCTGTCCAATATGATTTCTACTGGGATTTTAAACTATTCCACTAATTTACATTCTCCGACCCAAAGACAGGAAGAAAGCATTTCTAGTAAGCAATGACTCCTGTCCCCAGCAGAGAAAAAAACGAAGGAAGTATATCTAAATGGATTCCAGTGATCTTCCTTCCAGCAGAAAAGCTGCAATATCTGGTACCTTTTCTCCTCCCCTTAATCAGGGCCTCCTGAGTTCCAGTCCTTGCGGCATCACGAATTGGGATACCCCGCTGTGTTAAACCCCTCCGAACCACCCGGGACACTCACCCTCTCCCGGAGCCCTCGCCGCATCTGTGCGTTACAGCCACATCCCCGCTCACCTCTGACCTTCCTGAATGGGCAGCGCGGTTACGACATGACTGCCATGTGGGTGGGGGATGTGGCTGGCGGCGCTACTCAGCTGCTTAGCCGTCCTTGGCGCCAAAGAGAGCCGAGTGACAGCAAATACGCTGATTGGCTGAGCAAGCCTCTCAGCCAATCAGCGCACTCACTCTGGCCCAAGTCTGCACTGTGGGAGCGGAAGAAAGGTGAGTGAAGCGGGGTGACCTGGGGGGTATACACCGGGGCATCTGATTCAGGATGCCGCGGAAGAGAGGACCAACACACAGAAAACTCAAATTCATATGTGTTGTTCCTCTTTAAGAAAAATCATGAAATCTTTTTTTTTTTGGAAAAATCAGAAAACACAGCATATAGATTAGGATGGGATGGGTCTCAGGATATATGTTGGGTGTCTCGGAAGTGTCTTGGTTGGAAACCATCTGACATTCAGACTGCTAAAAAGACCTAAAAAGATAATCCAGCTGAAAATAACATTGATTCCATTGGGGTTCACAGCTACAAGTTGTAGAAATTAAAAGGTGTTTGCTTCGCTACAATGAACTCAATGTAAATCCAAAAAACAAGGACATCCCCAGCCAATCATGCCCCATTTCATGTAAATGTGGAAAATAGCGAGGGCCTTGCAAATGCCTGGCGAATCGTTTAGTAACTACTATTTATGTGGTTTTTATGGCGATATGGCATTCAAAGTAGAATTTTCCACCACCACTGAATTAAAAAAATCTTGACAGCATCTCTCATAGCCATTCATTTTTAAAGATCGGGCAAAATAAAGATTTATGCATAATAACTTTATATATAAGAGTGGTTTATCTTAGTGGTCCCAAGATGCTTAGAATGGTAAAGCAGGCATAAAGACATTATAAGGCCTTTTGGCCTAGTATGATGAAGAATGGTAATGCTGTCAAAGCCTCGTTTTTATCAAGTGTGTTTGAGATCCCCGGGTTTAACTGATGCCCGGCTGGTGGCTGGAGTAATTTATGACCCTGCCTGCAGCTCTGTTAGCCACCAGCGGGTGTCAGCTGCGCTCTCTTGCCCTCTACTGCTGCACCTGGTGTGAGGCCTATTTAAGTGGTTCTACCCTCCACCTGGTGCAGCTGGATTTTGTTTGCTTTGTTTATTCATCAGTTTGTGGCTCTGCATTTTGGTGCTCTGAACCTGAACCTGAACCACCGTGGGACTCTAGTGGCAAGCAGGACTTCCCTGAGGCTGCTTGGCCATTTGCGATCCTAGCTCCCTATCGGCTTCTGGAGGCTGCTGGCCCCTGTCCTGGGTTCTTAGGTGAGTGGGTTTCCTTGTTTCCTTATTAGTTGTTACTTTTGTTAGCCCCGTTTCTTTGCACAGTGTATATGAATCAGGATCTTTTTGTTTCCTTTTGCCTTTATTAATAAAACCATCTTTAGAGCATTTCCTCTGTCCGGTGTCCTTGCTCTGGACAAACAATCTGCTCCCCTGGCGGAGAGTTCATTTAGGAGAACTCTCTGGCCTGACAGGTTCAGTGCCTGTTAATGCAACTCTGCACCAATATGTTCCCCTTAGCGAAACTCAGTGCCCGACTTAACAAACCAAAGACAGTCAGTGCTGATGTGTCTGCCATCCGGCATCTAATTTATCACCATAGAACCATATACAGTACTTTGAGATGGATGACACTCTTCTCAAAGCTGTGGCAGTTTATAGTGCCGCTGTTTTCTGTTTTTAACCCTTTCAGTGCCAAGCACGTAGATTCTACTTGCTTGCTTCTACTCCACTTAAGTGGCAAGCACGTAGAATCTACATGCTTGATTTCCCCCCTGCTAGTAAAAAAAATAAAAATCAAAAATACTCACCTGACCCCTCGTTGGATCCGGCTGGGTCTCCTCTTTAATTTGGTGCCATCTGATCCCCCGTGGGGGGTCGGATGGCTCCAGGAGAGTCCCCGGAATAGCCCCCCCCCGTTTGGCAGCAGCAGCTGCTAACTGTAGAAAAAAAAAATTAAATAAAAATGACATTTACTTACCTGCAGTCGCGCTGCCTCCCTCCGGGTCTCCTCTTCACTGGGGGGGCCTCCGATCGCCCCCCCCAGCCTCTTCAGCTTCAGGGGAGAGCCTGAAAGGGTTCTCCCCCTCCTCTCCCGACGCGCGCCGCCATCTTGCTGTTAAGCCCCGCCCCTTTGGGGGCAGGGCTTATGACGTCACTCCCGGGCCTCTTGCTGCCTCTCCTCGGCTCAGCTGTCAGATGCCCTGGTGATCGCTGGGCAGAGCAGTGGAGGGGCAGGAGATGCTCTGATCCCCTGCCCCCCCCTCCTCTGGCCAGCGATCACCAAGGCATCTGACAGCTGATCACCACAGGAGCTGACAATCGGGTGAGGTGAGTAAAGTAAAAAAAAATCTTTTTTTTTTTTTTTTTTTTAATAAATTACATTTTTGTGTGTGCGTGGTTTTTTTTTTATGTTAACCCTTTGTGAACTGGTAAGGGGTTCATGAGACCCCTTATACCAGTTCACAAGGCTGGGGTCTGGCAAGCCACCTGCAACTAGCGGGTGGCTTGCCATTAACCCCCGCACCCCCAATTACCTGCCTCCCCAAAGCCCGGGGGGGGGGGCAGAAGAGCATGGGCCCACACAGGGTATGTGGGCTCGTAGGCTGCAGGGTGGGGGGCCACAAAAGCTGGCCCCTCCACTCTGTTCCTACAAGTCCCCATAGCTGGTCCCGGGCTGGTTATGACGGGTAAGGGGGACCCTACGTCATTTTTTTTTAATTTTAAGGGTTAGGGTTAAGGTTAGCCTAACCCTAACCCTTAAAATTAAAAAAAAATGGGTCCCCCCCCCCCGGAGGGGGGACCTTACGTCATTTTTATTTAATTTTTAAGGGTTAGGGTTAGGGTTAGCTTAACTCTAACCCTTAAAATTAAAAAAAAAATGGGTTCCCCTCTACGTCATTTTTTTTATTTTTAAGGGTTAGGGTTAGCCTAAAAAAAAGTATTTTTTTTTTATTTTTACGGGTTAGCCTAACCATAACCCTTAAAATTAAAAAAAAAATTAATTTTTTTTTTTAAGGGTGAGGGTTAGGGTTAGGCTAACCCTAACCCTTAAAAAAAAAAAAAAAAAAAATGACATGGGGGGGTCCCCATTTTTTGGGGGGAATTTTTATTTTTGTATATTTTTTTTATTTTTACGGGTTAGGGTTAGCCTAACCGTAACCCCTTGGGGGGTCCCCATTTTTTGGGGGGAATTTTTATTTTTGTATTTTTTTTTATTTTTACGGGTTAGGGTTAGCCTAACCCTAACCCTTAAAATTTAAAAAAAAATTAAAAAATTTTTTTTGAGGGTTAGGGTTAGGGGGGGACCCTATGTCATTTTTTTTTTAATTAACCCCTTATGTGTGGATAGTAGTTGTATTTTATTTGTAAATGTAATAAAGTGCTCTTTTCAGTTTGGGGGGTCTCCAGGGCAAGAATGGGGGGGCTACCGATACATATGTGGTACTGTTGTAATCGGGAGAAATGGGGCTATCACATGCAATATGGTTTTCATTAAAAAAAAAGGTTTTATTTAAAATAAAGGAAACAATTGTTTAAAAAAAAAATATATATATATATATATATATATATAATTTTTTTTTTTTTTTTTTTTTAAGCAGAAATATTCAAAAAACAGTAGAAAAATTACAAACAAGACATTTCATGACAAAGCGTAAACTCTGCTGCAAAAAATGTATATGTAATGTATATAATTTTTCTGGAAATTCCAGCAAAAATCATGGTTAATCATGCCGCAAAATGGGGAAAAATGACCTGTCAACAGAGGGTGACAAAACTTCAAGTAGGCTGACAATTAAAAGGGTTAATAGTACCTATGCATGTTGGGTATTGTTCTGCTCGAGGGACCTTGCGCTTTCAGATTTAGCTTGTTTTTTCTTGTTTGCATATTGATATTTTAGGAAAACATGGTTTTTATTCTGCTTTTTTATAATTGTTTTTAGGGAAACCCTGTGCAACCTAAGAATTCTTCAATGGATTACTTCCAGAAAGATGAGCCCACTACAACAAGCTCAGTACTCTTAGAAAGCTTAACATGTGTACTTTCAGGGAATATATGATTTGTGGGGATATTCTAAATTTAAAGGGTTGTTTTGGTTGAAAAATCGCAAGGTGTGCACTTTGTCTGCAGAGCTGAAATTTTTAAGTAAAATTACCGTTATGCGCACGCTTTACTTTGGGGTGTTTGGCAACTCTTCCCTTGACAGTACCTATGCATGTTGGGTATTGTTCTGTTCGGGGGTTGTTGCTTTTTCAGATTTTACTTGTTTTTTTTCTGTTTGCATATAGTTTTTTTTAGGAAAATGTGGTTTTGATTCTTCTTTTTTATTCTTTTTTAGGGGAACTCTGTGCAACCAAAGAATTGATTGAGGGATTACTTCCAGAAAATTGCACCCATGTCAACAAACCTGGTATGCCTAGAAAGCCTGAGGTGTATACTTCCAGAGAATATATAGTTTGTCGGGGGTATTTCAAATTTAAAGTGTTCTTTTTCTGGAAAGACCGCAAGGTGCGCTTAGCGCGGTGCATAGTTGTATTTTATCTGAAATCTCCTAAAGCGCTGTTTCAGTTTGGGGGAGTCTCCTGGACAGGAAAGGGTATCTACCTATACATATGTGGTAACGCTGTGACCAGGATTAATTGGGGTTTCACATGCAATAAGATTTTATTGACAAACTTACATTTTTTATTGCAAAAAAACACTACAAATTGCAAAAAATAGATTTATTTTATTTTTTTGCACATATTTCACCCAAAAGTATTGAGAATACACCTAAATAAAAAATTACAAACAAGACATTTCATGTTAAAGCCCTCATGTTAAAACTATCATTTTCCTGGGAAATCCCTGGAAATCCCTTCAAAAATCACATTTGAACATGGGGAGCGCAAAATAGTGCAAAATGGTCTGGCACCAAGCGTGACAAAAACTCCAGGTAGGCTGGCAGCGAAAGGGTTAAATAATATTAAACACAATTGTTTGTACAGAACTTGAATTGGCAACTTATAGCAAATGTAAATGGAGAACTTATGTGTAATGTAATTTTTTTCTTGTAAAATCTTTTATCACAGCTATTGTATTTGTTACCAATGTGTACTTTAGAGCACAACAACTAAAATGCAGCCTAAACGTACTGTAAAGTTTGTCCAATTTAATTACAGCAGTGATAATCTGTGACTTTAATGAAAAAACGCTTACCAGTGCCTGTTCAATAAAGCGACAGTCTTGTCGAAGTGTAAAAAAAAATTAATAAATACATCATGCAGCACGTAAAAGTTGGTGGTACGGAGTACAATTTACTGGCACTGTTATAATCGACACAAGAGTCCAATCCAAGCTGCGTATTTAAAATCAAGCCTTTGCATCACCATTCTTTAAAAATATCAGCACCAAAATATAGAAAGACACCAGCACTTCAAGGCGGATGCGCAAGCCAGCAAAATGGTGCTTAATGGTTCTCTTTATAAATGAGGCTCTTATGCTTGGTGGATATGCACCATGTAACTACTTTCTGTTATTAGAATTTTTTTTTTTTTTATCTTTGGCCTTTTGAAAGTATTACATTCTGTGATCCTGAGTATCTAATTAAGATGGCTTGCTACTCTCTCACCTTGGAAGCACAAGTCCCTACATCACAGAGCCACAGACTCCATGCCTGATGCCTCATGCTGATGATGGCCATAAACCCATAACTATAATAGCCATATTTCAGCATTTAAAAGCCTGAAAAATACATAAGATGTGCACAAAGATGTTTTGCAAGGATCCAATGTGTAATTCAGTTATTCTGCCATTGAGCCATATGTACTGCAACAGCATTTTTCTTATGAAGCCAATATGAAATGCTTGTGTCATAACCACAAGCTATACCATCAATAATCTAAGACAACAGGAATTACTTTGTTGCATGATTGCTTAAAATCACATGTGACATGAGGTTATGGGCATTAGAAATTCAACACTTCTAAATCCCCAACCCAAACTGAATTAGTTAAGAGGTCTAGCATGGGGTCTTTTCTGATAAATGATGGCAAGTTACCGCATTTCTACAAAATACATTCATGAGTTATTTTACTATATATTTAGCACCCTAGCAAGGGAATCATGATTTTAACAAACAAATATCCTTCAAGTTTAACCTCACCTCCTATGTGTTTGGATCTAAATGCAAAACAATACAACAAAATGGTAAATTATTCCTGAGAGAAAATACTTCTTGACCTCAAGGGCATTCAGATGAAACCACCATGTTAAAATATCCCCAGGATATTGCTAAGAATTGAATTTTTCAATGTTGCTCACTCCAAGAAGTTGAGCTATTTGCTTTAGAGATGTGACAAGGCATAACAAGTATTATCTATTAGTCTCTGCATTATTCTAACAGTTTTCTCTTAAGTTTTTCACGTTCCATTTTTGACTTTATCGGGCTTTCTATATAGCAGTATGGTTCAATATACAGAGTTTTGGGTTTTATTGAGCTTTGCTGCAATAAAGTGCGACTGCATTATAAGCAAGGTCAGTTATGTGAGTAATTATTACCATTGAGTCACACTATATATTTGTATCTAGGAGTGCTTAAAAGGTTCCTAATAAACCCTGTTGCAGTATAAAGACAACATTATGATCGTTTTGTCGTGATCATTTTGTCACTAAATATAATACATATATAATACATATAACGGGACATACTCCAAGATTTTGGCTAAATTGTACAATTATACTGTACTCATAACCATGCAAAACCAAGCAGATTTGACAATATAAGATGCATTCACATCAAAAACACGCATTATTTCATACCGACTGCCTCCAGTTGTGTAAAAAAATGTTTATGAAACAGATTTGTTTTTTTAAAGAATGAAATGCAGGGGCTTATGATTCATTACAATCGTTGAAACTGTTTAATTTATTATAATACATGTTATCGCCTGTCCTGCAGGTTAACCAAGTAATACATCCAGATTTTAAATTAACCATAATATTTTAGTAGCAAGATTTTTTTTCACTGCTTCAGGGTTTAGTTTCATAAACTAACATGTGCTAAGAAAAACTATTTATTTGTATCACCATAAAACAGCTAATTCCCATTACATTGTGCCCTCAATAAATTTGATAGGACTACAAATTTCGATTAGAACTATAAAATGGATACATGAATTTGCCATATATTTGACAAATCTGACCATGCACATTTCATTTTTAAAAGCTACAGTTATTTAACAGACCTTCAGCAAAAATACACGACTAAGCATTACAATGTCAAAAGAAACATAGAAGGGTAACGGCAGGAGACCATCTAGTCTGCCCTTATGTGTATATTGTATGTACTCTTTATTTTAGGATAGATGTGTGCTTATCCCAGGCATGTTTAAATTCACTTACTGTCGATTTTTCAACTACCTCTGCTGGAAGTTTGTTCCAAGCATCTACTACTCTTTCTGTAAAATAATATTTTCTAACATTGCTCCTGATCTTCCCTCCGACTAGCTTCGGGTTGAGCCCCCTTGTTCTGTCATTAAGTTTTTTCTTAAAAACGCTTCCCTCCTGAATCTTATTCAATCCTTTCACATATTTAAAGGTCCTGTACTCAGAGCAGGGATTCCTTCTACCCAAGTGCATGATTTTACATTTAGGGATGTTAAACTCCAGTTTCCACAGTTTTGACCATTTATCCAGTAAAGCTAAATTATTTTCCATGTTGCAAACTTCTCCAGGAGTGTCCACCCTATTACTAACTTTTGTATAATCGGCAAGCAGGCAAACTTTTCGTATTAAAAGAATGGGGCACAGGACAGAGCCTTGTGATACACCACCTGTAACTTGCCTCATTCAGATTGCACATCATTAACAACACCACTTATACCGATCCTTCAGCCAGCTGGAAATCCACTGAACTATTCAGGGATTGATTCCTAACATTAATAACTTATCTGTGACCTGACCTATTTATGTGGTACAGTGTCAAAGGCTTTGTTAAAATCCAGATAGGCGATATCCACAGCAACACCTTCATCTAACACTTTACTGACATTGTCAAAGGAATCAATAAGATTGGTCTGACATAATTGGCCCCTTAGTAAAGTCGAGCTGTTTTGGTTCCAACAGGTTTTAATTTTTAAATTTTAGATTAGATATTATCTGTTTTTTTTTTAAGCGTTTCCATTAGTTTGATCACTATAGATGTTAAACTAACTGGCCTGTAATTACTGGTTTCTTCTCTGCTCCCCTTCTTATAGATTGGTATGACATTAGCCATTCTCCAATCATCTAGAACCTCACCAGTTGAAAGGGAATGGTTTAATAAATCAGTCAGAGGGGCTACAATCACAAATCGACATTCCGTTAGAACTCTGGGGTGGATTCCATCTGGGCCTATTGCCTCACCTTTTAGATGTGCCAGCTCAGCTAAGACATCGGCCTCCAAAAACTCCGGAGCTGGGCCCACCCAGTTGGATTCTATGCTATGGCCATACCTGCTATGAGTTTGAAAACCACTATCTGAAAATACTAAACAAAAGTAGCTATTCAGATGGTCAGCCACAGACTTATCGCCAGCAATATATTTACTTTCCCTATTTCTAATTTTTGAGACTGCACTGTTTTCTTCCTTCTGTCACCAATATATCAGAAAAAGGATTTATCTGCCCTCTTCACAGATTTGGCCATTTCTTCCTCCTTTTTGTATACACCTCTCTAGCAGCTACACATCCACTTTCTTTATACTTCTTGAAGGCAGACTTGTTTTTTTACAAATTTTAATAGTGACCACTGGGCACTCACTTCTGCTACTCTGTTCCACTCACCTTTTTTTTCCTTTCTACATAGTCCGTCCAGAGAAAATGTAATCAAACATAAACGTAATTTCATAGCATAATATAAAAAGCCATTCACATAGAGGGATGAATGCTGTGAACACTGAATTGTGAATATTTTATATATATATATTATAGATTATAGACATGTTGTAATAAAAATTTAAATATTTTATTGATTGATCGATTTATGGAATGAATAACTGATTAATATGCGGGTCCCCCAGTTGAACTGTCCTGTGCCAGTTCCAGTGTATTCTCCTTCCCCCAGACTGGGTATAAAAAATACAGCCTGTCTAGTAATGTTGAAGGCAGCTTATTGAAGAAGAAACTGTCTAGACTGGTCTCTACTGTTATGGGTCCTGTTAAGTATAAGTTAGTACCTCTCTTCTTCCTCTGCTGTCTTCTTTCAGTCTACCTCCTGGGAACTAGAAGATAAACTTTGATCAACAGTTCTTGTAATCCAATAAGCATATGTCATGGGCACAGTACTTGCATTAAAAAAGGCACATGTCTTGGTCGGCTAATAAACTTCCACACCACTCAGCATTGACTTAAAGTGGACCAACACCCAGGATTTTGACTATCCTGGGTCTTGGTCCACTTCGGTGGGGCACCCCCGATCGGGGTGCCCCGCTGTGTGAAACCCCCCCGAACCCCCCTCTCCCCGCGCCGACGGACAAGCCGCGGACAAGCGGCTCCTCTGCCGCCGCCTCCCGCGCGTCCCTCTTGACGCGCGCGTGCCCGCGCCGGCCATTCACAGACGGCCGGCGCGGGCGCGCGCACGTCTAGAGGGGCGCGAGGGAGGCGGCGGCGGACGGCCGCCGCCGAAACTAAGGTAAGGAGTTTGGGGGGGTTTCATCGGGATGTCCCGCGGGGAGGGAGGTGATCGGCCCGGGAATCTTATAGATTCCCGGGCCGATCACCGGTGGGTGTTGGTCCACTTTAACCAATATAGCTGCACTATATTGACTTATCAGCAAAAGGCAGTTAATATCACATTCATGAAAGCAAGCTTTAACTTCCAAGTAACACATCTCAGCACAGTTCCAAAGCACTCTATCAATATCCAACTCAAGCTCAGTTAATATTCAGTTACCTCTTTGTTATCACTTCACAGTTCACAGTAAATCAAAATGGTATTGGGGCCTACTTCACCCCACTTTGATGGGACCCCTAGCTCTTGGTAAAGTAAGGCAGGGAATCAAGCAGGGCAACAAACACTAAGAAGCTCTCCACCTTGAGGATATGGACCACTTAGTTAAGTTCCAGTTTCACAGCAGAAATAGGACTTAAGGGTTTCCAACAGAGGCTGCCAAACCTTACCGAATTCTCCCAGGCCTTGCACACTTCCAATACAAGGTGGTTGCTCATCTGCAAAATTCATGCCTCAGGCGCCCCATGGGCCCTCTCTCTCCCGACAGGGTTCTCTCCAAACATCCTGAAACTCTTGTGCACCAAAGCAGTATATGCTCCTGCGTTGTGCTTGCTGTTCCCGTCACTGATGCTGATCTCTAAGAGGTGACCTACCCAGTGACCCACCATTAAGTACACTAATTATACCACTCCTATAACGGGAGACTCTAGTATATATAAGGGCTAAACTCCACCCTCTTTCCTCTACCCTAAAGTCTAGCTCCTCCCAAACTGATCTCTTATTAATGGGACCCCACCCCCTTCTCTCTGGTTAAAGACTAACTCCACTTTCATTCATACCAAATATAAGACAAGACAACCCACTTGTCTCTTTTTATAGAGTAGCTCCTCCCACCTCCTTCACCAGTCTCGATAGAAGACAGTGGGAGGGAACTGCTTGTCTGAGAAAACTTTGCCTTGCAAGGCTACCCGGCTGCTAAAACAGACCATGAACCTCAGAGGGACAGGATCGGGGATCCCTGCCCTCCCAGCCAGGAGCACAGAATCTTGCTGGACACTGCACAAACCCATCGGGTACAATAAGGACCCTACAGCATCAGACCACAAGGATGGCCATCACATGTGAGGAGACCCCGTGGCATCTGTGCTGCGCTGTGGAGGCACCAACCACCTCCCCCCAACCCATCCAGAACCGGAGTCACCGGGACCAGCACTTTACCCCTGTGCCTTCCATTACTAACCCCTCCTATTCTCCCAACAAAGGTCCTGGCTGGATTCACCAAGGATGCCCGGAGATAAGACAGGGCCTGCCTGAAGACTAACTCTGCCACCTTGAGCCCCCACATTCAGGGTCCACAGTTTCCCCATGTGGACACCCACTACTCCACCTGTACCTACCTTTAAATGGACCTAAATTACTATCTTTGGGGATGCCCCTAGCTGTGCAGTTAACCCCAATACTTTAGACAATTGTTCCGCAATATGTTTGCCTGTAAACAAAAATGGCCTTTGGCTGTGGTGAAGTTCTCTTGAGTGCTTGTAGAAGGCAGCAGCAGGCACAGCTAGGTGCCTTAACAGTGCTGCCGAAAGGAACAAATGAGTCAGAGTTTCACCAAGGGGTCTCTTACCTATCTGCAGTTTGGAAAATGTTTTAATACTTGAAACTCTGTGTAAAGATCACCAATGCCCTATAAAAAGATGTTCCCTTAACACATTTTATAGAGGGGTGGATGGCATACAGGGCCTGGGAATTTGGGGGTGAATAGCAGAAAGAGGGTTGGCAAATAGGATGTCAGGTACTGGCACAGAGGGGAGGAAAGCTGAAATTGAGCACATGAGGGAAGATGGCAGGGACTGGGCACACACTGTATGATGGCAGGGACTGAGCACAAATGGAAGGATTTCAGGGACTGGGCACATATGGAACAATGTGGGAACTCTGGTTGGCATTGACTGGCAGATACTGAGCAGACAGCAGATGAAGGGCAAAACTGGGTACATGAGATAAGATGGCAGAGACTGGGCACACAACAGAGAATGACAGGGGCTGGGCACAGGTTTTATCAAATTATATTGTCTGAATTCCAAATCCCCACTTTTATTTTTGTCCAGGGCCCCACTTTGTCTAAAATTGGCCCTGGCCCAAGGGGGTGAATAGTTGCAATGTACGTTGCATTATATTTGATTGAAATGAAGCTACAGTATGGTTATTTAATTAAAGACTGAATTTAAACTTCGAACATAAGCAATTCCTATTGTTGTTCCTGTAAAAGTTTCCACGGGATGCCCCAGGTTTACAGTATAAAAACATAAATATATAAATTCAATAGGACTGCATATTTTAATTTTAGTTGGTGGTAAATGATAGATGCACTTTACTCTGTAAATGTAGTTACAGTAGCAAGAATGAGCTGGGAAAATTTAATCTCCGCCAGTGTTCCCATTTGTGAAGCATTCCGAAATTCCACAGCAACAGCAAATGAAAAGGCTATTTTAAACACATAAGTCTATTTCACAGACATACTAAATCTGTTTATGGTGAATGAAAAAGGCATTATTCATGTAACTTGCAGTGTAAAATAGATCATGGCATTAGGCAAGAAAATTATTAAAAGTGAAAGATCCTCAAAGAGAAAGCAAAAAATAAGTGAAACCACGATTCCAAGCATATATGTAATACAATTTAAATTGAATTTAGTTCAAAATCATTTACCTTTTGACATTATACATCAGTGTACTAAGCATCAGTTAAGAAAGTAAATAGCCTTTCCATTTAAATGAAAAATTGCTCTGTCTCTTTTGATTTAGCAGTAATCTCAAATTTAAAGTACACTGCAGTTGTTTGTTTAGGACTGTCTTAGAAAGTACTGTTCATTTGAGAAGTGCTTTGTCCTTCAACACTTGCAGTACATTTGAATTTTATATATCACAACCAGCAAAAAATGATGGCAGACCTATTTATTTAATGTTGGTAATTGTTTGGTCTTTTGTCTCAGTACAGTGATTTGTGTCTCAGTGCAGTGATTTGTGAGTTGATTATTAGCTGATTATTGACTAACATGTATATATAATGTGGCAATAGAAAAGAAAAAAAAAATATGCTTTACTTTTAAATTGTAAAATGAACTTGGCTAAGTCCATTTTCTGAATGGGGGAATCTGCTGGGTTTTATTCAGTGAGATGATAGAGAGCCGCCACATTTATCACACTGGTCTCCTAGCAACAGCTGCAGTGTATTTGCTCCAGCTTTCTTCAGCAGTAACAACTCTGTGTGTGTGAGGTATTGCTTCGGTGATGAGATCACAAGGTTACTCCATAAATATATAAAATCTCTACAAAATAAACTGATTATAAAACAAATCTACTTTGAATGACTGTACAGGTATATATATATAAAGGCATTAAAGCAGAACAAAACCCTAAGTGGCCGACCCTGGAGTCTAAAAGGCTCCAGTGCTGGCCACTGGCCTTCCCTTGGTGCATCCCAATACAGGATGCTCCACTGTGTGAAATGGCACCTGGGTTGCCAAAATACCCACCTTTTCTCTCACTCCCATTGCGATGTAAATAGCTGTGGCTGCATCCTCAGCATCTCGGGGATGAGGCGTGCTCCCATGGATCCCTGGGTGCCCAGGGATGCTGCCGCTCTGGGTTCTGCCAAACTCTGCGTTCTAACAGCGCCGTTTGGGTGAGAGCCTGTGCATGCCCCATGGGACAGGGAAAAGTACATTTTGACAGGTGAACTGGGGGGGTTCACATAGCGGGGCATCCCTACTTGGGACGCCCCGAAGCAAGAAAAAGACTGGGGATAGTGAAAATCCTAGGTTTTGTTCTGCTTGAAACATACAGAGCTGTAAAGAAGAGAAAATGGGAACTGGAAAGATACTGTAGACAACAGCAGAAGTAAAAGGAAAGAAAAACTGGCAAAATAATAAATCTGGAGAGCAGCAAAAACAAGTTGAAAATAGAAAAATCTAATCGAAAAAAATTAAAAGGAAAAAAAAACATTATAGAGTTGGACTTGAACCTTACACTCACTGGTCTAGTATCCAATGCTCTACTAACTGAGATATCCAGCTTGCTGAAAGCAAGCTTAACATTATAATGTTACATCTCTGAAGCAATGTTCCACAATACAGTCAATAGGGGCGATTCAGAGCCCCTTTCTCTAGGTTTTTTTTTAGGTCTTGCTATCAAACAAAAAATCATGCAAAAATGAAAACATTTCAAACAAAAATTATCGCAGAAATAAAGGCTCTGCTGAAGCAGACGAGGGGGGAAATGGACGAGAATGGAAATTTTCACACAAAAAAATGCCAAGAAAGGGGCTCTGAATCAACCCTAATGTTTCTCTCCTCTTGTCCCAGGTGCCCAGCCTGCAGTCTCTCTTCTCTCGTCCCAGCCGGCCAGCAGAGAAACACACAAAAACAGCAGCCATCTTCCTAATCCTCAGCGCTGCACTCCTTACATAGAAGAAGGTGCCATTCTCCCCTGCACAGCGCTTATTTTTTTCTGAAGTGACGTAACTCGTCAGTCAGATGCATTTTAAGACCGCTGCCGCTCTACAGCAGCACAATCTACAATCTTTTTGGACAAACATATTGCCTTCTCATTACTCCATTTACTCACATTGAAAGTACATTTTAAATCTATGTTTCAAGCTAAACATCGTACATGTATAATTATACCCATCATATAATATATAACCTCTTATTAAAAAATACTGACATTAAAACATAGTTGATACGCATTTTACTTTGTTTTGGGAAGTTTTCCATTAGATTTTGAAACGTGTCAAATTTGGCCCTTATTTAACAAGGGATAGCGCCAGGTAGCGAATGGTGAGCGAACGGTAATGACGCTCACCGCCACGAGAACGCCGGCTCCCCTCCGCAATCACACATTTATCAAGCCGATCCTGCTTAGCGACTGACAGAGCGCCAGATAGCGAATCATTCATCATTATTCCAGCCTCACCCCACAGCGCCAGCGAGCGACCTTGAACAGCGACAGGTATGACCTCTCGCTACCTGGTGCTCTCCAATGCATTTCAATGGAGCAATCTTTAAATATTCATAATTAATTGCTATTATTTTTTTTTTTTTTTTAAATGTCAAAAATTCTGTGACCACTTCTGCATTCATCATTATTCCAGCCTCACCCCACAGCGCCAGCGAGCGACCTTGAACAGCGACAGGTATGACCTCTCGCTACCTGGCGCTCTCCAATGCATTTCAATGGAGCAATCTTTAAATATTCATAATTAATTGCTATTAATTTTTTTTTTTTTGTTTTTTTTTAAATGTCAAAAATTCTGTGACCACTTCTGCAATGTTAGATTTTTTTTTAAGGTAAAAAAAAAAAAAAAAAAAAAGAATTTGTGCAGAATTGATATTACAGGTCTGATATTAATGTATTCATATTACAAAATGTTTTGAAAAACATGTTTTTTTTTTTTACTAAAAATATGGTTGTTTGGGGGTTAAAAAACTACTTTTATCCCATCGCCGCCAGCGCTATGGGGTTTAAACAAGCATTTCACAGCGCGAGAATTTTTGGAGCGTGATTTGTTAATGAATATGCTGGGAGCCGCTCGCTATGGCCAGTCGCTGTCATGCGCTCCCATACAGCACGGAACCTGTCAAACAGCGACTCCTAACCCCGTATTCAACATTACCGCACACCGACTGAGTCGCTGTCAACAGCCGAACAACAGCCAAGCACAGCGAATACTAGCGGGCGCTGTGAAAATAACGCTACTGTCGCTTATCTGTCGCTACCTGGCGCTATTAATGAATCGGCCTCCCCGTCTTCATTAACATCTTTATGGGACTAAAACCACACCCAGATTCTAAAAAATGGCATCCCAGTGTGATACCCTCCATCCTATGCTGTATGCTCTCCCAGTTCCTTGAACCCACAGAGGTTTCCGCCATATAGTATATCCACCCTATTGAAAGCCCTTCCCCGCACCCCTCAGAATCACCATTCCTTTATTTGCTAAGTGCATGCATAGAATTCTCTCTGGCTGGTTACAATGGAGGAATAGAAGAGGGAAGACAATAGCGTTGATTCAAAGCCCCTTTCTCACTGTGTTTTTTGTGTAAAAATTCCTGTTTTTCACCAAGAACTTATTATATTAATTTATTATTTTATTTTAACTATATTTTCATTCAAAAAGAAAGTCCCTGTCCCTACAAGTTACCTGCCCTTATGCCCTTTGGTATGGGGCTCAGAACCCCTGGAAGAACCCCGTGCCTATACAAATGGGCACTGGGCTCTTCTGCACCTCGATGCCCCAAATAGGGGTGTGGGTAATATGTTGGTTCCTGTCATGTCACCCACCGTGGCTGCTCCTCACCCAGGTGTATTGGTATAGGAGTCCGACTGGACCCCTTATCAGTTCTTCCCAAGTAGTAAAGAATAAATACACAACACAAATAAACATTATTCTTATTTTGACAAATCAATGGTCTTCTTTTTTCTCATCCAGTGGCAAGACAATCTCCTCTTGCTGGTCCACTGGGGTCCCTACCTTTTATGCACTGGTCTTGATATGGTTGGAGGGATGCCAAGATCTTCATTTTTTGTTTTTTTAACAGCAGAAGATGTTAAACGCCAAACTTAAATCAACAAAGAGGATCCTGACATAGCAATCTGAGTGGTCTAAGTGCTCTAGCACAAGGTGAAGTGCCAAGTTTACTGTATCCTTAGACAATCTCTTTGCTCTATTTCTACTGTATGGTGCTGCAGTTCCTGAAAAGTATCACATTCTCTCAAATTACTTCATTACCTTGGAGGTAAGGGCCACTGATCTGTAGTCATTAGACTCTTTGGGGTTGGGTTCTTGGGAACAGATATTATGATTTTAGACATAAAAGTACAGTCCCATTCTCCACTGATTTTTTGAAGATTGAAGTGAAATCTCATGTCCTTCAGCAGCTGTGGAAAAGGAACATCATTAATCAGCATTAATCATATGCATAATCACCCTAGATGGCAAGTGCAGGAGTTACATATATGATCTGCATCAAGAAAAAGCAGCCATATTTTTTTTTCTTTTGCTGGAGGGAAGATCCAGCGGGGGTCAATGGTTTATGATCCTACCATTTTACTTTTGCAGGGAGGAATTCTCAATCCACTGGTCTGTCTCCTTGGCCAGCCATGAATAATGGCTTTGTGCCATTGTAATTTTAAAATGGTTAAGTATTGCCAAATAACGTCTATATAGATCTTAAAATCTACAGTAGTAGAAAGACATCCCACCCCAGGTAATGACAGTATTAGACATAACAATGTGAGTTTTATAGTAAGTGAGACAAGGCTGAGCAGACCCCATGCTAATCAAGCATTTTGGGGTACAGTCATGTTGGCTGAAGGTGAAAAAGTACTGTTCATTGCGTGCTCATTTTCCTCCAGCACTGTACTTAGCAACACACAGTTGCTTGGCCTTTATTTTTTAGATAAATGTACCCCTATGGAAATGCATTTTTATAGCATGGCAATGACAAATTTTAAACACTTAATCAATTATTACAATTTACAATACTTCTATTGCTGTGGTAAGCAGTTTGTCAAAGGCTACAAGGCTACATGGATAGACCATGAAGAATGGTTTTGTGACATGAATCATCAGTCTCTAATCTCTTTCTGCAAACAGGTTATGTAAAACGGAAAAGGAAAAATGGAGTTCCTCGCCAATTTTTACATTATATACTGTATACCGTAAGTGCTTGGGTGGCAGGCGATGAAATCAAACCATGTTTTGCAGTAATTGCCTAAAAAGTATAGAACACTATACAGTCCTTAATTTGTGGTGGACTGAGAACAAGTGCTTGCTTGTGCATGGTGTACTTGGCTTGGCTGTGGTGTGACTGGATTAGAAACTCCTATTTAAAAACATACAATCAATTAAGACATGCAATAATATGTTTTAAAGGCACAAGCCTAGATAAATGAGCCATGAGGCCTTGCATAAAATGCAGATTGACATGTATGTACACACAAAAAGCCTGTATAGGACAACCTTCAGGTTAAATAGTTCCTCCTGCAGAGCGGAGGGATTCTCTAGACCCTCAGTTTATAATGTGTATGTTGTACTTTTTATGTTTAACTGTGATTTTTGCAGAATTTGGGGCATTAACATGAAATGTCTTGTAATTTTTCTGTGATTTCTCAATATTTTTGGATGAACTATGTGGAAAACCTTTTTTAAATTTCTAGTGTTTTTTTAAATAAAAAATAAAGTTTTTCAAGATAATGATATTGCTTGTAAAAGCTCTATTCCTCCCAATAACACCTAGAAGACCCCCCAAACTGAGTGTAATTTTCAAATAAAATACAACTAACGGCACTTTACAGTTAACTTGCAATAACTATCAAGGGTTAAACCTTTGAATGGGTATGGGGGTCCCCCTCTCCAACAAAACAAGCCCAGACAACAGCTATGTGAGCTGGTCGACCAGGGTGCAGAGGGCAAGTAGTTCCAGGCTATTCTGTACCCACCCTGACCTTTGGGCATGCAGATAACCAGACAGGGGATTTTAGCAAGTCATCCGTTTTCTGGTAGGTTACTTGACAGCCTCTCCTGTCCTTTGAACAGGTACAGTTCATAACTCAAGGACCCCTTACCAGTTCACAAGAGGTGAAGTGTAAAAAAAAAAACACACACACCTGAGAACATTTTTTTTTACTACTTACCTCCTTTCATCACCAGATACTGCCCTGTGCTGGAACCTGGATGGAGGGGGGATTCTTTTTAAAGGGGGGACAAAAGTGTCCCAATATTTCTGGATTATTGCTTAACAGATTGCTCTATGATTACTGACTGCAGAGGGATGTTCCATAGACTCCATATAGGCGAATTTTTTATGAAAATTTTTGTAGGATTTTTTTATAGAAAGTAAAGCATTAATGGTTATCCTGGTATGTTTCACTGAGAACAAAAAAGAATGCATCTCTTATGTATAAATTTTCCAACAGGAATTTACACAAAAAAGGCTATCTAGTAAAAACAGTATGTTTCACGGCTACATCATTTCTGAGGGATTGAAAAAAAAATCCTTTTACCAATATGATGTTTATGACATATGGATTTAGCATGTCAGTGGGGTTTATCTTCACCAGTCCTTCCTTTTCAGGATCATTTTAAAAAGAATATGAAAAGCACTTGTCAGTTTCACCTCTGTCAGGGAAACATGTATCATGTTATCGCTCTAACAGCCCAGCACCTATGATCATGCAGCATGCAAAAAGATCACTCAAGTTAAATATAGATTTTAATGCAGTAAGCACACTTGGCAGTTATTATAGGTAATGGAATTTACAATACATGTCTGAGAAAGGGTTACAGATTACAGGTAACTATTTACAAGCAGAGATAAAACAAAATGTCAGTTTACCTTAATGGGATCTGTTGAGATGTTGGCAAACCCACATTTGGAAGCATAAGGTAGCCTGCTGAGATTTTGGAACTATCAATGACACATGTAAGTGACCCCCAGGAACATAAAACAGCTTACCCTAGGTCGAGGTCTGGGATGTAACCCCAAGCTGGACACTCCCAATGCCTTCTGGATGGAGGATCCAGCTCTACCCCCTGCTGCGAACTAGCTTACAACCTACAAACACTATTTTGGGCCTAATTCCTAAACCAAGACTGATACCAGCTCGATCCTGGCATCAAACTAATAGGCTAGTCATGCCACATGTGCAAGATAATTTTCTCAGGTTCCACACTAGGTATGGCAATGGTTCAAGTGTGCATCGGTGCGGCTTTCCGGGCTGCATTCAGTTCTGTGCCTGGCTGGTGCTGGGACATACATTGGGGCCCAGCTTTGGCCCATTCTGTGTTGGTGCTGGATGTCTAAGGGGCTGGTGTTTGAAGAGAGGGTACTCTCTGCAGGGGTTGTTTCTGTGTCAGACTTGGAGGGGCCTTTCCAGCCCAGAGGTGCAAAGTGACCCTTTCAGGTTGTGGACACCCACTGTGCCTTAATTGGCCACACAGTTGGCCTTCCTTCTGAGATTAAGTCTGGGGGGGTGTTCATGACTGGCAGGCCAAATATGACAGGGGAAAATAAAAGGGGGACTCCAGACTGGCATCAGGGGATTGGACCACTGGATATCAGTGGTTAGAACTCATATCCTGACAGTCTTAGCCTGAGTGAAAGGAGGTTGAACACTCTTCTACCTTCAAAAGCAATGACAGCACGGTCATTTTGACTGCCCCTGGTGGCAGAAACAGAGGTGATGAAGGACCCACAGGCACTGGAGCTCGGTTCTATATGAAGATGGTAGTGGTAATATTAGCTTAACAAAATTATTGCATGTTGTTTTTTTCTTTACTCTTACTACCTTGAACTAGTAAGGGGTTCAGGAGACACCTATACTATTTCAAAGTGTAGGGGGGATGACAAGTTACCTGCCGTCATGGCAGGTGACATGGCTTTCACCCCCTGCCCTATTACCCATTTCAAAACAGTTGTACAGTTTATTAATGTCTGGTTTGAAGAAAAGAGGTAATGTCTGGTTGGTGGTGACATCACAGAATTAGTATTCACTTTCCCTCAATGCCCTGAAGTGTTTCGCCTTCAGCTGGCATCCTCAGAGGGCGGGGTAGGTTGAGGGTTTGGCTAGGTATGATATAACAGGGCTTGTACAACTGTGAATAAAAGATGTGTTATAGATAGTAGTTGTGGAGGTAACATGGTAATACCTAGTCAAAGGTTATTACCTTCAGGTAGGTCTGTAGACTCTGGTGTTTGGATGCCACTGGGTTTCATAGTAAACTACTGTATTTATATCTATATTTTTACTGTCATTTTGATATGTTACTCTGAGAAATTATGAAATGTGCATTATATAATATACAACATGTGTGTGTGTGTAATATATATTTATATTATATTTATATTATTTTTATTTTCCACTTCATTATTATTTGTAGTAAAAGGATCAATCATAAAAATCTGTCAGATAGGAGATAAAAGAACAGCGTACCTATAATACAGAGACATAAAATAACAAATGACCCGACAGTAGGAGGTCCTCATCACTTCAAAAGTGCAATATGAAAGAATTCTTTGATCACTATGAAACATGAACCGGAAAGTAGTAAATAAGTATCTTAATGTAAATCAACATATGCTGTGCTGCACAACTTACAGCATTTTATCTGTAAAAATGTCTCTCTCCCTTTACTTGGGTTTATAACACCATCTGTTTTAATTATACTTTTGGTGGTGCACTATAAAGTTAATAGAACCAGTACTGCAAAGTCAATCTGAAACAATGGGGTTTTTTTTGCAGAAGTTGTGTCTCGAAGAACTCATTGCTGGGGTCTCAGTGTAATAAACTTCACAAGTTAGATTACTGTTACAGCTCAACAGATGCTCCTTTATTTTTCCTTTACATAGAATGAACATTTCTGCCAAGCCCTGATATTATTTAGGTAATTATTTACTGGAGACAAAACTCTCACATCAATTCTATGATGACCCATTTTTTTTGTTTTGCTGAATTAGCTTTTTCTCCCTCTAATACAGTATAAATCAGAATTCAACTTGCAAACTGACACACACATATTAAACAAATTCTATGGCATAACTGTAAAGTTATTTAAAATACCCATGTTTATCAAAGAGCACATTAACCCTTTAACTGCCTACCTACATATTTTGTCACCCTCTGTTGCCAGACCATTTTTTACCATTTTGACCTATACATGTTTTAACTGTGATTTTTATATATTGTTTTTTTCATCAGAGTTCAGGCTTTAACTAGAAATGTCAGCTTTCTCAATATTTTGGATGAAAATATGTGAAATCATTGAAAGAATACAATTCTTCACATTTGTAGTGTCCTGGGTTCAGCTTCCCCACATACTGGTTAATCACCTTCCCTGTGTGCTCTGGCTGTCGGTATTTCTGCCCATCCCTGGCATATCTTTAGGTGTGCTGTCCTTTTATATCTTGCTAGTTATTGCAGGTCAGTTTCCCCGCAGGTATTGCTGGGGTTAATGTAGTGGGCTGACTTTGGCTCCTGGGCCGATTGGCCAACGGCTACATAAAACCAGGCCTCTCCCAGCATGCATTGCCCGTGGTAGTATTCTGCTGGTGTTATAGTTCCTCTGCTTTGTTTATTGTAATCCATTGCAGACTTTGTCTTGCCCAACCATTACTTTGATCCCTGCCTGAAATGACGTCTGACTGACCCTGAGCCCATCTCATGCTCTGTACTGTGAACTCTCTGACCACCAGGCTTTGACCCTTGGCTTGAGCCTCGACCTTTCTCCTGCTACTCCCCTTGGTGCCACGTATGGACGTGGGGAAACATGAGGAATGTCTTCCCATGTATGACTTTGGCCAGCCTGACATTGCCCGTTCCGGTGAACAGGGGCTTGTCTATAGACAGACAAAGCAGCGGAGATTGGGGGTTGCAGACTCACCTGAAGGCAAGTGTTCCACAGGGCTTGACATGTAGCTTTTTTTTCAATATGTTCAAAAAGTTTTTTTTTCAAGAAAATCATATTGTGTGTAAAAGCCCCATTCCTTAAGGTACCACATATGTATCAGTAGACAGCCTTTCCTGTGCAGGAGACACACCAAACTGAAACAGCGCTTTAGGAGATTTTCAAGGAAAATACAACTACTATGCACACCTTGCATCATTTTTAAGAAAAACAACCCTTTACATTTCAAATACCCCCCATAAACTAAATATTCTCTCAATGTGAGTTTTTTGGTTTGGCAGAGTTTGGGCTTTAACATAGTTACATAGTTAATATGGTTGAAATAAGACATATGCCCATCAAGTTCAACCAAGGGAGTTGGGGGAGTTATTTTTTATTATTTTTTTACTGATAACAGCTAATAGTAATGTTATTTTATTCTAAATAAGCATCTAATCCTTTTTTAAAGCTGTCAGTGGTTGATGCTGTAACAAGCTTCTGTTGGATGCTATTCCACAGACTTATACTTATGGTAAAGAATGGTTGTCGCCTCCGGAAACTGAATCTCTTTTTTCCAGTCAAAGGGAGTGTCCCCTTGTCTTGTCTAGAGAGGACTCTCAACGAGTGTTTCTCCCAGTTTTACTCTCCCGAGCATATGTGGCCTTCAGATTGTTAGAACCCAAGTACATGACTTTACATTTCTCCACATTGAACTTCAATTGCCAAGTTGATGCCCAGACACTCAAAGTGTCCAAGTAAGCTTGAAACTTGTGATAAACTGCACTCAATAGACTCAATAGACTGCAATGTGCTACATATCTTTGTGTCATTTGCAAAAATAGAGACAGTGCTTCTAATCCCATCTTCTATGTCGTTTATAAACAAGTTGAATAATAGTGGGCCCAGGACTGAACCCTGGGGTGCACCGCTTACAACCGGTAACCATTCAGAGAAGGTATCATTAATCACAACTCTCTGCACATGATCCTTCAGCCAGTTTTCAATCCAGTTACAAACTGTATTTTCTAATGAAGATCTCAATTTCCCCAATAAGCATCTACGGGGGACAGTGTCAAATGCTTTTCAAAATCCAGAAAAATCTACAGCTGCCCCTCTGTCCAGGCTTCTACTCACCTCCTCATAGAAGCCAATCAGGTTAGTCTGGCAGCTTCTGTCCTTAGTAAAACCGTGCTGGTTGTCAATTATATTATTATGGATAGTTACATATTTGTGTTTATTATAGCCCCTCAAGCATTTTTGCCACAATGGATGTTGAACGTACCGGTCTGTAATGACCTGGTAAAGACCTAGAGCCCTTTTTAAATATGGGCACCACATTTGCCCTGCGCCAATCTCTTGGCACTAGTTGTTAGTGAATCTTTAAAAATCAAGAACAGAGATGTTGAGATAACTGAGCTGAGTTCTTTAAGAGCTCTTGGGTGAAGTCCATCTGGTCCTGCAGTCATATTTACATTTAAATTATTTAGTTTTGGATGATATCCATGTTTTGCTTGTTAATTATTTTACTTGGGCTATTGCTATGAGTGGTATCTCCTGTGTTGGCTCTTTGCTCCTCTCTTGTGTACACAGAGCTAAAGAATACATTCAACAGCTCCGCCTTCTCATCATCCCCAGTGACTATTTCCCCATTATCATCAATTAGGGCACCTATCTGTTCTGATTTAGTTTTCTTTGAGTTTATATATTTATATATAAAGAGTTACAGCTGAGAGCTCAGCCTTGTAATGTTTAAATACCCTTTTCTTGTTCTATATTGCCCTTTTAACCGCAGGTTTCAGCTATGAGGGGTTTAATTTTAGCTTCTTATTTTTGTTACCCATAGGAATATAGTTTGCAGTGTTGGTACTCACAGCTGATTTAAAGCACTTCCATTTGGTATCTGTATCTTTATACCTGCTCCCAGTCTATGTCCTTTTGGATGCCTTGGGGGGAGGGAATCAATCGGCCCAGGAATCTTATAGATTCCTGAGCCGATCGTGGTGGGTTTTGGTCCACTATAAGAGCTTTAGAGTTCAAGAAATAGGTTATAGGTATGCTAAGTTAGGAAGAGAGATCCCATACTTTGCCTCCATCGCATGTTTCGCCATTATTTATTTACTTGAATAGAAGTGGACAGGTTGTGTGGGGAGGATTCTCCACCATCTCCAGTTCTTGTGTGTGTGACCGCTTTGTAACTACCGGAGTGTAGTTATGCCAGGGGTAGGATGGGAGACTTACTCCAGGCAAAAGACCAGTTACCATCTCTGGGTCTAACTCTGTATCCAGTGAGGTCCCCTTTATAAAGGCACTGTCTTCTAGGGAGGAGACCTATTGCCACCCATCCTAGTGCATGCTAATATTTGGTAGTATTGGAGATAACTCCATGCAGGTTCATACACCAGGAAGAGCATGTTCAGAGTAAAATTAAGTTTAAAATGAATGAAGGTGCCAGCTAAACTTATCCCTATAAGTGGATGGGGGAGGGCCATGCCCCTCGGGAGGGGTCCTGGATGCACAGGTGTCTACAGCGTGAAGGCAGATGTCGACGCAAGGTAGACCAGTCCCATCCCCCACTCCCCCACAGGTCCCTTCCCCCCCCCCCCCCAGTGAGACAAAGAATGCTTTTGATCATCTAGGCTAAACATTATGATGAGAGCCAGGATCTCGTTATAGGCTTTACATTCTTCTGTATGTGCTTTGCACTGAGTGCTAGTGACTCGCTGGGGGCTCCCTCCCCTTCTTGCCGATCTTGTATTTCATAACACCCAGCCCATGCTCCCCCACCACCACTCCCCTGAAAGGAAGTCAAAGGGGAGCAGGCAATGGGATAATGAAGTCAAATTTTTGCCTACGCCATTCACTTAGCAGTTGCCGTAATTTCCTCTTTGTACCAATGATTTTTTAGGGTTCCTAGTACTGTTTTTAATGCCCATTCGGGCAGGTGATGTAGGTCACCCACACTCCCCATTGACATCTTGCCCTTCAAATTCTACTAGTCCACTTGATAAGACTACAGGCGAAAAGCGCTAGAAAAAGCAGGGTGGATGGGCTGGGAAGGATGAAAGATAAGATACCATGTAAAGAGGAAGAATAACTACCGTGAAGAAGGTAGTGACTTGTGGGGGGGGGGGTCAAGGAGGAGAGAACAGGCCAGAGAGAGAGTTCACCAGACTGAGAGTGAGAGGATGTGTAAAGTAGAGAAAGAGATACTGGGGTGGGGAACCTTAGCGAGGTGAGCCTAAAGCTGAATGAGAGGGAAGAGAGGGGCAGAGTGGAGGGGGATATCTGTGTCAGGGCTAGTGTCAGGCTGGATGTCTGGTAGAGAGAAAATTAGCTTGTGTTTGAGTAGGTGAGGAAGAAGGAGGGCAGAATGGAAGATCTGCCTGTAAGAGTACTGCCAGTCTAAAGCACATGTAAAGCATATTTAAGGGGCAGTGCCCGCCAAACTTTTAAACTTTAAACAATATAAGTTGTGTTTATATGTCAAACTGTACATGAGAAAAAGCAAGCAAGCAACTATAAACATATACAACTAATACTCCCCTTTTCCTTGGCTGAACACATTGAGTGTCCACAGCGTGGAGCCTAACTCGTGCTCTGCAGGCCTTCCCACATAGCAGCGCCAAACTCGGATGCATATAGCCTGGGGAGTCACCTCCATGTTGGGCCAGTCCTACTTGTGAGACAATGAGAAAAACAGAAGTCTCTAGAGCAGCCTGCTAAAAGTAAAGAAACAATTAACAACACAGGTTTTGTTAGAGCTCATAAATCCTGCAGAGTGTTTTGGTAATCTTAAATTCCCCAAACCATTCTTGCAGATCAATGGATGGCAGATGCAGGAGGTTAAAAAAATCTGGCAGGACGTCCAGTGTGTGCAGATTTCCTAGTGCAAATGGAAATCTCCACCTGTAAGGAATGCCTCTCTCTGTCTGAGTAGCGAGGTCAGGGGTCTCCGCACTCTGCAATGATGTAATGTGATCACCCAAAAGGTCCTGATAGAGCTGTACCTCGCTGTTGTTAAAGAGGATTGAGTCCCTTCCTCTGGCCTTTGAGAAAATCTTCTCCTTTAGTGAGAATTTTTGCAAACAGCAGACTATTTCCCTCGGTGAGGCATTGTCTATATTTCTGGGGTGGAGTGCTCTATGAGCCCTGACAAAATCAATGGGTGTCTCGGGGGGGGGGGGGGGTCTTTCTAGCAGCATGTTAAAGATGAAGGAGAGGGCACTTTGGATCTGGTCTTGTGACATGACTTCTGGAAATCCCCAGACCCGCATATATATACTTAAATATTGTCTAAGTGTTTGTGTACATTAATGAGGTGTCCATTATGCATGTTGACTACCTCACTCACTGCCTGGAGCTTGCATCTAGTACTCGCCTCCTCACTCTCCACGTGCTCCACTCTGCGGGCCAGCTCCTTCATGTCGGCTTTCAAACCTGCCACTGCCACTGCATTGAGCTTTGATGTCCCCTGCCACCCTCCCCAGTTCATTGCAGGTAGGGACCTGACTAAGCTGCACTGTCAGGTCTTGTTCCCCTCGATCCGAGGCTTCATGCTCTGTCTATCCGGCGACCTATCTGCTCCATTCTGGAGGTGTGCTGTGCTGGTTCCCCAGATTGCTGCAATCAGAACATGTCTGGAAGGTTTCTGCTATGCTGTGACTTGGTCTAGAACTGAGCCCACCCTTAGATTTAAGTATAGTATCACTGGCTTATATTCAGGGCCCCTTGGATCAGGGGCCCACCAGGGGCTTTTACTGGTGGGTCAGTCTGTTCCCTCACCACATATATAGCACAATAAAAAACAACAGATTAGAAACTATTATGAAACAAGTATTTTCTGGCTTCTTTTCTTAAAGAATGCAAAGCGTAAAAATTCAACTTTATCTCTAAATATGGATTTTCCTATTATGTTAAATGGAATATACTGAGTTGCCTTTAAATTATTTTACAATTTGTGGAAATAATTAGTTATGTCTTAGCTGCCTGGAAGTCAAATTATTTAATCAATTTTAATGGCATATGCATTATTTTCAAGTGATTTCCTAATGTAGACTTTCTCTTAATTTTTCATTATATTTGCAAAGATCCTAATTTTAATAAGGTTATTACCTTCAAAGAATATATATAGCGGGTGGCATTGAAAAACCGGGATTCTTTAGGGGTAGCATTGAAAATCAAGATTCCTCAGGGATTTAGCATGGACGGTACCAAGGTACCAACAATTCATCCACAATCCATCTTGTGCACAACAAAATGCAGCTTTAAAATCTTTAACACCGTTTTGCAGGCATGGAAAATAACAGGCACTACCACAAAGCAAAATAAATATTTAAAACAAAAAAAAAATAAGCACAGTGTCCATGATATATTTGAGGTCCGTCCATCCCGTACCTGGGTCTGGGTACTGGTCAGTCAGTATTAGATCTTTTGGAAAATTTCAGTCAGTCACGAACCCAAAATTTAGTTGATCGCAACAAACCGATTCATAAAATGACAACATTTATACCTGGGAACGGAAGAGGAGTAAACTTTAAGGAAATGGCGGAGTATGTAGAAAGAAAATTAGGTGAGTGGAACAGAGTAGCAGAAGTGAGTGCCCAGTGGTCACTATTAAAAATGCCCACCTTAAAGGCAACTAAGCAATGCATGAAACCTGAAACTAGCAGAGAATAAAAGGAGAAACGTCTATGGTTTAATAGGGAATTTAGCCCTATAGTAAAAGAAAATAAGTCTGCCTATAAGTAGTATAAAGAAAGTGGAAGTGTAGCTGACAGAGAGGCATGTACAATTAAACAGAGAGAGGCAAAACTGATTATTGGAGAATGGTCAATGTTGTACCAATCCATAAGAATGGGAGTAAAGAAGAAGCCAGGACAGTTAGTTTAACATCTATAGTGGTCAAACTAATGGAAACACTCAATCCTTGAGTCTCTCATGAGCAGTTTCATTAAGCCACCCACTGAACAAAGCAGTCAGCAGTATCAGCAAAATTCCGCAAATTAACCAATAGGTAGTTACATATTTTGAATCCCATGACAACCTGGATCCCATGGAGTACCAGACAAGTAAATTTGACGTGTGGCCACAACTGGACGATTTGCCATGTTCATACTTAAACCAGACCCACAGCCTGGCACAGCTGGAAAAGAAAGGTAGTGGCCATTTTGGAGCTTCCTTTTCCAGCATCTTTGCCATGCTGCTGCCTGGATTCAAATGACATAACTGCCAATGTACAATAACAGGAAGCCCAGCAGCACTTCCTATTTTCAAGTGGCCTGCAAATGCACGAGGCGCCATTTTGTTTCTAAAATTTACTACAGTGGCCGTTAGAAAATAGTAAATTAATAATTATGTGCTGCAATCTAAATTGCCCTGGGAAGGGATGCATATGAGCACTGTTTGTTGTGTTGGTCTGGTTTACGTCATTTTTGACTGTTGGAACGCTTTAATTGCCCTGCCAGGAATGTGGCATCAAAGGGGGTCTTTACTGGAAAGGGAACATTGTTACCCTAAGGATAACTTGTCTGTCCTATGAAACTGAGGAGACCCTGACCTTTATTATGATAAATTAGGCATATATCTCACAAGAATTTAAAACACCTGTGCATGATGGTACTGACTAGAGCAGTGATCCTTAAATTTCTTAGGATCTTTGGGGGTCAAAGAGATGCTGCTGCTACTGCATCCCTATTCAAGTGTTTACCCTAGGCCCTGTGGAGTCCATTACTAAGACTGCTGTTACAGCTGCCCAACCTGTCATCAGGCCAATAAGTTTCAATTATCCTAATTGAAAACCCCTCGTCACCCTCAACTGTCTGTCCTGGGCCCTGTGTGGTCAAAAATATTTCTGTTGATTCCTTTTCAACTGTCTGTCGTAGACCCTGTGGGGTAAGTGAGATTGCTGCTGCTTCCCTTTTAAACGGTCTGTCACAGGCCATGAATATATTTCTGCTGTGGCTTCCCTCTGCAAGTGTTTATCTTAGACCCTGTTGTGCTAATCACTGAGACTGCTGCTACAGCTTCCAGCCTGTCATGAGGCAGTTGACTTGTCTCTTAAAGCCAGGGGGGCAGAAGATCCCGGAGGACAAAGACCATGAGGGCTTGTAGACGCTAGGGCCAGGGGTCACTGAGGCTGGCCTCCGCACCCCAATCTACAAGCCCTTAATATCTGGTGCCCAGCCTGGTTATGCTGGGAAGGGGGAATCCCACGCCATAAAAAAAAAAAAATTAAAATGTTTTTCACCCTTAAGAGGGGGGGGGGGGGGCACGCCATTTTTTCCATTTAGCCTATTAGTGTGCATAGTTGTATTTTATTTGTAAATGTTATAAAGTGCTTTTTTCAATTTGGGGAGGGTCTCTAGGGAAAGAACAGAGGGCTACCGATATATATGTGGTACCGTTGTAATCAGGAGATACAGGGCTTTCACATGCAATATGGTTTTCTTGAATAAAATAAATGTTTTATTTAAAATAAACAAGACAATTGAAAAAAAAATACTTTTTTCACGAAATAGTATTTTAATAAAAAACACTGGAAAATGACATTTCATGTAAAAACCTAAACTCTTCTGCAAAAAAATATATTTCCTGAAAATTCCGCCAAAAATCACAGTTAAACATACCACAAAATAGTGAAAAATTACCTGTCAACAGAGGGGGACAAAATCTCAAGTAGGCTGGCAGTTAATAGGGTAAAATGTACCTGCATGCTTGGTATCGTTCTGTTCAGGAGACCTTGCACTTTCAGATTTAGCTTATATTTCTTGTTTGCATATTGATATTTTAGGAAAATGTGCTTTTTATTTTGCTTTTTTGTTCAAAATAACAAACAAGACATTTCATGTTCATGCCCAAATTCTGCTGAAAAAATATATAATTTTCCTGGGAAATCCCTTCAAAACATGTATAGAGCAAAATAGTGAAAAATGGACTAGCAATCGAGGGTGACAAAATTTGTCCCTGCTTCTCTAATAAAGTTGCTACAAATTACATCCTCCACACTAATGAGTGAATTTATAAAAAAATAGAAATAAGCAAATCAAAACCTAAATCAAATTTTTAACAACTGGTTAAAAAACTCACCTGCTGCCTCGCTCCATTGTCCGCCAGAATATAAATGTAAAAATCTCACCCAAATGGAAGTTTCAGTTGAAACCCAGAAGCATACTCAGATTTAAAATAGCTTCATCAAACAATTAGTTTGACCCCCATTAAGCCTAATAAAGTACCAATTGTCCAAATGAGGCTTCTATATGCTGCCTGCCCTGACTCTTTATTAGCCGACGCCAGTGGTTTGAGACCAATATATGGAAACTGTGAAGTACTGTGTATCAAATTTTGTCCAAGGCTTTGAGAACACAAGATGAGATTAATTTTAAATTTTATTTAAACTCTGGTGTAATTGTTTTTTTACTCACCATTTATGTCACATATGTAGCTTATAAAAAGTAATTTTTTAGTTTTTAACACTTTTTCAAGCACACTTTGTGCTTGGCCGGAGGCGTAGCTAGGTTTTCTGTCACCCGGGGCAAAGATTCAAAATGGTGCCCCTCATCTGTGTTCAGGCACCCCCTTTGGCGTCTCCCTGACCTGCTGCACCTGGGATACCTGGCTACGCTACCTGATGGAATACTTATAAATATAGGTTGATAACTGTTTCACCCTGGTGTAGCACATGTATAAACTGTTTGAACAGCAATTTGCTCTGCCGCGGTTTTATACTGTAATATCAATATCAATATCAAAGTGAGCCTGTGCCTTAAATCAGGCCCTTAGACAACAGTGCTCTAGAACCGAATACACCATTACATGTAGCTTGGCTGTGTTCTTGTGATTTTATCACAGTAAAATAAAATACAGAGTTTTAGAAAACACAAAGCCAACATTAGTTATGGTGAAATCAGTGATGATTTCAGATGAGGAGGATGTTAGCTCAGGAATGGCAGAGCTGCAGCAAGACACATCTGTCGGCTCCAGTAAGGAAGGGAGGGGAAATGGGAGAACAGGGCAGGCAAGACAGGTGCTGGTAGTGGGTGACTCTATTATTAGGGGAACAGACAGGGCAATCTGTCACAAAGACCGGGATTGCCGAACAGTGTGTTGCCTTCCTGGGGCAAGAGTACGGCATGTAGCGGAGCGGGCTGACAGATTGTTGGGAGGGGCTGGCGTGAACCCAGCGGTCATGGTGCATATTGGCACTAATGACATAGGAAGAAGTAGGTGGAAGGTCCTAAAAAATGATTTCAGGGACTTAGGCCGTAAGCTTAAGGCAAGGACCTCAACTGTAGTATTCTCAGAAATACTACCAGTACCAAGAGCCACACCAGAGAGGCAGCGGGAGATTAGAGATGTAAACAGGTGGCTCAAAAATTGGAGTAAAAAGGAGGGGTTTGGGTTCTTAGAGAACTGGGCCGACTTCACAGTGGGCTACAGGTTCTTTGGCAGGGATGGGTTGCACCTCAATGGGGAGGGTGCATCTGTTCTGGGGGAGAGGATGGCTAAAAGGTTAGAGGAGTGTTTAAACTGAGCATTGGGGGGGAGGGTAAAAGCTATTACAAAGGGGAAGTTAGGAAAGAAAGTGACAGTGGGTGTAGACATGAAACTGGGGGTGGAGAGGGGGGAGGGGTTAGCACATCTAGCAGGAATAAGGGCAATATACAAAATTATCAAAATTCTCATAAGCATTTGAAATGCATGCTTACAAATGCTAGAAGTTTGACTAATAAAATGGATGAACTAGAACTGATAATAACAGAAGAACAATATGATATTGTGGGGGTAACAGAGATGGATGAAAGCTATGACTGGGCAGTAAATTTACAGGGATACTGTGTGTTTAGGAGGGACCGTAACAAACGCAAAGGGGGTGGAGTCTGCTTAATTGTAAAATCCTCTCTACAGCCTGCTCTGCGGGAGGATATATGTGAGGGGAATGACCATGTGGAGTCGGTATGGGTAGAAATACATGGAGGGAGAAACAAAAATAAAATACTGATGGGGGTTTGCTATAAACCTCCAGATATATCCGAATCCATAGAAAATATGATGCTAAGGCAAATGGATATAGCCGCTAAAATAAATGAGGTAGTGATTATGGGGGACTTTAACTACCCAGATATAGACTGGGACGCTGAAACATGTGTTTCGCAGAAAAGTAATAGTTTTTTATCTAAAACAAAAGATGGCTACCTTTCCCAACAGGTACAAGCTCCAACAAGGGGGAAAGCCATAATGGACCTAATACTAACCAATGTACCAGACAAAGTAATAAAGGTACAGGTTGGGGGACACCTTGGAAGCAGTGATCATAATATCATTAATTTCCAATTAGCAGTCACTAGGGTGCCTTATCAAGGAGTCACAAAAACGCGGGACTTCAAAAAGGCAAAGTTTGACCAACTTAGAGATGCCCTACACTGCATTGACTGGGAAAATGTCCTTAAGAACAAAAGCATGGACGCTAAATGGGATACTTTCAAAGGAATACTTAATTTTCAGTGTGACAGATATATACCTTACAGGAATAAAACTATTAGACACACATGTAAACCGATGTGGCTAAATAAAAAGGTTAAGGGGGCAATAAACAACAAAAAAAAGGCATTTAAACGTTTAAAGCAGGAAGGCACAGCGGAAGCGTTAAAAAACTATAAAGAAGAAAATAAACAATGTAAACAACAGATAAGGGCAGCTAAGCTGGAGACAGAAAGACTGGTCGCGAAAGAGAGTAAAACTAACCCTAAATTATTCTTTAGCTACATAAACCGTAAAAGGTACAAACCTGAGGGTGTGGGCCCCCTGAAAAGCAAGGATGGGACCCCTATAGAGGGAAATGAGGAGAAAGCTAATTTGCTTAACAACTTCTTTGCTTCTATATTCACAAAAGAATTTGACATGCCGAGTGAAATGCAGGGGAATAACCGGAACCCTCCATTAAATGTCACTGGTCTAACCAAGGAAGAAGTCCGGCACCGTCTCAAGCAGCTGAAAATCGATAAATCACCGGGACCAGATGACATACATCCTCGTGTTTTAAGGGAGTTATGTACAGTAATAGACAAGCCGTTATTTCTAATATTTGTGGATTCCATAACTACAGGGTTTGTTCCGATGGATTGGCGCTTGGCAAATGTGGTGCCAATATTCAAAAAGGGATCTAGGGGGGAACCTGGGAACTACAGACCGGTAAGCTTAACATCTGTGGTGGGCAAGCTGTTTGAAGGTTTCTTAAGGGATACTATCCTGGAGCACCTTGGGGAAAATGACCTTATTACTCCATATCAGCATGGATTTATGAGGAATCGCTCCTGCCAGACAAACCTGATCAGCTTTTATGAGGAGGTAAGTTCAAGATTGGATCAGGGGGAGTCATTGGATATCATATATCTTGACTTTTCTAAAGCATTTGATACTGTGCCACATAAAAGGCTGGTACAAAAGATGAGAATGCTTGGACTGGGGGAAAAGGTGTGCAGATGGGTGGGAAATTGGCTTAGTGATCGGAAGCAGAGGGTGGTTATAAATGGTACACACTCAGATTGGGTCACTGTTACCAGTGGAGTACCACAAGGGTCAGTTCTGGGACCAATTCTCTTCAATATATATATAAATGACATTGGGTATGGATTAAACATTAAAGTCTCAATCTTTGCAGATGATACTAAGCTGAGTAAAGTAATTAAAACAAAGGAGGACAACAGGCAACTACAAACAGATTTAGATAAATTGGAAGCATGGGCAGTTAAATGGCAAATGAAGTTTAACACAGATAAATGTAAGGTTATGCACATGGGAAGGAGAAATCTGTGTCATGATTACACACTAAATAAAGAAACACTTGGTAAAACAACAATGGAAAAGGACCTAGGGGTTTTAGTTGACAATAAGCTCAACTGTAGTAATCAATGCCAGGCAGCTGCTGCCAAGGCAAATAGGATCATGGGGTGCATCAGGAGGGGCATAGGTGCTCATGACCAGAACATCATTTTACCCCTGTACAAGTCACTGGTCAGACCCCATATGGAATACTGTGTACAGTTCTGGGCACCTGTGCTTAAGAAGGACATATCAGAACTGGAGCACGTTCAAAGAAGGGCAACAAAGTTAATAAAAGGAGTGCGGGGGCTAGAGTACCCGGAAAGATTGTCCAAGTTAGGCTTATTTAGTCTAGAAAAAAGACGATTGAGGGGTGATCTAATAACTATGTATAAATATATTCGGGGTCAATACAAGGATCTGTCCCACAATCTATTTATACCCCGGAGTGTAACCATAACCCAGGGGCATCCACTAAGGTTAGAGGAAAGGTGCTTTCTCCACCGACATAGGAGGGGATTCTTCTCTGTAAGAGCAGTGAGACTATGGAACTCGCTGCCAGAGGAGGTAGTAATGAGGGATACATTAAAAATGTTCAAAAGTGGCCTTGATGCCTTCCTGGCATGTAATAACATTTCCGGCTATGGCTACTAGACCACTGGAAGGAGTTAAACAGGCTGAACTGGATGGACTAAAGTCTTTATTCAGCCTTACATACTATGTTAAAATGTACAAAGATAAACGGATTCTTAGCACGACAAAGCAATTTGAATTGTGGCCATAGCTTTAGCAAAGTTGCTTTTTTTTAAATTAAATTTCTTTATCGCTTCACCATTTAGAAAATGTTCACTCTGAAGGTTTATTATAGTATTTTGGGTGAAATTCATCCCTACATTTACATACTTTCAAATGTTATAGAAGATGTCTTAATGTTTCCCCCTGCCGCACGGAAACAATTTCACTTGTTAAAGTGCGAAACGAAAACCAATTAGGAAGATTTAACAATTGGCAATACAGCTTTAGACAGAAGAATACAACAGAGATCTGACATATAGGAAATGGTAAGTCTACATGTTAAATATCTGAATTTAAGTTCTCTGTCAGAAAGCTACATTAACGCTTTAAATTAGTTCCAAAATGCTGTGATTTTCTGCCTGAAATAGCAGAATATAAATGGGTGTCAAATCAACTGTAATTAAATGTAACATTTAGCTGGATAGATACACTTATGAATAATTAAGCAATTACTAGAAATCCTTTCATAAGTGCTTCCTATAAGGTCATTGTATAAGTCTCATGACCGAATAAAGATGAGAATACAGAAAGAAGACCATGCTAATAATGCATTTAAAATAAAACCACACATGCCTATATCACACCAGGTTTGGCTCTGAGGGAAGAATTGAAGGTACCGGAGGGGAGCAATTTTAAAATGGAAGTCTAGTCAAAAAATAACCCCTCTGCTGGCGATGAGGCAAAACGAGAGGTTACAAAGAAAAAAACCCACCGCACCATTCCCAGAGGCACGGGCGGCAGCCACATAGAAAGCCACAAAGCGGCATCTCCTCCACTGCCCAATCAAGTGAATCAGTGGCGGGGGGATGCTGACTTGTGCTGGATGGCAGCTGAGATGTTTTTTTTTTTCTATGTTCCCCCCCTGCCTTGCCTCAGATCCGGGAGAGGGTGGCAGGATGGGGGTGGTTTTAATTGGAATTCTACTTTAAAGACCATAGGTTTGCCGTAACTTTGCTATAATAATATTGATATTCCCTGTATGTTGAGTATTTGTGTTTTGTTTTTGATGGCTGAGCAGTCATGGTTTGGGGAGTGTGTTTCCCACAATTCGTGTAGGTTACCTTCATAAATATAATATAAGGTTATAATATGTTCCCACTAAACAATATTTTACATTGCCACATCTTTGTAATTATAGCCACCACAAGAAATGTAATTCAGGTGGCTAATGTTAGAAACGCTAGTATGTCCAATCTAATTGCATGAAATTTGAGATTTTATGTAATAGAGCAACACAAAGTGTTTGTCAATACTTTTTCCAAATGTTTTTACATAGTTAAATAGTTACATAGTTAATACGGTTGAAAAAATACATATGTCCATCAAGTGCAACCAAGGGTGTTGGGGTAGGGGAAGTTATTTTTTATTTTATAGGGGAAGCTATTTATTTTATTTTTTTACTGTTAACCTCTTATAGTAACTGTTAACCCTTTAACCCTTTAAGTGCCAGCCTACCTGGAGTTTTTTTCACACTCTGTTGCCAGACCAATTTGCACTATTTTGCGCTCCCCATGTTCAAATGTGATTTTTGAAGGGATTTCCCAGGAAAATGATATATTGTTTTTTTCAGCAGAGTCTGAGCTTTAACATGAAATGTCTTGTTTGTCATTTTTTAGGTGTATTCTCAATATTTTTTGGCGAAATATGTGCAAAAAAATTTAAAAAATCAATTTTTTACAATTTGTAGTGTTTTTTTGTAATAAAAAATGTAAGTTTTTCAATAAAATCTTATTGCGTGTGAAACCCCAATTTCTCACAGTTACAGCGGTACCACATATGTATAGATAGACACCTTTTCCTGCCCAGGAGACTCCCCCAAACTGAAACAACGATTTAGGGGATTTTCAGAAAAAATACAACTGTGATATGCGCTATGCGCACCTTGCAGTTTTTCCAGAAAACCCCCCACAAACTATATATTCTCTGGAAGTACACACCTCAAGCTTTCTAGGTGTACCAGGCTTGTTGATGTGGCCACAGTTTTCTACAAGTAATCCCTCAATGTATTCTTTGGTTGCAAAGAGTTTCCCTAAAAAAAGGATAAAAAAGCAGAATCAAAGCCACATTTTCCTAAAAAAACTATATACAAACAAGAAAAAACAAGGATAATCTGAAAAAGCAACATCCCCCGAACAGAACGATACCCAACATGCATAGGTTCTGTCAAGGGAAGAGTTGCCAAACACCCCAAAGTAAAGCATGAGCATAACGGTAATTTTTCCTGAAAATTTCAGCTCTGCAGACAAAGTGCGCACCTTGCGATTTTTCAAGCAAAACAACCCTTTACATTTGGAATATCCCCCATAAACCATATATTCCCTGAAAGTACACATGTTAAGCTTTCTAAGCGTACCCAGCTTGTTGTAGTGGGCTCATCTTTCTGGAATTAATCCCTCAAAGAACTCTTTGGTTGCGCAGAGTTTCCCTAAAAAATGTATAAAAAAGCAGAATAAAAAAAACACCTTTTCCTAAAATATAAATATGCAAACAAGAAAAAACAAGCTAAGTCTGAAAGCGCAAGGTCCCCCGAACAGAACAATACCCAAAATGCAGAGGTACTATTAATCCTTTTAATTGCCAGCCTACTTGAGATTTTGTCACCTTCTGTTGACAGGTCATTTTTCCCCATTTTGCGCCATGTTTTGCGCCATGTTTTGCATAATTTTTGCTGGAATTTTCAGGAAAATTATATATATATTTTTTGCAGCAGAGTTTAGGCTTTAACATGAAATGTCTTGTTTGTAAATTTTATTTATTATTAATTTTATTTATTATTAAGTAAAAAAAAATAAATACATTTTTTTTTAGAAAATTGCCTCCTTTATTTTAAATAAAAAATGTATTTGATTAGGGAAAACCATATTGCATGTGAAAGCCCCATTTCTACCGATTAGAACGGTACCACATATTTATCGGTAGCCCCCTGTTCCTGCCCAGGAGACCCCCTTAATTGAAACAAGTAATTTTTAACATTTACAAATAAAATACAACTACCATCCACACTACAAAGGGTTAAATCGAGAAAAAAAAATGACATAGGGTCCCCCCTCCCAGGAGGGGGGGGGGGCATTTTTAGGGGGGGTTTTAAGGGTTAAAAACCCTTAAAAAATAAAAAAAAAAATGACATGGGCCCCCCCTTACCCAAAGTAACCAGCCCGGGACCAGCTATGCAGGGTTTGAAGGAACAGGGCGCAGGGGCCAGCTTTTGTGGCCCCTGGCCAAAAACCCTTAAAAATCCGCCCAAAAAATGACGTAGGGTCCCCCCTACCCAGCATTACCGACCCGGGCCAGCTTAGGGGGCTTGTAGAACAGGGCGCAGGGGCCAGCGTTGGTGGCCCCTGGCCCTGCAGGCAACTAGCCCACATAGCCACGTGGCCCGGGCCCTTCTGCCCCCCCCTGGCCGTTGGGGAGGCAGGTAATGGGGGGCTGGGGGTTATGGCAAGTCACCCGCTTGCCGCAGGTGACCTGCCATACCCAGAGCCTTGTGAACTGGTATAAGGGGTCTCATGGACCCCTTACCAGTTCACAAAGGGTTAATTGAAAAAAAACACCACACAAAAGTATTTTATTAAAAAAAAATAAAATTTTTTTTTACTGTACTTACCCTCCAATTGTAAGCTCCTTTGTCCCGCGCCGCTCTGATGACAGATGCCATGATCGGCATCCAGAGAAGGGGGAGGCAGGAGATCAGAGGATCTCCTGCCAGCTCCTTCCCCGGGCACCGATCACCGGCATCTGACAGCTGAAAGAGCTGAAGCCGGTGATCGGGACCGGGATGACGTCATAGCCCCGCCCCCAAAAGGCAAGCGGCAAGATGGCGGCCGCCATCTAGGAGGAAAGAGGAGAGAGCCTCCTGGGCTCTCTCCTGAAGATCGGTAAGCCCTGGGGGGGGGATCGGAGGCCCCCCAGGTGAAGAGGAGGGACAGCAGGAGCCAGCACGGAGGTAAGTGAATGTCATTTTTTTTTTTTTTTTTTTTACAGTTAGCAGCTGCTGCTGCAAAAGCGGGGGGGGGGGGGGGTGGCCTATTCCGGGGGCTCTCCTGGAGCCATCCGACCCCCCACGAGGGAGGGACAGTAGCAGTGAATCAGTGCGGGTTGTTGGTGGGAAAAGTAGCTACTCGGCAGTGTGGCAGTTCTTCCTCAAGCATCCGCAGGAGGGTAACATGGCCACATGCAAGATATGTAGGCAGAAGGTGAAACGTGGCCAGGGCCCAAATGTTGGCACCACGGCCCTGCGTCAACATATGATGCGTCACCATAAAGCGGCCTAGGAGAACCGAGGCTCTGAAGAGGTGGTCCAGGCTGCTTCCTCACCAAGTGGCACGCCGCTCTCAATTTCTGCCAGCCAAGGCTCCAGCACCTCAGCTGAAGGCAGCTGTGCGTCATACCCATCCTCTGTCGCTCCTCCTGATGCTCCTGCTCCTCCTCCTCCTCCTCCAAGTCATGTATCCCGCCAGCAATCCATCAGCGAAGCCATGTCCAAGAGACAGGAGTATGCGCCCACTAGTCGTACGGCGCAGAAGCTGAATGTGCTCCTGTCCAAGTTGCTGGTGCTGCAGTCACTCCCTTTTCATGTGGTGGACTCTGCACCTTTCAGAGAACTGATGGCTTGTGCCGAGCCGAGGTGGAGAGTCCCAAGCCGTCATTTCTTTGCCAAGAAGGCAGTACCAGCGCTGCACACTTTTGTTGAACAGAAGGTGGGCCAGTCCTTGAGCCTGTCGGTGTGTAGCAAAGTGCATGGCAGCGCCGACATCTGGAGCTGTAACTACGGTCAGGGACAGTACATGTCGTTTACGGCCCACTGGGTGAATGTGGTCCCTTTGCAGCAGCAGCAACTTGGACAGGTCACGCCGCTTTGGCCTCCGCGCTCCCTGCCCGTTGGGCCTGTGACACCGTGCGACTCGGCCTCCTCATAATCCGCCATCTCCTCACCCTCCACTGTAGGCTCAAGTCTCAGTGCCCCTCCAGCCTACCATGTGAAACTGAAAATGGGAACCATGGTTACCGATAATGGGAAGAACATTTTCTCTGCGCTGCAACAAGGAAGGCTGACCCATGCACCCTGCATGGCTCACGTCTTCAATCTGGTTGTGAAGCGGTTTCTGAAGTGTTCCCCCCCATCTGCAAGACATCCTAACAACTTCAAGGAAACTTTGCATGCACTTCAGCCACTCATACACCGCCAAGCACACCCTTCTTGAGCTACAGCATCAGAACGATATCCCCCAACATAGTCTAATTTGCAATGTTTCCACCCATTGGAATTCCACCCTGCACATGTTGGACAGACTATACGAACAGAGAAAAGCCATGACGGATTTCTTGATGATCCAAGGGGATAGGGGGACTCCCCTGTGTAACTTCAATGTCAACCAGTGGCAGCTCATACGTGACACCTGCCGTTTGCTCAGGCCCTTTGAGAAAGCCACTTTATTTGTGAGTTGCCAGGATTACGGGATGAACGACGTGATTCCACTGCTTCATGTACTACAGCACATGTTGGAAACCATGGCTGGTCAGGGCACTGGAGACATGGCGTCTACATCTTACGGCCACATGAACCCCGTTGGAGCTGAACTGGAGGAGGAGGAAGAGGAGGAGGAGTGGCACAGTGCACAGTTTAGGCTTGGTGAAATGATTTATCTAGTCAGCGGACAGGAGAGGAGGAGCAGGAGCAGCCAGAGGAGCTAGAGGGTTGTGAGGAAGGCGAGACAGAGGACCCAGACACACCGTGGCAGTATGCAGTGGAGATGGAGACAGGTAGTCCATCCGAGTCACTTGCGCAAATGGCAGGAAGCATGCTCACGTGCTTGCATAGTGACCCCAGAATTGTTTCCATTTGTCAGCGGGATGACTTCTGGCACCGCACCTTATTGGACTCTCGCTTCCTGCACAAAATGGGGGCATTTTTTAAACCCGCCGAGAGGGAGGACAAACTGACCTACTACAAAGACATTCTACGTAGTCAGCTGGCCGATGCCTATCTGCGCCATGGTCCATACTCTCACAGGTCTGACTCGGGGGCTCTGTGCTCACCTTCCACTGCCATAGCTGCTGGGGGGCGTTGGCAGGAGCAGCAGCAGCAGCTTCATCAGCAGCAGCAGCAGCAGCTCCATCAGCAGCAGCCTCAGTCTTCAGTCGCTAATGAGTAGCTTTCTGCACCCGCATAGTGAGTCTACTCATGAGCAGCAGGAAGACCTGGAGCAGGACCTGAACCAGCAGGTCATGTCATACCTTGACATGACCATGCCAACACACCTTGAGGATCCGCTGGACTTCTGGGCAGCCAAACTTGACTTGTGGCTGCAGCTAGCTGAGTTTGCCCTGGAAAAGCTGTCCTGCCCGGCAAGTAGCGTGCCATCTGAGCGGGTGTTTAGTGCAGCGGGGGCTATAGCTACGGCGAGGAGAACTCATCTGTCAACTAAAATGTGGAGAGACTCACCTTTGTGAAAATGAATCATGGATGGATGAGCCAGGTTTTCCACCCACCAATGGCTGATGCATGCGACTAGATTCAGCATGCTGCCACGTTTTACACTTTCCAAATGGTGCAAAACATATTTATGTCTTTAGGCCAATTTTTGGGCTCCTGCTGCCAACTCCAGTGTCTCTTGCAAGCTATGTTTGGGCTGCTGCCAACTCCAGTGTGTCTTTAGGCCAATTTTTGGGCTCCTGCTGCCAACTCCAGTGTCTCTTTCAAGCAATGTTTGGGCTCCTGCTGCTGCTGCTTCCAACTCCAGTGTGTCTTTAGGCCAATTCTTGGGCTCCTGCTGCTGCTGCCAGCTCCAGGGTGTGTCTTTAGGCCAATTTTTGGGCTCCTGCTGCTGCTGCCAACTCCAGGGTGTGTCTTTAGGCCTATGTTAGGTTAATTTTTGGGCTCCTGCTGCCAACTCCAGTGTTTCTTTCAAGCTATGTTTGGCCTCCTGCTGCTGCCAATTCCAGTGTGTCTTTAGGCCAATTTTTGGGTTCCTGCTGCCAACTCCAGTTTCTCTTTCAAGCTATGTTTGGGCTGCTGCTGCCAACTCCAGGATGTAATTCAGCCAATTTTTGGGCTCCTGCTGCAAACTCCAGTGTTCTTTCAAGCAATGTTTGGGCTCCTGCTGCTGCCAACTCCAGGGTGTGTCTTTAGTCCAATTTTTGGGCTCCTGCTGCCAACTCCAGTGTCTCTTTCAAGCAATGTTTGGGCTCCTGCTGCTGCTGTCAACTCCAGTGTGTCTTTAGGCCAATTTTTGGGCTCCTGCTGCCAACTCCAGTGTCTCTTTCAGCCAATGTTTGGGCTCCTGCTGCTGGCAACTCCAGTCTTTAGGCCAATTTCTGGGTTCCTGCTGCTGCTGCCAACTCCAGGGTGTGTCTATCAGGCAATGTTTGGGGTCCTGCTGCCAACTCCAGTGTCTCTTTCAGCCAATGTTTGGGCTCCTGCTGCTGCCTACTCCAGGGTGTGTCTATCAGGCAATGTTTGGGCTCCTGCTGCCAACTCCAGTGTCTCTTTCAGCCAGTTTTGGGTTCCTGCTGCCAACTCCAGTGTCTCTTTCAAGCTATGTTTGGGCTCCTGCTGCTGCGGCTTGCAACTCCAGGGTGTCATTCAGCCAATTATTGGGCTCCTGCTGCCAACTCCAGTGTCACTTTCAAGCTATGTTTGGGCTCCTGCTGCTGCCAACTCCAGTGTGTCTTTAGGCCAATTTTTGGGCTCCTGCTGCCAACTCCAGTGTCTCTTTCAAGCAATGTTTGGGCTCCTGCTGCTGCTGGCAACTCCAGTGTGTCTTTAGGCCAGTTAATGGGCTCCTGCTGCTGCCAACTCCAGGGTGTGTCTTTAGGCCAATTTTTGGGCTCCTTCTGCTGCTGCTGCCAACTCCAGGGTGTGTCTTTAGGCCAATTTTTGGGCTCCTGCTGCCAACTCCAGTGTCTCGTTCAGCCAGTGTTTGGGCTCTTGCTGCTGCTACCAACTCAGTGTGTCTTTTGGCCAATTTTGGGGCTCCTGCTGCCAACTCCAGTGTCTCTTTCAAGCAATGTTTGGGCTCCTGCTGCTGCTGCCAACTCCAATGGGTCTTTAGGCCAATTTTTGGGCTCCTGCTGCTGGCAACTCCAGGGTGTGTCTTTAGTCCAATTTTTGGGCTCCTGCTGCCAACTCCAGTTTCTCTTTCAATCAATGTGTGGGCTCCTGCTGCTGCTGCCAACTCCAGTGTGTCTTTAGGCCAAATTTTGGGCTCCTGCTGCCAACTCCAGTGTCTCTTTCAAGCAATGTTTGGGCTCCTGCTGCTGCTTGCAACTCCAAGGTGTCTTTAGGCCAATTTTTGGGCTCCTGCTGCTGCCAACTCCAGGGTGTGTCTTTAGGCCAATCTTTGGGCTCCTGCTGCTGCCAACTCCAGTGTGTCTTTAGGCCAATTTTCGGGTTCCTGCTGCTGCTGCTGCCAACTCCAGGATATGTCTTTAGGCCAGTTTTTGGGCTCCTGCTGCTGCTGCCAACTCCAGGGTGTGTCTTTAGGCCAATTTTTAGGCTCCTGCTGCCAACTCCAGTGTCTCTTTCAAGCTATGTTTGGCCTCCTGCTGCTGCTGCCAACTGCAGTGTGTCTTTAGGCCAATTTTTGGGTTCCTGCTGCCAACTCCAGTGTCTCTTTCAAGCTATGTTTGGGCTCCTGCTGCTTGCAACTCCAGGGTGTCATTCAGTCAATTTGTGTGCTCCTGCTGCCAACTCCAGTGTCTCTTTCAAGCAATGTTTGGGCTCCTGCTGCTGCTTGCAACTCCAAGGTGTCTTTAGGCCAATTTTTGGGCTCCTGTTGCCAACTCCAGTGTCTCTTTAAGCCAATCTTTGGGCTCCTGCTGCTGCCAACTCCAGTGTGTCTTTAGGCCAATTTTCGGGTTCCTGCTGCTGCTGCTGCCAACTCCAGGATATGTCTTTAGGCCAGTTTTTGGGCTCCTGCTGCTGCTGCCAACTCCAGGGTGTGTCTTTAGGCCAATTTTTGGGCTCCTGCTGCCAACTCCAGTGTCTCTTTCAAGCTATGTTTGGCCTCCTGCTGCTGCTGCCAACTGCAGTGTGTCTTTAGGCCAATTTTTGGGTTCCTGCTGCCAACTCCAGTGTCTCTTTCAAGCTATGTTTGGGCTCCTGCTGCTTGCAACTCCAGGGTGTCATTCAGTCAATTTGTGTGCTCCTGCTGCCAACTCCAGTGTCTCTTTCAAGCAATGTTTGGGCTCCTGCTGCTGCCAACTCCACGGTGTGTCTTTAGTCCAATTTTGGGCTCCTGCTGCCAACTCCAGTGTCTCTTTCAAGCAATGTTTGAGCTCCTTCTGCTGCTGCCAACTCCATTGTGTCTTTAGGACAATTTTTGGGCTCCTGCTGCCAACTCCAGTGTCTCTTTCAGCCAATGTTTGGGCTGCTGCTGGCAACTCCAGTGTGTCTTTAGGCCAATCTTGGGTTCCTGCTGCTGCTGCCAGCTCCAGGGTGTGTCTATCAGGCAATGTTTGGGCTCCTGCTGCCAACTCCAGTGTCTCTTTCAGCCAATGTTTGGGCTCCTGCTGCTGCCAACTCCAGGGTGTGTCTTTTTGCCATTTTTTGGGCTCCGGCTGCCAACTCCAGTGTCTCTTTTAAGCTATGTTTGGCCTCCTGCTGCTGCCAACTGCAGTGTGTCTTTAGGCCAATTTTTGGGTTCCTGCTGCCAACTCCAGTGTCTCTTTCAAGCTATGTTCGGGATCCTGCTGCTGCTGCTTACAACTCCAGGGTGTCATTCAGCCAGTTTTTGGGCTCCTGCTGCCAACTCCAGTGTCTCTTTCAAGCAATGTTTGGGCTCCTGCTGCTGCTGCTGCCAACTCCAGTGTGTCTTTAGGCCAATTTTTGGGTTCCTGCTGCTGCTGCTGCCAACTCCAGGGTATGTCTTTAGGCCAATTTTTGGGCTCCTGCTGCTGCTGCCAACTCCAGGGTGTGTCTTTAGGCCAATTTTTAGGCTCCTGCTGCCAACTCCAGTGTCTCTTTCAAGCTATGTTTGGCCTCCTGCTGCTGCTGCCAACTGCAGTGTGTCTTTAGGCCAATTTTTGGGTTCCTGCTGCCAACTCCAGTGTCTCTTTCAAGCTATGTTTGGGCTCCTGCTGCTTGCAACTCCAGGGTGTCATTCAGTCAATTTGTGTGCTCCTGCTGCCAACTCCAGTGTCTCTTTCAAGCAATGTTTGGGCTCCTGCTGCTGCCAACTCCAGGGTGTGTCTTTAGTCCAATTTTTGGGCTCCTGCTGCCAACTCCAGTGTCTCTTTCAAGCAATGTTTGAGCTCCTTCTGCTGCTGCCAACTCCATTGTGTCTTTAGGACAATTTTTGGGCTCCTGCTGCCAACTCCAGTGTCTTTTTCAGCCAATGTTTGCGCTGCTGCTGGCAACTCCAGTGTGTCTTTAGGCCAATTTTTGGGTTCCTGCTGCTGCTGCCAGCTCCAGGGTGTGTCTATCAGGCAATGTTTGGGCTCCTGCTGCCAACTCCAGTGTCTCTTTCAGCCAATGTTTGGGCTCCTGCTGCTGCCAACTCCAGGGTGTGTCTTTTTGCCATTTTTTGGGCTCCTGCTGCCAACTCCAGTGTCTCTTTCAAGCTATGTTTGGCCTCCTGCTGCTGCTGCTGCCAACTGCAGTGTGTCTTTAGGCCAATTTTTGGGTTCCTGCTGCCAACTCCAGTGTCTCTTTCAAGCTATGTTTGGGATCCTGCTGCTGCTGCTTACAACTCCAGGGTGTCATTCAGCCAATTTTTGGGCTCCTGCTGCCAACTCCAGTGTCTCTTTCAAGCAATGTTTGGGCTCCTGCTGCTGCTGCCAACTCCAGGGTGTGTCTTTAGTCCAATTTTTGGGCTCCTGCTGCCAACTCCAGTGTCTCTTTCAAGCAATGTTTGAGCTCCTTCTGCTGCTGCCAACTCCATTGTGTCTTTAGGACAATTTTTGGGCTCCTGCTGCCAACTCCAGTGTCTTTTTCAGCCAATGTTTGGGCTGCTGCTGGCAACTCCAGTGTGTCTTTAGGCCAATTTTTGGGTTCCTGCTGCTGCTGCCAGCTCCAGGGTGTGTCTATCAGGCAATGTTTGGGCTCCTGCTGCCAACTCCAGTGTCTCTTTCAGCCAATGTTTGAGCTCCTGCTGCTGCTGCCAACTCCATTGTGTCTTTAGGCCAATTTTTGGGCTCCTGCTGCCAACTCCAGTGTCTCTTTCAGCCAATGTTTTGGCTCCTGCTGCTGCTGCTGCTGCCAACTCCAGTGTGTCTTTAGGCCAATTTTTGGGCTCCTGCTGCCAACTCCAGTGTCTCATTCAGCCAATGTTTGGGCCCCTGCTGCTGCTGCCAACTCCGGTGTGTCTTTAGGCCATTTTTTGGGTTCCTGCTGCCAACTCCAGTGTCTCTTTCAAGCTATGTTTGGGCTCCTGTTGCTGCTGCTTGCAACTCCAGGGTGTCATTCAGCCAATTTTTGGGCTCCTGCTGCCAACTCCAGTGTGCCTTTCAAGCTAGGTTTGGGCTCCTGCTGCTGCTGCTGCTGCTTGCAACTCCAGGGTGTCATTCAGCCAATTTTTGGGCTCCTGCTGCCAACTCCAGTGTCTCTTTCAAGCTATGTTTGGGCTCCTGCTGCTGCCAACTCCAGTGTGTCTTTAGGCCAATTCTTGGGCTCCTGCTGCCAACTCCAGTGTATCTTTCAAGCTAGGTTTGGGCTCCTGCTGCTGCTGCTGCTTGCAACTCCAGGGTGTCATTCAGCCAATTTTTGGGCTCCTGCTGCTCCTGCTGCCAACTCCAGGATGTCTTTCAGCCAATATTTGGGCCCCTGCTGGTGCCAGCTCCAGGGTGTGTTTTTCAGGCAATATAGGGGCCCCTCATAGTGATGCCACCTCAACTCTCTGCAATTGTGCCGCTCTGTGATTCTAATAGCGATGCCTCTGATCTGCATGTCATAATTATTTACAGTATTATTTCACTAACCCAGCACGCATCATATGCATGTTACAGCAAGACAGAATGGTTTACAACCCTATTGAGGCTCTAGGAAGCTCAGAAATAGCCATTTTTAATAGCGATTTGTCGCAAATAAATTCGGACCGAAACAAATTTTGACGGAAAATTCGGCGGATCAGCCGAATCAAATTTTTCAAAAGTTCGCTCATCCCTAGTGCTGACCATATTCATGGCGTACTGGATGCACTGCATAAGATGTCCCTAATTAAGGCCCACTTATTGGTATTGAAGTGCTGCTGGTCTGCATTCTACTCACCCGGGTATTTTGGAGCTGAAATTCCACTATAGCCTGCTGCTGCTCACAAACCCTTTACAGCATATACAATTAGGAATTCCACCTGGTGGGCAAGTCACATATGAGGCGGTGTTGGGAAGTCCAAAGTTTCTCTGCAGTACAGTCAGGCAAGTGGCAGCAAGGTGGGAATGCCGAAAGCGCGTGCACCCACTATGCACTTTGTGCAGAAGCTCTGGATAATGGGCAAGGAAGCTGCGCACCACCAAGTTGAGCACATGCCACATGCCAAAATGCCACGCATGTGAGACCCCTTGAGCCTACCTTGACACGCTTAGTCCCTGGGGGGATGGGCAGTGGCAGCAATGCGCTGACTGTTGACGACTAGCAATATTTTCCCTATACTGCTGACTGAATGGGACTGTGTGACCACCACCTCTTCCTTTGAAATCTGATGGTCTTCAGTCCACATTGGGTCTAGGACCTAGTCCTCCCCCCTGGCATCCTCTTCCACCCACTCCTCGCTGCTACCCTCCCTCTCAGTCTCAACATTGCAGAAAGCTGCAGCAGTGGGCACTAGGGTTTCATCCTAAAAAGGGGTATCTTGTGATGGTCCGCTGGTCACGTTCTCATCTGAGAATTCTCGGTCTGCAACTTGAGCAGGTAGACGGCCCATGGTATGCCGGCTAGGATTGTTATCGTAGAACATTATTGACTGTATGACTTGTGGCTGGGACGGCCTTGCTGATTTTAAGGGGCTGAGGTGGAGGGCTCTGGCAGAAGTGGAGTGGGGGGGAAGACAATCCCATGGAATTGGTACCCCTCTGTGCCTTATAATCTACAGCTGCCTCAACTTGTACTGGCCTCACCACTCAGTATTGGGGCCTACAAAAATGTGTTCCAAAGGTGCATTGAACTAGTGGTATAAATGCTATCTGAGTACTGACACTGCATTGGTATCAGAGTACTGACAATGAAATGCTATTGCAGAGTACTGACACTGACATTATAAGGACAATTGCGTGCCTTAACACCTATCTAGCCCTGATTGAAAACTCTTTCCCAAAATAAATTTTGTGTTTTAACAAAAATAAAGCCCTATTTGTCCTTTAGCAGCAGCACCTTTCCTCACCTAATGCAGTGTGAGCAGTGACAGAGTACAGCATGACGCAGACCCCACCTTTTATACTCCAGGGTCACATGTGTCACGGGCCAATGGTGGGAGGGCAAGAAAAAAGGCTGATTGTCTTATGTGCCATCTTCAGGGTACAGGCCGAGCGCCAAACATGCGCATGGATATTTATTTGTTTGGGTTCGCCCAACTCAACTGATTCAGAGGGACTAATTGTCTTCACAAGTCACGTGTGTAATTTATTCTGAGTATGACTACAGCTTTTAAGTGAAGACCTCAGGGGTTTGGTAGAAAACATTAGTGAACAATACCATCATGAAAACCAAACATGAAAAATACTTAACACTAGGGCATTGGTTCACCATCCAGCAGGACACTAGCCTTAAAGATAAAGCCAAAGTGCTCAGTGTAATGGTTCAAATCAAAGCATGCTCATGTGCTGGAAGTCAAAAATTCCATATAAAATCTGTGGTACAACCTAAGAAATTACTGTTACAAAAGCTCTTCATCCAATACGACTGAGCTATAGCTAGTTTGCAAAAAAAGTGCAAAAAATGTCTGCCCCTAGATGTGAAAAGATAGAGACATACCCCATATTTTTTGTTAATTTGGAGAAGTGTGTATCATTTACTTGACACTTCGCAAATATTCTCTACTTTGTGTTGCCTTACCAAATACACTCTCAATAAAATACATTTAAGTTTGTGGCTGTAACATTTGAAAATGTAGAAAAGTTCAAGGAGTTTGAATACTTTTTACCCTATATATGTAACTATATACCTCTGAACGTAGTGAACGTTGAGGCACAAAGAATCAAACTTGCAAGATAAAATCCTCTACATTTTAACCTTGGGTATTAAAGGTAAAAAAACTGTCCCCCAGGGTCACGAATGTTGAAAACAGGTCTTTTAATGCAATCCAAAATCCATTTTATGGTAAAACGGTGTTGGTCCTTGTGGGCAACATCCCAAGTGCCGATGCCACCCCCACACATACTCAGCTTCTTCAAGCCCATTTTGTTTGCTACTTTTGCTCTCTTATTCAAACCAGGCACTGTAGTTGGCCTTCGGCAGTCAAACGTTCTGGGTTTTTGCCTGCAGAGAGGACTACAGACCACGTTAAATTGACATTGGATCACTTTAAATAAGCTTTTTAGTTACTGAATCATATTCTCCAGGTACAGCTGTAGCAAATTTCTGAACTGTGCCTTTTCTACAACTTTTTTGACTTCTGAGTGACTGAACATCTGCTAGATCTTTCCAGCTATAACTTCTACCATACTGAATGCACATTAGGTGCATCAACTGGTCAATGACAAAAACTGCTTTTGGTACATTTCTTCTACTAATGACTACAAAGGTAGCTGGCCCCAAAGTTCAAGTGGGATGACTTGGGTGCCACTGCTCTGCAATACCAATTGTTCAAGCCACTTGGGTGTCACTGCTCTGTAATACTAATTATGCAGGCCACTTGGGGATCACTGCTCTGTAATACCAATTGTTTAGGTTACTTGGGAGTCACTGTTCTGTAACATCATTTGTTCAAACCACTTCGGTGTCACTGCTCTGTAATACCAATGGTTCAAACAACTTGGGGGTCACTGTTTGGTAATACCAATTACGCAAACAACTTAGGCATCACTGCTCTGTAATATCAATTGTTCGAACTATGTGGGTGTCACTGCCCTGTAATACCCATTGTTCAGGCAACTTGGGGGTCACGTCTCTGCAATACCAATTGCTCAAACATCTTGGTAGTCAATGCTCTGTAATATCAATTGTTCAAACCACTTGGGTGTCACTGCCCTTTAATAGCAATTGTTCATGCCTTTTGGGGTCACTACTTTTCAATTACAATTGTTAGTGGAGTATCGACTGGTTCAGGGCTGACATATGTGTCAGTACTGTTTAATTTAATATTAAATATTTGATTTTTGGCACACCTGGCATTATGCATGATAAACTATTTAATTGTGGGCACACCGAGCATTAGATGGATCCTTTTGGCTTTACTAAACCATTTAATTGTTGGCACACCTGGCAGTAAACTAATTTGAGCTTTGATAAACCAGTTACTTGTGGGCACAGCTTTCATTATACACTTATGAGCTTGATAACCAGCTGCTTGTGGGCATGCCTTACATTATTCTTTTATTAGCTTTGATAAACTTTTTTATTGTGAGTACACCTAGCATTAGACCCTTTTGGATTTGATAAACTATATAATTGTTGGCACACCTTGCATTATAGTCTTTTGAGCTTTCATAAACCGGTTACTTGTGGGCACACCTTGCATTATACTCTTATGAGCTTTGATAAACGATTTAATTGTGGGCAAGCCTGGCATTATACCCTTTTGGATTTGATAAACTATATCATTGTTGGCACACCTTGCATTATACTCTTTTGAGCTTTGTGAAACCGGTTCCATGTGGGCACACCTTGCAATATAAGCTTTTGAGCTTTGATAAACTGGTTACTTGTGTGCACACCTTGCATTATACCGATCCATGTATAAAACATGGTCCTTTTCATATGTTATAAAAAACATGTTTAAACCATATGTTCCACTCCTTTACCAGCCAAATGGGCGTTGCTTATCCTGGATGAAGCAACTCTGTCTGGAAGTACTTTAAGAGCAGACACCCTTTCATCCTTGTGGAGTATTAGTCCATAAACACTGTAAAACCCATCATACTAATAAGGTAGAGGGAAGGGTTGACAGGTACTTGATCTAAAACTGATCCTTTTGATGGTGTCATTGGGCCAATACCTCCTTTCCAACTATGTTATAACCTGCAGCCCAAAATGTTTCTACCTGGCTGAGAAATTGGTCCCACATTATTTCGATGTTTCGTATAATAGTGGAATTCCACCTGGTTGACAAATCACCTATGAGGTGGTGGGTGGGAAATCCAAAGTTCCTCTGCAGTGCAGATAGTTTAGCAGCAGCAGAGTGTGAATGCCGAAAGTGTGTGCACACGGCACACACTTTATTCATTAATTGATTGGCCAGAAAACTTGGAACAAACAAGCTGAACATAAGTGCCAGCCAATTGATGTGTGTCAATATGGCTCTGCTATGCTATTAGGTTCCACACATCAGAAACATAGAAACATAGAAGATTGACGGCAGAAGGAGACCATACGGTCCATCTAGTCTGCCCTTATGTGTATACTGTATGTACTCTTTATCTTAGGATAGATGTGTGCTTATCCCAGGCATGTTTAAATTCAGTGACTGTTGATTTTTCAACTACCTCTGCTGGAAGTTTGTTCCAAGCATCTACTACTCTTTCTAACATTGCTCCTGATCTTCCCCCGACTAGCTTCAGGTTGTGCCCCCTTGTTCTATCATTAAGCTTCTTCTTAAAAACACTTCCCTCCTGAACCTTATTCAATCCTTTCACATATTTAAAGATCTCAATCATGTCCCCCCTCCCCCTTCGTTCTTCCAGACTGTACAAATTAAGTTCTTTAAGTCTCTCCTGATAAGTTTTAAGTTTAAGTCCTTCCACCATTTTCGTTGCCCGCCTTTGGACACGTTCTATTTGAATAATGTCTTTTTGCAGGTAAGGTCTCCAGAACTGCACACAGTATTCTAGCTGTGGCCTTACCAGGGCTCTATACAGCGGCATCACAACCTCCCTCTTCCTACTGGTGATGCCTCGAGCTATGCAGCCAAGCATCCTGCTTGCTTTTCCCACTGCCTGGCTACACTGTCCACTCATCTTGCAGCTATCAGTAATCAGTACCCCTAAATCTCTCTCCTCCGAGGTCCTGGCTAACACAGTACTGCCCATACGGTACTCAGAGCAGGGATTCCTTCTACCCAAGTGCATGATTTTACATTTAGAGACATTAAACTCTAGTTTCCACCATTTTGACCATCTATCCAGTAAAGCTAAATCATTTTCCATGTTGCAGACACCTCCAGAAATATCCACCCTATTACTAACCTTTGTATCATCAGCAAACAGACAAACTTTTCCTACCAAGCCTTCTCCTATGTCACTTACAAATATATTAAAAAGAATGGGGCCCAGGACAGAGCCCTGCGGCACACCACTTGTAACTCGCCTTTGTTCAGATTGCACACCATTTACAACAACACTCTGATACCGATCCCTCAGCCAACTGGAAATCCACTGAACTATCCAGGGATTGAGTCCTACCTTCAATAACTTATCTATGAGCTCCTTATGTGGTACAGTGTCAAAGGCTTTGCTAAAATCCAGATAGGCGATATCCACAGCACCACCTTCATCTAACACTTTAGTGACATTGTCAAAGAAATCAATAAGATTGGTCTGACATGATCTGCCCTCAGTAAAGCCGTGCTGTTTTGGGTCCAATAGGTCATTAATTTTTAGATGGGAAATTACCTGTTTTTTTAAGAGTGTTTCCATTAATTTGACCACTATAGATGTTAAACTAACTGGCCTGTAATTACTGGCTTCTTCTCTACTCCCCTTTTTATGGATTGGTACGACATTGGCCATTCTCCAATCATCTGGAACCTCACCAGTTGAAAGGGAATGGTTAAGTAAATCAGTCAGAGGGGCTGCAATCACAAACCTAAGTTCCCTTAGAACTCTGGGGTGGATTCCATCTGGACCCATTGCCTTACTTACCTTTAGATGTGCCAGCTCGGCTAAGACATCAGCCTCCAGAAACTCCGGAGCTGTGCCCTCCCTGCTGGATGCTGTGCTATGGCAATGCCTGCTACTATCTGAAAATACCGAACAAAAGTAGCTATTCAGATGGTCAGCCACAGCCTTATCTCCGTCAATATATTTATTTTCCCTATTTCTAATTTTTGAGACTGCATTGTTTTTCTTCTTTCTGTCACCAATATATCGGAAAAAGGTTTTATCTCCCCTCTTCATAGATTTGGCCATTTCTTCCTCTTTTTGCCCTTTAGCAGTCCTTATAATTAGTTTTGCTTCCCTCTGTTTAATTTTATACGCCTCTCTGTCAGCTACACTTCCACTTACTTTATACTTCTTATAGGCAGACTTCTTATCTTTTATGATAGTGCTGAATTCCCTAGTGAACCATAAAGGTTTCTTCTTCCTTTTATTCTTGCTAGTTTGTTTCACATATTGCTTAGTTGCCTTTAAGATGGCCATTTTTAATAGTGACCACTGGGCACTCACTTCTGCTACTCTGTTCCACTCACCTAATTTTCTTTCTACATACTCTGCCATTTCCTTGAAGTTTGTCTTCCTAAAGTCTAGCACTTTGGTTCTGGTGTGTGATTGCACAATGTCTGTTTTTATTCTGAACCAGGTTTAAGGTTCAGCGACCGCAACCACTCATCTGCCTCCTGGATGCCAGTCCACAGCTCCTGGGCAGTATAGAAAGATAAAGGCTTCGCTGGGATGGTGTGGATAGGCTTCGTGGTGTTGCTGGTCTCACGTCATGTTAAATAACAATGTGCAAATCCTACCTATGATCCGAATCCTATATCAAATAACTATAAAGTGCAAAGTGCAACCAATCAATAGATGCAAATACAATGTATAATCACAAACAGACCTATATGATTACCCAATAACTAAATACCCTATGAAAAATATAAATGACCACAAAATACCTCACTAATGTAGATGCTAGTGTCAATCAACCATTAAATAACAAATACAGCGCAAAAATATATCCAACCAAAATATACTCAAGGTGTCACAGGTATGCCAGTAAAGGGTCTCCCCACCGCCTACAGCACCAGGAGCCACACATTCCGTGGGTGTATCCCCCACTTCATCAGCCATCACCATTCAGTCACCAGTCATCCAATCAAACTCTGCTGCCGAGTAATCAAGACCAGTAATAGTCACCACACGCACCTACACACCCCTCTCCACATACGAGCAGGGCACAGGCAATCCACACTTACCTCAAGGAGAGTCTGATCAGTTCTGCTGCTTAACAATCAAATCAAATAGAATCAGCTTGCAATATGCTGGTTCACACACAGTCACACACACTGGTCATACAATGATACAAGCTTCCACCTATGAAAACAAACAGTTTCTATTCCTTGACACCAAGAAGTCCTATAAGCAAAGGACTAATGACCCCAGCATTGAAGGGGAGAGAATGAAGAGTCTGCATATCCAAGAAAGCTAGTTACAAATTGCATATTGTTATGCTCCTTTATTTATGCGCCGTGGACTCCTCACAGAGGTAAGCTTATCTGGGTAATTGGGGGGATTTCACAGAGCGGGGCATCCCAGTTTGGGATGCCCTGGGGAGAGGAAATCAGCCAACCCTGGAGTCTCATAGATGCCAAGGCTGGTTTTGGTCCATTAACCAGAGATCCTACTCAATTAAAAAAAAAAAGATGTTCCACTCCCTTCTGTAACTTTAAACTGCCATGAAAATAATAAAATGGCTCCAAACAACATCAAGAATTAAAAATAGAATTACTGCATGGAGTCATAATAATAAAAAAAAAAAAAGAATTCGAAAAAGTATTTTGTCAGAAACTGTGTATGTGCTTTCATTTTAACCTACACTTATAATGTTAAATTACAATATGATTACGTATACACTAATCAGTTTGTAATGCATATTCATGTGCTCATTAAGCTCATGTTTACAATGTCAATTGCTGCCTAAGATTGATGTGACTGAATGACTCAGAATATTTTGTAAGCAGTATTTATAATGGTTGGCTTTAATGCTAGCATGCAGCAGATATTCAAATTACATTTAGAGCACAGTGTTTTTATTTTGCATGTATGGCATTTTTAAATGGTCCTATGATATTCGAATATCCTTAAACTGACATTTAGCTACCATTATTATTTAGAAACAATTTGTTGACTTCCTCTTTCAGGAGCTATCCTAAACTGTTTTGCCCAACACCTAAGTCAGGTTATTTTTGTTTCTTTTTGCTTTTTCTAACAACAAAAAAAAGCATTTTACTTAAAGCACTTTGAAGAGACAGATGGATTTTAAATCTAATCTAGCACGATAGTCCTTCCAGCTAGTCCCCACTAAGGAACTTTGCACAGATGTCATCACTGCAGTCTTTTGTATCCTCAACTAGGGATTTTCTGTGGTTCCACAGCTGGCTGTCCAGCAATTAACTGGTTGTAATACACAAGACATTTAGAATGCTAAATCTTCAAACCACTTTGATATTTATTATCATTATGAGGTTTTTGCTGTCTAATCCACTTGGTTCATATTTTATTATCAGACAATAAAGGAAAAATTAAAACCAATTATTGGCTTAATTTAAGATGCAAGTTTTACTACTAGGTTTCTTCGTCAGTCATAATACAAATCCATGAAGAACGCAAACACATTTATATAGCAAGCAGCAAGTAACACTGTCGGCTATGACTGGAACATTTATGATTATTGATTTACCTAATGGTTTGCTGTATGATAATGACCTAAGTTTAGGGTGAGTCTAACATTTTTATGAAACTTTAGATTACCTTGGTCGTATTAGCTAAGAAGTCTTTTATTACTTAGACATGGATATATTTTAATTCCTTTCATAAGGACATCTCAAATTATTGTCCCTGGATAGTTCACAGTGCAATATATTAAACGTTCATATCAATTTCCATTTGGACTTCATCTGCCCTTTTTGCCATCAAGACAGTGTATCTGATTTCACTCCGGTTGTGGTGCGAAATGGTCTGAAACATATGCATTTATTCTGTGCGCATTTTTTTAATCAAATTTTATTGGTAAAACAAAAGACAACAAATAAAAGACAATAGAAAAAGACGGGCACAAGTGAAATAAACCTGTCTGAATGACAGAACCACATGTACAGACTGTGTTTGATCAAAATTGGAAGCATGGTAGGCTACAGGTCCATACAAACAAGTATTATGTCTATGGATAGACATAATAGACATTTGAAAAGTCCCAAAAAAAATCTAAAATATCAAGCTTGTCTTTTGTGGTGTCTGTACGTAGCCTTGATTGTAAAGGCCAGATTGGGACTATTAGAAGAAAGTCCCCGATCAAAGATTAAAAAGAGCTGGAACAAAAGACCTCAGAGAATAAAGGAAAAAACTACTAAGGGGGAAGAGAGGGTTGTTGAAGAGTAAAGAGCCAGCCCAACCCAGTCGAACCTAGGGTCCCCGAAACAGGGGTGCACCACTTTGGATTCTGTGCAAAGGTTTTTCTTATCCAGCATCCAACCCATCCAACCCATCTGCCTAAATTAAGCTTTCATTTAGTACACACATGTATACTACACGTGTGGTTTATTAAATTTGTGAATGTTGAGTGAAAAGAGCTTATCATTCACACAATTAGGTTCTGAGTTGAATTCAGACAGGTAAATCAACTACATTATCAGATTATCCTAAATCTCATAATGTTTCCAGTATTTTCCATTCTTTTTAAAGAGGTGCAACCCCCACCTCAAGTCTAAGAGAATTTTGGGTTGCTCTTATACATCTAGCTGTGGGTGCGTCCTCATCAGGCCTTTCTGAATGGGCAACACAAGCATGCACAGCAGGGAGAGGCCTAGGAGGGGATTTCTGTGCTAACTATGTTCAGAATTCCTTGATGTCAGTGTGGCAAGACAATATGAATCAAATGAGTACCACCAATTGGCTGAGCGGCCCACCGTGAAGAGGCAAGTTTTTGGGCATTTACACAGTGGGGCATCCCAAGATCAGGATGCCCTGTCAGACAGCAGAAACATCCAACAAAGTAAATACTTTGGGTTTTGTTTCTCTTTAAAGTGTCAAAGGTGTATCTAATGTTCTGAATGAATATGATGTATCTTCATATGGGTTTTGTATGGAAGCTGTTGGTGGCCGGTCTAGGAGTTTTCTGGATATTTCTCTTAAAGTAAGTTTTGTGCCCAGGTAATTGTTCCTGGTTGGTGAATGGATAATTTAGTGTCTTATTGGGGTAGTGGAAGCTGTTGTAGTTCCTGTGGATATTAATCAAAGCTTCCTGCTTCTAACACAGATGAACAACATGCTATCAGTGTAAGAAAAGTAAGCTACTGGTTATGTGGAACAAAGTGACACCAGCTCTCTTTTGCATGTAGGGGGTGATTTACTATGTCCACTACTTGACATAAAAGTATGTTTTCTGGACATGCGACGCACGTGTGACAGACCAGTGAGTGAACAAAACTTACTGCAGCAAACATCAGTGAACAAAGACTTTCGCAATGCATTTTGGTGTGTTTGTGCCACAATTTGCTGGTGAAAGTCACAAGTATTTACACTGAAAAGTGGTTTGGAGAATGCTGCCAACTGCTGCGGCAGAATACTTTAACAGAAAACATAAAATCTTGCTGAAAACACACTTTTATAGCATATGTTGGTGGGGGTCTCAGAATGTATGTGGGGTATCTTGGGAGTGTCTGGGTTGTTTTGAAAAGCTTAAGAATAAAAGTTTATTTAAACGTATAAAAAATCCATGTAAAAACATTAGTATTAGTTGTTTTTCACATACTGAGTAACTTTCTAATCTATCTCAAAATATCGTTTGCAAATGCAAAAGTGTTCGCCAGCATTAGCTGAGCCAAACTGAAGTAGCAGTAAATCCCAAAAACAGGACATGCAAAATGTCACTTGGCATACGTATAAACACGGTGGAGGCCCTGCGGATCTCGGTGAATAGTTTCATAAATCACCCCCTTAATATTGTACACCAAAAAATCTTTTTAGCTTTTAACAAGCTTAAGAGAAAGTTCCTATACTAGGAAAACGTGCTATGGCTCTAAAATAGATTCATCACATGGATTACAATGAAATGTTGAGGTACAACAGTATGTATAGAGAACAACAGGATGCACTAACATCTGTAAATCTACTGACAAACTATATAAATTTCCCCAAATGTAGCTAGTTTATAGCTCTATAATGGCTAGTCTTCTGGTGTGTATCTCTGTATGCCCATATATTACAAATTATGTCACTTCCCACAGGACCCATCTGAAGGGTTTGATTGAAATGTGGTGCGAATCAAATAATTTTTTGGGAACGTGTCCCTTTTAAACAGTTTTGGCAAGTTGTAGTAAAAAAACTTTAAGCATCTGCCCAATTACAGTCCATAAATATGTAAATCAGCCATATTCTACATTAAACAACTAGATAATTGTAGAAAAAAACACAGTGAAGTCAGCAATTAGCCACTCTGATTTTGTGGCAGCTAAGAAAACCTGTAGCAATGACCCCACACTAATTCCTCTCTCTCTTTGTTTCTATTAAATCGAGCTAATAGTTAAATAAAAACATAAGATGTTTCATGCTTGGATTATTGCTTGACTCAATATACAGTCTAATTCAAACTTATTTACACAACCTAGTACCTTACCAGGGTTACATCTGGGGAATTCAGGTACTGTGTAACAATGACTGGGAGATTGTATAATGTAATGTATACAGCAATAAATTATTTTCTTAAATCCATGTACAGTTAGGCAATATTTCCACTTGGCACCAGTTTGCTTATTTTAATATTGTGGCTAAAAGCTTTAGTAAAAAAAGAAAAGGGAATATGAGGATATTTCTGATAGCCAATCCTTCCTTAAAGATAAATGTTTCACTTAAATATGCTAAATGCATTTGCACTTTAAAATGACAATTATTGTATTTATAAAATGCATGAACTACCACAAACACTTACAGCTTTGTCTGTAGTGTTATCATTACTTATGTACAAAACAATAAATAACACAGTACACAAAGTATTGACATTTTAACAATCCATCAAATATTTATAAGGTCCATGGCAGCCTTTAGAATCACTGCTCCCTGAATAGAGGTAGTCTGTATTATCACAAGGAAAAAAAAATCAGCTTAAATATCAAAGGGCTTTTTGGCAAATCCAATATTTGTAGTACAGAAACTAAGCTCTAGAAAATGACCAACATTTTTCTTGGTTGTAGTACAGAATGTGATTTCGATCTCTTCTACAAATTGAACAGTCATTAGTTTGCCTGAAAAGATCAAGATGCTGGAAATATTAAATGTCAAAGAGATTTAAAAAAAATCACTCCTAACTAGGTAGTTCTTGGTCAGTAAACAGCCAAGCAGCAAAAACATTTTACATTTCAATTGGTTTGCACAACTATGTTTTCTTAAAACATCAATTCTTAATTTGCACTGCATATATGTAGGTTTAGAAAGGTAGGTGGTTGGAGAATAGCTGGAAGTTAGTGCCAGTCCAGAAGAAGCAGGGGAGGCTACACGGTGGACATTTCAACCATCAAAAACCCCAGCTATTTTTCGGAAATGGGGGTAAAAGTTAGATGCCAGTGGCCTGGCTGACCCAAAAGACACTGGATCCTCGGTGGACAATGTCTGTGTCCAGTGTTCAAGGAAACTGACTGAAATTGTTACAAAACCAAAGAGGAAAGCTAAAATAAATAATTGTCAGGACATATTTTTGATTGCAACTACTTACATCTCTGAAGCTCATGTCAAACAGGCAGGGGGTGTTTAAAATGAGGTTCCAAATTTCCTTCATATTTACCGCTTGCCAGTTAAATAAAAACCTAGTAAAAAAAACCTTATTTAAATTTAAAATGCTAGGCATTTGGCTGAAGCATTCAAGCCAACCACAAATACAGCTGAATAGAAAAGATATTTTTGGAGGTTGTAGCTTACAGTGCAGTGCAATCTCACTGTTGATAGAGGAGGAATGCACAGTCTGCACCGTGGTGGCTGCATGCAGCATACATTGCCCTTATTTGTGGCCCCTGATTCCTCTAATTCTAAATGTTAAGGAGTTGTAAAACTGAGCTTGCTTTGCCTGTAATATACGCGACTGACCACTTGAAGCAGCACTAATTCATGAAGCATAAAGTGGGGCACAGATGAACCTCTTTGTAGAAGGCAAAATGGCGGGACAAAAGGGGTTGGGACCAATAGTATGATCTATGTTCTATGGGATCTACCCACACTTAATTGGCTTTATTCTATTTCTAGCTGTCCCACCAATTCCTGCCTTTTCTCACCCCATCTCTACTCACCTGTTTCCTCCTGATCCTGCACATTCCTGCGCTACAGAGCATGTGCACCAGGCACTTCCTCAGGCTAGTGGTCTATAAAAGGAGACCTGAGGCACTGGGAAGATGCGTACAGATCTTCTCCATACTATGGTCTTGTTCCCGCACACCTGAACCTTGAACACCCAGCTCTTTTCCTGCATGCACCTGAACTTTGAACGTCCAGCTCTGTTTCTGCACTTAGCTGGACTCTTCTCGTCACTATTCCTGCACTTACTCCATACTGGACTAACTACTTGGTGGCGACAGTTTCTCAGTGCAGTCCATCTCCCCTTGTAGGGAGTGCAGTCAAATATCAACTCCCTGTCCTACGACCCTACCCTGGCACTGAGGCAAGACGAGGATTATACAGAAAAAAAACTCTCCCCAAGCTCTGGATCCTGGGCTCCTAGGCCATTACATGAATGGGCAGCACACAGAGCCAAGGGAAGCTGCTTTGTGACACAGAAGCACTGGAAGCACTGGAGTACAGGCGAGTTAAGGGGTAAGTCCACTTCAAATGAAATTTTTGAACGTGTATATTTTTGTGACAAAAGGATGTGCTCATCTAATTATCTAATGTGTGTTTTCTGGAAGCAGTTTTCAATCGGTTTATTGGCAACGCACACCAAGAAGAGAGAAGTTAGTCTTGTACACACAGAACACTGGTTCTACGGCCACTGCTGGGGTGAGGGAGCTAACTCAACCTTACACTTGCCCAGCAGCCATGTTCTGTGTAACTATTTGCAATCTGTTGCTATTTGCAGGAGACAATTCTCGCATGCTTGCAGAATTCAGGGACAATCTTGCAAGTACAAAGGCAGTTGAGAAAGCCGTTCGAGACCTCTTGCACCGTGCTCTATTTAAGTTAGAAAGGAAAGCACTCGGATGAGCTGCAGCTCCAGAGGTTCAGCTAACTGTCCCTCCTTTCTTTTGCCCATCAAACTTTGGAGAATATCTGTTCCCTATTATGATTTTTAGAAATATAATATTGTTTTATGACTTGACAAAAATGCCTCTTTTAATCATGTTTCTTTTTTTTTACTATCCTCTGTAAATAATTGCACAACACCACAACTGTTATTAAAACATATCTTTGTATTTTTATTTTTTTTCATATTTTTTTCAAAAATTCAAAACTATCACTAATTACGAAAAAAAACATAAAATTAATGTAAAAGTAGAAACATTAAAACATTGTAAAAAAGTTACAATAGAATCATGGGAGGTTCAGAACGTGTATATTTATCAGCAAGGTTTTCATCAAAAGACTCAATTTCTCTGAAAATGCTACTAAAACACACCGTAAGCACCAGTCATGCCAGCAAAAACCATGTAGGGAATCTCATACCAATTTCCTTGCTTAATAACCTGTCTCTAAGGCAAATTGTGATTATGGTCCATGAATCATGTGAGTGCTAATTTGTAAGAATTTTTGCACGTGGGAAAATGCAAACCTGGCAAGCCATAGTGGTTCCCTAACTTTCTTTGACCACTGCAGAGCTTGCTCAATACTACATTAAAGCTCTTCCCAGCACATTGCTACTGCTACTAGCACTTTGCTACTACCATGGACATAGACCATGTTTCTGTTTGGCACCAGTCCTTGACCTGTTGTCATGAAATCAGCCCACCACTGAACTGGGTGAACTACTGGAAATTTGCCCAGGATTATTTGGGTCCCTGACCAGTCTATGGCCAATGTGTTTCCTAGTGGGTCAACAAGTGTGTTAAAGGTCTGAAGCTATAGAATTGTGCAGATCATGGGCATGAGTGGATATGCAACCCCCCCCCACACACACACAACAACCATGCTTGCTGGGGCAAAACATGAGCTGAGATGGGGTACAGAGGGGCTGGGTAAAGAAGGCAAGGATTGGATGGAGGTGCTAGAGAAACCCACCTGACCCCAGGGCAGTCACAGTCACAAACCCAGCTTCCACAGGATGCCATAGGTGTTTGGGACTGGGAGCGCAAAGGGGGCATTTTCTTGCAAGCAATGTTTTTAAAGGCTGAATTAAGTTATTTATATATTTTGGTGTATTATGGATTTTCTTGGCATTTTCTGTAGCTTAAAGCGGTAATAAAACCTACACCCTTCTAACTTCTTGGTATGCAATAAGACAGTCTGGGGGGAATTAAAAATGCTGGAGCCCCCCACATAACCCCCCAGAATGCCTGTAATTCTTAACTTTAGCCCCGAACCTCACCATGAATCCTGGCTGTGATTGACCATGTGGGTCCTGGGTAGCCAATCACAGCGCAGGATCAAGGCTAAAGGTAAGGATTATGGGTGTTCTGTGGGGGCTATGTGCAGGGGGGCCTCCAACATCCTGGATGCCTCCCAGACTTCCTTATAGCAGCGGTACCAAAGCCCGCGCCGGCACAGGTGTTGGTCTACTTTAAGTAAATGTTGCTTAGCTGTCTTTGCAGCATCTGTGCAGCTTGGAACAGAATTTACAGTTTTGTTTTTGATTTCTCCCCATGGGCTCTGCCATGATGGTCAACAAGTAAAAATCTTTTGTCTCCGGTGATCAAGGTCTGCCCACCCAGCTCCCCTCACCTTGTTTATAAGGTCTGCATTAATTCCCCCCTGCCCTGCATGGTCACACCCATTCTCCCTCTATGTGTAAAAATAAGAAACATTTACGCTGAATATCTCCCCAACAAAATCTTATTTTTAAAAAGTAAAAGTTTAGAACATTGCCAGGTGTATCACTACACAATGGATCACTTTAAATGGGTAAAAGTGTGTTGTTGAATATTATGGTAAATTTAACCCATACATTAACAGTTTCCTTTGTTCCTTGTATTTGTAATGCCTCCTTCATTGCAGTGAATGGAGCAGGTGTGGGCAGTTACTGTGTCAGACAGGGCAGGGTAGGCGTACACAAAGGCCGCTGGTCAGTGAGGAGACCATGATTCTCAATCTTGGGAACTGGTAAATACTACCGAAAAAGATAACTATAGGGGTTATTTAAGAACGGATAGCGGCAGGTATTACCTTTCGCTTAGTGTCGCTCTCCAATACACTTTAATGACCATCGTTTGCTTGTGTTTGACATTTTTTAATTTTTTTTTTGCTCAAATCCTGGCTGCAAACAAACACTTTTAGAAACATTTTTGACTTTTTATATTTGTATGTACAGGTCTGGCACTAGTGTTATTGTCACAGTGTTAAAACAATGTCATTCCATGTGTTTTTGCTTTGTTACAGGTGTATATATGTGTTCAAAAAACAGACTTTAATCACACATCGTCTGGCGCTCTATTCTATAGCGACCAGATTTAGAGCGGCAACGCTGTGTGTGTATTCTTTTTTTTATGGTGTGGAGCGCCGAGAGTCTGTTGCATTGAGCTGGCACTACCTCTCGCTCCCTGCAGTGCTGTACTAGTGTTAGCGCGCCCAACATACATCATATTCATCAATGCCGTCCAGGTTACTACAGCGACTGAGATGCTCTGTTACAGCGCCCGATACCCATTTAAAGCGTCTACTAGCGGTCGCTCTAAGCTGCTATGCAGACACTGAACTGCCGATACCTGGCATTAGTAATGAATCAGTCTCCACGTGCGTTTTTTATTCTGTCTACATAGAGACTTTAGTAAGTATGTTTGTAGTATGTAGTACCAGTAGGCTTTGACTGCGATTATATTTTTTAAATACATTCAGTAAAGAAAGGACTTTTGTTTCACTTTCTCAAATCAGCTTTTGGTCTGTGGTAATTTTCTCTGAAAAACTACAATAGGCTTTTATTGAAAATATGCAAAAGCAACCTTTGCATATTTACTCTTATTACACATACAAATGCAAATTAAAATTTAATATGAAGTTAAAGGTTATTCCCTGAAAATCTTTAGTGCTAAAACAATTGTCGCTTGTTTGGATTTGTACAGTTTGTTGAGGTCATTTAATATTGTGCTGCATAATGCTCATTCACAAGAATTATTCACAAGAATTATGTTGTATTTATAGAAATAAAGTTAAACAAAAAGAATCTGATTTACCAACGTTCTTGGATTTTTAATAAAAGTAAAAAAAAACAATTAAAGCAAGTCTGTAGTGGCATTCACTTAACCCTTTAAGTGCCAGCCTACCTGGAGCATTCTTCATTCTCTGTTGCCAGACCCTTTTGCACTATTTTGCGCTCCACATGTTCAACTGTGATTTTTGAAGGGATTTCCCAGGGAAGTTATATATTCTGCTGAAACATGAAATGTCTTTTTTGTCATTTTTTAGGTGTATTCTCAATATTTTGGGGTGAAATATGAACAAAAAAATGGAAATAACAAAAGTAATTTTGTCAATAAAATCTTATTGCGTGTTAAACTCTAATTTCTCCTGGTTACAGCGATACCACATATGTATTGGTAGACACCCTTTCCTGCCCAGGAGACTCCCCCAAACTGAAAAAGCGCTTTGGGAGATTTTCAGATAAAATACAAATATGCTAAGCGCTAGTTTTTTCAAGAAAAACAACCCTTTACATTTAAAATACTCCCCACAAACTATATATTCTCTGGAAGAACACACCTCAAGCTTTCTAGGTGTACCAGGCTTGTTAACATGGGTGCGGTTCTCTGGAAGTAATTTCTCAATGAATTCTTTGGTAGTTTCACTAAAAAAAAATTAAAAAGCAGAATCAAACTCATATTTTCCTAAAAAAAGAATATGCAAACAAGAAAAAACAAGCCCAATCTGAAAAAGCAAGGTCCCCTGAACAGAACAATACCCAACATGCATAGGTACTGTCAAGGAAAGAGTTGTCAAACACCCCAAAGTAAAGCATGTGCGTAAGGGTAATTTTACTTGAAAATTTCAGCTCTGCAGACAAAGTGCGCACCTTGTACATTTTCTACCAAAACAACCCTTTACATTTAAAATATCCCCCATAAACCATATATTCCCTGAAAGTACACATGTTAAGCTTTATAAGAGTACCCAGCTTGTTGTAGTGGGCTCATCATTTTAAAAGTAATTCCTTGAACAATTCTTAGGTTTCCGAGGTTTCCCTCAAAAAAATTATAAAAAAAATGAATAAAAAACACATTTTCTTAAAAAATCAATATGCAAACAAGAAAAAACAAGCTAAATCTGAAAGCACAAGATCCTCTGAGCAGAACAATACCCCACATGCATAGGTACTATTAACCCTTATAATTGCCAGCCTTATTGAAGTTTTGCCACCCTCTTTTGTCAGGTAATTTTTCACCATTTTGCACCTTGTTTAACCATGATTTTTGGAGGAATTTCCAGGAAAATTATAGATATATTTTTTGCAGCAGAGTTTAGGCTTTAACATGAAATGTCTTGTTTGTAATTTTTCTACTGTTTTTTAAATATTTTTGCGTAAAAAGAACAAAAAAAATTAAAAATAATTTTTTAGAAAATTGTCTCCTTTTTTTTAAAATAAAACATTTAGAAAACCATATTGCATGTGAAAGCCCCATTTCTTCACATTACAACGGTACCATGTATTGGTAGCCCCCCATTTTTGCCCAGGAGACCCCCCCAAACTGAAAAGAGCACTTTATAACATTTATAAATAAAATAAAACTACTATCCACACTATAAACATAAGGGGTTAATTAAAAAAAAATGACATAGGGTCCCCCCTCCCAGGTGGGGGAACCCCTTTTTTTGGGAAATTTTAAGGGTTAAAAACCCTTAAAAAAAAAACAACAAAAAATTGACATGGTGTCCCCCCTACCCAGCATAACCAGCCTGGGACCAGCTGCGCAGGGCTTGTAGAACAGGGTGCAGGAGCCAGCTTTGGTGGCCCCCACCCTGCCAGCTACAAGCCCACATAGCCATGGGCCGGGCTCTTCTGCCCCCCCCCTGGGCTTTGGGGAGGCAGGTAATTGGGGTGCCGGTTGTTAATGGCAAGTCACCCGCTAGCCACAGGTGACTTGCTAGCCCCCAGCCTTGTGAACTGGTATAGGGGTCTCATGGATCCCTTACCAGTTCACAAAGGGTTAATCGTAAAAAAAACAGAGGGAGAAAAAATATTTTATTTATTATTTTTAATATTACCTCCCATCCATCCTGGAGCACTGTGTCCCACGCTGATCACTCTGGCTTCTGCTCTCTTGCTGCTGCTGGAAGCCTTTTATAGCTGCTGGGCGACAGAGCATAAGGGGTTAATTTATATAAAAAATGACATGGGGTCCCCCCTCCCAGGGGGGGGGGCAATTTTTGGGGGGGAATTTTAAGGGTTAAAAGCTCTTAGAAATCCAAAAAAAAATGAAATGGGGTCCCCCTTACCCAGCATTACTAGCCCGGGACCAGCTATGGGGGCTTGTAGGAACAGGGTGCAGGGGCCAGCTTTTGTGGCCCCCACCCTGCAGCCTACAAGCCCACATACCCTGTGTGGGCCCGGGCTCTTCTGCCCCCCCCCGGGCTTTGGGGAAGCAGGTAATTGGGGGTGCCGGGGGTTAATGGCAAGAGTCACCCGCTAGCTGCAGGTGACTTGCCAGACCCCAGCCTTGTGAACCGGTATAGGGGTCTCATGGACCCCTTACCAGTTCACAAAGGGTTAACAGTAAAAATGAAAACACAGAGACATAAGAAAAAAAAATGACATTTATTTCTTTTTTTTTTACTTTACTCACCTCCGATCCTCCTCTGTCCCTCGGCGATTCCCGATGACAGCTGCGGGTGCTGGGTGGAGGGAGGCTGGGGGGGGCGAGGGATCACAGCCTATGCACAGGTATGTGCTGATCCCGCGAGGGATCGGATGGCACCAAATTAAAGAGGAGACCCGGACGGATCCATAGAGGGGTTGGGTGAGTATTTTTTTACTTTATTTTTTAACTAGCAGCGGGGAAAGTCAAGTACGTAACACCTACGGGCTTGGCACTTAAGGCCCGGACAAGCCAGCCCGTAGGTGTTACGTGCTTGGCACTTAAAGGGTTAAATAAACCATGATTTACCAGGTCCCAAGGCAATCTAAACTAGAGGGTAGGGGGTCACAGGCTACCTGTCTGCCTTGGTGGCCATGGAATTTGCCAGTGTCCTATCCTAATCTCTTGCATGCTTCTCTAGGCAATGAGGGTACAGGTGAGCCTAGTGCCCATCAGCATTGGCCAGGTGCTCTCCCAAGGATGTTATTGCAGAGTGAGGCAAAACTGCAACACTCTCTCACAACTTCTCAAACTGAAAATCACTTAAATAATCCCCAAAATATATAATCCAAGGATTTCTAAAGCTACTTTGCAATTGTCTATAGTTTACATTATTGTAAAACTGCACATCCTGTATTCCCAAGTGGGTAATTCATCTACACTTCATGTTGGTTCACTGGATCACTATTTTATGCTTATATCTTATATCGCAAATCTCATACAGAATTATTTTCACCCATCAGAGGTTAGCAGAGTCTAAAGGCTGACACAGTTGGTATACAACATGGTTCCCCCTACATACGCACAGGGAAGAATGCACTTGTTAGCAGGCAGTGGTGGAACCAAGCAACAAAAGTAGCAAGTATCTTTGAAATCTGCATTTACTGTATAGTTTCTGTTTGTGGTTCGGTCTGCTTTAAAGGGATTATGTAAAAGTGTAAAAAACTAATTATTGTTTGCTTACCTGCCATGCAGAGGATTCATCCTGGTGTACTGCTGAAGAGATTTAGCCCCTTTCCTACAACCCAGTCCCTGAATGTATTTATTCATGCACACATTTTTTTAGGATTGAGAGCATCAGACAGTGAGGGAATCGCTGATGCTTCTGTGTGCCAGGAAAAACAGCTGCTCCCTGCTTAGCTTGTCTGTATTTTCCCCACTTCCTTGTATAGGTCCACCTCAGTACTAAAAAAAATGGGTTCATGAATACATAATAAAGCTTTATCCAGGGTCTTGGCTAAAGAAAGGGACTGGATGACGGCAACAACAGTTTTATTTAGCAAATCATCTGGATAAAGCTTCTGTATGGCAGGTATGCCTACAATGATTTGTTTTTGCCCAACAATGGGTTAAGATCCATAGATAATACCAAAGTCCCACAAATCTGTAAGATCTTCCCAATCTGTGATTTTATTAATGACTAAGAAACACATATTCAAAATATATTTTTGCTACCTGGGGGGGGGGGGGGGGGGCTCTCTACACTGTACAGAATTGTTACACTATATGAAATCTAAAGGCATTTACTTAACCAACTGGAAGCCTAAGAGCCTGTTCATGGTGAAATCATCTTGGAATGAGATTCCTATCGCGTGAAGCAAAAACCAATAAAGGTGCCCTTAAAGGCTTACTTACCCGCAGTTCCTTCACAGTTTCATCTTTCATGGTGCTCTTAATGACAAAATTATACAAACCTCTTAGGCATTATTACAGACGTATGTACTGATAAGTGACCCGTTAGAAAAATGGAGGCATATAATAGCAGAGAGCAATTAACCTATATATATATTTAGAACTACACAAAGAAAACAGTCTGTTATGACACCTAATATCGCCATACTGCAATTTCCACTGTGCATGGCATTGTCAATAAATTACAATCACCTATGAACTAAACTTACTACTCATTTGTAGCAAATAAAAAATATTATATTTTAAATTATAGTTTTTAACACCCCTTGCAGATCCTTCCCAGCTTGATATTTCCTTTAGAGACGAGACACATTTATTTGCATATAATGTAGAACACAAAAATTATACGATACTATATTATAGAGAAACAACCCATAAGACCGTCCAGTGACAACCTCACTATGGAGATTATTGACACTGTAGTATAGACATTTGCAGTGGCATTCAAGGCTTCTAAAATATATTTTCAATTTAAACTTTTTGGCATGTTTTTGGTGTTCTGTCTAATTGTTTTCCTCTTTTGGAATGTAAAATAAACATTTGCGTTAGGATTGCACCCCATGCCTGTGATTTACTTATCAGCATGCTGTTTCCATTATTCTCATATTCTTGGTGCTCTGTTTTGCTACAGTGGGAGTGGTTTTCATGGCCTTGGGTAAAACATATGGACTACAAGTCCCACAATTCTTCGAATGTAACAGGTGAACTCATTAGCAGCTTTGGCTAGGTCTAAGCAGCCTAATGACCTATCCAGCTGAGAACGGGTTCATTAACTTATTTGCTACAGAACTGAAGAAGTTGAATTTCAGCAGAATGGGTTAAACCAGTCACTCATGCCTTAGCCAATAAGATGATTAACATTTGCGCCAATGGCAGCAAACCCAGCAGCACTTCCTCTTTGCAAGCAGCCTGCAGCTCCTTAAACAGCAGGAGTAATAAAAGGGTAATGTGCCCAAGGAGGTGTGCATATGAGCACTATTTCTTGTAAGGGTGTTGGTCAGGTTTAATAATCTATGACATGTAAAGTTCAACAGGCAGAGAAAGACTACCTTGCACCTTAAAAAGATAATTATCCGTGAAAGTATTGTAGGAATATATATATAAGATATATATATATATATATAAGACAAGAGAAAAAGGAAAAATCCAAACACCAGCAACTAATATTTTGTTTTCCTTTTTTTTGGCCATTAATGTCTATATATGGTACATCATACTGTTCCTTTATTGTACATTTGTGAAACCTATTGCAAACACTAAAGAGCCCTCCATTCACCAGAAGACTGGTTTTACATAGATAAGCTTTCCGCAGAGCTCAATGAGTATTTCTTGCAGCAATTCAGCATATGAACAATTCAGTAAATAAAAGTGAGAATCAGGCACCTTGAATACAGTATGCATACTAATTCTTCATATGTCAATGAACTTTTAGGCCTGGGGCCTGATGTATGAAAAATTCAACAGTGTGCCATTTTAAAAGCCACTACATTAGTCATAGTAGACCCAATGTGCTGCAGTCATAGCCATTGTAGGCCCAATGTTCTGCAGTGTTCTGTTTTTTCGGCCCATTGAGTGGAGTAGATAGTATTATGAAGCTGCCACAATTAAATAAAACTAAAGGATTTCTATTTCTTTTTAAAAAGGGTAACGATGTGAGAATGGGCGGGAGGGGGCCTCCCTCGAAGCAGAACATAATTCGCAATGGCCACTAGCCTGGGGCATCCTACATTGAGTCATTTAGGATGCCCCTCTCTGTGCATATGCATAATATTAAGCATTCCACCCATTACAATGTATTATTAATTAAAGTAAGTGTTAAGGATGCATTTCTTAAAAAACATAATTGTGTTCATCTTACACGCAGGACTATGTAATACATGTATCGTTAGCTCAGGGAACCTAGCAACATTAGAAAAATCAATTATGGCAAAATCATACTGTCTCCTTATTAAAACATGCTGTTGTACAAGAGTAGGTTGTTTAGCTGGCTGAATATACCACACTCTCTTTTTAACTCAAAGCAGTACAATTATCAGCTTTTGCCATGTTCAGATTCTGTATAACAAAAAAAAGCTGAATAAATGAAAAAGAATGATGCTCTGGCAGCTATTCTGCTCTTAGCAGACCATGGCCAGTTTGATAAACACATCAAGGTGTGCCTAAGCTGTGTATGAGTATTTTTTTTAACTGGCTGGTAGGGTAAGGTAAGTATTGGTTTTCTAAGCTATATGTCTACATATGCTTTTTAAAAGAACCTTATTGTTAGGACTGGCAAAGACGTCATCTATCTTTGCCAGTCCCCTGCTCTAGCCATCTGCTGTAGTGTGGTTCTTCCCTGGGTCCTAGAACCGCATTGTTTAACCTCATCTGTAGTTAATCATGCTGTTGAGTTTCCTATAAATGCATGTGTCCTGTGTTGGATCATTGCACTGTCTTCTTGAAGCCTAGCCATGTTCTTCAACCCCCTCCCCGATACCTTCTAGTCCATGTGGGCCTTCGGACCTTCCTGTTTCCTGATTTTGGGCTTATTGTCTTCTTGTCCTTGCTGGGCCTTGTGGTCCTTCATAAATCATGTCTTGCCTGTGGTGGGGCTCACAGCCCTTCATAGTTCGTGTCTTCGTCTGTACTGGGGCTTACAGCCTGTCGTAGTCTCTGTCTGTGCTGTCTGTGCTGGGCCATGTGGTTCACCACAGTTTGTTTATTTGTCTGTATTGGGCCTACTGCCCATCCAGTGTCTTAGCCGTGTGTGTCTTGGACTTACGGCCCTTCATTGTCGTTCCCATAGCCTGCACTGGGGCCTAGCCCCGCTACAAGCCTGCACTGGGGTTCAGCTCTGCTACAAGCCTGCACCAGGGCCCAGGTCCGCCATAGCCTGCACTGGGGCCCAGCGCTTCCACAGCCCCCACTGGAGGCAAGCTCCACCATAGTTTGCACTGGGGACCAGATCAACTGTTTGTGCCTTGTGTATGTCTGTCCTGTGTTTGCCTTTACCATGTCTGCGACTATCAAGGGGCTACCCAGGGCCTGCGCATATCCCCCTTCTGGGGAACTGCTGAAGAACTGGGTGAATTATGGGCTCCTCAAGTACTGGACTACCCATGCCCTGGGTGGTTGGCAGCTTGCCTCTTTGGTGGCACAGGTGGGTTGGCTGTCCTTTGTTACCAGTCAGTTACCTAGCTTCCTTTGTCCCCAAACATTGACCCTTGACTATGGCCTCCAGGGAGGAGTTAACTGCCTGGGCGAGAGCCACCTCCCTGTCCTAAGTTCACTGATGCTCATGAACAATATTTCTGCCAAAACTAGCACAACTGCTACATTTTTATATGGGCATCAGTAAGATCAACACTGACCCCCAACACAGCCAGGTAGCTACCTTTTTCAAAAAGACAATGAATATAGCAGTTCTTTTATTGAACATATTCAGACATGATTTAGCTTTACTGGATAGATGGTCAAAACTGTGGAAACTAGAGTTTAAAAATTAGAGTTTAATGTCTCTAAATGATGCACTTGGGAATCCCTGCTCTGAGTACCTTATGGGCAGTACTGTGTTAGCCAGGACCTTGGAGGAGAGAGATTTAGGGGTACTGATAGCTGCAAGATGAGTAGACAGTGTAGCCAGGCAGTGGAAAAAGCAAGCAGGGTGCGCGGCTGCATAGCTCGAGGCATCACCAGTAGGAAGAGGGAGGTTGTGATGCCACTGTATAGAGCCCTGGTAAGGCCACAGCTAGAATACTGTGTGCAGTTCTGGAGACCTTACCTGCAAAAAGACATTATTCAAATAGAATGTGTCCAAAGGCGGGGAACAAAAATGGTGGAAGGACTTAAACTTAAAACTTCAAAATCAGGAGAGACTTAAAGAACTTTATCTGTACAGTCTGGAGGAAAAAAGGGAGAGGGGGGACATGATTGAGACCTTTAAATATGTGAAAGGATTCAATAAGGTTCAGGAGGGAAGTGTTTTTAAAAAGAAACTTAATGATAGAACAAGGGGGCACAACCTGAAGCTAGTCGGGGGGGGGGGAAGATCAGGAGCAATGTTAGAAAATATTATTTTACAGAAAGAATAGTAGATGCTTGGAACAAACTTCCAGCAGAGGTAGTTGAATAATCAACAGTCACTGAATTTAAACATGCCTGGGATAAGCACACATCTACCCTAAGATAAAGAGAACATACAGTATACACATAAGGGCAGACTAGACCATATGGTCTCCTTCTGCCGTCAACTTTCTATGTTTCTATTATAAATAATAAATGTCTTGGTGTAAAACCACCAGCCAGTATGATTTTTTTCTAAAAACTACAACTGATGATATAAACTATTAGTGTCATTTTTTAACAATAGTGACTTCTTATTGACAGACAGTGTTATGTGAGAAGATTTTCTGCCGTACATTCAGCCATTCACCCCTTAGCCTTTAACAAAAACTGTTACCTACTGACGCTTTTATGTCACTTATATTGCTACCGAATAGGCACCATATTCCTTCTGTAGGATACTTGGTAATGGTGCCTTACAGTAGTAGAACAATGGTGCCTTACAGTAGAAACATGTTAAATTGCTGTCCTTCATTTAAAGAAAAATTAGGCTTAAAATGTACCAATTCCATACCATACTATAAGATGCCAATTCCCCCCAAAGTGGGAGAAAAATGGCCATGCAGCTTATGAAGTAAATGTAAAAAATAGGAGCTTCATGATTTGAACTGGTTAGGTGTAGGAGTGTTTGTGTACGGTGGGGGAGTGTGTAGGGTGTATGGGAGATGGCGCACACTGCCTGTAATGAAGGATGCCAAATACTGCCTGTAACAGGGGATCCCAAACACTGCCTGTAATGAGGCATGCTGCGCACTGCCTATAATGGTGGATGCCGCACACTGACTGCAATGAGGGATGCAGCATACTGCCTGTAATGAGGCATGCTCTGCACTGCCTGTAATTAGGGATGCCACACTGCCTATAATTGGAGTGGTTGGGGGGGATTCTGCACACTTACTGTAACAAGGTGATTGGAAGGTGGGATTTTAGCACACCATTTGATTCAAAATACATTTGTCTTAGTTCTCTTCTCTAAACTCTGGGTGAGCCTTATAGGTGTGAAAAATAATGTAATTTTAAATCAAATTTGAGATATCATATAAAATGCTTAATAAACTTAGGTTACATGCCACTTACATTACGTAACTAATTTATAGGGATTTTATATTCTAATAAAATGAAAATTTCGAAAAAGGTTTGACCTTATTTCACCTTCAGTTAATGAATGAGAAAGTAATAAGATATGGCAGACACTTATTTTATGATACAGAAACTGATTCAATGTAGGTTTATCATTGGTATAAATAAGTTAAGAGGTCAATTTGATGCTGTAATCTGAATGACAGTATTCCATAAATTCCATAAAGTAGTGGGCCTAATGGGTCCATTTTTGCTCTCCATCCTTCACTGTGAGCAGTTTTCACCCCTCCAGGCAAGATGACATCTGAGCAGTGGTAGGTATGTATGAGGGCACCTTTTGTAGAGAGGAGGGGCTGTGGTCCACTGGACAGAACGTGTCAAATTTAAGGGGATTTTAGTACCTTCCAATTTATCAAGATTACCAACTAACCCCACAAGAAAGGCTACTATGCATAATACATTGTAAACTCAAAATGCATAAAAAACAGCACATATGCAAATATAAAATATAATACTATATTATACTACTGGGACATGACATTTCTTAAATCAATCATAAATGATTAAAGGAGCTGTTTTGTGAAATCACCTTATATTAAAAATCCATATATAACATACTGGATAGTGAGTGGAGGGGCTACTTAAAGAGGAGGTTCAAGCTTTTGTAGCCCCCAGCAACCTTTAACTCCTCTACTCTCTGAAATCCTCCACCAATGCCCAAATTGCAATTAAACAAGACTAACAGCCTTGCACAGTTGGAAAACAAAACTCCCTTGCCCTATCTGCCTGCATGATACCGAATCACTGTCAGCACTTACATTTGTTTCTGCATCCACTCAAAGCTAAAACACTGTCTCATCAATTTTCTAGTGGACCCACATGTTTTTTTATAAAAAAAAATAAATCCATCCAAGTGCCTTAATTTAGGCCAGCCAGCCAGTAAGACACAAATATACCAGTAAGGTGTCACCAGAAACTGCGGTGAATGGCTTAGGGTGAAGACCAACACAAGAGCAAACCAGAATTGGAAGCCCATTATGTACATTCCCACAAATGGGAATGATTTTATTGAAAGACTTAACTACACTACAAATTGTAAAAACCCCTGACCCCTGAAAAAAACTATATATAATTTCCCTGGGAACTCTCTTCAAAAATCACAGTTGAACATGTGTAGCGCAAAATAGTGAAATGGGCTGGTAACACAGGGTGACAAAAACTCTAGGTAGGTTGGCACTTAAAGGGTTAAAGGGTCAGTGATGGAAGCCCAGATTCATCCAGCCACTGGTTTTCCTTTAGTATGCAATACAGTCCTTAAACGGAACAACCTTGCACAGTTTAAATAAAACTCCCCAAAATCACAGCGCAGGCCGCTGGCAGATTCATACATTGCCATTGAGAGGAGAGAATCGACCATGACAGGAGTTACAAAGAGATAAATAAATTAATTTTTATGTGCAACAATGACTTGCCCTAGGGAGGGATCACATAAGCACTTTTAAGGGTGTTAGTCCTGTTTAAATAGAAAAAGCAAATGTACTTTGAAGGTGCAATAAACATGTAAATAGCACTGCAGCCCCAAAACAAAGCAGCTACAAATGCTTAGCATTGTTTCTCAACTGTTTTTAAAATGTGGCCTGAACAGTCCCTTTAAAGTGAAAAATGTTCCTGTAACAGAGACAGGGGTGTGTGTATTGGGAGGTACTTGTATCTGAGGTTCCATATTCATCTTAGAGCCCAATTTATTACTAGCTCCTCATAGCACCACTTGAGCGCCTGTCCGAGAGATGCTATAAGCACCTTAGGTGTAACGCTGGCCACGGGCAGACAGCACCGCTAGTGTTTGCTGAAGGCTATGTGGTGCTGTATCTTTGCTTGATAGTTTTTCAATGGAGATAGCAACAGGTGGCGCTCTGCCGATCCATGCCATATTTAACATGTAAATCCACAGCGCCAGAACTAGTGCTCTAAAATCGTGACTCTCAAGCGTACAGTGCCAGATGCAATGGAAAAAGGCTTTTAAAAATGGGCACAAAAAATTGAAAAACACTAATCATAAGTCACCAAAAATAACATAACTGGAATGGCTAATTGAAGTCTATGGCAGAATGACGCTGAGCGCCCAATGTGATGGGGCTCTGTAGGGAACACAGTTCCGGTGCTAACCAAACTTGATACGTGGAATGCTACATGGCCCTATGTGTGGAGCTGTGTGTGTCGCTAAACATCTTTTCGCATCATAAATATGACTTGCTGGTAGACCTGAAGAAGAACAACTGTTGCTTCGTGTCGCTATGTGGCACTAGCGTTTCTTAAATAAGGCCCTTAGTTGTCCCGATTCCATATCACATTTTATTTGAAGGGCACAACTTGACTTTGACTATATGCTTTAATAATGAAGATGCATCTTTTGCTGATATAGGATTTAGATTAAAAAATATCTGGAAATCCCATATTTACAGAGCACAATTCACAAATCAGTAAAATAAGTTTTTTTTTTTACAGTATACTGCATGCAGCATAACTAAACCCCTTAGTTGTATGTTTTACTGCTTAATGACAATGCTACTTTCTGTCCTGTTATCTACTCTACCTGCATACAGAATGTTCATGTTCATTTTGTGAAAGATTACAGCAGTACGAGGATGTATCACCATAGCAACAAACCTAATTGGAACCGTGCATATCTTTCTCTAACCATTGGGTGGAGCCAATATCCCTGAAAATGAATCTCATCATTTAGGACAGCTAACTACAGAATTTTATTAGCTACTAAAAATCTGGAGAAATACATACTTTGACATTCGGAATGTTATAAATGTATAGAAATATAAAGGAACAAATTAGCTTAGATATGGGCAAGCTAGGATATTCTAATCCTGAGAAGAAGAAAAATGTTAGGTTAGAAATTTAAACTGTTTATGCTATTTAACATTTAAATAGATGTCATTAGGATTAGCAGGCTCATTGAGGTTCATTTTCACTGAGTTTGGCAGAACCGACAAAGTTTGGATTTAGGCCTCCTAACCTTATTGAAGTCAATAGGGGCCCAAACATGGGGGCCCAAAAATGGCTGTAAAATGGGGTTAGCAAGTGCTAGAGGGCGGAAAATTGAGGGGAACTTCAGGGTGGTTGCCCTGCACAAAATGAACTAGGTAAAGTACCCAAAATAATCCAAAGAAAATTAAAAAACAAAATACAGGTGACTTGCCATCCCCCAGCCTTGTGAACTGGTATAAGGGGTCTCATGGACCCCTTACCAGTTCACAAGGGGTTAAATGTAAAAATAAACACACTGACACATAAGAAAAAAAAATGTAATTTTTTTTTTACTTTACTCACCTCCGATCCCGTGTCCCCCGGCGATCTCCGATGACAGCTGTCAGTCTGCTCGGGTGTTTAGAGGAGAGAGCCTGGGGAGGGGGGGCGAGCACAGCCCTCCCCCCTTTCTTATATTGTAAGGCATTAGTTTGGGTCACCATGTCATTTTAATGACTGCTAATCTGCCCCACTAAGATAGATTTGGGTTAGCCCATTTTTCTAATAAGTTCTGTAATTGTGAGAGTAAGGATGGATAGTTGGCTTCATATAGGGTGCTATGGCTGTTTGTGGTTTGTACTCCTAGGTATGTGATTGGTTAATTCTGCCACTGGAATTGAAGTAATCATTTACATTTTGTAGCATGTCTTTTGGTAAGTTGATATTTAGAGCATAGGACTTTGTTGGGTAGACTTGCAGTCCAGATATTCCTTAAATTTTCCTAGGACAAGGAGATTAGGTATGGAGGTGATAGGACTCAAAACAACAGTATGTTATCTGCAAAGAGGCATACTTTATGATGCATTTTTAAACCAGGAATGGAAGGATTCTGCTGTATAAGTTGAGATAAAGGCTCAAAAACGAGAGCGAAAAGCAAATGTGACAATGGGTAATCCTGTATTGTGCCTTGGGTTATTTTGAATCTGGATGAATGGTGAGCACAATATTTTCCATGGGCTCCTGGGGTTGAATATACAGAGTTTGTCCAAGATATGAAATTATTACCTAATCCACAACGTTTCATTATATATCTTTAAAAAATCCCAGGCAATGGTATCAAATGCTCTTTTGATATCATATGTTAATAGTTCCTTGCTTATTTTTTGGGCTAACTGTATGAGTTGTGAAATACATCAAATATTGCATCTACGGTTGAAAATCGACTTGATCTCTATTGATAACATTATTTATACGAGTATTGAGTCGAATGGCTAGTATTTTAGTTGACAATTTAATATCCAACATTAAAATTGGAGGGGGGATGAAAATGCCACACTGCCTATATGGGGAATGGGAGGGGGTGGAATGCCACACTGCCTATATGGGGAATGGGAGGGGGGGATGCCTCACTGCCTATGGAGAATAGGAAGGGGGGAATGCCACACTGCCTATGGGAATGGGATGGGGGCATCGCACCCTGCCTATGGGAATGCCACACTGCTCATTAGGAATGGGATGGGGGAACGCCACACTGCCCATGGGGAATGGGATGGGGAAATGCCACAAAAAAGCATTTCCTGTCCAGACCAACCCAGACTCCTTGGAAATCCTTGGAATTCCTTTCAAAAATCACAGTTGACTACTGGTAGCTCAAAATTGTGGAAATGGTCTGATAACAGAGGGTAACAAAACTCTAGGTAGGCTGGCACTAAAAGGGTTAGTCACTAGTCACTTATCAGCAAAAATTAAAGTTTTTTTTATGCTTTACTTTAGTTTCAGAAATAGGTTGAACTGCCTGCTGTTTAACATGTTACTACAATTGTCTATAAAAATGCCAGCAACTCTATGGAAACAGACCACAGACTGAAACTGATGTTTTCAAATTAGATCTTTATTCCCACAGTCTTTGTTGCCCTCTGTTTTGGCAGTTGTACCAGTCAGAAATACCAAGTGAAGCAGCTGGAACCCGAAGTGACCTTCCTGGTTGGTAAGGGCCCAATAGCCGGGACCCTTGTTCAAATTCCCGCCCTGAAGGAAGCACTACAACTCCAAAATGTTGCACAAAATGTTGCACAAAATGTAACTTTAATGATAGCAAGATATAATGACAGCTTAACCCTTTCGCTGCCAGCCTATCTGGAGATTTTGTCACCCTTGTTGCCAGACCAGTTTGCACTATTTTGCGCTCCACATGTTCAACTGTGATTTTTGAAGGGATTTCCAGGGATATCCCAGGGAAATTATATGTTTGTCTGGGCTTTAACATTAATTGTCTGTTCTTTGTCATTCTTTAGGTGTATTCTCAATATTTTTGGGTTAAATATGTGCAAAGAAATAAAAAAATCAATTTGTAGTGTTTTTTTGCAATAAAAAATGTAAGTTTGTCAAAAAAACCTTATTGCGTGTAAAAGCTCCATTTCTCCCGGTTATATTGGTACCCCATATATATTGGTAGACGCCCTTTCCTGCCCAGGAGACTCCCCCAAAATGAATCAGCGCTTTAGGAGATTTTCCGATAAAATACAACTATGATATGTAATATGCGCACCTTGCAGTTTTTCAAGAAAAACAACCCTAAATAGTCTATATATATTCTCTGGAAGTACACACATCAAGCTTTCTAGGCGTACCAGGCTTGTTGACATGGGTGCAGTTTTCTAGAAGTAGTCCCTCAATGAATTATTTGGTTGCTCAGAGTTTTCCTAAAAAAACTATAAAAAAGCAGAATCAAAGCTACATTTTCCTAAAAAAAAATGCAAAAAAGAATAACAAGTTAAATCTGAAAAAACAACATCTCCCGAACAGAACTTCTCATGGACCCCTTACTACTTCACAAAGGGTTAACAGTAAAAATAAAAACAGCACACATAGAAAAAATGTCTTTATTAAAAAAAAAATGTTTTTACTTTACTCACCTCCGATTGTCAGCTCCTGTGTCCCTCGCTGATCCGATGACAGATGTGGTGATGGCTGGAGGGGGAGGTGCGGTGACGGCTGGGCTCCCTCCTCCTCTGCCCAGCCATCATCGCATCTGAGAGCTGAACACCCGGGATGACACAGTGGGGTGATGTCATTAGCCCCGCCCCCAAAGGGAGCGATCAGGCATGGAGGTGAGTACATGTCATTTTTATTTATTTATTTTACATGTAATGCCCGCGGCTGCTGAACCGGGGGGGGGGGCTATTCCGGGCACTCTCCTGCAGCGGAGGGGCCTGGGTGGGGGATCGAGGCCCCCCAGATGTAGAGGAGACCCAGCCGGATCGAACGAGGGGTCAGGTGAGTGATTTTTTTACTTTACTTTTACTCTAGCAGGGGGGAAGTAAGGTACGTAGAATCTACATGCTTGGCACTGAAAGGGTTAAAGCACAAGAATAGGATGGCACTTGGATAATAACAAAAACATAAAAACATTTCATAACAACTTCAATCCACACTGCTAAATGGTACCTCTACGTTATTTAAAATGTATCCTAAATCCTTCAGATACAACAACTACATGTATCCTATATCTTTCAGATACACCAACTACATGTATCCTATATCTTTCAGATACAACAACTACATATATCCTATAGCCTCGATTCAGAGACACATTTGTCCAGACTTCCGTAGCTGTCTGTGAAAGTTTTGGTGGGTGTTTGTCATTTTTTTGCTTTTTTTCGTTCATTTTTCATTCGTACGAACGTTCGGGAATGCGCTTTCGATGAACGGAAGCAAATCGGAACATTTCCATTAGTTCGGATCATTTTCCAAACAAAATCGGAAATTTTCCGTTGTTAGGATGGGTTTCTGTCTGATTCAGAGAGCTGATTTCCGACGGATCACCACCCTATAAATCCATTTCATTTCCGATCCACTTACGGGACCTTTGAGGGCTCGGATTGCTATTGTTGAACATGTTTTGCGGCTATGTGGAGGAGTCTGCGCGCCTTTAGCACCAAGGCATTGCATGTATCAGCATGGCCGAGGCCATAAATTGTATAGCAATGCATACCTGAATCAATATATTTCATGTATGCCTTATAGATGCATTTTAATGCTGACCTAAGTTAGTCCTTAGCATGTAAACATTTATTTTTCCACACATCCATATAATTGCTATTTTTTTTAGACTTATGTCCTTTGTGAATTATATTTGGATTGTTGAACTTGAATCTTAATTTGTTGTAGGAGTTCTTGTTTTAGTTGGTTACCATTGCTTTGTGTAATTATTTTATATTTGGTTGCAGGAACTGCAAGATGTGCCACTCGCCCTTGCTCCTGATGCCCGTTCTTTGCCTGCAGAATGCTGGCCAGGGGTTCTCTAATCGGGCACTACACGTGCCAGAGTGGCACAACTGAGTGTCAGGGTCCTTCAGTTGGTGGGCGAGATGCAGGAGCTGCGCAACTCGTTGGGGACCACAGATGAAGAATAATGTTCCGTGGTCTGCCATTGCTTTGTATTTTGTTTTTTATAGTTGTTAAAATTTTAAATGTTAAAAAAAATTTTACATGTTATATTTTATGATGGAATAAAAAAAAAATGTTACATTGTCATTTAATTTACAAAATACATTAACACAAAACTAATGGGCCCAGAAATATTTAAAGATGAATATTCACATGACCGAGATGTGATTTGGGTAAGTTTTAGGGGGCTAAAATGGAAGAAGAACCTAAACGAGAAGTGGTTTGGGTGAGCTTTAAGGGTCCAAAAGGGAAGATGGAGGACAGTGCTAAGTGATTTAGCTAAACATTGTAGTAGAAGTGAGGGTGGCAAATATGTAGGCAAGCACTTTAATGAGTTAAGTTTGTAGTGCGCAGGCGCAAGATCGTAAGGATTTCCGTCTGTACGATTATTTATTGAAAAAGGGAAACAGAAACTAACGGGAAACGTAAAGGATTCGTTGGAGTATACGAGGGGAAAAGGCCTAAAACGAAAGCCTATGTTGTAACATGTGAAAATGAAAAGGAAAAGTCTGGATGGAAAATGACATCCTCGTATTCGTAATCTGCCGTACGAACGGATGGAAACTTTACAGAGGGTTTTCAATGCATGCATAGAATCGCTCGTACGCTCATACGAGAATGGAAACATTTCACGAAAAAAACAGATCGGCACTAAAACTGAAGTTTTTTGTTGTCTCTCTGAATCGAGCATTATATCTTTCAGATACAACAACTACATGTATCCTATATCTTTCAGATACAACTACATGTATCCTATATCTTTCAGATACAACAACTATATGTATCCTATATCTTTCAGATACAACTTCATGTACCCTATATGCTTCAGATACAACAACTACATGTATCCTATATGCTTCAGATACAACTACATGTATCATATATCTTTCAGATACAACTACATGTATCCTATAAGCTACAGATACATTCATATGGCACAGCAATGTCAGGCTCAAGCTTAGTTCTCACACCCAAGAGCTGGACGAACTCCAAGGGGTACAAGCAACTTTTTTTCTTGATAAGTGTTTTTTTCCATACCTATCTCACCCAAGAATTGGCCAAGTTCCTATGTAAGATAAGCAAGGAACATACATCATAAATCCAAATGCTGTACTGATAAGCCCCCCATGCCCTGTCATGGTAGTTTCTGAAGCTATACATTTTGCTAAACATGTTTTTAGATTAAATTTGCTGTATCATAGTTGTTTTCCATCCTGGGCATGTCAAGGCATGTTTCTGACTTATATTTGCTGTGCCACAGCACAATAGTCACAAATTGTCTGCCAGTTGTCAGATGGCATCCATTCTCAAATCACAAAATGGCGCAGCAAAGTACAAAATGGTGGATGAGATCCAGACAAGTGGTGGCCAGGTTGCTACCTTTACCTATTTTTATCACACCTCCTGCATGCTGTTTGTTTGGTGAGTCAATCTTGCACTTCCAGTGGTGGACTATAAAACTAGATGGAGGCATCAACTGAGAATAATAAGTGTCATTGGTCTCATACTCCACACACCCCCTTGAGGCTGTAAGCCTGAAATGTGAGACCTGATGTGGAGATTATTGAGATGCCAGTCCTCCAAGAGAGAGAATACTCAAGAATGAAGTTGGTGAGCATAGAAGCCTTGGCCAGAAATGGCTATTCCAGTCTGCAGTATGGTTCAATCAAACATAGACCAAAATAAAACAATAAATCCTAGGTCTGCTGAACACCCCCCAGCATCCTAATTAGCAAACCCTTAATTCTTAGCTCTAGGGCTAAATGTATACAGATCAGGTTGATTTGTGTGCTGTTCCACACTAGAGGATCCCTGAAGGGCTAGTATAAAGGACCCTTTTTTGGTCTTGCTATGTTGGAGCACACTATATCAGGATTGCTGTACAGAGAGAGTATTCATTGTACTTTAGGTCTGCTTTAAGCGACAGAAACAGGTCGATCCACTCTCTGAACATGTGCCTTAGCCAGTTATTCCCACAAGAATAAGTACTCAGGCCGCCAATCAATGTGCAGCAGCAATGCTAGGAATGCAGAACACTGTCCCGGTGGGGGACAGGGTGCCTGGTTCTGGGCATATGAGTTGCCATCTATAAATCAGTCTGTCAGTGGTTTAGTTAGATCTGGCATTAAAATAATATCCACCAGATGCAGCTCTTACATTTCCTAATTCATCTCCAGAAGCTACAGTATCAAGCAATAACTGGATTTGAAGTCCAGGTCTTCTGATTAATTGGAGTAGATCCTTTAACTAGTATTATCAAAGAAACAGTGTGATCACAGCTAACTGTAATCTATTCTAAAAAGCGTAGTGTGCAAACAGCAATTCATTATGTACTGACATAGAGCATTGTATGTGGTAAGCTGCCCCAGGCAAATTATTTCAAACCTAAATCTGATACTTTAATTGTTGTCTGTAATGGCTACATCTCAGTATGCCAGAATCTGTATAATAAATTGCATTAAAAATACTGTGTGAACACACATTGCCAGGATTTGTAACTTTTCTACTTTTTTAAATGTCACAGACACAAAGCTATATTAAGAAAAATAAGGACTGCCTGGTCAGTCCAAGATGTCCCTCTCTTTAAAAATATTTGCCGCTCCAATGTTAATTATAACTAGAGTTCTATTTAAATGTACAAGGGCATGCAAACAGACAAAATTCATAAAATTACAAACAATTAAAAACATTTAAAATTAATGCTAGACACATAGGCCTTGATTCAATAAAGGTAGAAAAAAATTCTCACGGTAGTAAATAATTCAATTCATGAGAAAAAAGCCTGAGAATGTGACTGTTACTGAATCACTAGAAAAAAAGACAATGAAAGTCAATGGCAGCTTTTACTACAGTGTAGAAAGAAGTAAACAGTTCTCTACTTTTCTTAGGAGTAAAAAAGTGCCATTGACTTTCATTGTCTTTTTATCTAGTGATTCAGTAACAGTGACATTCTCAGGCTTTTTTCTCATGAATTGAATCTTTTACTACCATGAGAATTTTTTTCTACCTTTATAGAATCGAGGCCATAGACCTATAAACTGCACAATCTATCATATATATTGCGAGACTCACGGTGGCATAAATCCCAAAATTGCAATTTCCACAAAATATAAAGCCTACAAACCCCAAGTGAATCCTAAGTGAAAGAAAAAAACCCAAAAGAGGGATAAGGGGAAAGGGGATCTACCCCTTAATCCCTATAAAGTGCCCTGTGCTATTGGTAATAAAACCTCCTTCAGTTCGAACAACACATAAACAAAGTGACAAATATTATCTAGGTACCCAAAGGGATAATAGCCAACTTAATACAATCCTAAATAGTGCTCAGAAACCCTGAAATTAGTGATAGGTAATGATAATCTTAATAAGTCATATCACCATATAAGTCCAGCCAGGTCCAGCGTCCTTAGCCTGCGTTGACGCCGGACCTGGCTGCTACTTAAAATCTATGAGTGCTTTATGTGGTACAGCGTCATAGCCTTTGCTAAAATCCACATAGGCAATATCCACAGCACCACCTTTATCCAACACTTTAGTGACATTGTCAAATTATAAATAAAAGATTAGTCTGCCATGATCTGCGCTCAGTAAAGCCGTGCTGTTTTGGATCCAACAGGTTGTTCATTTTTAGATGGGAAATTATCTGTTTTTTTCAAGAGAGTTTCCATTAATTTTACCACTACAGATGTTAAACTAACTGACATGTAGTTACTAGCTTTCTCTCTATGGATTGGTACATCACTGTCCATTCTCCAATCATTTGGAACCTCACTTGTTGAAAGGGAATGGATAAGTAAGTCACTCAGATCGCAAATCCTATAGAACTCTGGGATAGATGCCATCTGGACTCATCGCCTTACTTACCTTTAAATGTGCCAGGTATCAGCCTCCAAAAACTCAGAAGCTAGAGCCTCCAGTTGGATTCTATGCTATGGTCATGCATGCTATAAGTTTGAGCTATTCAGGTGGTCAGCCACAATCTTATCTCTGTCAATATAATTATTCTCCCACATTCTCCTTCACATTTTTGAAACTGCAGCATTTAAAATATATATTGCTCTCCCCTGTTTAATTTTATACACCTCTCTGTCAGCTACACTTCCATTTTCTTTCTACCTCTTTTAGGATGACCTTTACTGTAGTGCTGACTTCTCTACTAAACCAGAGCAGTTTCTTCTTCCCTTTATTTTTGCTATTTAATGTATTATTTAGTTGCCTTTAAGATGGCCATTTTTAATAGTGACCACTGGGCTCACTCACCTACTTCACTTCCTACATACTCCACCATGTGTTTTCCAAAAGTCTAGCACTTTGGTTCTAGTGCACATTGTCTGTTTTTATGCAGAACCTTAATCATTGATAATCACTGAACCACAGATAGTCTTCTGCCCTAAACCCAGGCACCAGATCCCCATTGGTCAAAACTAAGTCCAGAATGTTATCTCCTCTAGTTGGTTGCTTCACATGCTTTTTCAGAGATGCTAGATTAAGTCTCTAATACATTCCTTCTTTTGCATGTCAATGCAATTGGAATATTCTAGTCCACAACAGGCATGTTGAAGTAGCCCATAAATACAGTCTCCCCCCTTCATTGCTATTCCACTGATTTCATCTATTAACAGGTTATCTAAATCCTCAAATTCTGAACACAGCACCCTTCTTAGTCTGAATGCTAACCCACAGAGTTTCTAGTTCATTATGTGTATGATGAATTATTGTTGATTGAAGAGTAGTCTTGACGTAAATGGCTACTCCACCACCCTTTCTATCCAAACTGTCTTTTCTGTACTACGTGCATCCAGGTATGGCTATCTCCCAGTCATTGTAATCATTGAACCAAGTCCCTGTTACAACAAGGTCCAATTTATCTTTGTATACGATAGCCATTAACTCACAGAGCTGGTTGCCTAAGCTCCTAGCGTTGATACTCTTCACGTGGAGGTTGTTGATATTCCATTCTAGTTTCTTCTTAATATTTTCCACCTTTGGTAAATATGTGCCAAGCTGCAGCAGGGAACACCAACACCGTTTTTAGGCAAAATAGTAAATATAGAAATATGCCTCCTCCTCACCCATCATATGGTGCTGCTGCTGTCCCAAACGGATATGTGCCATGATGTGCCTTTACCTTAGCAGCAGGCAGTATCCTCTATCATGGCAAAGATTTAAAATGGCACCCCTCACCTGTGTTCAGGCCCCCCTTTGGAACCCCCCTTACCTCCTGCTCCGGGGCATATGCCCCCCCGCCCCTATAACCCTGCAACACTGACAGTTATCCTGACTCATCTGCAGAAAACGGGATGGCTGGGATAGAGGTGCCCCAATGGCATTGGTGGCCAGAGGGTTAGAACTATCAGAGACTGAGATTAGGCACTTTTTGCAGCAGTCTGTTAACACTGCATCTCCCACTCCCCCATTACTATCTATTATCTGCATTGAACCCCATCATTTAAGAATATAGTTACATTTTCTCCTCCCCATAGCAAATTTAACTGGTTCCAACTGTTAAAGCAGACCAAAAGCCTAAACATGGGTGCACCCAGCAAGTGGTTGTATTGTGTGCATGTCTGGTCAGCAAGCATGGAAGACTGTATGGGCAGTGCCACAAGCAGCTCTGTGCACACAACACTTTAAAACATGGAACCCTCAATCAGCCTGTGGGTGGACTCTTATTTTGCAGAAACCTGTGCGACTATGAGACACCTGCCCACACTAAATGGGCTTTCCAGCTGATAATGTGTGCCTAGGTCTAAGCAATGATGTACAAACTAAAAGGGTCCCTTTTACCTGGCTGTTGTCTCAGTATGATGGTTGGAGTTGGTGGTTGGGTTTGGAGTATGGTGAGAATGTTGATGAATTTAAATTCTATGTGACACTTGGCTTCTCTTGTATATATGTATCTATTTTGTGTTTAACTGATTAATATGATTACTTAATTGCTTAATCAATTAGATAATTTGATTAAACCATATATATACACAGTCCTTCTCAGCATATTCTTTATGAAGGTTATCTGAATAATTTTGAGAAATTCTGCACATTTCGGAGACTGACTATTGAGAGACTTTGCAACTTAAAACACATCGCAAAAAAAACTTTTCTGACAGGAGCATGGATTGCTCCGTCCAATTACATTTTGAATTTTCGGACAGAAATTGTTATTGTCTGGGAGAAAGGATAGAAGAGGGGATTTTTTGGACATTCAGACCCATTTAACACTAATCCCCCCTCATGATCACACACCCTTTGATACTGACGTGATGAACAAATCTGGACCATTCAAGAGATTATGCCAAAGCGTTTGGCTTTAATTTAATATAGCGTGTCAGTTTTCTGCTCCTCGCAGTTTCCTCTTCAGATTCCAGTATGCCACCTATGTATCAGACTTGAGGGCTTGTAGAAACCAGAATTGTTTTGTTAGAGATGGGAATTTAATGGTGGGAAGTAGAGATGATGGAACCATTAAAAAATGTGATTTGGATGAGTCACCAATTTCCCCATGAATTTCTCAGAAATTTAATGAATCTCCAGGCATTGTTATCACTCACTGTCAGCTCCTCCATCACTCAAGTCCAGTGGTGGGCGTTGCACAACAGGAGGGGAGTGGGGAATCGGGCCATACGGTCAGCTGCACAAGCTGGAACAATGGGGTTGCCTACATGCAGAGCGGCGTGGAACACTCCCCGTGGATCATGGGGAGGAAGGGAGTATCAGTCAGTCCCCTGCCCGCTGGCTTCCAGGTCGCTCTAGTCTGGTGGCTGGCAACAGGAACTAGGAGAAGCTGGTTGTGCTGTCAGTGCCGATTGCCAACTGTCCGCCACTGGAACCAAGCAATAGGGCAGCTAGGGTGCAGGTAAGTGACAGTGAATTTCAGGTAAAATTGTCATGAATCCCAAGAAATTTGGATGGAGCCTTGTGGTACACAACAGACAGGACACCAGGAGAGGAAATTGTGTTTGGGTAGGATACACTAAATGATCAATCAGAGACATAGGAGAAAAGTCAGGAAAACATGAGACCTTGAATTCCAAAAGAGGTGAGTATACTGAGGAGCAGGGCGTGGTCAACAGTATCAAAAGCTGAAAGTTAGGTCCAGAAGAATAAAAATGGAATAGCAGCATTGGAATTTGCCTGTTAGAAGTTTCTAAGTGACCTTGGTGAGGGTGGTGACTTGATTGGGGTGGCTTGAGAAGAAGCCATACTGCAAAGGATCTATTGTAAATATATATGTATTGTAATGTCTGTCTTTAGTTTTATGAAGGAAAAAATTGGGACTTGCATACCCTTTTCAATCTGTAGGAGGTGCCACTCCCAAAGCTGCAAAAGAGCTTAAACCAGGAGCAAAAAAGCATGTAGGGAGGCACTCTCAACTCATAAATTGATCAAAACAATACATTTTTATTAATTACATATTTTTAATTGCTACATACAATACTCAACACATTAAAATCCCTTAAAAAACACATAAATGGGACAATAACACACAGGACAAACCAACATGAAGGTGTGTAGGCGATGGGGAGAGTCTCACCACACTAATTGATATCAAATGCCTAGATATATGTGCTAAATCATTCAACAAAGTGTTCCAACAGTGCAACTAAACATGTAAAAATCCTGCCTATGATCCGGATCACTACAAAATCTATACATTTATAAAGTGCAAGTGCTACTAGTCAAACAATCAATTAAAAATTAATATTCCCAACCATAACAACTTATAAACATATCAATTTACTATATTCGCCAATGAAAATATAATCACCTGTATATATTATTTAGGCATCCCAAAGTGGAGCCACTGATATATATCACAATACCAATCAAAAAATAATATCACAAAAAAACATCACCAGAATATTATTTATTGATTGGTATTGTGATATATTGGAATGCCTAAATAATATATACAGGTGATTATATTTTCATTGGCGAATACAGTAGATTGATATGTTTATGAGTTGTTATGGTTGGGAATATTAATTTTTAATTGATTGTTTGACTAGTAGCACTTGCACTTTATAAATGTATAGATTTTGTAGTGATCCCGATCATAGGCAGGATTTGTACATGTTTAGTTGCACTGTTGGAACACTTTTTTGAATGATTTAGCACATATATCTAGGCTAGGGATGAGCGAATCGATCCGGACGAACCCGGATTCGATCTGAATTTCATGAAAAATTCGGATCGAATCCGAATTTCCCCGTGCTTCGATCGCTCTAAGTTTTTCTTTAACATCCATTCATTTACATTACAGGCATTCTAAGATGGCGGACGGGACATGTCCAGACATCTACCCCGCTCCAGTGCATGCTGGGGCAGTCACATGCAGCCTATCAGCAGCCAGCAAGCCCGGGGACGTCACAGCGCTATATAAGGCGGCGGACATCTTGCTTTTGTTCATTTCTCTATTGCATTTGTGAGAGACAGGACACTGCTGTATTCAGGGAGAGACAGTTAGAGAGCCAGGGACAGCCAGGGACAGCCAGTAGACAGGCAGGAGACAGGCAGGAAGTCAGCGAGAAGCAGGGAAAGTTATGAAAAATCTGAGGCAGTGACAGGGAGATTTTTTTTTTCATCCAGCCTGAGTGTTACTGGCTGGCTGACTGGCTTTGTTAGCTGTTTCAGGCTGCTTATACACTTTTGATGTGCATATATACTGAACTGATCTCAAGTCTGCTGTGGGAACATTACCATTTTGTAAGATCTCATTATCCTCTGCATTTCCTCTAAGCTGCACACTTATTTAAATTAATTTGGCCTGTTGCAGCCTGCTTAGACACTTTTGCTGTGCATATATACTGATCTTAAGTCTGCTGTGGGGGCATCCCATTCTGTAACATCCCATTAGCCTCTGTATTTCCTCTAAGCTGCACACTTATTTAAAGTAATTTGGCCTGTTGGAGCCTGCGTTGCACAACAGGAGGGGAGTGGGGAATCGGGCCATACGGTCAGCTGCACAAGCTGGAACAATGGGGTTGCCTACATGCAGAGCGGCGTGGAACACTCCCCGTGGATCATGGGGAGGAAGGGAGTATCAGTCAGTCCCCTGCCCGCTGGCTTCCAGGTCGCTCTAGTCTGGTGGCTGGCAACAGGAACTAGGAGAAGCTGGTTGTGCTGTCAGTGCCGATTGCCAACTGTCCGCCACTGGAACCAAGCAATAGGGCAGCTAGGGTGCAGGTAAGTGACAGTGAATTTCAGGTAAAATTGTCATGAATCCCAAGAAATTTGGATGGAGCCTTGTGGTACACAACAGACAGGACACCAGGAGAGGAAATTGTGTTTGGGTAGGATACACTAAATGATCAATCAGAGACATAGGAGAAAAGTCAGGAAAACATGAGACCTTGAATTCCAAAAGAGGTGAGTATACTGAGGAGCAGGGTGTGGTCAACAGTATCAAAAGCTGAAAGTTAGGTCCAGAAGAATAAAAATGGAATAGCAGCATTGGAATTTGCCTGTTAGAAGTTTCTAAGTGACCTTGGTGAGGGTGGTGACTTGATTGGGGTGGCTTGAGAAGAAGCCATACTGCAAAGGATCTATTGTAAATATATATGTATTGTAATGTCTGTCTTTAGTTTTATGAAGGAAAAAATTGGGACTTGCATACCCTTTTCAATCTGTAGGAGGTGCCACTCCCAAAGCTGCAAAAGAGCTTAAACCAGGAGCAAAAAAAGCATGTAGGGAGGCACTCTCAACTCATAAATTGATCAAAACAATACATTTTTATTAATTACATATTTTTAATTGCTACATACAATACTCAACACATTAAAATCCCTTAAAAACACATAAATGGGACAATAACACACAGGACAAACCAACATGAAGGTGTGTAGGCGATGGGGAGAGTCTCACCACACTAATTGATATCAAATGCCTAGATATATGTGCTAAATCATTCAACAAAGTGTTCCAACAGTGCAACTAAACATGTAAAAATCCTGCCTATGATCCGGATCACTACAAAATCTATACATTTATAAAGTGCAAGTGCTACTAGTCAAACAATCAATTAAAAATTAATATTCCCAACCATAACAACTTATAAACATATCAATCTACTATATTCGCCAATGAAAATATAATCACCTGTATATATTATTTAGGCATCCCAAAGTGGAACCACTGATATATATATATCACAATACCAATCAAAAAATAATATCACAAAAAAACATCTCCAGAATATTATTTATTGATTGGTATTGTGATATATTGGAATGCCTAAATAATATATACAGGTGATTATATTTTCATTGGCGAATACAGTAGATTGATATGTTTATGAGTTGTTATGGTTGGGAATATTAATTTTTAATTGATTGTTTGACTAGTAGCACTTGCACTTTATAAATGTATAGATTTTGTAGTGATCCGGATCATAGGCAGGATTTGTACATGTTTAGTTGCACTGTTGGAACACTTTTTTGAATGATTTAGCACATATATCTAGGCTAGGGATGATCGAATCGATCCGGACGAACCCGGATTCGATCTGAATTTCATGAAAAATTCGGATCGAATCCGAATTTCCCCGTGATTCGATCGCTCTAAGTTTTTCTTTAACATCCATTCATTTACATTACAGGCATTCTAAGATGGCGGACGGGACATGTCCAGACATCTACCCCGCTCCAGTGCATGCTGGGGCAGTCACATGCAGCCTATCAGCAGCCAGCAAGCCCGGGGACGTCACAGCGCTATATAAGGCGGCGGACATCTTGCTTTTGTTCATTTCTCTATTGCATTCGTGAGAGACAGGACACTGCTGTATTCAGGGAGAGACAGTTAGGGAGCCAGGGACAGCCAGGGACAGCCAGTAGACAGGCAGGAAGTCAGCGAGAAGCAGGGAAAGTTATGAAAAATCTGAGGCAGTGACAGGTAGATTTTTTTTTTCATCCAGCCTGAGTGTTACTGGCTGGCTGACTGGCTTTGTTAGCTGTTTCGGGCTGCTTATACACTTTTGATGTGCATATATACTGAACTGATCTCAAGTCTGCTGTGGGAACATTACCATTTTGTAAGATCTCATTATCCTCTGTATTTCCTCTAAGCTGCACACTTATTTAAAGTAATTTGGCCTGTTGCAGCCTGCTTAGACACTTTTGCTGTGCATATATACTGATCTTAAGTCTGCTATGGGGGCATCCCATTCTGTAACATCCCATTAGCCTCTGTATTTCCTCTAAGCTGCACACTTATTTAAAGTAATTTGGCCTGTTGCAGCCTGCTTAGACACTTTACTGTGCATATATACTGATCTCAGGTCTGCTGTGGGGGCATCCCATTCTGTAACATCCCATTAGCCTCTGTATTTCCTCTAAGCTGCACACTTATTTAAAGTAATTTGGCCTGTTGGAACCTGCTTAGACACTTTTATTGTGCATATATACTGATCTCAGGTCTGCTGTGGTGGCATCCCATTCTGTAACATCCCATTAGCCTCTGTATTTCCTCTAAGCTGCACACTTATTTAAAGTAATTTGGCCTGTTGGAACCTGCTTAGACACTTTTATTGTGCATATATACTGATCTCAGGTCTGCTGTGGGGGCATCCCATTCTGTAACATCCCATTAGCCTCTGTATTTCCTCTAAGCTGCACACTTATTTAAAGTAATTTGGCCTGTTGGAACCTGCTTAGACACTTTTATTGTGCATATATACTGATCTCAAGTCTGCTGTGGTGGCATCCCATTCTGTAACATCCCATTAGCCTCTGTATTTCCTCTAAGCTGCACACTTATTTAAAGTAATTTGGCCTGTTGGAGCCTGCTTATCCACTGTTGCTGTGCATATATACTGTTCTAAAGCCTGCTTGGGGGTATCCCACTCTATAACATACCATACCCCTCTTGATCTTCACTAAGCTGCACACTTATTTAAAGTAATTTGGCCTGTTGGAGCCTGCTTAGACACTTTTACTGTGCATATATACTGATCTCAGGTCTGCGGTGGGGGCATCCCATTCTGTAACATCCCATTAGCCTCTGTATTTCCTCTAAGCTGCACACATATTTAAAGTAATTTGGCCTGTTGGAGCCTGCTTATCCACTGTTGCTGTGCATATATACTGTTCTAAAGCCTGCTTGGGGGTATCCCATTCTGTAACATACCATACCCCTCTTGATCTCCACTAAGCTGCACACTTATTTAAAGTAATTTGGCCTGTTGGAGCCTGCTTATCCACTGTTGCTGTGCATATATACTGTTCTAAAGCCTGCTTGGGGGTATCACATTCTGTAACATACCATACCCCTCTTGATCTTCACTAAGCTGCACACTTATTTAAAGTAATTTGGCCTGTTGGAGCCTGCTTATCCACTGTTGCTGTGCATATATACTGTTCTAAAGCCTGCTTGGGGGTATCCCATTCTGTAACATACCATACCCCTCTTGATCTTCACTAAGCTGCACACTTATTTAAAGTTATTTGGCCTGTTGGAGCCTGCTTATCCACTGTTGCTGTGCATATATACTGTTCTAAAGCCTGCTTGGGGGTATCCCATTCTGTAACATACCATACCCCTCTTGATCTTCACTAAGCTGCACACTTATTTAAAGTAATTTGGCCTGTTGGAGCCTGCTTATCCACTGTTGCTGTGCATATATACTGTTCTAAAGCCTGCTTGGGGGTATCCCACTCTATAACATACCATACCCCTCTTGATCTTCACTAAGCTGCACACTTATTTAAAGTAATTTGGCCTGTTGGAGCCTGCTTATCCACTGTTGCTGTGCATATATACTGTTCTAAAGCCTGCTTGGGGGTATCCCACTCTATAACATACCATACCCCTCTTGATCTTCACTAAGCTGCACACTTATTTAAAGTAATTTGGCCTGTTGGAGCCTACTTAGACACTTTTACTGTGCATATATACTGATCTCAGGTCTGCTGTGGGGGCATCCCATTCTGTAACATCCCATTAGCCTCTGTATTTCCTCTAAGCTGCACACTTATTTAAAGTAATTTGGCCTGTTAGAGCCTGCTTATCCACTGTTGCTGTACATATATACTGTTCTAAAGCCTGCTTGGGGGTATCCCACTCTATAACATACCATACCCCTCTTGATCTTCACTAAGCTGCACACTTATTTAAAGTAATTTGGCCTGTTGGAGCCTGCTTAGACACTTTTACTGTGCATATATACTGATCTCAGGTCTGCTGTGGGGGCATCCCATTCTATAACATACCATACCCCTCTTGATCTTCACTAAGATGCACACTTATTTAAGTAATTTGGCCTGTTGGAGCCTGCTTATCCACTGTTGCTGTGCATATATACTGTTCTAAAGCCTGCTTGAGGGTATCCCACTCTATAACATACCATACCCCTCTTGATCTTCACTAAGCTGCCCACTTATTTAAACTAATTTGGCCTGTTGGAGCCTGCTTATCCACTGTTGTTGTGCATATATACTGTTCTAAAGCCTGCTTGGGGGTATCCCACTCTATAACGTACCATACCCCTCTTGATCTTCACTAAGCTGCACACTTATTTAATGTAATTTGGCCTGTTGGAGCCTGCTTATCCACTGTTACTGTGCATATATACTGTTCTAAAGCCTGCTTGGGGGTATCCCATTCTGTAACATAACATAACCTACCTCTCTTATTTACACTAAGCAGCTCTCTTATTTAAACTAAGCAGGCCTCTTATTTACACTAAGCAGCTCTCTTATTTAAGCTAAGCAGCTCTCTTATTTAAACTAAGCAGGCCTCTTGGAGGCTGATTGTCCACTTTTGGGTGTGCATTATATTCGGTTTCATATACAGTGGGGTATCCCAATTTGTAAGATAACCTACCCCAACCATGTAAACTAAAGAGGCCTGTTGCAGCCTGAGTTTCTCTGCTTGCGTATGGTCTGCATTACAATCTGTCTCTTTCAATGACACTGCTGCCTGGGGTATCCCAATTTGTAATATAACCTACCACAACCATGTAAACTAAAGGTTACGTCCTTCCAGAAGGAAAACTTATGCCGAACACTATTTTTTTGGATTGATCAGCATGAAATTAAGGATTTTTTTTTCAAAGTATGGCGCTGTAAAGAAGGTCAAAATTATTACGGATGCCTCTGGCGTTTCTAAGGGGCATGGTAGAGATTGAAACTTGGACCAGCTATAAGAAAGCCCACGCCAATGTTTAGAAGAGTTCATCCCTTTAGGAGAAGAGCAATGTTTAAACCCACCATGGAGAGCTCTGGGGTGTAAATGATTCACGTTAATTGCAGCGCACTTGAGGATTTTTCAAGGGAAATTGACTGTGACATACGACCCAATCTGTATATTTACCTGCTCCTAATAGGACATTTATATTCTGCTTTTCAGCCAAGTACCATCTTTTGTTTTGGCTCGTGTTCATGAGTCAGGGTAAGGTGTGGAATGTTTAAGGATCCACTGTATGGTCTAATATCCCGGCATACTGAGTCCTGTCTCTTATTGGGGGGAAAAAGCTATATTACAATTCACTAGCTCTTGTAAGGGCTGTTCTTGCTTCCCTCAAGGATGACTCTGGAAGTCCTGCAGCACCTCTCAACATTGGGAAAAGGACGTCTTGGGCGGTGAAGCCCTCCTGCGATAGAAGTTATTGCTACAATTGGTAAAAGTAAATTTGCCATTTTGCTTCATTATATAGAGCAGCCCCTGTGTAAATCTGAGGGGCAATAGTTTATATTATGAGGTAAATTCATGGTTTTGCACCATTATATGGAGCAGCCCCTGTGTAAATCTGAGAGGCAATAGCTTATATTGTGAGGTAAATTTGCCATTTTTCAACTACTGTCCGGCCAGTACAGCTTTTCCAGGGCAAACTCTGCTAGTTGCGGACACAAGTCAAGTTTGGCTTCCCAGCAAATCCAGTGGATCCTGAAGGTGTGTTGGCATGGTCATGTCAAGGTATGACATGACCTGCTGTTTGAGGTCCAGCTCCAGGTCTTCCTGCTGCTCATGAGTAGACTCACTATGCGGGTGTAGAAAGCTACTCTCTAGTGACTGAAGACTGAGGCTGCTGCTGATGGAGCTGCTGCTGCTGCTCCTTCCACCCCCCCAGCAGCCATGGCAGTGGAAGGTGATCGCAGAGGTCCCCCCGAGTCAGACCTGCGGGAGTATGGGCCATGACGCAGATAGACATCGCCCAACTGACTACGTGGGATGTCTCTGTAGTAGGTCAGTTTGTCCTCCCTCTCAGTGGGCGTAAAAAATGCCCCCATTTTGTGCCGGAAGCGAGGGTCCAATAAGTTGGAGAGCCAGAAGTCTTCCCGCTGACTCAAGCTGACGCAAGCATGTGAGCATGCATCGTGCCATTTGTGAAAGTGACTCGGAGGGACTACCTGTCTCCATCTCCACTGTAAACTGCCACGGTGTGTCTGGGTCCTCTGTCTCGCCTTCCTCCCAACCATCTAGCTCCTGTGGCTGCTCTTGCTCCTCCTCTCCTGTCAGATGACTAGATAAAATGGTCATTTTGTGAAACCTAAACTGTGGTTTGCTGTGCCCCACCCCCTCCTCCTCCTCCACTTCAGCCCCCACAGGCTTCATGTGGCTGTGAAATGTATGTGCCATGTCTCCAGTGCCCTGACCAGCCATGGTTTCCAACATGTGTTGTAGTACATGAAGCAGTGGAATCTCATCATTCATCTCATAGTCCTGGCAACTGACTAATAAAGTAGCTTCCTCTTTTCCCCCAGGAGAACAAAACAAACTGGCATTTAAATGGTGGCAAGATCGGGGAATATACAAAATAGCGGACCTGCTCCTTGGGGAGGGCTTTGGTTCCTTTAGCGCTCTACAGGAGAGGTACGGTGTCCCCCACAGGGAATATTTTCGTTACATCCAACTGAGGCACTGGATTTTACCTTTGACAAAATTGCGTCCTTCCTTCCAGGTGATGACCCCCTTTGAGGCTCTTTGCGTCAACAATCCCTTCCAGAGGGGAACCATCTCCCTAATTTACTCAGCACTAAACGAAACTAAACAGGAGTCCCACACATATGTGAAGAGCTGGGAAAGGGACCTTGGTCCACCTGTGGGAGAAAGGGGGTGGACAGAGATATGGTCTCGCATCCCAAAATGCTCCATCAACATACTGGCAGTGGAAACAGCCTACAAGGTTATGCTCCGCTGGTACCTGGTGCCGAGCCGCCTGAATAGGATATTCCCGGGACAGGCTGGGACGTGCTTTAGGGGCTGCAGTGCGGAGGGGGACTTTTTGCACACCTGGTGGACCTGTCCGATGCTGACTCGCTTCTGGAGTCAAGTGTTCAGGATGGCTAATGAAATCTTCGGATCCAGCATGAAGAAGGATCCCTGGGTTGCCCTTCTGCACTGTAAGCCCCGGGAGTTGTCCAGTAAACAACACAGACTTTTTATCTATCTCCTCCTGGCCGCCAAGCAGACCATAGCCAAGGCCTGGAAGGCGCAGTTCACCCCGATCTCAGAGGTGTCGGCCAGGATGAACGGCTTTCTCATTAATGAGAGGTTGTCCAGTATTCTGACGGACTCCCATGCCAAATTTCTCTCTATATGGGAACCCTGGATGAGATTCGCCTGGCCTGGCGAAACCATGCAGGCGCTATAATTACCGTGTGTGGTGCCTGGTGGGGCGCGGATGCGACCCCCCCCTTTACCCGGCCTCTCCCCCTCCCTCCTCTCCCTCCCCTCTCCTTCCCCCCCCCCCCCACCTTCTGCCTCTCCCTCCCCTCTTCTATATCTCACCTCTTTACACTTAGCCCACCCTATGGGGCTAATCTGTTCATCTCCTATCATGCTGCGGTTCTACTGTCTTCTCTTCTGCAATGATCTTCCTTTGTGTAAACGCGGGGCGGTGTCCGGCTGTCCGGTGGCGTGCCCCGGCGGGCCTGGTGCGATGGGCGTGGGACAATATACCTACGAGGGTCTCGTGCCCCGCTGCGGTGGCGGTCATGGGGGACTGTCGGACACCGGCTTGCTCATTTTGCAATAATACGGAGACGAATGATGATACCTTTTTTTTCTTTCTCTTTGTACCTCCCCTGCGTGGGATGGCAGTATAATGTTACATACTTTGCAATACTGTTTGTTGAAAATTTTCAATAAAAATATTGAAACATAAAGTAGCTTCCTCAAAGGGCCTGAGCAAACGGCCGGTGTCACGTATGAGCTGCCAATGGTTTACGTTGAATTTACACAGGGATGTCCCCCTATCCGTTTGGATCATCCAGAAATCCGTGATGGCTTTTCTCTGTTCCTATAGTGGATCCTGCATATGGAGGGTGGAATTCCAACGGGTGGAAACATCGCAAATCAGACTATGTTGGGGTACACCGTTCTGACGCTGAAGCTCAATAAGGTTGTGCTTGGTGGTGTAGGAGTGCCAGAAGTGCATGCTAACTTTCTTTCCTGTTGTTCGGATGTCTTTCAGATGCGGGGAAGACTTCAGAAAACGCTTGACAACTAGACTGAACACGTGTGCCATGTCAGGACGCATGACTCTGGCTTCCTTGTCGCAGCGCAAACAAGATGTTCTTCCAAGTGTCAGTCACCATGGGTCCAAATTTGCAGTTTTCGTGGATTAAGCAATGATTTCATGGATTGAGTTCTCATTTTTAGTAGTTCCTCCCATGTGTGACTCTGTTGGTCAAGGAAAACCATGTGAAGAACAGCGTGAAACCACAATCACCAAGGGGGCCTAAAAGGATATATATTGTCCACCATGAGTCCATAGTTACAGCTCCAGATGTAGACAACACTGTGCACTTTGGTACACACTGACAGGCTAAAGGACTGGCCCACCTTCTGTTCAACAACATTTTACAGGGCAGGTACTGCCATCTTCGCAAAGCAATGATACCATGGGACTCTCCACCTCGGCTCGGCACAAGCCATCAGTTCTCTGAAAGGTCCACCACTGGGTAATGCAGCAGGCTAGACTTATGGTGACGCTGTCTGAGAGGAGAAATCCCTCAGACATCAAGATTAAAAATTCCAAGAATTTTTGAGGGCTAATTATTCAGAGGCAATGATACCTAGTTGTTTCTGATTTAATAACAAGGTGGAAACACACCCTCAAACAAAACTTCACTTTGGCAATACTATTGCATTTGTTTATTCATAATTTTATGTATATATATACTAACTAACCTACTTTTTTTTCCACAGGATTGTGGATGCTGCATGAAAAACTGCCACATCGCTGAGTAGCTGATTTTTCCTACCAACAGTCCGCAATAATTCACTGCTGCTGCTGCTGCTGCTGCTGCCGCCGCCACCGCCGCAGACTCCAGGGACCCTCTTCCACTACCTCCGTTTGCAACACCTCCTCCCACGACACTCTCCTCATCACTAATTGCCCGGCTAGTGGAAGAAGAGGCGAGTGTCTCCTCCACTTCTTGGCTGGGCAGTAGCTGCTGAATATTATGATTATCAGATCTTCATCAATGGATAGTGGAGCTGAACCCAAAGCATAACAACAGACAACAGACAGTTGACTGGGGGTGTCAGATGCCACTTGTGATGCAGTGGACTGCTTTTGCAGCACTTCCAGACAAAGTTGCTTCATTGGCTGACACAATGACTGGTAAAGCTGTGGAACATATGATTGAAAAGCAAGAATAACCATTTGTTTTTATATGAAAAAGACCCTGGTTTATACATACATTTTTTTTTCCAGAGACTGCCCTGCGTGGAAATGAATGGCGCATGGATCAGCCAAGCTTTCCTCCCAACAATGCCTGGTGTATTCCAGTAGATTGATGACGGGGCCAGACCAACACTAAAGAAATATGGATCGTGCAAAACAGATTTAAGGCGCTGCTCTCCAGTTACAGACATTCCTCCGCATCGGACCACAAGTAAGTATTGATAAAAAATCCTTTACGTTACTCTTACTTTTTATTAATATTCTTCGGATAAGATGGATCAGACATTCAGATTAAAAATTCCAAGAATTTTTGAGGGCTAATTAGTCAGAGGCAATGATACCTTGTTGTTTCTGATTTAATTAAAAGGTGGAAACACACCCTCAAACAAAACTTCACTTTGGCAATACTTTTTCATTTGTTTATTCATAATTTTATGTAGATATTACTAACTAAGCTACTTTTTCTCCACAGGATTCTCCACAGGGTGTGATTCATCCAATTTTTGGGCTCCAGCAGCCAACTGCAGTGTCTCTTTCAAGCTATGTTTGGGCTCCTGCAGCTGCTGCTGCTGCTGCTTGCAACTCCAGGGTGTGATTCATCCAATTTTTGGGCTCCTGCTGCCAACTCCAGTGTGTCTTTCAAGCTATGTTTGGGCTGCTGCTGCTGCTGCTGCTGCTGCTTGCAACTCCAGGGTGTGATTCATCCAATTTTTGGGCTCCTGCTGCCAACTCCAGTGTCTCTTTCAAGCTATGTTTGGGCTGCTGCTGCTTGCAACTCCAGGGTGTGATTCATCCAATTTTTGGGCTCCTGCTGCCAACTCCAGTGCGTCTTTCAAGCTATGTTTGGGCTCCTGCAGCTGCTGCTGCTTGCAACTCCAGGGTGTGATTCATCCAATTTTTGGGCTCCTGCTGCCAACTCCAGTGTGTCTTTCAAGCTATGTTTGGGCTGCTGCTGCTTGCAACTCCAGGGTGTGATTCATCCAATTTTTGGGCTCCTGCTGCCAACTCCAGTGTCTCTTTCAAGCTATGTTTGGGCTGCTGCTGCTGCTTGCAACTCCAGGGTGTGATTCATCCAATTTTTGGGCTCCTGCTGCCAACTCCAGTGTCTCTTTCAAGCTATGTTTGGGCTGCTGCTGCTGCTGCTTGCAACTCCAGGGTGTGATTCATCCAATTTTTGGGCTCCTGCCGCCAACTCCAGTGTCTCTTTCAAGCTATGTTTGGGCTGCTGCTGCTGCTTGCAACTCCAGGGTGTGATTCATCCAATTTTTGGGCTCCTGCTGCCAACTCCAGTGTGTCTTTCAAGCTATGTTTGGGCTCCTGCTGCTGCTGCTGCTTGCAACTCCAGGGTGTCATTCAGCCAATTTTTGGGCTCCTGCTGCTCCTGCTGCCAACTCCAATGTCTCTTTGAGCCAAATCCATTGTTTGGGCTCCTGCCGCTGCCAGCTCCAGGGTGTGTTTTTCAGGCAATATAGGGGCCCCTCATAGTGATGCCACCTCAACTCTCTGTAATTGTGCCGTTCTGCGATTCTAATAGCGATGCCTCTGATCTGCATGTCCTAATAATTTACAGTATTATTTCAGTAACCCAGCACGCATCCTATGCGTGTTACAGCAAGGCAGAATGGTTTACAACCCTATTGAGGCTCTAGGAGGCTCCGAAATAGCCGTTTTTAATAGCGGTTTGTCGCAAATAAATTCGGAGTGAAACAAATTTTGTCAGAAAATTCGGCAAATTAGCTGAATCGAATTTTTCAAAAGTTCGCTCATCTCTAATCTAGGCATTTGATATCAATTAGTGTGGTGAGACTCTCCCCATCGCCTACACACCTTCATGTTGGTTTGTCCTGTGTGTTTTTGTCCCATTTATGTGTTTTTTTAAGGGATTTTAATATGTTGAGTGTATTGTATGTAGTGATTATAAATATGCAATTGTAAACATGAGTTGAGAGTGCCTTCCTACATGCTTTTTTTGTTTTTAGTTTTATATCTAACATCCAAAATTGTGCAAATTTTACTGTACTTGTCCCCAAATGTGATAGTACTTTTCTTAGTAAGAAACATGCCCTTCTAAAGGGATGCCGAAGATGCCTTTTTATACAAGAGCTGACAGAAAATTAATGGGACATCTATGGAAAGTACACTTGCTATTTGATTTATATCCAAAAGAAATTAATCATAACAAAATGTGATCATCTCTGGAATCGGCACGTCTCACTCAATACACAAGCTGCTATGTGTAAATGGATTTATTTCACACAAGGTAAAAGATTAAAAACTATTTATAATAACTGTTTATGAGTAGTTGTCCCTTATTCAAATATTCATGCTATGAATTATTGTCTGTCTGCCAGAATGGCAAGAGTAATATTTATGGAACAGTAGTAAATGCCAGATTATTACAGGAGATACATAGTATAAAAGATATTCACACATGATGTTGACCAAAGAGAATCCAGGTACACCCAGGTACATATGACCTATTGCTCTTCCCAAAACACTGCAACAACTCAGCCCCAACAACTCTGATACAAAAACAGACACCCTTGCAGACACAGATACAGAGACCATTACTTATTCCCTTTACTCTCCCTCGGCACATTCCTCTGGCTAAGTCTCCTCAGTAATCAAATGTGGATGAGATTAAGCATTGTGGTCTATGCACTCCCAATTGGTCTAATCAATTTTGCTGTGTTGCCCTTTCATTACTATGTGCATACACATTTTTTGGAAGGGGATTTTATATTAAAGAGGAACTCAGGACTTCTCTGTAATATGCAGCTGCAGGACAGCCCTGAGCAGGCTTCCCCAGTGTGTAACACTGCTGTCAAACTAGAGAATTGGATGGCCTGGATACTCACCTCTCCCAGGTGGCGTGTCCCAGGGGCGTAGCTATAGGGGTCGCAAGGGTCGCCATTGCGACTGGGCCCCTAAGCCAGGGGGGGCCCGCGCGGCGCCGCCGCCGCCGCGGGTCCCACAAGACTTTAGCAAAGCCCCTGCTAATCATATTTGGGCGGCGAAAGGGGTAATGGGGGGCACACCCGTGGGCGTGTGAGGAGAAAACTTACAGCCGTTCCCGGGAGCTCCCGTGTCAGCATGCCATTGCTGCCACACTTCCGGGTGTGCACTGTGAGGCGGAGGTGACGTCGTGTAAACAAGCCAAACAGCTGCCGGAACACGGATCCGGGTCACGTGACGCCGCCGCTGACAGGAAAGCGCGGGCTTTTCGCGTCCTGGATGGGCGGCGGGCGTTCCTTTGGGGCTTGGTCCCGGTAAATGGACACTATGGGGGTTTATTGGTGCCCTGACGCCCTTTACACACAGGCTAAGTGCTTTTATGGGGAGCGCCCGGAATCATCATCCTCCGCCGTGTTATGTATGGGCATGGCCATGCTCATCAGTTGTGCTTTTTTCTGGTTCTGCACATAGCTGACCAGGGATGATTGTACTGGTTTACTGGGAGCCCAGAACTTACTTTGCCCTCACATTTCTTTCAGAAGAGTCATTTGGGTCACACAAGTATATGCTGATGTATGTGATCCAGAAATAGGTGATTATTTGGGGGCCAGGCACCACCTCAAAAAAAAAGGTCTGGCGTGGGTGTGCACATCGGCTGTGGTTGCTGCTACCTACAGCCTGCTCCTACACTGTTGGGTTCCTAGCGAGATGACACAGTGGGGCATCCAAAATTGGGGTGCCCCAGGAACATTTTTTAAAGGGCAATAACACCTGTGATTTTCTCTTGTTCTACTGTCAGGGCATCCCGATTATGTATGCCCCATTGTGTGCATTTACCATGCTTACGGGGGGTCCCTGGTCTCCCTTAGAAGGGCAGAAAGGTGTTTAATTTTTTTTTTAATATCATTTGTTTAATGCACACCCCTGGCAGGGCTGGCTCCAGGTTTATGTGGGCCCTTGGGCAGCATGGTCTCAGTGGGCCCCTTTGCGGGGGAGGGTTGCGGGTCAGTGGTCTATAAATTCCATGGCCAAAACTAAGAAGGGCTGCATGATCTCCAACCCCCTATTAGAGCTGTTTTTTAGTGAAACTCACAAAACTGGCACTAAAAAGGTTAACCACATTGTGCCAGCTCTGTGGGCTCCCCTAGGAGGTGGGGACCCTCAGCAGCTGACCGAGCTTGCCGGGTGCTGACGCCGGTCCTGACCCCTGGCATAATAGTTTGATAACTTTCTGCATACAGGAGACCTTCTACATCAGGGGTGCTCAACTACCTTCAGTGTAGGTCCACTTACCAAGCTCTGCTGGGGGGGGGGCCAGTTTGACTCCTCGCATCGGGGCCCACAAGACTTTAGCTACGCCCCTGGCGTGTCCCATGTGACCACAAGCAGTTGCTGTGCAACTACCGGCTGTTGAGCCTGATATGCCACTCCACAGCCACCATGGAAGTATTCCACAAGAGGTGAGTATACAGAAAGCCCCTCTCTCTCATTTGGCAGTGCCGATGCACAGTGAAGAGCCTGATTTGGGCTGCCCCACTCTGCATATTAACCAGGGGCAATTCCTACCAGAGTTCCTTTTTAAGTTATATGGAATATGAAAATAATAACAAAAACACTACTACCATATGTATATTATAAGTTATCAAGATGTTCCTCCTTCATTTCTCCGTTGGTTACTTGCATTACAATTTTGTGTTTTTTTTCAGTTTTCTTCTTGACCACTTAACTTATTTTCTTTGACAACTCCAAATTTTACCTGCTGCTGATGCGTGTGACAAATTCTTAGCAATGTGACTGTCACTTTGGATTTTCACACAGTGCCTTTTCCACAGACCGGCAGTGAGGAATTTAGAGGACTCACAAAGAACAGCAGCAATGGGTGGAATTGTGTTCCCTTGGACTCCCCTGTGTCATTCCCAGAAGCGAACAAGAAGATAGTGATGGAGGATGTCTGTTGGGTTTCTTGGTGGAGACTGGCAATGTTTTGGATTTCCCATTGACCCCTTAATAAATAACCAGGGTGTCAGGAGATTGGTAGATGTTTTATGTGTCACCTTTTATAATTAGGAGTGTTTTAAATCTGTAACTGTGAAAGATCAGGATGACCGTATTCACAGCCATTTTTGGGGTCAGCAGGTAGGTCCCTATTGAAATGAATGAGCTGGTCTGACTGTGCATTAGGTGGTTTATATATGTGCTGCTTTATCAGAAGGCTCTCCTTCTAACCGCTTTGGGGTCATTTATGTTAAAAACTATTGTGAAAGGAGATGCATTTGGCTGTATACAAAGTGACTTGTGCAGATCCATGTATTTATTTAGATTTTAATATTTTATCCCCTACAATTTAATACATTTAATATTTAAATTTTCTGACTTGTTGTGTTTTTATTGTTATAGCAAATTACCTTCTTTATAGGTCAATTTCCCAACATACCTATAGACTACCCTGCGCATTCTGTTCAAATACTCTGTCATTGTAATTCTAATTATCTAAAATATTACCACATGGAAATATAATAAAACTGAAGATTTCACAGTTCCATTAATTTTCGTCTAATATTGTTGTAACATGACAATGATTACTGAAGCTATATTAAACAAAATCCCTAAGGCAATTTATTACCACTAGGACAGATTGTAACATGATCATGAATTAATTTTTATTTACTTGCAACCTTCTTGTAATCTTTCACACCATTTTTAATAAAAGCCTTTACAATGTTTTACCATTACTGGCATGGATCTAGCAAGAGATGATAAAAATATTTTCTTAGATGCTCTCAGATCTGATACCTGGGTTCATTTGAAGAATATGTAGGTTGCCTCTCACGTAATATGGAAGGATATTGTTCTATTCTTTACTAAGGAGACAGAGAGCTGTGTTATTCTTCTTTCTGCACCAACAATACTTCAGAAGATTATACATATTATTACAAGTTGCTAAATGTACTATATGTGTGACCATGAATATGAAAAATTCCAGTTAAGTATAAATGCATAACATCAATGCACAATGGGGGTACAGTTGCAGTTTTATATAATCTGTAGAAAAATACAAAGTGCAACAATAGATTAAAAGGTATCAAGGGAGTAAAATGAGGTGTGCAATATTAGGTAGACAAAAAGGGTGAATTCACCAATCTTTACAGAAACCTCTCTTCAAAACATGGCTACCACCTTCCACCTAAAAAACACTAGGGGGGTTATTTAAGAAGGGATAGTGCCAGGTAGTGCCTTATAGCGGCAGGCAGCGCCTGGTGAACGTCGGGCGCTGTACGCAAAACCGCATTTATGAAAGGGAATCTGGTGAGCTACTCTAACAGCGCCATGTAGCCTCCAATGTATTATTACAGGCGGCTCACTTTGTTATAGGTGTATATGTGTTCAAAAACTTTAATCACAAAGAGTCTGGCGCTCTATGCTATAGCGACCAGATTTAGAGCGCCAACGCTTTGTGTGTGTCCTTTTTTGATAAGTATGGTGTGGAGCGCCGAGAGTCGGTCGCACTGAGCTGGTGCTACCTTACGCTCACTGTAGCGCTGTACTGGTGTTACATACATCACATTCATCAATGTGGGCCAGGTTACTAGAGCGACTGAGGCGCTATGTTACAGTGCCCGATACCCGCACACAAGCGTCTACTAGCGGTAACTCTAAGCGCGGCTATACAGACGCTCATCTGCCGATACCTGGCGTTATTAGTGAATCAGCCTCTAGGGCAGCATGTCTGCTCCTTCCTGCTGCACGCACCCACCTACAGCCTCTCATAAGTCTGCTTGGTGTACAGGGCTGTAGAGGCGGTAAGCCAAAGTCCGAGTCTTTCATAAATGGCCAATAATTAGTAAAACTTTTACTATAGTTAAGTGGTAACATTGGGCTTTTCTCACTATAATAAAAACGATAGGCCTACTTATATAGAACTTAAAGCATATTTATTGGAATACAAATACCTTAAAGGGACATTCCAAGCAAAGGGTTTAAACTGGACCTTCACCCTGAAGCAGAGTCTATCTTATATGTTTCCCACACCCTGTACATACAGATTGCTCACATTAAAAATCATCCTACCTGCATCTATTGCATTTTCTGAAACTTTAAACATCCAAGATGGTGGCCCATGGAGGTGCAGGCAGCCTGCAAACAGGAAGTGTCTTCTGACTGTGCTGCTTTGCATTCTGGGATTGCTGTCCTTTCCCTGACCCCAGCTCTGCTCTGTCTGCGCAGAGCACAGCTATATCCCAGCCCCCTGCACTTTTGAACCCTCTACTCTCCTCAGTATGTGATGCTACTGACCCAAGATGGCAGCGCCCGTATCCTAGAGTCCTGAACAGAGTTGCAGGCCAGTGATGGAAAGAATAAAATGTAAGTGACTAAAAATGTTAAATATATTAATTTTAGATGCTGGGGAATAGTTTTTTAAGGGTTTGGGCTTTTCAATAAATGATGCTGAAGGTCCGGTTTAAGTATCTGCTCTCTGATTGTCCCGTGCTCAGGGGCATCATCTTTCATTCACCAGCACTTTGCATTCCAGGATAAAACCTTCTGAACTTGCTCCTTTCGGCTGACTCCTCATTTTTAGCCCCACAGAGGGAATTCCCTTTGGAGGGGACTGTCTCACTTAAACATGCATAGATGAGGGAGGGGATTAACTAGGTCTTTTAAAGAAAGCGGGGTGACTAAAAGATGCAGCATAGCAAGAGTAGAAAACAGACTAATTTAACCCTTTGCCTTTAAAGTTCATGTCCAGGCAATAACATATAAAAGTTCATACTTACCTTTGGTCTCCCACAGCTCCTCTGTGAAGAATCTATATACTTATCAATGAGGGCGAACAAGTGATTCCATCCTCCACCGCTGGGTAGACTTCATTATGGCTTTATGTCCCCTAACACACCTTTACTTCATTTATTGTACTGGGGGAGTGCTTAGATCAGGTGTGCTGAGCCTGAGCCTGGAATGCTCCCTTAATTGCAATGAATAGAGTAGGCTTGTGGGGTTGTAAACAAGGCTCCACTGATGTCTCCATGTGAGGCCACCAGCTCTGGATGTTTCAGGCATTGTAACTAAGGGCCTTATTCATGAAGGGATAGCGCCAGGTAGTGCCTTGTAAGCGACAGGTAGCACCAGGTTAAAGTGGACCAACACCCAGGATTTTGACTATCCTGGGTCTTGGTCCACTTCGGTGGGGCACCCCCGATCGGGGTGCCCCGCTGTGTGAAACCCCCCCGAACCCCCCGAACAACTCACCTCTCCCCGCTCCCAGCGCCGACGTACAAGCGAAGATCTTGAACGTCTAAGCGGCGGCGGCCGCCGCCGCCTCCCTCGCGTCACTTTGAACGCGCGCGCCCCCGCGCCGGCCATTCGCAGACGGCCGGCGCGGAGGCGCGCACGCCTACAGGGGCGCGAGGGAGGCAGCGGCGGCCGGCCGCCGCCGAAGATAAGGTAGGTGAGTTGGGGTGTTTGGGGGGGGTTTCACCCCGCGGGACATCCCGATCTCGGATGTCCCGCGGGGTGGGGGGTGATCGGCCCGGGAATCTTATAGATTCCCGGGCCGATCACCCGTGGGTGTTGGTCCACTTTAACGCCAGACAGGCACGCAATTACACATTTATCAAGCAGAATCTGTTGAGCTACTGGGATAACACCATGTAGCGTCCCATTCATCATTATCCCAGCCTCAGCGAACAGCTCCGGCGCTACCTGTCGCTCACCCATACATTTCAATAGACGATCCTTTTCTTCTCTTTAAACAGGGTTTTTTTTTTATAAATCTCAAATAATGTGATCTCTTCTGGCATAGAAAAGCCATTTTTTCAAATATTTTTCATGGCATTAAAGAAGTTTTGTGAGGATTTTTTTCAATGAATATGTTGTGAGTCGGTTGCACTGACCAGTCGCTAACATGCGCTCCCATACAGCGATGTACTGGTCAAATAGCGACTCCTCACAATGTTTTCATCATTACTGCACAGCGACTGAGTCGCTCTCAACTAGCGACCCACAGCCGAACACAGCGACTACTAACGGGAGCTCTAAAATGCCTGCTACAGACACTCATCAGTCGCTACCTGGCGTTAGTGATGAATCAGCCTGTAAGAGTCTTTGGGCAGCATGAAGATATGGGTAGATTGAAGAAATTCTTATGTAGCCCACTAGAACACCCTTGTGGCTGCTGATTATTACTGATTGTTCTAAATCAAGGCCTTAGTTTGAAAGAACATAAAATATTTTTATGATTAACGTTTCTAAACTTCATATGAAAGTTACATTAATTATACACAATTAGTAAGAGATTTTCTTTTTTTTAGCTGGAGTCTACTCCATGACTTCGACTCCAACTCCACAGCCCTAGTGGTGAGTGTGTAGTTCAGGGATGCTAATGGGGACATGAACATGTGTTGTGGGTTCACATGATAGAAATGAGTACAAATTGGGACCAGCAATTTCAGAGGGGGGGGTAAAGTTTTGACTATGTGGGAAGAGCCTGGTTAGTAGACATGTTGTTAGGTAATATCAACCTACCCCCATTGTTAAAACTAAAATTTCACTTAAAGTGGACCAAATCCCAGGATTTTGACTATCCTGGATTTTGATCTTTTCTCCGGGGGCACCTCTGATCAGGGGTGCCCCGCTGTGTGAACCCCCCCCCCCCCCCCAACAGCCGCAGCCAACTCATCTCTTACCGGTCCCACAGCGAGTTTAAGAGCAGCGGCACTGTGTGAAACCCCCCAGATCGCCGCAGCAACTCGCCTCTTCCAGGTCCCATGGCACTTCTAGGAGCAGCGTCTCTGATGGCTGCATCCTCCCCTTCCCTCTAGCAGTGCCTGTGCCATGCATTTGTGAATGGCTGGCGCGGGCAAGCTCCCTGTTAGGGGGAGGCAGAGGAAGCGGCCATCAGAGCCGCTGCTCTTAAAGAGGTGAGTTGCTGCGGCGATCTGGGGGGGTTTACACAGCGGGGCACCCCCGATCAAGGTGCCGCCAGGGAAAGGACCAAAACCCAGAATAGTCAAAACTTTTGACTATCCTGGGTTTTGGTCCGCTTTAATAGGTTTATAAAATCTCATGTTGGTACCAAAGGAGGATGGGGACCTAAAAGTGGTGCATGGGGGACTTGAATTTCACACTAATGCCCATGCCGACTTGGACCAACCTTTTTGACAATACCAGGGTAGACCTGAACCTTCATGCCAGTGCTAAGCAAGGTTGTGAAAAAAGCCAACAAATGTAAAAAAGAAGCCTTTGGGTCAAACTTTGGGTAACAAGATTCAGGCCTTCCTGTAGCTCAGAAAGATCCAGTGAAGTCTCTTTGAGACACATAGGCCTCAATTTAGTAAAGTAGATATGAAAATCATATTCTTGGTAATAAAAATGTTCTATAGGTGAAAAAAAAACATGATAATTTCACTGTTGCTGAATCACCAGCTAGAAAAACAGTGAAAAGCAATGCCACTTTGAAAAGGAATAAAATGTCCCTACTTTACTTAGGGGTAAAAACTGCCACTGCCTTTTCTGCCTTCTGTCTTCCTAGCTGCTAAATCAGCAACAGCGAAATTCTCATGAATTTTTGAATCAAGGCCATTGTGTCCAGATTTTATTTTATTCCAGGTCAGCTACATGTTCATCAGGGCCAAGTTCACTGTAATACCTCGTCTTTGGGGGCAATCATGGCCTAGTGGTTAGGAATTGGTTGCAGATTTTATTCCCGGCTGGGACATGACAGAAGTGTTCTTGAGAAAGACACCTAACCTCCCAGTTGCACCCCAGATGCTGTGGTTGGGGCAGCCCACTGCTCTGGACATTGTATATTCACTGTTTGTGCTGGTCTCACTGCATGGATAAGTTAAATGTAGAGGAAGTTTTGTTTGTACAAGCATATACGCACAAAAAAGATCAGAGCAAAGGCAGCAGCTGTGCACACCAAAGAAAATACAACAAAATTACCCGTCTTGGGCTAACAGGTACAAGTGGCTTAGCCACATTCTAAGAGGCTCATCTGAGGAAGCACACATGATGGAAACTCAGACTGAGTGGAAAACATCTCCTAGATCCTTAGACAGGCACAGGCACAGGCACTAGTGGCTCAAATAAAACGCAGGCAATTCACTCTAAGTCAAGCTAGAGGAGGGATTAATTTTAGGTGTGGAAATGTTCAAATACAGAAACAGGTTCAGGCCCAGGTTCCAAAGTTGGATCTTCAAGACTGATAAAGATTCTTAGTTTATTTTACAGCCTATTTTTAACAACATAGCTAGTCATTGGCCCTTGATAAATTTAACATTTCTATTTGTTTTCCAAGAGAAATTGGAGAAAAAAAGTCATTATATTATGTAAATATGTCCTTCACATGTTATGCATTTTTTTGCTAAAATGTAAAAGTTTCATTTGTTTGGTGTATCATTTTCATACATCAAGTTCTAGGGCTCTGCAAGTCACAGCAGGTTAGTTTATGAAAAAGAAATGTGTTAACTTTCAGGAAATAGTTATTTCCCTCTAGGATGGCATACTGGCTATGCTGGAAATTCACTTTAAGGTGGGGGGAATAATAATCCACCTCATGTAGATGTAGCCTTCACGCACCGGGTGTGAGGACGGCAGGGAGTAGGTTAATGTTTGTCCTCATGTCCGACATCTGATAGGTTGCTCTCTATACCCTTTAATCAATCTCTACCATTCTAGTTATAACTATTTTAATACTCTACATCCAATTATGATTAACAACTTTGCTTACTTCACCCTCTAGAACAATCCCCATTATAGCCTATAACCTAATGTTAGTCTATGGCCTAAACCCACTACTGCCATCTTGAGTCTATTTAGGGTATGGCTTTGCCTATGCACTTTCATGGGTGGAAACCACTTAAACCGGACCTTCACCATGATTTATTGAAATGCCCAAACCCTTAAAAAAACGATTCCCCAGCATCTAAAATTAATATATTTTAAGTTTTTAGTCACTTACTAATTATTCTTTCCCCCACTGGGCTGCAACACTGTTCAGGACTTTAGGATACGGGCACCGCCATCTTGACTCAGAAACATCACACTTACTGAGGAGAGGAGAGTGGGATAAAATGCAGGGGGTGGGGTCCTAGCTGTGCTTTGCTCAGACAGAGCAGAGCTGGGGTCAGAAAAAGGTCAGCAGTCCCAGAATGCAGAGCAGCACAGTCAGAAGGCACTTCCTGTTTGCAGGCTGCCTGATGTTCCACGAGCTGCCATCTTGGATGTTTAAAGGCTCATAACATGCAGTAGATGCAGGTAGGATGATTTTTAATGTGAGCAATCTGTATGTACAGGGTGTGGGAAACATATAAGATAGGCTCTTATTCAGAGTGAAGGACCACTTTAATATATGGTTAACTCTATTTAAAGAGGTTCTTATTAGTTAACTGACGTGTTCCTAGTTATACCCAGGCCCCTACATAGAGTGCTACACATAATTTATAATCTCTTCTAGATGCGAGTTGTGGGATGGACAAATTCTCCAGGCAAGGTGTGGTCTAATTTAATGAAGTTTGGGAATTTCCTACAAGTTAATTGATAAACCCCTCCTCACCCAGCTTAGCCAAATATTGAATTGAATAAGAGTTCTAATTATCAAATTTTCAAACAGCAGTGCATCCCAAATCGTAACCCTCCACTGAAGGCGAATTGCTATCCCTGCCATTTTTTAGGTCACTCAGCTCTGCCACCATCCATCCCTCTTTTTCTTAGCTCTGCCACCAACCATCCTTCACATTCCTAGCTCTGTCCCATCCATCGCTCTTATTTCCAGGTCTGCCCCCATCCACTCCCCATTCGCCCAGCTCTTCCCCCAGCTCTTCCCCCAGCAATCCCTCTTTTCCCAGCTCTTCCCTCAGCCATCTCTGTTGCTTCCAGCTCTGCTCAATCCATCTCTCTTATTCCAAAATCCGTTCTATCCATTCCGCTTTTTCTGGGTTCTGCCCCCATCCATACCGTAATCTCTAAGCTCTTCCCTCAGCCCCCTCTTATTTCCAGCTTTTCTCCCAGATGCCCTTCCTATCCCCAGCTCTTTACTGAGCCATTATTCGTATTCCCAGCTCTGCCCCATTTATGCCTTCTATTCTTGCCCCACCAATCGCTCCTATTCACAGCTCTGCTCCATCCACCCCTCTTATTCCCAGCTTTGCCCCATCCATCCTTCTTTTACCCAACTCTGTCCCTGTCTATCCCCCATTCTCCCAACTTTTCCCCAGCTATCCCCTTTATTCCCAGATGTTTTCCCAGCCATCCCTCTTATTTCCAGCTATGCCCCATCCAGCCCTCTTTTTCTCAGCTCTGTCCCCAGCCATCACTCTCCTTCTAGCTCTGCCACATCCATCCCTCTTTTTCCCAGCTCTGTCCCCAGCCATCTCTGTTACCAGCCGGCATAGTTAAATTCAAGACCAATGTATTGGGGGGGGGGGGCAAAACTAAAGAAAAACACCTGCGTCTGCTTTTTTTCCCACTTTCCTCAATAAAGCTGGGGGGGGGGGGGGGGTGGCAAGCAGCCTTTATTTATTTCTGCTAATGGAATATGTGAATATATAGTCCAATGGTGCGCTGATTTCAACTACAAACGACCTGTATCCCCCCCCCCCCCGGAGATAAAATAATACTAAATAATAATAATAATAATATAATAATAATAATAATAATAAATAATAGTAATATTTCAATGAACAGTTGTAGCTTACAAAACTGTGAATGCCTCTTGCTTTTAATTCTGCACATTATGAAAATATAGTGTTTGAGCCTATATTAAATACACTTAAGTTGTTTATAATTGTAATATAATTATAATATAATTATAATTGTTTTACAGATGAAAAATAAGACATGTGACCAGAGGATAAAAAAGGGGCAAAACTAATTTCATTGTGTCTCCAGCAGACTAGTTTAGCTAGGTGTGCCAGCAAAAGCAGTGAAGCTATAGCTTTTAACAAGAATCCCAGTCCCAACTTCAACCAATTAAAAGGTGAGGAATGGTAGAATCTATTTACTAATTTAGGAGGTAGATTTTTAATAAATTATTTGTGTTGTTTTATGTCATTCACCTTGAAGAGAAACAGATCTTACTTTGACAATTAAAAGTTAGATGGGTGGGTTTAGCACTAGCACTAGGTGCAAAAAATGACACCTTTTAAAAAAAAATGGTACTGAATTAACCCCTTGGTAGACTGGTAAACAATAAAATTAAATTAGTACAAAAAATCAGGTTGTGCTGTGAGTGTGTGTGTGTGTGTGTATATATATATATATATATTTTTTTTTTTTAAATCAGCATGAAGTTCATTGCACCTATTTTTGTGCCCGTCTTATGTTCCAAAACCGGAATCATTTATCCATTATATCCCATGGGAGTAGCAAACTATTCTCCAGAAAAATAAGGTTCACGGAAAGTGCTGCATTGCTGTGCGCTGATGGATTAGTGAATTACATTTGCATTGTGACATTAGTGCATACAATTCCTACACAAACAGAAGCAGTTCAGCACACCATGTAGGTCAAACTGGGGCAAACTAGTACACCATGTGGGTCAAACCCGGAGCAAACTGGCATAGTGCTTTGATAAATCAGGTCACAAATGTTTCTGCATAGCCTATAAGGGTGCTGCTGTTTCCAATCCTTTACAAAAATATTCTTACCTCATTGGAAAATGTATGTGCCAAACCTGTAAACAGGCCCCATCACTGGAACAGGTCATTTTTAAACAAATTCATTAACAAACCAAGGGTTTGCATATCCCCTCAGCACCAAGCGCCATTTCACAGCGTAGGCCTGTTGCCCCACTTCTTCTTTCCACAAGGGCCAGAAATCACAGCACACACAGTAGCAGCTAGGGCCTCCTAATGTAAATTGTGCTGGCAGGAAGGCAGACATACATTCCTCAGGACAAATAATTAAGCCCAAGCTGCAACTTCCCTAACACGTAATTAGGTGTGCTTACCATGGGGACCAAAAAGACTACACCAAAATCTTGGGGGGGAAATTCCACCTAGGGAGCCCTTTTAAAGCTGCACAAGCAACGGTGCTAATAAATTAAACAGGGAGCCTTTTTTAAGAAGCGTCAGCACCATACAGGGCTACTTTATTGGCTTGAGCCGCATTCAGCTTCAGACGTAAGAAATAAAATAATGGCAGCGCCGATGCAGCCGCCAGCTGGCATCTTATTTATCACTAGCACCGAAAAGGTTGCAGTGCCAAGTGCCCTGGTGAGGCAACGCCAGAGGTCAACGCAGGTCAACGCAGTAGGTCAAGATCCCATAGATGATAATCATACAATGGGCAAAACTGGATTGTAGTGTTTAATGCTTAGAATTAATATTAGACACATTTATTTGTACTGTACATGCATTGTGACTTATCAGTAATTGAAACGCAGGAACTAGATGTCAAAAAATAATTTTTCGTGGGGTTATTAAAATAGATTTTAATGGCTTCTTTTTCTTAATAATGTATAATTTGGACAACAAAACTAAATGCAGCCTAAATGCACTGCAAAGTTTGTCCCCTTTGTGCCCAGAAGTGATTTCCTAACTGTAACTGTAATGATAAAACGCTGCGCCAGCGCCAGAAAAATACAGTGCCAGTGATTTCAAGGTGGGAAAAAAAATCATTAATATGCTGTTAAGCGCTGGAAAAATGGCAGTCCAAAGTGGCGCTCACTGGTGCTGGGATAATGGGCAGCTGGGTCCACCAGGTGCGAACAAAGGCCCGGGCAATATCTAGTGCAAAGCAAATTAGTTAGCGTTCTGCGCAGCGACTGCTAGTGCCAAATAAGACCAAAACGCTGGTGCTCCAACACTGGTACTATAGCCACAAAAAGGATGCTAAATGGCGCACATCATAAATAGGGTCCCAAATCAAACGGATAGACCCTAAAGAGGCAAAAACAAAGCATTGGCACTATAACTATATAGATAAATAGATATGGCTAATGCAGGTATTACGTCCTTGTAAAACACAATATTATGAAGTGCATATGTGCAATGCAGTCCCCTGGTGTGAAAGGTCCCTTACAATAAATATGTCTGTGAAACAACACAGCAGCCAGCCGGGGGGATCCTAAAGAATGAAGCCCACGCGTTTAGTGGTTAGACCTCAGGGAGTATCCCTACTTACGTAGAATAAACCGACAAGTATGTAGGTCCACTTTAATTAATCTGTGTCCATGTGTGTCTTGCTTTGTGAGGCTTGCCATGTTAACAAATGACCACCACATGTACACAAGTTAGCGATAATACATAAGTTACAATCACACTGCTACAATGCACAGGACAGTCAATATCTGCCTGCGATAAAATGAAGGTGCTTCCCATCCCAAATATGGTTTGCACTGGGGCCAAATTCAAAGTAGCGGGCTGGCCATCACATATAAAATGGGGGGGGCAAAATATACAGTTTTTGTGTCTGGAACCCCCATAACAATAATGTAATGGATCAGCCCCTGGTTTTGGACTTAATTTTCCTATATAGGTAGTGATGGGCGAATCCAAACCACAACATTCGGATTCGTACCAAATTTTGTTTGTTTCCCTGAAACCAAACATGGACTTCAGCCAGAAGTTCATGCTGCAGTTGGCACGAACACGAAAAAGCTGGTTGATGCTGGTTGGCTGCTTTCATATTTTTTTGGTTAACTTTTTGGCATTTTTGATTATATACAATTTTTATCTAACGAAGAATAGCCTGACTTTTAATTTTGTAATTGTATTGTTTTGTAAGTGTTTTACTCAATTCCACTTATAAAAGGCATTTATGTTAACATTAAAACTGCCTGCGGGGTTATTTTTAGGTAATTCTTTTGCATTTTTGATTAGATAGACATCCACTGACATCCATAAAAAAGTTATATTTATTTTTTTTTTTTAATTATGAAATTAATCTTATGAATTAATCTTCTTGTTTTTGCTATTATTTTCCCTATCCCATCCCCCCATTTGCACCACTTTAGCCCTTGTTACCCCCAAACAAACTTTTGCGGCAACTTGTCAAACTTAAACTTCAGTGGGCTTGTCCATCCCTATATGTAGGCTGAAAAACTATGGGATGACACATTACATGTTACAGAGGGGCCAGATCTTTGTACATAGTATATTGAGTCTGGGAGCCCTATAACCTATAATATGAAGGCTTGGACCCTTGGTTCAACTTCAGTTTCTTATTTAGTGTGGGTATTAAGGTAAGCCTGTTGCCTTGGGGCCCAGTACCAAGTGAAAACTAGAGGCCAAGCCATCACATATATAGGTTAGCGGAGGTGGGGCGGCAGATTTTTGTATAGGCCCACAGATTCCAGATGGTGGCCCTGACAATGAGGGGCTTCAAAACATGTGGTGTCAACCAGAAAGGACAGATGAATCCAATATTTGAATTTTTTTACATGCTTTTATTATTTAACGAGAATGTATATTTAAAAAAAAGTACAAAACCTCTAGACATTGTTGTCAACCCTAATTATTCTATAATTATGGTTAACAATGATGTCCAGGAGTTTTGTAACTGTATACATGTATAAAGTGCTTGGTATTGGTATCTTCTTGGGATGTTTTTCTCGTAATATCTGCGTGTAAGTGTTGAAAGATCTGTTTTTATCCTGTCTGATCATATTATAGTCAGGTTTACTATGCAGAACCACAGTGGAAATGCAGTAACATTACTCAAAGTGCTATAAAGAGAATTTTGATGCGGTACATTTTATTATACTGCAACACAGTAGCCATCCAAAAAAGAAAATTAACTCTGCCAGATCAGGTGAGACATCCATAAAATCATCATAAACATTTGTTTCCATTGAAACCAAATCACTGCAAAAATAGGAAACGTGAATAGAAACTGTTCCGAATCTGGAAATAAAATGTCTTTTTGCTAGTAAAAGCTTAATACAGTAAAAAAAACAAATAACACTAAATCTATATTAAAGCTCAACTCCAAAGAAAATCCTTATCTTAAATTGTAGTTATAGTAAGTCTGGATTACACTCACTCTACTGCTGTTTTTTTTTTTCCATTTGTGACCCCATTGGAGAGATCTATTCTAATTTGCTTTTGGTCACTGGAGAGAGAGAACATCTGAAATCATCTCAAAAATGAAAAATATGAAGTTTCTTAGCACAGTGACACAGGTGTCTTTTGTGTATAACCAGGAAGTGAAACTAATCTTGAGGGTCACATTCTATTCAAAATGAATTTAGCAAGTTCAGCACATACATAAATCTAATATGGCACGGGTAAAATTTCTGTTTTCAATCATTTGAAATGAAGTTCTAATCTTCCCAACATGTTTAAATAGATATTCAAGTTTATTAAAAAAAAAGTTCAGCCCCTAAATATGGCATATGAGCAGAATTGTGTAACTGTCACACCGGTTCCCTCTAAACTCAGAATCACTATAACAGATAGTCTGGTGCTGATCAAGGCAACTAAGGGGTTTAATCATAGATACACTGTGGGTTTACTACATACAGTACTCATTCCACATAGTTTACAGTGTCATTCCATATAAACATATATACTAGTAATTGTAATATGTGACGATTAGCAACCCATTATTTGCCACTCCTGTGTTACCAGTAGTTACTGTTTGTATTGCAGTCAAATTGAAAGTAAGTATCCTACACTATCCCTAGTTCCAACAGTACCCCAAAAGTGGGTGATCCACCAGCAAACAAGATACAGCCTTGATACAGAACCTAACATTGGGGCTGTCTATGGGTTTGGAAAAACTTCTGACCTGTGTCTCCCCTGCTGACAGTGAGCACAGCACAGGTAGGAATGACATCAAGCCCTGTTTGGATCATCTACACCACTAAAGGCAGGGGGACCCCATTGACATGGAGGTCTCCTATGCAATTGCCCAAGGCTTTCAACTGTGTGCTGTTATTTAAAGCTTCATTTACATCTGGAATTGCAAACAGTGAGCAACAGGGTAGGGACACCCCCGTAGGCTTAGGCTTCTTTTTAGGTCCTAGCAACAGCAAAACTTCATGGGGCCCTCCCCCCATGCTGACTAGATTTAAATTCAGCTTTGATCAGATATGAATCCCCAGGTTTTCAAGCTATTGAATATCTTTCTTTGGTTTGCCGTTTTTCGGCAAAGAGGTATGCTGACCGAGGTGCGATCCCTGCAGTGGGATTGCCCGGCCTGCCATCTGTGCTGCCTATTACATTTGATACAGGACATGTTCACAGGCTCCCTTTCCCCCACTCATGGAGTGCAAGGTCCTTGTTGAAGTGGTCGGACCACGGAACATGTGGGGGAAAACTCTTGGCGTTACACTATGGGATGTAATCCTGAGACCCACAGCACTTAGATGATGTTATTAGATTAATTTGTTGTTACACTCTGTGCACTTTACTCCTCTTGCCATTTTTATGGGATTTATGAATTGGATTTTGGACATTGTTTAGCACAGTGGATGCACTTTTGCACTTTATGTATGGGTGGGATGCTCCATATATTTTAATATTGTGTGTTATATGTAGCTTTTAGCTCATAATAAAGATGAATTCTTGGTATATTTTTAACTATATGAATTGATTATTATTGGAGGGAAGGTGCTGCGGTTTATGGTTGGCTCTCAGTGGTTGCCGGAGCCACATTAGAAAAATTATTAACATGTAAATCAACAGCTCCAGCACAAGCGCTGTGAAACCACGATACCCAGTCTGTAGGGGTACCACAAGGCTCAGTCCTAGGACCCCTACTTTTTTCAATATACACTTCTGTGCTAGGACAACTAATAACCTCTCTAGGCTTCCAATATCACTTTTATGCAGACGACACTCAGATCTACCTCTCTGGCCCGAATCTCTCTTCTCTCCTCTCTCGCCTTCCTGACTGTCTAACAGCCATCTCTTCCTTCATGACATCTCACTCTCTTAAACTGAACATGGACAAAACTGATCTGGTCATTTTCCCCCCATCCCACTCCCCTCCCCTCTCTAACACCACAATCTCTGTAAATAATCTTACAATAACTGCAACTCCTCAAGCTCGATGCCTGGGTGTCATTCTGGACTCCTCTCTCTCCTTCAGACCTCACATTCACTCCCTGGCTACCTCCTGTCGCCTCCAACTCAAAAATATATCTCGCATCCGTCCCTTCCTCTCACCTGTCACCACTAAAATGCTAGTACATGCCCTGGTCATATCCCGACTGGACTACTGCAACACCCTCCTTTGTGGTTTGCCAACAAACAGACTGGCTCCCCTCCAATCTATCCTAAACTCTGCTGCTCGCCTCATCCATCTCTCCTCTCGCTTCTCCAGTGCTACTCCCCTCTGTCAATCCCTCCACTGGTTACCTGTCTCCCATAGAGTTCAGTTCAAACTTCTAGTGCTAACCTACAAAGCTCTCTCTAACCAGGCCCCTTCCTACATTTCATCTCTGATCCAGCATTACCAACCAAAGCGAAACCTCCGCTCCGCCTCTGACATTCTCCTGTCCTCTTCCTTGGTTACTTCCTCGCACTCCCGCCTTCAAGACTTCTCCCGTGCCTCCCCACTGCTCTGGAATGCACTCCCCCGCTCTATCCGCCACACTCCATCACTCCAAGCCTTTAAAAGCGCCCTCAAAACTCACTTCTTCAGACAAGCATATGACCTGGCTTAAGCAACTACTATAACCTTCAATGGCACATGCAGCCATACTCATGCTCTACCACTTGTGACCTCACCCCCTTTGTCTCCACCCCCATCCTTTAGTCTGTAAGCTTGCAAGGGCAGGGCACTCCTCCCTATTGTCTCCTGTGCTCACAACACTTGGTTTTAACCTGTGGCATCTAATTTTATATTGTTCTCTGTGCTATATGTTTTTCCTTGTCTGTATTCTTAACTTGTAAAGCGCTACGGAAGTTGATGGCGCTATATAAATATAATAATAATAATAATTAACTGGGGATGGCTTGATTGAGCATAAAAACAGACCTTGAGTGGCTAATTGAACTCAGTGGGAGAACAACACAATGGGTTTATTTAAGAAACGCTAATGCCATGTAGTCATATTTAATTTATGATGCAGAAAAATGTTTAGTACCATGTAGTGTTCCATGTATCAAGAGTGCCGAGTGCTTTGTAAGCGCAAGTGCTGTATTCCCTACAGTGTCACACAGGGTCAGACTGGGGCTAGAAAATGGTCCGGGACTTTTTGGGGCACACAGGCCCTGCTGTACTGTTCCTGGCCCAGTATAGTATATTAATGTCAATATATATATATATATATATATATATATATATATATATATATGTATACACACACCTTATTTTGTTCCATAACGTGCACCCAGGGTTTAGAGGACAACCCTCATACACATCCCTTGGTACAGGCAGTGTGCAGCATCTCCCATTACAGGCAGTGAGGGGCACCCCTCTTTTTACAGTTAGTGAGCGGCATCCCTCATTCCAGGCAGGGAGAGGCATCCCTCTTTTTACAGTTAGTGAGGGGCATCCCTCATTACAGGCACTGTGCAGCATCCCTTTTTACAGTTAGTGAGGGGTATTCCTCTTTACAGTTAGTGAGGGGCTCATTATAGGCAGAGCGGGGCACCCCTCATTAAAGGAAGAGAAGGGCATTCCCCACAATGCTGGACAATAATAAGGCAGCAGGGGGGCAGGATAACCGATTCATGCATGCCGACCTGCCGCTGCTTTTTCCCCCGACACACATACTTACACACACTTATCGGTTGTTGCGCCCTGGCTCCCGCCGCCGCCTTCGCCCTCTCACACACACACTTTTACCGCCACTTCCTGGTTGTTGCGCGTTGGTTGGTTGGGATGCCCCATATGGTTGGCATCCAATAAAACCAATGGACGTCACTCATAGACACCAAACGACCTGCACACAACAACCTGGAGCTGCCCATAAATATGAGTAAACACCGTAAACACTGCTCTGGTCATCGGCCGACACCCCTCCTCCCGCGGTTGCGGCCTTCCTTGGTGCTGGCCTACCAGGATTTTGCCCAGTAGGCTCTATGGCCAGCCCACCCCTGGCGCCACATCACATCAAGACACTCAGTGTGGTTCTTCCACTGACAATTACTTATTCCAGTTCATTTCTTTTTTTTTTTGCCGATTCTGGTTACCTTTTTTTTTGTGCTCAGTCAAGTGACACAAGATCCCTGGCCTGTTCTGAATGTCCTTATGTTACCCTCTGCTAACTTGTGTTTTCATGCCTGCCAATCATGTGTCATTTCATTTGTATCTCCCCAGTTATTGCATCTGGCGCTGTATGCCTGAGTATTGTGGTTTCTCAGTGCCCGTACTGACCCATTGTATTGCAGCGCCCACAATGACCCATTTCATTTACCTAGCAGTTTACACAATATTTCATTTCATTTCATTGCCAACTTTGCTTTGCTTTTCCTTGTACCAGCTCTCTTCATTTCTGAGTCCAATGCATTTTAGGCAAAGCATTACATGCCCACATATAGTGAGATATGGCCTACTGCCCCCTAGGTAATGTTGCTCATGGACATTTAATGGTTTCTCTGAGAAGATCTAACAGCAAAGAAATTTGATAAAACTTATTTACTTGATGAATGACATTCTGTTACAATGCATTATTATTTCTACTTCATTTTACACTTAAACCGGACCTTCACCATGAGTTATTGAAAAGCCCAAACCCCTAAAAAAACGATTCCCCAGCATCTAAAATTAATATTTTTTAAGTTTTTAGTCACTTACTTATTATTCTTTCACCCACTGGGCTGCAACTCTCTTAAGGACTTTAGGATACAGGCGCCGCCTGTTAATGTGAGCAATCTGTATGTACAGGGTGTGGAAAACATATAAGATATGCTCTTATTCAGAGTGAAGGTCCAATTAAATTTATTGTTCGCCAAGTACATTGTTAGATGAACAAGGAATTATTTTTGGCATATACACAGCGCAACAGACAACTACAGTTACATAGAAATTGAAACAGAGATACACACTACATTGGGTATAGTCGTGAACAAGAGATACGGGGGTTCTTACATAGTGCAAGTGATACCATCTAATACAAGCCCTTTTAGCTCGGGCTTATGACGTCTGGCCCTTGTTAAGTGTGCGAACAGCCAAGGAAAGAAAGCATTCCTAGACCTAGAAGTCCTGCAAGCTGGTACCGCAAGATATTATTCCCAGATATTATTATGATAATGTAATATAATATAATAATATATAATAATATTATACATTGTACTGTTAACCTTTGTCTATGGAGAGAGGCATACATAGGTTTGACGGGGTCCCTTAGCAAATATCATAGTGTGCGCCCCCAAAAATCTGCCTCTGGCACACCTGCTGATGGCGCGCCAACTTCAAACGTCCGCAGCCCCATTCTAATGCTGTTACTGCAGGTGCTGCAAAGAGGAGGAGGCAGCCTCCATTGCCTCTATGGTATGTATGCCCATGTCTATGTAGATTATATGGCTGTATACCTATGCTGACCATTTTGGAACACTTAAATTGTGACAACTAAAGTTGCTAGGTTCTTTTTCGATAGCAACAACATTTTATGATGTGTGACCAATGGTTTACCTAGTGATTTGTTAAGCTGTCACAATTTAAACATCCCAGATTTGTCCCACTGAATAAATGGTCAGTTTATGTATACCTAATAATATGTACCTGTTCTCAGACATTTTACCATGTACTGTATATGTTATTTAAATTCTTCTTTTGAATGTATTGATGCATTAAAAATTATACCAAACTTTTTGCGCCTCCTGTCCCCATGTCTTCTGAGTGTAGCTAAAATAAATGAAAAGTAATAATCTCAGTACATTTTAAATATTACATGCATTACAGAGATGACTGCAAAGTGTCTCATGTACACGATTTATTGGGTGCTGTACTATTAAATGATAGCAATTAAAAGGAGATACAGTGACTAGTAAGATAAAGGCAATGAAATGAAGAATAAAGTATTTAACAGAACATTGTAATAAAGTATTTGCCATGGATCCTATTATTATACTAGTATGTCTTAATCATTGTAATATTTTACATCCAAGAAAGATTTACGGTTGCCCTTATTTTAATTTAGAGACCTAAGGAGCATTTGTATGTAATATGGTAATATTTTCGAGACATTAAAATCTTGTTTTGCCTTCATCTTTGCTTCGGGACAAGCAGAATTAAATGGAGATCAAATAAGTAATGTTTTTCTTTCAATTAACTAAACCATTTTCATCTAGACCTTGGGAAATGTATTTGGATACAAGCAAAATGGCTGCTATAAATCAAAAGTAATTTAGCTTCAGCACTTATTGGGCCAACTCAGTGGTACATTTTTATTAAAGAGGCAACAATATAAGTATTTATAACACAACACACCATATACTCAACATGTTGACTGGCAGGCTGATTCATCATTAGCGGCAGGTAGCGACACATGAGCGTCTATAGCAGGCATTTTCAGAGCGCCCGCTAGTAGTCGCAGTGCTCGGCCGTGAGTCGCTACTTTATAGCGACTCAGTCGCTGTTCAGTAATGTTGAGTCCATAACGACCGACTCACACCATATTCAGGAAAAAAACAGCCTCCCAAATCTCTGGCATTGAAAAATACTTGTTTGAAGCCCAGAGAGCAGGAGGCGGTGTGTTTAAAGTCTGTTTTTCAGCATCTATCAACTAGTAACAAAGCGAAAACATATGGAATAACATTGTAACAACATTGTAACATGAACACTTTAATGCCAGACCTGTAATGTCATTTCTGAGGAAATATATAAAAAATGAAAAAATTATGAAAAAACTGCTATTTCAATGCCAGAAGAGGTCACAGAATTATTTGTGATTTTTTGGATAAAAAAAAAAAAAAAACCCCGTTTAAAAAGAAGAAAAGATTCATCCATTGAAATGTATGGCAGAGCGACAGGTAGCGAGAGGTCATATTTGGCGCTGTGCAAGGCTGAACGCCTGCGCTGTTCGCTGAGGCGGGGAAAATGATGAATCAGACGCTACATGGCGCTATCCCAGTCGCTAAACAGATTCTGCTTGATAAATGTGTAATTGCGTGCCGTGTCCGGCGTTCACCAGTCGCTACCTCTCGCTTTCTCTCATTCTTAAATAAGGGCCTGTGACTGTTTATTAAATGAAACTGTACTTTGGTATGCACAGTTGTATTAACTTCATTAAATTACCCCGAAAGCAAAACTTAAAATCACAATTTCAAGTAAATACCCACCTTCCTTGACCTGTCTACACTATTAAGCAAACAAAATAAGGGAAATATGGAAGTGTAATTGTAATAACGCATTTGTAACTTAATGTAATACACTCTAACATTGCTGCCTGAAAGGATACCAGGCCTGTACTGTTATTGATTTACAATACTGTGCCCAATTGGGTGAATATAATGAAGCCATTACTCTTGGTATCCAGTGTTGAAAGCTGTAAATGAGCATAGGCAGGGCCACTGTCAATACCTAAGAATACAAACAAGAGTTGAAATAAGTTAATTAAAACTTTATCATGAAGCACAGGATAAAATAGTTGAAGGGAGTTTTTACATTTACATGAATAAACTTTGAAAAAGAACATTGGTGCTGGAGCAGACGATGTTTGTCTTTTTCAATGAAAGGTCTGCTCAGGAAAATATTAAAAAACGTATTCCCCTTTTGTTCCCCACAGTTGTTCTGCCTTTACTTCAACAGTATAAAACTTGCCAGGTCCCAAAATTGGGTCCCCACCGCTAGCATGCATGCCTGTTCTCTATTCAGCAGCAACCTTTAGATTGAAAGGCCACCCCCCATGTCAGTCAGTGTTGCTGAGGTGGGGGATTGTAATTCCTGAAAGTTTCCAAAGTTCCTTGCTCTGTGTACTGGGACCCAGACCCTGCACGAGAGCTGATCTCAGAAGCAAGAGATGCCAGTTTTTATGAATGAAGGGCAATGTGAAGGGCTTTGTTCTATGCCCCTCCAACCCACCAGATCATACAGTACAAACTCACATTTTCCTGGTACTATGGTACATGTGCAGGCTCTCATCCAATAAGAGCCATTTGCTGTGCATATTAGTGCTGGCGGCCACATCCCCCCACTCCTGCTCCCGGTGGGTAGAGGGGGACTTTTATATTCCAAGGCTGGCCATGCTGAACTTTGTTCTGCTTTACACACTGCTGAATATTTATAAAAACTGGCATCCCTTTCTCCTCAGAAGTGGATGTTTGAGTCGGGTAGGTGGATGTGATGATGAGGTTAGTGGTAGGGATGCCATACATCATCAAGTGCCTAGCATATGGTGGATAGACATTTAGGTGTGGCCTGAAGTTGGACCTTTAGCAATTGTGAATGGTTGGAACAGGCACGCTCCTTGTTAAAGGGTAGCGGGGATGCGGCCCCCGGGCACTTGGCTCGGCTCGGCTCAGCTCTTCTTGGCTAGACTCGGTCCTTAGCTATGCTGATTGGATGATAGCCTGTGCAGGCGCCATAGGACTGGGGGGGGGGGTATCACGCAGTGGGGCATCCTGAATCGGGGTGCCCTGGGGGCAAGGACCAAAACCCAGGATAGGCAAAATCCTGGGTTTTGGTCCCTTTAAGGGCACATTTTGAGATTTTTTTTTATCTTGAGCAGACTTGCTCAATTGTGTTGCTTTTATTTTATTTGCAAATTATTTAGGTTTTTTTATTTCTTTTCATTTTCTCTATTTGTTTCCTTGGTTGTGTTACTACACAAATATTAGAAATATATGTGAGCAAACCATGAAAAAAAAGACATTTCAAATTCTAAATTTTAATTACAAAGGCATCCTAACACTATTCCTAAGCTTAAACTGTTAGTAGTTTGCTGCAGATGTCTTCACTATTGACAGCAGTATACTTCCAAACTTGTACAAATGTATTAAGCAGCAAATCAGAAAATGCCCATTCCAAAATAGCAAACTACTGCTTTATCCCTTTGTGTGGAAACATGGATAAGCTTTTCTATGCTGGGTCATTATGATCTCAATAATATCTAGGAACACAAGATTTCGGTTAAACTGGCAGTTGATCTGAATGATTCTTGGTCCACTTGTATTATTGGTTAGACGGTGTTCATGTTTAGTTTAGCCAGTCAAGCTGGATTCAGATTTGGATGACTTAATTTTCTTTCGCTCTGGTTAAAGTGCTAATGTAAATTGCTGGAACACAAAGTCTAGACATATGCCCATGCAAATACAGTAGAACACATTTGTCCAACCCTCCTTTTTCTTTGCCCTCCGATAGGAAGTCCCAACCTTCATTCTGCCTGATTTGACAGTTAAGAGAGGGAACTGATGTTGTATCATACTTGGGGTACTATATTTCAGATTTATTTATTTATGTATTTTTATTACATTATTTATCATCAATTTATTAGTTTTTCCCTCACTTCCTCTATCCTTCTTTCCCTTTCCCTTACTCTTTCCTTTCTTCTTCCCTTTCTTTTTATTTTAGATTTGTTTCCCAATCTTCCTACTGTACCAATCTTTACTTGTTGGGAATTACCTGGTCCGGGTAAAGTGCCCAAAGTCTTGTGAGAACCTCAGAGGTGTGGAACTACCCTCCTTCCCACCCTTCAACATGTGATTCCCTTACCTAAGTATCAGTTAAACTTGTTCAACAGTTTATAATCACCATTATAAGATTATTAAGGATAGCCCAGAGAGGCTTTCCTTGATTTTGAGCCATTTTAGTTTGTTGTATAAGGGAGGGGACGTTTGCAGCTAGTATCCAAAGTCAGGGGGGAAGGGTTGGCCCAGTGGTTGACAATACTTGTCTTCATTATTGTCATACAAATAGTTTCTATCCAGTTTTGAGTGATTAGGGGAGATAGACCTTTTAGATTAAGTAAGATGAATTAAATTTTCTGGGAGATGGTAATCTGGCTACAGCTCTGCCGAAAGTGGGCAACTTTTTCCCATTGCCCTGTCGCTATCACAATACCAGAAGTGGAGTGATGGCATTTTGGTGTTATAATCAGCCGTGAGATAATATCAGGCCAAAAATTTGTTGATCGTGAGAGCTGGGGATTGGATACAAAAGTGGAACATTTTTGCCCAGTCCAGAATTGAAAGAGGAATATTCAAGTCTTTTGACCAATTGAGTATATATGAAGGGGTTGGTGGTACACTGGGATTAAGAAGAGTTTGGTAGTAGGTTTTCATAGCTGGGGGTTTCTTCTTATGATTTAATAACAGGCTTTGAAATAATAATGGTAGGAATGGAGCCTTTGGGAATTTCAAAGGCCTTAAATAACTTTTTATCTGCAGCACTCTGAATTGTAGCATACTGTCTGTATAATTCCAGGTTGGAAGCAGTCCTTTTAGAGGGTCCCATATATGTAGAAATCTGACAGGCGAGTTCTTAGAGATAAGGTAGAGGGTCCTATCTAAATCTGTGTGAATCAAGCCAGGGTTGTTAGATAAGGGGGGAATACAGTCCAGGAATTGGTTCGTTGCACAATCTGATGTTTGGCGATTTATTGTAGTATATGTCTTACAACAGTGTTCTGGGACCTAAACTAACGTGTGAAAGGGACCCATTCAGCAAAAAAACATTGGATGTGCGCTGCCTGGTAATAAGCTTTCCACCTTGATTTGTGGGCTTTGTAACTAGAGAATATGCCACTCTGTTTTTTCCCCTCTCCAGTAAAATTCTGCGAGTAATTGGTCCAATCTAGCTAGAAAGTGGTTTGAAATATGGATAGGCAGATTTTGCAATAGAAAAATATATTCTGGGAGAAAAAACATTTTTATTGCTGAGAGGTAGTTTCCCCCCAGTGTTTTATAAGATCTTTCAAGGTTTTCTCGAGTGGAATATAGTTCAGAGAGAATAATAGGTTTAGTTCCTTCAGCATTACTAGGTATGTAATATTATCACGAAAGTTCCTGTGTGTCAAGCAGCAACTTTGGAGGAGGATTCCTATCTTATTTTCTGTAAGATTAAATGGTAAGATTTATGTTTTGTTAGAGTTCAGTTTATAATTTGAGTACAGTCCAAACTCATTAAGTAGATTGACAATGGCTGGAAAGGAATTTAGGGGGTCCTTGAGGAGTAGCAGGATATCGTCCGCATAGGCCAGAAGCTTCATTTCATGGCCATGAATTTTAATACCATGGATGGACTCCTCCTAGTTTATAAGTCTAATGAGTGTTTCAGCGTGTAGATTGAATACCATGGGAGAGAGGGGGCAGCCCTGTCTTGTTCCATTATGAAAATTTATTTGATGTGAAAGGGACCTATTTATGTTGATAACTGCAGATTTATTAATGTATAGGGCCATTATTTTATCAATATAAAGCCTATTGAACCAGTGATATTCTAGGCATACCAAGAATATAGCAGGAAACATGAAAGCTTTTTCTGCATCTAGTGCCACGAGAATTGTTTTGGTGTAATTTACTTGACATATGGCTGCTTTACCAATGGAAATATTCTGGAACATCCCGCATTGTGGCATAAACCCTATCTGAGGAAAGGGGGGAGTATATCTCCTATTTTTTTTGTCAAGATACTAGCATAAATTTTGGGGTCCACGTTTATCAAAGATATTGGGCAATAGTTTGTGCATAGTGATTGATATTTCCCCTGTTTCAGAATAAGTTTGATCACTGCTTGATTCATTGTTTTTATGTAAAGCTTAGTGCCATCAATGTTTAGCAGTTTTAAGAGATGGGGCGATAATAAGTGTTTATAATATTCCCCAGGTAGACCGTCAATTGCCGGTGCCTTTGATATTAGTCTGTCTATTGCAGCATTAATTTCTTCTACTGTGAACGGCTTCCCTAGGTCTTGTATTGAGGGGAGAGATGGAGGTTACACACTGACATTCCTAGGGAGCGCTCTATGTGGCCAATTGAGGGTGAAAGATTGTAGATGGTTTCATAGAATGATTGAAATACTGTTTGGATGTCTTTCGTGGTGTATTTTGCATAGTCCTTTGTGCCTCTAAACATTTCTATGAAGTTAGTCGCCCAGTTGTCACGCAGGTAGTGTGCCAAGGTTTTCCCCCCTTTCCGAAGTTGATTTTTTCAATTAAGTGTTTATTGTTCATGGACTTTTTGTTCGTAATTCACAGTGCTAGCCATGTTTCACTGAGTATCTTATATGTCTCCACTTTCCTAGTTTCCATGTGCCTACCTCAAGGAGGGATGTTTTACGAAAGAGGCAAATAATTCTTTTTGGTGCTTCTTATTGATAATTGCATTAAGTGCTGGAATAATCCATTTGATGTAGATCTTATGACAATTACAAAGTTTCCTTTGGGGGCCTGTCGTGTCAAGAGAAGAATCCATGACTAAATTTAGGTTGCCCCCCCCAGATTAAGATACTTGTATCATTTCATCTTATCAATAAACTGGTTTTGGTTGGGGTGTAAGCGTTAATGAGGGTGCAAGTTTGCCCATTTAGCTGGCCCACCGCAATTATTACTCTAGTCCATATGTATATTGAGGGGTGCCCAATGACATTTATTGTTTATGAGGATGGCAACTCCTCTAGCTTTCTTTTTTTGCATGGGTTTGAAAGTACCATTCCAAATTCCTCAAAGGCCTTTGATGGGGTCTTATGTTAGAAGTCGCCTTTATCCAAGAAACCCATTTCAATTTTGTTTCTTCTTAACTCTTTTACTATATGATCTCTTTTAATAGGCAAATGTGTTGTCCCTCTCACATTATATGTACATAGCTTCAGTAAACTTGGCTTTATTTTGTTATCATCCATTCTTTAGTTGTGATGACTAGTTTGGATAATGACAAGGTAAGTGGAAAAACAGGCTGATCCCCCTTCCCTCTGCAGCTCCCAAAACCTCAACACTTGTTAGGATCCCAGCCACAGTATTAATATATTACTAGTGTTACTGGACTATTGCGATCTTTTAACTTCAAAGATCGTCTGTCGACCAGTTCGAAGAGGAGTGTGATATCTGCAATACCTGGCCTGTTGGTGGCCATTGAGAAGGAGACTTAAAGCGGTCCTTCACTCTGAATAAGAGTCTATCTTATATGTTTCCCACACCCTGTACATACAGATTGGCCACATTAAAAATCATCCTACTTGCATCTACTGCATGTTATGAGCCTTTAAACATCCAAGATGGCGGCTTATGGAAGCCGCCATCTTATCAGGCAGCCTGCAAACAGGAAGTGCCTCCTGACTGTGCTGCTCTGCATTCTGGGACTGCTGACCTTTACCTGACCCCAGCTCTGCTCTGTCTGAGCAAAGCACAGCTATAACCCGCCCCCCTGTACCTTATCCCACTCTCCTCTCCTCAGTAAGTGTGATGCTTCTGAGTCAAGATGGCGGCGCCCGTATCCTAAATTCCTGAACAGAGTTGCAGCCCAGTGGGGGAAAGAATAATAAGTTAGTGACTAAAAACGTAAAATATATTAATTTTAGATGCTGGGGAACAGTTTTTTAAGAGTTTGGGCTTTTCATTAAATCACGCTGAAGGTCCGGTTTAAGCACCGTATATACAGCATATAGCAATGTTAGTGCAGACCCTCCAACATGGAACTAAGGGGGTTAGGAGATTCTAGGGGCTTTTAGGTTTCAAGATTTGTATAAATGGAGTTCAACAAGTGAGCAAATGGTGAATTGGATCATTCACCCAGTTTCAGCAAAATAACACATTTTTTCAGAACAATAATGAACAAACACTTTAAATTACACAGAAAATAAGTTAGTTAGAATGGAAAGGGAAGGTGGGGAAAATCTTCAGACTCTTGTGGGGCCATTAGCCTCCAGAGCCAACCAATCAAGCTGTAATTTAAATTCAGGAAGACGTACCTGTATTTCATATTTTGGTATCCTTTTTGCCCCAGCAGTTGGTTTGAAAGCCAAAAGGTGAATGCAGATTCACTTTTAGGGGAATGATTGACATGGGCATTGATACACTAAACAGAAGAACTTATAAACTATAGATAACAAATACGTATATACTTAAAATGGCTGTACAATTGTTTCTTTTTTTTAAACATCACATTCTCAGAAATTCTAAAATTAAACAGTTGTAATCATATGTCATTAAATATGACATGTAGCCCCAGGTTTCTTCTTTGCTCTGTTACTTTGAATATCACACTACAGAAAATGTGTGATGTCCTTGTGTTAAAATGACCTAAAGTACTTTCTTTAGAGGCACTCAGTTAAGCAGCAAGTGTTTATTTATAGTTTGATGTAATTTATGCACTTTGTTTTCCAGTAATGCAGTGTTATTACAGTGTGTCTACATTGCAGAAAATACTTTATTTCAACTGTTTATTGCATAATGAATATTGATTTTTCACAATAACATGTTATGATTTTCAACCAATGCCATCATAGTAAGGTAAAATCAGTAAAGAAAACAATGGAGGTGGGGCATACCCAAACATCCTTGCATATGATTTAGTACAAATAGAAAACTACCTTTCTGTAGGATATTAGTTGTGAAAAAAATCTGGCTATAAATGGTTGTTAAAAGTTACACCCAATAATCCACTCTGTTGGAAAAAGTTTGCATGGGCAGGGGATTGATTCTCCCCAATTTCATTTCATTTACTGTTCCTTTTCTGACTATGAAAATCTCTGGCTTGCCACACCCTGCCATACCCTGGTTCTTGGTTCTGTTTATAATCTGTGTCCTTCTCCACAGACCTAGGCCTTGAACTGCTCTGACCAACAAGGGATTTCCTGGTGAACACACAAGTCTCAGGGGCCACTTGCCACTTGTGGCCAATGTGCTTAACCTCAGACCATGACAACATGCATGTGTGCTCTCTTGTTGAATATAGTTCAAAGTTTAAAGCTAATATCGGGCGGTTATAAAACCAGTAGCCAGAGTGGAAAGATATTGGAAACTGGAATAGGGTGACACCTTCAAAGGACACAGACTGGGCACCAATGCAATAATCAGTTTCACTTTATTGTCCCAAGGTTATGGCGAAAAGACAACTATAGCAGCAGCGGGGAGGGGAACAGAGCAGTGTTCTCTTTAAGATTAATTACTGAATCAATGCTGCTTACCACCAGCTGATATCCGCGCAGGATGTAACTTCTTTAACTTTTCCTCTCCCCTCTTATGATCGTCACTGTTCTCCTTTCAGCAGAGAGAGGAGAGTGAATGAAGCAAGCCGCACTCCCCCCTCTCTCTAGCAGCACGCTGATAACTTTTAATTTATTCACTGCACTCTGAATGCCCCCCTCCTTAACCCCCCTCTCTGCACGTCATCATCATGCTGCTTCTGCTGTGTCTTCCGGGCTGTGAAAGGAATCAGCAGCGTGCAGTGCAGGGGGTGGAGCTGGGACATGAATGGATGTGTGCACAGTAAGTTTATTTACACGGGGGGATGGGGACTGCTACTTGTGATGACGATCTTGACGCTGTGAAAGTCATTGTTTCTGTTTAATCACCTCAAGCTACAGCCAGAATTATCTGTTCCACAGTCCCATGCTTGCCCAAGTTCTGTCCAAAACCTTGTAAAGCAGACCAAAACCCAGGAATTTCAATTACCTGGGTTTTGGTCTGAATTAATGGGGCATCCCTATTTCGGAGTGAGTGAAACAGGCAATTAGATATAATGCCACACTGCCTATATGGAGAATGGGATGGAGGCATGTCACACTGCCTATATGGGGAATGAGAGGGGGGAATGTCACACTGCCTATATGGGGAATGAAAGGGGGGGATGCCACACTGCCTATATGGGAATGGGAGGGTGAATGCCACACTGCCTGTATGGGGAATGGGAGGGGGGAATGTCACACTGCCTATATGGGAATGGGAGGGGGAATGCCACACTGCCTATATGGGGAATGGGAGGGGGGAATGCCACACTGCTTATATGGGAATAGGAGGGGGGATGTCACACTGCCAATATGGGGAATGGGAGGGGGGATGTCACACTGCCTATATGGGGAATGGGAGGGGGAATGTCACACTGCCTATATGGGAATGGGAGGGGGAATGTCACACTGCCTATATGGGGAATGGGAGGGTGAATGCCACACTGCCTATATGGGAATGGGAGGGGGAATGTCACACTGCCTATATGAGAATGGGAAGGGGAATGCCACACTGCCTATATGGGGAATGGGAGGGGGGAATGCCACACTGCTTATATGGGAATGGGAGGGGGGATGTCACACTGCCTATATGGGGAATGGGAGGGGGGAACGTCACACTGCCTATATATATGGGAATGGGAGGGGGAATGTCACACTGCCTATATGGGAATGGGAGGGGGGAATGCCACACTGCCTATATGGGAATGGGAGGGGGGACGTCACACTGCCTATATGGGAATGGGAGGGGGGAATGTCACACTGCCTATATGGGAATGGGAGGGGGAATGCCACACTGCCTATATGGGGAATGGGAGGGGGAATGCCACACTGCCTATATGGGAATGGGAGGGGGAATGCCACACTGCCTATATGGGGAATGGGAGGGGGGAATGCCACACTGCCTATATGGGGAATGGGAGGGGGGAATGTCACACTGCCTATATGGGAATGGGAGTGGGAATGCCACACTGCCTATATGGGGAATAGGAGGGGGGAATGTCACACTGCCTATATGGGAATGGGAGGGGGAATGCCACACTGCTTATATGGGAATGGGAGGGGGGATGTCACACTGCCTATATGGGAATGGGAGGGGGGAATGTCACACTGCCTATATGAGGAATGGGAGGGGGAAATGTCACACTGCCTATATGGGAATGGGAGGGGGGATGTCACACTGCCTATATGGGAATGGGAGGGGGAATGCCACACTGCCTATATGGGGAATGGGAGGGGGGATGTCAAACTGCCTATATGGGAATGGGAGGGGGGAATGTCACACTGCCTATATGAGGAATGGGAGGGGGAAATGTCACACTGCCTATATGGGAATGGGAGGGGGAATGCCACACTGATTTTATGGGAATGGGAGGGGGAATGCCACACTGCCTATATGGGGAATGGGAGGGGGGAATGCCACACTGCCTATATGGGGAATGGGAGGGGGGAATGTCACACTGCCTATATGGGAATGGGAGGGGGAATGCCACACTGCCTATATGGGGAATGGGAGGGGGGAATGCCACACTGCCTATATGGGAATGGGAGGGGGGAATGTCACACTGCCTATATGAGGAATGCGAGGGGGAAATGTCACACTGCCTATATGGGAATGGGAGGGGGAATGTCACACTGCCTATATGGGGAATGGGAGGGGGGAATGTCACACTGCCTATATGGGAATGGGAGGGGGAATGCCACACTGCCTATATGGGGAATGGGAGGGGGGAATGCCACACTGCCTATATGGGGAATGGGAGGGGGGAATGTCACACTGCCTATATGGGAATGGGAGGGGGAATGCCACACTGCCTATATGGGGAATGGGAGGGGGGAATGTCACACTGCCTATATGGGAATGGGAGGGGGGAATGTCACACTGCCTATATGAGGAATGGGAGGGGGAAATGTCACACTGCCTATATGGGAATGGGAGGGGGAATGTCACACTGCCTATATGGGAATGGGAGGGGGAATGTCACACTGCCTATATGGGAATGGGAGGGGGAATGCCACACTGCCTATATGGGGAATGGGAGGGGGGATGTCACACTGCTTATATGGGAATGGGAGGGGGGATGTCACACTGCCTGTATGGGGAATGGGAGGGGGGAATGTCATACTGCCTATATGGGGAATGGGAGGGGGAATGCCACACTGCCTATATGGGGAATGGGAGGGGGGAATGCCACACTGCCTATTTGGGAATGGGAGGGGGGATGTCACACTGCCTATATGGGGAATGGGAGGGGGGATGTCACACTGCCTATATGGGGAATGGGAGGGGGGGATGTCACACTGCCTATATGGGAATGGGAGGGGGGAATGCCACACTGTCTATATGGGAATGGGAGGGGGAATGTCACACTGCCTATATGGGAATGGGAGGGGGAATGTCACACTGCCTATATGGGAATGGGAGGGGGAATGCCACACTGCCTATATGGGGAATGGGAGGGGGGATGTCACACTGCCTATATGGGGAATGGGAGGGGGGATGTCACACTGCCTATATGGGAATGGGAGGGGGGAATGCCACACTGCCTATATAGGGAATGGGAGGGGGAATGTCACACTGTCTATATGGGAATGGGAGGGGGAATGTCACACTGCCTATATGGGAATGGGAGGGGGAATGCCACACTGCCTATATGGGGAATGGGAGGGGGGATGTCACACTGCCTATATGGGGAATGGGAGGGGGGGATGTCACACTGCCTATATGGGAATGGGAGGGGGGAATGCCACACTGCCTATATGGGAATGGGAGGGGGAATGTCACACTGCCTATATGGGAATGGGAGGGGGAATGTCACACTGCCTATATGGGAATGGGAGGGGGAATGCCACACTGCCTATATGGGGAATGGGAGGGGGGATGTCACACTGCCTATATGGGGAATGGGAGGGGGGGATGTCACACTGCCTATATGGGAATGGGAGGGGGGAATGCCACACTGCCTATATGGGAATGGGAGGGGGAATGTCACACTGCCTATATGGGAATGGGAGGGGGAATGCCACACTGCCTATATGGGGAATGGGAGGGGGGATGCCACACTGCTTATATGGGAATGGGAGGGGGGATGTCACACTGCCTGTATGGGGAATGGGAGGGGGGAATGTCATACTGCCTATATGGGAATGGGAGGGGGAATGTCACACTGCCTGTATGGGGAATGGGAGGGGGGAATGTCATACTGCCTATATGGGAATGGGAGGGGGAATGTCACACTGCCTATATGGGGAATGGGAGGGGGGAATGTCACACTGCCTATATGGGAATGGGAGGGGGAATGCCACACTGCCTATATGGGGAATGGGAGGGGGGAATGCCACACTGCCTATATGGGGAATGGTAGGGGGGAATGTCACACTGCCTATATGGGAATGGGAGGGGGAATGCCACACTGCCTATATGGGGAATGGGAGGGGGGAATGTCACACTGCCTATATGGGAATGGGAGGGGGGAATGTCACACTGCCTATATGAGGAATGGGAGGGGGAAATGTCACACTGCCTATATGGGAATGGGAGGGGGAATGTCACACTGCCTATATGGGAATGGGAGGGGGAATGTCACACTGCCTATATGGGAATGGGAGGGGGAATGCCACACTGCCTATATGGGGAATGGGAGTGGGGATGCCACACTGCTTATATGGGAATGGGAGGGGGGATGTCACACTGCCTGTATGGGGAATGGGAGGGGGGAATGTCATACTGCCTATATGGGAATGGGAGGGGGATGTCACACTGCCTATATGGGGAATGGGAGGGGGAATGCCACACTGCCTATATGGGGAATGGGAGGGGGGAATGCCACACTGCCTATTTGGGAATGGGAGGGGGGATGTCACACTGCCTATATGGGGAATGGGAGGGGGGATGTCACACTGCCTATATGGGGAATGGGAGGGGGGGATGTCACACTGCCTATATGGGAATGGGAGGGGGGATGTCACACTGCCTATATGGGGAATGGGAGGGGGAATGTCACACTGCCTATATGGGAATGGGATGGGGGCATGTCACACTGCCTATATGGGAATGGGAGGGGGAATGTCACACTGCATATATGGGAATGGGAGGAGGAATGTCACACTGCCTATATGGGAATGGGAGGGGGGATGTCACACCGCCTATATGGAGAATGTGATGGGGGCATGTTACACTGCCAATATGGGGAATGGGATGGGGGGATGCCACACTGCCTATATGGGAATGGGAGGGGGGATGTCACACTGCCTATATGGGGAAAGGGAGGGGGAATGTCACACTGCCTATATGGGAATGGGATGGGGGAATGTCACACTGCCTATATGGGAATGGGATGGGGGAATGTCACACTGCCTATATTGGAATGGGAGGGGGAAGTTCACACTGCATATATGGGAATGGGAGGGGGAATGTCACACTGCCTATATAGAGAATTGGATGGGGGCATGTCACACTGCCTGTATGGGGAATAGGATGGGGGCATGTCACACTGCCTGTATGGGAATAGGAGGGGGGATGTCACACTGCCTATATGGGGAATGGGAGGGGGGAATGTCACACTGCCTATATGGAGAATGGGAGGGGGGAATGCCACACTGCCTATATGGGGAATAGGATGGGGGCATGTCACACTGCCTATATGGGGAATGGGAGGGGGGAATGTCACACTGCCTATATGGGAATAGGAGGGGGAATGTCACACTGCCTATATGGGGAATGGGAGGGGGGGATGTCATACTGCCTGTGGGAATGGGAGGGGGGAATGTCACACTGTCTGTAATGGGTGTTTTAGCATATTTGGTAATAATATTGGTAAAAATATATTTTTTTATTATTATCCTCCTCCAAATCCTAGGTGCGTCTTATGGGCAGGTGCGTCTTATGGGGTATGTGTTTAAATGTTGTTGCAACTTATGCAAAAAATTGAAGAGTAATGTATTTTAACTAAAAGCTACATTTTAGGTTACTCATGGGAGCTGAAACTTTCCCTCCTCTTCATTGTGCTTAGACCTGCCTGAAATCCCTGTTTCCTGTCTTAGGATGGTAAGCTGTTTTTGTTTGCTGTATTTGAACAACACAGTAATAAGCCAAAGGTCAGATTGTCTGACAGTCAAGCCATGTATAAACCAGGAAGATAAAGATTATGAAGACATAAATGACGACATGGGCCAGAAATGAGTAACAGGAACCCAAACCTGAGAAGACAGGCAGTTGGGACAAAAGGCACAAAGACAGGCCAATATTTTGTATCAGAAACAAGGGTAAGGAACAAACACTAGCAAGGTTAACAGGTAGCAACCAGAAACAAATAAGTACTGGTTCCAAATGTGTGCAGCATGCACAGCGTGCAGAGCAGAGATGATGCTGTTGAGCTGAGCTCTCTGTGCTGCATTTGACTGCCATTTGATCCCAGAAATACTTCAGTATGCTGCACAATCTAGGGGGTTTCCCTAGAACACATCCCAAGAGACTTTGGTATTAAGAGACTGTAGGACTGCCCAAAGGCAGTGAAATGTGGCATACCACAGTGCACTTTAGATAAGCAACATTCATGTTAGCTCCTTTCTGGTGATCTGCTAGTGGTGAAAAATGGAGAGCAGGGATATCATTTCTCTGCAGCACACATTTTTATACCAGATTTCACTGCCACCACAGTAACTCAGAAAAGGTGCATATTTAACAAAACCCAAGGCTTTCTGTAGACTTATATGCTGTGGAGCATTCCAAATCACTATGCCCCCTAGGGACTATAAGAATTGAAATTGAAATTTAGAATCACTAGGGCTGGGAGTGCAGAACCCAGAATGCAGACTACTGCCACATAGCTAACAAAAACTATGCACCAGAAGACAAAGTTAACAGATACATTTTATTGAGGCAACATGGATAAATGTCATATAATATAGCAAAATAGCATGAGTCATTTACATTTTGTATTGTCCAGGACAGAGGGATCTCTGTCAGCTGAGTCCTGTGTGCTCTCCGAGAGTTTAAGGAAGAGAGGAGGTGGGCTGACTGTAAAAAGGGAAAGGCCAGGAAGCATGGGAAGTAGGAGCTAAAAGGAGATATTTTGAGGTGGGGACTGTGGATGCAGGTCCCAGACTGGTAGGCCTCAACAAGCATTAGAGGCTTCACCACCTGCCCGGAGAAGGCAAGTGTGCTCAATTCCTCCCCTTAGCCCATCTATTATTTGTACCACAAGGTGGTAACCATCCCGAACCAGATGCTTCAGAGAGTGAAGAGAGCCGTGGTGAACACTGCTGGGATGCTTTCATCACAGATTCATAAGTTTAATGGGATGCAATCGTCACTGGGCCCAGCGCAGATCTGTAGTCTGGATGATGCCCTCTAGGTGGAGATAGCACTGAATGCACTGGAGGGCATATACATGAAGTATATGTACGCTGCTTTATCTCATGACCTGAAGAAAAGGTTTACATACAAAATGAGGGGGAATCTATCCCTGAGTATACTTACACTCTCCAGGATATTTTGGCAGCCATTAAAAAGGAGTTCAGAGCTCAGGCCACCATGTCTCACTTGGATCGGTGGCTGTGTAATCAGTTTGTGTTGGGACTTTGCAGGACACATGTGAGGAATGCTGGATGGAGTCGAGGATTGCCTCCGCTGCCCTCAGGCCATGCAACAGGGGGAGGTCTCTGTCGGAGTCAGTTGGGCTCCCCGAAAAAGAACCCCTCATTGTCCCTGCTCAGCAGGAGGTAATGATCCCCCTAGAAATTGGGACCTACAGACCACTGCATAGCTGCACAGTACTGATAGAACCCCGTCCATGTCCCTGGTCATGGTAGATGCTGGACAGGTCCCAGTCCGGTTGGGAAACACAGGCCTTCGTGAGGTAAGGGTGGGACTGTGCTCGCTGAGGTAGAGGTCTTCCAGGGACAAGTATTGGTTGAGGGAATCCTGGAGGAGGAAGTGGATTGAGGCTGGCCCAGTAGGGTGTAGGAAACTCTGGAACAGCTCTATATTGAGGAAGACCTAATCAGTAACCTGCAGAAGCATGAGCTGCGGTCTTTGATTTAGGAGTTCCAGGGAGCTTTCTTTACTCACAAGTTGGATCTGGGCCACACCACAGAGATACAGCACGAGATAAACAGAGGAGAGCCCCACCTAACCGGGAAAGGTATCTAAATATTCCCCCTCACCTGTACCAAGCGTCCAATTGATAATTGGGAAAGATGATTTAAGGGGAAGTAATTGAAGGAGGAAAAGCCCTGGGAAGCCACTATGGTGATGAGGTTTTGTGTGGATTATAGCAAGCTGAATGCTGTAACTGTGCACCCTTTGCCTTGGAGTCTCTGGCAGCGCTGGGTCAAGCCAAGTTCTTCTCCTCCCTGGACTTTGCCAGTGGCTATTTGCAGATTCTGGTGACAGATAAGTACAAGAAGACCACTTTTGTCACTTCTATGGGCCTCCATCAACCATTAACACTTGAATTAACATTAATGAATGCACCAGTGACCTTCCAAAGACTCATGAAGAGATGTTTGGGGGGGGTTTAATTTTGAATGTGTATTAATTTACCTGGATGATCTCATTGGGCCTGATTCAGAGCCTCTATCGCAAGCATTCCTGCCGGTGGGAATGACATCAATGGGCTGTATTTGGTCTCTTTTCCGTGTCGGGTGGTTCATAGCCGAGTTGTCCTTTTTGCAGGAAATTACAGTATGTGTATGTCAAACCGAGTATTCGCCGTATAAGTACGGCTCAATGCATCCGTGCACCTGTAATTTTACGGAATTTGCTTGCGCGCGATTCAGAGCCCTCATTTGTGGGTTTTCGGACCTATAAAAGCCGTAGGTTTACAGTTCAAACTTACGCCATCTGTTTGCTAGGCGGAAAACTTGGGCAGTCTTTTGCTACTTGTGAATATTCAGCCTACATCCTTTGCACCTATGATGGAGCTCCTTGTGTCTCAGTAAGAGCATCTGCAGCAGCATGGCCTGTTAACCATGTACCTTCCAGAGCTTAGGCATACCCGCAGTCACCTGGATATCGATTAGATGACCGATCCAACAGGTGTTCGAATTGACCTGACTGAACCGCATTACTCTGAGAATCTTTACTCAGAGTTGTGGCCATAGTTAGCCCTACCACAAGAATGCCGCATGAAATTGGAGGTATGACCAAATTGGATGATTGCCTCCAATGTTTAGCAAATGGTTCCTTCAAGAGGATAGGGGCACTGTCAGTTGGCATGTCTCAGCCTTCGTTTTGCCTTGCCCTGACTAAATTTGGCATGGTTGGCTGGCAGGAGAAATACATCTCTTTCCCTGACAGCATGGCAGCCTGGACCGCGGTGAGGTTTAGGTTTTTCAACATTGAGTATATGGATGCCATCTATTGTACAAATGTGGCCCTGGTTCCCCCAGCTGCTCAGGAGTATATATTAAGGTATGTTTAGGTCCACATTGCTCTTCCTTCTTGCTCACCCTCCTCTCTTGAGTCTAGCCTAGCTTCCCCTCCCCCAAACAGCTTCCATGTGTCTTAGTCTGTTTAGGTCCACATTTCTCTTCCTTCTTGCCCACTCTCTTCTCTTGAATCTAGTCTAGATTCCCCTCCCCCCAAACAACTTCAAATTGTGTCCAATTTGGCTATTGTTTTACTTTATTTTTGCTGTTCATTTGTTATTGCCAGTCTAGCGACCCTTTATTTGTGCATTCTTTTCAGTAACCCCAAGATGGGCCACTCGCTTAACGTCCAATGTATCGTTGGTCTGGATCTTCCCTTTTTCAGTGTTTTGGCTGGCTTCCCTTAGTCTTCCCACAATGCTTTTATATTGAGGAGCTCCGGATTATACACCCCTTTTGAAAGTGGTGAGCTGACTGGCGGTGGGCTTGTGGGTAAGCCTGTTTATTGCTGGAGTTGATCTGCCAATTTATTGCTAATGCAGCATTTGCATTTTTTTTTCGTTTAAAGTTATGTGCCCTCTTCTTGTAATTGGTCTAAGTTTCTTGTGTTAGCCAAATGCTCTCCCTGCTCTCCATCACTACAACTGTGCTGATGCCGCTGTTTGAATGTCCCCTTCTCCCTGTTGCAGTTACAAATGCTTAGTCCTAGCATCCTGCCTTACCTTTTGTTTGTTTGGCCCTACTCTTTTGTGATGCCCTGACTCCTGACGCCCATGCCCTTCTTAGGGCCCCAGACACCTGAACAGGAGGCATATAATGTGGCCCACTGCCACTGTGGCCACACAGGCTGTAGTAGAGCATGTCTTCTGGCTGTTGAAGGCCAGATCTTGCTGTCCGAAACACAAAGGGGGCACCCTTCAATACAAGCCAGAAAATGTTGTTCAGATTATCATGGTGTGCACCAGCCTCCATAAATGTGCCTTAAGCAAGAGGTTGTCACCATATTTGGAGGAGACAACCCTTGCTTTTGCTCTTGAGATTCTGGGACATCTGTATGCTGGCCCCAGAGCTGTGTGAGCCAAACCATTTTCCAACATTTGGTGGACTCCACTTTTTCATAAATTTGTTTTTTATCTCTCGAATTATGTCAGTTTTTATTTCTTATTTTCCTTGCCTCCTCTGGGTGTGATTAAATAACATACAGATTTTTTTTCGGTATTCATTCTCTAATTACATGTTAATGATCACAAGTTGTAGGGTTATGGCACAACTGTGGATGGAAGTCAACAGAAAATTGATACATAAAAATGTGCCTGTCCGGCGCAACTACAGCTTTGGAACCCCCCACAACCCCAAGTCCAGCATGGCAGGTTGGGGGATGTAGCCCGGCTTTGGGTGTTTGCAGCTTGCTGTGCCTCAAGCCTCTCCAGCCTTTGAAGGGAAACCTGGGTGGCCTCCACCAGAGCCCACCAATTGAAGATGGCACTGCTGCTCTAAAACCACTGCAGCCAGGTCTTCATGGAGCAAACTGGCGGTCCGTCATACTGCTTTAAAATATCTATTGGCATTTTGCCAAAAAGTGGTGCTGTTTGCCCTATTTAACAGTAGTAGTGAAATTTACTTAAAGGGGCAAGGGCAAGCAGGTGTAGCTAAAGGAGACCCAAACAGAGAGCATTCATTGACAATTCAGGTACGACAATTCAGGATGTGGCCTTACATCTTCACCCAAATCCTGCAGCACTAGTCGGACCTCAAACCACGAAAGTGGCCCTGGGTGCAGAGGTTCTACAGCCAGAACTTCCCAGGTAAGTGGATGTAAAACAGCACCTCCATGAAGGACGCACAGGTTGTGCTGCATTTAAAGTCTAATAGCATGTTTGCCTGTCCTTACAGATTCTTCAGAGAGTGAGTATGCGGCAACCGCCCCCCCCCCCCCCCCCAAGGCAGAAGCGGTGCAAGAATCAGGTGGGTGTGAAGGCAGTGAAGCAGAGCAATACCCAAGCATTACACAAACACATGGCCATAAATACGAACTCATGTTCTTTCCCTCTACAGACTCTGAAGAAGGGATGGTGCAGCGGAGGAGGGTGGCCCCCTAAAAGTATGCGTCAACCAGTTTGGGTAAGTATGCAACAATTTGCATGCATGTGCAGGCACACATATTGCAAACAAGTGGTAATGTATATTTTTTTCTCTTTCCAGGTGCCATGTTGGTCCCCGATAATATTTTTTTTTAAATGTGTACATTTTATATATATATATATATATATATATATATATATATATATATATTTTTTTTTTTTACAAACATAAAAGTTTTTTACAAAACCTCCCCAAAAATAGAATAAAAGATTAGTAGTGATACAGAGGACCAAAACAGAAGGTGGCCCGAGTATGAGGTGAGTAACAGTGGGTAGAAGCAGACAACATCGCAACTAAGGTACAAAGGTAAGTATGGTGAAGGACATGCAGACTACATGGGATGCCCTAGATGACAGCAGGGGGAAGAAAGGTAAGTATGGTGAAAGACGTGCAGACTACCATGGGTAAATTGGCGGGGGATGGCGGGGAGCAAATTAAAATAGCTAGATATAAAAAAAAAAGGCATTCGGCGGAAAGCCATGCAAGGATATGGCACACCGAGAACAATGGGCTCCACAGCAAGTTTCATCCAAAAACACTAATCCATATGTGTACGCAAAGCAAATACGGCCTCTTACGCATACACAAACTTTTCTCGGAACGTGGATGTGAATCATTCGAGCATTCGCATTTTCCTGGTTACCAAGATCAGTTTCTGATAAAACCAAGCATTCATGGGCAGTCTCAGAATCAGGCCAGATGTGTACTCTCAAACAGAACAACCCCTGCGGGAATTGTTCAGCGATTGCACCTTAAAGTGGACCAACAGTCAAAAATGACCAGACTTAAACTGGGCCAATACATACCAATGCATCCCTCCCCAGAACAATTTAGATCCATGCAAACAGAAAGTGCTACTGAGTTTCCTGTTGATGTGCATTGTTAGTTATGTCAGTTGAAACAAGGCAGCTGCATGGCTGAGATGTACATACACCAAATGCATGGGTACGTATAACCCTTTTACCTGCCACCCTAATTGAGGGTTTGTCACCCTCTGTTGACAGGTAATTTTTAATCCCGTTGCGTTTTTTGTTTTATTTTTTTGTTTTGCGGCAGAGTTCAGGATTTAACATGAAATGCCTTGTTTGTAATTTTATCACTGTTTTGGGTTGGAGAGGAAACCACATGAAATTTGAGTGGTTAATACTCAAAGGATTAATCAGGTACTCCAGAAAAGAAAGGTGCAGAGGGCGATGGAACCCCACTACCTAAAACAGAGGCGCCCCTGGCCCCCAAGAACTGGTGTTATTAAGACTGAAGGGGGCCCACCGGAGGAGAAAGATAGGCCCATTATTGGATGCCCCAGTGTACATAGTCTGGAAGCAACTAGAGGCGGGTAATCCCGCTTATAAGATTGAGCATGCTGATTGGATGGGTGACCCTCGGGTAGTACATAGGACTCTGTTGAAGAAAATGGGCTGTGCCTCTTCAATGAGTAGAGGAGTTAGACCCGTAGAGGTACCAGCCAATAAGGAGGTGTATTGGGTTCCCATGGCTATCCCCTCCACTAAGACCACCCCTAAATCTCCTGCCCAGGTGGCTGAGGAGGTGCCCAGTCAGGAAGTTGCCCCCCCTTTGGCAAACCACTCGCAAATGGTGGGATCAACCTGTTCCTCGTTACCAGGATTCTAGCTTTGTGTGGAATAGAATTATTAAAAGTTGCTGGTGAAGGTGACGTGAGGTAGAATTGTAGGCCAGGTGAGTATGTCCTGTTGTTGTTTTGATAAGCTTTTCTGTGGTGGGTAGGAAAAGCGCCTGGCTGGGAAGCTGTTGCCGCTATTTTGATCCTGGGCAGAGGGATATCTGCTGGTCGAGACATGCGTGCCCTTACGAGAGCTTGAGGAAGACAGGAGGCAGGCTAACTTTAAAAGGTAAAGGGCCAGGAAGTGCGGGCAGTGGGAGCCACAAGAAGACACTAGGGTAAGGTGGGGCTGTGGAAGCTGGGCCCAGACAATTATGCCTTGAAAAGCTTGAGGAGCTTCACCACCTACCAGTAGAAGGCAAGTGTGCTTCATTCCTCCCCTTTGTCCATCTGTTATTTGTACCACAAGATCCACAAGGACTTTTATAAGAAACTGTTGGGCTGTGACCCATTGAAACTGGTTGTGATCACTGTTAAATAAAGTTGCAGACTGTGAAAAGAACTTTGTGTGTACCCGCCATGTGTTTCTTTACTCCCATCGAGGACCTTGGTTACATTATTTGTCAAGAAAAGTAAACATTTAAGGGTCTATTTACATTTTTGTGGCATATTCTGCTTGACCAGTTGATTAGCTCCTTCGTTTCCTTCAGGACAGGTGGGTGGGTCTGGAAATGCTCCTTGATGGTCATGCCATCTTCTGTGACAGCTGATTCTTCTGCCAGTGAAAGATAATAGGCACCACTTTTTTGGCTGCTGTCCTTTCATAATTCTTAACTCTTAATTTAATGATGATGAATATAGATTTTGGAGATTATCAATTCAGTCATGTTCTGACCTTTTGTTTTAGCAAAGGCTCAAATCACAAAGGTTGCTTTCCTGTCTGATATATTTACTCCATCCAATGTTGAAGCCACCACAACAGAAATAAAATTATGTGCAGACCCTGACCTTCACTGACATATTTGCTGTTTGAATCAACTGTCTAAACCTTGGACTCCTTTATTTATCTGATTGTAGGACCAAATGTTATAGAGTTGGACAATAATATAAGCCCTCTATGCGGCCTTGTGAGGTTCCAATGAGTATTAATGATTTGCTTTATGAAGCTGGCCGGATTTAGCAGTATATCTTGTATGCTTTTCAAATTATGTTCCCGCATAGTAAGCCCTCTTATATATATAGTATGCAGAGAAAGGGGAAATGCATTGCTCGCAGTCTAGGTATGCTCTGCAAATTAACTCTCTGCTCTCTACCCATACTGCTCATTGCTGCATGTCTCTTCTCCAGCTCATCTGCTCTGGGTTTCTGGTACGTTCTTACACCCAGTTTAATTTGTCCATCTCATCACAGGTTGCCTCATGTCTACACCTGGATTTACACTGACAGACCAATGTCTCCTTGAACTTTGAAGTCCCTGAACAACTTGAAGAAAGCTCATGTTGAATTATATTATTAAAATATATTTAAAAATACTGATGATTGTTTCTCCTTTCCCTATTGTGAAGAGGAAGTACTGGTTGGATAGTTCTGCATACATCCAGCTGATGGCACTCTGCTGCAGTTTCAGTGACCACCAATGGGGTTATCACAGCTATGCCCATGCCGACAGTCCTCATCATTTGGAGTCTGATTCATGAAGTGTACCTTTTTGTATCACACATGATTAGTGAAAAAAACAGTCCATCAGGGGGCTGTCTCTCTCTCTCTCTCTCTCTATATATATTCCAATGTCAAAGCCAAAAAAAATGCTTGAGCCCCAACCCGAAAGCATCCTATTGGGCATTTGGGAGAAATAATCGGGAGCTTTTTTATAGTTTGGCCCCACAGAACCTACAGCTCTGGCTTTTGGCCCATTGTTTTTACCCCCTTCCCCTCAATGCATTCTGTGCGGCCTGTGCACTATAACATCTGGTAAGAGGGATGGTTGGATACAGCTAGAGGGAGCATAAATGGGCAAAGCTGAGAGAATGAGGTATGGATAGACAGAACAGAAAGGGCAGGGATGGATGGATGGAGAGAAAGAGAGAGAGAGAGTGAAGATGAATGGATTGCCAGAACTAGAAGGACAAACATGGATAGAGCTGGGGGTGGATAGATGGGCAGAGCCAGTGTTGGACTGGGATGCCTGGGACCCACCAGTAGATCCCACCCCCACATGCAAAAGCATTATGCCAACTGTACTGTCTCCTTTGGAATGTCACAAATAAGCTATATATATAGTTCAGGTTTTTAATAAAGAAGACCCTTAAAGTGGCACCTGGGCCTAGGAGCCCACCAGGGAGATTTCCTGGTAGCCGTGTGGGCCAGTCTGAGCTTGGGAAGAGCTGGAAAAAAGAATGATTGGCAAACCTAGATGTGCAGAGCTGGGAGGAGAGGGTTTGATGAGCAGAACTAAAAGGATGCAGGATGAATGGGCAGAGCTGAAAGGAAGAGGGATATACGGGCAGAGTTGTGAAGGAAGAGGGGTACATGGGCAGAGCTAGGAGGAAAGGTATTTGATGCTACAAAAAGGATGTGCTGTCATTTTTAGCAGACTTAGTCTTTAAAAATAGGTCTCTAAATGCATGATTTATTTTATGTGCATTGCATGGATATCATTACTTCTGGCAACAATATAGACTGACCTTTTAGGTGTTACCATCAGAAGAAGTTGGTATTTTATGTCTAAATGATGCATTCTATTACTTTCCAACACTACCTGGAGTGTTGTATCCAACACTAATGTGCATTATCACGTAGGACTGCAATTACATCTGATTTATATAGAATGTATAGTAACAAGTGGAGCAATAAAATGAATAAATACATTTCACTTGGAGACAATGTGTTATTTTAAAGGGGCTGTAAACCCAACAGCTATAATATGGCAGCAAGTAGCATACCTGGTACCTGTCCCTTGGGCATCTCTTCCACTTCTTGAAGTGCCAGGTAGAAGCCATAGCAGGGATCAACATAAGAGCGGCCCACCAGGGGGATTTCCTGGTAACCACATGGGCTAGCCTGAGCCTGGGCAGAGCTGGGGAAAAGAGTAATTGATTGGCAAACCTGGAAGGCCAGGTACTGGATGTGCAGAGCTGAGACAAGAGGGATAGATGGGCAGAACTGAAAGGAAGCATGATGAATGGGCAGAGCTGAAAGGAAGAGGGATATATGGAGAGGGTTTTGAAGGAATAAAACTCCCTAAGTTTATTCATGAAGGGCTAGAGGCAGGCAACGTCTGGTGAACACCGGGCGCTGTACACAACACCACATTTATGAAGGCGATTCTGGTGGGCGACACTAACAGCACCATGTAGCATCCAATTCATCATGACAGGCATCTCAGCATATAGCGCCGGAGCTCTGGCTTCCAGAGGGCCAGGTATTACCTGTCGCTTCTGTTGCTTTCCCATACATTTCAATGGATTTAAAAACTTTTGGAATTTTTTATATTTTTATGCAGAATTGTAATTACAGGTCTGGCATGAAAGTATTAATGTCACAATAGGGTTGATTCAGAGAAACAAAAAAAGACTTTTGTTTTTGTGCCGATCTGTTTTTTTATGGAATTTTTAACGTTCTTGTATGAGTGTACGAGCGATTCTATGCATGCATTGCAAGCCTTCTGTAAAGTCTTCGTCCATTTGTATGCCAGAGTACGAGTACGAGAATGTAATTTTCCAGCGTGACCTTTCCGTTTTTTTTTTCCTCATGTTACAACGTTGGCTTTCGTTTTTGCCCTTTTTCCATCGACTCCTCCCACGAATCCTTTACGTTTCCCGTTAGATTCTGATTCCCTTTTTCCATAAATGATCGTCCAGACGAAAATCTAAAATCTTACGTCTGCGCACTACAAACTTAACTCATTAAAGTGCTCGCCTACATATTTGGGTCACCCACTTCTGCTACAATGCTTAGCTAAATCACTTTGCGCTTTCCTACATCTTCCATGTATGACCCCTAAAACTTACCCAAATCACTTTGCGGTTAGGTTCTTCTTCCATTTTTCACCCCTAAAAACTTACCCAAATCACTTCGCGGTCATGTGAATATTCATCTCTAAATATTTCTGGGCCCATTAGTTTTGTGTTAATGTATTTTGTAAATGAAATGACACTGAAACTTTTATAATTTTTTTTAATATCAAATGGCATTTTTGTTTGTCTTTTTTTTTTTTGTTTTTTTTAAAAATGTAACTTTTTTTTCTTCATAAAATATTTACAAAATGTAAAATTTTACAACTTTAAAAAACTAAATACATAGCAATGGCAGGCCACAGAACATTATTCTTCATCTGTGGTCCCCAACGAGTCGCGCAGCTCCTGCATCTCGCCCACCAACTGAAGGACCCTGACACTCAGTTGTGCCACTCTGGCACGTGTGATCCCTGTTAAAAAATGTAAATTAAATTATTGGTATAACCTTGTTGGGGGTCATACTGCAGTGCCCCCCCCCCCCCTGTATGGTCCAAACACCTAAATATGGACTTCAAAAGCCACCACAGCCCGGGTTTTGCAGAGGGCCCGATTATAGAATTCCTGGCCCGCATTCTGCAGGCAAAGAACAGGCGTCAGAAGCAAGGGCAGGAGCGGATATCCAGAATCCCCTGAAATAATTTAAAAATACTAACATAAAATACATATTCTAAACAACACTATTGTTTAACATGTCATCAAGGGCTAAAAACAGCTATAGGTTAAGACATGAGTCATCAACTATATTCATTGTCATACAGTGAAAATGGATTGATGAAATGTGAGCAAACTTACCCAGGAGCCATCCACCAGATAATTCTCCTGACTCAAACTGACGAAATAAGCTGGAGCTCCGCAATATTTAAGCATCATGTGACGACCCTGGATGCCCTGCAAGAACACTGAGGAAACGCATATCCGGACCAAACACTGCTTGTATGTTGTGCGAGTGGCACATCTTGCGGTTCCTGCAACCAAATATAAAATAATTACACAAAACCAAGGTAAACAACTAAAACAATAACTCCAACAACAAATTAAGATTCAAGTTCAACAATCCAAAGATAATTCAAAAAGGACATAAGTCTAAAAAAATATAGCAATTATATGGATGTTTGGGAAAAAAAGGTTTACATGCTAAGGACTAATTAAGGTCAGCATTAAAATGCTTCTATAAGGCATACATGAAATGTATTGATTCAGGTATGCATTGCTATACAATTTATGGCCTCGGCCATGCTGATACATGCAATGCCTTGGAGCTGAAGGCACACAGACTCCTCCACATAGCCGCAAAACATGTTCAACAATAGCAATCCGAGGCCTCAAAGAAAAAATGAAAAAAAAGTTTAATAGGGTGGTGTTCCCTCGGCAATCAGCTCTCTGAATCAGACGCTAGCCCATCCCAACAACGTAAGTAATATCAGATTTTGATGGGAAAAAGATCCGAACTAACGCAAATGATCCGATTTAGTTTTGCATATACGCATTAGCCCGAACGTTCATACGAATGAAAAATGAACGAAAAAAACAAAAAAAATGACTAACACACGCAAAAACTTTCACAGACAGCTACGGAAGTCCAGACGAATGTGCCTCTGAATCGAGGCTAATGTTACAACAATGTACTTCCATGTGTTTTTGCTTTGTTACTGGGGTTTATGTGTTCAAAAACAGAATTTAATCACACGCGTCTGGCGCTCTATGCTATAACGACCAGATCCAGAGTGCCGATGCTGTGTGTGTATGTTTTTTGTTGAATATTGCTCCCTGCAATGCTGTACTGGTGTTAGAACGCCCAACATATATCACATTCATCAATGTTGGACAGGTTAGTAGAGCGACTGAGACGCTCTGTTACATCGCCCGATAGCCGATCACAACGTCTGCTAGCGGTCGCTCTTAGCGCCTCTGTACAGACGCTCATCTGCCAATACCTGATGCTAGTAATGAATCAGCCTGCCCGTCTTTAGGAATAGGTCTTTAAATGCATAATTTATTTTATGTGCATTGCATGAATATCATTTATATAGAATGTATAGGCGCTTGATTCACTAATTATTGAAAAAAAATCTCATGGTAGTAAAAAATTCAATTCACGAGAAAATGCCTGAGAATAGTGAATCACCAGATAGGGAGACAATGAAAGCCAATGGCACTCATTTACTCCTGAGAAAGTATTGAGCCTTTTACTCCTTTTTACTCTGTTGTAAATAGTGCTATTGGATTTCACTGTCTTACTATCTGGTGATTCACTAAAAGTCGAGGCCATAGTAACAAATGGATAAAAACATTTCACTTAGACACGATTTGTCGTTTTTAAGGAACTGTAAACCCAACAGAAATAATATGGCAGCAAGCAGCTTGCCTGAGACCTGTCCATGTGCCTATCTTCTATTTCCTGAAGTGCCAGGTAGAAGCCATAGCAGGGCTTTAAAAGTTTGCTCCCTTTTCCAGTTTCTTTCCTCCAGGAACATTCAAAAAAGGGGTCTAACTTTGTCCTTTGGTGCTTTCAGTGGGAGCGAGTCTGGCAGGTCATAGTGGTCCCTGGATGGTCTGTAACCACAGCCCAGGCATGACACATAAAGCCCCGTGACACAACCTTCCCATTTCAGCCACAACCTAGAAACTGAAGCTAAAAAGCAGCTTTGCTTGAAATACATATGGTATTTAAATATAATAATAATAATTTTGAGAATCTTTAAAATTGCTTATCTTACAAATCTCCATGAGGGATTAAGGTAGGAGGAAGTTATGGTTTGCCTGGAGAGACATTTTTCATTTTTTTGCTTTTTCACCCCTCTTCATTTGTACAGGCAAGTGAATACTATTGTGTATGAACAGATGGGACAGAGATAAAGGATCCTGAGAATTAATTTAATTGAAGATTAAATAGCATTGAAGGTGTCAAGATAGCATTGTTTTCTTAATTATCTGCCCCGTCTATATGTGCTATTTCTATATCACAAAACCTTTCTATTTACCGTATATACTCGAGTATAGGCCGACCCGAATATAAGCCGAGGCACCTAATTTTACCACAAAAAACTGGAAAAAGTTATTGACTCGAGTATAAGCCGAGGGTGTTGGAGGATAGCGGAGGATGCAGCCGCCAGCGCACTCAGATCCACTAGCCTTAGACGAGCTATTAGACGAAGGCAGGAGCGGACCTGAACGTGCTGACTGAACCAGAGGCATTAGCCCCAGTCTGTGCCTGTCCCATTGGGAATGCCCCTGTCATTCCAGAATTAAACACTGCCAGTCATGGCATTAGCCCCAGCCTGTGCCCTGTCCCATTGGGAATGCCCCTGTCATTCCAGAATTAAACACTGCCAGTCATGGCATTAGCCCCAGTTTGTGCCCTGTCCCAATGGCCAATGCCCCTGCCATTGTAAAATAAAACAATGTGATCATGGCCACAGCAATGACCCCCCAGTATAGTGTCACCCCTTCACACAGCCGCTGGCAGCCTGCCCTCCCGATGCCCAGTCATATTGGAATGGCAGCCTGTGACGGGCATGATGCTGCCAATGAGCAGCACTCAGTAATTTGGTTTTGTTCCTTTCTGGATGAGCAACCTGATTTGGCATACTGCTGTGTGTATCCCCAGGAATCGCCCCTTAACTCACTTTTTCCTTGTTCTGATGGCACATGTGTAGGGCACTAAGTCAATCAGCCATGCTCATTCTATTTAGATATCCTTTACTACTCTGAGCTCAGAGCAGCAAGGAAATCTAAATGGAGTGAGCACTTGCCGCATCCCCACTTGCCTTTAGCTGTGGGCATGCACTGTCCACACCAACCATTCAAAGGTGCCGAGATGTGGCAAGGACTCGGGGAAGAGGCGAGTTAACCCAGCGGCCCTGAGATTTCACACAGAGGGCATACCAATTTAGGTTGCCCCAATAAGAGGTAGGGATGTTGCCAACATATCTGCATGAACACTGGATGTGTACTGAAGAACATAGTGTCTGGAGGCCAGCTGCTTAACTTCCAAACCCTAGACATACCAGCCATTATGCCTGTTGCACCAGGGTAGGAGCCTGGAGGGAGATGGAGTGACATTTTTTATTGCTAGACCTAGGCCAGAGTTTAAAAAATAAGGATGTACAAAGATGGCTTTCTTACAGATACGGGCATGATGCTGCCAATGAGCAGTGCTAGGGAAGCAGCTGCCAATATTACCTGGGCTGGAGGCTGGAGCGGGCATGGTCACACGCACACACGGACACTGCAGCCGCCACCATGTCCTCGTGACTGCAGCACGAGGACCCCCCCCCCCCCCTTACCTGTTGTTGCGCGCTGGCCACCTCCGTTCCCTCTGCCTCCGCCGCCGCCGCCTCCTCCTCCTCCTGCGCCGCCGCCTCCTCCTCCGCCGCCGCCTCCTCCTCCTCCGCCGCCGCCGCCTCCTCCTCCTCCGCCGCTCTCACAAACGTGCAGGCACTTCCTGGTTGTTGCGCGCCGGTTGGTGGGCGGGCCCCATGTGGTCGGCGTCCAATAGAAACAATGGACGCCTCCCACCAACCTGCGCGCAAAAGCCAGTAAGTGTCAGTGTGTGTGAGAGCACTGACTCGAGTATAAGCCGAGGTGGCTTTTTTCAGCCCAAAAAGTGGGCTGAAAAACTCGGCTTATACTCGAGTATATACGGTATTGTGTTTACTTGAATTATTTTAGCGTCAAATATTCAAAATCTTTTAAATTACAAAAGGAAATCTTTAAACACTATAGTAGTTAGATTTGACAGGGAGCTTGGAAAGATGTCTTGCCCGAGAATTAGAATGTTTACAGTTATAAAACACTGTCAGGCTCCATAGGAACAGCAAGAGTAAGTTATTCTGGCAGATTACATTTGAACTGGATTCATAGCCAAAATGGTTTACTCATTTTCTTTATTTTTGTAATAAATGTTGTGTAATTAATGTAAATTAAACACATGGAAAAACACATGTAACAAATGTAGGTGTAATTTGACATGCATTGTTATTTGTTTTAAAGAAACCCAACAATAAAATAACTAATTGAATACATTTTGTTGATCCCAATGTGGGCGGCATCACAATTGTCAGTGCCCCCTTGAAAACCTCCCCTGAAAGCTCAGTTTTTTTAGCTCTGTGGCAAATCTCACCTACTCCATTTTGTTTATGGCTTGATTGTTTGGTAGCCTTCTGTTACAAAGAACATTTCTATAGGAAATACTAAATAACGATATGTCTAATCAAATATATATTTTACATAACTGCTTAAAGAAATGTAATTTAGTGCTTTATTTTGGGAAGTGAGGATTCTTGGTGAAGTACTTTTTAGGCAATCAACATGATACACCTCTCCTCTTGTTTCTCCAGTGCATTAAGCTTCAAATCTTTCTTCAGCCAAGCGACTTTTAGCATAGCACCCGCAGATCCTTGCCTTAATCCCAATCCTTGGCCAAAATGTTACCCCACAATTGGCTGCCAGCAGTCACCTGGGTCGAGGTTGCATTCTCGGTTCTTCATTTTCACACAAATGGATTCTTTCACACCTCTTTTAAACCAGTCAACTTTAGAATCTAGAGATGTGAACTTTACTGTATTCAAATGAGTGCCCTGTCCTTCAGAAGTACAGTAGGTATATAGCCAAGTCCTTGGCAGAGGAGGTTGCCCTTCTGTGCTGTGTTGGTGTGACTGCTCTTTGGATTTACACACATACCTGTCCGTTCACTGCTTCTCTTGTGTTTCAATGTTGGATCTTTTGGGTGAAGCAGCTGTGTGCTTTTCCAGGTTTAAAGTAGACAAGCATGTGATGTTTGTTAAAGATACGTCTATGGTGGTTATTCATCCTAGTCATCCTAGAAAAAGTCATTTTTATATATATTTATGCAGAATTGTCATTACAGGTCTGGGATTAAAGTGTTAATGTCAAAGGTTTTCCCTTTGTTACCAGTGGATTAAAAAACAAACTTTTATCACACAGCTTCTGACGCTCTGGGCTACAGCGACCCAATTTTGAGCTACCGTTTGCTCCCATATAGCGCTGTACTGGTGTTATAGCGACTCACACATCAAATTCAACAATGCCGGCCAGCGAATGAGGCGCTCGGTTACAGCAAACCATAGCCAATCACAGCGACTACTAGCAGTCGCTCTGAGCGCCTCGCTACAGACGCTCATCTGCCGGTACCTGGCACTAGTAATGAATGTTTTCTGATACCCCAATTACTTACAGGTTGACCATATTCTTTCTCCTCTTCCTAGTTTCACTGGTGTTTTTTGTGTTCTTCTCTTTGATTTTTGCGGTTGTGATAAAGGCCCAGTCTGGTCTAGGCCCACAGGTTTAAGGGCTTCTCTGAGGTGACTGATTTCCTTTTCCTTAGCTCTTGCACTGGTTGTTATGTTTTCTTGTCTGTGGTGCAGAGTTATGATGATGTTTATGTTCCAGAGGGTGATGAGAGTCAAACTGCAGGTACCGGTCTGTGTGAGGGGGTAGATTTGTTTTAAGTACAACCTTGGAGCCCTTACCAGTTCTCAGAAAAAAAAGAGAAAAAAAATGTTTTAAAATAAAAAATAACACATCATCTCAGCATGGTACTTCAATTGTCCTCCACTGGGCAGGGCCCTCTCTGCAGCAATTCCTTGGGAATTTCCCTTCATGTCCCTCCCCTCCAGTAATGTCCGTAATCACGTGGGAGGATTCCACAAAGGTTCCTCTCTGCCCTGGTGGCCAAGCATTATTTTAACGGAAGGCCAAGGAAGGAGGAGATGCTGTTGGAGCGGCTGCAATAGCCAGCACAGACCAGTGCCCACTAGCACAGGAGGAAGCCACCAACCTGGCACACCTGCAGGGATAATATCTCCTTGGCTGGGGATAGATGAAGGAAGATGTAGTGAGTTCTTTATTTTATTTTCAAGCTTTCTTTATTTTTTCTTTATTCAGTGAGCTGGTAAGGGGTCCAAGGGATCCTTTATACCACTTCACAGTGTAGTGATGGCTGGCATGCCAGCCACCAGCATCAGCATTTGACATAGATCTTTCCGGTATCTGGCATAAACTGAACCGAATCTGCAAGATCCAGGTTGAGACTTGCTTCGGCCAGGATTCGAAACCCATCACTACTTCTATCTAAAAATTTGGGGGTCTGTCCAATTATTAAAGCGGACCCACACCCATTAACTAGAACCCCCTCACTGGCCACAGATCCTTGCCTTAACCGCAATCCTCAGCCAAAATGCATCCGCGTAGTTCGAGGTCACATTGTTGGTTCTGACTGCTAAATGGGCGGCATCCTATGGCTAGAAATATGATGGCCCTCGTCTGAAATTTTTTTTGCACTTTTTTTGTGTGTTGAAGTGAAAAAGCTCACTGAGATGCAGGCGGCAATGCACACTCAAATGTGCACCCATAGTTGAACTTCCTTTACATAGAGGCTGATTCACTACTAACGCCAGGTATCGGCAGATGAGCATCTGTATAGCGGCGCTTAGGGCGACCACTAGTAGGCGCTGTAATCGGGTATTGGGCGCTCTAATAGCCTCAGTCGCTGTAGTAACCTGGCCCGCATTGATGAATGTGATGTGTGTTGGGTGCTCTAACACCAGTACAGCGCTGCAGTGTGCGAGAGGTAGCACCAGCTCAGTGTAACTGACTCTCGGCGCTCCACACCATCAAAAAAGGACACACACAGCGTTGGCGCTCTAAATATGGTTCCTATAGCATAGAGCGGCAGACACTGTGTGATTAAAGTCTGTTTTAGAACACATATCCACCTGTAACAAAGCGAAAACACATGGAATGACTTTGTTTTAACACTGGGACAATAACACTTGACCTGTAATGACAATTCTGCATACAATATAAAAAGTCAAAAAAGTTTCTAAAAGTGTTTGTTTGCAGCCAGGAGATGTCACACAATGACTTGGGCAAAAAAAAAAACCCAAAAATTGTCAAACACACTGTTTAAACACAAGCAAATGAATGGCCATTGAAATGTATGGGAGAGCGACACTGAGCGAAAGGTAATACCTGGCGCTCTGGAAGCTAGAGCGCCGGCGCTATACGTTGAGCCATCTGTAATAATGCGCTAAATGGCACTGTTAGTCGCTCACCAGATTCGCTTTCATAAATGTGGTTTTGCGTACAGCGCCGGCGTCCGACAGACACTGCCTTTCACTACAAGGCACTACCTGGCTCTATCTCTTCTTAAATAACCCCCCAAATCTTTAGCATATCCCACAGTGAGCCTTTTAATTTGATTACACAAGAAAGTGAAAATCACCTGTACCTGTGATTTTTACAGGTGGGGCACATCATTTTTTTGACAATTTTTCTGCATAATCCATAGGGTGCTGGCATCTCCAAACTCCAAAAAAATATTCTTACCTCATTGGAAAAATTATCACCTCTAAAAATACCCCATCACAGGTACAAGTGATATTTTGGGGAAAAAAATGGAACTTAATTTTTTTAATGATTATTCTTGTGTGTTAAAATTAAAAAGCTCAACAAGGATCCAAGGTACAAGCTTTACCACATAATTAGCATGAGCCTCCCTGACTCCCATAATCATCACTCAAAGTAAAATCTAATTTACAGTACCACAACTATGTATAAGCACAATAAATGATACATAATAAATATATAGCTAACATAATAACAACTTTCATCAACAATATATCAAAAGCTAGGTATTCTTGCATGTCGGAGGTCAGTATTATTATATCATTAGAATTAAGTCAATTTATCAAACCATGCCGGGGTATATATCCCATTTGAACGCTTTTTAAAGAGCAAGGTATCCATGGAGATGGTGCTCTTTCAAGTGTGAGGCACACAGAAATGTGTACAGAAACGGTACATTCCCCTTGAACAGCTGAACGACTGAAAGCCAAGCCCCAGTCACCACCAATGTGCTTTAAAAAAATGAAAAATGGAGGTGAAATAACAAAATAAACTAACCATGATCTAAAAATTCTATAAACTAGGGGTGCATACGCACAGCCAAGGATGAGGGATGTCCAACCTTGCAGCTCTGTACCCAAGCTGACCAGCGATGAGATTAGCGGAACCGTGACTTGGTCAACTTACCTTAGTCATGTTCCTCTTCATCCAGGGTCCGTCCTGCTCCCCTCAGTGATGTCAAATGAGTCACCCAAAGTGCCGGAGATGCACAGCGGGATAACTGACATGCCTGACTCCCCGAATACTTCCACTGATCTAGCAATAGCAGAGATCTCAGTAAGTCAGTCAGTTTCCTTTGCAGCTCAGGACTGTGATGCAGGTACCAGGTCTCTTTCTCTTGAAGCTATATCTGTTCTAATAGACTTTAAATTGGCCGTATTAGGTGGGACAATAATTACTGATATTAAAGTGGGCGAAAACCCATGATTTTCACTATCCCGACTTTTAGAATTCCCACTGGGGGCACGCAGGTTTAGGGTGCCCCACTTTGTGAAACCCTCCAGGTCGTTGCAGAGTAACCCATCAACCAGCTAAAACTAATGCAGAGTGTGCAGCAGCAGGAAATGGCACTGACTTGAGTGTGTCCTTAAAATAGTGACAGCAGGGGCTTCAAAAACATCACCCCATGAGTGAGCAGACTGGCTGCAGCTAGCAGCATTTCTAGTGCCAGCTGCCAGTGTCCTCACTCATTTGGGGGGCCATCTTTTTGAAGCCCCGGCCATAGCCAGTTTGAGCAAGGAAAGAATGCCAACCAGATCGCGGAGCTCAGGTGAGTTTACCGCCATTTCCTATTGCTGCATTAGGGAACCCCCCTCTGCCCTCCACCCACATCTCACCCACCTGCTGGAGCTCCTTAAGCTCCTCCTGGGGGGCAGAGGGGGCCCACCTGTCATCTTTGGGTCCCAAATTTTGGATCCCTATTGATTTCAGGTCAAGTTTGGGTACCGTAAACCAAACTTTTGTTTAAAGTTCAGCCAAACTTATAGGTTTTCACCCAACATTAGTCCTATTCCTTTGTTGGAGGGGCAATAAAAATAACAAACCTCAAAAAATGTGGTTGCATAAGTGTGAACAACCTTTTATAATTGTGGATGTAGTTGTTCTCAGAATTAGCCAATCACATTTAACTAGTAGTCATCTGTGATCATTTAAAGTGAATTTTACTAACCCCATATAAAGTTCAGGTGTTCTTGTAAGAATTTCCAAGGCATTAGATATATCATGGAACACAGTGAGGATGGTCATCAAGAAGTAGATAAAAACCTCGCAGATGAATAAAAGACAAATAAAATTGGTCTGTGGGTACAATACAAAGAAAAATGTCTAAGCCAGGCTATGTTTCACCAAAACCTACATTAAGTCTGCCAAAAGCATGTAAGAAAACATTTATGGTGTGTTGAGACCAAGACTGAACTTTTTGGCTATCATTCAGGTATGGTTTGGGGAAAGTCAACACCTAGGACCATCATACCTACAGTAAATTATGTTGGAGGCAGAACTATGGTTTGGGGCTGCCTTTCTGTGGCTAGAACTGCAACATTACTCAAGGTGGCAGGAATTATGACCATGTTCAAATATCACTGAATTGTGGCACAAAACCTTCAGACCTCTAAAAAGGTCCTCTGCTAAAACCACCCAAAGCATACCTCATCATAAATAAAAGAATGGCTTCCCTAGAGGATAAAAGTTTTGGAATGACCCAGTCAGAGCTCAGACCTAAATCCAGTTCTGTCGACCTGAAGAGTGCTGTACATGAGATGTGTCCTTGCAATCTGACCAGTTTGTAGTGCTTTTGCACATCTGCCCTTGCAATCTGACCAGTTTGTAATGCTTTTGCACATCTGCCATGCTGATAGTCACCCCTTACAAAAAAGCCTGAATGCTTTCATAATTCAGGATAAAGCAAAGTATATGCTTAAGGCTTTGCATATTTATAATTAATTCTACTTCTTTTTTTATTATTTCACTCTTAGATTTTAGCTTTTTCTTCCGCTTGAATTGAACAGATTAAAGGTTACATTAAAGTGGCGGCTGGACACCCTTAGGGACACAGGAATGGGGATCTGGTGGAGGTACCCCCATACTCGCAATTGGGCAACGAGCTTTATAGCAGTATTCAGACGCAGTGCGGCATACACTACGCATATTGAGCTTTTCTGATACACAATATATTTTGGAACCTCAGGAAGTGTCAACCTTTACAGCGGTCCACACGAGTTTTGGGTACGTAGACAATATAAATACCAATTCTCGAAAAAATCATCTAGAACTATATAAAGACTATAGCAGCAATTTTTTTAATTGTTACAGTGCATAGACAAAGAGGAAAACAAACACCTCTCTTCTGGGACAAAACTGCATCCTCTCTAAGGGCAAAATTTACATTTGGTGTACAAGCCAGGTACTTTCCATGATTAACCTCATTCATCTTCTCTCCTAATTGATTATTTAATACATTTTTATTTAGATTATTTTGAATACCAATCAATGTCATTATCATGTAGTAAGATGTGTCACTATTATTTCTGTACAGTTATGGGGTATTGAGAAAGCTGCAAGGCGAAACATGTTTACCCGGAATCTCACAGAAAGAGAAAGCGTGAATCACTTCTCTAAATGGAATCTAATATTGTACATCATCAAAATTTGTAGGTCGCATGTTTTTAAAAATTGTAACCAATCATGTTTAAAACTATTTAATGGACATGAAATAAACTCCAGCTTTGGTATTTACAAAAGTAGCATGTTTTTTACATTTAACCCTTTGTGTCCCTGAGACCACTATACCAAATCACACAGGTGGCAAGTCTCCTGCCAGCCCCTCCTGCCCTGAGAACTTGCATAGAGGAGTATAAAAACACACACATGGCATGAAAAAAAATATTTTATTTTTTATTCCCCACTCCACACTTTTGATCCATCATCAATCAATGGTATTCTATGCTATCCACCGCTGCTACTGAGAGAAGTATTGATTGGCGGGAGCCAGGCGCGGGACAGAATTACACCACATCTTGCTCCCACGTCAGCTCACTTACCAATGTAAATAGCCCCTCCCCGTGGCGGGAAGTGAGATGCGGGGAGCCGAGAGCAGGGAAGAGGATGTGGGTTTGTCCAGGAAAGACACAACTGCCAGCCAGAGGATGAGGACGTCGCTCGGTGCTGGAATGGGGACTAATGTAAGCTTATTTTTTTATTGTTTAATAATGTTCATTAGAGTTCGCTTTTGAAGAACCCTAATTTCTAGAGTAAATTTGGCAAATGGCCCAAATTTCGCTTATCTCTAGTAACAATCTATGAGTCTCAATTAACAGAAAAACCATCCATGTTTCCAGACACAATTTATCATATATTATAGAGGCTTCTATTCCTGTCCTAGACACCCCTATTGCCTTGTCCATGCTGTAAGGTTTAGTTCAGATTTCTGTGGTTTAGATCCTACTTCTAATGCCTCTTTTTGTTCTGTGTACTGCTCATAAGTAGAGTTGTAGATCCATATACTGCTCAAAAGTTTTGTTCTTGGTTATTACCAGCTCTGTGGACTATTCCTGGCCTGTAACTAGGTCCTTTCCCTGGTTCAAGTCTTATTTTGGATGTCTGTACCTGGTTAGCATCCTCCTCTTGTTAGACATTGTGCCTCTAAAGATAACTGTGCTGATGAATTCACCCTTAGGACATGACAATTTCATTTATCTGAATGATCAACTATCCACCCATCCACTATCCACAGCCTAACCTGTCAGAACGTATTTAGCATGTTCTGAAAACCATTAAGCATTATTGGCTTGATGCAGAGCCTCCCCGTTCAGCTCCCCCGTGCGTTTCCCCGTTGGTTTTGGCCCTTGTTCGGGTCAGGAAAGGGTGCTACGTTGATTTTAGTGTGCGTTTATGCGCTCAGGTGTGCGCTCAGCCGCCTTTCCGATTGTCGGCTCGCACGAGGCTGTTTCCCGGGAAAACGGACGCCTCGCTCATTGGTCCGTTTTTTTCAGTGATGCAGAGCCTTGATTTCCGCTTGAAAACACCCTAATAAAACGGGGCCGCCGAGCCTTCACTTACGGCAAGTCTGACCAGCCGTATTGGAGCTACGTGCTATTTGGGAATGCATTCCTCTGTGGGCCAACATCAAAGGGGCCAGCTACGCCGTCTGATAGTTCTGAGTATGGCAGAAACCAGGCTGCAGCGCACACCTTTGGACATCGATGGCATGAGTGACGTTGACCTATTCGAGCTCACCCGCCTTAACCGTGTTTCTCTCCATGCCTTGTATAGCGAGCTGCGGCCATGGTTAGCCCCCACCACAAGAAAGGGGCATGCAATTGCAGGTATGACCAAATTGGTTGGCTGCCTGCAATTTTTGGCGAACGGCTCGTTCCAGAGACTGGGTGCCTTCTCCCTGGGGATGTCCCAGTCTACGCTGAGCCGCAGCCTAACCAAGTTTTTGGATGGCATGGCTACCCTGGCACAGAATTACATTTTTTTCCCTCAAACAGGGGAAGCCTGGAATGCGGTTAAGCTGGGCTTTTATAACATAGCCGACATGCCCAACGTCCTTGGTGCAATCGATTGCACACATGTCTCGCTCATCCCCCCTGCGGACCAGGAATATCTGTTCAGGTATGTGGTTTGGGTCTGCTTTTTTTCTGGTTCTCACACATTTTTTATGGCTCACACTAATTACACTTGTGTTTTGCTTGGTGCAGGAACAGGAAGATGGGCCATTCCATCAATGTTCAGGCAGTGGCGGGCCCTGATCTTCAATTTTTCAGTCTGTTTGCTGGCTTTCCTGGGTCCACGCATGATGCGCACATTTTGAGGAACTCCAGCCTCTATCAACGGTTTCAATCTGGAGATATTTCTGGAGGATGGTTACTGTGTATTGTATGTGTATGTGTATTAAAGTTGTATTTCTTGGCCCCCAGGTTTGAATGTGGATTTGCCACTACCCCACTAATCTGTGAGACCTTTCCTGGAAACTTGAAAAGGTTTTTGGTTTAATTAATGGGTGAAAGTATTCTCCACTATTGGCTTATGTTCTGGCCCTCTTATCTCAGTAGCATTACGCAGGCATTTTTAAGGAGTGTACAGGTTGCATGTGTTTGTAGGCTCAGTAAAAATGTCAATTCCTCCCACCATACCTAGCTCACCTATTTGTCCCTGTGTACTAATGTTTCTATGCACACCTAAACCTTTTTTTAGGCATCCACCTTATGTTTGTCTTTTGGATTTTGGCAGGGGACTCAGGCTATCCCTTGTTACCATGGCTGCTCACACCCATCCTGCACCCATCTTCCCAGGCACAGGAGCGCTACAACACAGCCCATAGGAGGTCTCGCTCTGTGGTGGAACGTGCCTTTGGGTTGTGGAAGATGCGTTTCCGATGTCTGGATCACAGTGGGGGTTCTCTTCAGTATCAGCCTGGCAAGGTTATCAAAATAATTATTGCTTGTGGGGTCCTGCACAACCTTGCCATTAGAAGCAGGATTGCTTGATATACTGACCTGGGTGCAGAACCTTTCCCTATTTCTGACGAGCAGACCCCTCCTTACACTGGTACACCAAGTGGGCCAGCACACACAATCCGTGCTGACCTTGTGGCCAATGTATTTTCTTGAAACCACCCCCTGTCTGCAGGCTGGGGAAGATTAAATCACACCTAATAAGTGTTACATGCTGGTCACAAAGCGACTCTAAATGCATTTGGCCTTTACCTCTGCTGCCGGCGTATGTCCATTTTTGGCCAACTATATGATTTCAGGTCCACAACTGTCCGCTTGATTTGTTCAGTATCTCGATGGACAGAACACCATAATGTACCCAAACAGCATTGGCAACAGCCATGCTTTGTGCTTATCAAAAACGGCCTGTTAGGGACCCACGGCGTGGTTATCGTGTTGTCCCCTGCATCACTTGAAATAGATGGTTGGCTATCTGGGGAGTCGTGTGTGGTTTTTGAGCCGGTGGTTGAGAATGGGTTAATGTCTCCTTGCTCCTGCGTTTTGGGGAATGTGCCTGTGTCTGTGGAGTCCCCACCGTTTTAGTTGGTGCATGTTCTACATGTGTCTTGTGCCTGCTTTTCTGTTTTATTTAGGATGAGGCATGTGTGCGGCTGCTATGTGGCTTTGGCCTTGGTTGGCTCTTTGTGCTCCCTTTAGGTCTGCCCATATTGATATGGTATCCCACACCAAGCGGAGTGCCTTGAACTTTAAATATTTTTACAACTGCGGTTGCGGGGGGGAACGTCAGAGCTAGATTTTGAAAAAGAAGCCAAGATGTCCCCCGCCGTCTTTACAACGGAGCAGGACGAGATCATCATGGATGTGAGTATGCGAGCGAGCGAGCGTGCGTTTATGTGCGCGCACACATTCCTTGTAATAAAAATAGAAAAAAACGCAAGAATAGTCTGAAACAACGTAGTCTGTCACGTTACAGACCAGCCCACCTTAGTTTAACCCATGTACGCAGCTACAAACTAGCCTACATGCAGATAGCAGAACTAGGGCAATGTGAGGCAGCAAGAGGTTAATAAAGTGACTTGATTTAGGACAGGAAACTTGTTAATGTATTTTGTGGATTAATGGTGTGTCCTTGTCTCTTTTTCTAACAGATGATGCTGAGGAATCGCTACGACTTCCTGCCGTCAGATTATGACAAGCGGACGTTGGCCCTGGCGGTGGTGGACGCGATTGAAAGAAGATCCCAAACCACCTATACCTTCACTCAGATCGCCCAACACTGGTCTGATTTAAAAAGAAGGCATCAGCCCCGGGTGAGGCGGTACTTCGCAACACATTTCCCATGTAAGTGTAGAAAATGTCAATGCACCTCTAACCCTGGCATCGCCTGGGCGTGGTTTAATGATTGTGTTTGTATTTCAGCCCATGAATGGAATTTGCGGTTCCGCCCCACCCGGTCCAGGACACGCAGCCCAGTGTTGGGCGACACAGGTGAAGGTGTAGGTGGCCCACCGCCAGGGTCAACGGCCACCCCCTCCTCTGTAAGTGACTCGAAGGAGCCGCTGGACCTCAGCATGCAGGGGAGGGGGGCAATCTGACGGCAGGGAGTCGCGCAGAACAGAGCCTCAACATGACTCCGGTAAGGGAAATATAGTTAGATCTGTGGTAAGACATGCATTAAATACAGATACTCATGTGCACTATTGTTGTAGATTCAGACGTCGCTGGAACATCCCAAGGGATGAGTGAGGAAGGGGGCGAGGAGGAAGAGGTTGCTGGGAAAGGTGAGTAGATTGATACCTAGAAGCCTAACTTAATATTATATTAATGAAAGAACAACAGTCTCTAATATCAGTGTGTTTGTCATCCATACAGATTCCCAAATGCCACAGAGGGATTATGAAGGGAGACTCCGCCCCCGACGCAATGTGCGGCCTAAACCTTGTAAGTGGTGTTTATTTAAACTAAAGTAAATGAGCAAACATTTCCATTTCACCAAAAAACAAATTCAACAGTTCCCTCAAAATGTATCCAAAAAAGCCCTTAAAGCGGACCTTAACTATGAATAAGAGGCTAGCTTAGATAATTCCCACATCCTTTACATACAGATTGTCCACCTTACAAATCATGTTACCAACCTTTTCCATAGCACATCTCGGCTCTGTGTGAGCATAGCACAGCTATAACCCACCCCCTGTACCTTATCCCACTCTCCTCTCCTCAGTAAGTGTGATGCTTCAGAGTCAACATGGCGTTGCACGTATCCTAAATTCCTGAACTGAGTTGCAGCCCAGTGGGGGAAAGAATAATAATTGATTGACTAAAAAATTAATATATATTAGTTTAAGATGCTGTGGAAAATTTTTTAAAGAGTTTGGGCTTTTCATTAAATCACGCAGAAGGTCCGGGTTAAAAAGTGCCCCCCCAAAAAACCAAAAAAACCAAACACAATAAACAATGCTAAAGTAATGTTGTTTTTCATTCACAGATCCAAGAAAACAACAGGCTACAGACCCCGAGGCCTAATTTAATTTGTTTTACTTTCAAAATGTAAATATTTTTATTTTTATGTTTAAACAAAAATTAAAAAAAAAAAACACAACTAAAGCAAAACCCAAAAAGGTTATTAATAAATACTTATTAATATTTCGAGAGTTGTCTTTCCTGCAAAAGTACCATCACACAACATCAACACACATTTACATGACACACAAAAGGTTTAGATATGGGACAATAAAACAGAAAAAAACACAAACAATTAAGGTATGCATTAAAGCCAAGAAAGAAGGAACTACAAGATAATTAAGGTATGCATTAAAGCCAAGAAAGAAGGAACTACAAGATAATTAAGGTATGCATTAAAGCCAAGAAAGAAGGAACTACTAGATGATTAAGGTATGCATTAACCCTTTAACCGCCAGCCTACCTTGAGATTTTGTCACCCTTTGTTGCCAGACCATTTTGCACTATTTTGCGCTCCCCTTGTTCAACTGTGATTTTTGAGGGGATTTCCAGGGATTTCCCAGGAAAATGATATATTGTTTTTTTCAGCAGAGTCTGGGCTTTAACATGAAATGTCTTGTTTGTCATTTGTTAGGTGTATTCTTAATATTTTTGGGTGAAATATGTGCAAAAAAAAAAAAAAAATTGTAGTTTTTTTTGGAATAAAAAATGTAAGTTTGTCAATAAAATCTTATTGCGTGTGAAATCCCAATTTCTCCCGGTTACAGCGGTACCACATATGTATAGGTAGACACCCTTTCCTGCCCAGGAGACTCCCCCAAACTGAAACAGCGCTTTAGGAGATTTTCAAATAAAATACAACTATGCTATGCAATATGCGCACCTTGCGGTTTTTCCAGAAAAACAACCCTTTACATTTAAAATACCCCCAACAAACTATATATTCTCTGGAAGTACACAACTCAGGCTTTCTAGGCGTACCAGGCTTGTGGATGTGGCCATAGTTTTCTGGAAGTAATCCCTCAACGTAATCTTTGGTTGCAAAGAGTTTCCCTAAAAAAAGGATAAAAAAGCAGAATCAAAGCCACATTTTCCTAAAAAAACTATATACAAACAAGAAAAATCAAGTTTAATCTGAAAAAGCAACATCTCCCGAACAGAACGATACCCAACATGCATAGGTTCTGTCAAGGGAAGAGTTGCCAAACACCCCAAAGTAAAGCATGCGCATAACGGTAATTTTACTTGAAAATTTCAGCTCTGCAGACAAAGTGCGCACCTTGCGATTTTTCAACCAAAACAACCCTTTACATTTGGAATATCCCCCATAAACCATATATTCCCTGAAAGTACACACGTTAAGCTTTCTAAGGGTACCCAGCTTGTTGTAGTGGGCTCATCTTTCTGGAATTAATTCCTCAAAGAATTCTTTGGTTGCGCAGGGTTTCCCTAAAAAAATTATAAAAAAGCTGAATAAAAAACACCTTTTCCTAAAATATAAATATGCAAACCAGAAAAAACAAGCTAAGTCTGAAAGCGCAAGGTCCCCCGAACAGAACAATACCCAACATGCATAGGTACTATTAACCCTTTTAATTGCCAGCCTACTTGAGATTTTGTCACCCTCTGTTGACAGGCCATTTTTCCCCATTTTGCGTCATGTTTTGCGACATGTTTTGCGCCATTTTTGCTGGAACTTTCAGAAAAATTATATATATTTTTTTTTGCAGCAGAGTTTAGACTTTAACATGAAATGTCTTGTTTGTAATTTTTTTTTTTTTTTTTTACAATATTATTAAGTGAAAAAAAAAATAAATAAATAAATTTTTTTTTTTAGAAAATTGACTCCTTTATTTTAAATAAAAAATGTATTTTATTAAGGAAAATCATATTGCATGTGAAAGCCCCATTTCTACCGATTAGAACGGTACCACATATTTATCGGTAGCCCCCCGTTCCTGCCCAGGAGACCCCCCCTAACTGAAACAAGTATTTTATAACATTCACAAAAAAAACACAAAAACCATCCACACTACAGAGGGTTAAATCGAGAAAAAAAATGACATAGGGTCCCCCCTCCCAGGGGAGGGAGACCCCATTTTTTTTTTATTTTTAAGGGTTAAAAACCCTTAAAAATCAAAAAAAAAATTGACGTGGGGTCCCCCTTACCCGAAGTAACCAGCCCGGGACCAGCTATGGGGGCTTGTAGGCACAGAGTGGGGGGGCCAGCTTTTGTGGCCCCCCCACCCTGCAGCCTACGAGCCCACATAGCCCATGTGGGCCCGGGCTCTTCTGCCCCCCCCCCCCTGGCCTTTGGGGAGGCAGGTAATGGGGGTGCCGGGGGTTAATGGCAAGCCACCCGCTAGCGCAGGCCTTGTGAACTGGATGACAGAACACAAAGAGTTAATAAAAAAAAAAAAATGACATAGGGTCCCCCCTCCCAGGGGGGGCGGACCCCATTTTTTTTTGATTTTTAAGGGTTAAAAACCCTTAAAAATCAAAAAAAAAATTGACGTGGGGTCCCCCTTACCCACAGTAACCAGCCCGGGACCAGCTATGGGGGCTTGTAGGCACAGAGTGGGGGGGCCAGCTTTTGTGGCCCCCCCACCCTGCAGCCTACGAGCCCACATAGCCTATGTGGGCCCGGGCTCTTCTGCCCCCCCCTGGCCTTTGGGGAGGCAGGTAATGGGGGTGCCGGGGGTTAATGGCAAGCCACCCGCTAGCGCAGGCCTTGTGAACTGGTATAGGGGTCATGGACCCCTTACCAGTTCACAAGAGGTTAAAAGTAAAAAATGACACAGACACACAAAAGAGAAAAAATATTTTATTATTTTTTTTTTTTTTTTACACTGTACTCACCTCCCATCCATCCTGGAGCACTCTGTCCCTCGGCGATCACTGGCTTCTGCTCACTTGCTAGAAGCCTTTTATAGCTGCTTGATGACAGAACACAAAGGGTTAATCAAAAAAAAAAATGACATAGGGTCCCCCCTCCCAGGGGGGGCGGACCCCATTTTTTTTTTTGATTTTTAAGGGTTAAAAACCCTTAAAAATCAAAAAAAAAATTGACGTGGGGTCCCCCTTACCCACAGTAACCAGCCCGGGACCAGCTATGGGGGCTTGTAGGCACAGAGTGGGGGGGCCAGCTTTTGTGGCCCCCCCCACCCTGCAGCCTACGAGCCCACATAGCCTATGTGGGCCCGGGCTCTTCTGCCCCCCCCTGGCCTTTGGGGAGGCAGGTAATGGGGGTGCCAGGGGTTAATGGCAAGCCACCCGCTAGCGCAGGTGACTTGCCAGACCCCCGAGCCCTGTGAACTGGTATAGGGGTCACATGGACCCCTTACCAGTTCACAAAGGGTTAAAAGGTAAAAAAAAGACACACACGTTTTTTAAAAAAGTTTATTAAAAAAAAAAACTTTTACTTTACTCACCTCCGATCTTCATCTTCTGTGTCCCGCGGCGATCTGCTGTCAGTGACGGCTGGGCAGAGAAGGGGGGAGGCAGGCGATCGGAGGATCGCATACCTCCCTCCTTCCCCGCCCAGCCGTCACCGGCATCTGAAAGTTCAACTGCCGGGTGCCCCGATGACACCCGGCGGTGACGTCATCTGGCCCCGCCCCGATGACGTCACCAAGATGGCGGCCGCCATCGGAAAGCAAAGGGAGGAGGGCTGTTATGCCCCCTCCAGAAGACAGAAGAGCGGGGGGGATCGGAGCCCCCCCCCCCGTGAAGAGGAGAGCCTGCGGGAGCCGGCGGGGACAAAGGTAGGTGACTGTTTTTTTTTTTTTGTTTTTTTTTTGATAGGAAACCGGGCGGCTGCTGAAACGGGGGGGCACCCTGTTCCGGGCCCTCCCCTGCAGCCGGAGGAGCCCCGATGGGCGATCGGAGCCCCTCTGGCTGAAGAGGAGACCCGACCGGATCGAACGAGGGGTCAGGTAAGTGTCTTTTATTTTTACTTTTTTTTTTATTTCTGGGGAAAGTCAGGCACGTAAATTTTACGTGGCTGGCGTTTAACTGTTGGAGAGGCAGCCACGTAAAATTTACGTGGCTGGCAATAAAAGGGTTAAGGACAAGGAAGAAGGAACTACAAGATAATTAAGGTATGCATTAAAGCCAAGAAAGAAGGAACTACTAGATGATTAAGGTATGCATTAAGGACAAGGAAGAAGGAACTACTAGATGATTAAGGTATGCATTAAGGACACCCCCACAAAAAAACAAACAAAATAAAAAAGATGTGTGTCAAATTTGCATTTGTGGCCATATGCATATTCCAATGGAGTTTGAGGGATGTGCGCTTGCGTGTAGCCAGATTGGCAACTGAAGAGCCATGGAGATGTAAGTATACTTGCTCAAACCACCAAAATGGAAGGTCAAATACGACGGGAACCAAGCAGGTACGTTCAAAAAGGCAGGAAAAATCAGGGAAAAACGGGCCGCCCGTGTGAACGTGAACGGGAGCCCCGATCAAATTGAAGGCACCCGAGAGAGCAAAAAAAGCTTTCCGAGTAAAGTGAAATTGACGGATCAATTAGGAAGCCATTCCGACCGAGGCTCTGCATCACATTTGAGCCACGATTCAAACGGGAGACCCAGACAATCGGAAGGTTTTAAGGGCAGTTCAGAGGAGGCTCTGCATCAGGCCCTATAACATTGTTCTGTAAACTGTATGTTACGATCACTTATCAAATAATAAAGATATCTTGTTATTATGGCGTTTTCTGCCTTGCATTGGCACCATCCTGTTTGTAAAATGGGTTTATGCTAATACTTGCATATATCTATAATAATAATCATATTAATGTGTTCATCTTAGAATTGTTCAAAATGTTTTTCTAATCTACACTGGACTCATCATTTATATATCCATATTTTAATCATGCATCTGATCAGAGGTTTGGCTTTGGCATAAATTCCGAAGATAATGTTCTGCTGTCTTGACACTCTTTTAAATAAAACAATAATATAATAGCAAAATATCATTTTACTGTTCTAATATTATGTTATTAGTATTCTTTTCTGTCCTTCAGTAAAAAGTCAAAATCTGCATTTAAATTAAGATGCCGAGATGTTCCAGAGAATATAATTTATAATTTGTAATAATTTAAAAAGACAACAAGTGCAATGTTGATGTAGTTTTGAAATAGTTATATGTATGGGAGTTTGCAAAATAATATATTAAAATGTGTGTATTTAAAATAAAAAATTGGCCAGCGACTCCCTGCCCCATGCATACTGTTTAAAGGCATTGTCCAAGCATAGCCAAGTGTTATCCCATTGTTTAAGGCTAATTGGCAATGTCCTAAACACCACCTGGTTTTAGATTAGAAGCCTGAATTACAGAGATATGAAGGTTCAAACGTTTACCTTAATTTCCAACCTGTAGTGAACAGTTTACTCCTTTTTACACTGTAGTAAAAAAAGTGCATAGGATTTAATTTTCTTCCTAGCTGGTGATTCAGCAACAGTGACTTTTTTCACCTAAAGTGAATTTTTTACTACAATGAGAATTATTTTCAACTCTCAAGGCCAATGACTGTAACACTTTATATCTAATAAGTAAATAAGATTAGTTGCCCAAATGTACATTTAGGGAATCATTTCTCTAGCTTCCTCTTTTATTTGAATCTTCTGAAATTATTCTGATATCAAGTGTGAATCTGGTCCATATTTCTAGGAGATATTTTAAAGTCACCCTATAGTAGAAAAACAAAAAAAAACACTATACTTAACTTTCATCCCCACAGGTTATCACTGCTAGTTAGGTCCTTACACACTGCACAGCAATGTGAATGCATAGATGCGGCGGTAGAGGCAGCAACTGACAACTCTCAAAATAACCAGTAACTTGCAAGTAACTTTTGCAAGTTACTGGTTGTATTTTCAATTGAGGTTGTTTTATAAGTGTTTGTGGTGGCATATGGTATAACCTATGCCTGGCAACTATATAATTCTAAGTGAATGTGGATGGGAGCTTCTACAATCGTTTAAGAGCATTTGCACAGTGCGTTATTGATTTGATCTGGATATCATCAGGAGTGGATGTATATAGAAACCTTACCCACGTGGTTTAAGATAATTTGAAAAATGCCGTTCTGATTTGAAGCTGGTAAGAGTTTGCACTATCGGTGGAGGATTTCTCTTGCACCTTGTTGCGTGAAGGGCATGCACTGTGGGATATCACACACTGGACTACCTGCCAGCTTATTTTTATTGCTCTGTGTTTATCTTTATTTATTTTTGGTTAATTGTGTTCTTTTAGGGATAAGGACTTTTTCACGTTGAGCATTTATTCACATGTTTGTAGTTTATTATTGTTCTTGTTGTTCTAGCACTGTGCTATGTATTAGTGTTTAGGTCTCCTATTCATTGCTACATTATTAGTTGTAACAAAATTACTTACAAGGTCTTGCACAACAACAGCCAGCCCAACTCCCACACCCATATGTACCCGTGCTGCCTGCGCTTATTCCTCTTCTGTCTCACTGCATATTTTTGGTCCGAGAATTTCCGCTGGATCTGTTCCACATCTTTCCTCTCCGTCCCCACACAATTGACCTGTCTGGTGATCTCCTCCCAGATTTGGTTCTTGCACACGTTGCTACTGGCTTTAGAATTTCGCCCATACAGCTCATGAAAGTGCTCAGAAACCCCACTTGCCAATGCCATGTTTTGGGGCTCACTAAAGCGTCCGCTCAACGTCCCACGCTGCAGGTTTCGGCCTAATATTGCCCTGGATGGCTCTTCCTGGGTGGGTGGAAGATTGGGTGACATTCTTGGGTGACTTGCAGGCGTAGAATAGCCAGACACGGGGGGCGTGGCTTGACGGCGGGCAAGATGGCAGCCTGAGAGTGGAGCTCGTGGCGGAGACCCCCGATAGCATCGCATTTCGCGTCCCCAGCCGACCATGGGGAAGAGCAACAGGTCGGGGTCGACAGGAAAGACTCCGAGGGTACCCCAGGCCCTGAGCGGGAGCTCCAGGAGTGTACAGGACATGTTCAAATCGCAGAGGCCGGACAACGCTGGTCGGCGCATGTCCAAAATGGCGCCCTCACTCTCACTCTCGCCGGACAGCTCACCAGATAGAGCGAGTGTGGCCCCCTCCGAGAGAGAAGAACTAGATGTGGTGGCCCAGCTGAGTCAGCTTCCCACCCGGTCGGAGTTGGCAGACCTCGCAGGGGACATCAAGTCCACCATAGCGGCGGCCATCGCAGATTTAAAAACCGACATGAGAGCCCTGGCGCGGAGGATGGATGGCATGGAGAGAGAGGAGGAACGTACTAAACGCAGTTTGCGGTTGGTGAGTGAAGTCGTCACAGCGCACAACCATTATATGCTCAATGTGCACAGGCACCTAGAGGACCTAGATAACAGAAATAGGAGGTGCAACATTCGAGTGAGAGGGGTCCCAGAAACAGTAGGGCAGGATCAGATTGGGAGCGCACTACTATCTATCTTCAACGCCCTCCTCGAACGCCCTCCCGATACCCCTATTGAGCTAGTTCGAGCTCACAGAGCACTGCGCCTGAGGAATTTGGGTGACACGAATCCCAGGGACATTGTCTGTTGCCTGCAAAGCTTTGTCCTGAAAGAGGAGATCATAGCCAAGGCCAGAGCACGGGACGCGATCCAGTTTAACAATGATGAGATACAGATTTTTCAAGATCTTTCTGGCATAACCCTACAACATCGAAGGGCCCTGAGACCACTCACCTCGCTACTGCGGGAACGAGGCATTCCCTATCGCTGGAGATTCCCTTTTGCCCTCTCCGCTACAGTGAACGGGAAAACTGGCACACTGCGTGTCCCTGGAGACTTGGCAGATTTTTGTAGCTCCCTCCATCTCCCTCTGGTTTCAGTCCCTGACTGGTTTGCTGACTTCGCGATACCGGACTTATTGACAGTCTCTTCTGGACCAGGAACACGGGGGGGGGGCCCCAAAGAGAACCTCCCCGGCACACTCCCCCGGTGGCCTCGCAGACCGAATCAACCGTGGGCAACGGCAGGAAGGCAGAGACTGAGAACGCCTCGGCGCAGACTTGGAGAGGGGTGACATTCTGGAGCCCTGATCTGGGTCACCTAAGTGGCCTACACCACATGCAATATGGTGATGTTTACTCTCTTAACACGCCTTGCTGACATTTGACTAGCGCATCCCATTCCGCAACCGCGGCGAGGGCGCAGTTGGCTATCAGCGACGCGGTAGGCGATTTCATGCTAAGTATGGATGATATTGCATATGCTCTCTAGGTAGGCTTTATTTGGGTTAGCGTTGCTGAGGGTCGGGAGCCCCACTCTCTGATTCCTTGAAATCTGTGGCAGGGGCTTGGCCTCAGCGCATTAGGGGCGGGAGGGACGGGCCGGAGGGGTTATTGTTATTGCTATTGTTATGGTTTTCATCTTCATGAGCACTTGAAAGTTTCCTAATGTGACAGACTGAGTTTGGATGCCCTCCTCTTGGAGCCTGCTTCTCACGCTTGGTTGGCGGTAGGGATGTTCCTGGAGGGGGCAGCCTTCTTTTATTGTTATAAAGATGCTATATGAGCAGAGCGTATCCTAATCTAAAAATATTTTTTATGCTGATAAGATATTTGGAATTGTGGGTTAACTGACGGAAGTTAAGATGGGCCCTGGGCCGTCTTCTCGCTCTCTCTTTACACCTGTTGCACCCGGGTCAATGTTCATGAGAGGGGCTCCTAAGCCGAGTGTGGTGTGCGATGGATGGCTCCTCTGTGCCCAGGAGGTGGCGCTCCAATCTCTGCGAGGCTGGCTTAAGCGCTGACTGAGGGGAGCGGACCACCCAGGCTGTGCGCTACCGAGATGGGGGGAACTCCATCGGACAATACACGGGGTCTTTTTGCTGGACTAGAAATTGAGTGTCCTCTCGCTCTGCCTGGCTGACATCCAACCAATGCATTTAGCTCCGCGGTGGCGAGGGGGGAGCGGTTGGCGGTCAGCGAGGCGGCGGGAGCAGGTGCGCCTAAGATTGCATGTACGAAATCAGGCATAGGTGAAATTGCTGTGACTGGGGAGGGGGCCGCCTGCAGCTGAGAACATCCCGCTCATGCGGCGCTGACGGGAGAGGGGCTAGTAGAGGAGGCGGCCTTGACATACTAATTAGCTGGTGTCCCATTTTAAGATTTTTTTTTTTTTTTTGATGCCATGTCATTCCTGGAATGTTAGGCCTATATGGCATGGGAAGCATGAGGTCACGGACTAGAATAAAATAAAATAGAATAAAATAAAATAATGCTAAGATGAATCGGGGGATCCATCCTAGAGCGGCATGGTATTGGAAATTCATGCATGCATACCGCAGAACAACATGGTGGGCAGGACCCGCCTTTACACTGTGAGACCAATGAGAAGGAGGACCCCGGGGTTGCTGTTTAGGGCGGGTCGGCTGGGGGGGTATGGAGACCTGGGATCGGGGTGACCCGTCACGAAATGTTGCTTAACAGTATTATAGTTTTACAGTTTACAATATTTACTACTTTTCTTGGTTCAGATTACACTTAACAAGGCTACTTCCAAGGCTTTGCTCGGGGGCCCGCTGTTGCCTGTTCCGATCCTGCCCGTTTCCACTAACATCTCCCTTGTCTCATTAAAGGAACCTACAAGATCCCAAGAGCTGGGGTTTGGCCTCTCATAGGACGGTGAGTATAATACCACCTCCAGGAGAGGGTGAGGGGAGTGGCCCTTCGGAGATGCTGGTGCTCCATTCCTGATCAGTTCCTTTCCAATTAAAAGAGCTTATCTGAAGGTCAGGTGAGTTGGTTGTAATTTTGTAATTTAGTTGATTTTCCGTTCCTCCTTTGTTGTTGTTCCTCTATCCTTCTCTTTTTATTTTCTCCTCTCCCTTTCCTTTCGGGGGCCTGGCGGGGGAAGCTTCTCAGGTGCTAGTCTTACTCAGCGCTTGTCACCCTCAGATCCCTCCCTAACTGTACACCTCTTCTCTTGAGCTGTTAATTCCTTACTGGTCAGTCTATCCCTTCCTTCTCTAACTTTTTTCTATAGGTGGGGGAGGGAGACCTGAGGTTGGAAATCAGACCTTAGCCTTAAGAACATTAGGGGGAGGAAGATGAACAATCAGCTTAAAATTAATGTTATGTCCATTAATGCTAGAGGCTTAAATATACCACAGAAAAGGCACTCCCTGCTAAGAGACCTTAAGAGACAGAGGATCCAGATTTCCCTGATCCAGGAGACCCATTTCCAGAAAGACAAGGTGCCGAAGCTGGGGGATAAGAATTATAATAGTCATTACTGTGCCCCCTCACCAATATCTAAAACAAAAGGGGTCTCAATTTTGCTTGCTAAATCACTTCAGCTATCTGTGTCTGACGAAAGTATGGACACAGAAGGACGATATATATTTTTGAAGGGCAGATTACCATCGGGGAAGCTGGTTACTGTCGCCAATATTTATGCACCAAACAAGGGTCAAAAGGGATTCATGTTAGCAACGCTGAAAAAACTGAGAATGTTTCAGGAAGGCATTCTGATTCTGGGGGGGGACCTGAATTGTGCACTAAATCCTTTGGTGGACACGTCAGATGCCAAATCAACTATCACTTATAGAGCCCTAAAACAGATTAAAAGCTCCCTTTCAAATACGCAAGCAGTAGATACATGGAGATTGCTGCACCCCACCGGGAAAGACTACACGTTCTATTCCCCCATCCATGGCAAATATTCAAGGATAGATTACCTATTCCTGTCTCAAACAGATTTAGATAAGTTAAAATCGGTCGAAATTGGATGTTCCTCCATTTCAGACCACGCTCCAGTAACTATGTGTCTGGAATTTCCCGGGGGGGTGCAGAAGGAGTGGCACTGGCGGTTAAACGGGGGGATTCTAAAGGATAGCAGGGTAGTGGATAGGGTCAGGGAGAGCCTGTTACATTTCTTTAGGGAAAACATATCGGAAGATGTGAGTCCACTGACAGTCTGGGAGGCCCATAAGTGCACAATCAGAGGCATTTTAATTCAGGAAGGGACGAGACTCAAAAAGGAGAGAGGTGCCAAACTAGACGACTTGATTAGGCAAGTGACATTGTTAGAAGCCAAACATAAAAAATCCTTGCTAGAGGCTCACCTCCAGGAACTCGAGGGGAAAAGGAAGGAACTTAAGGATTTAATGGAAAGAGCAGCCAGAAGATCATTTACTTACAGGAGTGGTCTATACTATGAGCTGGGAAATAGACCGGGATACCTACTGGCTAGGGCTTTGAATCCCAGAGGTGAGAGGAATAGGATAGAAGGGATAAGAGATAGCAAGGGTACACTCCACCAGAGGGACAAGGATATTGCAGAGCAATTTCGAGCTTACTACACTACATTGTATAACTTACCAAGCCAGGGGCAAGGGGAGACCCTTCGGGCTAAGATGCTGTCTTACGTGAAGGATTCTGGAATGCCATGCCTGACAGAGGAAGCGATTGCTTCACTGGAAGCCCCAATCACAGCTTTGGAGCTCCAAGAAGTAGTGAAGGGCCTGAAACCTGGAAAAACACCCGGGCCAGACGGCTTTACAAGTCAATATTACAAGTCATTCTCTCCGCAACTCCTGACACACTTAGCCAAAGCCTTTGATACGACTGCTGAGACTGGGGTTCTGCCTCCCTCAGCCCTGGAGGCCCAGATTACTGTCATTCCTAAGGCTGGGAAGGAAGCTACAGATTGCAGAAACTATTTGAAAATCTTTGCTAAGGCCTTGGCCACTAGACTCTCCAAACTAATGCCTAACTTGGTCTCACAGGATCAGGTGGGCTTCATCCCCTCACGGGAAGCTAGGGACAATGTAATTAAGGCCATAGATGTGCACTGGTGGGCCTCAAATCATGGATGCCAGGCTATGCTACTCTCAACAGATGCCGAAAAGGCGTTTGATCGGGTTAGGTGGGACTGGATAAGAGTAGTTCTGGCACATATAGGCCTAGGGGAGGCAACCCTTAATAGGGTCTTGGCCCTCTACTCTGGTCCAGTTGCAAAAGTCAGGGTTAATGGTATATCCTCCCAAAGTTTTGATATAAGAAATGAGACGCGTCAAGGGTGCCCACTGTCCCCCCTGATTTTTGCAATATCACTGGAACCCTTTCTTAGAAAGGTAAACTTGAACTCAGGGATCAGGGGAATCAAGATTGGGGAGCAGGAAAGGAAAGTAGCAGCATATGCTGACGATATGCTTTTTTTCATTGAGTCTCCTAGGATCTCGATTCCATCACTTTTACAGGAACTAACTATATTCGGCACCATCTCCAATTTGAAAATCAACTACAATAAATCCTCGGCCATGAATATTTCTTTGCCCAAATTGGAAGCTGATGCTCTGAGAGGGGCCTTCCCATTCGCCTGGCAGGAGCACAGCATAACATACTTAGGGATACAGCTCCCCAGAGAACTGAATAGGCTCTTTCAGCTAAACTATGCCCCCTTGGGGACTCAGTTGAAGAAAGACTTGGAAATCTGGAATAGGTTAAAATTGTCTTGGTTTGGTAGAATAGCAGTCCTGAAAATGAATGTTCTGCCCAGGATTTTGTACCTCCTCCAGTGTCTCCCGGTAAAAATACCCCCACAGTTTATTAAAACTCTGAATAAGGCTTTTAGGGAGTTTGTGTGGCACAAGACACCTGCCAGGATTAAGAGAGAGATCTTGATTTGTAGCAGGGGGAGAGGTGGCGCAGGCCTCCCCTGTGTTGAAAGTTATGTCAGAGCGGTCCACCTAGGCAGATTCTTGGACTGGCATCTTAATCACTCCCAGAAAGACTGGGTCAGAGTGGAGGATGAGGTGGGCAAACAGAAACTGAAGGACCTCTGCTTCTTAGCAAAGAGAGATGTCCAGGACACTGTTGAGACACATCCGTTGATAGGGGAGACATTGCCGAAGGTTAGACTATTGGGGAAACAGCATCCAGACCTGCTTTCAATACCAGGCCCATTAACCCCGATCAGGCACAACCCAGCTTTCCCCCCAGGAGTGGAAGGTGGCTTTTTGGCACAGTGTAGCAAAATGCAGGATCCCAGGGTCTACAATCTCTATGATAAGGGTAGATTTTTGGATAGAAGGGATCTACAGGAAAATTGGGGGGGTCCGATTCCCACCTTCTCGTACTTCCAAATGCGCCACTTTGCTGGAAGTGGAGAGCTCAAGAGAGTAGGAGAGAGAGCCCCATCTGCAGTGGAGAGAGCATGCCTAGGGGATGGTCCAACTGATCACCTATTGTCATGGGCTTATTCTGTGATAGGGGAGGCAAGGCCAGCAGCCAGGAGACCATGGGAAGATAGGTGGCATAAAGACCTGGATTTGGAGCTTACACCAGATGACTGGGAAGCGATCTACAAGGGGCTGCATAAAGGGGTGGCTAATAGCTCCCTACAGGAAACTAACTATAAAATTGCCACTCGCTGGTATAGAACTCCTGCAGGTCTCCATAGGATATTCCCAGAGGTCCCAGATCAATGTTGGAGATGTGGCTCTCGGGGGGCCACGTTTATTCATGTATGGTGGTCATGCCCTAAAATTGCTACCTTCTGGGAGAATGTGCATGAGGTCACAGGGAAGATTTTGGGTGATTCCTTGGAGTGGGGCCCAGCTGGGTATTTACTGAATTGGTCGGCTGATGGGAAGGGGATAGGAGGAGTGAGCCCACTGGGGATACACCTTATGAACGCTGCTAGAGTCCTGATCCCCAGGAATTGGAAAACTGAGAGAACTCCCTCGCTTAGGGACTGGTTCAGCCAGGTGGACCACATAGAGGAGATGGAGGAGATTCTTCTGACAAAACAGGATAGATTGGAACACTTTAGAAAGACATGGACCATTTGGGATATATTCAAGAACTCGGAGGCTTATAGGGAGGCTGTTGGACCTTGACATGGTGATCCGTGCCTTAGGCGGGATGGCACGTTGATTTCCTGGGTGACCTGAGACTCTCGAGCTTGGGGAGACGTATGGGGGAGATCGTAGAGGCTCTGCAGATCACTGGGGATTAGCCTGGTTTGATGAGGTGACCTGCAGCTCATGAAGAGCGTAGTGATGATGCGGAAATTCAGGAGGTGGGTGCTAGTTCTCCCTCCCCCCCCTCTTCTTCTTCTCTTTCTTTCTCTTCCTACCCACTCCCAGTCTATCTAGGCCTATCTTTCCTTCACCCACCCGTTCTTGTTGATTCCTGGCCCTCCCCCTCCCCCTCTTTCTCTCCCTTTCCCTTTGCCCCCCTTCCACCTAGAAGATTATCGGACACCTCTGTGTCGTTGGGTTGGGGTTCCCTGTGTTCTTCCTTTACCCCTTTCATATCCCCTACCCACTGCTAAGTTATGGGCCCCTCTTTCCCTTCCTCCTCGGACTCCACTCCGGTCCATGGGCTGGGTGGGGGGCGGGGGGGGGGATGGGACACGGTAGCCACTGAAGTCGGTTGGCACTACAGGACGCCTAAGAAATGAGCACTTTTTGCGGATGTGGAGTTGTGGCAACAGCGAGCCCCGGACCGATACTGTGAATAGTAAGGGAAGTCTTCCCCTTCATCCAACAGGGGACATGTAATGCTTACTTGCAATTTACTCGCCTCAGAACAAGGTTACCTGTAAATCTGTAGATGCTGTATTTTTGTATATGACATTGTATACTTGAGATGGGTGGCTGCTGTGTCCTACACAGGAGGGCATTGGCCGCATGCCATAGGTTATAAGTACTAAGCTGTATACTTTATGAGGTATGCTTTTCCTTGTTCTTTTTGTCTTTCGCCTGATTGGGCACTTTGTACAATATGATAACTTTAATAAATAAAGTTTGTTTAAAAAAAAAAAAGAATAGCCAGACACTTCTCTTACCATTGATTGGGCTGGACTTGCATGGGGGCTGGGTGCCCAAACAAGTTACTGCCGATGAGCTGCCCGGTGACTCAGGGCTCTCCACGTTAGATTTGTGACATTGGGAAAGAGCAGGAGAGGGTGTGGTTGGGGGGCTAGGGCTTCTAGGATGAGTCTTACCCTTGCCCTTACTAGTAGGGCATCTGTTGTGTTTGGGATGTTGTGGGCTGAGGAGCATTCTTGCTTGTGGATGTCTCCTTCGCCTTCCGAGATGGGCCAGATTTGGAGGGGGCTGGAGTGTGGTCCACTGGATCCTTCATGGGGTGAGTGGATTTTCTGGTCAAATGCGAGTGGTTTTGTGGGACCTAGTTGCAGGCCTTGAGGAGGTTTTTTCATGCCGTTCGGCACGATGCTCATGGCGTGCGTACAGACGTGTGCATCCTGGAAACCGCTGGGGCGCAACATATCTGCTGATACTGGCAATCAAAATGGCACCCACACTCTTCACCCGCAAGCAACAGGATACTATCATGCTAGTAAGTGTTTGTTCAGGCCTGTGATTTGCAGGCGAAATGCATGCATATGCGATTAGCCAACGCAGGGCAAAACGAAATTTGAATTTAAACAGCGTGCCAAGCAAAAGTTAGTGAGCACACATGCGCAACACCAAGATGGCATAAACAAGGATAGCTGAAGCCTAGAAATATTATAGGGAATGTAAGTTAGGAACCTGCTATAGTAGAGATAGTGATTTGTATGATGTTTGCATTAATCAAATGTGTTTTTCTTGTATCTTTTAGATGATGATGGAGAACACGTACGACTACCTGGCGAGTGATTTTCAAATGAGGACGTTGGCCCTGGAGATAGTGGGCAAAATAGCAGCCAACAGTGACACCACCTTCAAATTCATCCAGATCATCCAACACTGGTCGGACCTAAAGCGAAGGAAGAGGCCCCGTGTGAGGCGATTCTTCGCGCAACATTTCCTAAGTAAGATGACATGACTATTACATGTTAGATATCCAAAAGCCCTTAGGCAGGCCTCTGTTTAGGAATGCTATTCTCTTCTAGTGAGCGAATGGGATTATCGTATCCGACCCACCCGGAGGTGAGCAGTCCGGCCAGTGCAGGATGGATCTGGGGCTAGTGAAGGTGGTGCGTCTCCAGGGCCAAGGTGCTCCCCCTCCTCTGTAGGTGGCTCCGAGCAGCCACTGGACCTGTCTACAGAGGAGGGGCATCAGCGGCTCACCAGGGAGTCATCCCAGATGGCGGAGCAACAACACTCCGGTATGTTTCTCTTACTGAAGCACACACAGGTACATGCACTGTAAACACACACTCATTTCCTGCTTCTATTCTCTTAGATGACGAGGTAGAGGGTTGAGAGTGCAGATTGGAGAGGCCAGAAGACCCAGCCCCTGAGTTGCATGGCGAAGGTGGGTGATGTCACACACACATTATGAAACAAATGTTGCCTTTACCTAATCTGACATTAGAAGTTAACATATTTTTCCTTTCTCAACAGACTCAGATCCGGTTCTGTGGCAGGCCCCAGAGAGAATGCTGGTCCCCCAAGCTCAGGTCGCCCACCAGCCTGGTAAGTTTGTAGTCTACTTATTTGATTACCTATAACAAAGCTTCATCAACATGTCTTAAAAAACTGTAGCCTAATACATTAGCATAATGACCTATGGCTTCATCCCTAGCCTAATACATTAGCATAATGACCGATGGCTTCATCCCTAGCCTAATACATTAGCATAATGACCTATGGCTTCATCCCTTTGCTTGAACATGATTAATCATTCATTCCACAGTTATAAAACAAATATTGGAAAAAAATATATATTAAACCCCAAAAAACTAAAAAAAAATAGTTTAAGCTAAACAAAATAAATATCTTTTAATTTCACCATGTTTCGTGCTTATTTTATGTTAAGCTACAAACTTATGATGCATGAACACATTAAAAAAATTGCAGAAGAATAAGGTAAGAATGATTGCAAGAAAAACATCTAAACAGGAACCGTGAGTGAGTTAAGGTAAGCATTAAGGACGTGAGATCATCTAAACAGGAACCGCGAGTGAGTTAAGGTAAGCATTAAGGACGGGAGATCATCTTAACAGGAACCACGAGTGAGTTTAGGTAAGCATGAATGCAGGAAAAACATCTAAAGTGGAACCACAAGTGAGTTAAGGTAAGCATTAAGGACGGGAGATCATCTAAACAGGATCCGCAAGTGAGTTAAGGTAAGCATTAAGGACGGGAGATCATCTAAACAGGAACCGCGAGTGAGTTTAGGGAATCATTAAGGAAGGGAGATCATCTAAACAGGAACCGCAAGTGAGTTAAGGTAAGCATTAAGGACGGGAGATCATCTAAACAGGAACCGCAAGTGAGTTTAGGTAAGCATTAATGATGAGAGATCATCTAAAGTGGAACCGCAAGTAAGTTTAAGTAAGCATGAATGCAGGAAAAACATCTAAAGTGGAACCGCAAGTGAGTTAAGGTAAGCATTAAGGACGGGAGATCATCTAAAGTGAAACCGCGAGTGAGTTTAGGTAAGCATGAATGCAGGAAAAACATCTAAAGTGGACCCGCGAGTGAGCATGGAAGCATGGAAGCAGAAGTGAGTAAGAGAATAGTTGAGACGGGGGACATGAATTCAGATGAATAGCTGCGCGCATGCGTACATGCATGCAAACATAGCTGCTACTTTGGAAAACGCTGAAAAGCGGTAGTACATGAGGTTTATGTGGTAACCTGTGCGTAACCCGCATCCTGACGAGGACACAATTAGAGGAATAAAATGCCAATCTCGTTGGCGTACGCAGCCACGAACAGTAAACGGAAGGCTGTCGATGGAGGCACTGAATCATGCGTAAGCTCGTACGCATACGGAAAGAAAGTGTAAAATACACAGAACGAGCCAAATACGGTTTTGAGGAGGCTCTGAATCAGGTCTCTAGTTTTTTTTATAGCGTTTTTTACGTACCCTTTTTTTTGTATACCCCTCAGGCTCTTGTAACATATATTAAATTTATTTTGGCCAATAATAACCAGGCTAACAGTCATAGCTTCCCCATGGGAATTTGTTACTTCGCCACGCTTTCATCGGGGTATTAAATATATTTTAATTTATTAAGCTCCCTACCTTCCCACCCCCCTCCCCTGCCCTTCTTCCCTCCCTCCCTCCCCCCTTCCTCAATACCCAAAAGAGGGGGAAAAAAAGGGAGCACCCCTCTTCAGCTACCATTTGGTTTGATGTTTTGTAATGCTTCACGTATCTTTGACAAGGTTTCATATTGCTCCCTATTCTTTGTTAGAGAAATCTCTACTTCCATACTGGAGAGAACCATCCCCTTCCATGATCTAATACCAGGGGGGTGTCACATTACCCCAGTAGAATTGTTTTTTTTTTTGTTGCCCAGATTGAAATGAAGGCAGCTCTTTTGATCGAGTTTTTGTTAAGGACTTCCCTGTCTTGAAAAGTTATATTCTTCCCCCAATAATGGTTTCGTCGTCCTAATTAACTGTTCCCAAATAGGTTTAACAAGGTCACACTGCCACCAAATGTGGAGTACCGTGGCTTCGTGCCTGCCACACCACCAACAATCAAAGGGCTTAAATTTACTATTGTAATCTGCTGTATAAAAAAACCTACCTATAAATTTCTGGGTAAAGATACGCAGACAAGTGTCTTTTATCATTAGTGGATTTTTAAAAACCCTTTGCTAATCAAATTCATTATCATTTATATCGATGCTTCCCATTTTTAGTATAATTTTAATTTTTCACGTACCTTGCTATGAAATGTTTCAGTTGCCAACGAGATCCTCCTCATTTGCATCTGAAAACTGCCATTTTTACCCTTCATTTAGCCCCCAAAATCTGTAATATTTTCATTTTTGTGAAATTTATTTACAGACACTGGCTTGTACTGCTAACCCATTACTTACTTATTGCTGTGCCAAGTCTCTTCGGTTCCAAAATACTTAGCATGCCATGCATTCTTATTTTCTTCTTCCTAATGCATACCTTAACCACGTTCATGCTTTCTTCTTTTTTATTCCTAATGCATACCTTAACCACTTTCTTGCTTGACATGATTTCTTCTATACTTCTTCCTAGTTGAATATTTGGGATGCCAACATGGATATAATGTAAACATTACTCTGATTGTTTATAATAATACATGAAATACAACACAACATTATTAAATTTTTAAATCTGTAATTTTTTTAGTCATAAATTTTTTTTTCATTATATTGTTATTTTTTTATTTTGGCATTTTTTTATTTTTTGCTTTTGTATAAATAGCGTTTTTTTTTTTTTTTCAGGAGTTTTAGGATCAAATCATTGCGCCACCTATCGTTCAAATTGCAATATGTGACACTAGTCCTAAATCAGCCTCCTAATTTTTTATTGTGTCATTTTTAAGTCTTAATGTATTTTTTATTTATTGTTCATAATGTATTTTTAATTTTGTATTCTAAGAGTTTTATTTCTTGATTGTTAATGTAATTTTTTTTAATGGGAAAATAAAAAAGTGAAAAAAAAAACACAAAAAAAAGGTAAAATTTTATTATAAAATATTTACAATTGTTTTTGGGGGGTTGTTCAAAATAAGATGCCAGCCTCCCAGTGCTTAAGGACTCCATTTAGTTTTCCCAGACACCACGAAAGCACAAACTCACCGACAAAAAGTGCCCATAAATGTAGACAGAAATTTCCTGTTTTATAGCCCTCTCTCATATGCTAAATCTGGGTTCTGAATCGTGTGGAAGCCCTCACTCATCCTGACTTTTACACATGAATGTGAAAACAATACGAAGCAATTATACATTAGAAATGCTAATGAAAAGGCTTACGCACAACCATGAAAATGCTAATACGAAGAAAAAACAAATGAGAAACTCACAAATGGACAGAAACATTACACATACACATGCTTTTTCATGTTTAAGTGCAGGTAAAAGAGGCTGCGACCTTAATATATGGAGTCTCATGCTGACTAAAAACTTATTTATAGTAGTTTAACCCTTTGAGTGCCGGCCTACCGAGATTTTTTGTCACAATCTGTTGCCAGACGACTTTTCACGTTTTTGCGCTACACGTGTGCAACCTTGATTTTTGAAGGGATTTCCAGGGATTTCGATGAAAATTATATATTAAAAACAAAATATATAGAAACTATATAAACATACCGCGCTAACAACAAAATTTTTCTTGTGAAAATAGAACACAAAATAAAATATTTTTTAAGTGTATAAAGTGATCTTAAATCCAGCTCCACGTGTAAAACTTAAATCTCACTCTTAAGTCGAACAACAAAATTACAATAAAAACCTGGGCCAGGTTAGTCACGCCCAGTTTGTCTGGAGACCGGATCTTGGAGGACAAGCACGGCCAGTGATTGGTGGTGCGTGGGGATGATGCTTCCTCGTTGTCCCGCCTATATGATATTTAAACGTTGCTCACCGCCGCGCCGGCTCACCTAGTGAAAGTCGCGCTGAGCGACGAAACGCGTTGGGAGCCGGTGGTTTAGAAGATAGGAATTCAGCAGCGTGGGTTGGCTTGGAACATTATTGTTACATGCGTGTTTTAACCTTTTGTTTGTGAGTATTTTATTGGCCATATTAAAAGGAATTTTTAGCTTTGCAATATTGCACTATGGCTCTTCTATTTCCTTATGTATGAGTACACTGTGGAAATCGGGCTGGTCGCATAAATTTACATTGAAGAAACGCAGCCTAGCGCAGGACCTGATTGGAGGAAGTGTTTGCGCATTTGATGATATTGCTGGTGACCTAATCATCTCTGGTAAGGGTACCAAATCGGTGGTGGATCTGCACAATTGGATATTTGACACTTGTGGTGGATTTTGAATTTCTTTGGAGGACTTTAAAGAGGACTTGAAATAAGTTCTTACTAGCTCTGTGTTATTGTAATTGTGAAAATTATATATTGTTTTTTTCAGCAGAGTCTGGGCTTCAACATGAAATGTCTTGTTTGGCCTTTTTTTAGTGTATTCTCAATACTTTTGGGTGAAATATGTGCAAAAAAATGAAAAAAACCTATTTTTTACAATTTGTAGTGTTTTTTTTGTAATAAAAAATGTAAGTTTGTTAATAAAATATTATTGCGTGTGAAAGCCCTATTTCTCCCGGTTACAATGGTACCACATATGTATAGGTATACCCCCTTTCCTGAAACAGCAGTTTAGGAGATTCCAGATAGGATACAACTATGCAATATGATTGCATAGTTGTAAGGGGTTAATAAAAAAAAAAATGATATAGGGTTCCCCCTCCCGGGGGGGGGGGGGGGGGGGACCTCATTTCTTTTTTGGAATTCCTAGGGTTAAAAACCCTTAAAATCCCCCCCAAAAAATGACATAGGGTCCCCCTTACCCAGCATTACCGACCCGGACAAGCTATGGGGGCTTGTAGAACAGGGCGCAGGGGCCAGCGTTGGTGGCCCCTGGCCCTGCAGGCTACTAGCCCACATAGCCACGTGGCCCGGGCCCTTCTGCCCCCCCTGGCCGTTGGGGAGGCAGGTAATGGGGGGCTGGGGGTTATGGCAAGTCACCCGCTTGCCGCAGGTGACCTGCCATACCCAGAGCCTTGTAAACTGGTATAAGGGGTCTCATGGACCCCTTACCAGTTCACAAAGGGTTAAGTTAAAAAAAAGACACCAGACAAATATTTTATTATTCTATTTTCACTTATACTTACCTCCCATCCATTAGCATAATGACCTATGGCTTCATCCCTTTGCTTGAACATGATTAATCATTCATTCCACAGTTATAAAACAAATATTGGAAAAAAATATATATTAAACCCCAAAAAACTAAAAAAAAATAGTTTAAGCTAAACAAAATAAATATCTTTTAATTTCACCATGTTTCGTGCTTATTTTATGTTAAGCTACAAACTTATGATGCATGAACACATTAAAAAAATTGCAGAAGAATAAGGTAAGAATGATTGCAAGAAAAACATCTAAACAGGAACCGTGAGTGAGTTAAGGTAAGCATTACGGACGTGAGATCATCTAAACAGGAACCGCGAGTGAGTTAAGGTAAGCATTAAGGACGGGAGATCATCTTAACAGGAACCACGAGTGAGTTTAGGTAAGCATGAATGCAGGAAAAACATCTAAAGTGGAACCACAAGTGAGTTAAGGTAAGCATTAAGGACGGGAGATCATCTAAACAGGATCCGCAAGTGAGTTAAGGTAAGCATTAAGGACGGGAGATCATCTAAACAGGAACCGCGAGTGAGTTTAGGGAATCATTAAGGAAGGGAGATCATCTAAACAGGAACCGCAAGTGAGTTAAGGTAAGCATTAAGGACGGGAGATCATCTAAACAGGAACCGCAAGTGAGTTTAGGTAAGCATTAATGATGAGAGATCATCTAAAGTGGAACCGCAAGTAAGTTTAAGTAAGCATGAATGCAGGAAAAACATCTAAAGTGGAACCGCAAGTGAGTTAAGGTAAGCATTAAGGACGGGAGATCATCTAAAGTGAAACCGCGAGTGAGTTTAGGTAAGCATGAATGCAGGAAAAACATCTAAAGTGGACCCGCGAGTGAGCATGGAAGCATGGAAGCAGAAGTGAGTAAGAGAATAGTTGAGACGGGGGACATGAATTCAGATGAATAGCTGCGCGCATGCGTACATGCATGCAAACATAGCTGCTACTTTGGAAAACGCTGAAAAGCGGTAGTACATGAGGTTTATGTGGTAACCTGTGCGTAACCCGCATCCTGACGAGGACACAATTAGAGGAATAAAATGCCAATCTCGTTGGCGTACGCAGCCACGAACAGTAAACGGAAGGCTGTCGATGGAGGCACTGAATCATGCGTAAGCTCGTACGCATACGGAAAGAAAGTGTAAAATACACAGAACGAGCCAAATACGGTTTTGAGGAGGCTCTGAATCAGGTCTCTAGTTTTTTTTATAGCGTTTTTTACGTACCCTTTTTTTTGTATACCCCTCAGGCTCTTGTAACATATATTAAATTTATTTTGGCCAATAATAACCAGGCTAACAGTCATAGCTTCCCCATGGGAATTTGTTACTTCGCCACGCTTTCATCGGGGTATTAAATATATTTTAATTTATTAAGCTCCCTACCTTCCCACCCCCCTCCCCTACCCTTCTTCCCTCCCTCCCTCCCCCCTTCCTCAATACCCAAAAGAGGGGGAAAAAAAGGGAGCACCCCTCTTCAGCTACCATTTGGTTTGATGTTTTGTAATGCTTCACGTATCTTTGACAAGGTTTCATATTGCTCCCTATTCTTTGTTAGAGAAATCTCTACTTCCATACTGGAGAGAACCATCCCCTTCCATGATCTAATACCAGGGGGGTGTCACATTACCCCAGTAGAATTGTTTTTTTTTTTGTTGCCCAGATTGAAATGAAGGCAGCTCTTTTGATCGAGTTTTTGTTAAGGACTTCCCTGTCTTGAAGGAGAGCCTCTTGAGCTTCTAAGTTATATTCTTCCCCCAATAATGGTTTCGTCGTCCTAATTAACTGTTCCCAAATAGATTTAACAAGGTCACACTGCCACCAAATGTGGAGTACCGTGGCTTCGTGCCTGCCACACCACCAACAATCAAAGGGCTTAAATTTACTATTGTAATCTGCTGTATAAAAAAACCTACCTATAAATTTCTGGGTAAAGATACGCAGACAAGTGTCTTTTATCATTAGTGGATTTTTAAAAACCCTTTGCTAATCAAATTCATTATCATTTATATCGATGCTTCCCATTTTTAGTATAATTTTAATTTTTCACGTACCTTGCTATGAAATGTTTCAGTTGCCAACGAGATCCTCCTCATTTGCATCTGAAAACTGCCATTTTTACCCTTCATTTAGCCCCCAAAATCTGTAATATTTTCATTTTTGTGAAATTTATTTACAGACACTGGCTTGTACTGCTAACCCATTACTTACTTATTGCTGTGCCAAGTCTCTTCGGTTCCAAAATACTTAGCATGCCATGCATTCTTATTTTCTTCTTCCTAATGCATACCTTAACCACGTTCATGCTTTCTTCTTTTTTATTCCTAATGCATACCTTAACCACTTTCTTGCTTGACATGATTTCTTCTATACTTCTTCCTAGTTGAATATTTGGGATGCCAACATGGATATAATGTAAACATTACTCTGATTGTTTATAATAATACATGAAATACAACACAACATTATTAAATTTTTAAATCTGTAATTTTTTTAGTCATAAATTTTTTTTTCATTATATTGTTATTTTTTTATTTTGGCATTTTTTTATTTTTTGCTTTTGTATAAATAGCGTTTTTTTTTTTTTCAGGAGTTTTAGGATCAAATCATTGCGCCACCTATCGTTCAAATTGCAATATGTGACACTAGTCCTAAATCAGCCTCCTAATTTTTTATTGTGTCATTTTTAAGTCTTAATGTATTTTTTATTTATTGTTCATAATGTATTTTTAATTTTTTATTCTAAGAGTTTTATTTCTTGATTGTTAATGTAATTTTTTTTAATGGGAAAATAAAAAAGTGAAAAAAAAAACACAAAAAAAAGGTAAAATTTTATTATAAAATATTTACAATTGTTTTTGGGGGGTTGTTCAAAATAAGATGCCAGCCTCCCAGTGCTTAAGGACTCCATTTAGTTTTCCCAGACACCACGAAAGCACAAACTCACCGACAAAAAGTGCCCATAAATGTAGACAGAAATTTCCTGTTTTATAGCCCTCTCTCATATGCTAAATCTGGGTTCTGAATCGTGTGGAAGCCCTCACTCATCCTGACTTTTACACATGAATGTGAAAACAATACGAAGCAATTATACATTAGAAATGCTAATGAAAAGGCTTACGCACAACCATGAAAATGCTAATACGAAGAAAAAACAAATGAGAAACTCACAAATGGACAGAAACATTACACATACACATGCTTTTTCATGTTTAAGTGCAGGTAAAAGAGGCTGCGACCTTAATATATGGAGTCTCATGCTGACTAAAAACTTATTTATAGTAGTTTAACCCTTTGAGTGCCGGCCTACCGAGATTTTTTGTCACAATCTGTTGCCAGACGACTTTTCACGTTTTTGCGCTACACGTGTGCAACCTTGATTTTTGAAGGGATTTCCAGGGATTTCGATGAAAATTATATATTAAAAACAAAATATATAGAAACTATATAAACATACCGCGCTAACAACAAAATTTTTCTTGTGAAAATAGAACACAAAATAAAATATTTTTTAAGTGTATAAAGTGATCTTAAATCCAGCTCCACGTGTAAAACTTAAATCTCACTCTTAAGTCGAACAACAAAATTACAATAAAAACCTGGGCCAGGTTAGTCACGCCCAGTTTGTCTGGAGACCGGATCTTGGAGGACAAGCACGGCCAGTGATTGGTGGTGCGTGGGGATGATGCTTCCTCGTTGTCCCGCCTATATGATATTTAAACGTTGCTCACCGCCGCGCCGGCTCACCTAGTGAAAGTCGCGCTGAGCGACGAAACGCGTTGGGAGCCGGTGGTTTAGAAGATAGGAATTCAGCAGCGTGGGTTGGCTTGGAACATTATTGTTACATGCGTGTTTTAACCTTTTGTTTGTGAGTATTTTATTGGCCATATTAAAAGGAATTTTTAGCTTTGCAATATTGCACTATGGCTCTTCTATTTCCTTATGTATGAGTACACTGTGGAAATCGGGCTGGTCGCATAAATTTACATTGAAGAAACGCAGCCTAGCGCAGGACCTGATTGGAGGAAGTGTTTGCGCATTTGATGATATTGCTGGTGACCTAATCATCTCTGGTAAGGGTACCAAATCGGTGGTGGATCTGCACAATTGGATATTTGACACTTGTGGTGGATTTTGAATTTCTTTGGAGGACTTTAAAGAGGACTTGAAATAAGTTCTTACTAGCTCTGTGTTATTGTAATTGTGAAAATTATATATTGTTTTTTTCAGCAGAGTCTGGGCTTCAACATGAAATGTCTTGTTTGGCCTTTTTTTAGTGTATTCTCAATACTTTTGGGTGAAATATGTGCAAAAAAATGAAAAAAACCTATTTTTTACAATTTGTAGTGTTTTTTTTGTAATAAAAAATGTAAGTTTGTTAAAAAAATATTATTGCGTGTGAAAGCCCTATTTCTCCCGGTTACAATGGTACCACATATGTATAGGTATACCCCCTTTCCTGAAACAGCAGTTTAGGAGATTCCAGATAGGATACAACTATGCAATATGATTGCATAGTTGTAAGGGGTTAATAAAAAAAAAATGATATAGGGTTCCCCCTCCCGGGGGGGGGGGGGGACCTCATTTCTTTTTTGGAATTCCTAGGGTTAAAAACCCTTAAAATCCCCCCCAAAAAATGACATAGGGTCCCCCTTACCCAGCATTACCGACCCGGACAAGCTATGGGGGCTTGTAGAACAGGGCGCAGGGGCCAGCGTTGGTGGCCCCTGGCCCTGCAGGCTACTAGCCCACATAGCCACGTGGCCCGGGCCCTTCTGCCCCCCCTGGCCGTTGGGGAGGCAGGTAATGGGGGGCTGGGGGTTATGGCAAGTCACCCGCTTGCCGCAGGTGACCTGCCATACCCAGAGCCTTGTAAACTGGTATAAGGGGTCTCATGGACCCCTTACCAGTTCACAAAGGGTTAAGTTAAAAAAAAGACACCAGACAAATATTTTATTATTCTATTTTCACTTATACTTACCTCCCATCCAGTGTCCCACGCTGCTGCAGATGACAGTTGTCAGTAGTGATCAGAGCAGGGAGGGTGGCAGGCAGGGAGATCAGAGCCACCCTGCCTGCCACCCTCCCTGCTCCGATCGCTGCTGACAACTGACAGATCAGAGCCCGGGTGCCAGTAACCCGAGGAGCGGGATGACGTCATCAAGTGGGAGGGGTTAGGGGTGGGGCTAGGGGCAGGGTCAGCGCCGGCCGAAGAGGATGGTGATGGCCCGTTTCTGGGCCCTCACAAGCAGCGTGGAAAGCCCGGGGGGGGGGATCGGAGCCCCCCTGGTGAAGAGAAGACCCGGGGAGAGCCATCACGCTGCGAGGTGAGTAAATGTAATTTACTGTTTTGTTTTTTTTCAGATGTCGGGGGGGGGGGCTATTCTGGGCCCCCTTTTGAAGATCAGAGGCCTGGGGGAGAGTCACGTAGCTGGCACTAGAAGGGTTAAAGGAGCAGTATCGCGAATTTTTCTTGGTGACTTATATTTAAATGGTACTTTGAATGTAGGTAAGTGTTGGAGTAAGAATTACAAATGTAGAAAAAAATGATGTCTGTGTTGTGCAGCTGGAGACTAATAGCTCATGTTTATGTCTGCTGAGTGTCGGGGCCCGACACTCTGGCCTGTTCCACGCTGGGGAGAGGGGGAAACAATGTAACAAAGTATCAGCTGTTCAGTGCTGGCAGCCATCCAGCATAAGATAACAACATTGCCTGGATGGAACTCATATATCTAAAACAGAGAGAAAAGCTTTAGAAGTCATTTAGCTGATTGGTAAATTAAATGTCAGTTTGAACCAGAGAATCATTGGTTCGAATCTCAGACTCAACAGTTTTGTTTTTTTTTTTGGGGGGGGGGTTATTTCAGAATTGGATTTTATTCAGTTTACCATTTTCTCTCTCTTTTCTCAACACATTTTTCCATATGATCTTTCTTTCAGCTTTGTGTGTTTCGAGCAAAGCCCAACCCAGGGTTTTCACTATCTGGAGTTTTGTTTTGTGCCCCTAGGGGCATCCCGACTTGGGATGCCCTGATATGTGAAATCCCCAAGTTCGCCTGTGAAAACGTACCTTTCCCTGTCCCACAGCGCATGTGCGGGCTCTCATCAAATCAGATCTGTTTGCACGCAGATGTGGAGCGTGAGCAGTAACCTTCCTGGCCGCCCAGCCTGTCTAAATGACTATCTGCGTGAGCGCGCCAGAAAAATGGGGGGATCTGTGGTTATCCAGGGGTCATTTCACACAGTGGGGGAAGGTCAATGGCCGGGTCTTATAGACTTTAGGGTCGGCCACTCAGTGTTTTGTTCCACTTAAATACCTTTAGATTTTCCTGCACAGTTATTCAAAGAAGAATTTCAGTTATTTTCAGTCAGTTTAGTTTATTTTGTATAGATTTTACACATTTGAGTCACCTGGTCTCATAACAAAAGCAGCACCTCACACACACACAGCCGTTACCACTGATTACAGTGTCAGCCTCTGAGGTAAAGTGTTGCTAGGAGACCAGTGAGCTAAATGAAGCAGCTCACTAAATACAACCCAGCAGATCCCCCTATTCAGCAAATGGACTGAGCCATTGTCATTATACAATTTAAAAGAAAGGCAGATATTTTTTCCTTTTTCTATCGCCTCATTATTTATACACATGTTAGAAGCTATTGTGTTTAATTATTTATTTAATTTATTTAATTATTTATTTTTTTTTATGCAAATTTCACGATACTGCTCCTTTAAGTAATTATTTTTAGGCTGACTTTGATATATATATATATATATATATATATATATATATATATATATACCAAAGGCAAATGCATGTTTAACAAAAATCAGTTTTATTATTTTCTTCAAACATTATAGGATTGTCAAGGTACACTCAAAATTATTCCCATTGGTTAGGGCTACACATGGCAATTTTCATTGTTTTTCTCTACATGCCAGATTAATTTTAAACTAAAAAATATATATATCTTTTGTCTGGTATCTGGTTTTGGTTTGTTGAATTTAATTACATACCAAACCCCTTATTAAATTTAGAGACAGTCTTTTTTTTTTGGTTGTTTTTTGCTCAAAAATTTCCCCCCACATATCTTTTTGTTAAATGTTTGGAAGCTACACATTTTTGGTTTATTCAATTTTATAAAAACCACATATTTGTTAAATATTTTTTGGAAGGGCCCTGTAGTACAGTAGTTGTAGTATAGTTAAGGTGATCTAGCTTACCGAAAAAAAGAGGTAATCATGCTTTCCCGTCATTCAAACCCAGTCTGGGTGTCCTCCGTGTTACGCTCCGGGTTGGACGTGCGAAGAAGTGGACCCGCTGGGTCTGCAGAACTGCTTGGCAGATACCGCGTCAGGGGAGCGGGGTCTAAGGAGCCACTGGTTTTCACCAGAGCCCACCGCAAGGCGGGATGGTCTTGTGCGGCAGGTGACTCCCAGGTCGCTACCCCCCAACAGCGGCACAGTTCCACAAACTGCTGAGGTGACGTGCAGCGGAGACAAACAGTGGTCGAAGAAGAAGGCCGGGGTCTGGGCTGGCAGCGCAGGTTCAATAGCGGAGAGACAAGCCGAGGTCGGGACGGGCAGCACAGATTCGAAGGGCAAAGGGAGAGCCGAGGTCATACACGTGGAAGCAAGCAATACAGCAACTGTCATTCATGGAAGAACACCGAAGATCCGGTACAGGAAGTAAGGCAGGGTCCAATTTATGGGAAGAGCCGAAAGGAGATTGGATGGCCAGACACCAATTATCAGTGCCTTGGCCCTTTAAATTTGTGAATGTTGGCGCGCGCGCCCCCTAGTGGCCGGGGACGTGCGCGCAGGGAGGGCGGAAGTGCAGCAGCATGAGGAAGCCGGCGGCCATGCCGGCCAGAGGAGGAAGCGCGGGGATCAGGTAAGAGGGAAGCGCAGCCTGGGGGGTCAGCAGCGCTCGCCCTGACGGTGGTACAGCGGGAAGCGCTGCAGGAAGGGGACGCAGCGCTTGCCCGAGGAGAGGCACGGCGGGGAGCGCTGCGCGGGGAAAACGCAGCGCTCGCCCTAACAGTACCCCCCTTTGGTCTCCCCCTCTTTTTGGGACCGAGGAAGTTTGAAATGATGCTCCGATCGAGGATATTTTCCTCAGGCTCCCAGGACCTCTCTTCTGGACCGCAATTCTCCCAATCCACTAGAAAGTATCGTCTCCCTCTGGATGTTTTGGAAGCCAGAATCTCTCTCACCGAGAAGGCATCTTCGGTACCCGCGACCGGAAGTGGCTCCAACGTTTTAGAAGAGAACCGATTAGTCGTCAGAGGTTTTAATAATGAAACATGAAAAGAGTTGGGAATGCGTAAGGAGGCTGGCAGATGGAGTTTGTAACAGACCGGATTAATTTGTTGCTTGATCCTGTAAGGCCCTAAATAGCGAGGGCCCAATTTATAACTGGGTATCTTGAAACGAATGTACTTGGCTGAAAGCCAAACTTTATCTCCAGGAAAGAAAACAGGAGCGATTCTCCTTCTTTTATTAGCGCTGTTCTTCATGCGGTTAGAGGCTAGAACAAGAGAATGTTGTGTTTCACACCAGATAGAGGAAAAAAGCTGTGTTAATTCATCCACGGCGGGTACTCCCGACTGTGTAGGTAAGGGTAGAGGAGGCAAAGGTTGGCGGCCGTAAACAATGAAAAATGGAGATTTCTTTGTGGCTTCAGAATCTTTGAAATTATAAGAGAACTCCGCCCATGGCAAGAGATCGACCCAGTCGTCCTGTCGGGCCGAAATGAAGTGACGTAGATATTGTTCTAGAACCTGGTTGACCCTCTCCACTTGGCCGTTGGACTGGGGGTGGTAAGCCGAGGAAAAATCTAATTTAACTTTTAACTGAGTACAGAGAGCTTTCCAGAATTTTGAAACAAACTGAACTCCCCTGTCGGAGACGATGTGGGAAGGAAGTCCATGGAGCCGAAAAATATGCTTAAAAAAGTTTTTAGCCAACTGAGGAGCGGATGGGAGTCCTGGTAGCGGAACGAAGTGCGCCATCTTTGAAAAACGATCCACAACAACCCAGATTACCGTATTGCCTTGAGATGGAGGAAGATCCGTGATGAAGTCCATAGCGATGTGTGACCAAGGGATTTCAGGAATAGGAAGAGGAAGGAGAAGGCCCGCCGGTCTTTGGCGAGGGGTTTTGTTACGTGCACAGGTGGTACAAGCTTGCACGAATTCTGCCACATCCTCTTCAATGGAGGGCCACCAATAATATCTGGCAATAATTGCGTTAGACTTTTTGATACCAGCATGCCCGGCAATACGGGAAGCATGACCCCATTTTAATATTTGGAGGCGTCGGCGAACCGGGACAAAGGTCTTCCCAGGCGGAGCCTGCACTAGGGAGGCAGGAGCAGAATGAATCAAATGATCAGGGGATATAATGAACTGAGGAGCAGTATCCACGTCGGTGATGTCCGAGGAGCGAGACAGAGCATCTGCCCTGATGTTCTTAGAGGCAGGCCGAAAGTGAATGCGGAAATTAAACCGCGCGAAGAATAGTGACCAACGAGCTTGGCGAGGATTCAAGCGCTGAGCAGTTTGTAGATACAAAAGGTTCTTATGGTCGGTAAAAATAGATATGGGGTGAAGTGACCCTTCTAGTAGATGTCTCCACTCTTCAAGAGCTAATTTGATAGCAAGAAGTTCACGATCCCCAATAGAATAATTTCGCTCCGCGGAAGAAAAAGTCCTAGAAAAGAACCCACAAGTACGATTTTTTCCCGATGGGGACCTCTGTGTGAGAACAGCACCTGCTCCAATGGAAGAAGCATCAACTTCCAGAGAAAAGGGACGAGAAGGGTCAGGTCTGGAGAGCACCGGAGCCATAGAAAATGTCTTTTTCAATGCTAGAAAAGCTGCCTCCGCCTGTGGAGGCCACGACTTGGGGTTGGCTCCCTTTTTGGTGAGAGCCACAATGGGGGCCACGATAGTGGAAAAATGGGGTATGAATTGACGGTAGTAGTTGGCGAAGCCCAGAAATCGTTGAATGGAACGCAGACCAACAGGCCGGGGCCAATCTAATACCGCTTTCAATTTGCTGGGGTCCATTTGTAGTCCTTGGGCTGAAACAGTATAACCCAAAAAAGGCAGAGCGGTCTGGTGAAAGAGACACTTTTCTAATTTGGCATAAAGATGATGTTGCCGAAGGCGGGATAAAACCAAACGAACGTGCCGGTGATGCTCTTCGAGGGAAGACGAGTAGATGAGGATATCATCTAAATAGACCACGACACAGGAATACAACAAGTCCCGGAAGATGTCGTTGACGAATTCTTGAAACACGGCAGGAGCATTACAAAGTCCGAAAGGCATTACTAAATACTCGAAATGACCGTCACGGGTATTAAAGGCAGTCTTCCATTCGTCTCCCTTGCGGATGCGGATCAGATTGTAGGCTCCTCTGAGATCTAATTTGGAAAAGATCCTGGAGCCGCGAAGACGGTCGAAGAGTTCTGGAATTAAAGGTAAGGGGTATCGGTTCTTTACCGTGATCTTGTTAAGACCCCGATAGTCAATACAGGGTCGGAGAGAACCGTCTTTCTTCTGTACAAAAAAAAAGCCTGCCCCAGCGGGAGAAGAGGACTTCCGGATGAAGCCCCTCTGCAGATTTTCTTGTATGTATTTAGACATTGCTTGAGTTTCGGGGACGAATAGTGGGTAGATACGGCCACGAGGAGGAGTGGTACCAGGCAGGAGGTCAATCGGGCAATCATAAGGACGATGTGGCGGAAGGATCTCAGCTTGCTTCTTGCAGAAGACGTCAGCGTAGGCCCAGTAAACTTCGGGTAGGCCCGGTAGAGATGTGGTAGGATGATCGGTTCGAATGGGTAAGGCTTTCAAGCAATTCTTTAGGCAGGTTGTACCCCACGCCTTGATGTCCCCTGTGACCCAATCAAGGGTAGGATTATGGAGTTGCAGCCAAGGAAGACCCAATAGGATTGGGGAAGTACAATGGGGTAACACAAATAGTTCCAGGTATTCCTGGTGAAAGAGGCCGATCTTAAGGAGCAAAGGCTTGGTACGATACTGCACCATACAGTTCAGTCTATCTCCATTAACTGAAGCGATGAATAACGGTTTGGCTAAGCGGTTTACTGCTATGTCGTGTTTCTTGATCAGGGAGGCCTCTATGAAATTGCCCGCCGAACCAGAGTCCAGGAAGACCGGCAAATTAAGCTCAGAGGTAGATGAGAGACAAAGCTGTGCAGGTACGGTAAATCTTGGAGAGGAAGCACACACACCCAGAGACGCCTCTCCCAACGAGTCTAGGTGCGCCCGTTTCCCGGTCGAGAAGGACGAATGGGGCAATCTCTTAGAAAATGATCAGGACTGGCGCAATACAGACAGAGATTTTCATTCCTCCTGCGAGACCTCTCCACGGGGGTTAGGCGAGAGCGGCCGACCTGCATGGCTTCCACCTCTGGAGGTGAGGGTACGGACAAGGGTCTCTGAAAGGTAGGAGCCAAACGAAACATCCTCCTGTCGCGTTGGGAATCTCTCTCCAGGCGAAGTTCTTCGCGCCTCTCAGCAAAGCGTATGTCAATGCGAGAGACAAGATGTATGAGTTCAGAAAGGGAGTCAGGAATTTCTCGGGCCGCTAGAACATCTTTGATCTTGCTAGAGAGACCTTTCTTAAAACAAGCGCAGAGAGCCTCATTATTCCATGCTAACTCGGAAGCCAAAGTACGGAATCGAATGGCATATTCACCAACAGAAAGATCGCCTTGCGTTAAATTCAATAGAGCAGACTCGGCAGATGAGGCTCGAGCGGGTTCTTCAAAAACCTGACGGAATTCTGTAACAAAAGCCTGGACGGTGAAAGTGAGAGGGTCATTACGGTCCCACAAGGGAGTGGCCCAAGCCAAGGCTTTTCCGGAGAGAAGACTAATGATAAAGGCCACTTTAGAGCGTTCGGTGGGGAATTGATCGAACAATAATTCCAGATGCATAGAGCACTGAGCTAGAAACCCTCTGCACAACTTCGCGTCCCCCTCATATTTTGCTGGCAAGGAGAGTTGGATTCTAGAAGAGGAAGCCGCTGGAGGCTGCGGTGGCGGCACCGGTGGCGGTGGAGAAAGCGACTGCTGCTGGGTCAAGAGTTGCTGCATCATAGCGGTAAGCTGATTAATCTGCCGGGACTGCAAAGCCACAAGCGCTGGGAGTTCGGAAGTTTCCGGCAAGGGCACCTCAGCGGGATCCATGACCGGATCTTACTGTTACGCTCCGGGTTGGACGTGCGAAGAAGTGGACCCGCTGGGTCTGCAGAACTGCTTGGCAGATACCGCGTCAGGGGAGCGGGGTCTAAGGAGCCACTGGTTTTCACCAGAGCCCACCGCAAGGCGGGATGGTCTTGTGCGGCAGGTGACTCCCAGGTCGCTACCCCCCAACAGCGGCACAGTTCCACAAACTGCTGAGGTGACGTGCAGCGGAGACAAACAGTGGTCGAAGAAGGAGGCCGGGGTCTGGGCTGGCAGCGCAGGTTCAATAGCGGAGAGACAAGCCGAGGTCGGGACGGGCAGCACAGATTCGAAGGTCAAAGGGAGAGCCGAGGTCATACACGTGGAAGCAAGCAATACAGCAACTGTCATTCACGGAAGAACACCGAAGATCCGGTACAGGAAGTAAGGCAGGGTCCAATTTATGGGAAGAGCCGAAAGGAGATTGGATGGCCAGACACCAATTATCAGTGCCTTGGCAATGTGAATGTTGGCGCGCGCGCCCCCTAGTGGCCGGGGACGTGCGCGCAGGGAGGGCGGAAGTGCAGCAGCATGAGGAAGCCGGCGGCCATGCCGGCCAGAGGAGGAAGCGCGGGGATCAGGTAAGAGGGAAGCGCAGCCTGGGGGGTCAGCAGCGCTCGCCCTGACGGTGGTACAGCGGGAAGCGCTGCAGGAAGGGGACGCAGCGCTTGCCCGAGGAGAGGCACGGCGGGGAGCGCTGCGCTCGCCCTAACACTCCGTACTGTCTGCGGTCATGTTGGGGACTTCGGGCACCAGTGCTGTTTCTTCAGGGGGTTCGATTCGGTGACAAATGCAAATATTGTGTAGGACACAGCAGGCGAGGATGATTTTGGAGACCTTTTGTGGACTGTACAATATCTCTCCTCCTGGGAGTGCCAAACAGAGAAAGCGTGCTTTCAGCAGGCCAATGGTTCTTTCCACAATGCATCTGGTTTTGCGATGTGCTGCATTATAGCGTACTTGGGCAGAGGTCTGTGGATTTCTGACCGGAGTCATTAGCCACGTTTTCTGCCCATATCCCTTGTCCGCTGTTGAATAAACAGATTGAGAGAGCGAGGAATTAGTAAAGTTCAATCAACATAATGTAAACATTATAGGTTCGGTTTTATATTTGGTTCAGTTACTAGTCCACATATTAAACTTGTAAATAGATGTCATGGATTATTAAATACCCAGTAGCCAGCCAGGTGGCATTTCATTGTTCTCAAACTTCCGGCACAGGACTGATTGCTGGAGCTATAAGGTCACAAATAGCCAGGACTACCTGGTAAAATATGCGGCTCATTGTAGCCTGGCTGATCCCGCTGAGGAGGGCAGAAGTTGCCTGGAAATTCCCCCGTGCCACAATTTTAAGCATGGCACATAGGCGAACTATGCCAGGAATAGATTGGGTGCGTCTGGTGGATGGATCGATTTTGGTCTTAATCTGATCATATAGGGACTGTAGTGCTGCACGATTCAGACTAAATCTGCTTCTGATCTGCTCGTCACTTAAATCCCATACAGAGAGGCGGATGGCAAAGGATAGGGGTGCCCTAAGCCTCACAGCACCCTCCTCCCTTGCCTCCTGACCTTCCTGTATGCTGCGACAACAATACATCCATAACCCAAACATCACCCTCTCATCCATCTCACAATCACTGGCTAGAGCTCAGGCACTGTACAAAAAACCAAAAACAATATCAACACACAGACCAACCACTCTACATACACAATCACAATCCTCACACAATAACACAAATGCAGCTCACCACAAAACCAGATGCATAGTTGTTAGAACCAGCAGCCTGCTGAAAGTATGCTTTCAAAGTTTGGCACAACCAAGAGGGGAATTGCTGCACAACCCACAAACGGTCCCCAAAACAATCCTCACTTGCAGTATTCCACACAATATTTGCATATGCCACCAAAAATAAACTCCAAAAGAAACAGCACTGATGCCAGAAAACCTCAACAAAGCCACAGGCAGTAAGCATCAAACACAGCCAGACACAGTGCAAGCTAGGGCTAAGTAAACCAAAACACCACGGTCTTTGCCACAGTGTATCAAGAAAAGAATGCTTAAAAAAAGAGGTATTTATACTTAACTTATCCAAAGGACTGGTCCGCTTAGCCGCCTCTTGCGTTTGTTAGCTGTTTCCGGTCTGTAATTAGCTTACCACAGGTGTGTTGGAAACGGCTAGCGCAAGCATAATAGCGTACTTTTGCGGATCTGGTTGCTCAGACATCTTTTGGCCAATGAAAGTTATGGTGCTATAAATTCAAATAGCCGTTTTTGGAGACATGGTTCACATTTCTTCATAATGTCTGTGTGCCTTGTTAAGTAGGTAATTAATTTGTTAATTGCCTGACACACATGTTTGCCAGAACCATCAGTCATGGGAGTCAAGATGTAGCTACAAACACCTGGCCAGGATGTGTGAAGCAATTTACTGGACCTGTTTGTGATTGGTTACTAGAGCACATAAATTCTGCCACACACAGACAGCAGTTGTTGACATTCTGTAGTCTGCATGCGTGCGTGTGTGTGTTGGTTTGTGGTGTGTGCAGCTACAGGATGGAGCCAAATTCTGGACATCTGCCGGCCACTGCTGGGTTTCCTGCTGGGCCCAGTACCAGTGTTGTGCATCGTGCCGGCAGACCTTCCTTAAGGAAAAGGGCACAGGCTGAAGGTGAAGCCCCACCCAAGGCCAAGCGTCCAATTGCCAAGAGGGAGCCAGAATTTAATTTGGCGGATAATAATACTCTTGTGCGTCTGACACTGGCTAAATTGGAGTTATTATTTGGCTCCCAAAGTCAGTGTTTAGGCAAACAAGAAAGGAGCAAATTGTGGGATGCCATTGGTGAGCAGCTTACTAGCACTGCTCAATACCCACTTAGTGGCACAGCCTGCAAGAAACGCTTCTACACTTTGCAAAGGGCCCTTATGCAAAAGATGAAGAATTATCTACTTGTAGACAGTGGGACGAAGCAGGTTCCAAAGAGTAAATACAGGCCATATGAGGAGATGCTGAAGTGCAAGATTCCACTCTGTCGGCTGCAGGATATGGATGCTGGGGATGACACCACAGGTTGGGGTGAAGGTACATTTTTTAAACATGGAAAATGATTGTTGTTAATAATGTGGTTCCATTTATTGCAACAAACTCTTTCTCATACTGTAGGCCACGGTAAGTAGCAGCTTATAGCTATGTCATGTTTTAATTTCCTTTCTCTTGCTTTATGCATAGTGGCACATGAGGACTCGCAGGAGTCGGCTGATGATGCAACCCAGAATCCTGCCCTTCCCCCAGCCTCAACCTTAACCCAGTCTGCTATTGAAGGTAATTTTTGGAGGATTTATTTGTTTTTAGTTTTGGTGTTTGCAACACATTACCAATGCATAATTTTGTTCTTTGTTTTCTCATAGCTGCCCTCAGAATTGCACCAGCATCTCCTCCTGAGGCTACCTACTCTTTGGATGCCAGTAAGCGCATGTGCCAACCTGCCTTTTGTAAATGGATTCTAAATGTGTGAATGTATCACAATCATGGTATTGCATTGTAGGCCAAGTCCCTGCTTCATCTTTGGACCCCCCTTCCTGTGTTGCAGCCCTACAGGACCCTGTTGGTGTGTATTGCTAAGCACACTGTATCCTTTGTGTATTTTTCTTTGGAATGTGTATATTTTCAAATGTAATTTGTCACAATCATGATACTTCACCTTCCAAACGGCATAGTTATTTAGGTTTTGCCATCAATCGGATCATATTGTTTTAAGTTCCAATTATGTCAATGAAATATACATGTTTTTCCATTAGGCTGCTAATTTTAACCATTTAAATTCTCACTACTATTGTTGTTAATATTGATCTCCTTGTTGTGGTTTTTTGAAGGCCTGAATACAGGAAGTGGGGGTCCTGAAAGGGCCCTTCACCGTGCGGCTGCTAGGGATGAGGGTAAGAATGTTTTTGGTTTGTTTCTAGTAAGGATCTAGTTTTGCCAGAAATGTTTGTTGTCTCTTGACATTTGATTTTAAACATGTGATTTTAGGGCAAAGCTCTAGTCTGGACATCTCTGATGTGGCGGGTATGTGTAATTTTAGCTATGTGTGTATGTTATTGTTTGGGACAAGGATTGCATCCTCTTGGTCTTCCATACATCTTCATAATATGTTAGAGATTAAAAGGTTGTGTGTCTTGGCCAATCAGTTACTTTGGAGAGGTATGGCCTGGATAATGTTTAAAACAAATAGTCACACACTATCAACTGACCCAATAACACGACTTTCCTGTTTAGCATATGCGATGTTGCCACATCTCTCAGATGAGGATTTGCCCCTTTCTGGCAGCCAGACACCAGAACTCTTTGTGGAGGAGCACACTCAGGTACCATGGCTGAATTGTTTTGAGATTAATGACGTTTACGTGTTTTTGGGTCAATCATGTTCCACCATGTAACAAACAACATACTTTGTTCTTAGCATGAATCCTTCCTTGAAACCCAGGACGTGCCCTCCGCCCAAGTGCCATGTGCCTAGGCTACAGAGGCTGAACCAACGGTACATGATATTGGGACCATCAATGTATTTTTTTGGTGCTTACCTTCAGAATTCAAGCTTGACTACAATATTGTGTTTTCTGTTTTAGGCTGCTCAACAACCAACTGGCCGACCGGCACCCACAAGTGCAGACCTTTATGAGCTAGGGGGCCGGATGCTGGAGGCCTACAGTCGCCAACAGCCGCGTGATGGAACTCTGGAGCGCATTGTGGCGTTGGAAAACTAATCGATTTTGGCCCAACAACAAATTCGTGACCTGAGGCAAGAACTTCATGAAGTGCGGAATCAACAACAGCCTGAACTCATGCATGTGTTTTTTAAAGGGAAAGTGGTTAAGAGCGCTAGAAATGGAAAAAGCTGCTACCGTAAGATAAGGGGTCACACCTTATGAATGTAATGGAAGAAGGTTGGTGAGATCCTGACTTGAGGGCTGACTCGAGTGGGGGAGTCCTCAGAAAGGATATCGGTTTAGGCGCGCTTTGATATGTTACAATCAAACAGGTTTGTCCAAAAGGAGTGAATGATTCCCCTAATTGGAGTGATACCTCCCTTGATTGTGAGTAATATATGCTGAGAATCACTGGGCCACTGTTTAGCCACTGGCTTTTGTGTACAATCAGCAAAGGTTAATATGTATAATAATAAAGATCTAGTTATACGATATTACATTGAAGTATGGTTGATTATTTGTAAGGCGCTCACCGCCGCGGCCCGGGGGTTCGTAACCCGCCCAGGGCCTCTGATGTGATGTAGCTTCTTATCTGGGGTGGCGTTGTTAGGTGTAGTCCAATGCCGGTTGCACTTTTGGTTCCTCTTTAAGTCCGGGTCGGTAGAAGAATCCCAGGATGGATTAGGTTGCAGAAAGAACCATCTGGATTAGTAAAAATGATGCAACTCAACTTTATTTAGGCTCCATAAAACACATCAAGATGGGGGGTGGAGTTTTATAAACTTAAATGTAGAAATAAAGATTAAAAATAAATGTAAAGATGAAAAGTAAATAACATAGTTAAAAAGAAAAAAATGGTGGGGTGTGCGTAGATTTTAAAAGAGAGAGCTTGATGTGCTTCTCTATATATAATCTTATAAGGATAAGTTCAATTCTGTTTCACAGTTCCATGATTTGCTATTGTCCCCCAGCTGTGTGATGGGATGCTAAGGGTTAGCATCCCTGAGGTGCGTCCTCAGCGAAGTGTCTGGGAGACAGTTCCGTCGTTGATGATGAGGTTTCTTGCTTTAATGCGTTTGCTGGTTTCAGTGTGTATTCCGTCAGGTGTTGGCACCGAAAAGTGCTTTTAAATGTTGCGTGGATGCAAAGTAGAATCCATTGGAGCGGTGTCTCTTACACCACTCTCCTCAACCGACGCGCATTTCGGCGATGAGCCGCCCTCAGGGTGCTGATGGTGGGCATGCGTTGAACTCATTTTCATTGGTCTGCGGTCACACGTGACTTCGCAAAGGATCTTGGAAAACGTAGTTTTATGTGCTTACTTCCATTGCGCACGAGATGCGGCAGTTGCGGCTCCATGCCTGAGCGCTGCTTTATGTTTATCTTTTCAGGTGGCTCAAGGAGAAAGACAAAAGGAAGAGTTATAAGTGCAACAGCTGTTTTTAATCTATATGTGGTTACTCTATCTGTTCTAGGTGTGATAACAGGGGGAGAACATGACAGTTAGGCGACAGTGTTGTTTTGGTATAGTGGATAATTAAGGAGATCACAGTTAAGTAAATAAATAAATGCATCACATAAGTCAAACAACTGACACTTAAGAATGACAGATTGTGTAGATGAATGTTTGGATAAGATAGTTACAGTGATCAATAAAATAAATAGATAAATGAATGGGTCATGAGCACTCATGCAGAACTCATGCATGCCATGCAAGAAATGATGCGTGGCATACAACAATCTATACCGCACCAGGACAAACCTTTGTTGTTGGTACATCAGCTAATAGAGCAGCAGTCTATTTTTTTTACTGCACTGTTGTCCCCCAACACCGCCCCTAGCAATGAGTCGGAAACTCCCAGGCCACCCAGGGACTAATTGGTCCAGTTGGTTGACATTTCAAATGCTGGAATTTGTAATGACTTTATTTACTTTAATAAATGTATTGCCAAATGAACTAAATTGTGTGGGATAACTAAATACATACCTACAAACCCAGTCAATGATACTTATCTATATCTAGATATGTTAATATTTACACAAACTTACTACAGACATTGTTTGGCATACACTACTATGCTTACAGTATGTAAGGCCTAACAATGTGTTAAATAATAAAAGAACTAATGGGTTGTTATACACTTTAACTATGGTTTAAAAGTCACAACACACTGTAAGTATAAACATAAACAATTTTTAATTGTTTAAAAAGGGGCCAACATGGCCAAAATAGGACTCCGCACAGCGGAAAAACCCATACCACCCCACCCTACGGCTGTTTCTTCTTTCCCAGCAGCATAAATCTCGTCCGCCGGACGTACTGCCACAGTCCGCGATGCTCATTAACGCAAGCTGTAGGGAGAAACAAACTTCATTATTGTATTGAAATGGATACAAACGTAAACAGATTATTTACTCTTAAATAGGTGGTACTCATTATGTGACCACATGATTAACATTTGTGCTAACTGGGCCCTTATGTTGTTCCTTTATATGAGTAATTGTGGCTTACATGGGTAGTTATCAGCAATACCCTACATATTTAATTAATCGCTTGTAGTTAATGAAGGCCTAAGTAAGATTGTGGACATTGTTGGCATTGTTTGGCTACAAACATCGTGCCCAAAGTAGTAAAGACTAAAAACCTTATGCTATTCCTATTCTAGTTCCCAACATTCTTGGCAAATGAGTTTATTTTCGGACAAAAAAAAAACACAGGCCAAATGTATTTTGAAGGAACAAAGGAGGGGTGGCAGCTGCTCAGACCATTTTATAACTAACCTGGGAGGTGCAAGTCTTTGGTAACCTAATTGCCCTGCTGACTTGCACCTCCCAGGTTAGTTATAAAATGGTCTGAGCAGCTGCCACCCCTCCTTTGTTCCTTTTGAATTTGTGCAAGCACATGGGGTGTGGGGTCTAGGCTGTATTGCAAGGCCTTGACCCTTCCACCCCATGGCTTGCACTTGAGGTTTAGGGCAACCTCAGGTAAGCTGCTCCCATTGTATCTATTGCATTGTATGTCCCAAATGGGGCTCTCATAGATTAAAGTTAGGACTGCACCCATAGAGGCACCTTGGCGTGGTGGTGCAGCTTAAGCATACTTCTGCAGATGTGTGTGACCGAGCCTCTGTTTTTACCAGATTTAGAGACAGATTATAGGTTGGTCTGCAAGCTAACAGGGTTGAGTGCTGTGGCTCCTTTAAGTCTTTGGTAACCCAAATGTATTATGGCTTTTCAAGGAAACAAAGGGGAGCCAACAATCTAGCATGCAGACATGCATTTATGATTGTTGGTGACGCAAATGTCAGCTACCTGTGTGCTAATTAAACACATAGGGACATTGAATATTATGATTGATTTTAGGGGAAGACATAGGTGGGAAAAGTATGTTTTCATAACCAGTTTTTCTACTCACCATCGCAGCTGTGGTTATGGCCCATGCTGCTGGGTGTCCCTGGAGCTGGGGTGGGGAGTATGGTCACAGGTTCCGTCTGCGTGGAAACATCTGTTTTTAGAAAGACAAGAAAAAACCAAGCTTTGCACTTACAAATTAATATTCAACATCCACCTGTTTAGGGACTCTTGTAAATCATGCTACCATGTTTACACACATGTAAGACATACACTTGAAAGACATTAGCATATTTAGTGGTCCTTGAGGTCAGGTGACTAATTTATTTTTACCACATGGACACAGCAATATAATGTGCCAAACACATTTACAGTGCAATGCAAATGCAGTCATTTAAGTTGAGCAGAGCAGATTAAGAGTAGAGTCTGGCACATGTGTTAACAAGGAAAAAGAAAAAAAAAACAGCTGCGATGCAGCATCATGCTGGACTCGGTAACTTTGGAGTTGCCTGCATTTGGATTGAACTGGAGTGGTGTTACTGAAGTTTGTTAACTTTACTATACAATATAATGCTAGGTAGCATCAAACATGTGTATGTAGTTAGGAATCTCAGTACATACACCATGTGAGTTAGCTCAAAAAACACTTACCACGACTATGCCCGAGGGGAAGGTCTGGCGCATAGCTGCTGGAGGTGTCGGCTCTATGATGCCCTGTCAAACATATAACGAGGGCACAGGATAATTTAAAATGCACAGAATCAACCTGGAACAGACAAACACCAATTTGAAAGGCACTCACCAGGGGATGAACTGCCGCTGGTATCCCAGGGAGGACTCTGAGGAGAAGACGTGGAGCCACGACTCCTCACAATCTGCCCAGAAGATGGGGTGGAGGGGGTCAGAATCTGAGGAGTAGCTGGGGAGACGTCGGGCTGGGCGTCTAGGCCTCATCATGAATCCTCGTAGGTGTAAACCGTAAGTGGAAAAAACGAAAGTGAAAGCAAAAAATCTGACACGCCTCGCCTTAATAGGCAAAACTACGCTTAGAAAAACGCGAGGATACGCAAAGTAAAATAGCGTAAAAACCCATCCGCTACATGCACACACGCTCAAATGGTTTGGAATTGTTGGATGCTGCGTAATTATTTTGAAACGCGTAATAGCAGCTAGATAGATGTGTGAATGTGTACAAAACCAGACTCCAGATCTAGCTTGACAAACATTGGAATGCTTAAAGGTTTAAAAATGTGTTGCCTAATGGGTTCATATTTGCTTTAACCATGGTTTCAAGGTTATGGTAGTGCAGTCAGATGCGCGCAAATATCTGCTGCGTATTCAACAACACCGACTCTGGGCGTTCAAAGTTAATTCATTGACAAAAAAATCCAAAACATGTATGAGCAGCACAGCGCCGCTGCCTGCGACACGTAGCGACTCGGCATAGTGACTGGCCCTCGCCGCAAGAACCCAGATTCAATAAAGGAATTTCTAGGCAACAGCGTGGGCTGACTGCGGCATAGAGCGCCAGTCACGGTTACAAAAAAATGATTATTTGTGTGGTTTGAAACATTCCAAAAGCTAAAAATAACAGAAATGACATTGGGGTAGGGCTGTGAGTTTAACATCAAAGTGACACATTACAATTTAACTTTTTAGAAAAAAAAAAAAAAAAAACACGGAAACATTAAACACACTTCATAAATAAACTTTTGAACATTAACATTTGGAAAAAAAAATAAAAAAAAAAAAGGCAAAGAAAATACATTCCATTGTCTGCCATAGAAATGTACGGGAGAGCGCCAGGTAACGAGAGGTCATACCTGGCGTTCGGCAAGGCTGAACGCAGGCGCTGTTCGCTGAGGCTGGGAACATGTTGAATATTACGCTACATGGCTCTCTCCCAGTCGCTAAACAGGATCGGCTTCATAAATGTGTGATTGTGTATATGAGCCGGCGTTCCCATGGCGATACCTCGCGTTGCCTGTCGCTAAATAGTCGCTACCTGGCGCTATACATTCATAAATAAGGGCATTAGTCTTAGCCTATGGGTTGCAATTAAGCAAAATATCATAGATTTAGGATAAATGTGTAGGGCCTCATTCCACACTAAAATAATAGTGAGAGATATCAGGAAGGTTCTTGATCTCCCACAAATTTTTTTACCATAGACAACAAAACCTTTTATGCCTTAGCAATAGCAAATGTGGTTGACAGACATATGGAGATACTGTACAGTATGTGGGAGTGGCATGGGAGGGGCTCAAACAGAAAGCCGTTATTAGGCATAAGTGAATCAAATCTGACGAATCTGAATTTGTTACAAATTTCAGGAAAAATTGAATTTGCAACAAATCTGAATATCGTCGAGATTCGCAAATCACTTTCTTAAACTCTATTTAGTATGGTCCAGGCCATCTAAAATGGTGGATCCACATGTCAGGACATGTCCCATGGAGCAAAGAATCCTGGGAAGACATCACATGCAGCCTCCCGTTGATGTCACAGTTCTATATAAGTGGCGGTCATCTTGTGGGCGCTCATTTCAGCAATGTATTGTGGTGAGAACGGGTCAGGGAGAGATAGAGCCAGGGAGAAAAGAGACAGGGAGAGAAAAAGACAGTAAAAGAAAGAGACAGGGTGAGAAAGAGACAGTGTACAGTGTGTTTGCTTTTATGCCCAGGGTTTGAACGCCCAATTAAAGACCACATACCTGGCCAAAAATATCCACCTCTTGCTTTTGTACAAAAATCTTGTTTTAAAGCTTGCTGTAGTTCATTTAACTGGCTCTTACTGGGGGAATCCCAATTAAGGGCATCTGACAGTTTTTGCATTTGGTTTTATGCCCAGGTCTTGAAAGCCTAGTTAGTGTTAAAGGCCACACACCTGCCCAAAAATGTTGTGCTCTTGCTTTTCTACCAAAACCTTGTTTTAAAGCTTGCTGTAGTGCATTTTACTGGCCCTCCTGGGGGCATCCCATTTAAGGGCATTTGAGAGTTTTTGCATTTTGTTTTATGCCCAGGTCTTGAAAGCCTAGTTAGTGTTAACACTTTCAGTGGCAAGATGACAAGAAAAAATAATCTGCACCAGCTAATCTATAAAACTAGTGTGCTCAAATGGAGAAGAGGTGTGCTGTAATGCACCCTAATAAAACAAGCCAAAAAGATAGGGGGCTCCCACCAATCCCCACAATTTCTCTCCAAAAAGAGGCACCACTATAAAGATTATTTACTCATTTTATTTATGAAATCCTCATACAAAAATTACATGTAGAGTAGACACTTTAAAACCACATAAAAAACATATAGACACAAGACCTAGGAAGGGAAAAACGGCGGGATAGGGGGAGGGGGGAGAGAAAAGGGGAACACAACCCGGTCCCCCTAAACTCCAGATAAGATGGCAATCAAATATATCTAGTTAATCCATGGCCCGACTGAAACAATACAAAAATGCTAATAAAATAAAGCTGATACTATCAAATATCTATTATTAGTGCCAAAATGTGTATAAAGTGCTAAGTGCATATTACATAAATTGTGCTAATACAAGAGGACAGCCGGACGCCAAAAAGTAAACATCAATAACAAACAATAATCACTCACATGTCCAAATGACCATCAGATCAAACCCCCACACACTCCCGCACGTCCACTGTCGACGCGTTGCGTGACAACACGCGTCACTTCTCCAGGACTGATAGGGCACATAGTAAGCCCCCTCCCTCCTCCTTTTATACTCGCACCGCATCCGTTCCCCCGCTGCGCGCCGGGCCTCCATGATGGAAAACACAGGACGCGCACACACAGGCGCGCGTCACCGGATGTGCGGCCCACGTGACGCGCTCCGGCCGGAAGCACGTCAGCGGGCCGCTTGCATCTCAATCACAAGGAACTATGCGTTCCAAGGTGTCAGACGCAGGGGCCAAGATGGAAACAGCGCGGGACCGTGGATGGAGCAGGTGTGTAGTTCTAAAGAGGGCCTAAACATGTAATACATCTACACAGAACTCTATATACAATAATCATGAATTACTATATATACAAGACAGTATTTGGAACGATATCACAGTAAATCTACATACCTGCATATCTCTATTACATAATGCATCTAATCACTATCTATTCACTGGCCAGACATTTTAAATGAGACTTAACAAAGGACCCCTAGACTGTTATAAGGGTCCAAATACTAAAGTCTATGAACATTAAAACATGACCAGTGCCCATAGACTACCCAATCCACATTTAATCAATTATATATATATATTCTATTTACAAATATTTACACTAACCAAATGCATATGATGAAGGAACAATAAAAGAACAATCAAACAACTAGTCTGTTACACAAAGGACTATTATGCAAAGGTGGAAGAAATCCAGCGATGATCTTATACTGGACTTTCGTCACTCCATGGATCTCCATCCTGATGTACTGTTCACCTTGCATACAGCAGATGACCCGGAAATACAATATATACGTGACACCCTGTGACTGAAAACAATAAAAAACGTGAACAAACCAAAAACAATAATGGACAACTACCAGTGTCCTCAAGTTACTAGAACGTGAATATCACAACTATTAAAAAATAAAAGATGCCCATCTAACCTGTGATACTATAACACCTAAAAAAAACCCTAAATGACGAATCAGTGAATTACACCTATATACCTAAAAAAGGTGTGAAAGCCAGGTCTTCGTTGAGACCCATGGGTGCCTGAGTGTCCAGGCTATAAATCCACCTCAGCTCCTTTTGTTGCAACAACCTTTTTATGTCCCCACCACGAGGACCTACACTAACTTTTTCAAGACCAATTATTTTTAGACAGCTCATATCGCTGTTATGTACGTTATGAAAGTGTAGGGCCACTGGTGGTACCATCTTGCCAAGTTGTAAATTTCTATCCGCCAGACGGATACTGGACATATGTGCTTGTATCCTTGCTTTTAGGCTGTTGCGCGTCTCACCTATGTACATCTTGGGACATGCACAGGTGAGCGCGTAGATCACTCCTGTTGTTCTACAATTGATAAATTGATCTATTGGAAAGCTCTTACCCGTTTGGAGATGATTGATGGTTTTACACTTGACCATATTTGGGCAAATGGAGCAGCCCCCACATGGGTAGCTACCATTCATACTCTTGTTATCCCGTAGCCAATTTGGTACAGCGTTAAAGTGACTCGAACATACCTTGTCTCGGATACTTGGGGCCCGTTGTGCCGTCATTTGGGGGCCATGTCGAACCCACCTCACTAGGTATGGGTCCGTCTTTAAAATGTCCCAGTGCTTATTCAAGATCCTTTTCAGATTAGCCCATTCACCATTATAACGTGTGATATATCTTACCTCCGATCTGTTCTTTTGTCTTTGTTTAGGGACAAGCAACTGTGATCTTGATGTGGATCTAGCTCTTGCCCAAGATCTATTCACAACTGTTTGGGGATAACCCCTCTTATGGAATCGTCGTGCCAAGTCACCGGCTTGCTTTTCAAATTCCTCCTCATTAGAGCAATTTCTGCGAACTCGCAGAAACTGCCCTATCGGGATGCCCCGCTTCAGGTTAGTTAAGTGGAAGCTATCATAATGTAGCAGGGAGTTGACCGCGGTGTCTTTTCGGTACAGGCCTGTTCTCAATGTCCCATCTCCCACGGCTGTGATAGTAAGATCCAAAAAAGTCACCTGTTTAGAAGAAATCTGGGCAGTCAAAAAGATGTTTAGATCGTTCTTGTTAAGATGATTAAGGTATTCATTAAATTGGACTTCAGAGCCCTGCCACAACACCAGTATGTCGTCGATGTATCTGTACCAGCCCACTACGTGCCGGTGATGACCCTGCATGTCGTGGGAGATGGGACATTGAGTACAGGCCTGTACCGAAAAGACAACTCCCTGCTACATTATGATATGTAGCAGGGGATCGGATGGCTCCAGGAGAGCCCCCAGAGAAGGCCCCCCCCCCCCCCCCGCTTCGGCAGCTGCTAACTGTAAAGAAAAAAAAAATTAAAATGACATTTGCTTACCCGAGGCCACGCTGTCTCCCGACAGGTCTCCTCTTCACCGGGGCAGAAATCACCCTTTCCCCCCACTTCCTGGATCGCAACTGCCAGCCCCGCCCCCTGGTGATGTCACCAGCAGCCGGCTTTTTAAGTCCAGCACCCAAGACTAAGAATCAGTCTGCTCGGGTGGTTGGAGGAAAGAGGTGGAGAGGGGGAGAGGGCAGTGATCGCCCCCCCTGCCCAGGCTCTCTCCTCCAAACACCCGAGCAGACACAGGATAGGTGAGTAAAGTAAAAAAAAAAATGTGTCAGTGTGTTTATTTTTACATTTAACCCCTTGTGAACTGGTAAGGGGTCCATGAGTCCCCTTATACCAGTTCACAAGGCTGGGGGCTGGCAAGTCACCTGCGGTAGCCATTAACCCCCCGCACCCCTATTACCTGCCTCCCTAAAGTCCGGGGGGGGGCAGAAGAGCCCGTGCCCACACAGGCTATGTGGGCTTGTAGGCTGCAGGGTGGGGGGGCCACAAAAGCTGCCCCCCCCACTCTGTTCCTACAAGCCCCCATAGCTGTTCCCGGGCTGTTAATGCTGGGTAATGGGGGACCCCATTTCACTTTTTTTTAAGGGTTTTAACCCTTAAAATCCCCCCCCCAAAAAAACGGGATCCCCCACCCCGGGAGGGGGGACCCTGTGTAATTTTTTTTTAAATTAAGCCCTTATGTTCTATCGCCCAGCAGCTAAAAAAGGCTTCCAGCTGCAGCAGGAGAGCAGAAGCCAGATTGATCAGCGTGGGACACGGGGATGGATGGGAGGTAAGTATTAAAAAAATAAATAAAATTTTTTCTGCTTCTGTGTTTTTTTTTTTACATTTAACCCATTGTGAACTGGTAAGGGGTCCATGAGACCCCTATGCCAGTTCACAAGGCTGGGGGGCTGGCAAGTCACCTGCAGCTAACCCCGGCACCCCAATTACCTGCCTCCCCAAAGCCCAGGGGGGGCAGAAGAGCCCGGGCCATGGCTATGTGGGCTTGTAGACTGCAGGGTGGGGGGGGCACCAAAGCTGGCCCCCTTGCACCCTGTTCTACAAGCCCCCATAGCTGGTCCAGGGCCGGTTATGATGGGAAAGGGGGACCCCTTATCATTTTTGGGGGAGTTTTAAGGGTTTTTAACCCTTAAAATTTCCCATAAAATGGGTCCCCCCCAGGACGGGGGACCCTATTAAATTTTTTTATAATTAACCCCTTATGTTTATAGTGTGGATAGTAGTAGTATTTTATTTGTAAATGTTATAAAGTGTTATTTTCAATTTAGGGGGTCTCCTGAGCAAGAATGGGGGGCTACCAATACATATCTGGTACCGTTGTAATTGGGAGAAATTGGGCTTTCACATGCAATATGGTTTTCTCTAATAAAGTAAATGTTTTATTTAAAATAAAGGAGACAATTGTCTAAAAAATATTTATTTATTTTTTTGTTTTTTTACACAAAAATATAAAAAAACTGTAGAAAAATGACAACCAAGATATTTAATGTTAAAGCCTAAACCCTGCTGCAAAATATATATATCTATAATTTTCCTGGAAATTCCGGCAAAAATCACGGTTAAACATGGTGCAGAATGGGGAAAAATGACCTGTCAACAGAGGGTGACAAAACTTCAAGTAGGCTGACAATTAAAAGAGTTAATAGTACCTATGCATGTTGGGTATTGTTCTGCTCGGAGGACCTTGCTCTTTCATATTTAGCTTGTTTTTTCTTGTTTGCATATTTATATTTTAGGAAAACATGTTATTTATTCAGTTTTTTTATTCAGTTTTTTAGGGAAACCCTGTGCAACCTAAGAATTCTTTGAGGGATTACTTCCATAAAGTTGAGCCTACTACAACAAGCTGGGTACTCTTAGAAAGCTTAACATGTGCACTTTCAGGGAATATATGGTTTACTGGGGATATTACAAATGAAAAAGGGTTGTTTTGGTTGAAAAATTGCAAGGTGCGTACTTTGTCTGCAGAGCTGAAATTTTCAAGTAAAATTACTGTTACGTGCACGCTTTACTTTGTGGTGTTTGCCAACTCTTCCCTTGACAGTAGCTATGCATGTTGGGTATCGTTCTGTTCAGGGCCTGTTGCTTTTTGAGATTTTACCTGTTATTTCTTGTTTGCATATAGTTGCATATAGTTTTTTTAGGAAAATGTGGCTTGATTCTTCCGTTTTATTCTTTTTTAGGGAAACTTTGTGCAACCAAAGAATACATTGAGGGATTACTTCCAGAAAACTAAGCCCACATAAACAAGCTTGGTACGCCTAGAAGGCTTGAGGCGTGTACTTCCAGAGAATATGAAGTTTGTGGGGGATATTTCAAATGTAAAGGGTTGTTTTTCTGGAAAAACTGCAAGGTGCGCAAAACGCGGGTGTATTTTATCCGAAAATCTCCTAAAGCTCTGTTTCAGTTTGGGGGAGTCTCCTGGGCAGGAAAGGGTGTCTACCAATACATTTGTGGTACTGCTGTGACCGGGAGAAATTAGGGTTTCGCACGCAATAAAATTTTATTGACAAACATTTTTTATTACAAAAAAACACTACAAATTGCAAAAAATAGATTTTTCTTTATTTTTTTGCACATATTTCGCCAAAAAGTATTGAGAATACACAAAAAAAAAAGGCCAAACAAGACATTTCATGTTGAAGCCCAGACAAAAACAATATATAATTTTCCTGGGAAATCCCTAGAAATCCTTTCAAAAATCACAGTTGAACATGTGTAGCGCAAAATAGTGAAACATGGTCTGGCAACAGAGGGTGACAAAATCTGCAGGTAGGCTGGCAGCGAAAGGGTTAGGGCCACACAAAACCACACACCTGCCCAAATATAGAGCTCTTGCTGTTGTACCAAAACCTTGTTTTTTACGACGCTGTTCCTTAGTTACAGACATTCCTCCGCATCACACCTCAAGTAAGAATTGAGGTAATGCATTACCTAAAACTCCAGGGTGTGTGTTTCAAATAATATATGGGCTCCTCATGCTGCTGCCAACTCCAGGGTCTCTTTCAGGCAATATATGGGCTCCTCATGCTGCTGCCAACTCCAGTGTGTCTTTCAGGCAATATATGGGTTACTCATGCTGCTGCCAACTCCAGGGTGTGTCTTTCAGGCAATATATGGACTCCTCATGCTGCTTCCAACTCCAGGGTGTCTTTTGGGCAATATATGGCCTCCTCATGCTGCTGCCAACTCCAGGGTGTGTCTTTCAGGGAATATATGGACTCCTCATGCTGCTGCCAATTCCCATGTGTCTTTCAGACAATATATGGGCTCCTCATGCTGCTGCCAACTCCAGGGTGTCTTTCAGGCAATATATGGTCTCCTCATGCTGCTGCCAACTCCAGGGTGTCTTTCAGACAATATATGGGCTCCTCATGCTGCTGCCATCTCCTGGGTGTGTCTTTCAGGCAATATATGGGCTCCTCATGCTGCTGCCAACTCCAGTGTGTGTTTTAGGCAATATATGGGCTCCTCGTGCTGCTGCCAACTCCAGGGTGGGTCTTTGAGGCAATATATGGACTCCTCAAGGTGCTGCCAACTCCAGGGTGTGTCTTTCAGTCAATATATGGGCTCCTTGCACCGGCGATGCATGCATATCAATGGCATGCATGACGTTGAGCTGTTTGAGCTCACCAGACTTAATCGCGCTTCCCTCCATAAATTGTATAGTGAGCTGTGGCCATGGTTAGTCTGCACCACAAGGAAGGGGCAAGCAATTTTAGGTATGACCAAGATGCTTGGCTGCCTGCAATTTTTGGTGAATGGCTCATTCCAGAGGCTGAGTGCCCTCTCCATGGGGATCTCCCAGCCTACGCTGAGCCGCGCACTATCCAAGTTTTTGGAAGGCATGGCTACCATTAGTCAGAAATATATATTTTTTCCTGACGACATGGTAGCCTGTCTTATTTTTTCAGGGGATTCCGGCTATCCACTGCTTCCCTGGCTGCTGACGCCCGTCCTTCGGCCACAGAATGCACCACAGGATGCCTACAATCGGGCCCACAGGAAGACCAGGGCCGTGGTGGAGAGGGTGTTTGGCCTGTTAAAAACCCGCTTTCGTTGTTTGGACCATACCAGGGGGGCACTACAGTATGAAGCCAAGAAGGTCATATATATAATTCTTGCATGTTGTGTGTTACATAACTTTGCCATAATGCAGCGTGTCCCCCGGTATTTGGATCTGCCTCCCTCTCCACCCAGCCAGGACCCAGATGAACAATACCGTGGCACACCTAGTGCCTCTGGCCAAGCAGTTCGGGCCAATTTGATTTCGACACATTTTCTTAATTTTTTGATCCTGTATTTGTTTTGTGTATGTAATGTTTTTGTTTGACTATAATTTTGATTTGTTAATCTGGAAGTTTTTGTTTGTTTAACAACTAGTAATGATTTAATTACTAAAAAATTCTCACATGATCTGAGAGTAATGCATTTTTTCGGGGCCTTTTGTTATTGCAAATTCATTCCAAAAGCTAAAATTCAACAAAACATTAATGCATCAATGTAGTCAACAACAGGTAAAGTCACATTCAATATATTTATTATAAATATGTACATTTGTAGTTTAAGGGCTCTTGCATACTTCATGTACATACATAGGACCACATAAATAAAAATTGTTGGCAAATCATGCCACCTAGCAATTAGACACATCCAGGACTTTAAAAGTAATGCAATCCATGGCAAAGTTAAAAAAAAAAAATACAGACATAGGGAGCAAGCATTTGCATGTCAATATTGGGCCAGTAATACATAGGGCCACATACACACCCTCTCCTGCTTGGTCACCTTTGCCACAGGCACAGGTGTAAAGCAGCCATACCTATGCCACATCTACACCTGTAAGTCAGTGGCCCACCCAAACAAGAAGCCCCAGTCCAAATCCAAGTGCAGTACAATCTCTGCCAGGGTTCAAGGTATTAGTTTGCCAGTCCAGAATGTCCCCCAATCATGCCTACAAACAGGATGAGCCAGAAGCAATGTAATTAGGCCAAAGCCTGCAGCGCAACAGCTTGAGTGGCAGGTTCAGTGAGGCTTGAGCTCAGGCATTGGCTAGTGGGCTATCTCAGCACTCTAATGAGCCATTAGGACGCAAATCCAAAGCATACAAGCAAAGCCATACCAAAAGGTAATATTGGTACAGTGGGGATGTAGAGCAAAGATGTGTAGCAGATACAGGGCAAATAGGGGTTAAAATGGTTGATGCCCATAAAACCCTGGTTGTGGGCCTTGGAGGTGGCCCATCACCTGGGCATGTGTGGCATTCATAATCTGCAACTGTTGCAACATGTTATTGGTTGTTCGAACTTCATCCAGCATGGCACTGAAATTACTACTTAAGGTGGCCATGTGGGTGTTGCTAGTTCGAACTTCCTCAAGCATGGCACTGAAATTATTAGATAAGGTGGCCATGTGGCTGTTGGTCGACCTAAATTCTGTTAGCATGGTGTTTAAGGTATTATTTAAGGTCTCAAATTGTGCATGATCCTGCTCGTTGTTTCTTTGATTTTGTTGGCGAAATAAACGCCTCTTATGGTGCCATGCTGACTCCATGATCGGCACGCGCCTCCCTTGGGAAACTGGGCGACGTAGCTGACTACACCCCCCGATTCCCCGGGTTGGGGCGCGTGCAGATGATGGTCCTCTAGTTCGACCAACAGCTACAGATGTGCTTGGCAAATCCTCTGCAGCAGACCTACCACTGGGGACTGTAGGCTCAGTCTCTGCATGCTGCCCACGATGGGCTGGCAGCATGCGGCCAGCTTCACTCTGCTGCAGAGGATTTGGTGTAGAAACATGTTGGGACAGTTGCAGATTATGTACCCATCAAGTTGACATCCTCCTCCAGCTCCTGGATTTCCTCCATGAGCGTGTGGGTCTGTTGGGACATGTGAGAAAAAAGGTTCAGTTTGTGCCCTAAATATTTTTGTACTGCAAATTATTCATGTAAATTCACATGCATCAGCAGATTCGGAAAAATACACTTACCGTATATATCGGATCTTGGCTCCTAGGCAGCACGGAAGTTGACGGCTTGGTCAAACTGGCTGAGGCTTTCACACTAACTGATGGATGATGCTGGGCTGTATTGTTTACAAAAAGGCATGTCAACACACAAATATGCATTGGTGATCTGTATTACTACATATGCTTGTACATACACATTGGTCACCTTAAATAAAATAAACATGCATGTACTGGCTGTTATGAGGCTTCACACATCCCTAAAGGGCCATTAGGGGCCCACACTCTTGCAAATAGCATTTGGCTTAAGAATATGCTGGTTGGCATTCATTCTAGGTAGACCTTTCCCTGACCCCAGATCAAGTATTTGAGACCAAAGCACAGCTCAAACCCAAGTGGCCTAAAGACAAAGATGGAAGTGTTGGATCTGATTGCCTAGAATCACATAACAGGCAGTCCTTTGCTAATGTAAAGACTTTTATAGTGTCCATAAATACTCTCCAAGGTCATGTATGGCCAAGCAAATTTGAAATGTAACATTCCGCAGACATTACACACCCTGCTAAAACTAACCTCCACTGCAAGGCACTCCCTAGGGGCATGTGCTCATATATGCCTTTGAGCCTCATTTTACACATTGAAAACATTTCACATACACGCTAACATTACTAACCTGCAGGAATAGTTGGGATGTCTGTGTCCCATGGCCCCAAGTGTACCTCTAAGGCCACGGGATGTATCAGGCCCAGCACCATCTCCTCAGCTCGGGTAAATTGTAATTTAGTGGGGAAGCCTCCGCCAGTTTGTAAGCTGAAAAAGATAGTTTGGCAAATGTAGGAAAATGTGGACAAAACAAGAAGCAGACAAATCCACAAAGCAGATATGTACCTGTAATTTTGCTGTTTATTTTCTTTCTTCGGTGCTGCATACTTCAGGTCCGATATTTTGCGTTTCTGCTCCAGATCTTTGAGCTCATCCCCCACTGCATTGACCTGTCTGGTGAGCTCCTCTAAAATTTCTGCTTTGCGCATTTTGCTGGTTGCTTTGGATCTCCGCCCATATAGTTCATCATAATGTAAGGTGAGCCCACTAGCCAATGCCAGAGTTTGTGCCTCCCCAAACCTGCCACTCAAGTGGCCTCGGCGCAATGTGCTCCCTGTTGCTTGATGTTCTGGCTCATCAGTGGTTGCAGGCAAATCGGGGGACATCCCGGCCTGGCTGTGTTGGGGAAAAATGTAGGACAGGTGGCTGGCTTCAGATTGAATGGGACTTGGATATGGACTTGGCTGGGTGGCCACTGAACTAGCAGGTGTAGATGTGGCATATGGAGAGTGCCTTGCCACCTGTGCCGGTGGCAAATGTGGCCGAGGAGGAGAGGGTGTGCTGGATGATATTGGGCTTCTTGCCCTGTGCCTCTGTGGCCCTTTCACACTTTCATGCCCCTGGGAGGTTGTTGGACGTGGGTGGGGTGATGCTGATCTCTGGTTGCTGGGGCTTCTGGCCCGGTGGGTTTGCCTCTTGCCATGGGAGCTTTTCCCACGTGGGTGGGGTGATGCTGAGCTCTGGCTGCTGGGGACTCTGGCCCGGTGGGTTGGCCTCTTGCCATGGGAGCTTTTCCCACGTGGGTGGGGTGATGCTGAGCTCTGGCTGCTGGGGCTTCTGGCCTGGTGGGTTGGCCTCTTGCCATGGGAGCTTTTCCCACATGGGTGGAGTGATGCTGACCTTTGGGGGCTGGGACTTCTCACCCTCTTGGTGTGCTTTTTAGGGGCCGTACCTGTGTGCTTGCTGGCCTGGGGCTTCTTCTTTGGCGCTGGCTCCTTTTGTTTGGTGGTTGTTGGTGCCTTTGTGGTTTTGGTCGCCTTGGCCTGCCCACTGTGGGTTTCCTGCACCTTAGCCTTTGGCATTTTTGAGCGAGTGGTGGGGCCTGCAGAAGCCTCCTCACGCTTCTTTGCCTTTTTGCTGCTGCCCTCCTTTGCTGCTTTGGCCTTTGCGCCGGCTTTTTTTGGTGCCATTATTAAGAGACTCTCAAAGAGAATGAGCTGTGTGACCAGGACCCTTTAAATAATAATGCCTGGGTATGACGCTTACACGTTCGCATTCTGTCTGGCCGTGCAGAACCTGGAAACCGCTGGGGCATTACTTATCTGCTGCAGACACGAAGAAAGATGGCACCCATGATCTTAACCCGCCAACAAGAAGAGCTGATTATGCTCGTAAGTGTATTTTAATGCCTTTGATTTGCCATCTAAATGCATGCCTAGGCCTTAAGGAAGCGCAGGAAGAAACGGTTTGGTTTAAAAGTGTATACAGTGTTTCCAGGATTCCAGGATTCAACACCAGACTGACACCACCTTCATCCACACGCAGATCATGCAGCATTGGTCGGACCTGAAACGGCTCCACATGCCCCGGGTGCGGCGATTTTTCAGACTCCATTTCCAAAGTAAGTACATAGTGATTGCATGTTAGATGTAACTAATACAGAAGGTAGGCCTTTATTTATAAATGCTTTTCTTTTCTAGTGTTGGAAATGGAGTACCGAATCCGACGCACCTGGAGGTGCACAGGCCGACCAGTGCTGTATTATTCTGCAGCACAAAGTGAAGGTGGTGGATCTCCAGGGCGACGGTCCTACCCCTCCTCTGTAGCGGACTCCAACCAGCCCCTGGACCATTCTACAGAGGAGGGGCATCACAGCATGGGCAGGGAGTCGTACCCAGCGCCGGAGCCGTTAGCCTCTGATATGTGACTCTTCATGTAACCGCACACACATACATGCTATTTAAAAAAAAGCTGATGCCCTTAATCTCTTTTTCTAGATGTTAATGTAGCGGGTGAAGGATCTGGAGCAGGGACTGCAGCAGATCAGGCCCAGGAGGAACATGGAGAAGGTGGGTGATGTCACACACACATTCAAATTGTCATTTGCTTACTGTTGACTCAGGCATTAGAAGGGACCCTATTTGACATGTCTCTACAGCCTCAACTTCCCAGCAGTGGCAGGTCCCAGAACCCAGGGTGGTCCCTGACACATACGTCGGCCACCAACGAAGTAAGTTGTAATGTCATTCTTTTGAGTATGTGGTAATTGACATCAATAAAATACCTAAAGCCATAGTCAATGGCATTAGCATAATGACAAATGCCCACTTCCTTTGATTAATTACTTAGCATAATGACATATGCCCACTTCCTTTGATTAATTACTTAGCATAATGACATATGCCCACTTCCTTTGATTAATTACTTAGAATAATGACATATGCCCACTTCCTTTGATTAATTACTTAGCATAATGACATATGCCCACTTCCTTTGATTAATTACTTAGCATAATGACATATGCCCACTTCCTTGGATTAATTACTTAGCATAATGACATATGGCGTCATGAGTTAGCTTGCCACCTAAAAACATTCCATCCACAAGTGAGAAACATGCATTTGCCAACAAATAATGTTTGTTTCTTTTTTATACAGGGACCACACGTGCCAGGGTGGCAGCAATGAGTGAAAGGGTCCTTGAGGTGGCTGACATGCAGGAGCTTCGTGACTCGTTGGGAACCACAGAAGAAGACTAATGTTCTGGGTGCTGCCATTGTTTTGTATATAGTTTTTAAATGTTTTTTTTTAAATATATATATTTAAAATATTTTACAAATTTTATAAGAAAAAAACAAAGTTTGTACATTTTAACAAAAAAAATTCTAAAAAAAAAGCCACACAAAAATGGCATTTGTTTTTAAAACAAAAAAATTGTTTCCGTGTCATTTTATTTCAAAAATACATTAACACAAAATGAATGGGCAAAGAAATATTTAGAGATGAAGATTCACATGACCAAGTAGTGGTTTGGGTAACTTTTAGGGGTCAGAAATGGAAGAAGAACCTAACTGCGAAGTGGTTTGGGTAAGTTTTAAGGGTCAGAAATGGAAGAAGAACCTAACCACGAAGAGGAGATGATGGGAAAAGGACAAAAACGAAAGCCTACGTTGTAACATGAGAAAATGAAACGGAAAACTAACGCTGGAAAATGACATTCTCGTACTCGTACTCTGGCATGCGAACGGATGAAGACTTTACAGAAGGTTAGCAATGCATGCACAGAATCGCTCGTACACTCATACGAGAGCGGAAACATTTAGTATTTTTTTGTCTCTCTGAATCAACCCTATTCTGCCGGTGTGCGACATCACTTCTAATAGCAATGCCTCTGATCTGCATGTCATACTTCTTTACAGTATTATTTCACTAATTCAGCACGCATCCTATGCATGTTACAGCAAGGGAAAATGTTCTACAACCCTATTGAGGCTCTCACTAGGCCAGAAATAGCCATTTTTAATAGCGATTCGCTGTGAATAAATCTGGACCAAAGCATTTTTTTCCGGAAAATTTGGCGAATCGGCCGAATCTAATTTTTCAAAAATTTGCTCATCTCTAGCCATTATGTCTGATCTAAAGTCTTGAATTTGGAGCTCATAAATTATCCCAGCAGACCTAATTCTACAGTAATGAAATAGTGGGGATTGTAATTCATATTATGATATTCAATTTATAAAAGGTGATCTTACTATGATATAAGAAAATTTCAGTCATGTTGTCTTCTCTACTCTAAGTTAAATACATACTCTCAGCAGCATATTTAATGCAAACGGTTATTTTCTAAACAGTCACATTGTGTTTTGCTGCAGGCACATAACTTCCTATCTAAAAGACAAATGTCCCTGTTCGCAGATCTGAAAAACTCACTTATTGACTCCTTCATCTTGTGTAAACAAATAATCAGTCCATCAGCTCAGTAGGGGAGGAAGAATTAGGTTTCAGAGAACTGCCAAACACTGAATTACTTGGGATAAAAACATGTTCTGCTAAATACCATTATCTATAACTAGTAGTCAAAATTGCTGCTGTAAGCAAATATGCATTTACTGTATGTGGCTTTCTTTCAGAAAGTCCCAAAGATATTGTAAATTAAACTTGTTTCTTAGTAGTTATGAAAAGGAGTAAGATACACACTGTTTTTCTGATTGTGACTACGTAAGGATCCACAAGGGTTCCTCAGCACAAGTCCACACACATGCTGGAGTGCTGTGCTCCGGCCACAAGCGTGTGCTCATGTGCTTGTACACCCATGGGCATTTAGTAGGGCTCCAACATCCAGGGCGTGCTGGCTTGACTTTCTGGATAATCCTGCCTTCATGCTCCAGCTTTGTGACTCCTGATCCCCAAACCTGACTTTTGAATATCTTGTTACTGACCCTGTACTTTGTATACCCCTTTATACTGTTTCTTTGGTTTTGACTTTGCTTTGGTCTTTGGACTTGTGAACCCATGCCATCTGCCCTTTGAACCTTGGACTGTGTTGAGCCTTGAGCCCTGCCTGAACTTTGGTAATTCGAACTCTCTGCCCTGTCATTCAGCTGTGCCATCCTCGCTGCTATGCCCAAGCCCTGTCACACTGTTTAGCCAGGTCCCAGGGAGCTCTGCAACCAAGCCTGCCCTTGCAGGGGGCTCTTGTGAATAGTGGGGCACTCCATAGATACTGACGCATGTTCAATGGCTTCACCCAATGGGGCTCCAGGGGTTAGCACTACCTGATATTAAGCAAACTGTATGCGGTTGTGGAAACGTAAGTGAGATTGAGGCAGAGCGTAGCAAAAAAGGCTAGATAAGTATGTGGTCTGCAGACATGGGGAGCAGCTAGAATGGCATGGCAACTTGACAATATAGGCAGCGGCATATTTCTGAAGGTAGCTTTTGAATTAGCCATCAGGTGCCTGTCCAGATCTCTCATTTCTCTGTGTTGGGGAAGACAAGACTGTTGCAGTACTGGAGGTCAAATGGAAGGTGTTTCCTGGGACCCGCGCAGCCAACAGTTGCCAGACCATGCCACCACCCATTGCAGCACCAGCCAAGGAGCAGTGCAGAAGCAGTAGACAAGTAAGCATTGACAAAAACATGCACATAAAACGTGGGTAGTTACTGAAAGCAACCCTTCAGTTTCCTAAACCAATGACAATGACTGTTTAGGGCTAAAGAAATCTTTCTGAAATGTAAGTAAACTTCAGTAGGACAATTGTACTTATGAGAGAACTGGAAAATAAAAGAGAACATACATTGTTCGGTAATATAATGGCAGAGCATCATGCATGTTTTTCTGAAATGGTAAGTAACCAGCCAAATCAGATAGTCTTGCCTGTAAAACAGCATACAGGTGCTGTTTTAATTTCTTAAACAAGCAAAGCTATTTCCCTTGCCAGTGCCCATTCATGTGAAGGAGAAGAGTGGCCTGACTGGTTCCTTTACCAGCTCTGGTTGATTTTGGGGTATTGGGGTCTTCTGCTTGTAACACCACTTTGGTCCTAGTGACTTTACATTAGATTCATTTCCCATTCATTTACCACACGTGCCATTGGACCAGGAAGAGGTGAGATAGTATGAGTGATTATAGGGCTTTTACACAACCCCAAAACAAGATGCCCTGGGATAAGGCCAATGGCTTCTCAGGATTTTGTCCTATTTTATAAGGCGCCTCAAGCCAAATAGGTCTGGCCTCTAAGCACTTTGGCATCTCGATCTCGGGTACCGTGGTTCACATCATCCTGGCAGCCTAAGCTTGTACACACCACTTCCATGTTTCCATTCCCTGCTGACCACCAGCTGGCTAAAAACCAAACTGGCTGATGGTTGTCATGTGAATGACAGCTGTAAGTGAAAATGTGCAAGTGGTAGGCATTTGGGCTTTTGGGCCTGGGGCTGTCAGGGAGGGAAAGGGGGACAGCAGAATGGGTACAGTGGGCAGTAGTAAGGGGCAGAATAAAAAACTGAGAAGAAGAAATAAGAAATAGCTGCCAGCAGGCAGAAGAAGAGCACAATGGGCATGGATCAGGGAAGGACACTGGGAAAAAGGAAAGTATCAGAACAAATAAAAAGACATAGCAGAGGAAGGAGGAAGTGGGCATAGTGTGGGCAGAGCAAAAGGAAATTTGTTAGCATGACAAATGCTGTCAAGGAAGAATGGGGGCACTACAAGCAGCAGGGGTGTGGGAAAAAGAGGGAGCAGTTGGCTGCATAAAAAAATGACAGGAAGAAAGACTAGAATGGAGAAAAATGGGTAGCTAGAAGTGGGCAGCAGGAAGGAAACATACTGCTTAGAATGAAAGAGCAGAAATTATGAAAAAAGTCCACCCATGGGAAGGAGGCTGAAAGAAGAAATGCAAGAAGTGGTCACAGTAGGTGTCAGGGAGGCACAAAGTGGACAGGATGGGTAGAAGGGAGGAAGAATGGGCAACCAGAAGGCTCCATCACACAACTGAACAGGCATCCTGCAGAAATATTCAGCTCTATACCCCACGCTGCATTCCTGATTCTTCACAGCCAGGGAGATACAGCCGAGGCATGCTGGTGATGACGTTGGGGGGTACTTCGGCTAGCTATGGCATGAACTCTGTTTTCGACAGAAAGAGTCATGCAAATTAGGCAGAGCAGGGCAATATGTAGTTTAATAAATTGCTCTCCCAAACTCCCCTTTGATGAAACAGAGCTCCCCTGGACTGCATGAGAACTGACATTTTAAGGCACACCTGAGAGCCCTGCTTACACATAAGAATGTGGGGAGGGGTCAGACAGAGTCATGCAAATTAGGCAGAGCAGGGCAGCAAGGGGTGAGGGGGAGAGCACACGGAACCTTATCAAAACAGTAGGCAGTCCATCCTGCTATCACTTTTCCTCTGACCTGACACTGAAAGATTTTCTGTTGGTGTCCCCACTCCCACCAGCCTGAGGAACTCAAAAGATATTTGGAATTCTGATTGTGAGTTTTGAATTCAAAAGATAATTTGTCATTTCTTTTGCACGAAAAACACGAAACAGTGGTGTCTTTAGCATGCTGCTGGGGACCCATACTGATCGATACTAGTCCAATGCAAATGCTGCCAACAACATTTTTTAATGTCACTGCTGCCGCCCTCCTGAACAGTTCAGCCACTTAGGCTGGTACCTAGGTGTGCCTAATGCAAAATATGAACCTGTTCATTCATGTCTTCTCTGTGTGCCACTTGTTAGTGTCTATGTGTCTTTGTAATTTCCTGGCTCCTTCCCTCTTTTGTATGTGTGGTGGTCTTATTCTGCTCATTTTCTCCAATGTGTTCCTTGTTTGCTTGTGCATAACCCCTCCTCCTTGCTGTTTCATTGTGTGAGTTTATGAGTGTTCCATGTGCTCTCTGCAGCCACACCTTCAGCCCCTGACAATTGTGTTGGCCAAAGGCCTTCCGACTCCTGTTATCCACAGTTATTTTTAGTTTAATTTGTTTTTATTGGTGATCAAAAGAAAATACATACAAAATGCAGTACATAGAACAGCGTTACATCCATCCAACAGAACATATTAGATATAATGCAACACAATGTGACAGTAACCATAATAAAACAAACAAGGTAACAAACCTATAAACATGAGAGGGAAAAAGAACGAGGGGGAGGGAGGAGGGGAAGGAAAAAAGGGGGGGGGAGTACCCTAAGCTGGACCAGAAGTACCGATCCTTCCGTCGCCATCGCTCAGTGCTACTAGGGAACAGCATGTTGTACCATAGCGTCCACATTGTATCATTCTATTAGTGCTCTGAAACTATCCCGGTCCCGGAAGTCAAACCAACAGGCCCAAGTTGTGATGTATTTGTCTATCAAGCCTTTATCGCCCAGGATGAGTTCCTCCGTTCGACTAATATGTTCAAGCTCCACTACCCACTCAGCCAGGGAAGGGGACCCCCGTGTCTTCCAGTGCCTGGGTATAACAGCTCGCGCTGCTGATAAAAAGTGCTGAAGTAGACCCTTTTTGTGTTGAGATATGGAGCCCTCTACAAGAGAGAGGAGGGTTAATTGAGGTGAGTTGTTTACCTTCCTGCCCGTTCCAGCGTATATATCCAAGACCTTTTCCCAGAAAGATCTGACAGCCGGGCACCCCCACCATATGTGTGTCATATTACCTTCCTCTGCCAGGCAATGCCAGCACTTTGAATTTGAATTGCCATGAGCACAAGCAGGGAGGAATTCAGCTAATATGGATTTCTCCCTGTGAAGTGTTCTAAAGGGAGGCTGGCTGCTTCCCAGGTGAGTAGCTCTCAGATATTTGTCTGCATTGCATGTCCCAACTTTGGGGACTCAGAATTAAGAGTAGGGACCACACTAAACACAGAGTGCCTTGCCGGGGCAGTGTGGCTTCCACATGTATCTGCAGATATATGCAACCAAATCTCTGTCTTTCCACATAGCTAGACATGTTTGTTGCTTGATATTTAGTTGATGAGAGGGTTAAACTGGGCGGTAAATTAGTTCCCAGGCCCTGAATAATAATGTTGATAATTTTGTATAAATAGTGATTGAGCTGCTCCCACCCCCCTTTGTTCAATGCCAGCACTTGCTTGAGGTCTGGGGTGCATATTTATCCACAGTTATTTTTAAAGAAGTCAAAAATATAGTTTAATAAATTGCACACCTGAGAGCCCTGCTTACACACAAGAATGTGGGGCTGCTGAGTTGGGGGCTTTTTTGTGATCGGTCCATCCAACCAAAGAGAGATTTTACCTTTTTCCACAAAGAATATTAGAACAATCTTTCTCTAGCTGGCTGCATTGATCAAAGAAAGTTTCTAGCTGGGCTGCAGTGTTCATGTGCATGTAATTCAGTCTCTTCACCCAAGGCAGGCTGTCATTGTGTAGACAGTAGTAAAGTTTTGAGTTTTCCTGTATACAGCCAAGACCAAACTGAGAAGCAAGTATGTCCCAGAAAAATGGCAGCATCTCTGTCATTCTGCACACACACACACAAACACACACACTCAACAGGGTGTGAGGGGGAGAGGGCTGCCCGGCTGCATAATGATTTCTGCACACTGTCTATTAGTTTAGAACTCCCTTTCAATCTGCCATTCTTCTTTTTCTGGGTTTTCAATGCTGACAACAAGTCAATAATCACAGGGGACAGTCACATCATCCTGTCTGTCTGCTTAGTAATTAATTAATGTATTCAATTAAAAACAGCATTTTGTATTGAAGTAAAGCTCACAATACATTCTGGGGAGTTATCCTTCACCCCCTTACTCATGAGAACCACCCTTCTGTCCTCCTTAATGATAATTTATTACAATTGATAGCAATCTACTTGTGGCTACTGGAAATAGGGTTAGCTTAGGAGAGAAAGAGGAGGTTGGTATGGGAGGTTCCCCCTTGGGTATCAGCCAGGCGAGAAATACCCCAGCCTCCGTTATTGGGAGTATTTTGCAGGGCTATTGGATAACTAAGTTAAATCCTTTCAGCTAAATGTAGTTTATTTCAAAAATGCTTAAAGATAATGTGAATACATCGTTAGACAATCTGTACACTTCAATTTTTTCCACATATGTTACATTCTAAACACTCATGTAACAAATTTTAGACACATATTATACAAAAAACACTTATGTTACATTTTTTCACATATATTGCCTTGGTAGCTTTGTAAAGCGTAACTCACAACAGTCTTTCCCAGATATACCAATATTGTGGTTTTGTGTCTGGTTTAGTCACGCTATAAGGTTTCGTTTATAGCCAGCATGGAACAGATGAAAAGGATAAAAGCTGTGCAGATGTTTCGCTGACTTGCAGCTTCCTCAGTGCGCTTTTACTTTTCCAGTTGCCTTTCAGAGAGTAAGCCTCTTTTATCTGAGGAGGGACGGGGGGAGGAGATACGCTGTATGCAGCTTATCCTGTGATTTGCAGGCTGCTAGTTGCATATGGTGTAGTAGGTATTCAGTTGTATCTTCAGTCAGTGTGGGGGATCCTGCCCTCATCTCTGCACTGTGTGTGCTGCAGTGCTGCGCTAGTAAATGTAACATAAGTGTTTTTTGTATAATATGTGTCTAAAATTGTAAATTTCAAAAACACAGAGCAGTCTTTAAATTAAATAGATGCAAAGGGATGACTTCTATCCCACAACGCGTGCTCCTCCACACGGTGAAAAATCCAAAACCACCACCGATTGTGCAAATCCTTACCGACTAGGGAAGATAACAAAAGCCTTCATAATCCGTCCACAGGTAGGTAGCAAGCAGGTCCTATCGTCAGATGTTGCTCACCAGCATTCACGGATAAGTCAGACCAGCCGACAGCATTCACAAGCAGACCAGGCCAACCAATTGCCGGAAAATAATAACAATAAAAAGGATCTCGTGTAACTCCGTTTGGACCAATGACAATTTAATAGGTATTTAAAATGTGCACTCACAAACAATTAAATTAAAACCAGCATCGAATAAGAAACAGGCGACGTTCGTCTCACCGACTCCTGGAGTGAAGCAGCTTATGCCAACAGGAGGGCTGTGTCAGCCGAAAATGAAAATGGAGATGTAGGTACCTCAATAATGTTCCGCCACCGCCGACGCGTTTCGTTGCCAGGGGCAACTTTAACTAGGCTGGTGGCGGGCGGAAGGCGGAAGCTTATATAGTAAAAGGGGAAGATCCCACAATCCAGCGGGACAGGGATCACATGACCTATTATGGCCAGATCTCGTGTTTCAATCCTAAATTTGAAAGGCTCCTTATATTGGATTATAAAAATATCCTCAAGCAAAATATATTAATCTATTACTATAATAAATGTGGCAAATCTCCTTTTTATACATAGCGTATTAGTACCGAGCAGTAGGCCCCGCCCCCATGGGCAACGTCTCACCGTGATGTGTTGATTTCACAAAACATGGAATAATGCCCAGCGCTCCGCTACGCACATGCGCCGTCCATCTAACAAAGTGAATCAGGAAGCGAAATGCGTTCCAGCACTCAGGGTCACATGATCGTGACTAGCGGTCAAGTGAGATAAACAGATGACGTAAGTTGCTGGAGTGATGCACAGCGCTCCACTACACACATGCGCCGTCCATCTAGCAAGGTGAGTCAGGACGCGAGATGCGTTCCAGCAATCAAGATCACGTGATCGCGACTAGCGGTCACGTGAGGTAAACAGATGACGTAAGTTGCTGGGATCAGCAGCGTAGCCGTGCCCTCCAGCTGTCAAGCAAAGATCATGAATAGACATGAATATACAACAGCCACAGAGCGCACTTGCGCTATCGGGCTGGAGGGCTGACAGGCCAGCAGCCCACTCATAATGAATAGAGATAAAGCCATGGACAAATGGATACTAAATAACAACTTAAATATTAAAATATAACAACTAATGAATGAAATATAAATATCTATAAAGCATAAGGTAATTCCAATATAATTCAGAATTAGATAAAGGGCAAAGGTCAAGAAGAGAAAATATTCAAAATATCAATTTGAACAGCAACCAATTTAGCTAAGCTGCTTCACTCAAAGGTCAGGCAACAACACATGACACTTAAAAAATGAGCATAAAAATACATATTATAACATTTAAAAAATGTTATAAAATTTAGGATAACATAATCAGACAAGAAAACATAATGTGGTTAAAATTACCCTTAGGAGGAATCAATAAAACAATTCAGATCAAAATCAACGTTTAAACCAGATGGGTGTAATGTACCCAGAGTATATATCCACTGGCCCTCCCTTTTAGATAATTCCCTTACCAGGTTTGAGCCCCGCCAGTGTGGTTCTATCTTGTCAATCCCCACAAAGGAAATAAGGCTAGGGTCGCTATTATGGCACTCCTTAAAATGAGATGATAAATTATGGGATTCAAATCCCCGCCTCACATTATACATGTGTTCTCTAATACGTATTTTGAGCTCTCGTGTGGTACGCCCAACATACATTTTTTGGCAGGGACACGATATAAGGTACACTACCCCTTTGGAGCTACAAGATATAAATCTGGAAATTTTAAAAGATTTGTTAGTCTTAAAATCTAGAAAAGATTTCACCGATTTCCCACCCGATTTGCAACCCTTGCAGCCCGCACATGTGCCACATCTATAGAAACCGGTTAACAAATTGCCAGCCACTCCACCAGACTTAGGTGGATCCACATAGCTCTTCACCAACCGGTCTCTAAGATTCGGTGCTTTCCTAAAAACCACTTTTGGGCAAGCTGGTAACACAGGGCCCAAAACAGCATCGGCTTTTAAGATGTGCCAATGTTTAGCCAACACATTACGGACCTCTTTATACTGGACATTAAACCCAGTAATAAAAGGAATGTCATCTCGTGTTTCAGTAGTATTTTTAGTACTCTTCCTTAGAAGGGATTCCCTCTGGCATTTTCTAACCACAGCACGTTGTTGACGTACTATGTCCTCATCATAACCCTTATTAGCAAAACGTTGCATTAGCATCGCTGATTGTTTGTCAAAATCTTCCAACGACGTGCAGTTACGTCTCACCCTAGTGAACTGCCCTTTGGGTATCGCCTGCAACCACTTTGGGTGGTGGCACCTCATAGAGGGGACATAACCATTCCTGTCTGTACTCTTGAAATACGTGGATGTGGTCAATGAGTCATCCTCCTTCTTAATATTGAGGTCTAAAAAGTTTACAGACACTAAACTACTTTCGGCAGTGAATTCTAAATTGAAAGTGTTCTTGTTGATTTCTTGGCAAAACTCCTGTAGGGTATCTTGTGGGCCATCCCAGATGAAGAATACATCGTCAATATAACGATGCCAACAGCGTAAACTAGGTAGAGTCTGGCCATATATAAAAATAGCCTCCCACCAACCCACGTAAAGGTTAGCCATGCTGGGTGCAAATTTAGCACCCATGGCTACTCCCTTTCTCTGAAGGTAAAATTGATCATTAAACCAGAAATAATTCCGCTCTAAAGCAAAAGTTAAACAGGCAATGATAAAATTAATTTGTCTATTGGGCAAGGAGGATTGTGTCAAAAGAAAATGCCGAACAGCCGCTATCCCTTGATCGTGAGGAATGACCGTATAGAGTGAGGTCACATCTGCCGTGACCAAAAATGAATTTGGAGTAATCACAAGATTCCCACATATTTCCAGCACCTGTGAAGAGTCCCGTAAATAAGATGGAAGAGAGGAGACTAACCCCTGCAGAAATCCATCTATATACTCGCCCAGTCTGCATGTAATCGAGCCGACCCCACTGACTATTGGCCGGCCCGGAGGTTTGATCAGACTTTTGTGAATCTTTGGGAGAATGTATATAGTAGGGACCCGGGGCGCTGTTGGATTAAGATAGTCGAATTCCTTCTTGGTTAGTATACCCAGCTCCAAGCCTGAATTCAATAACTCCAATAGTTCTTGCTGATAGCCCAATGTAGGATCCTTACTAAGGAGAAGGTAAGTGTCAGAATCTGCTAATAACATATTCAGTTCTTCAATATAATCCGTTTTATTCAGGATAACTGAATAAAATTCAGATAACTGTCTAAAATTTGTTACATGAGTGTTTAGAATGTAACATATTTTATAGAATGTAACATATTTTATATATATATTTATATAAGTGTACAGATTGTCTAACGATGTATTCACATTATCTTTAAGCATTTTTGAAATAAACTACATTTAGCTGAAAGGATTTAACTTTAGGATTTTAAGTTATCCAATAGCCCTGCCAAATACTCCCAATAACGGAGGCTGGGGTATTTCTCGCCTGGCTGATACCCAAGGGGGAACCCCCCATACCAACCTCCTCTTTCTCTCCTAAGCTAACCTTATACAATAGGGAGTAGGGGCATCCTGTTGGGGCAACAAAGGAAACTAGAGAAGAAGGGTGCTCCAGAACCTCCCTCCCCTTCTTCTCTCTCCCCCCTTACCCGCTACTGGAAATAGATGATTGTGCAGAGATGTGAATCAATTGGAGTGAGCCTTTCAGTAGCAGTGTTCTCAGGTGTGTAGCAATATGGCAGCCCCATGTAATACTAAGCGGGACAGTAACTGAGCCCTAGGTTGTTGGCGACTTGATTCAATAGTGGCACAGACCAGATGTCTCTGTGTGTCTCCTACCTGTTTTCAGCCCAAGCTCTCCCAGCTTCCTGTGCCTCGTCTTTTCTGAGTCTCTTTTTGAGATCCCGATTCCAGTTTCTTACTGTTCCTAGTCACCACCTGTGTTTCTGTTTTCAGTTCCTGTCTGTGTTTCTAGTCTCCACCTGTGCTCCTTTTTCCCATCACTGTCTATGCTCTTGTTCTCAAACTCTGCTTGTGTCCCTGTTCCTGTTCTCAGTCTGCAACTCTGCTACTCTTTGTGTTTTACCTGAAGCATCCCAGTACTAATTCCAGTTACTAACCATTTCTACAATCTCAGACCATGACAATGTATAAGCCATTTTGGATAAGCCTTAATTTACCATTTTCCAAACTGCAAACTCCCCCATGTTTCTAGCAATATTGCATGATCAGGCCATAGCCCGCCTTAGGATTGTTCAAATAGAGTGACACTGTTGCAGCACCAGACTTTTTTCTTCTTTGGGAAGTTTTTTTTTTCAACTGGACTGCCACAGTTTGGTTCTGGTAGTAGTAAGGGGAAGTGAGTGGCACCTCAGTTGTTTCCTTTTTCGGGCTAAGTTAAATCGTATTTATTAAGTGGTGAAGCAGTCGGACATTTTTGTATTTATATATGATTTTATTAATTGTTAATTTTCCATAGCTTTCTTTGTACCAATTTGATAACACTCTAATGTGTACTGTTAAATTGGTATTTTTAAAAAATAAGCATTTAAGAAATAAAATGTGCTTAGGGTTGTTTAAATACAACTCCAAAATTGTACTTGCAACTATTTAAAGCAATCCACAGTATATTTGACTGATGGTATTTTTTTACAATATGAAGTATAACAATATATTGTGTTAAAATTCACAAGCTGCTTCTGTTGATGAATCCATGCATATTTAGTCATAAAATATTCATTTTGAATAACCTCATTGAGTTAACTAGCATAGTGAAAAATGCAGGCTGTCAAATGGAAATATTTTGAAAAATGAAGAAAAAACTTGGCCTGAAGCAAGAAAAGTAACAGTTGAAATACAAAATAATGAATAAGTTGCTTTCTATTGTCAGCAAAACAAAGAGATATTAAAACCAATAAATATGGAATAAAATGTTACATAATAATGCTGTTTAGAATCAATACAAAAGTTAATTTGGAAAGTTATTTTTTTTTACATAAAATTTTACATACATTGTAATGATAAAATAAATCTAGGGAATACCAATAGAGTAAGTATTCACTATTGCTTGAGTGTCAAGGAAGTATTAATGCAAAATGCTCGGCAAGCGTTCTAGTCTGAGGCCATGGTCACAATAACAAACCATAACACCCCAGCCCCTCTCCCACTAAGAGCCATTGGGTATCACTGTCACAGCATAATCAAAAGGTCATTCTGTTCTTATGTATGCTGCCCTCCATTTGTCCCAGCACACCCACCACAAGCATGCTGCCATCCATATTTCCCAACACCACTTCCTCATATGCATGCCACCTCCTATGTCCCAACTCCCCTCCCCTCATCTGTGCTGCTTCTCTGTGTGTTCCAGCCCCCCACCTGCTTACTACCCTCCTGCGCATGCCCCTTGGGTCTCCCAGCTCTGGGAACCCCCATCCACCCCAAATGCAACCACTGCATGTGGCCTTCATGCTTAACAGTCAGAGAGTGAAACTGGTGAAGGAAAGTATTGCTTTGCTATAAATACGTTTAATAAATTTATTGCTTAAGTGTTATAGAGCTAAAATAAGAAGCTAAAAGCCAAAGAGATCTGGAGGGCCAATATGCAACACTGAGGGAGATTGACGATATGAAAATGGGCATTCTGCTCACTGAGCAGGCATTAATTGGGGTATAAACAAAGGGTGGAGTAATGGGTCAGTAGGAACAGATAAGTGGCTGGGTAAATGTAGATAGAGGGGGTAGAAAGTTAGCACAAACAAGGAAGGCCATACCTGTTGGGTATCGGTGCAAGAGTGTAGGTCTCAGGAAGCAGCCCTAGTGGATAATGCTCTCCCTAACATCCGGGGGGCAGCCTAGCTATTGAGTGGTTGGTTGGGACTGCAGATAAGAGTAGACAGTTAGTGGTAATAGGGGATTCTATTATCAGACAGACTGAATAATTTGTCACCAAGCCCGCCTCAACATTATGGTTTGCTGTCTCCCTGTTGCCAGGGTTCGGCATATGGTTGAAAGCATGGATAAATTGCTGAAAGGGGATAATAGGGGTGCAGAAGTATTTAAACTGGAGATGAGGGAGGAGGGCAAGAGAGAAAACAAAGGGGGAGACAGGTTACTTAGGAGACAGCATATGATAGTGGGTGGAGAATTAGAAGAGGGGGCTGCTATGGTGGATAAGGAGATCCATGTGCTGCAAACCAGCAGTGAAAAATTAGGCAGATGCATTACTGCAGAAGCTAATACTAAATCTCAATGTGTCAAACTAGATAGGAACTTAAAGTGTATGTTCACAAATGGCAGAAGTCTGGCAAGTAAAGTGGGGGAGCTTGAGGCTCTGCTACTGGAAGTAAATACTGATGTTACTGGTGTAGCTGAGACATGACTGGATTCCACACATGACTGGACTGTTAATCTTCAAGGTTTTGCTCACTTTTGGAAAAACAAGGCAAATCGGAAAGGGGGCAGAGTATGGCTTTATTAAGTAAGAATTCAAAGCAAATATTAATGGGAGGATAATAGCAGAAGATTGTGAGGATGTAGAATCCTTCTGAGTAGAAGTGCGGGCAATGTAAACAATTTTAAAATACAATGTGGTGTAATCTATAGACCCCCAAACATAACTGAGGGTCAGCTGCATAAACAGATAGAGTGGACGTCACAGGCTGGTACAGTGGTGGTGATGGGGGACTTCAACTACTTCCAACTACTGTTGGGGAATAAGGATACCAATGCTAAATGGGAGTGCTTTAAATCACCAATGTTGCAAAATGTATTCATATAGGTAACAAATATAAGTGCCTAAAATTAAACCTTTCATGACTGACACCTGCGGTTAAAAGGGCAATAAAGAACAAGAAATGGGCATTTAAAATTACAAGGCTGGGCTCTCAGCTGTAATCCTTGAACAGTATACATTAGTAAATAAAGCATATAATAAAGAAATAAGGCTGACAAAAGCACAAAATGAAAGAGATGTGGCCAAAGAAAGCAAAACAAACCCTAAACATTTTTTTAAATATATAAATTTAAAGAAAACTAAATCAGAACAGGTAGGTGCCCTAATTAATGATAATGGGGAAATAGTCACTGTGGATGAAAAGAAGGTGGAGTTGTTAAAAGGATTCTTTAGCTCTGTGTACACTAGAGAGGAGCAAGAAGTCAATGTTAGGGCGAGCGCTGCACGCCCGTCTCACAGCAAGTCACTTACCTCCATGGCTGCATGCAGCCGTCATCCATCTTGCAGCACTTCCCTCATGGCTGCATCCAGCTGCCGCCCTTCCCCCCATGCTTCCTCCTCACATGCTCAGGTGCGCGCACGTCTCCGTCCACTAGAGGGCGAGCGCACTGGATTCCTGAGATTTAAAGGGCCTGTACAGCACTGATTGGTGTTTGGTTATCCAATCCTGCATCCTCTTCCCCTATTTAAAGAGGCACTTCCTTCCTTCAGTGCCGGATCTTGGTCTCTCCATGTTTGTTGAAAGTCAGACATTCTTGGATTGCTCACCCGTGTACCGACCTCTGCCTGTCCCCGATTCTGAACCTTTGCTGCCTGCCCCGACCTCGGCTATTCACCTTTACTGCAAACCTGTGCTGCCAGCCCTGATCTCTGCCTGTACTTACTACGCCTTTTGCCTGCCACTTGTGTACCTCACTGAACCTCGGCTGACTGTGGGAATGGGCCGCTGTTGGGGGGTAGCGACCTGGGGGTCACTCGCCGCACAAGACCAACCTGCCTTGCGGTGGGCTCTGGTGAATACCGGTGGCCCCTTAGACTCCGCTCCCCTGACACGGTACCCGCCATCGGTCCCACGGTTAAAGCGGATCCACACCTGAGTCCGCTTCACCCGGTCCGTGACAGTAAGATCCGGCCATGGATCCCGCTGAGGTGCCGCTGCCTGATGCCACTGAATTGCCTGCTATTGTGGCTATGCAGTCCCGCCAAATTAATCAGCTCTCGGCTATGATGCAGCAGTTACTATCGATTCAGCAACAGCAAGTGCCACCACCGGCCCCAGCTTTGCCGCCACAGACTCCTGTAGCATCTACAGCTAGAATCCATCTCTCCTTGCCGGCTAAATATGATGGGGATGCCAAGTTATGCTGAGGCTTCCTTGCCCAGTGCTCTGTACATTTAGAGTTGTTGGCGGATCAATTCCCCACTGAACGAGCTAAGGTGGCCTTTGTCATTAGTTTGTTTTCTGGAAAGGCCTTGGCCTGGGCCACTCCTTTGTGGGATCACAACGACCCTGTCACTTCTAGTATTCACACCTTTGTTTCAGAATTTCGCCAGGTCTTTGAGGAGCCTGCCCGGGCTTCATCTGCTGAATCGGCTCTATTGAACTTGGTCCAGGGTGAATTGTCCGTTGGTGAATACGCCATCCGGTTCCATACCTTAGCATCCGAACTGTCTTGGAATAATGAGGCCTTGTGTGCCTGCTTCAAGAAAGGACTTCCTAGTAAAATTAAAGATGCTCTAGCTGCACGTGACTTGCCTTCGTCTCTCACTGATCTCATCCATCTGGCCACACGCATTGATGTGCGTTTTATTGAAAGGCGTGAGGAATTCCGCCAAGAAAGAGATACTCAGTGCCCTAGGAGGGCATCCCGTCTGGCCCCTGTGTTTCAACACCCTTTGTCCGCGCATGTACCTCCCAGTGAGGAGGCAATGCAGGTCGACCAATCCCGCCTGACCCAGTTGGAGAGAACTCGTAGAAGGAACGAGAATCTTTGTTTGTACTGTGCTGGCTCTGAGCATTTTTTGAAAGACTGTCCTATTCGCCCTCGCCCTCCTCGTGAGGGAAACGGGCGCACCTAGTGGATGTGGGAGAGGCTTCCCTGGGTGTATGTGCTTCCTCTCCACGTCTCACGGTTTCTGTGCAACTTACCATCGCACCTACCACCTCTTTGAATTTGTCCGCCTTTTTGGATTAGGGCTCTGCAGGAAACTTTATAGAGGCCTCCTTGATTAATAAATATAATATCTCTGTGAACCGCCTCGCAAAGCCCTAATTTATCGCCTCAGTCAATGGTGACAGGCTGGACTGCACCGTGCGTTATTGCACCGTTCCCCTTCTTCTAAAGGTTGGACTTTTCCATCAAGAGAGTATTGAGTTCTACGTCCTCCCTAATTGTACATCTCAGATTCTTCTCGGCTTACCTTGGTTTCGACGTCATGACCCCACTCTTGATTGGAACACCGGCGACATCAAGACTTGGGGTGCGGCATGCTTTAAGAGGTGTTTGAGGTCCGTTCCTGTTCAACCTATTCCTGCTTCAGCCCCATTACTTGGCCTGCCTGAGGTCTACCGGTCCTTTTCCGATGTATTCTGCAAAAAACAAGCGGAGGTACTTCCGCCTCATCGCCCTTACGATTGCCCTATAGACCTCTTGCCGGGTACCACTCCACCTCGTGGTCGTATTTACCCCCTCTCGGCTCCAGAGACACAAGCTATGTCGGAGTATATTCAAGAAAATCTGCAAAAAGGGTTTATACGGAAGTCTTCCTCTCCAGCAGGCGCAGGTTTCTTCTTCGTGGCAAAAAAAGATGGCTCTCTACGTCCCTGTATTGATTACCATGGCCTCAATAAGATTACCGTCAAAAATCGTTACCCTTTGCCTTTGATTGCTGAATTATTTGACCGTCTGCGTGGGGCCAAGGTTTTCACCAAACTTGATCTGCGAGGGGCCTATAATTTGATACGTATACGTGAGGGCGATGAATGGAAGACAGCCTTCAATACCCGCGATGGCCACTTCGAGTATTTAGTGATGCCCTTTGGTCTTTGCAATGCACCCGCTGTATTCCAGGAATACGTAAATGACATTTTTTGGGACTTGCTTTACTCCTGTGTAGTTGTATATTTGGATGATATACTCATCTTTTCATCTAATCTGGAAGAGCATCACCATCACGTCCGGCAAGTTCTGTATTGCCTCCGTCAACACCACCTTTACGCCAAGTTGGAGAAGTGTCTTTTTGATCAAACCACCTTACCCTTTCTTGGATATATTGTCTCTGCTCGTGGTCTCCAGATGGACCCCAGCAAATTGAAAGCAGTTTTGGACTGGCCACGTCCTATTGGCCTATGGGCTATTCAACGCTTCCTGGACTTCGCCAATTACTATTGACAGTTCATTCCCCATTTTTCTACTGTAGTGGCTCTCACGAAGAAGAACGCCAATTCTAAGTCTTGGCCTGCTCAGGCGGAAGAGGCCTTCATTGCCTTAAAAAAAGCCTTCTCCTCTGCTCCGGTGCTGTCTAGGCCAGATCCATCTAGGCCTTTTGCCCTTGAAGTAGATGCCTCCTCCATTGGAGCCGGAGCTGTGCTTACCCAAAAATCTTCTACTGGCAGAATTCTCACCTGCGGGTTCTTTTCGAAGACCATTTCTCCGGCTGAAATAAATTACTCCATTGGAGATCAGGAGTTACTCGCCATCAAGTTGGCATTGGAGGAGTGGAGACATCTCTTAGAAGGTTCCACACATCAGGTGGTGATCTATACTGACCATAAAAATCTGTCTTATTTAGAAACTGCCCAGCGACTGAACCCACGACAAGCTCGTTGGTCGTTGTTTTTCGCCCGTTTCATCTTTCAAATCCACTTCTGGCCAGCCGCCAAGAACATCAGGGCAGACGCCCTTTCTCGCTCCTCAGACATCTCTGGTGTTGAATCCACTCCACAACATATTATCTCGCCTGAATGCCTTGTCCACTCCGCACCCGCTGCCTTTGTACAGGCACCGCCAGGAAAGACTTTCGTGCCAGCTCGCCAACATCGCAAAATATTAAGATGGGGCCATTCTTCACATGTAGGCAGCCATGCCGGCATCAGAAAAGCCTGTGCTATCATTTCTAGATACTATTGGTGGCCTTCCTTAGAAAAGGATGTGAAGGAATTCATTCAGGCCTGTACCATCTGTGCATGTGACAAGACTCCTCGCCAAAGACCTGCTGGCCTACTCCTCCCTCTGCCTATTCCAGATACCCCATGGACACACATTGCTATGGACTTTATTACTGACCTCCCTTCTTCGCATGGCAATACTGTTATTTGGGTGGTAGTGGATAGGTTTTCTAAGATGGAGCACTTTGTTCCTTTGCCTGGCCTCCCGTCGGCTCCTCAGTTGGCAAAATACTTCCTGATGCATATCTTTCGGCTTCTTGGGCTTCCTACACACATTGTGTCTGACAGAGGTGTGCAGTTTGTTTCCAAGTTCTGGAGAGCCCTTTGTAAAGAAGTGAAAATTAAACTGGACTTTTCCTCTGCTTATCACCCCCAGTCAAACGGCCAGGTGGAAAGAGTTAATCAGATTCTTGGGCATTATGTTCACCATTTTGTTTCTGCCCGTCAAGACGATTGGGTCGATCATCTGCCCTGGGCGGAATTCTCGTATAATTTCAAGGATTCTGAGTCTACGAGGAATCCCTGTTCTTGGTAGTATGCGGCCGGTATCTTCTTCCGCCTTTGCCCTTGCCCACGTCCTCTGGAGTACCCGCCGTGGATGACATCACACAGGATTTCTCTACCCTCTGGCAAGAGACCCAATGTGCCCTTTGTCAAGCTTCCGCCCGTATGAAAGTTAGCGCTGATAAGAGGAGAAGAGCTCCGCCTGTCTATTCTCCAGGAGATAAGGTGTGGCTGTCGGCGAAATATATCCGCTTCAAAATTCCTAGCTACAAATTGGGCCCCCGTTACCTGGGTCCTTATAAGATCAAACAACAGATCAATCCAGTTTGTTATAAGCTACACCTACCAACATCACTGCGAATTCCCAATTCTTTCCACGTTTCCCTGTTGAAGCCAGTTATTGTCAATCGATTCTCTCCTAAAACCTTGGTGCCTGCCCCAATCTCTGGTACTGAGGATGCCTTTACGGTGAAAGAGATCCTGGCCTTTAAGATCTCCAGGGGTAAAAGATATTTTTTAGTCGACTGGGAAGGCTGTGGACCTGAAGAAATATCTTGGGAGCCCGAGGAGAATATTCTAGACCTTAGTCTCATCTCGGAATTTCTGGGTCCCAAGAAGAGGGGGAGACCCAATGGGGGGTACTGTTAGGGCGAGCGCTGCACGCCCGTCTCACAGCAAGTCACTTACCTCTATGGCTGCATGCAGCCGTCATCCATCTTGCAGCACTTCCCTCATGGCTGCATCCAGCTGCCGCCCTTCCCCCCATGCTTCCGCCTCACATGCTCAGGTGCGCGCACGTCTCCGTCCACTAGAGGGCGAGCGCACTGGATTGCTGAGATTTAAAGGGCCTGTACAGCACTGATTGGTGTTTGGTCATCTAATCCTGCATCCTCTTCCCCTATTTAAAGAGGCACTTCCTTCAGTGCCAGATCTTGGTCTCTCCATGCTTGTTGAAAGTCAGACATTCTTGGATTGCTCACCCGTGTACCGACCTCTGCCTGTCCCCGATTCTGAACCTTTACTGCCTGCCCCGACCTCGGCTATTCACCTTTACTGCGAACCTGTGCTGCCAGCCCTGATCTCTGCCTGTACTTACTACGCCTTTTGCCTGCCACTTGTGTACCTCGCTGAACCTCGGCTGACTGTGGGACTGGCCGCTGTTGGGGGGTAGCGTCACTCGCCGCACAAGACCAACCTGCCTTGCGGTGGGCTCTGGTGAATACCGGTGGCCCCTTAGACTCCGCTCCCCTGACAGGGTACCCGCCATCGGTCCCACGGTTAAAGCGGATCCACACCTGAGTCCGCTTCACCCGGTCCGTGACAGTCAACACAGGAGATGCCACTAATAGCAATAGCCTAAGTTTAATATTCAACAAGCTAAACATGAATATCATCCAAGAAAGACTAAATAATTTAAATGTGAATAAGACTGCAGGACCAGATGGACTTCGCCCAAGAGTTCTTAAATAACTCAGCTCAGTTATCTCACCACCCCTGTTCTGGATCTTTAAAGAGTCACTAACAACTGCTATAGTGGCAAGAGATTGGCACTAGGCAAATGCGATGTTCATTTTTAAAAAGGGCTCTAGGTTTCTCCAGGCAATTACCGACCAATAAGTTTAACACCCATTAGGCTCGATTCAGGGGCACATTCGTTTGGACTTCCGTAGCTGTCTGTGAAAGTTTTTGTGTGTGTTAGTCATTTTTTTTTTTTTTCGTTCATTTTCCATTCGTACGAACGTTCGGGCGCTTTTGTATATGCGCTTTCGAAGAACGAAACTAAATCGGATCATTTGCGTTAGTTCAGATCATTTTCCCATCAAAATCTGACATTTTGCGTTCGTTCAGATAACTTACGTTGTTGGGATGGGCTTGTGTCTGATTCAGAGAGCTGATTGCCGAGGGACCACCACCCTATTAAACCGTTTCATTTGCGATCCACTTACGGGACCTTTGAGGCCTTGGATTGCTATTGTTGAACATGTTTTGCGGCTTTGTAGAGAAGTCTGCGCGCCTTTAGCACCAAGGCATTGCATGTATCAGCATGGCCGAGGCCATAAATTGTATAGCAATGCATACCTGAATCAATACATTTCATGTATGCCTTATAGAAGCATTTTAATGCTGACCTTAATTAGTCATTAGCATGTAAACCTTTTTTCCCCACACATCCATATAATTGCTATATTTTTTTAGACTTATGTCCTTTGTGAATTATATTTGGATTGTTGAACTGAATCTTAATTTGTTGTAAGAGTTATTGTTTTAGTTGGTTACCTTTGCTTTGTGTAATTATTTTATATTTGGTTGCAGGAACCGCAAGATGTGCCACTCGCACAACATACAAGCAGTGTTTGGTCCGGATATGCGATTCCTCAGTGTTCTTGCAGGGCATTCAGGGTCGTCCCATAATGCTTATATATTGCGGAGCTCTGGCTTATTTCGTCAGTTTGAGTCAGGAGAATTATCTGGTGGATGGCTCCTGGGTAAGTTTGCTCACATTCCATCAATCCATTTTCACTGTATGGCAATGAATATAGTTGATGACTCATGTCTTAACCTATGGATTTAGCCCTTGATGACATGTTAAACAATATTGTAGCTTAGAATGTGTATTTTATGTTAGTATTTCTAAATTCTTTCAGGGGATTCTGGATATCCGCTCCTGCCCTTGCTCCTGATGCCCGTTCTTTGCCTGCAGAATGGGGGCCAGGAGTTCTATAATCGGGCCCTATGCAAAACCTGGGCTATGGTGGCGAGGGCCTTCGGGCTTTTGAAGTCCATATTTAGGTGTTTGGACCATACAGGGAGGGGCACTGCAGAATGATCCCAACAAGGTTATACCAATAATTTAATTTACGTTTTTTAACAGGGACTACACATGCCAGAGTGGCACAACTGAGTGTCAGGGTCCTTCAGTTGGTGGGCGAGATGCAGGAGCTGCGCGACTCGTTGGGGACCACACATGAAGAATAATGTTCTGTGGCCTTCCATTGCTATGTATTTAGTTTTTTATAGTTGTAAAAATTGTAAATTTTGTAAATATTTTAATATTTTATATTTTATTAAAAAAAAAAATGTTACATTTAAAAAAAAGGCCAAACAATAATGGCATTTGGTATTAAAAAAAAAAAATTAATAAAAGTTTTAGTGTCATTTCATGTACAAAATAAATTAAGACAAAACTAATGGGACCAGAAATATTTAGAGATGAATATTCACATGACCGCGAAGTGATTTGGGTAAGTTTTAGGTGTGAAAAATGGAAGAAGAACTTAACCGTGAAGTGGTTTGGGTCAGTTTTAGAGGTCAAACATGGAAGATGTAGGAAAGCGCAAAGTGATTTAGCTAAGCATTGTAGCAGAAGTGAGTGACCCAAATATGTAGGCGAGCACTTTAATGAGTTAAGTTTGTAGTGCACAGGCGCAAGATCGTAAGGATTTACGTCCGGACGATTATTTATTGAAAAAGGGAAACAGAATCTAACGAGAAATGTAAAGGATTCGTGGGAGGAGACGATGGAAAAAGGGCAAAAACGAAAGCCTACGTTGTAACATGAGAAAATGAAACGGAAAAGTCACGCTGGAAAATGACATCCTCGTACTCGTACTCTGCCGTACGAACGGACGAAACTTTACAGAAGGATAGCAATGCATGCATAGAATCGCTCGTACACTCATACGAGAGCGGGAACATTTAAAAAAAAAAACAGATTGGCACAAAAACTAAAGTCTTTTTTTGTCTCTCTGAATCAACCCTATTGTGCGAAAATTGCTTGAGGGGCTATTAAGAGACTACATACACAAATATTTTACTAAGGACGGAATCTGCCAGACTAATCTGATTGGCTTCTATGAGGAGGTGAGTAGAAGCCCGGACAGGGGGGCAGGTGTAGATATAAATTTCTGGATTTTGCAAAAGCATTTGACACTGTCCCCCATAGATGCTTATTGGGGAAATTGAGGTTTTCAGAATTAGAAAATACAGTTTGTAACTGGCTGAAGGATCGTATGTAGAGAGTTGTGATTAATGATACCTACTCTGAATGGTTACCAGTTGTAAGCGGTATACCCCAGAGTTCTGTGCTGGGCCCACTATTATTCAACTTGTTTATTAATGACATAGAAGATGGAATTTAATGTACTGTCTCTATTTTTGTGGATGACACAAAGATATGTATCACAGTGCAGTCTATTGAAGATGTTCACAAGCTTCAAGCTGACTTGGACACTTTAAGTGTCTGGCCATCCACTTGGCAAATGAATTTCAAAGTGGAGAAATGTAATGCACTAATAACCTGAAGGCCACATATGTCCTCTGGGGAGTAAAATTGGAAGAATCCCTTGTTGAGAAAGATCTGGGGCTACTGGTAGACCACATTGCAGTATGCAATGATTCGCCGAATTTTCCGACAAAATTCGTTTCGGTCCGAATTTATTTGCGACAAATTGCTATTAAAACGGCTATTTCTGAGCTTCCTAGAGCCTCAATAGGGTTGGAAACCATTCTGCCTTGCTGTAACACACATAGGATGCGTGCTGGGTTAGTGAAATAATACTGTAAATAATTATGACATGCAGATCAGAGGCATCGCTATTAGAATCGCAGAGCGGCACAATTGCAGAGACTGGCGGTGGCATAACTATGAGGGGCCCCTATATTGCTTGAAAAACACACCCTGGAGCTGGCAGCAGCAGGAGCCCATATAATGGCTGAAAGACATCCTGGAGTTGGCAGCAGGAGCCCAAAAATTGGCTGAATGACACCCTGGAGTTGCAAGCAGCAGTAGCAGCAGCAGCCCAAGCATAGCTTGAAAGAGACACTGGAGTCGGCAGCAGGAGCCCAAAAATTGGCTGAATGACACCCTGGAGTTGCAAGCAGCAGCAGCAGGAGCCCAAACATTGTTTGAAAGAGACACTGGAGTTGGCAGCAGGAGCCCAAAGATTGGCTGAATGACACCCTGGAGTTGCAAGCAGCAGCAGCAGGAGCCCAAACATAGCTTGAAAGAGACACTGGAGTTGGCAGCAGGAGCCCAAAAATTGGCTGAATGACACCCTGTAGTTGCAAACAGCAGCAGCAGCAGGAGCCCAAACATAACTTGAAAGAGACACTGGAGTTGGCAGCAGGAACCCAAAAATTGGCCTAAAGACACACTGCAGTTGGCAGCAGCAGCAGGAGGCCAAAATTTGGCTGAAAGGCACACCCTGAAGTTGGCATGAGCAGGAGCCCAAGAATTGGCTGAATGACACCCTGGAGTTGCAAGCAGCAGCAGCCCGAACATAGCTTGAAAGACACACTGGAGTTGGCAGCAGGAGCCCAAACATTGGCTGAATGACACCCTGGAGTTGCAAGCAGCAGAAGCAGCAGCCCAAACATAGCTTGAAAGAGACAGTCTGCAGTTGGCAGCAGCAGCAGCAGGAGGCCAAAAATTGACTGAAAGGCACACCCTGAAGTTGACATCAGCAGGAGCCCAAAAATTGGCTGAATGACACCCCGGAGTAGCAAGCAGCAGCAGCAGGAGCCCAAACACAGCTTGAAAGAGACACTGGAGTTGGCAGCAGGAGCACAACAATTGCCTGAATGACACCCTGGAGTTGCAAGCAGCAGCAGCCCAGACATAGCTTGAATGAGACACTGGAGTTGGCAGCAGGAGCCCAAAAATTGGCTGAATGACACCCTGGAGTTGCAAGCAGCAGCAGCCCAAACATAGCTTGAAAGAGGCACTGGAGTTTGCAGCAGGAACACAAAAATTGGCTGAATGACACCCTGGAGTCGCAAGCAGCAGCAGCAGGAGCGCAAACATAGCTTGAAAGAGACACTGGAGTTGGCAGCAGGAACCCAAAAATTGGCTGAATGACACCCTGGAGTTGCAAGCAGCAGGAGCCCAAACACAGCTTGAAAGACACACTGGAGTTGGCAGCAGGAGCCCAAAACTTGGCTGAATGACACCCTGGAGTCGCAAGCAGCAGCAGCAGGAGCCCAAGCATAGCTTGAAAGAGACACTGGAGTTGGCAGCAGGAGCCCAAAAATTTGCTGAATGACACCCTGGAGTTGCAAACAGCAGCAGCAGCAGCAGCCCAAACATAGCTTGAAAGACACACTGGAGTTAGCAGCAGGAACCCAAAAATTGGCCTAAAGACACACTGCAGTTGGCAGCAGCAGCAGCAGGAGGCCAAACATAGCTTGAAAGAGACACTGGAGTTGGCAGCAGGAACCCAAAAATTGGCCTAAAGATACACTGCAGTTGGCAGCAGCAGCAGCAGGAGGCCAAAATTTGGCTGAAAGGCACACCCTGAAGTTGGCATCAGCAGGACCCCAACATTTGGCTGAATGACACCCTGGAGTTGCAAGCAGCAGCAGGAGCCAAAACATAGCTTGAAAGAGACACTTGAAGTTGGCAGCAGGAGCCCAAAAATTGGCTGAATGACACCCTGGAGTTGCAAGCAGCAGCAGCCCAAACATAGCTTGAAAGAGACACTGGAGTTGGCAGCAGGAGCCCAAAAATTGGCTGAATGACACCCTGGAGTTGCAAGCAGCAGCAACCCAAACATAGCTTTAAATAGACACTGGAGTTGGCAGCAGGAGCCCAAAAATTGGCTGAATGACACCCTGGAGTTGCAAGCAGCAGCAGCAGCCCAAACATAGCTTGAAGGAGACACTAGAGTTGGCAGCAGGAACCCCAAAATTGTCCTAAAGACACACTGCAGTTGGCAGCAGCAGGAGGCCAAATATAGCTTGAAAGAGACACTGGAGTTGGCAGCAGGAACCCAAAAATTGGCCTAAAGACACACTGCAGTTGGCAGCAGCAGCAGCAGGAGGCCAAAATTTGGCTGAAAGGCACACCCTAAAATTGGCATCAGCAGGAGCCCAAAAATTGGCTGAATGACACCCTGGAGTTGCAAGCAGCAGCAGCAGCCCAAACATAGCTTGAACGAGACACTGGAGTTGGCAGCAGGAGCCCAAAAAATGGCTGAATGACACCCTGGAGTTGCAAGCAGCAGCAGCAGCCCGAACATAGCTTCAAAGACACACTGGAGTTGGCAGCAGGAGCCCAAAAATTGGCTGATTGACACCCTGGAGTTGCAAGCAGCAGCAGACCAAACATGGCTTGAAAGACACACTGGAGTTGGCAGCAGGAACCCAAAAATTGGCTGAATGACATCCTGGAGTTGCAAGCAGCAGCAGCAGCCCAAACATAACTTGAAAGACACACTGGAGTTGGCAGCAGGAACCCAAAAATTGGCCTAAAGACACACTGCAGTTGGCAGCAGCAGCAGGAGCCCAAACATAGCTTGAAAGAGACACTGGAGCTGGCAGCAGGAACCCAAACATTTGGCCTAAAGACACACTGCAGTTGGCAGCAGCAGCAGCAGGAGGCCAAAATTTGGCTGAAAGGCACACCCTGAAGTTGGCATCAGCAGGAGCGCAAAAATTGGCTGAATGACACCCTGGAGTTGCAAGCAGCAGCATCAGCCCAAACATAGCTTGAAAGAGACACTGGAGTTGGCAGCAGGAGCCCAAAAATTGGCTGAATGACACCCTGGCGTTGCAAGCAGCAGCAGCCCGAACATATCTTGAAAGGGACACTGGAGTTGACAGCAGGAACCCAAAAATTGGCCTAAAGACACACTGCAGTTGGCAGCAGCAGCCGCAGGAGGCCAAAATTTGGCTGAAAGGCACACCCTGAAGTTGGCATCAGCAGGAGCCCAAAAATTGGCTGAATGACACCCTGGAGTTGCAAGCAGCAGCAGCAGGAGTCCAAACATAGCTTGAAAGAGACACTGGAGTTGGCAGCAGGAGCCCAAAAATTGGCTGAATGACACCCTGGAGTTGCAAGCAGCAGCAGCAGGAGTCCAAACATAGCTTGAAAGAGACACTGGAGTTGGCAGCAGGAGCCCAAAAATTGGCTGAATGACACCCTGGAGTTGCAAGCAACATCAGCAGGAGCCCAAACATAGCTTGAAAGAGACACTGGAGTTGGCAGCAGGAGCCAAAAATTGGCTGAATGACACCCTGGAGTTGCAAGCAGCAGCAGCAGCCCAAATATAGCTTGAAAGACACACTGGAGTTGGCAGCAGGAGCCCAATAATTGGCTGAATGACACCCTGGAGTTGCAAGCAGCAGCAGCCCAAACATAGCTTGAAAGAGACACTGGAGTTGGCAGCAGGAGCCCAAAAATTGGCTGAATGACACCCTGGAGTTGCAAGCAGCAGCAGCAGCCCAAATATAGCTTGAAAGACACACTGGAGTTGGCAGCAGGAGCCCAATAATTGGCTGAATGACACCCTGGAGTTGCAATCAGCAGCAGCAGGAGCCCAAACATAGCTTGAAAGAGACCCTGGAGTTGGCAGCAGGAATCCAAAAATTGGCCTAAAGACACACTGCAGTTGGCAGCAGCAGCAGCAGGAGCCCAAACATAGCTTGAAAGAGAAACTGGAGTTGGCAGCAGGAGCCCAATAATTGGCTGAATGACACCCTGGAGTTGCAAGCAGCAGCAGCCCAAACATAGCTTGTAAGAGACACTGGAGTTGGCAGCAGGAACCCAAAAATTGGCCTAAAGACACACTGCAGTTGGCGGCGGCAGCAGGAGGCCAACATTTGGCTGGGGTTCCTGCTCACCCCCTGAAGTTGGCATCAGCAGGAGCCCAAAAATTGGCCTAAAGACATAAATATGTTTTGCACCATTTGGAAAGTGTAAAACGTGGCACCATGCTGAATCTAGTTGCATGCATCAGGCATTGGTGGGTGGAAATCCTGGCTGATCCATCCCTGATTCATTTTCACAAAGGTGAGTCTCTCCACACTTTTAGTTGACAGGCGAGTTCTCCTCACCGTAACTATGGCCCCCACCGCACTAAACACCCGCTCAGATGGCACACTACTTGCTGGGCAGGACAGCTTTTCCAGGGCAAACTCAGCTAGCTACGGCCACAAGTCAAGTTTATCTGCCCAGAAGTCCAGCGGATTCTCAAGGTGTGTTGGCATGGTCATGTCAAGGTATGACATGACCTGCTGGTTCAGGCCCTGCTCCAGATCTTCCTGCTGCTCATGAGTAGACTCATTATGCGGGTGTAGAAAGCTACTCATTAGCGACTGAAGACTGAGGCTGCTTCTGATGGAGCTGCTGCTGATGCTCCTGCCAACCCCCCCAGCAGCCATGGCAGTGGAAGGTGAGCGCAGAGGTCCCTCCGAGTCAGACCTGCAGGAGTATGGACCATGGCGCAGATAGGCATCGGCCAACTGACTACATAGAATGTCTTTGTAGTAGGTCAGTTTGTCCTCCCTCTCGGCGGGTTTAAAAAATTCCCCCCATTTTGTGCCGGAAGCGAGGGTCCAATAAGGTGGACAGCCAGAAGTTATCCCGCTGACAAATGGAAACAATTCTGGGGTCACTACGCAAGCACATGGGCATGCTTCCTGCCATTTGCGCAAGTGACTCGGAGGGACTACCTGTCTACATCTCCACTGCATACTGCCATGGTGTGTCTGGGTCCTCTGTCTCGCCTTCCTCACAACCCTCTAGCTCCTCTGGCTGCTCCTGCTCCTCCTCTCCTGTCCGCTGACTAGATAAACCAGCCATTTTGCCAAGCCTAAACTGTGCTTCACTGGGCCACTCCTCCTCCTCTTCCTCCTCCTCCTCCAGTTCAGCTCCAACGGGGTTCATGTGGCCGTAAGATGTAGACGCCATGTCTCCAGTGCCGACCAGCCATGGTTTACAACATGTGCTGTAGTACATGAAGCAGTGGAATCACGTCGTTCATCCCATAATCCTGGCGGCTCACAAATAAAGTGGCTTCCTCAAAGGGCCTGAGCAAACGGCAGATGTCACGTATGAGCTGCCACTGGTTGACATTGAAGTTACACAGGGGAGTCCCCCTATCCGCTTGGATCATCAAGAAATCCGTGATGGCTTTTCTCTGTTCGTATAGTCTGTCCAACATATGCAGGGTGGAATTCCAACAGGTGGAAAAATCGCAAATCAAACTATGTTGGGGGCTACCGTTCTGACGCTGTAGCTCAAGAAGGGTGTGCTTGGCAGTGTATGAGTGGCTGAAGTGCATGCAAAGTTTCCTTGAAGTTGTTAGGATGTCTTGCAGATGGGGGGAAGACTTCAGAAACCGCTTAACAACCAGATTGAAGACGTGAGCCATGCAGGGCGCATGGGTCAGCCTTCCTTGTCGCAGCGCAGACAAAATGTTCTTCCCATTGTCGGTAACCATGGTTCCCATTTTCAGTTTTCTTGGAGTAAGCCATGTTTGGATTTCTTGATGAATAAATGTAAGCAGTTCCTCCCCTGTGTGACTCCGTTTGCCAAGACAAACCATGGGAAGCACAGCGTGACACCTCCGTGCCCTGCATACATGGTAGGCTGGATGGGCACTGAGACTTGAGCCTACAGTGGAGGGTGAGGAGATGGCGGAGGATGAGGAGGCCGAGTCGCACAGTGTCACAGGCACAACGGGCAGGGAGCGCGGAGGCCGAAGCGGCGTGACCTGTCCAAGTTTCTGCTGCTGCTGCAAAGGGACCACATTCACCCAGTGGGCTGTAAACGACATGTACTGTCCCTGACCGTAGTTACAGCACCAGACGTCGCCGCTGTCATGCACTTTGCTACACACCGACAGGCTCAAGGACTTGCCCACCTTCTGTTAAACAAAAGTGTGCAGCGCTGGTACTGCATTCTTGGCAAAGAAATGATGGCTTGGGACTCTCCACAAGCCATCAGTTCTCTGAAAGGTGCAGAGTCCACCACCTGAAAAGGGAGCGACTGCAGCACTAGAACTTGGACAGGAGCACATTCAGTACATTCATACTGCTGTCTCTTGGACATGGCTTCGCTGATGGATTGCTGGCGGGATGCATGACTTGGAGGAGGAGGAGCAGGAGCATCAGGAGGAGCGACAGAGGATGGGTATGACGCACAGCTGTCTTCGGCTGACTTGCTGGAGCCTTGGCTGGCAGAAATTGGGAGCGGCGTGCCACTTGGTGAGGAAACAGTCTGGACCACCTCTTCGGAGCCTTGGTTCTCCCAGGCCGCTTTATGGTGACGCATCATATGTTGACGCAGGGCCGTGGTGCCAACATTTGGGCCCTTGCATGTGGTCATGTTACCCTCCTGCGGATGCTTGAGGAAAAACTGCCACACTGCCGAGTAGCTACTTTTCCCACCAACAGCCCGCACTGATTCACTGCTACTGTCGCCAACTCCAGGAACCCCTGCTCCACTACCTCCCAATAATGTATCCTGCCGCGCAGCAGGTGCTCTACCCCGGCCCTGGCCCCATTTGGCTCCAGGCTTTACAATTTTGCCCCCATGCTGACTGCCAACTATGCTGCTAAAACCTTGCTGCCTCAGCTGCTGACTCCAGGGCAACCTGCGCCCCTCTTCTCCTGATGATGAGGATGAAGCCCCTTCTGCACCCGGCTCCCAAGTGCAATCGGCTTCATCATCATCATCATCACCGAGTTGTGGCTTATGTTCTCGGTTTCCTCAACAGTGTCTGGCGCAGGAGCTGGAACGCTCGCAACAACACCCACGCAACTCTCCACATCATTATTCGTCTGCCTAGCGAAGGAAGCCACCTCCATTTCTTGGCTGGGCAGTAGCTGCTGACTGTCCTCTATCTGATTGTCCTCCTCACTAAAGAGTGGAGCTGAACCCAAAGCATAAGATACGTCGCTGGGGGAGGGAACAGTGTAGGACAGAGGCAATGGGAGGACAGGGACTGCTCTCGGGCCATGCTAACTCAGGGTTGTGTCAGAGGAACCTACCGACCCTAGACTGGGGGTTTTAGATGTAACTTGTGATGATGTGGATGACCGCGTTAACCAATCTACCACGGCAGATGCGTTACTGGTGGAGAAACGACCGCTAGCAGATACTGGCAGATCAGGTCTCTCACCGCGACTCCTGCTGCCACTCCCCCCTAGTCTGCTGTGACCTCTGCCTGCAGAATCTTGGCCTCTGCCACTCCTCTTTGAACATCCTGGCACTTGTCTGCCTGACATTTTTATGTATTTGAAATGCGCAATAGGCACTTAAAAAATGTGTCTACTTTAAAAAGAAGAGAAGAAAGAAATACTTCCTCTTGTTACAACCACAATTGTACAACATATATATATGTGCATATGTGACTGGACATAAATGCATGGATTTCCAATTTGTAGTGGTTAGACAAATACTGTTGGTTACTTCATTCTTGGGAGTTATCATATCCTGATTCTGGGGCAGACATGTTTCACCCTTTTCGGGCTTTCTCAATGCCCTGTATCAGGAAAAAAGAATTATATATGAATTCAAAATATGATTCTAATTACATCTTTATGTAGTGTTCATGATTTAATCATTAAATAAGGTACCTTTCATTTTGGTTTTAATTCACAATATATACAATATCTGTCAAGCATTGTTGGGGCATACCTTAATTGGGTTCCATTTGGGGCAAAAAGAGCCCTTACTCGATGAGGTAGGTTTAGCCCTTCTTTAAGATCTGCATATATAATGATAGACATATATTGAGCCTCATAGCCATGTCTACAATAAAAGATGCCTCTAGCAAGTCCGCATTGTTGAGATCATACCTGAGACGTCTGTGCTGCAGCCGTGGCTGGGGAGATAAAGGAAATCCCTGCAGAGCGCGCAGCGCGTGCTGCTCTCGTTGTTGATTTACTGATTGTGTCAGCGGGGAATGTGTCTCTGGCGGAGGTTTGAAGAACAGGAACCTGCTTCCTTCCTGTGTCAAGAACAGCCTCTTGTTGTAGTAACCTGCAGGGAACCTCTCCCCCGCCACGCCAGTGAGGCTATTATGCGCTCCAAGCCCTGGAGAGCATGTGACGACACCTGGGCATCTGCCGGAAGTTTCGTCGTGTCACTGGTCTGGCCGGCCCTATCCTACAGCACCATTTTAGTGAAGTCCTTTGCTATGTATTATTGTCTGAAGCTGTATTTTATCAGTAAATGCATTCCATATTGGGACTGCTGGGTCACCATTTCCTAATGGGGATAGACTGTATTCGCTGTGGCACTGAGTGTTAAATAGTGTAAGGTAATTCCATATTGGAATTCCTGTATGATTGCATTCTAGTGGGAATGGGCTTAAATGTATTCAAGTATTTATGTCTGTATTACTGGTTATCCTATTGGGTAAATATACAGTGATGTAATTTTTCGGGATGGTCCAGAACTGCAGCTCATATAACGACACTCTTGGTATGATTTCACCAATGCTTACAGGTTCAGGGCATATCCTGTTTCAGGCAAGGCATGTAATAAGTAGATGGGGATATAAGGATGCATGATATTCTGTCAGGTCTCCTGAAGTTTACAAAGGAGACAGCTGATTAGGTTAGACATTCATTGCTTATTTGAACTTAAGCGGGATTCATTTATTGGTTCATTTTTATTTTAAAGTTGTTATTATAGAGAGAGCTCTAGTAATAATGTATTTTACTGCATTTGTTTTTGTTTTTTATGGTATAGATGTAGATCTGTCCTAATTGGACCTTAAGGGCATCCCAAAATGAGGGCCATTTCAGCCCCCTATGGACTAGCCCATTTGTTAACTTGTTTTTTTGGGATTAAGACCAATTGACTTCTTACAGGAATGAGGCGAAGCTCATGGTTTCATTCATCCCCGGGTATCTGGATGCCTCTAAACGGTATATCCAGCGGGTCTCCAATTAAGGGGCATTTTTTCCAGGTCTCCACCTCTTGGTGGGTTGTGTATCCTGTCCAGACCTTGGACCCGGAGAGAGCTATGATCCTGGTTATGATGCATTGCAAAATGCCGGCCTACGGGGGTCTTTTGGTTACCCACCCGGATACTATATTGGTGTTCATAGACACGTTTTTTTAAGGGCGGTTGGTTTTTCCCACGTAGAACCTATTACAGGCACATGTGAGCAAATATATTACATTTGAGGTTTGGCAGTTAATGAAGTGTTTTGTCTTGAATGTGCCTTTTCTATTTTTTATTTCTATTATGGAACCCGTTTTTATATATCTGCACATGTTACAGGCGCTGCATTTGTATGCACCTTTAGTTTTGCAACATTCCACTTTTTTGTCTGGCATATAGTGGCTGTGTACCAGTTGGTCACGCAGATTTCGTGATCTCCTGAACACAATTCTAGGTTCACTCGGGAGGAAAGTTTTTAGATATTGATCCTGTAGTAGAATCTCCCCAGCCACGGCTGCAGCACAGACGTCTCAGGTATGATCTCAACAATGCGGACTTGCTAGAGGCATCTTTTATTGTAGACATGGCTATGAGGCTCAATATATTACATTTGAGGTTTGGCAGTTAATGAAGTGTTTTGTCTTGAATGTGCCTTTTCTATTTTTTATTTCTATTATGGAACCCGTTTTTATATATCTGCACATGTTACAGGCGCTGCATTTGTATGCACCTTTAGTTTTGCAACATTCCACTTTTTTGTCTGGCATATAGTGGCTGTGTACCAGTTGGTCACGCAGATTTCGTGATCTCCTGAACACAATTCTAGGTTCACTCGGGAGGAAAGTTTTTAGATATTGATCCTGTAGTAGAATGGGCCAGTGGGATTTTAAGATCCTTTGGATCTGCTTATGGGATTCAGTATATGTTAGTATTAGCGCTTTTGGTTCTTGTTCCACTTTCGGCTTGTACAGTAGTTCTTGTCGGTTGCAATTTTTTGCCCTGTTGTAGGTCTTTCTGAGGACCGATTTATCGTAGCCTCTAGTACGAAGTCTAGACCGTATTTTTCTCGCCTCGCTGTTGAAGGCCTCATCCGTAGTGCAGTTACGCTTTGCTCGGATGAATTCCCCGTAGGGAATACTTTTGAGTAAATGAGGGGGGTGGGAACTCGTGACCCGTAGAGTGGTGTTGGCCGACGTCGGCTTACGGTATAGAGTGGTGGTGATTTGGCCCTGTATGCTTTTATGAATTTCTATGTCCAGAAATGTGATGTGGTCTTGGTGGTACTCACAAGTGAATTTTAAATTCATGTTGTTACTGTTCAGTCTGTTAATAAACTGGATCAGTTTCTGCTCCGGCCCCTCCCAGATGACCAGAATGTCGTCAATGTATCTGTGCCAAGCTGTGATGTAGCACAGATACTGGGACATCTCGTCCTCTGCCCACCAACCCCTTTCCCACCAACCCAGATACAGGTTAGCAAACGATGGGGCACATGTAGTCTCCATCGCTGTCCCCTGCATCTGGTGGTACAATTGACCGTTGAATAGGAAGAGGTTGTGGGTGAGGACGAAGTTGAGGAGCCGGAGCAGAAAAAGATTGTGATTGGCTGCACTCTCTGCAGGGATTTCCTTTATCTCCCCAGCCACGGCTGCAGCACAGACGTCTCAGGTATGATCTCAACAATGCGGACTTGCTAGAGGCATCTTTTATTGTAGACATGGCTATGAGGCTCAATATATGTCTATCATTATATATGCAGATCTTAAAGAAGGGCTAAACCTACCTCATCGAGTAAGGGCTCTTTTTGCCCCAAATGGAACCCAATTAAGGTATGCCCCAACAATGCTTGACAGATATTGTATATATCGTGAATTAAAACCAAAATGGAAGTACTAATACCGTTAACCCAGCCATTATCTCCTTATACACTCACTGGGGAGCTGGTTTGGGATACCCTGCGGCCTGGTGTTTTTACAAGACACACAAAACCAATTCCAAATGCAATATATTAATAAAACAGAGCTTGTAAAAGCTGCTTTAGTATAACAGATAGGGTGAAATGTGCTGGTTTGGGATACCCTGCGGCCTGGTGTTTTTACAGGACACACAAAACTAATTCCAAATGCAATATATTAATAAAACAGAGTCTTTAGAAGCTGCTTTAGTATAACAGGGTGAAATGTGCTGGTTTGGGATACCCTGCGGCCTGGTGTTTTTACAGGAAGCACAAAACCAATTCAAAATGCAATATATTAATAAAACAGAGCCTTTAGAAGCTGCTTTAGTATAACACATAGGGTGAAATGTGCTGGTTTGGGATACCCTGCGGCCTGGTGTTTTTACAGGAAGCACAAAACCAATTCAAAATGCAATATATTAATAAAACAGAGCCTGTAGAAGCTGCTTTAGTATAACAGATAGGATGAAATGTGCTGGTTTGGGATGCCCATGTGGCCTGGTGTTTTTACAGGACGCACAAAACCAATTCAAAATGCAATATATTAATAAAACAGAGCCTTTAGAAGCTGATTTAGTATAACAGATAGGGTGAAAAGTGCTGAAATAGTATGCCCATGTGGGCTGGTGTTTTTACAGGATGCACAAAACCAATTCAAAATGCAATATATTAAAGTGGACCAACACCCACGGGTGATCGGCCCGGGAATCTATAAGATTCGGGAGGCGGTGGCGGAGGAGCCGCTTGTCCGTGGCTTGTCGCGCGGGGAGAGGTGAGTTCGGGGGGTTCGGGGGGGTTTCACACAGCGGGGCACCCCCGATCGAAGTGGACCAAGACCCAGGATAGTCAAAATCCTGGGTGTTGGTCCACTTTAATAAAACAGAGCCTTTAGAAGCTGATTTAGTATAACAGATAGGGTGAAATGTGCTGAAATAGTATGCCCATGTGGGCTGGGGCTTTTACAGCATACAAAAAAAAGTGTAACAGATCGGGATAAATATGCCACTGCCAAGATGGGATGCACAGTGGCCAGGAATATTTACAGCACAAAAAAAGCAATTTAAAACTGATCTGGCAAATGAAGTGAAGTGAAAATAAAAAAAAGTTTCCCTGTCATTTTCTCTGCTGTCCCTGCCTGGATCGTTCCCAATTATTCCCTATCTTTCCCTGGCTCTCCCTGGCACTGTATTGGTCTCTGTGGGTCTCCCTGACTCTCCCTGCCTGTCTGTAAGTGTCTCCCTGTCTGCAGCAACCTCCGTTCTGTCTGCAATACAAGGCTGAAATGCACACAAGCAAGATGGCCGCCGTTTATATAGCACTGTGACCTCACCGGGCTTCCTGGCTGCTGATAGGCTGCATGTGACCTTCCCATGATAACTTGCCCCAGGGGATATGTCCAGACATGTGCATCCACCATTTTACAATGGCTGTAATAGAAACAAATGGAGTTTAAAGGAAAACTTTGATCGATCGAATCGCGGGGAAATTCGGATTCGTTCAGAATCAAATTTCTCCTGAAATTCGGAACGAATTCGGGTTTGTCCAAATCGATTCGCTCATCTCTAATTACGAGAATTAAATCTGTTCAGTCTTAAAAGGAGACAACTGAGTGGGGACATGATTAACTTGTATAAATATATAAACAGGCAATACAAAAATACGGGGAAACATTTTTTCAGGTAAAATCCTCTCTAAGGGCAAGGGGCACTTCCTTCAACTGGGAAAAAATTAATTCAATCTTCAGAGGCGACAATCATTTCATTGTTAGTTTGGGGAATAAATATTATATATATTTGATGACATTTTCATTATTAATTGTATACTTGTTTAGTTAGCTGGAGATATCCCGTTTGTGTCATGTAGAGTTTTGTCCTGGTGTACATATTTTTTAGGATTTTTTTAATTAGTCTTTTTTGCGTATATATATATATATATATATATATATATATATATATATATATACTCATTTTCTCAGAATTATTTGAGGTGTGCTGTCATTGGTTGTGTGTGGTTCTAGAGAGTTTTTGTGTGGGTGGGTAGCCCAAGGTCTCTGTGCCTCTGCTGGGTGCTTCCCCTCCTGTGCGACCACTCTTCATTCTAAACTTATGCTATACTACTTCATGAACTAGGACCCCCCTCAAGAGGCACCTGGAATAGAATGACTGCCTGGGTGGGAGACAACTGGAGCTAGGAGTTATTCTTTCTATCTCTATACTGGTACTTTCTGCCTCCTAACCCTGCTGCTGCACTTCTGCTGCACTACTGCTTTGCTCCTGAATCTGCATCTGCTGACACTGTTAACTGTTAGTCCCTCTCCCTACCTTCTATACCTGTAGCCTCTCTTCTACAACAAATTCCTAGATAATATGTAACATATGTACCTGGCAAAAAAACTCTGATTCTGATGTAGTTAGAACAGTAGTTGTAGTTGCTGTATTTTGAATTTTACTTCAATGAAAATGGTATATACTGTATATGTATTTAGGTAGACAGCAAAGGTGATAACATTTTAGGCTTTAGGCTTCCTTAAGTTAATTCATCATTCAATTTGACAATGTCAGTGGCTGGCATTAAGAGAGAAAAGGTAAAAACCATTGCTCTTCCACAGTAACAATTTACTAAATGGAAATTTGTAAGCTTTCCATTTATGTAACCTATTTAGAATGTGATTTTTGCTGCCTGTAAATTGAAGTTATTTAAAATCCCTGAACCCTGTAGACTGGTTCAATACACAGGCAAAAAACATTCCCCCTGCAAGCATCAGGGTTGGAGAACAGTTTAAAGAGTCAGTCAGTGTACACATTTTAGTGAACCAGTAAGAGTGTTTCATAGTAGGTCTAAAATAAATGTATCTTTGTGAGCGTACTAACCCTTTTTAGGGGCGGGGGGCACCTACTAGTTTCCACCTTGAATAGTTATTTATGAATAATTATTTAGTATATAAATAGCTAAATACCTAAATCACATTCACCCCTAGGGTATCCTGATTTGGGATTCACCACTATGTGAAACCCTGCCAGTAAATTGTGACAGTAAGTCAGTCTACACATTTTAGGGAAGCAGTAGGAGTGTTGGCATTGCATGGCCACGCACAACCTAGGGATGCAGGGGGAGCAGCTAGGATTCTATTCAGCTTCTCCATCCACACAGCAGCAGGGCATGCCAAATTGGACCAAAACCAGGGATAGTGAAAATCCCATGTTTTGGTACACTTGCATGTGAAATTCAGGTCGTTGCTTCTCTGACCGTAAAACACCAACCACATGAATTGCACATGCCTGGCATTGCCCCTGCTTATGCAAAAGAATGCTCACCTGTGGCTGGGTTCCACCACCGGGGTCTCCTCTTTACCCGGGAAGGCTTCCCCGTTCTCTGCCCTGGTGGCTTCTGACAGCTCACTTGCAAGCACAGAGAGGGGCATTTAATATCTAGAGCGAGATGACGTCATCTTACTCTGCTGGTATAAGAGGCTTATCCCATCAGCGGCAGTGAGAACAGAAGCTTAAGTGATTTGCTGAAGTTGGTTACGGGGGCACGCTCTGCGGTGATGCGCGTGGAGCATCAGCAATGGATTGGAGGTAACTAGAAAAAAAAGATATAAAAGACTTTATTCTGTGTGTGTGTGTTTACATGTTTTTACATGTAACCCTTTGTGAACTGGTATGAGGTCTTTGAGAACCCTTTAACAGTTCACAGGGCATAAGGGGCTGGCAAGTCACCTGCCAGCAAGTGAGTGACTTATCATAACCCCCTGCCCCATTAACTACATCCCCAAAGCCCAGAGGGGTGAAGAAGAGCTTTTGGCCCATTAGGGTTATGCTGGTTAGTAGCCTTCAGGGCCAGGGTCCGGCTGCTCGACCTCCGCACCCTGATCTACCAGCCTCCATAGGCGAGTTTTGCTTGTAATGGAGGATCCCACAATGTTTTTTAATTTTTAATCATTTTACTCCTAATTTTTTATAGGTGTTCCCTCCAGAAAGGGGGCACCCACTCCATTTTTTAAATGTTAAGGGTTTACCCTTTGATCATGCGCATAGTTGTTTTATTTTGTTCAAAAATGTCATAAAATGCTCTTTCAGTTTGGGGGTATCTTGGGCAGGAACAGTTTTCTACCAATATTGATATCAGAAAGCACTGAAAAAATTACAAACAAGACATGTTCTTGTTAAAGCCCAAACTGTTAAATGTTAAAGACCTGCAAAAACATATAAAGCGCAAATTGTTGGCCTGGCAACAGAGGGTGACAAATCTTCAGGTAGGTTGGCAGCGAAAGTGTTAAGCATGCATTGGACGTGATTTTCAACCTGCTGCTGAGTGAGCTTACCACATTTTATCATTCAATAATTTTTTATTAAGCACGGAACAGACAACAATTACATTCATATCAGAAATATGATTCGCATTGCTCTAGCTTTTTGCAGGAATTGGATTTTCAGACAACTCGAATTAGATAACTAATACATAACATCTCAAGCCAACAAGGGAAAGAGGGGGTAGGAAGAAAATTAAGAGGGGGGGAATATCCCCTCATTTAAAAAAAGAGCTATATTGTTAAAAGATTGGCATCAAAATCCGACGGCAAACAGTTCTGCACCCAAGCATCCCACATTTCATTGAAATCGCCCCAGGGTGCTATTGTAAATGGCAGACATTTTTTCCATGGCCATGATGTAATTGACTCTATTCTTTAACACTTTGAAACTTAAAGTGGGCTTCTTCCATGCTCTAACAAGCACCATATTTGCCACTGTCAGGATGTGGTATGTCAACTGCTTCTGCAATTTAGTACTGTGGGGGATTGGCGCATTAAGAAAATCTATGCAAGGGTCTCTGCTTTCCACATTTTCTCTTGCCCCTCAAAAGTGAGACTTGCCCCTCAAAGTGAGACTTGCTTCACCAAATACAGTATCTGTATGACCCTCATAGACTCAGACATATTGCTGAGTTGCTCTGGTTTCCCTAAGAGAAGCTGCAATGTTGCTGCAAAAATGTTTTTTTGCCAATTTTGTATAAACTATGGGGGTTATCCAGATGATTTTTTGAGAGCCCAACCAAAAAGCAAGTCACGATGGAGGTAAGAAGCTTTTTTGTTTTAACTGCCTCACCGGCAGTTGGGGACTGGGGGGATCTTCCACACTACCTGTTAAAGTGTGAGTTAGGTTTGTCTTGCATGCTGTCTGTAATATAGTGGAGGGATTCTGCATGCTGTATGCTATTGGGGATTGGGAGAGATCTGCTACACTGCCTAGTATATTGTTTTTGGGTGATTTCTACATACTTCCTGTTATAGGTAAAAGGTTAAAGGTATTTCTTGCGCACTCATGTTATGGAGGGATTCTGCCATGTACTGTTATGTAGGGTATTATAGCACACTATTTGGTGGGATATGGAAATTTGAAAATAAAATTAAATTGATGAATTTGAAGTACCATGCATAGATTTACTTATACATTACTTTAATGTAATAATTGCCTTGCTGAATAATAATGTAAGTGCTAAGTTACTATTTTTTATTCTTGGGAGTTGAATTTGCCTTCTTGAAAGTCATCATTATAACTCTGGACAGGAGGAAGCAACGCATAGTTAAAGGTAATTGATCTATTTGTATTATTTTCAATGGCTAATTGGTACAATACTGCTGTTCTTATCGATTGCTAATAGCATTTAAAAAAAAAACATTTTGCTAGTCCAGCAGCCCTAACAACACGTTGTTCTGTACAATTCTCGAAAAGTATTTCTGCTTGTCCAGCAGCTCTTACAGCTTGAACATTTTCCTAGTTTTCTTGCTTGTCCAGTGACCCTTGCAATTTTGGCTTTACTCCCAGAACATCAATTTTGCCATTATGCACCATTTTTTTTTAAAACAACCTTTTCACTTTTTTACCTACACAAACTTGTCTAAACTATTGTGCATAAGTATTTAAAACCTTTGTGCTTTTCAAGTAAACGAACCAGGCATGTTTTTATTGTCCATTAGAGTTTTGTAACTAATTTGTTACCTTGATTCTGATTTACTAATGAGACATAATGTCACCCAGTCAGGGAATTTGAACAAAATGCACATATTTGGGTTAACACTCTTTTTCTCATTGTTGTTTATCTGTCATACAGAGGATTCACCCTGATGTGTTTCTGAATACAGATGTTGCTGAAATCGAAATCCTTTTTCTGTAACACAACATATGAATTTTTATATTCATGAGCAACTTTTTGGCACCCTGAGAGCCAGTTGGAATCTCACCTCTCTTGCATTAGACAATATGGGATACACCATCCCTAGTTAGAAATAGCTGGTCTTTCCCTGCTTGTCTATCTCTTATTTACTTTTAATTTCTAAAAAACAAAACTATGCTGTTGAGAAACACATATACAAAGACATGAAACATAGAAAAATAGAACTTTCCTGTGCTTTCACAGCATGATTTTAAGATTTCTAGTCTTTCCTCACAAACATAATGGGGAGGTAAAACAATGGGAGCCTTATTTAAGAAGTGTCAGCACCACACAGCACCACTTTTTGGCCTAAGGGGCACTTAGTGTGTGACTAAACAACTAATAAAATGCTAACGCAGATATGGCCGCCGCCTAGCCTAGCATCATATTTAACAGTAACTCCGAAAAAGGTGCAGCGTCGGGCGCTGTGGGTGAAGCTGCACCATATGAAACCTGCGCTGTTCCTTAAGCCCCCATAAAGCACAATGGGCATAACTAGATTGAAGTGTTTAATGCTCATAATTAATATTAAACACATTAATTTGTACAGAACTTGCATTGGGACTGCTTTGTGAGAATCGAGAATAAGTGGGAGAGGGAAGGGGGAGGGAAGGATGAAAATAGAAACAATCAGCGCTCTTCCGACAGCAAGCAGCAAGAGATCTTCTTTCTTGCCTGCTGCATCTGCAAGGATGGAAGAACTATCTCTTTCGACCTATTAACTGAAGCCGCAATTTTTGGCAGAAAAAATTGACTTTTCCTGGTAGAGCTGCAAAATAAGGTTCTTTAATGGATGAGGCCTGTATTTCGCTCACTCTTTTAGCAGACGTAATAGCCAGCAAAAAACAACACTTCAAAGACAACCATTTTTCAGAGACCTCCTTCAATGGTTCAAATGAAGGCTCCATTAACCTTTAAACACAGTAGACAAGTCCAATGTAGGAAAACCTTTAATGGTGCATGTTTTTTATGCATCACTGACTTGAAAAAACAATTAATACGTTCATTTTGTCTCAATTTCTGTTCCAAAAATACTGAAAATGCAGAAGTCTGAGTCTTTAATGTACTCACAGCCAAGTTCCTTTCAAACCCTTCCTGCAGGAATTCTAATACTGTGGCTGTCTCTTTTTTCTTCAACTTGTTCACTTCACAAAAAGAAGAAAATCTTTCCATACCTTTCCTTAGATCTTCTTAGTAGTTAACGACTATTCCGAAGTGTTTTAGTCACTCTACTGGAACAACCTTTCTTTCTCAATAAGGCCCCTTCAGACTCCATGCTGTCAGGCATAGTCTTGACGGATTTGGATGTAGAATGAAGCCTAAATGAATGATCTCTGGTAGTCTCCAAGGACCCTTTATTGCCATCTTCACTAACCCTGCAAACCAGGCTCTCTTCAGCCAGAATGGAGCGATGAGAATCAATGTCACATCTTCCCACACTATTTTCCGAAACACCTGAGATTCTGAAAGGAGGGGAGGCATAAGCAAGATGAAAATTCCAAGGCTGAGCCAACACATCTATTCCTAACGAACCCTTCCCCCTTGTTAGGGAAAAAAATGTTTTGCATTTTGTATTCTTGGCATTGGCAAACAGGTTGATCTGCGGCTGGCAACAAACACTAGTGATCAGCTGATAGACACCCTGGTTTAAACACCATTCGGTCTACTGAATCGTTACTCAACTTAAGTAGTCTTCTAGAGTGTTTAAGGTCCCCTTCAGATGAACTGCTGACAATGATATGATCTGATACTGTAGGGGAACTAGTATTTCCTTTGCTAGTGCCATTAACTTTGGTGACCCAGTCCCACCTTGGCGGTTTAAGTACGATACGGTTGCTATGTTGTCTGACCTTATCTGAACTTCCTTGTCCAGAGCTAATGGTCAAAAATGCTCCAGTACAAGCTTCACCGACAAAAGCTCCCTGAAATTTGATGACCTTTTCTCTACCTGTTTTGGCAATTTCCCCTGTGCTTGATTGCTTCCTAGGTGGGCCCAATACCTTACTTTTCCTGGGTTGTTTGGGTCTACCCACCAAATCAGATCCTTCAAAACTTCCTGGTTCAGTTGAATCCAGGGAGTTTTGTTTTTTGCCCCATCTTCCTAACAGGAAACACTGTAAGATCCTTGTATGCAATTGTATCCAGGGTACTGCTGGAATTGCCGAAGTCATGAACCCTAGGATCTTCATTATGGCCCTTAGGAACACACAGGGACTGTTTTGCTAGGACAATCACCTACTTTGGCAACAACATCTTTCTCTAAACACTGTCTATACTGAACCCCAGAAATGTGCTCTGTTGACTGGGCATTAGACTGGATTTTTCCAGATTTATCAACAACCTAGGTTTTTCAATATCTCCAGGCTACTCTTCAAATCTACTGACAACCCCACCTCTGACTTGTTTACCAGTAGAAGGTCGTCCAGATAGGGAACCACAGTGATTCCATGCTGACTGAGGTGGGCCATTGGTTCTGCCAGAATCTTGGTAAAGATTCTTGGTGATGATGCAAGACTGTAGGGCAGTGCTCTGTATTGGCAGTGGACTACTAACTGCTCCAAGTGAACCGCAAATCTCAGGAATTTCTGGTGAGCTGGAAAAATGGGAACATGTAAGTAGGCATCCTGCAGGTCTAGATTCACCATACAGGCATCTTCTATCAACACATTTCGCACTGAATAAACAGGGCCATATTTGGTATTTATGCTGCCCTAGGCACTTCAAGTGCTGGCACCACCTTTTTTGAAATAACGCTGAGCAAAACCAGCTCCAGATTCATGCAGGCTCTTGGGCAATAGTATCAGTGGGCCCATTGCAGTGTGGTAGGACTCCATACATGGTGATAAAATTGCATGTATGGTGAATACTGCTAAAGAATAAAAAGAAAAAATATAGAAGGACAAAGTATAAAAGTAATGACAGAAAGAAAGAGAAATAAGGAACATAAGAACAGAAGGAATGAAAGAAAAATGTAAGCAGAAAAGAAAGCAGGAATTACAAAATAAAGAAAAAATAGATGGAACAAAATTAAAAACAAATGCAAAGAAACAAAAACGGAAAGACAGGTTAAAAAAGAAGGTAATACAGAGAGAGGTAATGAGGGGAAAAAAGAGCTGGAAGGAATGAAAGAATAGAAGGGCTGACAGAAAAAAAGGGAAGAAAAGACAGATTGACTAAAAAAATTAAAAGGAAAGAAAAGGAACGGCATAGCAGAAGAAAGAAGAAACAAAGAACAGATAGAAAGACTAGAAGGAAAAAATAAAATAGAAGAAAAGAAACATAGTATAGTAGAACTGACAAAGAAAGAGGCTTTCACAATGGCCAATTTGCCCCTGTCAGACAGCCCTTAGTTCAAGTTATTGCATGGTCCTGCCCAGGGATGAGGGAATGAGGTGGGCCCCCCCCCCCAATGTGCTGAAGCCATGGCACCTACATTAGTTTGCCCAGTGCTGACACCTGACCGAACGTTGTGGTTCGCCAATATAAAAAATAAATGTGTCGAGAGGTTTTCGAAGGGTGAAATGCAGAGGAACATGCTCTTGTATTATAGATTACCGACACACAGGAGTCACATGGTCACAGCAATAAAAGGGAGAGGATGTGGCTGCAGACACACATGCACACACACTGCAGGGGAGTGTTTGTAAGGCATTAACCTGCCACCATTTTTTTTATTTAACTATAGCAGTAACCTCAGCACCCCCCCACCCCTCTGCAGGTGGCCACCCTAGGCACAGGCCTAGGTTTGCCTAATGGTAATAAAGCCCTGTGAATAAATTGACTCAATTTTGAATTATTCAGTCTTTTTAGATTCAAAATCATTTGGTACATTCCTGAACCAAAAACATGTGAGAGTAAAATCCCTCCTTCACTGAAGTTGGAGGAACTGATTTTATCACATGTTTCTGTAGTAGTTCCTGCAGGACTAACGGAAAGGCTTCTCTTTTGCTCGTATCCTTTGGTAACTTGGTTACCAAAAAAGATGATGGGGGGGGATAAATTCTAATTGATACCCCTTTTCTAAGGCCTGTAGTACAAACTGGTTTTGAGTGATCCACTTTCAGACGGGTAAGAACCCGGAAAGCCCCCCCTCTACTATTTCTTTTCAGGATTAGGGCTTAGGCCCCTCCGAAGACTTGTTAACCAATGAGTACTTTCTCTCGGGCCTAGGTTGTGTCCAACATTTCTTGGTATCAACTTGTCTGGTCTGGGTCAAACTTGGAACTGTTCTCCCTTTATTACTAGAACGCGGAAAAAAATTGCACTTTCTAGTGGGAAACTTCTTCCCAAATTTGTTAGATCTAGCCAGAATAACATCCAAGTTTTCCCCAAACAAAAGGCCTCCATGAAAGGAGATACCACATAGCTTTGCTTTAGAACCGGACCAGATCTTTAACCAAATAGTTCTATGAGCACAAGCAATGAGGGTGGAAGTCTTTGCTGAGGCCCTAATGAGCTCCTGTGAAGCATTGGTTAGAAATGTAACAGCTGTAATCAGTGTTGGCAACGACACCAACAAATTCTGAGAAGGGACTTTGTTACTCATGTGCGTCTTAAGACTATCGATCCACTTAGATATGCTTCACAGAACCACATCAGATGCCGTAGCAGGCCTAAACATAAACAGTGTTGCCTCCCAGGACCTCCTCAGTATGTGATCGCCTCTTCGATCCATAGGATCACGTAATGCCCCCATATCCTCAAAACTTAAAGCTGATGATCTTACTCCTGTGTTCCATCAAGGGATCATGAAACTGATACTTTCTCTTAAAGGACCTAGGAAGAAAAAAATTCTTTTCTGGCATATCCCACTATTTCTTTACCATCTCCTTCAAGACTGAATGGAGCGGAAAGGCCTTTTCCTCTTTCTTTACCAGTATCTCTGTACATCTCATCTTGTAATGTCAGGGGTTTCTCCTCCTGCTGAATTCCCAAAGTATCATAAATGTCCTGCAACAGTAAATTTAGTTCTTCAGACAACTTATGGAAACTATCCTGCTCCCCTTTATCTGTGCCTTCTCCTCCATAGAATCCTGCGGGAAATCCTGCTCTTCTACAATTGACCCTGCCTCAGAAGTTAAATTAGTTTGAATTGGGGCTGAAAGTAAGGCACTAGAGACAGCAACCGGGGTGGGAATGGGTGCGGAGTCAAGAGACCATTGAAATTGAGTGACAAAGTCTTTATGGGCATCCTGCATAGAAGCCAATTCCTGCTTAATACTCAGGATCTCCACAATGCCACTGAATCTGCCTCCCTCTTTCCTTTGTCACATCCCAAGCACAGATTCAAGTGCCAGTAGTCAGGAAGCATTGTATTCAAATATACACAATGCCTAGTCTTTTTAGTGACCTTAGCATGCTTATCCTTGGCTTTACTATTTGTTTCTTTCTATAATTAAACAGAAACAACAACTGATAAGTCACTAAACTTAAAACAAACTTTACCCTCTAAGGCCATCATCACTCTATCCTACTTTATACTACATGCTGCATGTCTCCGTTGGGATTCACCTCCGACTTGACAGGTTCTCTTTGCCGTGCATTGTTGCCTCTGTGTTCCGGTGTCTGGGTTCGGTGCTGCTGCGTGTCGCCCTTGTGCTTCGTTGTGCGGCCTGACCGCTGCCGTACACCGCTCCTTTACCCTGGTATCCGGTTCAACTGCTGCCCTTGTGTGGCCATCTGCTGAGGAAAAGACACACTGCCTGCTCCTTCTGGATTCAGGCTTCACTGCTGAAAACCGGACATGACGTTGGGTATGCGTCATTCGCCCCGCGCAGAAATTCAAAATGTGTGGCGAGGGTTTTATAGTGCACACACACCACCTTTGAAATAAATATTGAAAAACGCCTACCCGATCCAGCTAGACCCGCAGCGTGACCTGCACTAGTGAAGCAGGATTTCTCAAAGGCATATCACACAACTAGTGTGAATATAAAAAAATATATAAAATAGCCTTGGCTGCACTCAGACTCCCCTGGTACTTAGTCTGGTACAGTGGGCTGCTCCAGAACTCTGGAGGTATTACAAAAATAAGCTAAAATAACATACATGATCAAAGTCTAACAGCACTCTCTGTCCAATGGTTTCCCAGGGAGGAAACACAAGGAACTGAGGAGCAGAAGAAGGGGTGGGGCTTTTAACCTCTGTTCAATCTTTGTGTTTCCTCCCAGGGGGTGGAGCCCAATCTCCCCATGTGGTTGGTCCAGCTGAAGAAAGACTTGGAAAAAGGGGATTTTGACAATTTGTAAAAGAATAGCGATTGGCTACATCTATCATTTTGACAAAGTTTTCCATATTATATTTCCTAGTTAAATATACATAGTTTGGCAATAGTTACAGTTTGGCAATAAAATAAGAGCAAGCTTAATATCCCCTTAAACAGATAATAAAATAAAAGAATAACTAACTTCACTTTTGTTCATAGAAGTAATTATGATTTCAAAGAACTCTAGCTTACAACACATCTATCCTCAGACATGTACAGCTTTATGACACACTTAAAATCCGTATAGTCTTGTTCAGGTAAGCTCTAACTGCTGAAAATATTGTTTAGAACCGAAACTACATTTTATGTTGAATATAGTAGGGGCTGTTGGTCTTCTATACATTTTTTGATTGGTGTCTGTGCCTGTAAGTCCTATACTGTGGTTTACAATTCCACGACTAGCTTACAACAAATATGGGAGGCATTAACCATCATACCAGAGGGGCACAGAACCTTAAATTAATAATGCTAAACAGACTCTTTGCCCACTGCCTAACTTCCCTAAAGGGCATATCGATTTGTCAGTGTGTAATAGTGCAGAAATCACCACACAAGGCTACCTACACACCTTCTTCTGGTTTCCCATGGCAGTCAATGCAGCATTCAGTAGACTGCTGTGCTCTATAGTAAAATTGTCACTCCCTCCACTCTTTCCACCAACCTGTCACCAACCTATCACCAATAAAAGACTATGTAGATATGAAAATGGAATGCACTTGACACTAGTACTTGTATCTGATAGGAAATAAAGGGAAGCAACAAGCCTTGCAACTTGTCCTAACACTCTCCCCCCACCCCCTTCATTCTGTTAAACTACAAGTGCCCAACCCTAGTACAATATTATATATATATATATATATATATATATATATATATATATATAATCACCCCTAAAGAGAACCAGGGGTCTACATCCATCCAAACACCCACAGATCAAGTATTATAAAAACTTCTGACTTTTTTGCAGCACAATGCTCCTTGGATGTCTGGAGTTTTTTAAATGCAATATATATATATATATATATATATACATATATATATATATATATGTGTGTTCCGGGGTTCAGCCTCCCTCGCTCTGTAGTTTTCAGTGGTGTAATTCACCCCCCTTTGCTAGCAAAGTATAGTGTGCTAATTTGGGCCTAATTTATGTTGTGCTCCTTTTAGCATCATTTTGTGGCTATAGCGCCAGCATTCTCGTCTAATCTGGCGTTGTGTTGTGTACAACAGTGACGCTAACAGCCGCTGTGCCGAATGTTAAATAATTAGCTTTGATTGTTGCACTTAAGGCTCGATTCAGAGGCACATTTGTCTGCACTTCTGTAGCTTGTCTGTGAAAGTTTTAGTGGGTGTTTGTCATTTTTTTGTTTTTTTTCGTTCATTTTTCATTCGTACGAACGTTTCGGGAAAATGCGTATATGCGCTTTCGATGAACGAAAGCAAATCGGATCATTTGCGTTAGTTCGGATCATTTTCCAAACAAAATCTGATATTTTTCATTCGTTCAGATAACTTTCGTTGTTGGGATGGGCTTGCGTCTGATTCAGAGAGCTGATTGCCGACGGACCACCACCCTATTAAACTGTTTCATTTGCGATCCACTTACGGGACCTTTGAGGGCTCGGATTGCTATTGTTGAACATGTTTTGCGGCTATGTGGAGGAGTCTGCGCGCCTTTAGCACCAAGGCATTGCATGTATCAGCATGGCCGAGGCCATAAATTGTATAGCAATGCATACCTAAATCAATGCATTTCATGTATGTGTTATAGAAGCATTTTAATGCTGACCTTAATTAGTCCTTAGCATGTAAACCTTTATTTTCCCACACATCCATATAATTGCTATATTTTTTTAGACTTATGTCCTTTGTGAATTATATTTGGATTGCTGAACTTGAATCTTAATTTGTTGTAGGAGTTATTGTTTTAGTCGGTTACCTTTGCTTTGTGTAATTATTTTATATTTGGTTGCAGGAAATGCAAGATGTGCCACTCGCACAACATACAAGCAGTGTTCGGTCCAGCTATGCGATTCCTCAGTGTTCTTGCAGGGCATCCAGGGTTGTCCCATGATGCGTATATATTGCAGAGCTCCAGCAAATTTCGTCAGTTTGAGTCAGGAGAATTATCTGGTGGATGGCTCCTGGGTAAGTTTGCTCACATTCCATCATCCATTCACTGTATGGCAATGAATATAGTTGATGACTTATGTCTTAACCTATGGCTGTTTTTAGCCCTTTATGACATGTTAAACAATATTTTAGCTTAGAATGTGTGTTTTATGTTAGTATTTTAAATACTTTCAGGGGATTCTGGATATCCACTCCTGCCCTTGCTCCTGATGCCCGTTCTTTGTCTGCAGAATGCGGGCCAGGGGTTCTCTAATCGGGCACTATGCAAAACCCGGGCCGTGGTGGCGAGGGCCCTCTGGCTTTTGAAGTCCAGATTTAGGTGTTTGGACCATATGGGGGGGGGCACTGCAGTATGACCCCAACAAGGTTATACCAATATTTTAATTTACGTTTTTTAACAGGGACCACACGCGCCAGAGTGGCACAACCTTCAGTTGGTGGGCGAGATGCAGGAGCTGCGCGACTCGTTGGGGACCACAGATGAAAAATAATGTTCTGTGGCCTGCCATTGCTATGTATTTAGTTTTTTTAGTTTAGTTTTTTTAGTTGTAAAAATTAGAAATTTTCAAAATATTTTAAGATTTTATATTTTATGATGGAATTCAAAAAAAAATGTTTCAGTGTCATTTCATTTACAAAATACATTAACACAAACTAATGGGCCCAGAAATATTTAAATATGAATATTTACATGACCGAGAAGTGATTTGGGTTTTAGGGGGCTAAAATGGAAGAAGAACCTAACCTGGTTTGGGCGAGCTTTAAGGGTCCAAAAGGGAAGGTGGAGGATAGTGCTAAGTGATTTAGCTAAACATTGTAGTAGAAGTGAGGGTGGCAAATATGTAGGCGAGCACTTTAATGAGTTAAGTTTGTAGTGCGCAGGCACAAGGTCGTAAAGATTTCCGTCTGGACGATTATTTATTGAAAAAGGGAAACAGAAACTTATGGGAAACGTAAAGAATTTGTGGGAGGATACGATGGGAAAAGGGCAAAAACGAAAGCCTACGTTGTAACATGTGAAAATGAAATGGAAAAGTCACGCTGGAAAATGACATCCTCGCATTCGTACTCTGCCGTACGAACGGACGGAAACTTTACAGAAGGATTGCAATACATGCATAGAATCGCTCGCACACTCATACGAGAGCGGGAACATTTTAAAAAAAAACAGATCGGCACTAAAGTATTTTTTGTCTCTCTGAATCGAGCCTTTAGTTATTGGTCGGCCTATGTTAGCACCTGTTGGACCTGCTGGCCGGGTAGCCCAGCTCCAGTGAGTGCCACTTTATACTGCCGTTATTCTGTTGCTCCCCAGCATATTTGTGAATTTTTTCATCCTTGAAATATTTGGAGCTGTATTTTTCCAACACTGGTTAGCAATTTTTCATTATAGTTACAAAAATTCGGCTGCATTTTAGTGGTTGGTGTCCAAATTACACATTGTTAAGCAAAAGAAGCCATCAAAATCAATTTTAATAAGACCCCCAGAAAAACATTATGGCCCATTTAGGTTCTGCGTTTCAATTATTGACAAGTCACAATGCAAGTTCTGAACAAACAAAAGTGTTTAATATTAATTATAAGCATTAAATACTTCAACCAAGTTCTGCCCATTGCACTCTATGGGATCTTGAGCAACAGCATCATGTTTCATCTGGCGCAGCTCCAACCACAGCGCCCAGCGCTGCATCATTTTCGACTCTAGAGTTAAATAAGACGCTAGGCAACTGCCACATGAGCGTTAGCGTTTTTCAGTTGTTAAATTGTACGCTGAGTGTCGCAGTGTGGAGCTGACGCTTCTTAAATAAGGCTCCCAGTAAATTATTTATTTTTGGCTATGCGACAATTTTTTAGATTTAGAGTTGCCTTTAGCATCATTTTAATGGAGTAAATATCCGTATCTTTTAAAATTTTGCAGCCGTTATATTTCCAGGATGGCGCCAAAAGACAAAATGTCTGTTGTTAAATTATCAGTGTGAACTGGCTCAATATGTATTGGCCAGCCAGTGCCTGTAATACCCATATGCAGATTTTAACAGCTCCATTGAATATTACTCTATTCCACCAAAGTTACAGATGCTGCATGCTGTATTTGCCATATTTTAAAATGCAGGAACGTTTGGCAGTGTATTCAAAAGGTGCTGGTTGGCGTTTCTTCAATTGGGAGACTTATTTAAGAAGCGTTAGTGCCACAACGCCACTTTTTTGGCCTCAGCGGCACATAGCATGGGATTTAATAAAGAAAAAAAAATGCAGCACTGATGCAGCTACCAGCTGGCGTCTTATTGGCATCTTATACACTGGCACCGAAAATGATGCAGCACTGGGCACTCTGGTTGAACAGTTGAAACCTGGGGCTGTTGCTCAAGATCCCATTAAGCACGACGCGTAGAACTTGATTGAAGTGTTTATGCTTATAATATAATAACCTTGGACTTCAAGGAGCGCTATCGCTAAATTACCCAATATTAAAAAAAGAGTAAAATCCAGGGGTGAAAGATTTTTAAGAGGACTATTCCACTTTTACATGGGTCATCTGCTCTATTCCAGCAGAAGTAACAATAACCACTCTAAATTTCTGCCCTGTTTTGCATGATGGCTAAAAGCATCTACACATATCAAAAGAATTGCAGTAGCACTAAGCTTCTATTCCAGGACAGGCCATTGGAGCTGAGCAGATCTTCACTAGGAAAATAGATTAGTATGTTCAAAACCTCTTTTTCTTTATTTAAAAGAAAGGAATAGATTTGGCTGGAAATGTTTTAAATGCAGGGTGTATAAGTGACCTCTTCACTTGCCTACAAGCATGTTTATTTGGATATTTTTACAATAGTGATCCTTTAAGTCATTATTATGTATACATATACTGTAAGTGATCCTTTTAACACAATGAAAGGAAAACCAGGCCAAGTCCTGTAATGTTGGTGCTGCTCTTCAGTAATGATCTAAAAAGTGATGAGAGCACTCCAGAGTATATATGCCAATAGACATTTACTTTCTTTAATTATCCTCTAGTAGTTCAGTATTCTCTTTATTTAGTTCTGTACAGCAGGGCAGTTCATGAATCTAACAAACTGTGCTCTTTATGAGTTTAATATACATCTGGATTCTTGTGTTATCTCTGTTCCTTGGTAATTATTTAGAGTATATTTATTACGAGGGTTGTAATCGAGTTCAAATTGCTTTTGCTTGCTAGCTTCATTTAAAAGTTCAGTTCCCCTACAAAAGCTGTACATACTAGTTATTCTATTCTATAGGGTGTTATACTACACTGTCTGCTTGGTACACATGTAATAAAGAAGCTTTAAATAATAAAACATTTCAGTTATAGTGGGATGAGGTGATTCTGTTCCAGAATAAGGAAATAATCCAAGGGATTAGCAGAGGCTGAACACATATAGAGAGTGCCTCTTGAATGTACAGAATACCAGCATGTGTTTGTGTTTCTTTTAATCCTAACATCAAAGTGCACATTTGTATTTTGATGTTGTGAATGAAGGGATATTAAATAGTAGAGTTTCCCAACCAGTTCTCCTAGTACTCAATGTCACTACTGGAAGAAAAGAGAAGGTGAACACGAGGCAATGCAAAACAGGTGCTGCATTGGGTGGGTGGTAGAAGGAGTATATTTGTTCCAGGAGAGTATAGGTCCACTATAAGGCTATCTTATAAGTGGACCTGTACAGTATGAAAAGCCAACAGGTTTGCACAGTTAGAAAACTACACAAAACTCACTTGCCCCATCTGCATGCATGATACTGAATCATTGTCAGCACTTACATTTGCTCCTGCATCTGTTCAAAACTGAAACGTGGCAAATGAAAACCGTTAACTCACTTATTAATCTCCAGCCATCACCATGACCCAAATACAATTCATATATAAACATTGTGTAGATTTTCTCTGTTAAATGGATGTTAATATGTAGCTGGCCATGTAAAATGTGGTGCATTGCCTCCCTCACTTCTCTTAAAGGTTCTTGCAGAAGAGTGCAACAAAGTGACCATTCTTACAACATAATACAGTACGACTTATTACAGTACAATAATTCTAATGCAATCTCTCCTTAGTACTGGAAGAATCTGTTCTATATAATTTACTTGTTGGCTTTAGTTTAGGATGTGTGATTGTTGACAGTGCCAAGTGTCAGGAATGGCAAGATGAATCAGTGAAAGATTCCAGTGAGGTAAATCAGATCTGATTTGGGGCCTTATTTATGATGTGTCCCTATTAGTATATTTTTTGTGACTATAGCCCCATCTTCGGAGTGCTGGCATTCCTGTCTTATCTGGCGCTGCTGTGTACAACATTAGCATTGGCGCTGCTAATTAGTTTTGATTGTTGCACTAGGTATTGGCCAGCCTATTTCAGTGCCTGTTGAACCTGCTAGCAGATTATCCAAGCGCAAGTGAGCGCCACTTTGGAATGCTTTTATCCTGCCACTCCACAGCATATTTATGTTTTTTTTCTCCATGAAATCTTTGGTGTTGTATTTTTCCTACACTGGTCAGTGTTTTTTCATTACAGTTACAAGAAATCACTGCTGGGGACAAAGGGGACACACTTTACAGTGTTTTTAGGTTGCATTGTAGTTGTTGGAGTTCAAATTGCACATCGCTAAGCAAAATAAGCCAATTTTAATAACACCCGAAAAAATCCCAGTTAGTCTCCCCGGTAACGGCGGCCACTTAAGAGACGGCTCCTCCCTCTGGAGACGAAACACAAATTGGGACAAAATTTGAATGCCCCCTCCCTTCCTCCCATTCCTCTGTATTTTAACAAGCAAAAAAAGGACCAACTGAATATGAGAGGGTAGGGCTAGGGCAGTCCTGAAGGACTCATAGAAATACCATTACCGGTAAGACTAACAGAGATTTTCTCCCTTTGTCCTTTAGGATGACCACTTGAGAGGATAACAAGTAATGTGCTATTTAAGAGCAGCATACCAAATTAAGAACTCTCCTACCAAAGGATTGTTGAGAGTCAGACAAAAGATCAAGCCTAAAATGTTTAAAAAATACAGAATCAGCAAGTGATTCTGTAGCATTGCAGATCAGGTTCCTCCCTGTCGATTTATGTAGGCTGCTTCTGTATTGTCTGATCATATCTTAACCTCCTTTCCAATCACTAGATGATAGAAGTGATATGGGGCCTGTTCCAGTCATGCTGGATATGCCAGGAGTCTAGATGAGCCCCCCCAGCCCCAGATACTGACATCTGTCATTATGACAACCGGCTGCATTTGTCTCCAAGCCCTGCCCTCCTGCAGATTTTGAAGATCCAGCCACCAGGCCATCTAGGTATTCTGGATTGCAGTCCCAAACCTGCAGAAAGAAGTGTGGAAAGGCTTGGAATGCAGTTGTGCCCACGTAACAGATGGAATTGCTGTTGTCATTAGTCCTAGAATTCTCATGATTTCCTGTGGGGAGATGGACTCCTATTGACTTAGTCCTCCAAATTGGGTTAGAGGTCTCCCTTGCTTGTCTTGCGGCAGGCAAATCTTTTGTTCTATGGTGTCTATCCAGAAACCAAGAAACCTATATTTTTATTGGGCTCTATTTTTCCAGATTTACAATCCATCCCAAATTTTGTAACAAAGGCCAGGCTGTTTAGGAGAAGTCTCCTGTCAATAGGAAATTGCATAAGGAAAAATGGAGATTCCCTAGAGTCTCAGCACACTTATGGATTCCACCTTGATCTTTGCGAAGATCCTTGGTGCCAAAGAGATTCCAAATGACAAGGCCCTTTACTGAAAGATCGAAATTAGGAAGACTGCAAACCTCAAGAAAAGGCGGTGCTCCTGAAATAGGGGTATATGTGGGTAAGCATCTTGCAAATCTCACAAAATCCCCCACTGTAAGCAGGTTCCTTATGGTGAAAATCAATTCCATCCTGAAACCTTTGGGGATAATGAATTGGTTCAAGGTTTTCAATTTCTAAATTAATCTGAAAACGTCTGTCTGTTTTAGTACCGGGAATACATGGGAGTAAAAACCTCTTCCCTGGCAGCCCCCAGGAACTGGTTTGATTAGTCTTTTGTTGAATAATTGCTGGATGCCTTGGGGGAAGGATTCTCTTTTCCTGGGGTCCCATGGCAAATGTGTAATTAGGAACTTCTCTGGGGTTTGGATTAACCCTTTAGCTGCCAGCCTACCTGGAGTTTTTGTCACGCTTGGTGCCAGACCATTTTGCACTATTTTGCGCTCCCCATGTTCAAATGTGATTTTTGAAGGGATTTCCAGGGATTTCCCAGGAAAATTATATATTGTTTTTTTCAGCAGAGTCTGGGCTTTAACATGAAATGTCTTGTTTGTAATTTTTTAGGTGTATTCTCAATACTTTTGGGTGAAATATGTGCAAATAAAAAATAAAAAAAAAAATCTATTTTTTGCAATTTGTAGTGTTTTTTTGTAATAAAAAGTGTAAGTTTGTCAATAAAATCTTATTGCATGTGAAACCCCAATTAATCCTGGTCACAGCGTTACCACATATGTATAGGTAGACACCCTTTCCTGCCCAGGAGACTCCCCCAAACTGAAACAGCGCTTTAGGAGATTTTCAGATAAAATACAACTATGCACCGCGCTAAGCGCACCTTGCGGTCTTTCCAGAAAAAAGTACCCTTTAAATTTGAAATACCCCCCAAAAACTATATATTCTCTGGAAGTATACACCTCAGGCTTTCTAGGCGTACCAGGTTTGTTGACATGGGCGCAATTTTCTGGAAGTAATCCCCCAATCAATTCTTTGGTTGCACAGAGTTTCCCTAAAAAAGAATAAAAAAGAAGAATCAAAGCCACATTTTCCTAAAAAAAACTATATGCAAACAGAAAAAAACAAGTAAAATCTGAAAAAGCAACAACCCCCGAACAGAAAAATACCCAACATGCATAGGTACTGTCAAGGGAAGAGTTGCCATACACCCCAAAGTAAAGCATGCGCATAACGGTAATTTTGCTTAAAAATTTCAGCTCTGCAGACAAAGTGCGCACCTTGCGATTTTTCAACCAAAACAACCCTTTAAATTTAGAATATCCCCACAAACCATATATTCCCTGAAAGTACACATGTTAAGCTTTCTAAGAGTACTGAGCTTGTTGTAGTGGGCTCATCTTTCTGGAAGTAATCCATTGAAGAATTCTTAGGTTGCACAGGGTTTCCCTAAAAACAATGATAAAAAGCAGAATAAAAACCATGTTTTCCTAAAATATCAATATGCAAACAAGAAAAAACAAGCTAAATCTGAAAGCGCAAGGTCCCCCGAGCAGAAAAATACCCAACATGCATAGGTACTATGGTTCCCCTTTTAATTGTCAGCCTACTTGAAGTTTTGTCACCCTCTGTTGACAGGTCATTTTTCCCCATTTTGCGGCATGATTAACCGTGATTTTTGCTGGAATTTCCAGAAAAATTATATACATTACATATACATTTTTTGCAGCAGAGTTTAGGCTTTAACATGAAATGTCTTGTTTGTAATTTGTCTACGGTTTTTTGAATATTTCTGCTTAAAAAAAAAAAATATATATATATATATATATATTTTTTAAACAATTGTTTCCTTTATTTTAAATAAAACCTTTTTTTTTAAATGAAAACCATATTTCATGTGATAGCCCCATTTCTCCCGATTACAACGGTACCACATATATATCGGTAGCCCCCCCATTCTTGCCCTGGAGACCCCCCAAACTGAAAAGAGCACTTTATTACATTTACAAATAAAATACAACTACTATCCACACTATAAACATAAGGGGTTAATTAAAAAAAAATGACATAGGGTCCCCCCCCTTTTTGGGGGGAATTTTAAGGGTTAGGGTTAGGCTAACCCTTAAAAATAAAAAAATATACAAAAATAAAAATTTCCCCCCAAAAAATGGGGACCCCCCCAAGTCATTTTTTTTTTTTTTTTTTTTAAGGGTTAGGGTTAGCCTAACCCTAACCCTCACCCTTAAAAAAAATTGTTTTCATTTTTTTTTTAATTTTAAGGGTTAGGGTTAGGCTAACCCTAACCCTTAAAAATAAAAAAAATGACGTAGAGGGGAACCCATTTTTTTTTTTAATTTTAAGATTTTAAGATTTTAAAATTAAATAAAAATGACGTAAGGTCCCCCCCTCCGGGGGGGGGGGGGGAACCCATTTTTTTTTTAATTTTAAGGGTTAGGGTTAGCCTAACCCTAACCCTTAAAATAAAAAAAAAATGACGTAGGGTCCCCCTTACCCGTCATAACCAGCCCGGGACCAGCTATGGGGGCTTGTAGGAACAGAGTGGGGGGCCAGCTTTTGTGGCCCCCCACCCTGCAGCCTACGAGCCCACATACCCTGTGTGGGCCCGGGCTCTTCTGCCCCCCCCCTGGGCTTTGGGGAGGCAGGTAATTGGGGGTGCGGGGGTTAATGGCAAGCCACCCGCTAGTTGCAGGTGGCTTGCCAGACCCCAGCCTTGTGAACTGGTATAAGGGGTCTCATGGACCCCTTACCAGTTCACAAAGGGTTAACATAAAAAAAAACACACGCACAAAAATGTCATTTATTAAAAAAAAAAAAAGGTTTTTTTTACTTTACTCACCTCACCCGATTGTCAGCTCCTGTGGTGATCAGCTGTCAAATGCCTTGGTGATCGCTGGCCAGAGGAGGAGGGGGGGCAGGGGATCAGAGCATCCCCTGCCCCTCCACTGCTCTGCCCAGTGATCACCAGGGCATCTGACAGCTCAGCCGAGGAGAGGCAGCAAGAGGCCCGGGAGTGACGTCATAAGCCCCGCCCCCAAAGGGGCGGGGCTTAACAACAAGATGGCGGCGCCCGTCGGGAGAGGAGGGGGAGAGCCCTTTCAGGCTCTCCTCTGAAGCTGAAGAGGCTGGGGGGGGGGATCGGAGGCCCCCCCAGTGAAGAGGAGACCCGGAGGGAGGCAGCGCGACTGCAGGTAAGTAAATGTCATTTTTAATTTTTATTTTTTTTACAGTTAGCAGCTGCTGCTGCCAAACGGGGGTGGGGCTATTCCGGGGGCTCTCCTGGAGCCATCCGACCCCCCACGGGGGATCGGATGGCACCAAATTAAAGAGGAGCCCCAGCTAGATCCAACGAGGGGTCAGGTGAGTATTTGTAATTTTTATTTTTTTTACTAGCAGGGGGGAAAGTCAAGCACGTAGATTCTACGTGCTTGGCACTTAAGTGGAGTAGAAGCAAGCATGTAGAAACTACGTGCTTGGCACTGAAAGGGTTAAAGTTTCAACCTATATCCATGAGGGATTGTCCTTAGCACAAAGGGGTTTAAAGTTACTGACTGCCACACTATTGAGAAAAAGCTTAGTCTTCCCCCAACCTGAGGCTCAGCATCAAGCGTAGGGTTCATCTGGTTGCTGCAGGAGATTACAAACCAAGCTTTGTCTGCCACCACCCCTGTGTTGCCCCCAATGTTTCTTGGGCTTATCTCTAGATTTTTTGGGTCTGACTGGAAACCTTTTAGTTCTTCCCAAGAACCTGGAAAGCATAGTCTTTAATTCAGGGCCAAACATGAGATTCCCATCAAAAGGATTCCCACACAGGTCACCTTGCCAGATCTTTAGCCAAATAGCCCTTCTGACTGAATTAACAAGAGCCGTGGTCTTAGCCATGGCCCTTACCACCTCCGCTGAGGCAGAAACACCTAAATTTCTGGCAACGCAATCAGATGCTAAGGTTGGTTTGAAAGAGAAGAAAGCCGCATAGCAAGCCCTTTTGAGGATACGATCTGTGCGTCTGTTCATGGGGTCCATTAAGGTGCCAGAGTCTTCAAAACTCAAGTCAGACGACCTGGAGACATGTGCCAGAGAGACATGCAACTTTGGATATTTGGCGACTCCTGACTCCTCAAATGGAAATTTGCGCTTAATCGAGTTTGAAAGAAAAAACTTTCTCTCATAGAACTGACATTCCTTTTTGAATAAATTGGAAGGGCATGCATGGATAGGAAATTATTTTTCCTTATGTATTACAAGCTTATGATAAACTATGTCCTTTGCTGACAGGGCCTGTTCATCATTGCAATCTTCATAGTGTCAAAGATATATAGGAGAAGAGCCGAGATCTATTTGGGAATCTTCCTGTGTGAACATCTAGAGCAGGGGTACTCAATCTCTTCTTGCAAAGGTCCATTTAAAGGCATCTGGTGAGAAGTGAAGGTCCGGGTGGAGGACTGTCGTGGGGGTGGATAGTTAGAAATCAGCACACTGGGGGAGGGGCTATCGATTCCCCAGGCAAAATTTTAAAAAAGGCAGCTTGCCCCCCACACCAAAAAATCCTATTGGGCACTGGGAAACAGGAGCTCTGGCCCGCAGCACACTGTATTAACCCCCCCTTTGCATTCTGTGGAGGCCATGTACAAGGGTGGACTAGGACTGGATGGGGCAAAGAGACTGAGAAACAAAGCACTACATAACCAATCAAGGGTCAGCTCTGAGCACGGTAACACAGAAGCAACTAAATGCAGGGGGGCGGAAATCTGGCGCCAAGGTCCGCATTCGGACCCCGGTCCGCCAGTTGAGTATCGTTGATCTAGAGGTTCCTTCTTCCCCAAAACCCTCATTCAGGGAGTCATCTGCAGAGGAGACTAATCCCTCAGTCTCATCCATCCCCTGACTCTGAATAGTCATAGGAGGAGGTTAGAGGTAATGGGCTGATAAAGTACTGGCAAAGATGAAGATGTCTGGCGGTAACCCATAGGTAAAATCTATGCCGGAGGGAATGCAGTAATACGAGGAGTTGCCCTTGCCAGAAATGCGGCCTTGCAGATCTCAAGAGTATAGGCCATATCCATTTTCATGGAACCTACTGTTTCCAATAGAAAAGAAGCTGCCTCTCATCCTAGCTTGTTGCCAATGCAGGCTGACAAAAAGGTCTATTCCATTACTCTAGCAATGCCTGACAACTTAAGCATAATGTAGCCACTCTTGGCTCCTGAATTTTCTTTCTTTTTTTGGCTTAGGAGTAGAATGATGGCAAGGAGGCAGAGTAATGCTTAATTAACATCCTTGCAGACTACTAAAGTCAACAAGCGTAAACAGGATATATATATATATATATATATATATATATATATATATCAGAAACTATTCAACTATTCAGCTCACCATATTCTCGTGAGGTATAATGACACTGTGCTGCTCTTCACACTGGCCACCCACAAGCCTTCTGCATCACCACTGCCCAGGTCTGTAAAGAGGGACTCACCGCCGACCAGGTTTTCTTTTCCAGGTTCTGGTCCGGAAACCCTCCTTTGCCCCAAAAGTAAGTGGGTGGGGTTGGAGGACCAGCTCTGCCGCCTCCACTTGCACTTTTGAAAGAGATGCAACAGGTGCGCACCTGCCCCCCAGACCGTGGGTCCTAGCTGCAGCCCCACCAGCAGCAGGAAACCCTAGTATACTGGTCCCTGCCATCCATATTAGGATGACTTTCAAACTGGATTGGGATGACCAGACTGTAAGGGCTACTGGGGCAGCGAAATGAAGAAAGTTGTGGCTGTCAGCCTGAAGCTGAATCACAGTGACTAGAACTAGAAAAACGTAACTTTTTGGCAAATAACTAATTATATGTATTGTATATATATATTATATTGACGTATATAAAATATATATGTAAATACACTTGTTGGGTGCACTTACCCTTTTTTTCTATTAAACAATCATTAATTTATGATTTCAATTTATGAGAAAAATACATGAGAATTTAACTGTTGCTGAATCACCCAGCTTGGAAGACAATGAAAGTCAGTGGTATGTTTTATTCCTAAAAAATGGAGTGAACTTTTATTGTCTTGAGGGTTCAGAAGTGTGCGCAAATTTCTCTTTTTTGGGCTGCATTTTCCCCCAGCAAAATGCAGGAGGAGAATGCAGATTCACTAGCTAGACATAGGGGCTATAGATAACTTTGGCTGCCTTAGCCTGCACAATGCGCAAGGTGGATGACCTTTTCCTCATCAGAGAACTGTGTTTGAGGCACAATGCGAAAGTTAGCGCCTCAAGCGAAAACCTGCAATCACACTTTATGCTTGCCATTTTGGGCAATCCGCACGTGCGCCATTTTTACACACATTACCATGAATCATGCACATGCGGAATCACTGGCGTCTGGTTTTGGGCTTTTTGGCGCACAGCCAATGATCCAACACTATTCTCATACTATTTTGCCCTTAAGAGAATTTTATACTACCAATTTTATACTACCAATTCTTACTGAATGTCATTGTCTGCACAATCCTCACAAGACCTTTTAAACAAAATACATGTAAACCTTGCATAGTAAACTATATATATACATGCAGAAACTGTATGTCAGGGTAGACAGGCATAACTCATGTGTTGGTGCAACAACTGTCTCTCACAATCTAACTCTAATTTATTACAACATTCAATCCTACAATTTCATCTTACTTTGAAAAAGTTGACTTTTACGTCTCTAGAGCACTCAATAATTTACAGGCAAAAATGTTCCTGATTGCTTTTTAAAAGATTTTCCCCTGAAACCCTCTTGTATTATTGAATAATTCATGAATAATTTGCAAAAGAAGACAAACTAAAAGCAAATTTAATGACAAACTATTTTGGTGTTACTGCAAAGTCTAATAAGGAATTACTGGTTTATGTTTTTTTTTATTTTCTTTGTACTTCAGCTTGACATATTCTCTGCAGTAAATTACGAGAATGCAAGCAAAGCTAATATACTGTTAGTGTGCACTTCACGTTGGAACATAATAGCCTAGCATGCCAATCCAGAGAAAACAAAAGGAAAGGAAATATTCAAATATATTGTTATACAACCGCAACTTGACAGTAAAAGGTTGTGTTTTACAAATGTATGATTGAAGAGCTGTTCTTAGTAAGTGCCATATACTCAGCAGAGAAAAGGAATTCAAATAATTGTTGCTGTATAATGAATGCAAATATATAATTATTAAACAAAAAATTTAGAAAATATTTTGTTCTTAAAAAACTACAATCTATAATATATCATTATCCATTAATTCTTGCTTTTCCACTATATATATAGGATAACTGCAATGTCATGATTAGAGATGGGTGAACCCAAACCGCAAAGTATGGGTTTGCAAGCCCGGGCTCCCAAATCTGAACACAAACTTCAGCCAGAAGTCCGTGTTTGGGTTTGGTGTCTGGCCGAAAAGATTCCAGAGCCAGCCACTGGTTTTCTCCCAGGGCATCCCGGTTCAAAATGCCCCGCAGTGTGAAACCCCCCAGAACACCGGTAATAACTCAACTCTCCCTGGTCCAACGGTGCATGTACAGGTTCTCATCCATGAGATGGGGATTGCACGCTGCCACACCCCCTGCATCCCCCACCCTATTTATTCTGACAGGCTGGGTGGGGATGCACACAACGATGGGGATGTGGGAGATGCGACAGCGAGCACTCCACATTGAATTCAACCAGAGCCCTTTGCCGAATTATATAGTCAAGGCAATGGTTTCTGATTGGATCTGAGCATGCACCGTTGGACCAAGGAGAGGTGAGTTTTACTGGGAGTTCTGTTTGTCACATTTAAATATACTTAAACAATTAACCGAGGGGGTACCCTAAAACCCAACAAAGGACACAGAGTAACAATGGTTAATGAAGGCTACACCAAGGTAGAAAATTGTGTTTGCTTCCCCCCCACAGGGGGTTACTAACCAGCGTGCCCACACTGCCATCCCCACAGTAACTGATGGATAGGCTACAAGTAAGACCCACACTTTTAACCTATATAGTTCTGGATTTACTAAAGCCTTACAGCAGTTTTCCCCAACCACCTCCTTGAGAGCCACCAACAGGTCATATTCTGCAGATCTCCACACAGATGCATAGATGAAGTAGTTAGTGCTGAGACAAAGCTATGGTGCTGGCTATTAGGAAATTCACAAACCATGACCTGTTGGTGGCTCATCAGTTTTCCCCAACCTTCTATTTGTGAGCAAACAACAAGTTATGTTTTGTGGACCTCCACAGCTCTATAGCTCTGTCTGACCACTAATTACTATGCCTGTGTGTCTGTGTGGAGATCTGCAAAACTTGACCAGCTGACTCTCAAGGAGAGGGCTGGGGGGCATTGCAGTATAGAATCTACACTTGAGATCATAATCATGCTGGCGTATGCTTGTGTAAGATTGAGCGTGTGTAGGTAGGGTAAAGGTGTAAGAAGCATCACATTCTCTATTTAATCAGTTTTGTTTTTCTATTTAATTTATTTTAAAAATCAGTACTGCAATTTTATTGGGAATAAACACAATTATAAGATGTTTATTTCTGCACATTATTTTAGTATGCTATGGTAGTTTTCAATTAAAAGTTTCTAACCCGTGCATTAGTATATGTGTAGCATTTATTAGCCATTGTTACTGTGTGTCTTTCCTTTTTGGACTTTCCAATCAGACTTTAGAACAGGGATGGGAGGCTCCCCTGCTGACCTGAACATGTTCCTGTAAAACGTGAGAGTCTCACATCCAGCTTATGATCTCGAAGTGGAATTTGTTGAAGACCAAGCTGCCCATTGTTCATAAGGTGTCTCAGCTGAGCTTTGTACATGGCTTAACTCCATCAACCATCTGGAATCTAAAGGTGCAGCTCCAGTCTTCAGTTAAAGGGGCTGCGGGTGTGTGATCGATGCCAGGTTTGAGTGAAAGGTAAGCCTCATTCCCCTATGGTGCCCCTGATATATGGTCTGATAGGAAAGTCCACAAATATAGACTTTACCTGCATTAAAATGGAAACACATTATATTTTGTTATGAATCTATATACAGTAATAATAATATAATTTTCTTTTTCACAAAAAAAAATTAAAATGTAATTGAACCGGAACACCAATTTTTTTGCCCCACCTGCATGTTAATGGAGCGGACTGGAGAAATCTTTTTTTCATGGTTCCCTGGAGAAATCAAGCCCTCTGATTGGCCAGACTAGGTGCAGGCAAGTTTGGTCGGCCAGATGAGTGTGTGTGACTAAAGAGAAGGGTAAGATTTCTCCCATCTTGTGCTGTTACCGTGCAGGGGGCACCCGCTATTGGGTGTCCCCCTGCTTTCAGAACAACACCAATTTTTTTTTTTTAAAAAAGGGTGTTGTTCCAGTTTAAAACCACGAAAAACACCTACAAAACAAGATCTAACAAGGTGTTATGAGATGAAGCTGCAGACTCCTCTGAGAATGTGTCACCACAACGTTAGACATTGCTCATTTTACAAAACTAGCGTGAGCTTTTTAGATCCTTAATTCAGAGCAACAATGACGCTCTGCTGTATTTTCAGAATTTATTTAAACAAAACACAAAAACAGGAAAATTATGAGAAAAACTGTGCAAGGGGATAAAACAGGATTAACTATAAAACACCGTACAAATAAATAGATAGCACTACAAATAAAGAAAGGGAAAATACTTAAGACCCTGTCTGGGCAGAAGTTTGATCAAATCAATTTTCTGTCAGTCCTCGCACGTTCCTGGTATCCTCCTTAGATGTTACAATGGAGCGTGTGTCACTCGTGATCGTAAGATTCGAGTGTGTCTCTGCCCATTCTTAAACTCACCTTATTCCCTCTAACCAGGGGTCAGCTTCTGACCCCTCCTTTTGTTCAGAGAGATTGGAGTCATCCACTGTTTGATTGGTGCATCTGGGATTCTCCATCTTTGGGCACTTGAAAGTTGGTCCATATGATATCCCCCATCTGTTCTGGGATTTCACAGGGAGGAGGCATGAGGGGCAGGAAGGGGCCGGATATTGGCCCTGTCTTGGCTGGGTGATTTCTGATAACTCTCACTCCATTACTCTGTTTATGACTGGAGTTTTATGAGTGGAGAAAGTCATCCCAGCTGACCCTGTGTGTATGCAGGGGGATTAATGGCAGGCAGGTAGATGGCGGAGACATGAGGAGAGGTATACAGACCAGGGGTGTTGTTCCAGTTTAAAACCACGAAAAACACCTACAAAACAAGATCTAACAAGGTGTTATGAGATGAAGCTGCAGACTCCTCTGAGAATGTGTCACCACAACGTTAGACATTGCTCATTTTACAAAATGAGGCTTTAAAATGCTGCCACCAGAATACAAATAAAAAGTGGCGTATTCTCCACTATCTAAGCCACACACAACACAATCAGATCAAATGAATCGATTGGCCCACAACCATCGTCCTAGGCTCTTCAGAACTAGCGTGAGCTTTTTAGATCCTTAATTCAGAGCAACAATGACGCTCTGCTGTATTTTCAGAATTTATTTAAACAAAACACAAAAACAGGAAAATTATGAGAAAAACTGTGCAAGGGGATAAAACAGGATTAACTATAAAACACCGTACAAATAAATAGATAGCACTACAAATAAAGAAAGGGAAAATACTTAAGACCCTGTCTGGGCAGAAGTTTGATCAAATCAATTTTCTGTCAGTCCTCGCACGTTCCTGGTATCCTCCTTAGATGTTACAATGGAGCGTGTGTCACTCGTGATCGTAAGATTCGAGTGTGTCTCTGCCCATTCTTAAGCTCACCTTATTCCCTCTAACCAGGGGTCAGCTTCTGACCCCTCCTTTTGTTCAGAGAGATTGGAGTCATCCACTGTTTGATTGGTGCATCTGGGATTCTCCATCTTTGGGCACTTGAAAGTTGGTCCATATGATATCCCCCATCTGTTCTGGGATTTCACAGGGAGGAGGCATGAGGGGCAGGAAGGGGCCGGATATTGGCCCTGTCTTGGCTGGGTGATTTCTGATAACTCTCACTCCATTACTTTGTTTATGACTGGAGTTTTATGAGTGGAGAAAGTCATCCCAGCTGACCCTGTGTGTATGCAGGGGGATTAATGGCAGGCAGGTAGATGGCGGAGACATGAGGAGAGGTATACAGACCAGGGGGGTCAGCATGGCTGAAAAACACAAACTATCCGTATATGTCTTGTCTTGTAGGCGTGTGCATACACATATATATATATATACACACATTGATACACACACCAACCTACACACAGTATGTTCTGTTGCCATCTCAACTTTACCCGGGTACGATTTGCTCTATAAATGCACTCTATTTGTGAATTTTGTATATTTTAAAGTTTTAGGTTACCGACAACCGATACCACAACCAATACAACATAAGCAGTACTTGATAAAAAGGTTTGGGACTCCTGTCCTAGACCAGCAGTAATGTGACACACAAAGGGTTGATGTTTCTACTGTCCCTTTTTTGGGTGATCACTTTCCCATCTGCCTAATGACAAAAGCATTAGTTCATATATAAAGTAAAAAAAAAAGGAAAATGTATATTATTTAACAACATAATTTATTTTAAGAGCCATGCATAGTTGTTTTCTGGAGTTTCTACAATGTGACTGCCTGTTCTTGGCACAGTAAATAAAGTTTTCTCTACATAAAAAGTTAGGTACAAAGCTTTTGCTTCAGAGGTGTCATAAGATACTTATCAGAGGCTTTAATCAGACTTGAACATAGCGTTGATCTAAATAAAACAATTACATGAAACGTCACCTCCCGCTGTCTTACTAAATGACTTTTGTCTAATTTACTGAATACACAAAGTGTTTTGCATATATATAGCGTTATTTATGTCAATATCTTCCAGATTAGCAGTCAGAAACATTTAATATTTTAATGTAAATGTGTGTGCAAACAAGATAATGAAGCATTTCACTCAAGGTTATATGTAATGATTAAGGTTAGTTCTAAAAGTGCTGAGCCGGATTGCTTGCATGGGGCTGTAACAAAGATTTTAATGTGGAAATCGCTACAATGCCATAAAGGAAAATGTTTTCACAACCGTAAAATGATTTTTTTTCAGGGGTTATTATGCAGCAGAATTGATTGTTATATTAAGCTGCTTGTTCAACAGCTGTCATTTCTTATTAACACTAGTATTAGCATAGCCAATCATTAAGATATATACAGCACCCACTCCAAAGCTTTTTTTTCTTCATTTTAAGCATACTTATGTGTTACTTTACTTTATTAAATGAATATTGTAGATGCTTTATTAGTTAATGCATTGGGAGAAGATGGTATTTTTAAGATTAATAAAAGATAAGGTGTTTTGGTCTTCTCCGTTCTGTCCCTGCAAATGTCTACATTTATTTTGGGTTCCACAGCAGGATAGGTTGAAGAAAAATTCTAGTGAAATTATACTGTAATGTTTCTCTTCATGAAGGATTAACCCTTTAAGTGCCAGCCTACCTGGAGTTTTTGTTACGCTTTGTTGCCAAACCATTTTTCACTATTTTGCACTATGCATGTTCAACTGTGATTTTTGAAGGGATTTCCATGGATTTCCCAGAAAAATTGTATATTGTTTTTTTCAGCAGAGTCTGGGCTTTAACATGAAATGTCTTGTTTGTCATTTTTTAAGTGTATTCTTAATATTTTGGGGTGAGATATGTGCAAAAAATAAAAAAAAATCTATTTTTTACAATTTGTAGTGTTTTTTGTAATAAAAAATGTAAGTTTGTCAATAAAATCTTATTGCGTGTGAAATCCCAATTTCTCCCGGTTACAACGGCACCACATATGTATTGGTAGATGCCTTTTCCTGCCCAGGAGACTCCCCCAAACTGAAACAGCGCTTTAGGGGATTTTCAGATCAAATACAGCTATGCTAAGCACTATGTGCACCTTGCAGTTTTTCAATAAAAACAGCCCTTTACATTTGAAATACCCCCCACAAACTATATATTCTCTGGAAGTACACACCTCAAGCTTTTTAGGCATACCAGGCTTGTTGATGTTGCCACAATTTTCTGGAAGTTCTCCCTCAATGTATTCTTTGGTTACACAAAACTTCCCTAAAAAAGGATAAAAAAGCAGAATCAAAGCCACATTTTTCTAAAGAAAACTATAAGCAAACAAGAAAAAACAGGTTAATCTAAAAAAGCAACATCCCCCGAACAGAACGATACCCAACATGCATAGCTACTGTCAAGGGAAGAGTTGCCAAACACCCCAAAGTAAAGCTTGGGGAGACGGTAATTTTGCTTGAAAATTTCAGCTCTGCAGACAAAGTGGCACCTTGCGCTTTTTCTACCAAGACAACCCTTTACATTTATAATACCCGCCACAAACCATATATTTTCTGAAAGTACACATGATAAGCTTTCTAAGCATACCCAGCATGTTGTAGTGGGCCCATCTTTCTGGAAGTAATCCCTCAAAGAATTCGTTGGTCGCACAGGGTTTCCTTAAAAAATGTATAATAAAGCAGAATAAAAAATGAGTTTTTCTAAAATATCAATATGCAAACAAGAAAAAACAAGCTAAGTCTGAAAGCGCAAAATACCCCGAGCAGAACGATACCCAACATGCATAGGTACTACTAACCCTTTTAACTGCCAGCCTACTTTAGGCTTTGTCACCCTCTCTTGACAGGTCATTTTTCACCATTTTGCGCTATGCTTAACTGTGATTTTTGCAGGAATTTCCAGGAAAATCATATATTTTTTTTTTGCGGCAGAGTTTAGGCTTTAACATGAAATGTCTTGTTTGTAATTTTTTACTGTTTTTTTTTTAATATTTTTGAGTAAATTAAACAAAACAAAAATTTTTTTTTTAGAAAATTATCTCCTTTATTTCAAATAAAACATTTGTTTTATTAAAGAAAACCATATTGCATGTGAAAGCCCCATTTCTCCCGATTACAACGGTACCACATGTGTATCGGTAGCCCCCTGTTACTGTTCAGAAGACCCCCCCAAACTGAAAAAACATTTTATAACATGTAAAAATAAAATACAACTACAATCCACACTATAAAGGGTTAAATCAAGAAAAAAAATCGGTGTGGGGTTCCCCTTCCTGGGGAGGAGGTAACCCCCATTTGTATTTTAAGGGTTAAAAACCCTTAATAATTCCCATAAAAATGACATGGGGTCCCCCCATCCAGCATAAGTAGCCCAGGGATCAGCTATGCAGGGATTGTAGAACAGGGCGCAGGGGCCAGCTTTGGTGTCCCCCCGCCCTGCCAAGTACAAGCCAGCACCGCCTAAATCAGCCCGGGCCCTTCTGCCCCCCCTGGGCTTCGGGGAGGCAGGTAATAGGGGGGCCGGGGTTAATGGCAAGTCACCCGCTAGCCGCAGGTCACTTGACAGCCCTCGAGCCTTGTGAACTGGTACAGGGGTCTCATGGACTCCTTACAAGTTCACAATGGGTTAAAGTGGACCAACACCCAGGGCTGATCGGCCCCGGAATCTATAAGATTCCTGGACCGTTCTATTCCCTCCCCCTGGGGCATCCAAAATCGGGATGCCCCCCTGTGTGAAACCCCCCGGAACACCTGCTACCACTTACTTGAATCCGGTCCTACGGCGCATGCGCGGGCCGCATCCCCGCTATCCCTCTAGCAGGACGCGTGCCCAGGCCGACTATTTATGAATGGCCGCCGCGGGCACGCTCCCTGTTAGAGGGAAGTGGGGGATGCGGCCGCCAGCGCGCTCAGAACGGCTGAGCTTAGATGTCTCTTAGACGTCCATAACTCAGCCGCTCTGAGCGCGCTGATTGGACGAGCGGCCGCGCATGCGCCGTAGGACCCGGGTAAGGTGAGTTATTGTGGGTGATCGGGGGGGGGGGGTTTACGCAGCGGGGCATCCCCAATCGGGATGCCCCAGGGGAAAGGACCAATACCCAGGAAAGTCAAAATCCTGGGTGTTGATCCACTTAAAATGTAAAAAAAAAAAACACACCACACCACAAAATGCTGGAAGCATTTATTACCAGCTGGGTGACAGGACATAAGGGGTTAATTAAAAAAAATTGACATAGGGTCCCCCCTCCCAGGGTGGGGGACCCCTTTTTTTTGGAATTTTAAGGGTTAAAAACCCTTAAAAATCCCAAAAAAAAAAAATGACGTAGGGTCCCCCCTACCCAGCGTTACCAACCCGGGCCAGCTATGGGGGCTTGTAGAACAGGCCCACATAGCCATAGTGGGCCGGGCCCTTCTGCCCCCCCCTGGCCTTTGGGGAGGCAGGTAATGGGGGCTGGGGGTTAATGGCAAGTCACCCGCTAGCCCGCAGGTGACTTGCCAGACCCAGAGCCTTGTGAGCTGGTACAGGGGTCTGATAGACCCCTTACCAGCTCACAAAGGGATAACTGTAAAAAAAAAAACACACACACAAAATGATTTTATTAAAAAAAAAAAAATTTTTTTACTGTACTTACCTCCGATTGCAAGCTCTTGTCCCTCGCTGCTCTGATGACAGATGCCGGTGATCGGCATCCAGAGAAGGGGGGGCAGGAGATCAGAGGATCTCCTGCCACCTCCTTCCAGGTTGCCGATCACCGGCATCTGACAGCTGAGAACGCTGAAGCCGGTGATCGGGACCGGGATGACGTCATAGCCCCGCCCCAAAAGGGGCGGGCTTGACGGGAGACGGAACGGGGTGACGTCATAGCCACGCCCCCGGGCTCTCTCCTGAAGATCGGCAAGCCTTGTGGGGGGGGATCGGAGGCCCCCCAGGTGAAGATGAGGGTCGACGGGAGCCAGCGCACATGCAGGTAGGTAAATGTCATTTTTTTTTTTTTTTTTTTTACAGGAAAGCCAGTGGCAGCTAAAACGGGGGGGGGCACCCTATTCCGGGCCCTCCCCTGCAGCCGGAGGAGGTCCCACGGACGATCGGAGCACACCATCTTAAAGGGGAGACCCGGCCGAATCAAACGAGGGGTCAGGTGAGTGTCTTTTTTTTTTTTTTGGCCAGTTAGCAGGGGGGAAAGCCAGGTACGTAAAATTTACGTAGCTGGCGTTTAATGACAGGAGAGGCAGCTACGTGAATTTTACGTAGCTGGCGTTTAAAGGGTTAAAGGTTATCTGCAGGCAATACAAAAAAATATGACATTCCCCTTATTGTCCTTGTTGTTCTACGTTTCAAGTCAAACGACTAAAACCTACTTGCTTTCAGAAAGCTCACAACTTTTGAAGAACAATTCTCATGAGTGTCTTCACACACAGTTGGGTTGACTAATCATCAAGTGAGAAAACTTTACTACTATTTGGCAACGTGATGTCCAGTTATTACCTGGTACTGAATCGACCCTAATATCTAAAATATTATCTCTCTTGACCCCCCCAAAAGACTCAAGCCTCCTTTAGTATACAATATAAAAAAGAGGGAAAGTGACCTACATCTAAGCCTATACAACAAACAAAGAATGACTATATACCACTCAATAAGCATCTATAGCTAGCAGAATCCAGGTTTAAGGTTAAGTGCACCAAAACCCCAGATTTTGACTATCCTGGGTTCTGGTCTTTGCCCCCGGACACCCAGATTGGGGATGCCTCGCTGTGTGAAACCCCCCAGGTTGCCCGAACGTATTCACCCTTCCTTGGTCCTACGGCACATGTGCAGTATCTCGCCCAGTGATTGAGCTTGTCTAAGGCAAGTGGATCCGAGTGCACTGGCGGCCGCATCCCCCGCTACCCTTTAACACGATTTACATTCACAATTGCCTGGTGCAGGCAATGCGGCCAATGCACGCGCATGTGCAGTTGGACCGGGAAAGAAGGTGAGTTTTCGGTCAACCCTGGGGGGTTTGACACAGCGGGGCATCCTGAATATCATGGACTCCAGGGTGGGTTTTGGTCCTGGTAAAGTTACTCAGAATTGAGAAAGACAGATTGTGACAGAAGCAGGACAGCTCTGCCAAATCATCAGCAGAGGTCACCAGGATGCTGTTCCAGAAATAGGGTAATTCTGGGCTGCAAGGTCCCCAAAGCATCTGCAGTAGTGCATTAAGCCTGTGTCTGTAGGCAAGTGTGCGGGCATGCACACGTGCCTGCATCAGCTCTGCATCAGCTCTTCTAGTCGATGCGGTGTGCACACATTCGCTCCTTCTGACTGTGTGTGTGTGTGCAAGTCTATGTGCATGACCATTGTGTGTGCGCAAAACGCATTTGCTTGTGTGAAGACACAGAGAGCTATAAAGCCCTGTGAGCTCCTGAAATCCTGAGTTCTTGATGTCTTCCTGTGTACAACCTGGCTTGCTTCTGACTACGATCCTGTTCTCCTCTCAACCACAACTTGTTATCAACTCTAATCCTGAGCTACCTGCTCATGACCTAGGTATGTTCTCCATATATGATCCAGTTCTGCCTACCCACAACATTGGCACTACATATACACCCTTACTTAAAGAAGAATTTAATGTACGATTCTCATGACAAACCATGTGCCCAGTGTTCCTGTAGCAATAGTTGGGGCACAACTGCTAAGGCATAGCGTGCATAGAAGTGCTGGGCTGGCCATAGGGAGGGCCAGGAGTGGGCAGCATTGCTTTGAGGCCAGCTGGGGGGAAGCCCTACAGACATACCCACCCGCTCTAACTCCTCTCATCAAGATACCCCAGCCTATGTTTTGCCCATGCTATACAATAGCCTCATAATCCTGAGAAGGGCCATACTCACCCCTGCCATCTTATCTGCTCCTACAATACTAAATCTTCAGTGTGAACATACCCTGGCAATGATCTGTCAGTGTAATGCTCTAGCCCCAGCTATGAAACACACATTGGTTTACTGCCTGGGAAGTATGTCCCATGAGTGGGGTGGGGGGGTGTAGTGAGCTGGGGGTCAGTTAGATTCCTGACTTTTGGCCCACCCATGGTGGCTCGATTCAGAGGCACATTCGTCTGCACTTCCGTAGCTGTCTGGGAACGTTTTTGTGGGTGTTTGTCATTTTTTTTTTTTTTCGTTCATTTTTCATTCGTACGAATGTTCGGGAAAATGCGTATATGCGCTTTCGATGAACGAAAGCAAATCTGAACATTTGTGTTAGTTCGGGTCATTTTTAAAACCAAATCTGATATTTTTCGTTCATTCAGATAACTTACGTTATTGCTATGGGCTTGCGTCTGATTCAGAGAGCTGATTGCCGACGGACCACCACCCTATAAATCAGTTTCCTTTGCAATCCCCTTACGGGACCATTTTGACCTCAAGACTAGCAGCTATGGATGACTCTAGTGTATTTGAGGAGCATGAGGATCTGCAGCTCATGGGCATTGAAATTGTCCGGAGGGCTGAGACCAGATTGCACCGGCGACGCCTGCACATCGATGGCATGCATGACGTTGAGCTGTTCGAGCTCACCAGACTTAATCGCGCTTCCCTCCATAAATTGTATAGTGAGCTGCAGCCATGGTTAGCCCGCACCACAAGGAAGGGGCAAGCAATTTCAGGTATGACCAAGATGCTTGGCTGCCTGCAATTTTTGGCGAACGGCTCGTTCCAGAGGCTGGGTGCCCTCTCCGTGGGGATCTCCCAGCCTATGCTGAGCCGCGCGCTATCCAAGTTTTTGGAAGGCATGGCTACCATTACTCGGAAATATATTTGTTTTCCTGATGACATGGTAGCCAGAAACGCGATTAAGCTGGCATTTTATAACATCGCCGACATGCCCAACGTCATGGGTGCCATTGACTGCATCCACGTTGCCCTGGTGCCTCCGGCAGCCGACGAGTATATCTACAGGCAAGTACAATCAGTCATATTTTGTTTCAATTTTTTTTTTATGTCCAAAAAATGACAAAAATCTCCCTTCGTGTAAAATGTCCCTCCTTATAATTATTCCCTCCGTGTAATTAATCCCTCCTTGTAAGTTATCCATCCTTGAAAATAATCCCTCCTTGCAATTAAACCCTCCTTTTAAATTATCCATCCTTTAAAATAACCCCTCGTTTTGAATAGTCCCTCCTTTTAAATTATCCCTCCTTTTACATAATCCCTCCTTGAATTTAATCCCTCCTTGTAATTAATCATTCCTTGTAATTATTTCCTCCTTGTAATTATTCCCTCCTTGTTATTAATCCCTCCTTGTTATTAATCCCTCCTTGAATTTAATCCCTCCTTGTAATTAATCCCTCCTTATAATTATTTTCTCCTTGTAATTATTCCCTCCCTTTTATTAAGCCATCCTTGTAAATAATCCCTCCTTGTTATTAATCCCTCCTTGTAATTAATCCCTCCTTGTAATTATTCCCTCCTTGTAATTATTCCCTCCTTGTTATTAACCCCTCCTTGTAATTAATCCCTCCTTGTAATGTATCCCTCCTTGTAATTTAATCCTCCTTGTAATGTATCCCACCTTTTAATTATTCCCTCCTTTTAATTATTCCCTGCTTGTAAAGAGTCCCTGTGGAACCATGGACCGTATTTAGTTGCATATAAATTTCACATGTGTTCACCAAGGAAACATTTTAATGTGTACCTGAAATAGACACTTGAAAGTTAATCTTTCCTTTTTCAAAGATACATATTCTTGTTTTGCTAAACAAAATACTTATGTACTTGTTTATTGCTATTTTAATTGGGCCACAGGTTTTGATTAGGGTGTGATTAGTTAGTGTTTCCCTAGCTTTCCTTGCCTTGCTAATGTTTTTTGTTTTTTTTTTATCCCAGGAACCGCAAAATGGGCCACTCACTGAATTTTCAAGCAGTGGTGGCCCCGGACATGCGGTTCCTTAATGTCCTTGCCGGGTTCCCAGGCTCATCCCATGATGCCTACATTCTTAGAAGATCTGGATTGTACGGTCGGTTTGAGTCTGGGGAATTTTCCGGTGGATGGCTCCTTGGTAAGTTGATGCCAATAACGTCCTTTTTTTTATATGTATGGCTATGAATTTGGCTATGGCTATGAATTTAGTTTGTGTCCCATGTATGAAACTATGCCTATTTGAACACCTTGTTTACATGTGAAACACAACCTTAACCATGATTTTTCAAACAATAAAGCCTTACCAAATGTTAGTCCTGCATTAGCAAAATGTTAAAATTGAAAATTGAAAAAAGTAAGAATTAGTCTTCCCCACACTCTGCTGAAAATCTGTCCTTGAATTTATAATAGGGTCTGCGCCATCTTTGATTAGATGCATTACACTTACTGAGTAGAGGAGAGCGGAATAAAGTGCAGGGGGGAGTTAGAGCTGTTTTGGACTCATACCAAGCAGATACAGGGTCCTGAAAATGTAAGATATACAAGAATGCTGAGCAGCACATAAACCAATACCTGTTGGCAGTCTGGCTGAATGGCCCTCATCCGCTATCTTGGATGTTTAATTTGTTTCCACATCTATTTGATGTTTTTTGGCTTTTTTTTGGTGTATGTATGCTCATGCTGTGTAGCAAATGTGACCTAGCCTCTTGGTCATGTTGATGGGCCGTTTAGGGGATTCCATTTATTGAGTAATGTGTAATTTATGTTTTTTATAATACATTTTGGCAGGTGATTCCGGCTATCCACTCCTTCCGTGGCTGTTGACGCCCATCCTCCGGCCCCAGAATGCAGCCGAGGAGGCATATAATAGGGCGCACAGGAAGACCAGGGCTGTGGTGGAGAGGGCGTTTGGCCTATTGAAGACCCGCTTCCGTACCGGGGGAGCATTTCAGTATGACCCCAAAAAGGTAATAGATATTATAATGGCCTGTGCAGTGTTGCATAATTTTGCTATATTGCAGCGTGTCCCCCGGTATGTGGATTTGCCCCCCTCTCCACCCACCGATGACCCCAAAAACATAAAGGCATAAACTTAGTCAACAACAGGTTAATTACAATTTTATGTAGTTTATTTCAAAAGCAAACATTGGAGTTGATGGTCACTCCCATAGTTGTATAAAATACATGGCCAAACCACAAATGAAAGTTTAGGCAAATTAGGCCACATAGCAATTGGCCAGAGGCAGGCGTTTTAAAGTAAGGCACTCCTGTCCAAAGTTTCTATATGGGCACAAATCCAAAGCAAACAAGCAAAGCCATACCAAAAGGGTATATTGGTAGGGCTCACCAGACAGGTCAATACAGTGGGGATGTAGAGCAAAGATGTGGAGCAGATACAGGCCAAATAGGCCTTAAAATGGGGGATGCCCATAAAACCCAGGTTGGGGCCCTTGGAGGTGGGCCCTCACCTGGGCCTGTGTGGCATTCAGAATCTGCAACTATTCCAACATGTTTCTATTTGAAGTTCGAAATTCAGCCATCATGGCACTGAGATTGTTAGTTAAGGTGGCAATGTGGCTGTTGCTATGTCGAACTTCCTCAAGCATGGCACTGTAATAATTGGATAAGTTGGCCATGTGGCTGTTGTTGGACCTAAATTCAGTCAGCATGGAGTTTAAGGTGTTGTTTAATGTTTCTAATTGCCCATTAAGATGCTCGTGGTTTCGTTGATTTTGGAGGCGAAATAGCCACCTCTCATGCTGACTCCATCATCGGCGCACCCCTCCCCTGGGAAACTGGGCGACGTAGTCGACTACGCCTCCCCCGGGTTGGGGGGCGAGCAGATGATGTGCCTCTAGGTCCACCAACAGCCACAGGTCTGCTTGGCAAATCCTCAGCAGCAGAGCGAACACTGGGGACTGTCGGCTCAGTCTCTGCATGCTGCCCACGGTGTGCTGGCAGCATGCAGCCAGCTTCACTCTGCTGCTGAGGATTTGGTGTAGAAACATGTTGGGACAGTTGCAGATTCTGTCCCAGGGGGAGCTGTTCTGAAGGTTCAATGAAGGCTCCATCTTCCTCCAGCTCCTGGATTTCCTCCATCAGTGTGTGGGTCTGTTGGGACATGTAAATAAAAAAGGTTCAGTTTGGAGAATACATATGTAATTCAGCAAAAAGGAACATGGCAAGGCACACGCATAAGCAAAATCATAAAAAGACACTTACCGTATATATTGGATCCTGGGTCCGAGGCAGCACGGAAGTAGACGGCATGGTAAAACTGGCAGAGGATTCCCCACTAGCTGAGGGATGATGCTGGGCTGCATTGGGGAAAAGAAGGCATGTTAACACACAACTAGGCATTGCTGATGTGTCATAACACATATGGTTCACTCAAACACGGGCCCGTGCATGAATGGCAACTCCCCCAACGGACCAAGTTTAACTTGACTATGAATGCCATTATATGTTAAATGTATTAGTCAACAAGTACATACACATTGGTCTCCTTAACCAAAATAAACATGCATTTACTGGCTGTTCTGAGGCTTCACACATCCCTAAAAGCCCATTATGGGACCACACTCAGCTTGCAAATATCATTTGCCATTAGATTCGGCTGGTTGCCATTCTTTCTAGGTCAAACTTTCAAGCACCCCAGATCAAGTATTTCTGAGCAAAGCACAGCTCAAACCCAAATTGGCTACAGATAAAGATGAAAGTGTTGTATGTAATTAACTCTAAATACATAACAGGCAGTCCTTTGCTAATCTCAATAGTGTTCCTCCAGACTCTCAAAACTCTGTACTGGCCAAGGAAAAAAGCAAATGATGAGTCACCACACATAACACACCCTGTTTAAATTGTTACCTCCACTACAAGGCACACCCTAGGAGCATGTGTTAATCTATGGGTTTTTACCTAATTTTACACGTAGCTCACATTTCACATACACACTAACATTACTAACCTGCAGGAATAGTAGGGATGTCCGTGTCCTGTCGTGCTGAGTGTCCTTCTAAGGCCACAGGATGTAGCAGGCCCAGCACCATCTCCTCAGCTCGGGTAAATTGCAGTTTTGTGGGGAATCCGCCGCCAGTTTGTAAGCTGAAAAAGAAAGTGGGACACATTTAGCAAAATGTTGCCAATACAAGATGAAGACAAATCCACAAAGTATATATGTACCTGTAATGACGCCGTTTATTTTCTTTCTTCCGTGCTGTATACTTTAGGTCCGATATTTTCCTTTGTATCTGCTCCACATCTTTGAGCTCTTCCCCCGCTGCATTGACCTGTCTGGTGAGCTCCTCCAAAATCTCAGCTTTGCGCTGCTTGCTTGTAGCTTTGGATCTGCGCCCATATAGCTCATCATAATACAAGGTGAGGCCACTAGCCAATGCCAGAGTTTGTGCCTCACCAAACCTGCCCCTCAACTAGCCTCTGCGCAATGTGCGCCCTGTTGGTTGTGATTCTGGCTCCTCAGTGTTTGGCGCAAATTCAGGGGACATTCTGGCCTGGCTGTGTGGGTGTGAAATTGCTGACTGCTGGCTGGCTGCAGATTGAACCGGACTTGGAAAGGGACTGGGTGAGCGTGGATGGGTGGCCACTGAAGTCGCAGGTGTAGATGTGGCATATTCAGCCTGCCTTGACACCTGTGCCAGTGTAGAATGTGGCCGAGGAGGAGAGGGTGTTGTAGAGGAAGGTGAGCTTGGGGCCCTGTGCCTCTGTGGGCCCTTAGAATACCCATGCCCCTTGGAGGTAGATGGCCGGTCCAGGGGTGACCCAGAGCTTGGGCTTCGGGGCCTGTGCCTTGCCCTCTTGTCCGCTGATTTGAACACCCGTGCGGGTGGGGAGGGCGAACTCGGACTTCTGCACCTGTGCCTTGCCCTCTTGGCCACTTATTTTGACACCCGTGCGGGTGGGGAGGGCAAACTCGGACTTCTGGGGCTGTGACTTGCCCTCTTGGCATGAGCCTTGTGGCCCCATGCTGGTGGTGTTAATGGGGAGGTTGAGCTGCTGGAGCTTCTTTCCCGGGGTCTCCTTTTTGTTGGCTTGCCATGGTAGCCACGTGGGTGGGGTGATGGTGACCTTGGGGGGCTGGGGCTTCGCACCCTCTTGGTCCCTTTTTTCCCTTCCGTTGGGGTTGGCTTTCTGGCCTGTGGCTTCCTTTTTCCAGCGGCCTCCTTTTTTTGGGTAGTTGTGGTGGGTGCCTTTGGCTGGGCAATGCGGGTTGGCCGCAACTTCGTTTTGGTCATCTGTGACCAAGTCTTGGGCCCTTCAGCAGGCTCCTGCCATTTGGCTGGCTGTTTGCTGGTGCCCTCCTTTGCTGCTTTTTGTGGAGCTTTTTTAGGTGGCATTGCTCATGGACTCTGAAAGAGAATTAGCTGTGTCCAGGACCCTTTAAATAAGATTGGCGGGGTCTCACGCTATGCGTGTGTACGGCCGTTCGTCCGGCCGTGCGGAACCCGGAAACCGCAGGGGCATAACTTATCTGCTGCAGACAAGAGGCAAGATAGCGCCCACAATCTTCACCCGCCAACAAGAAGAGATCATCATGCTTGTAAGTGTCTTTTAATGCCTTTGATTTGCCATCTAAATGCATGCCTAGCCCTTAAGGAAGCGCAGGAAGAAACGGTTTGTTTAAAAAGTGTCTAAAACTACGTGCCAAACCAAGTGAGGGCCCACACGTGCGAACCAACACCGAGGCCAGCTTCAAGGATTGTATTAGGCTACAAATGTGTCTGTTAATGTCATTTAGTCAAATGATCGATTGTTGACAGATATTTGTATGCAGTTTGAGCTAAAACCTAGGTTTATTTTGTGGTTTGTAGACCATGCTGGAGCGCAGGTACGACTACCTGCCCAACACTTTTGAGAAGCACACCGTCGCCCTGGAGATCATTGCCAAAATCCAACATCAGACGGACACCACCTTCACCCACATGCAGATCATGCAGCATTGGTCGGACCTGAAACGGCTGCACATGCCCCAGGTGCGGCAGTTTTTCGGAATCCACTTCCCTAGTAAGTACATAGCGATTGCATGCCAGATGTAATCATGCAGAAGGTAGGCATTTATTTATAATTGTTATTCTTTTCTAGTGTTGGAAATGGATTGCCGAATCCGCCGCACCCGGAGGCGCACAGGCCGACCAGTGCTGCAGGTATCTGCAGCTGGAAGTGAAGGTGGTGGTGGATCTCCAGGGCGACGGTCCTACCCCTCCTTGGGTCCTCCGACCAGCCCCTGGACCTTTCCACAGAGGAGGGGCGGCACGGCGTGGGCAGGGAGTCATACCCAGCGACGCAGGTGGGAGCCTCTGGTATGTGACTCTTCATGTATCTGCACACAAATATGCATGCTATTTCCACCCAAGCTGATTCCCTTAATCTGTTTTTGTAGATGCTTCTGGAGCGGGTGAAGATGCGGAGGCTGCAGCAGATCTCGCCTAGGAGGTGCAGGGAGAAGGTGAGTGATGTGACACACACATTGAAAATGACATTTGATTACTGTTGACTAAGACATTATAAGTGACCCTATTTGCCATGTCTCAACAGCCTCTACTTCACAACAGTGGCAGGGCGCAGGACATAGGGTTGTCCCCAACGAGGCATCCGTCGGCACCAACCAAGTAAGTTGTAATGTCATTCTTTGCAGTATGGGTTAATTGACATGATCACCCAGATACATCAAGTCATAGTCAATGGCATTAGCAGAATGACCTGTGCCCACTTCCTTAGATTAATTACTTAACAGAATGACCTGTGCACACTTGCTTAGAGTAATTACTTAGCAGACTGACCTGTTCCCACTTGCTTACAGTAATTACTTAGCAGACAGACCTGTGCCCACTTGCTTAGAGTAATTACTTAGCAGACTGACATATGTCATCCTGATTTATGTTGCCAACTAAAAAACATTCCATTCACAGGTGAGAAACATGTTTCTCTTTTTTTTTCTCAAAAATTTGATACAGGGACCACACGGGCAAGAGTGGAAGAAATGAATCGAAGGGTCCTTGAGTTGGTGGCCGATATGCAGCAGTTGGTTGACTCGTTGGGGACAACAGAAGAAGAATAGTGCTCTGGGTCTTGTCACTGTTTTTATATATGTAAATAGTTTTTAATATTTTAAATTTTTACACATTTTAAAGTTTATTCCGTTTTAAAAAAATGTTACGTTTTAAGGGCCTAAAATGGAAGAAGAACCTAACCGGGAAGTGGTTTGGGTAAGTTTTAAGGGTCCAAAAGGGAAGATGGAGGATAGCGCTAAGTGGTTGTGGTGAGCTTTAAGGGTCGAAAAGGGAAGATGGAGGATAGCGCTAAGTGATTTAGCTAAACATTGTAGTAGAAGTGAGGGTGGCAAATATGTAGGCGAGCACTTTAATTAGTTAAGTTTGTATTTCGCAGGCGCAAGATCGTAAGGATTTCCGTCTGGACGATTATTAAATTAGTATAGTCCATAATCAATCATATACGTAAATCCCCCAAAAAACTATTTCATGTAGGTTTCAGTATATCTGGGTGGACATGTTTCACCTTCTTTTTCGCTTCCTCAACACCCTTTGTGCTCAGTCCCATACATTAAATGCTAATAAAACATAAAATTTGATATAGCTGTTTTAAAGGAATCTGTTAAACATATAGAAACACACCTTGTAAGGCATCTGTCTGCACATGGTCAGTTTTTTGGAGGATTTACATTTTATTCAAACAAAACGTAATTTTCAGGAATCCTTTGTCTGGTCCTTGTTAGAATTGAATGGCAACAGATAAGCCTTTGCTATGATGCTAAATTAGCTGTATTATTTGCCCCAGCCTATGTTTTGCCCATGCTATACAATAGCCTCATAATCCTGGGAAGGGCCATACTCACCCCTGCAATCTTATCTGCTCCTACAATACTAAATCTTCAGTCTGAACATACCCTGGCAATGATCTGTCAGTGTAATGCTCTAACTCCAGCTATGAAACACGCATTGGTTTACTGCCTGGGAAGTATGTCCCATGAGTGGGGTGGGGGGTGTAGTGAGATGGGGGTCAGTTAGATTTCTGACTTTTGGCCCACCCATGGTGCCTAAAAAAAATAATAAAAGTTGGATTTAATTATTTTAAAGGAATCTGTTAAACATATAGAAACACACCTTATAAGGCATCTGTCTGCACATGGTCAGTTTTCTGGAGGATTTACATTTTATTCAAACAGTGCCCCCCCCCCCCCCCCCCCGCCCACTGTATCCCTGCAGAGCATTTCTTGGATATATCTAACCCAGGAAGTGCATCTGTTTACCATTTCCATGCTTTTCCATGGGTCAAAAGATGTACAACCTCGTGAGATGCGCTAACGCAGTCACCCAGGTGGTTCAGCCCATGGTATTGTTAAAATATCTGGCTTTGGGTCATCAATACAGTGCTTCAAACTGATCATTAATACAAATTCCCTAATGGGGTCCAGGGCAGCTTGTGAGGCTCCATTTTTCTAAAGACCATGCAGTTATACTGTATTTGACCAGTTCCTGTAATTGCGGACTCCAGAGACTGTGAAACAATGACATTGAGGCGTCCATTTTTTTGGAGCCTGCGTATCACTAAAAGTTTGGTTGCCACTTGTGGTTAGTACCTATTTAACACAACTCTAAGTATCTAGATTTTTAAAGACTTTTTTTCACCACATGTATTATCTCTTTGGTAGGTAAAGGTTTGTTCCAGTATACCTTGCTGCAGAACTCCATTTTTCTGATAGATTACAAAGCCTGAGAAATGCTAACAGTATTCAGAAGCTTGCCAAACCCAATCAAAACATGTCTTTATCCATGATTTGTGATAAGAGTGGCATATTACAGTAAGGACGGTTCATAGAATGCTTTTATATATTCATAGACGGGCTTAAATGACTAATATTTGTCATGGGCACTGGGGAGCACTTAGGTTTTTCCACCATCTCTTAAATGTTGTTGTTGCCTGGCTGTAAAAAAGGCTAACAGTGCTGCTAGAACAGTTTACTAGAAGCATGGCCTGTTAACTATAAGGTCATTTTTGTGTTACTTTATGGCATCATTTATTGCGTATTCGACAGAGAAGTGCAGAGCTGGCCACGGGAGAAGCAAACTTGCATCAGCGAGTTACAAAGTTGCTGACCCTATGAACATTAAAAAAGTTGCAGAAGAATGAGGCTTAATGCAGCTTCTAACTTTTGAACAATTATTTGGTTGATTGGGACATCACAATGAGAAGTGGACATAGCAGTTACACAATCTGTAATAAAACACAGGCTGAAGATGGCATTTGCATTTATTGATCTGTTTCACTGTTTGGCCCTGGCAAGTGCTGAAACTTTTTTATGCAGTAATTAAGTGGGATGCAACACGTTAAGCTATCATTTGCCATTAACTACAGCTTGGTTTGTAAAAATAGCTATAATTGTAATTAATATATGACTAAGCAGAGCAAATGTTTGAGCTAACAATAAAGTTAATTGTTAAGCAGCCCTCTGGAATTGTTTATTATTACAAAATCCTCTATTGATTGTGACAATGCTTTTAGACTTGTTTTAAAGGTTTATAAATACTGTCAGAAAAAAACTTCCTTCTTAGCTTCCCTTCATTAAACACATGCCAGACATGGTTGCAGTGGACTTTAAATCTTTATATCCTAATAGCATTAAAGAGAAGCAAAGTCTATGAATGCAAGTGTTTCTGCTTGATGACTAATGTAGAAGCTCTGCTTTTGCTGGAGCCAGCAGCGTAACTTGCCAGGCTGACTCATACTGGGAAGGTCAAGGGGGCTGGGGCAGCCATACAACAACATGTGTGTGGTCATGGAGCAATAAAATTTAAATAACATAAAAATAAAATTGAAAGGAGGGGCAAAATTCAAAGACTGGCCACAGCATCTGCAGCACAGAGGACAGCCTTTAGGTGAGCTCCTTGCCATTGCCTGGACTTATTAGCTAAAGCGAACTGCCTGACCTTTTACAACAGATACAAACTACTTCCTGCTCAACTTTTTCCAAAACTGTCCTTTTCCCATGCACTGTGAAACTGTTGCGTTATAACACGTTATTTTACAGTGTGCCAATTTTTTTATTAGCGTTCATAAAAACACACACACATTCCCAGTTGCAGGTGGGTGTGGCCTGAACCAGAACTAGCTCTGGGAAAATGTGTGTGTCAGAGGAGGCGAGAATGTGTGTGTGTGGCAGTGCATTGGAGGCGGGTGCCAGTAAGATGTGTGTGTCTCATCGGTGGGGAGCAAGAGGCTGACTGCTGGTAAGGTGGGTGGGTGGCAGAGTGTAAGGGGAGAGAGATGTCACCCACTGGCTTTAATAGGGCATGCTGCCCACTGGCTGTAATGGGGCATGCTGCCCACTGGCTGTAATGGGGCATGCTGTCCATTGGCTGTAATGGGGCATGCGCCCACTGGCTGTAATGGGGCATGCTGTCCATTGGCTGTAATGGGGCATGCGCCCACTGGCTGTAATGGGGCATGCGCCCACTGGCTGTAATGGGGCATGCTGTCCATTGGCTGTAATGGGGCATGATGCCCACTGGCTGCAATGCTGCAATGGGGCATGCTGTCCATTGGCTGTAATGGGGCATGTGGCCCCCTGGCTGCAAAGTAGTAATGGGGCATGCGCCCACTGGCTGTAATAGGGCATGCTGCCCACTGGCTGTAATGGGGCATGCTGTCCATTGGCTTTAATGGGGCATGCTGGCCACTGGCTGCAATGCTGTAATGGGGCATGCGCCCACTGGCTGTAATGGGGCATGCTGCCCACTGGCTGTAATGGGGCATGCTGTCCATTGGCTGTAATGGGGCATGCTGCCCACTGACTGTAATGGGGCATGCGCCCACTGGCTGCAATTCTGTAATGGGGCATTTGCCCACTGGCTGCAATGGGGCATGCTGCCCACTGGCTGCAATGCTGTAATGGGACATGCGCCCACTGGCTGTAATGGTGCATGCTGTCCATTGGCTGTATTGGGGCATGTGGCCCCCTGGCTGCAAAGCAGTGATGGGGCATGTGCCCACTGGCTGTAAAGGTGCATGCTGCCCACTGGCTGTAATGGGGAATGCTGCTCACTGACTGTAATGGGGCAAGCTGCCCACTGGCTGTAATGGGGCATGCTGCTCACTGGCTGTAATGGGGCATGCTGCCCACTGGCTGTAATGGGGCATGCTGCTCACTGGCTGTAATGGGGCAAGCTGCCCACAGGCTGTAATGGGGCATGCTGCTCACTGACTGTAATGGGGCATGCTGCTCACTGACTGTAATGGGGCATGCTGCCCACTGGCTGTAATGGGGCATGCTGCTCACTGGCTGTAATGGGGCAAGCTGCCCACAGGCTGTAATGGGGCATGCTGCTCACTGACTGTAATGGGGCATGCTGCCCACTGGCTTTAATGGGGCAAGCTGCCCACAGGCTGTAATGGGGCATGCTGTCCATTGGCTGTAATGGGGCATGATGCCCACTGGCTGTAATGGGGCATGTCCCCCACTGCCTGTAAAGTAGGAATCCGAACACTGCCTTTAATCTGGGATGACGCTCACTGCCTACAATGGGGTGATTGGGAGGGGGATCTTAGATTATTTTTACTATAAAATAGCTCTGAAAATTATACAGGAGAAACCCACAGAAATCTAATCTGTATAGGCTATGTTTTTGGTTGCAGGTTTTTCTAATTTTCAAAGCTCTGATATATTTGATAATATTCTGTCTGCATTTAATTATTTAAAAAACAATTCAGAGCCTCTAGTGAGCTTTATATATCAAGGTAAGATAATAAAGGGTGAGAAGACGATGTGTGATTGGCTCCATCAATGTGATATAAATCCTTAAAACCATGCATTACCTTGTGTACGGTGATTAATGTTATGTGGTATCTACTAGGAGCTATATTATGTGCACTGTGTGCTTATCTAAGCCTCACTAAATCTGAACTAGTTTTTAATTTTGCACGGACTGGTCAGATAGTCGGCTGCTTTATCTGCCTGTGCAGGCATACTTACTAAATCAGGCCAAAGTTCCTTTAAAGGGTTTTTCCATGGCCAATGACCTTTTTTAAACTTCCCATTAGTGTGCCAAAATGATGTCTTCAATTTGCTATGCTTATTTGTTATTTTTTTCTTTTCTATGTTATAAAAGAAAACACTTTCTCCAAGCAACAATGTATTTACCTTAGCAATGTACATCAACTGGTGCATTAGCTGTACAGATCAAAGATAATGACCACAGGTCTAACCCATTCTGCTGAAATTCAACTTTTACAGATAGGAGGAAACTCAATCTTGTGTTCCATTAGCTAAAGGGTTACGGGCAGCGTTCTCAGCTGGAGAGGTAAAGATTGCTGCTTAGACTTTGCCAAAGCAGTTGATTAGCTCGGCTGTTACATTGCAAAAATTCTGGGACTTCTGGGTCAGTAGTTTTTACTCAAGACCATGAAAAACACACACACTGTAGCAAAAGTATAAGTAATTTGGAAATGGCATGTTTAAAAGTAAATCACAGGTCTGGGGGCAAGAAAACAATAAAGCAGAACACCAAAAACCTGACAAAAAGAGAGTTTCCATTAGTTTCCATTTCCAAAGTAGAGCAATCACCAGGGTTTGTCCCTGCCCCGGGATTGCCCACTAAACTCACCTTTCTTACATTCTCTTTGCGCATGCGATGGCTGGTTCAATCAGTATTTTGTAGCGTGCATACCAATGCACAGCATGAAGCCTTTGCTTTGGACTGAGCATCGGCATATGGTGTGGTGACGTCCCCCTCCCCGATTTTCCTGTGGGGTGTTCGTCTCCCAGCCTATCTGAATGACTGGACATGGGAGCACTCACAGTTTCACAGACTCCGGGGAATGAAGCCATGTCCCACGATCATGGCAATAGACTGGTGGTAAGGTAAAGAGCTTGCGGGGGATCTGGGCTGTTCCTGATTTAGGATGCCCCAGGGGCACCTTGTCGGCTGACCCAGGCTGTGATTGGTCTAGATGAAGACATATAAAGGTTCTGGCAAGACACTTCTCCTCTCATCATCCATCACTAGACCCTGTCTATGTCTGTGCTGTGAGAAAGGCACAAGTTATACATTTGTCTCTATCTGGCGTACACATTCGCGACACACGCTTCGTAAATGAGGCATAAAGTGACGCTGTGGAAAGACCTTTGGCATTAAATGGCTTTTTATGTCACAGATGCTTCATAAATCAGCCTCTTTATTTCTGTCTAGACATAAGTAATACACATAAGCTAGAAATCTAAACACTGAACTAAAGAATAGTCACCTATACTACTTATGTATATATAAGGTTCATCTTGGAATATTTTATTATGATTATAAAGGAAGTATTGAAATATTACAAATATCACAAGTCATAAACTATATAAGCAATATGCTACATGTATAATAATATAAAAATGCTACATAATAACACTGTGACTTTTCTTTTAGTAAGGGAACTATCTCTATGCTGTAAGCTATCGGAGTTTGTTGATGAGCTATTTAGTAATCAAATGAGCAGTACAGTTTTGCTGGAAGACCAGACGATTGTGCATGCATGAATTTCCTATGCATGATTTTAACCTGTGTATTCTGCTTGTCTGAACAGCTGAGCATTGCGCCCTGTTGTGTTGGATTGTGGTTTGTTCCCATTGTGTCCCATTTTGTACACTGCATGAACGCCTTCTGTTACAAAGTGTTTACGCAGCCAAATCTTATCTGCATTGCAATGACACTCCACTGAGCAAACAATGCAAGCGTGTACACATGTGGCCAACGTGACCCTGCTCTTGGGGGGCATAGTTGTGGTGTTTACTATCCCCCCACTTAGACAGTCGTCGGGCCCATCTAATGAGTTAATGGAAGACAATCATTTAATTCAGTGATCAGTCTTGTCTAAACTGTTTATCAAATAAAAGCTTTAAATACATATAAAAAAATCTGTCCTAACTTTATGCAAATTTACTGCAAAGCCAATATAGATAACTAATTTTTGCTCATACTGTGTAATCTGAGATGCAAATGATTTGCAAATGATCAGTACTGTGTTGATCTTGTAAAGGTGTCATTTGCTTTTTAAAACATTGAAACTGATTATTTTGATGACACATCTGTCACTATTTTTGTCATCATACATTAAACAGCCTATTAGCTGTGAACATGTGCAATGTTTTAGTTGAATGACTAATTGTAAGTGTGGGAAATTATAACTTGATGGATACAAGAGGCAAAAGAAGGCAGGGTTATGTCTAACTGTGTTTGTTTGGCTACTCAGCGGGCGTTAATGATGGCTACAGCTGATTTCAATTTGGATCCCAGCTTGTCCTGCTGCTTGCACGCAGACAAATCTGAGGAAGGTCATGCCGCTTGGTTAAAAGGGTAGCGAGGCTATAACGTTCTCACACAGAAAGAAGTCAGAATAGATCTAATAGGCTAAAGAGAGCATAACATTAAATGTTCTATTACATGCTCATATACAGGTATGTTTAACCTAAGCTCAGATGTTACATATGTGTAATAGCTTTGTGTTAATGTGTATAACTGTGCAATACCAAATCTTTTGAACTTTTTAACTTAATTAACTTAAATCCATTTAGGTTATTCTGTGCACACCCACATACAAAATGGCAACCAACTTACTATTTTTAAAACAGGAACTCTCAGGGTTAGTTACTGATTTGTGGAGTAACTCTTCCCTGCATGCTGATTAGTCAAAAAAGTATTCCCATGTAAGAAATGCCCTCTATGGGAGATATATTAAAAAGGACTAAAATCCACCCTGGAGTCTATGAGACTCCAGGGCAGGCATATTCGCTCCTCCCCCCCAGGTCGTCCAAAAACTTTGTTCCCGGTCCAACTGCACATGTGTGAGCAGTGGCAGCATCCCCTCTATCCCTTTAGCAGGGTGTGTACCCATGCCTGGCATTTGTGAATTGTTAGAGGTAGCGGGGGTTGCAGCGGTCAGCACTCTCAGAAATGCTCGCATTAGATGAGCTCCTGGACGAAGGGGCTCAAGCAGATTCAAGCGCGCTGATTGGACGACCGGCCACGCATGCGACATTGGATCGGGTAGAGATGAGTTTGTTCGGGTGACCTGGGGTCCACTTTAAGCGGGAACTTACCTTGTCGCTGTCTGTCTTCTGCTGTTATGAGGGGTGGCATCCCCGGCACTCCTGTATCTCTCTGTCTTTGAAGATACTGTAAAGCTCCCCAAAGCTGGAGAGGGTGAGGTGCCATCCTGCTGGAACCAATAAGGCCCAATGGTTGAAAAACCCTTAGAGTTTGGAGGCACTCATGAGGTTGAGCCCCTCAGCTGCCACGTCTTGGCTCTCTGGGCCATTGACAGTTAAGCTTCCTACCATCTGACCAATCACCTATGGCCCAGGGTGATTGCTCAGTACCTGAATAAAGTATGACACAGCCCTCAGTCCGGTGCCTGAAAAAGCAGTAGTTAGGTTGTGCTTTCATGTTGTCCCTCAGTATTCTGTTTGATCTCACCTTAACCTTCACGACCATCCATCTTATCCTTTGATGAAAAACTCTCTGACCTCCTGGCTCTCGACCCTTGTTTGTCTTACAAATCCATCTTTGCTTTGGTCACTGTATCCTTTATATATCAGGCACCTTACATCCACAGTTCAGTGCCCAAATGCCTTGGGTTTAACTTTCCTTCACCCTGTCAGATTACATATTAGGTCTCGTGGGCAACTTTGTGGTGATGTGGAGCTTGTCTATAGGTGCAAGCATTGGCGCAGATTGGGGGTAGTGATCTGACCTGAGGCAAGTGTACAACCAGGTTGTGTGCTAAAAGCATTTACTCATCGTTTTGAGCCTACCTAGCATTTTATTTCTTATGTTAGCAAATGTGTGTTTTATGGATACAATATTCACTGTCTTTAGTTTCTTGCTGAGAGCAACTGTACACCAAGATCTACAAGAATAGAGATGTGAGCCCTGCACACACAGATTGCTCTGGCCAGTGCTGAGGGAGGGATCTCACTTATGCTTTCACATGCTCAGAAGCAGCAGCCACCATGACTGATTAGGATATATAGTAGATTGTCTTGTGAAGAAGGACAATGTGTAATGCTAAGGCATATACAGCTAAGACAGGTGTAGTCAGTAAACATGGACCATTTTGTTTGGTAAATGCATTGGAACCCTGTGAATGTCTATTGAATATGGACAATGATTAGTAAATCAGGCAATGTATGTAAGATGTCCATGTAAATTGCCACAGATATCAATATTGATATAATTATATCTGGGTTCCAAATGTGTGCCCTGTATGTGTGTTTTGACCACTACCATGATGTCAGATGTGTTGCGAGTGAATTATTGGATACAAATTCAAAGTGAATTAAATACCTTCAAATGGCACAGAATTTGAATTTCTAGGGTTTTTGTTTCAGGTGAATTTATGGATGCCTAAAATCCCCTGCTCCTTGCCACTGTTTTCATTCATAGTTTTAGAGCAAGTTGAGCACTGTAGATTCAGATGAAAAAGATTCAGGCCGACAAATGTTATGACCATTAGCAGAGACCGATCCAAGTACAGAGGGTAATGTCTGCTGGGGCTCTGGCACACAGCAGCAGAGGACAGTAAGGGTCACCCTCCAGCTAGGAAAACACTGGTAGATCCTTTTCTCACTGCTCAGGCAAGACTAGAAGAGGTTTAAAGATATTTGTTACGCTCATATGTCTATGACATCATTCTATTACCCAGGGCTGTGGAGTTGGTAAGCCAATTTTATCAGGGTCCGACTTCATATAAGGCCAATATTTAGTAACATTATTGTTAGTACGTTTATTGTAGAAAAACTGTAACCTCAGGATTTTTTAGCTCATTAGATAGAACATAATAAATAATAACTTAAAGAGATGTTCCAGGCAATGGATTAAGGGCCTTATTTAAGAAGTGCTAGTACCACGTCGCATTAGGTGAACACCAGGCACAATATATGAAAACTATATATATGAAAGTCAAACTGGTGAGTGCGTCTAACAGTGTCATGTAGCGTCACATGTATCTCTAGTGTATCACTCAGTGTAAAGCCCCGGAGCTGTATATTAAGCAGCACCACGCAGCAGCTGTTGCTCAGTTGTGTTCTCCCATACAATTCAATGATCTTTAATTTGTTTGTGTATAAATAGAGTTTGGATCCACTTTTTCCCACTATTTTATCATATGATGATTGTTTTGGCACTCCTGACCAACAACCAAAGACTTATATTGTCATATATTTTTATTTTTTATTTTTATGCACAATTGTATGTGCAGGTCTACCATTGTAGTGACATTGTTACAGTGTTGAAACAATGTCAGTCATGTGTTTTTGCTCAGGTGCTAGTGTACATGTGTTCAGAGACACTTTTTATATTGCTCCCAGCACTTGTTTTATAGCGCTGAGTTTGTGATTTTTTCTTAAATATGACCCTCAGCACCGAGTGTCGAATGCACTTAACTGGCGCTACCTGACGTTCGCTGTGGTGTTGTCCCATTGTTATATGTAACATTGCCTTGGGAGGCATTCCCTCTGGGCACTATATATGCATTGATTCCGAGAGAGAGCTTCTACAGCACCCTCCAGACATTACATTTATCAATGCTGGACAGGATACTACAGTGTCACTTGTCCAGCAGCAAAGCTACGTTATAGCGTCAGATACTCGTTTGCAGCATCCACTCCTGGACACTTTAAGTGCTGCTACATAGACACACAAATGGCAATACGTGGTGCTAGTTTTAAATCAGCCTCCACATTGCTGAGGTGTAAGCCAGGCAAAGATTGTAACTGCTTGTCAATAATCTTGTAAAACCCTAGAGTCCTCCTTAAATGTCCATGTTGTAGTTAGGTGAGCATTGTTGTCCCACATCCAGGTATATGGACTCACCCACACTGGACTTGCTATGAGAGTATTACTAACTCAGTTAAGTTGTTCTCATGCTGCTGAATGATACTATGATGATTCTATTCACAACTTTGTTCTATACTTGAAGAGTAAATTAAAGTTATGTTGTTTAATCATCACTATTGCAATCAGCATTTCTCCATACCTATGACCAGACAGCGAGGCCACAGCTTTTATCCCTCCCTTATTTGTTCCAAGCTCCTCTCTCCAAGGTGCGCTGTCTGGCTTTTAGATTTCTCCATCGTAACGTTGGAAGTGAATTCATTTTGGGGAAGTCCTTTCAAAGAGGACTGTCCCACTGAACCCTGGATAAGATGGGTAAGTCATAATCTGCTGCTGAGAAGGCCCTGCAGAAGTTCCCTTGGTCTCATTAAGAAATATAAAGCAGGCTGGATAAAGATGCAGTCCCTCACATTCAGAATGGAGAGCAGCAGAAAACAGGCTAAATTTAAGGAAATTCCCCTTCTGACAAGTTTTTGGTGTTCTGCCTTATTGTTTCCTCTTTTGGAATGTAAAATAAACATTTGTGTTAGGGTTGTGCCCTCAGACCTGTGATTTACCTATCAGCATGCTGCTTCCAGATTTCTCATATTCTTGGGGCTCTGTTTTGCTACAGTGGGGGTAGTTTTCATGGCCTAAGAGAGTAAGAACAATGTACTACAAGTCCTACAAGTCTTCCAATATAACAGGTAACCAGCAGCATTGGCTAACTCTAAGCAGCCTAATGACCTATACGGGTTGGAGCGCTGCCAGTAACCCTTTTGCTACTGGAACACAAGACTGTGGTCCTTCCAAACTAAAGTTGAATTTCAGCAGAATTGGTTAAACCTGTCATCCATGCCTTATCCGATCAGATGATTAGCAAGCAAGAGTAAGGAAGTCTCTGATATGTACTAGGAAACACCACTTCTTAATACATCTTTACATTCATGCAAGTTTCAGGCGTTGTAATTAAGAGCCTTGGGACAACATGAAGATACTGAGGAATTCATTATCTATCTATCTATCTATCTATCTATCTATCTATCTATCTATCTATCTAGAACATATGGCGGCTTATCACTGATTGTTATACCTTACATTGAGAAAACAGAAAATATATTTATGATTAATATTTCTAATCTTCCTATGAAAGTTACATTCATTATACAATATTAGTCGGAGTCAGTACATTTTTTCCGACTCCAGCCAAAACTAACTCTGATTCCGACTCCACAGCCCTGCTATTACCACGCTTATTTTTAACATGCTAGCAATACACATTTTGCCTTAGTCCTCTGATAATATGGGTCCTATAGTTATAGCCCTTCTGCCATCAGTCCCATATACTAACCATATCCCCAATCCTCAATGAAATGTCACTGCGTTATGCCAAACAGACGCTGTCACTTCAGTTTGACTTTATAGGTCCCCCGTTACCTCCCATCTATACTGAGCTTTATTTAACTGACCCTCAAGTTGTATGTACCCCTTCCCCTTATACCCACAGCAGGTTGAGGGTCACAAAACCTAAAACATTTTGACCACTGTGCCAGTAGAGAGGTATTTGATATTTTATTATCTACTAAGGGCCTCATTGAATAATGTTTTTTTTATCAAACATGAAATCAGGCTACTTTTGTAGAAATGTGAATATAGGTAGGCTGTTGTACACCAACATGCAGCATCAACTATATACCAGTCCCAAATATGTGTGATACCAAGGGAATACTCTTCCGGTGATTTTTCTAGCTTGTCAAATGATCACATTTGCTCATTTGCTCTTGCTGAAATTATCACATTTACATACATATATATATATATATATATATATATATATATATATATATATATGTGTGTGTGTGTGTGTGTCTGGGTGTGTGTTTTGGTGCACTTTATTGGTGCTAGGTTAGTACAGAATATAGTTTATCCTGTGTGTTGCTTTGTTAACTTGGGGCCTTATTCATGAAGGGATAGCGCCAAGTAGTGCATGTACAGTGCCAGGTAGCATCAGGTAGTGGCAGGTGAACGCCGGAGATGGCATGCAATTACACATTTATGAAGCCGAATCTGGTGATTCATCATTATCCCAGCCTCAGCATACAGCGCCGGCATTCATCCTTGCAGAGCGCCACGTCTAACGTCTCGCTACCTGGCGCTCTCCCATACATCCTTAAATCCCTTTCCTGATCCCATTTTTTTTTTGCCCTAAAAAATAAAAAAAAAACCTTCTGACGTATTCTGGGCAAGAAAATGAAATTTTTGAAAACTTTTTGGAATAAGAATATTTTTATGCAGAATTGTCCTTACAGGTCTGGTATTAAAGTGTTCATGTCACAATGTTATAACAGTGTAATTCCATATGTTTTCGCTTTGTTACTAGTGGATACATGTTCAAAAACAGCCTTTAATCACACAGCTTCTGGCACTATGGGCTACAATTACATGATTTTGAGCGCCAGCGATGTTTGTGGCTGTTTTTTTGATGAATGGGGTGCGAGTCAGCCGCACTGAGCTGTCGGTAAGGTTCGCTCACATTCAGCGTAGTATAGTGACTCACATATCATATTCCTCAATGGCGAACAGCGGCTGAGGCGCTCTGAAACAATGATCCATGGCCAAGCACAGCGACTGCTAGCGGGCGCTCTAAAATCCGCTCTACAGATGCTCATCTGTCGCTACCTGCCGTTAGTAATGAATCAGCCTGCCCGTCATAACATTTGCTGAATTTGACCCCTGCATTTAAGGATAAAATACATTCCAGATAATAAAAATCCATGTAAAGTATAGCTAGTTTGTGGCACATTGATTAGCCAGATATATTTTTGATGTTAATAAATGTGTAGTATAATTGCTTAATGTATTTTCTATAGAGTTCCTTACACATGGTTATCTGCCAATATATTGGCGTTTTCTTCAGAAAAATATTACAGATCATCAAAAAAGCTTTACTATAATAAAAGTATGTTAATATACCCAGAAGAGCTCACCTCGATGTTTAAGATTTTTTTCATGGTCTTTTAGAACCTTGACATCTGTAACTACTGTGCCTCTAGCCACAGTGTTATGAGGATAATTTTATGGAACCGAAGAGAATGTTACAAGTCAATATGGTTTTACATTATAACTTGCAAGGGCATTCTACCAAACAGAATAGACCCTTAAAAAACATGTTTCCTTTGAAATAAAAAGTTACAATAAAGAGTGTGTTATAGACATTGTGGCGCTGTAAGAATATATCAAACTTTTATTCTAAGTAATGTTGCAAATTTGGGTCATGGATACATGTAACCCAAATATTAACAATTTTCAGTGAAAACTGGGTGTGCTTTGCTACCTTAAGTCAGTCAAACATCCAGGAACAATAAGAAAGGCTGTCACAAAGCTTTGAAAATATACGTATTGTATTTTATTAAAGGGGCCAGTATCAAGATTGAAAATTATTTAACTTTAGGGACAACAATGCACAAATACAAATCAATTTACTTAAAGAAACTAGTATTCCATTTTAATACCTTTACAGACTATTAATTCTATTGTGTTTACAAGCCAAACATGTATTTTATAGTTTGGGGCAAAATACCTGCACAATATCAAAAGTTCTGGTGTTCCATTTTAATACAGCTAGGTCTTCTCGCTCTTACCCCTACAAAAATCATGGATTGAGTAAAAAGAGCAGGCAATGGTATCAGACATAAGGATGATAGACATCAGTGTTTAGTTTCCCAATCAACTTCAGCACAGCTAAATTTTAATAAGGCTTTACAACATGCAAGAGGCCAGTAATTTCAGTATAGTTTTTCCATACGGTCACTAGTTTGTAGTAAACTGCACCAACTCTGTCCCTTTGATAAAATCAAAAGATACAGAAGATATAACTTTGGTGGCAGCAACATTGCCCAATCTGGAACTACATGTGATCAGGGAAATAAGAATCTTTTGGATTTGTGCAAGTGCATGGCAAGTGCATGGGGGGGCTGCACTGGAGGCATAGGGAAACCTCATGTAAGCTGCTCCCAGTTTATACATTGCTACACATACACAGAGGCACTGTGTCCTTTGGCAGTGCAGCTTCAACATGTGTGCCAAATGAAACCTCTATTTTTGATTCAACATAAGAGACAGAATATTAAATTGGTTGCTAGCTAACAAGGTTTAAGATTGCCTTTGCTGAATCCCCAAGGCAAGCTGAAACAGCCGACAACAACTGTATTAGCATTCCCAGTTTAGCATCTAGAGGAATAGGAACAAGACATTTGGGGTCCTTTTCCTCTAAATCTTAGGTCACTGATTCAGCATGTGAAGTCAACTGTCAAATAGAGAAAGAAATGAAGTCCCACCTACTACCAAGAAGGTAGTAGATGATGGGATACATGACCCAATATAGGTACAAATCAGAAAAATAAATGCTGTAGTTGTTTCCTAGAACAGGGAATGCATTGTTGACAATCAAAAGGGCCCCGGTGTTACAATCATTAGTTATTAGCTGAAGCCAACTCAAATTTATCTTCACAGGGCATCTACTGTCTGGGCATTCTTTATGGCCTTGTTTGCTCTCCTACAGTGTAGCAGCCCTTTTCTCCACCTCCTCTACATTATCAATCTACTAACTGGGTCATACTGAAACTGTACTGAAACTGTGTCATTATGTGCTAAAAGTCATTGCATAGACATAGCCAAGGGTTAGCCCACTGAGCCAGAGAGTGGCTTTCATTTTAGCCATTACCAGGGTGATAAATACCCCTCCCTTCAGTAAGGATCGAACAGAGCCTGGAACAGTGCCAGCTTGGAAGGATGGGAGCACTTGTCCTCTATCCTTCCAAATGCAGAGAGATCACTGACTTTAACTGCTTCTGCAGACAGAAGAGGAGCCAACGAGGGATCCCAGAGGTGCCAGGAGTGGAGGATAGTGCCGAAGCTTGATGAAGATGGTGGTAAGTATAGTGTAAAGTCAGAAAAATAAAATAGTTTTGTATCGCGTGACCTCCGGGTGACCTCTTTACTAGATCAAAGTGTAGGGAGGTGGTAAGTTACCATGGTGATGGCCTCTCTTTATGATTCTCACTGACTTGATATTGGAAATGTAATCATTTGTATAAAGAATGAACAGCGGTAGTTGACAGGATACAGTCCTGAGGACCTGTGTTGATCGATCTTCTCTTGATAAAGACTGTTTATCAGTCGAAACGTCGAGTTTTTTGGTCCACCCGGTATCACAGCCTTGTTGCTCGCTTTAGTAAGTGTTTTGCTATCAAGTTCTTCTTGTTATTGCTTCTCAGCCTGGATGATTATAGACTCGTTGCCCTGAGCAACTTAAATCACTCTGCTTTTTTCATTATGCTATTTAACCTTTATACCTATGCTTCATATGAGCAATGATTCCTAGTAAATGCTGGATACCTTTATGCTCTTGCGGTCTGCACTTTGTATATAGTGTATTGTCTTATATCTGTATATATTGTTGTATGTAATATCACTAGATATTCCATGTATATTATTTACCAGCATTAAACACATCCTTACTTTGAATGCAATTACGTTTTGGGTGTTCAATTTTCCACCTCCACATACAAGTATTGTTTTTTGTGCATAGAGTGGATGCACAAGGAATCTTAGAACCCCTCATCAATGTTTATTTCTTATTAACCTTTTACTCATTATAAGTGTGCTACTACCTTTAATTAACACCTTACATTAAGCATTGGCACACTCCCTTCATGCAATTTTTCCACTACTGAACTAGGCACCCCACCAATTATTGCTTTGAAATTGAACTGCTGCCTAGGTAGAAGGCTCCTAGTTCAGGATGTTCCTCTTGCTGTTCTCCTTATTTTTAACCCTTGAATCCATAATAATCTCACTAGCATTTCTGAATCTTCTTGGATCAGGACCTCCCTACATGGTGTTTCTGGATAGAAACTGTTGCTTGGGGTTTTTAGTGACTCCCAGTTCCTTACTATATCTATACACCTTTCCATTTACTTTCTAGGAATGCACCCCCTGGTGATGCCGCAGAACTGACTGGGTATGGCCCTTTTGGCCCGGAAAGGTCTTCCTCCTGATCCTCAATCCATGTTTCCTAAAATCCTGCTAGTGTTAGAAATGTTAGCCCTTGTCACATCAAATTATTAATGTGTATGTAATTTATATGCAGCACCTGGTAAAATAAATCTGCATATAAATATTGAAAATTCCCTTACACAGATTAAGGGGACCATAACAAGTTAACAAAGCTGTGAACTGCAAATAGTGCTAAAATAAATGGCATTGGTCTTAGTGCCTTGTATGTTCTTTAAAGCAGAAAAACTTTATGTGGTAGAGCAACACAAAGTTTAAATAGAATAATAGAGGCTTTTCACATAAACAACATCCAATGTGGCCAAATGCCTTCAGAAGTCACCTGATTAATAAATAGAGTATGTTCTGTGAAGGCCTCAGAGGTTTTGAGAGAACATTAGAGAATAAAAAACATAATGAAAACCAAATAACACGCCAAACAGATCAGAGATAGCATTGTGGAGAAGTGTATTGCAAGGGTAAGTTATAAAAAAATAAGCTCTAAACAATTCACAGTGTCCTGTTAATTAGACAAGCAACTGTGCAGTATGCATTTGTTTTAAAAGTGCCCACATTTTGGTATTAAAAAGAGCTAAGCATTATTTCTATGTTTTACTAGCCTCCTGTGCATCTGCAGCACTGACTGCGGAGTCTTCCACATTCTAATATAATGTACAGTCTCCCTTGGCACAATAATAATTTCTAGACTTTCATATTTAACATAAGCAGCAGTTTAATTTCTGAAGAGTTATATTAATAAGTTTTGTTTCAAGTTAATAAAGACAATTTGCCCTATAAAATATTCATATCATTTTCATTTTATGGACTGATTAATAGTAGCAAAGCTGTGATGATACTATTAAAAAAATCAAACTAATGTTTGTCTTTTTTACTGTGTAAGCTTTTATTATTGTTTGATATGGACCACTGGAGATTAAATTTATAAATTTATGGGTAACATATTTATAGCACATGTCAGCGAACAAGCATCAGGAAACTTATCAATTTTATAGAAGCATTAAATGAGATTGTTAGAGGGAAATTTATTGTTTAATCCATGGAAGCTCCTTAGGCTTCTTAAGGTTAGACCACCTAGTAATAAAGGAAGAACATCAAAATCATAATCTTAATAAGCAGTCTAGCATGGTGTTAGAATACAAGTGGGCAGAAGTGACAGATATTATAAAGAAATAATTTATTCTTTCTTATTTTGTGAATTTGAAATGAGATTACAGATTCTATTATGGCTAGATAAAAAAAACACTGCAAGTGTAAAATTAAAGCATCACTTATAACACTGTATCAGTCGGCAGTTTATTAATAGTCTATCCTAGGACACTTTCGTTCCAGATTTACAAGGATAACAAGTATAGCTTTTAATAGGGTTAAATCAATTTAAAAATGCATTTACATATGTTAAATTAAATAAATTGTTGTAAAGGATTATGCTCAATTTAACTACTACACAGCAATGAGTACAATAAAATTTCATTAAACAAGAGAAAATGAGTGTGAACTATTGAAGTACCTCTCGAAGTAACAGAGTCTGTTTACTTATGTCATTAAACCATAAGGACACTCACTTTAAAAGCAGTACTATACCCATATGCTAACCACTTCCACATTCATGTATAGCTGGTAATCATGTGACCGGACTAAAAGTCTAATAAACCTGGGCTCTACTGCCCCCCCCCAGGCTTTGGGAAGGCAGGTAATAGGGGGCTTGGGGTTAATGGCAAATCACTAGCCGCAAGCAACTTGCCAGCCCCCAGCCTTGTGGACTGGTATAGGGGTCTCATGGACCCCTGACCAGTTCACAAAGGGTTAACCATAAAAAAAAACACCACACATAGAAAAAATGTCTATTAAATAAAATGTTTTTACTTTACTCACCTCTGATTGTCAGCTCCTCTGTCCCTCACTGATCTGATGACAGGTGCGGTGATCGCTGGAGGGGGGATCTACTGCTCCCTCCTCCTCTGCCCAGTGATCACCGCATCTGAGAGCTGAACACCCGGGATGATGCTCGTATTGTGATGTCATCTGCCCCGCCCCCAAATGCTCTCTCCTGAAGCTGAAGAGCCGGGGGTGATCGGAGGCCCCCCTGGTGAAGAGGAGACCCGGCGGGAGCCATCAGGCAAGGAAGTGAGTAAATGTCATTTTTATTTTTTTTTACATGTAATTCCGGCAGCTGCTGAAGCAGGGGGGGCTATTCCAGGCACTCCCCTGCAGCCAGGGGGGCCTGGGTGGGGGATCGAAGCCCCCCCAGATGAAGAGGAGACCCGCCGGCTCGAACGAGGGGTCAGGTGAGTGTTTTTTTAACTTTACTTTTAGGGGGAAAATCAGGCAATACATTCTACGTGCATGGCACTTAAGTGGAGTGGAAGTGAGCACGTAGAATCTACGTGCTTGGCACTGAAAGGGGTAAGCAAAAAAACATATTTTAGAGCCAGACAAATGGACACTACAACCCGGAGGTATATTGTAAAACTAATAGTTTTTATTTGTATTGTTGAAAGCCACAATTTTTTTTTTTTTTTTTTAAACAATAACAAACTAGACAAAAGCTAAAAAACAGATGTCTTCAGTGGACCAAAATAATCAGATAGTAGTCAAATACACTTATTTAATATTAGGTTAAATACCTCAAGCGCACACCTATAATATCAATAATGCATAGAAACCCACCCCAAAATGGGAGTTTTAATGGTCCCTCCCAGATACAGTGAATTATTAAAACTATATATATATATTTACAATTTATATATTACGTCTATTATTCCTTAAAATAGTGCCAAAAAGCTAAAGATTTTTTTATCCCATACAACAAGAAAAAATGCTATAAGACTATAAATACTATAATAACAATAGCAAATTTGTTCCTAGGTTGGTGGGAGAGGGAGGTGGTCTTCGGTAAACACATGAAACCTTACTATGGCCACATTGTGGCCTGGTTTAGGTTCATAGATGATGTGCTACTACTGTGGGATGGGTCCCAAGAAGAATGTGATTCATTTTTTAGAATCTTGAATGACAATGATTTTAATATAAAATTATCATTTCAAATGTCAACCAAAACAATTGATTTCTTGGACCTCTCCCTCTCCCTACAAAAGGACGGCACTATTGAAAGTAACCTGTTTTGTAAGAGTACAGCTAGCAATGGTTTATTGCACTATAATATTTGCCATCCTCTACATCAGAGGTGGGGTATACCAATTGGTAATTTTTTGAGAGTCAAACGCAATTGATCTAGAATTTGCAAGACAAGCAGCAAATCTCACTAACCGCTTTCAGGCATGAGGTTATCCAAAAAAGACTCTCTCTCGAGCGTTCAAAAGGGCAAAAAATGTCAACTGATCTGATTTACTAAAGAGTATCAAACGGACGCCCACAACAGAAATGGGACTGGTGACGACATACAATCAACAATGGAAACAGCTGAGAGATGTTCTATCCGGACATTGGGGAATTTTGAAGAGCTGTAGGGATCTGGTTGGATGGATCCCAGATACCCCACGGATGGTGACTAAAAGAGCTTGAAATATTAAGGATCAACTCTGTCCCGGTCATTTTTGATCCAAAGAAACAATGTGGCTACCACCGCAAGATTTGGAGGGATCCTCACCATGTGGATCTTGTACAATCTGCAAACATATGGCAAAAGTGAAGGAGATAAAGAACCCGCACATGGAACAGAGATTTATCTTGAAGGATTTCATTAATTGCCACACCAAGGCAGTAATATATTTACTACAATGTTCATGTCAGAATTTTATGTTGGGAAGACCCAAAAAGTTTTAAAAATCGTATTAAATCACATCTGTCCAATATCTGTTTGGCGAGCCGGGATCAACAAATAGGTAAGACCTTGAAGCCGGTTGCAAGACATTTCTTTTTTGCAGCAACATGGATCTAGAGTAGACTCACTAAAAGTGATAGGATTACAACGGGTACAAGTAGGTATGTGGGGAGGAGATTTAAAAGTTAAGTTATTACAGGAAGAATTGAAATGGATCTTCTTTTGGTCCATTATATTAATGTGTCTTTTGGTCCATATATTAAATAGGAGGTGTTAAAGTATATTAAAAAAAACCCTCTTTCCTTTTTCTTCTATCTAGAAGTAGATAGATCGGACCACTCCAGAGTGAAACCATGGTTCCCTCATTCCTCTTAATTGTGAATTTTGCACTTAGAGCACTTGACACTATTTTTATATTTAGATAAGTTTAGTTTTTGTTGTATTTTTAATTTTTTTTTTAAAGACACTTGGGTCGGGGTTGAGGATTGATTGAACAATGGATGTGGAGATTGTGAAGAGCTGGGGTGGATAATTACTATTTGACTGGATGAAGGAGCCCTCTAAATGAGAACAAAGAGGAAAGGGAGATACAGAAAAAAGGGAGAAAGCAAAAACACAATTCTGTGATACTCACCTAGAATTGTTTTTTTCTGTTAATCCATTCCAGGCCGTCCTTATTCAATACGATTGGGTTATTCCCTGCTCGAAGGGGCGTGACTGCAAGACAAAAGCGTGGCTCCGCCTCCCGGCCTATATCCTTCCGGCTGACTTGCTAGATTCCAATTAATTAAAAAGCAGTATAACCAGCCCCCCTGGAGGCATACCTATATCTCTTGGAGACAAAAAAGGCTGGAGACAACAAAGAAGACTCCTCTCTCTGATTATAAATAAGTACTATTTCTTTCTTTTTTTTTTTTTATCACTCCACAAGACTAGGCATCCAAGACATGGATATATCAACCTAGCATTCTTTTCAATGCAAAATATTGTTATAAACAAAGAACACCATAAAAAGGGTATCAAGGATAGATCGTAACTTCCTATATTCCCCCAAAAGAGGCGGGTCGGACAGCCTGGAATGGATTAACAGAAAAACCAATTCTACAGGTGAGTATCACAGAATTGTGTTTTTTCTTCCATTCCAGGCCGTCCTTATTCAATACGATTGGGATATCCAAAAGCAGTGCCAAATATGGGCGGGATCCCCAACTCGGAACAGCAGGTAGTTCCTTTCACTACCGTCTAAAGAACTTTTCAACCAAATACAGCGTCAGCTGAGGCCCTTACCAGAGACACTTACCTTGTAAAATTTGGTAAATGTATTAACCGAAGACCAGGTGGCAGCTTTACAAACCTGTTCCACCGAGGCCTGATGCTGAAAAGCCCAGGAAGCACCAATGGCCCTAGTGGAAAGAGCTGTGACCCAAAACAAGGGGCTCCTTCTCCTTGGCAGAATAGACTCTTACCACTGTCTGTCTAATCCATCGACTGATGGCAGACTTAGCTGGTGGAAGACCTTTCCGTGGACCCTCAGGTATGACATAAGAAGTCCAAACTATGGAAAGATTGTGTAGTAGTGAGATAATACTTTAGTGCTCCCACTACATCCAACAGTGAAAAACACTCCTTCCTTATTAGACACTGGAACAAGACATAAGGAAGGCAAAACCATCTCTTCATTAAACTGAAAAGATACCTTTAGGAAGAAATCCTAAAACACTCAAATAACGAGGCTTACTGATAAGCTGATAATTCAGAAAACCGCCTGCTGAGGTTATTGCCACAAAGAGATAACTATAAGCGCCCTTAGACTTAATGACGCATCTACCATGGTTCAAAAAGAAGGACCCTGAAAACAAGTTCAGGCCCCAAGCCGGCTAAGTGGATTATGAGGAGGCCGCACCTGAGCGACTCCTTGTAAAACTAGTTCTGATAAAAACATTCTCAGCTATGGGTTTCTGAAAGAAGATAGATAGCAAATATTTGTCCTCAATTGAAGACCTTCATCAAGACCTCTGCAAAAAAACACGATATATTCTGTAAACAGAACAGCACTACAAGCGAACCCCTGGATTCACTGATAATTGCTTGCAACACTCAATAATAGATCATTTGATAAAGATTTCTTCCTGGCCTGAATCATAGTCTGGATAACTCTGGCAGAAAAAAAAACCCTTCTGCCAAGATAAAGGATTCAATAGCCAGGCAGTCCAAGCCAGAACTGTGAATTGGGATGCCTTAGAGGCCCTTTTGTGAGAATTTCTGGATCGACGCCTCCAAAAGTTGCCCTCTGACATCCTTACTATGTCTGAGAACCAGCTTCTTCTTGGCCACAGAGAAGTCACCAGAATGGTTGAGACTTCCTTGTGAGCAAAACTTTTTAAGTACACGACCCAGGAGTGAAATCAGAGGGGAATGCATAAAGAAGCTTGAATGCTGACCACTAAAGAGTCAGGTCATCTGTTGCTAATGTTAGAGGATCCCTGGACCGGGACAAACTTCGGATCTTCCAACTGTGCCCTGATACAAGAACTACGTCTGGGATCCCCCAGCACATGCATAGGGATTAAAAAATCCTCTGGCTAAGAGACCATTCCCTCTGATGCAGGACCGTTCTGCTGAGTTGAACGGCCTGCAAGTTGTCCACTCCTGGTATGTGTACCACCAAAATACATGGAACCAGTTTCTCGGCCCAAAGTAAAAACCCAGCTCACTCCATCAGGACTTTACTGCTTCTGGTGCCCTCATGGAGGCTGATATATACCCCCGCCGTCCAATTGTCTGTTTGAATCTGGACGGGATGCCCCTTCAGATGGTATGTCCAATTTCTGAAATACAATAGAATCACTCTCAGTTCCAGGATATTTATGGAGAGTCTGCTCTCCTTCCGACTCCATTGTCACTGAATCGTTTGTGACTCCATGACACTCCCCCAACCATATAGACCGGCATCCGTGGTGATGATCTTCCACTGTACTGGAAGAAAGAATTTGCCAATCTGAAGAGGCTGAGGACCAGGCTAGAGACCGTTTTGCTGACTGTGTCATGTAAAAAGAGTGATCCAGAATGTGTGGGTCCCGATCCCAGATTGTGAGCAATTCCATCTGCAGGGGTCTTGTGTGAAACAGTGCAAAAGATACTGACTCAAAGCCAGATACCATCAGACCCAACAGACATATTCCTTGATGAATCGTCGAGTGAGGACAAGACAAGAGACCCTGTACCCTGGCCTGAAGTAAGAGTCACTTTTGTGTTGGAAAAACACCTTTGCCTGAGACGTGTCTAATGACAGTCCCAGAAAAGAATAACTCTTCAAGTTATGAAATGATGTCTGAAGAGTTCGACTGGATAGACACTATATCCTTCTGGGTCCCCTGATATGATGGGGCCCATATCAGCCGATGGACTCAGTAAGGGATTACATGTATCCCTGACTTCTTAGAGAAAAACATGAGACCTGCCAACACCTTGGTAAACACCCCGGGGCTGATGATAGACCGAAGGGTAGCACAACAACCTGAAGAAGTAGGGCCACCTACTAAAATGTAGGTATGCATCCTTATATATACACTGTGGTTATAAAAACTCCAATCTCTAAAAAGGTGAGAACGGCAGATCTCAATGCTTCTGCTTTCTGCTGAATTCGGGATACCCCTGACCCAAGATCTCTGATGGGGTCTGGTTCCAAAAATGATTTTGTAACCTGAGGATACCCTTCCTGTATCCAAATATCTGTTACATGCAGCCTGCAAAAATGAGCCAAATGCAGAAGCCCCCCCCCACACCTCAAGGGCGGGGGCATCCCTTCCTGCCTGAGCCGGCTTCGAAGGGGATCTGGCTTTGTTCTGCCAGACACCTGTTGCCTTAATTTGGAACTTTGGGATACCGAAGAGAATTTATCTTTTTTTTTTTTTGGAATAAGACAAAGAGGCCGAACCTTTAGCCGGAACCCCGGAGTATTAGAGGCCCTGCGGAAGCAGAATTAGACTTCGGTTTTAGTAGCAGATTAGATCACTTACCACTAGTAGCATGCTTTACCATGTCAACCAAGCCTTCCAACAGACGCCCCCCTTAAAAAGGAGTCCTTTCATATTCCTTTTAGAGGCTATGTCAGCTGGCCATTGCTTAAGCCATAAAGCACGCCTTAAGGCAACCCCCAGAGCTAGGCCTCTGGCACTTAACCACATTAAATCCTCCATAGCCAGGCCTTTTGGAGTCAAACTGATCTTGAACAACTGGGAGCATGGCTTCCAAGAATGACCCAAAAGTCATAGGGACCAGATGCTCCAAAAATTCTATGAATTTAACACCGGCCGGCCCCAAGGTCGACCTCCTAATAGATAAGCATGACATGCCACCTGATCCACGCATTTATCTGCTGGATACTTTGGAGAAGCACTATCAGAGGATGGTAAAACGAAAATCGTTTTAAAAAAAAGAGACCTGGCACCAGAGCGTCCGCCACAGGAGGGTAAGACCATAATTCAATCTGATCTGGAGGAAAGAGATACATTGTAGCTAGTACTTTAGGAATGGTCAGAAGACACCCTGACTTCTGCCATTCCCTATTGATCAGATTATAATAATACAAATGCTCTGCAACATCCTCCAGAAATGGAGAAAATCAACCATCCATTCAACTTCTCCTTAACCGGACACCCCATGTGTAGAGGACTCTCCAACAGATAACTTCCTGGGAGATTATGGCCGACAATATCCTCTTCCACTCAGAGGAAAAAAATATTTTCTTTTAAAATTTTTTTTTTTTCTTTTTCAGTAGGCAATACTCCATTATGACACTCTAAAGGTTTTAGGACCACTTGAGGGCTTCTGACAGAGATTAAATACTCAGAAGGAGACTATGGCAGCCACAAAATCCTCTTCAAATCAGAGGAAAACATTTTTTCTTTAAAACCTTTTTAGTAGTCAATACTCCATGATGACTCTATAGATTTAGAACCACTTGAGGGCTGCCGACTGAGTTAAAGACTCAGAAGGAGACTTTGGCAGCCACAATATCCTCTTCAATCAGAGGAAAAAAAATGTTTTTTCTTTTTTTTTTTTTAAAACCTCTTTAGTAGTCAATACTCCATGATGACTCTATAGGTGTAGGACCACTTGAGGGCTGCCGACAGTTTGCAGACTCAGAAGGGGCCTATGGCAGCTACAATATCCTCTTCAATATACTCAGAGGATTTCTTATTTTATTTTTTTTTCAAAAACCTTCTTAGTAACCGGTATGATTCACATCACAGTCCGCATGAAAACTGCCAAGAGGTTTCTCTGAAAGAACCGGCGATAGGGGTCAGAGCCCCTTCAGGGAGGAGACAACTGTCTCCTTATCCATTACAACCATAGCATAATCCCTGCGCACCGTGCTATCCTTATCCAGTGCCACTGCATGCCACTGGATATGGGGTAAATCTGGTAAAGACCAGATGACTACCCCAGGTGCCTCCGCCATGGTGAAATTAAAAATACTAGTCTATGACCCTGGGGATCTGAGACCAAGTATATATAGGTTCTCGACAGTCACCTACTGCGAGTCCTCTGAGGGTAGACCACCATATAATTATATATTGCAATATAAATTATATATTACCTTGCCCTTTCCCAATCAATAAAGATAAAAATTAATTAAATAAAAACCTAAACCTACCAAAAGGTTTAGGTCCTCTTGAGGGTAGCCATGCAGCGGCTTAGAGAAGCCCTTTTGCGATCTCTGGCGATGCTAGGCACCTTGCCTAGCTGAAAATGTTTAAGCTTGGTCGGCGAGAAACCCGTGCCCCATCGCGGAGGAGAACCAGCCACTTCAGTGGAGCTGGTTACTTCGCTAAGCCAAAAATCTTCCAGCTTCCCCGGCTAGAGAAAAAGCGGAGTACCACTGAAAAGAACCAGAGATCTCAGCGGAGCTAGATGCTACGCTAAGCCGAAAATCTTTCCACAGAGGCGGAAGGAGGAAGCTCTCTGCGCCCGGTACTCAGTACTTTGCCAAGCCGAAAAATCTTTCCACAGAGGCGGACGGACGAAGCGATCTGCGCCCGGTACTTTGAACTTCGCCAAGCCGAAAATCTTTCCACAGAGGCGGACGGAGGAAGCGCTCTGCGCCCGGAACTCGGTACTTCGTCAAGCCAAAAATCTTTCCACAGAGGTGGACGGAGGAAGCGCCCTGCGCCTGGTACTCAGTACTTTGCCAAGCCGAAAATCTTTCCATGGCGAAGGACTATTTCCTCGTTGCAACTTTAGCTCCGCCCCCTAAAAAAGGCGCAATTTTTGAATTTTTAAACCAGAGAACAAAGAAACACATGGGAAAGAGCAATAAAAAACAATAAGAGAGGGAAAATCATTCCCTTGGTCACCCCCCAATCAGGCTCACCAGACAAAAACCTGTGACTGCTTATACTTTTCCATGAAAGCCTTCAGCCAGAGTGCCAAAGCAATACAAAGTGCACACTGGACCCTGCGCTTACCTTACCATCCTGATCCGGATAAAGTTTTAGGGAACCTCGCCAAGCCGAAAACTGAGGAGGCATAATGGGTCAATCCAGATCAGAGCGGCATAAGGGACCTAGGAAGACAGACAGGGTCTTGCCCCCGCTTCAAAGGTATAATCTGAGAAACAAAAAAAAAGTAAATTGAAGAGGAGTTCAGAGAGCCATGCAGTCATCCCAACTGCAAGAATGAAAACTGGAATCTATCAAGTCAGCCGGAAGGATATAGGCCGGGAGGCGGAGCCACGCGTTTGTCTTGCAGTCACGCCCCTTCGGGCAGGGTATAACCCAATCTTATTGAATAAGGACGGCCTGGAATGGATTGGAAGAAAAATATAAGAAGAGGAAAGAAAGAACCTTGCCTCTCTTCCTTTTGTGGGCCATTGGATAATTCTGAGTATATTGTAAATAATAGTTTTTCTATATAAATAGTCCCTCTATTAGATAACTAGTGAAATCCCTACCAACCGAATATCAGTATGCATGCTGTATGCACAATATAGTTGTAAATAAATTGACTGGGACAAATTCTTGCCTCGATGGGTTATATGACTGCTGCTATGACTTCTTAGCCACACTATATGGACTGTGTATGTAAATAATAAAAACCCATCTCCCTCCTTTTGCAGGTCTCCCTGTCTGACGCGGCTGCCGCTACACCGCTGTCGGCCTGCCCAGACGGACAGGCCCTCCCCCTTTGCCGATGAAAGCAACCGGGTCATCGTTGGGGGCGTGTCCATAGGACGGTGGTTCCCTCTACGCTCGGAACACCGGATATTCGGCAGGGAGGAGACACACGGCGGTGTACGGCGCGGAGCTCAGTGGAGGAAAAAAGAAAGGAATGTGTGAGTATGGTTTACCCCTTCCCAAAGCTGTGGGCGCATGGCGGAGTGCGCGGGGTAGCAATCCCTGCCGACCTGGACCTCAATCTTATACATATGATTGTGGCGGTAGCTATGGGTTATTATTACATTTTCAGATACTAAGCAGCATTTAGTCTTACCTTGTTGCAATATATGGTTTTTCAGGGTCATGTATTTCTGAGCACATAATTGGTACATATATATTAGTTTGTTGATTTAGAATCATTTGATTGTTATTATAGTATTTATAGCATTTTTTCTTGTTGTATGGAATAAAAAATCTTTAGTTTTTTTGGCACATTTTAAGGAATAACAGATTGGTTGGGACGTTTGTTTACAGATAGCACTTTGCACATTATATATATGTAAATATAATTTTTAAATATATATTTTTTAATCATTCACTGTATCTGGGAGGGACCATTAAAACTCCATTTTTGGGGGGGTTTTCTATGCAGTATTGATGTATTATAGGTGTCCATCTGAGATATCTAACCTAATAGTAAATAAGTGTATTTGAGTATCTGATTATTATGGTCCATGGAATACGGTCTGTTTTTTAGCTTTTGTCTAGTGTGTCATTGTTTTTTTTTTTAAATGTTGGGGCTTTCAACAATACAAATAAAAATTATTAGTTTTACGATATACCTCTGGGTTGTAGTGCCCATTTATTTGGCTCTAAAGTATGTTTTTTATGCTTGTATCTAGTGGAGATTTAGAGCCGCTGGAGCACCTCCCACTAAAGGGATACTATTTAGTGTAATTTTTGAATCGTGGTGCCCACTCTGTATATGCGTTAATACAGTGATTTAATCCTTTAGATGCCAGCTACACAATTTTACGTAGCTGCCCCTCCTGCAGTTTAGGTCCAGCTAAGTGAAATTCACATAACTCAGCCAGTGCTGGAAAAAGTCAGTTATCAGATGCCAGTAGTGAATCCGATCTTCTGCCCCACCTCTGCTTGACCCGGCTTCCATGGATCACCACCAGTCAGGGCGGATCAACAGTTAGAAAAAGGCTTTTTTATTTTTAATAAACTACATTCTTGGTGTTTTTATTTTACATTTAACCCCTACATTAATCCACGAGACCTAGCTAACCCTGGCCCACAAGGGCTATGAGGGCTTGTAGCCTTTAGGTCCAGGGCATAGTCTACAAGCCCCCATAGCTGGTGCCCAGGCTTGTTCTACTAAGAAGGGGGCCCCACCCCATTTTTAAAATGTTTTTAAAGGGTTTAACCCTTGTTTTCATTTTTCCACATATTTCACCCAGAAATATTAGTTAAGTACTGAATAAACAAGGCATTTCCTGTTAACCCTTTAACTGCCAGCCTACCTGGAGTTTTTGTCACCCTTTGTTGCCAGATTATTTTGCCTTATTTTGCGCTCCCCATGTTCAACTGTGATTTTTGAAGGGATTTCCAGGGATTTCCCAGGAAAGTGATATATTGTTTTTTTCAGCGGAGACTGGGCTTTAACATGAAATGTCTTGTTTGTCATTTTCTAAGTGTATTCTCAATATTTTTGGGTGAAAATTATGCAAAAAAATAAAAAAAAACTATTTTTTACAATTTGTAGTGTTTTTTTGGATTAAAAAATGTAAGTTTGTCAATAAAATCTTATTGCGTGTGAAACCCCAATTTCTCCCGGTTACAGCGGTACCACATATGTATAGGTAGACACCCTTTCCTGCCCAGGAGACTCCCCCAAACTGAAACAGAGCTTTAGGAGATTTTCAGATAAAATACAACTATGCTATGCAATATGTGCACCTTGCAGTTTTTCAAGAAAAACAACCCTTTACATTTGAAATACCCCCCACAAACTATATATTCCCTAGAAGTACACACCTCAAGCTTTCTAGGCGTACCAGGCTTGTTGACATGGGTGCAGTTTTCTGGAAGTAATCCCTCAATGTATTCTTTGGTTGCACAGGGTTTCCCTAAAAATGAATAAAAAAGCAGAATCAAAACCACATTTTCCTAAAAAAAAAAACCTATATGCAAACCAGAAAAAAACAGAAAATCTGAAAAAGCAACATCCTCCAAACAGAACGATACCCAACATGCATAGGTTCTGTCAAGGAAAGAGTTGCCAAACACACCAAAGTAAAGCATGCACATAACGGTAATTTTACTTCAGATTTTCAGCTCTGCAGACAAAGTGCGCACCTTGTACTTTTTGTACCAAACCAACCCTTTACATTTGGAATATCCCCCATAAACCATATATTCCCTGAAAGTACACATGTTAAGCTTTCTAAGCGTACCCAGCTTGTTGTAGTGGGCGCATCTTTCTGGAAGTAATATCTTGAAGAATTCTTAGGTTGCACAGGGTTTCACAAAAAAATGTATAAAAAAGCAGAATAAAAAACACCTTTTCCTAAAATATCAATATGCAAATAAGAAAAAACAAGCTAAATCTGAAAGCGCAAGGTCCCCCGAGCAGAACAATACCCAACATGCATAGGTACCTGTAACCTTTTGACTGCCAGTCTATTTGAGATTTTGTCACCCTCTCCTGACAGGATATTTTTCACCATTTTGCGTGATGTTTAACTGTGATTTTTGCAGGAATTTCCAAGAAAATGGCATATTTTCTTTTTGTGGCAGAGTTTAGGCTTTAACATGAAATGTCTTGTTTGTATTTTTTCTACTTTTTAAAATATTTTTAAATAAATAAAAAAATTAAAAAATATATATTTTTTAAATTGTCTCCTTTATTTTAAACAAAAACATTTATTTTATTAAAGAAAACCATATTGCATGTGAAAGCCCCATTTCTCCCGATTACAATGATACCACATATGTATCGGTAGCCCCCCGTTCCTGTCCAGGTGATCCCATAAACTGAAAAGAGCACTTTATAACATTTACAAATAAAATACAATTACTATCCACATAATAAAGGGTTAAATAAAAAAAAAATTGGTGTGGGGTCCCCCTTCACGGGGGGGGGGGACACCATTTCTTGGGGGAATTTTAAGGTTTTTTTGGGAGGCAGGTAATGGGGGGTCTCTGGGTTAATGGCAAGTCACCCACTAGCCGCAGGTGACTTGCCAGACCCCCGAGCCCTGTGAACTGGTATAGGGGTCACATGTACCCCTTACCAGTTCACAAAGGGTTAAAAGTAAAAAAAAACACACAGACACACTTTTTAAAAAATATCTTTATTAAAAAAAAAAAAAAATTAATACTTAACTCCCATCCATCCCTGTGTCCCACGCTGATCACTTAGGCTTCTGCTCTCCTGCTGCTGCTGGAAGCCTTTTATACCTACTGGGCTACAGGTAACAAAGGGTTAATTAAAAAAAAAATGACATAGGGTCCCCCCTCGAAGGGAGGGGGACCCCATTTTTTGGGGGGATTTTTAAGGGTTAAAACCCTTAAAAATAAAAAATAAAAATTGCGTGAGGTCCCCCCTACCCAGCGTAACCAGCCTGTGACCAGCTATGGGGGCTTGTAGAACAGGGCGCAGGGGCCAGCTTTAGTGGCCCCTGGCCCTGCGGCTACAAGCCGTCATAGCCTAGGGCCACGGCTCTTCTGCCCCCCCCCCTGGGCTTTGGGGAGGCAGGTAATTTGGGGGGCCAGGGGTTAATGGCAAGTCACCCGCTAGCCGCAGGTGACTTGCCAGACCCCCGAGCCTTGTGAACTGGTATAGGGGTCACATGGACCCCTTACCAGTTCACAAAGGGTTAAAAGTAAAAAAAGACACACAGACACACTTTTTAAAAAATATCTTTATTAAAAAAAAATAAATGTTTTTTAATATTTTTTTTAATACTTACCTCCCATCCATCCCTGTGTCCCACGCTGATCACTTAGGCTTCTGCTCTCCTGCTGCTGCTGGAAGCCTTTTATACCCACTGGGCTACAGGTAACAAAGGGTTAATTAAAAAAAAAATGACATAGGGTCCCCCCTCAAAGGGAGGGGGACCCCATTTTTGGGGGGGATTTTTAAGGGTTAAAACCCTTAAAAATAAAAAAAATGGCGTGAGGTCCCCCCTACCCAGCATAACCAGCCTGTGACCAGCTATGGGGGCTTGTAGAACAGGGCGCAGGGGCCAGCTTTAGTGGCCCCTGGCCCTGCGGCTACAAGCCGTCAAAGCCTAGGGCCACGGCTCTTCTGCCCCCCCCTGGGCTTTGGGGAGGCAGGTAATTTGGGGGGCCAGGGGTTAATGGCAAGTCACCCGCCAGCCGCAGGTGACTTGCCAGACCCCCGAGCCCTGTGAACTGGTATAGGGGTCACATGGACCCCTTACCAGTTCACAAAGGGTTAAAAGTTAAAAAAAAAGACAGACACAGGTTTTTTAAAAACTTTATTAAAAAAAAAAAAAACTTTTACTTTACTCACCTCCGATCTTCATTTCCTGTGTCCCGCGGCGATCTGCTGTCAGTGACCTCCTCCTGTGTCCAGCCGTCACTGGCATCTGACAGCTGAACCGCCGGGTGCCCCGATGACACCCGGCGGTGATGTCATCGGGAGACGCTGCTGAGGGAGGAGGGCTGTTATGCCCCCTCCAGAAGACAGAAGAGCGGGGGGGAACGGAGCCCCCCCCCCCCCCCCGTGAAGAGGAGAGCCTGCGGGAGCCGGCGGGGACAAAGGTAGGTAACTGTCATTTTTTTTTTTTTTTTTTTTTTTTACAGGAAACCGGGCGGCTGCTGAAATGGGGGGGGCACCCTATTCCGGGCCCTCCCCTGCAGCCGGAGGAGCCCCGATGGGCGATCGGAGCGCCTCTGGCTGAAGAGGAGACCCGACCGGATCGAACGAGGGGTCAGGTAAGTGTCTTTTATTTTTACTTTTTTTTTTATTCCTGGGGAATGTCAGGCACGTAAATTTTACGTGGCTGGCGTTTAACTGTTGGAGAGGCAGCCACGTAAAATTTACGTGGCTGGCAATAGAAGGGTTAAAGCCCAAACTCTTATATCTCTTATGTACCACTGGGAAGGTTAAAACAGGGAACTCAGTAACAGCGGCCATGTGAATCATAAATAGAAAAATCCAGCTAAAAATATGCCCAGCCCTATTAGGATAAATGTCTTATCAAAGCATCATCTATGGCTTTTCTAGTTGGAGGAAGTATATAGATATCTGGGGAATAAGGAAACAAGTGACAAATGCATCCACCCAGTGCACATTCCACATTCTTCATTTATCTCCATTCCCTGTACCTGAAAGAATATATGGCCGATCAAGCGGTGAATGGGAAGGTTGGGGGATTTTCATGAAAAACAGGCATTAACCTGCTAGCAATCACAAAATTCTAATGAGAAGCTAGCACTTTTTCAAAACAGAGCTTTGAGTTAATATGAATTACAATACATATATAAGCAGGGACAACATTTAGGTAGGTATGGTTATATCTTCTCTTACTATGCATGCCAGTGCCTGTTGGTACTAGGACAATGCAATTTTTTACTTGTGTGTATAAGAAATGCAACATTTTAAACATGCTTCTTATGCTGTTGAAAAATAGCTGTAAAACATATAAGTCTTGATTCAGAGCCTCTTTCACATGCACTTTTGCATGTTTTGTGTAAGTTTTGTGAGTTTTTCCATGCTTTTTCGTAATTTTCGTTACTGTTTTCATACATATATGCATTTACGTTAACGCGAATACGCGCTTTTATCGTCGAATTTCCGTTATGTCGGACAACTTACATTATTGGTATGGGCTTGCGCCTGATTCAGAGCCTTGATTGTTGATTACAACCCGGCCAATAAAACGAGTTTGTTTTCATTCAACTTACGGGGTCGTTTTGTAGGAGATGATGTTTGCTGAGTACGTGGAGGAATACGAGCGATTGCAGCTACGCGGCATGCTCTGCTTGAGCATGGCCGAATCCAGTTTGCATCGTGCACATATGGACATCGATTGTATGCATGACGTTGAGCTATTCGAGCTCACCCGATTTAATCACGTTGCCCTCCATAACTTGTATAGTGAGCTGCGGCCATGGTTGGCCCGCACCACAAGGAAGGGGCATGCAATTGCAGGTATGACCAAAATGCCAAATGACCAAAATGCTTGGCTGCCTGCAATTTTTGGCGAACGGTTCATTCCAGAGGCTGGGTGCCCTCTCCGTGGGGACGTCCCAGCCTACTCTGAGCCGCACGCTCAACAAGTTTTTGGATGGCATGGCTACCCTGTGTCAAAAATACATATATTTCCCTGACAACATGGTAGCCTGGAATGCTGTTAAGTTGGGCTTTTTTGATATATGCCTAACGTCATGGGTAGGGATGAGCGAATCGATCCGGACGAACCCGGATTCGATCCGAATTTCAGGAAAAATTCGATTCGGATCGAATCCGAATTTCCCCGCGATTCGATCACTCGAAGTTTTCCTTTAACATCCATTCATTTACATTACAGGCATTCTAAGATGGCGGGCGGGACATGTCTGGACATGTATCCCACGCCAGTGCAAGCTGGGGCAGTCACATGCAGCCTATCAGCAGCCAGCAAGCCCGGTGACGTCACACAGCGGTATTTAACGGCGGCCATCTTGCTTTTCCTCATTTCTCTATTGCATTCGTGACAGACAGACAGAACGCTGTGTAGCTGAGGCAGTTAGACAGGCTGGAGACAGGCTGGAGACAGGGACAGACAGGGACAGGCTGGAGACAGGCAGGAGACAGGCAGGAGACAGACAGGAGACAGACAGAAAGCCAGGGAAAGGTAGGAAAAACGGAGCTGGCTGACAGGGAGATTTTTTTTTTTTCATCCAGCCTTTGTTAGCGTTTTCAGGCTGCTTATAGTAACTAACTGTGCATATATACTGAACTGATCTTAAGTCTGCTGTGAGGCATCCCATTCTGTGACTAAAGCAGCCTCTATTTAATAGCATAATAAACATTTGCACTTATTCTCATAGAAATCAGGCCTGATAAAGACACTTTTGCTGTGCATGCTCTCTGGTTTTTGTGGCACTGGCATCCCATTCTGTGACTAAAGCAGCCTCTATTTAATAGCATAATAAACATTTGCACTTATTCTCATAGAAATCAGGCCTGATAAAGACACTTTTGCTGTGCATGCTCTCTGGTTTTTGTGGCACTGGCATCCCATTCTGTGACTAAAGCAGCCTCTATTTAATAGCATAATAAACATTTGCACTTATTCTCATAGAAATCAGGCCTGATAAAGACACTTTTGCTGTGCATGCTCTCTGGTTTTTGTGGCACTGGCATCCCATTCTGTGACTAAAGCAGCCTCTATTTAATAGCATAATAAACATTTGCACTTATTCTCATAGAAATCAGGCCTGATAAAGACACTTTTGCTGTGCATGCTCTCTGGTTTTTGTGGCACTGGCATCCCATTCTGTGACTAAAGCAGCCTCTATTTAATAGCATAATAAACATTTGCACTTATTCTCATAGAAATCAGGCCTGATAAAGACACTTTTGCTGTGCATGCTCTCTGGTTTTTGTGGCACTGGCATCCCATTCTGTGACTAAAGCAGCCTCTATTTAATAGCATAATAAACATTTGCACTTATTCTCATAGAAATCAGGCCTGATAAAGACACTTTTGCTGTGCATGCTCTCTGGTTTTTGTGGCACTGGCATCCCATTCTGTGACTAAAGCAGCCTCTATTTAATAGCACAATAAACATTTGCACTTATTCTCATAGAAATCAGGCCTGATAAAGACACTTTTGCTGTGCATGCTCTCTGGTTTTTGTGGCACTGGCATCCCATTCTGTGACTAAAGCAGCCTCTATTTAATAGCATAATAAACATTTGCACTTATTCTCATAGAAATCAGGCCTGATAAAGACACTTTTGCTGTGCATGCTCTCTGGTTTTTGTGGCACTGGCATCCCATTCTGTGACTAAAGCAGCCTCTATTTAATAGCATAATAAACATTTGCACTTATTCTCATAGAAATCAGGCCTGATAAAGACACTTTTGCTGTGCATGCTCTCTGGTTTTTGTGGCACTGGCATCCCATTCTGTGACTAAAGCAGCCTCTATTTAATAGCATAATAAACATTTGCACTTATTCTCATAGAAATCAGGCCTGATAAAGACACTTTTGCTGTGCATGCTCTCTGGTTTTTGTGGCACTGGCATCCCATTCTGTGACTAAAGCAGCCTCTATTTAATAGCATAATAAACATTTGCACTTATTCTCATAGAAATCAGGCCTGATAAAGACACTTTTGCTGTGCATGCTCTCTGGTTTTTGTGGCACTGGCATCCCATTCTGTGACTAAAGCAGCCTCTATTTAATAGCATAATAAACATTTGCACTTATTCTCATAGAAATCAGGCCTGATAAAGACACTTTTGCTGTGCATGCTCTCTGGTTTTTGTGGCACTGGCATCCCATTCTGTGACTAAAGCAGCCTCTATTTAATAGCATAATAAACATTTGCACTTATTCTCATAGAAATCAGGCCTGATAAAGACACTTTTGCTGTGCATGCTCTCTGGTTTTTGTGGCACTGGCATCCCATTCTGTGACTAAAGCAGCCTCTATTTAATAGCATAATAAACATTTGCACTTATTCTCATAGAAATCAGGCCTGATAAAGACACTTTTGCTGTGCATGCTCTCTGGTTTTTGTGGCACTGGCATCCCATTCTGTGACTAAAGCAGCCTCTATTTAATAGCATAATAAACATTTGCACTTATTCTCATAGAAATCAGGCCTGATAAAGACACTTTTGCTGTGCATGCTCTCTGGTTTTTGTGGCACTGGCATCCCATTCTGTGACTAAAGCAGCCTCTATTTAATAGCATAATAAACATTTGCACTTATTCTCATAGAAATCAGGCCTGATAAAGACACTTTTGCTGTGCATGCTCTCTGGTTTTTGTGGCACTGGCATCCCATTCTGTGACTAAAGCAGCCTCTATTTAATAGCATAATAAACATTTGCACTTATTCTCATAGAAATCAGGCCTGATAAAGACACTTTTGCTGTGCATGCTCTCTGGTTTTTGTGGCACTGGCATCCCATTCTGTGACTAAAGCAGCCTCTATTTAATAGCATAATAAACATTTGCACTTATTCTCATAGAAATCAGGCCTGATAAAGACACTTTTGCTGTGCATGCTCTCTGGTTTTTGTGGCACTGGCATCCCATTCTGTGACTAAAGCAGCCTCTATTTAATAGCACAATAAACATTTGCACTTATTCTCATAGAAATCAGGCCTGATAAAGACACTTTTGCTGTGCATGCTCTCTGGTTTTTGTGGCACTGGCATCCCATTCTGTGACTAAAGCAGCCTCTATTTAATAGCATAATAAACATTTGCACTTATTCTCATAGAAATCAGGCCTGATAAAGACACTTTTGCTGTGCATGCTCTCTGGTTTTTGTGGCACTGGCATCCCATTCTGTGACTAAAGCAGCCTCTATTTAATAGCATAATAAACATTTGCACTTATTCTCATAGAAATCAGGCCTGATAAAGACACTTTTGCTGTGCATGCTCTCTGGTTTTTGTGGCACTGGCATCCCATTCTGTGACTAAAGCAGCCTCTATTTAATAGCATAATAAACATTTGCACTTATTCTCATAGAAATCAGGCCTGATAAAGACACTTTTGCTGTGCATGCTCTCTGGTTTTTGTGGCACTGGCATCCCATTCTGTGACTAAAGCAGCCTCTATTTAATAGCATAATAAACATTTGCACTTATTCTCATAGAAATCAGGCCTGATAAAGACACTTTTGCTGTGCATGCTCTCTGGTTTTTGTGGCACTGGCATCCCATTCTGTGACTAAAGCAGCCTCTATTTAATAGCACAATAAACATTTGCACTTATTCTCATAGAAATCAGGCCTGATAAAGACACTTTTGCTGTGCATGCTCTCTGGTTTTTGTGGCACTGGCATCCCATTCTGTGACTAAAGCAGCCTCTATTTAATAGCATAATAAACATTTGCACTTATTCTCATAGAAATCAGGCCTGATAAAGACACTTTTGCTGTGCATGCTCTCTGGTTTTTGTGGCACTGGCATCCCATTCTGTGACTAAAGCAGCCTCTATTTAATAGCATAATAAACATTTGCACTTATTCTCATAGAAATCAGGCCTGATAAAGACACTTTTGCTGTGCATGCTCTCTGGTTTTTGTGGCACTGGCATCCCATTCTGTGACTAAAGCAGCCTCTATTTAATAGCATAATAAACATTTGCACTTATTCTCATAGAAATCAGGCCTGATAAAGACACTTTTGCTGTGCATGCTCTCTGGTTTTTGTGGCACTGGCATCCCATTCTGTGACTAAAGCAGCCTCTATTTAATAGCATAATAAACATTTGCACTTATTCTCATAGAAATCAGGCCTGATAAAGACACTTTTGCTGTGCATGCTCTCTGGTTTTTGTGGCACTGGCATCCCATTCTGTGACTAAAGCAGCCTCTATTTAATAGCATAATAAACATTTGCACTTATTCTCATAGAAATCAGGCCTGATAAAGACACTTTTGCTGTGCATGCTCTCTGGTTTTTGTGGCACTGGCATCCCATTCTGTGACTAAAGCAGCCTCTATTTAATAGCATAATAAACATTTGCACTTATTCTCATAGAAATCAGGCCTGATAAAGACACTTTTGCTGTGCATGCTCTCTGGTTTTTGTGGCACTGGCATCCCATTCTGTGACTAAAGCAGCCTCTATTTAATAGCATAATAAACATTTGCACTTATTCTCATAGAAATCAGGCCTGATAAAGACACTTTTGCTGTGCATGCTCTCTGGTTTTTGTGGCACTGGCATCCCATTCTGTGACTAAAGCAGCCTCTATTTAATAGCATAATAAACATTTGCACTTATTCTCATAGAAATCAGGCCTGATAAAGACACTTTTGCTGTGCATGCTCTCTGGTTTTTGTGGCACTGGCATCCCATTCTGTGACTAAAGCAGCCTCTATTTAATAGCATAATAAACATTTGCACTTATTCTCATAGAAATCAGGCCTGATAAAGACACTTTTGCTGTGCATGCTCTCTGGTTTTTGTGGCACTGGCATCCCATTCTGTGACTAAAGCAGCCTCTATTTAATAGCACAATAAACATTTGCACTTATTCTCATAGAAATCAGGCCTGATAAAGACACTTTTGCTGTGCATGCTCTCTGGTTTTTGTGGCAATGGCATCCCATTCTGTGACTAAAGCAGCCTCTATTTAATAGCATAATAAACATTTGCACTTATTCTCATAGAAATCAGGCCTGATAAAGACACTTTTGCTGTGCATGCTCTCTGGTTTTTGTGGCACTGGCATCCCATTCTGTGACTAAAGCAGCCTCTATTTAATAGCATAATAAACATTTGCACTTATTCTCATAGAAATCAGGCCTGATAAAGACACTTTTGCTGTGCATGCTCTCTGGTTTTTGTGGCACTGGCATCCCATTCTGTGACTAAAGCAGCCTCTATTTAATAGCATAATAAACATTTGCACTTATTCTCATAGAAATCAGGCCTGATAAAGACACTTTTGCTGTGCATGCTCTCTGGTTTTTGTGGCACTGGCATCCCATTCTGTGACTAAAGCAGCCTCTATTTAATAGCATAATAAACATTTGCACTTATTCTCATAGAAATCAGGCCTGATAAAGACACTTTTGCTGTGCATGCTCTCTGGTTTTTGTGGCACTGGCATCCCATTCTGTGACTAAAGCAGCCTCTATTTAATAGCATAATAAACATTTGCACTTATTCTCATAGAAATCAGGCCTGATAAAGACACTTTTGCTGGCCAAAGGCCTACTGGACCCTGCCAGCTCGATTCCTGCCCGGGGCATCCCATTCTGTGACTAAAGCAGCCTCTGTTTAAGACCATATAAGCATTTGCTCTTATCATATTTGAAATTAGGCCTGATAAAGACACTTTTGCTGGGCATAGCACAACTTGTCCCTGCCAGGTGTACTTACTGCTGGTTTTTAGGGCATCCCATTCTGTGACTACACCAGCCTCTATTTAAGAACCTAACCATTTGCACCTATTCTAATTGAAATTAGGCATGATAAAGACACTTTTGCTGTGCATAGTCTTACTGCTGCCTGCCAGGTGCTCTCTGGTTTTTGGGACATCCCATTCTGTAACATACCATTAGCCTCTGCATTAACTGTAAGCTGCACAGTTATTTAAAGAAATTTGGCCTGTATGAGCCTGCTAACACACTGCTGCTGTGTGCATATATACTGATCTCAAGTCTGCTTTGGGGCATCCCATTCTGTAACATACCATTAGCCTCTGCATTAACTGTAAGCTGCACATTTATTTAAAGAAATTTGGCCTGTATGAGCCTGCTAACACACTGCTGCTGTGTGCATATATACTGATCTCAAGTCTGCTTTGGGGCATCCCATTCTGTAACATACCATTAGCCTCTGCATTAACTGTAAGCTGCACAGTTATTTAAAGAAATTTGGCCTGTATGAGCCTGCTAACACACTGCTGCTGTGTGCATATATACTGATCTCAAGTCTGCTTGGGGCATCCCATTCTGTAACATACCATTAGCCTCTGCATTAACTGTAAGCTGCACAGTTATTTAAAGAAATTTGGCCTGTATGAGCCTGCTAACACACTGCTGCTGTGTGCATATATACTGATCTCAAGTCAGCTTGGGGCATCCCATTCTGTAACATACCATTAGCCTCTGCATTAACTGTAAGCTGCACAGTTATTTAAAGAAATTTGGCCTGTATGAGCCTGCTAACACACTGCTGCTGTGTGCATATATACTGATCTCAAGTCTGCTTTGGGGCATCCCATTCTGTAACATACCATTAGCCTCTGCATTTACTGTAAGCTGCACATTTATTTAAAGAAATTTGGCCTGTATGAGCCTGCTAACACACTGCTGCTGTGTGCATATATACTGATCTCAAGTCTGCTTTGGGGCATCCCATTCTGTAACATACCATTAGCCTCTGCATTTACTGTAAGCTGCACATTTATTTAAAGAAATTTGGCCTGTATGAGCCTGCTAACACACTGCTGCTGTGTGCATATATACTGATCTCAAGTCAGCTTGGGGCATCCCATTCTGTAACATACCATTAGCCTCTGCATTAACTGTAAGCTGCACAGTTATTTAAAGAAATTTGGCCTGTATGAGCCTGCTAACACACTGCTGCTGTGTGCATATATACTGATCTCAAGTCTGCTTGGGGCATCCCATTCTGTAACATAACATAACCTACCTACCATACTAAGCAGCTCTCTTATTTAAACTAAGCAGGCCTCTTGGAGGCTGAGTGTCCACTTTTGGGTGTGCATTTATATTCGGTTTCATATACAGTGGGGTATCCCAATTTGTAAGATAACCTACCCCAACCATGTAAACTAAATAGGCCTGTTGCAGCCTGAGTTTCTCTGCTTGCGTATGGCCTGCATTACAATCTGTCTCTTTCAATGACACTGCTGCCTGTGGTATCCCAATTTGTAAGATAACCTACCCCAACCATGTAAACTAAAGGTTACGTCCTTCCAGAAGGAAAACTTATGCCGAACACTATTTTTGTTAGGGGCATTGACCTTTGGATTGATCGGCATGAAATTAATTTTTTTTTTTCAAAGTATGGCGCTGTGAAGAAGGTCAAAATGATGTCTCATACTTGGATTATTGTTACTTTTTGTTCAGCTTGAAATATAACAGGCCACACGGGCATCCCAAGGCACATGCTATTTTAAACCTATCTGTTATACAACATAAGCGTTGATCAGGCTACTTCAGTTTGCACTTGTTTTTGACTGATTTTAATAAACCAGGCCGCAGGGCACCCCAAAGCTGCACCTTGCACCCTATCTGGTATACAACATAAGCGTTGATCAGCATCAGCTTCATTAAGCTACTTCAGTTTGCACTTCCTTTTTGACTGCTTTCATTTAACCAGGCCGCAGGGCACCCCAAAGCTGCACCTTGCACCCTACCTGTTTATACTAAATAAGCATCTACAGCCTCAGCTTTATTAAGTTATTGCATTTTGAATTGGTTTTGGTCTGCTTTAAATACACCAGGCCGCAGGGCATCCCAAACCTGCATGTTGCACCCCATCTGTTATACTAAATAAGCGTTGATCAGCATCAGCTTTATTAAGCTATTGCATTTTGCATTGGTTTTTGTACTGCTGCCAAAACACTAGCCCATATGGGCATCCCAAACCAGCACATGTCACCCTATCTGTTATACTAAATAAGCTTCTACAGGCCCTTTTTTTATTTATTTATTTTTATTTATATAGAGCTGCAATAGCTTATATTGTGAGGTTAATTTGCCATTTTGCAGCATAATATAGAGCAGCCCCTGTGTAAATCTGAGGGGCAATAGCTTATATAGTGAGGTAAATTTGCCATTTTGCTTCGTTATATAGAGCAGGCCCTGTGTAAATCTGAGGGGCAATAGCTTATATTGTGAGGTAAATTTGCCATTTTGCAGCATAATATAGAGCAGCCCCTGTGTAAATCTGAGGGGCAATAGCTTATATTGTGAGGTAAATTTGCCACTTTGCAGCATAATATAGAGCAGCCCCTGTGTAAATCTGAGGGGCAATAGCTCATATAGTGAGGTAAATTTGCCATTTTGCTTCGTTATATAGAGCAGCCCAGTTGCCATCTAAATCAACTACTGTCCGGCCAGTACAGCTTTTCCAGGGCAAACTCTGCTAGTTGCGGGCACAAGTCAAGTTTGGCTTCCCAGCAAATCCAGTGGATCTTGAAGGTGTGTTGGCATGGTCATGTCAAGGTATGACATGACCTGCTGTTTGAGGTCCAGCTCCAGGTCTTCCTGCTGCTCATGAGTAGACTCACTATGCGGGTGTAGAAAGCTACTCACTAGCGACTGAAGACTGAGGCTGCTGCTGATGGAGCTGCTGCTGCTGCTCCTTCCACCCCCCCAGCAGCCATGGCAGTGGAAGGTGATCGCAGAGGTCCCCCCGAGTCAGACCTGCGGGAGTATGGGCCATGGCGCAGATAGACATCGCCCAACTGACTACGTGGGATGTCTCTGTAGTAGGTCAGTTTGTCCTCCCTCTCAGTGGGCGTAAAAAATGCCCCCATTTTGTGCCGGAAGCGAGGGTCCAATAAGTTGGAGAGCCAGAAGTCTTCCCGCTGACAAATGGAGACAATTCTGCGCTCACTAGTACGCATGCATGTGAGCATGCATCGTGCCATTTGTGCAAGTGACTCGGAGGGACTACCTGTCTCCATCTCCACTGTAAACTGCCACGGTGTGTCTGGGTCCTCTGTCTCACCTTACTCACAACCCTCTAGCTCCTGTGGCTGCTCCTGCTCCTCCTCTTCTGTCAGATGACTAGATAAAATGGTCATTTTGTGAAACCTAAACTGTGGTTTGCTTTGCCCCACCCCCTCCTCCTCCTCCACTTCAGCCCCCACAGGCTTCATGTGGCTGTGAAATGTATGTGCCATGTCTCCAGTGCCCTGACCAGCCATGGTTTCCAACATGTGTTGTAGTACATGAAGCAGTGGAATCTCATCGTTCATCTCATAGTCCTGGCAACTGACTAATAACGTAGCTTCCTCAAAGGGCCTGAGCAAACGGTCGGTGTCACGTATGAGCTGCCAATGGTTTACATTGAATTTACACAGGGGTGTCCCCCTATCCGTTTGGATCATCCAGAAATCCGTGATGGCTTTTCTCTGTTCCTATAGTGCAGTGGTCCTCAACCCTGTCCTCAAGGCCCACCAACAAGTCATGTTTTTTGGATCTCCAAATAGCCAGCTCTATTGCTCTGCAGCTGCACTAATTACTCCACCTGTGCATCTTTGTGGAGATCTGCAAAACCTGGCCTGTTGGTGGGCCTTGAGGACAGGGTTGGGGACCACTGCTATAGTGGATCCTGCATATGGAGGGTGGAATTCCAACGGGTGGAAACATCGCAAATCAGACTATGGTGGGGTACACCGTTGTGACGCTGAGGCTCAATAGGGTTGTGCTTCGTGGTGTAGGAGTGCCAGAAGTGCATGCTAACTTTCTTTCCTGTTGTTCTTTCAGATGGGGGCAAGACTTAAAAACTAGACTGAACACGTGTGCCATGTGAGGACGCATGACTTTGGCTTCCTTGTCGCAGCGCAAACAAGATGTTCTTCCAAGTGTAATGCAGCAGGCTGGACTTATGGTGACGCTGTCTGAGAGGAGAAATCCCTCAGACATCAAGATTAAAAATTCCAAGAATTTTTGAGGGCTAATTATTCAGAGGCAAATGATAGCTAGTTGTTTCTGATTTAATTACAAGGTGGAAACACACCCTCAAACAAAACTTCACTTTGGCAATACTTTTGCATTTGTTTATTCATAATTTTATGTAGATATTACTAACTAAGCTACTTTTTCTCCACATGACTCTCCACAGGGTGTGATTCATCCAATTTTTGGGCTCCTGAAGCCAACCCCAGTGTCTCTTTAAAGTAATATTTGGGCTCCTGCTGCTGCCAACTCCAGGGTGTGATTCATCAAATTTTTGGGCTCCTGAAGCCAACCCCAGTGTCTCTTTATAGTAATATTTGGGCTCCTGCTGCTGCTGCTGCCAACTCCAGGGTGTGATTCATCCAATTTTTGGGCTCCTGAAGCCAACCCCAGTGTATATTTGGGCTCCTGCTGCTGCTGCTGCCAACTCCAGGGTGTGAATCATCCAATTTTTGGGCTCCTGAAGCCAACTCCAGGGTCTCTTTAAAGTAATGTTTGGGCTCCTGCTGCTGCTGCCAACTTCTGCCAACTCCAGGGTGTGATTCATCCAATTTTTGGGCTCCTGAAGCCAACTCCAGTGTATATTTGGGCTCCTGCTGCTGCTGCTGCCAATTCCAGGGTGTGATTCATCCAATTTTTGGGCTCCTGAAGCCAACTCCAGTGTATATTTGGGCTCCTGCTGCTGCTGCTGCCAACTCCAGGGTGTGAATCATCCAATTTTTGGGCTCCTGAAGCCAACTCCAGGGTCTCTTTAAAGTAATGTTTGGGCTCCTGCTGCTGCTGCCAACTTCTGCCAACTCCAGGGTGTGATTCATCCAATTTTTGGGCTCCTGAAGCCAACTCCAGTGTATATTTGGGCTCCTGCTGCTGCTGCTGCCAACTCCAGGGTGTGATTCATCCAATTTTTGGGCTCCTGAAGCCAACTCCAGTGTATATTTGGGCTCCTGCTGCTGCTGCTGTCAACTCCTGCCAACTCCAGGGTGTGATTCATCCAATTTTTGGGCTCCTGAAGCCAACTCCAGTGTATATTTGGGCTCCTGCTGCTGCTGCTGTCAACTCCTGCCAACTCCAGGGTGTGATTCATCCAATTTTTGGGCTCCTGAAGCCAACTCCAGTGTATATTTGGGCTCCTGCTGCTGCTGCTGTCAACTCCTGCCAACTCCAGGGTGTGATTCATCCAATTTTTGGGCTCCTGAAGCCAACTCCAGTGTATATTTGGGCTCCTGCTGCTGCTGCTGCCAACTTCTGCCAACTCCAGGGTGTGATTCATCCAATTTTTGGGCTCCTGAAGCCAACTCCAGTGTATATTTGGGCTCCTGCTGCTGCTGCTGCCAACTTCTGCCAACTCCAGGGTGTGATTCATCCAATTTTTGGGCTCCTGAAGCCAACTCCAGTGTATATTTGGGCTCCTGCTGCTACTACTGTCAACTCCTGCCAACTCCAGGGTGTGATTCATCCAATTTTTGGGCTCCTGAGGCCAACTCCAGTGTATATTTGGGCTCCTGCTGCTGCTGCTGCCAACTTCTGCCAACTCCAGGGTGTGATTCATCCAATTTTTGGGCTCCTGAGGCCAACTCCAGTGTATATTTGGGCTCCTGCTGCTGCTACTGTCAACTCCTGCCAACTCCAGGGTGTGATTCATCCAATTTTTGGGCTCCTGAAGCCAACTCCAGTGTATATTTGGGCTCCTGCTGCTGCTGCTGCTGCCAACTTCTGCCAACTCCAGGGTGTGATTCATCCAATTTTTGGGCTCCTGAAGCCAACTCCAGTGTATATTTGGGCTCCTGCTGCTGCTGCTGCCAACTCCAGGGTGTGAATCATCCAATTTTTGGGCTCCTGAAGCCAACTCCAGGGTCTCTTTAAAGTAATGTTTGGGCTCCTGCTGCTGCTGCCAACTTCTGCCAACTCCAGGGTGTGATTCATCCAATTTTTGGGCTCCTGAAGCCAACTCCAGTGTATATTTGGGCTCCTGCTGCTGCTGCTGCCAACTCCAGGGTGTGATTCATCCAATTTTTGGGCTCCTGAAGCCAACTCCAGTGTATATTTGGGCTCCTGCTGCTGCTGCTGCCAACTTCTGCCAACTCCAGGGTGTGATTCATCCAATTTTTGGGCTCCTGAAGCCAACTCCAGTGTATATTTGGGCTCCTGCTGCTGCTGCTGTCAACTCCTGCCAACTCCAGGGTGTGATTCATCCAATTTTTGGGCTCCTGAAGCCAACTCCAGTGTATATTTGGGCTCCTGCTGCTGCTACTGTCAACTCCTGCCAACTCCAGGGTGTGATTCATCCAATTTTTGGGCTCCTGAAGCCAACTCCAGTGTATATTTGGGCTCCTGCTGCTGCTACTGTCAACTCCTGCCAACTCCAGGGTGTGATTCATCCAATTTTTGGGCTCCTGAAGCCAACCCCAGTGTATATTTGGGCTCCTGCTGCTGCTGCTGCCAACTCCAGGGTGTGAATCATCCAATTTTTGGGCTCCTGAAGCCAACTCCAGGGTCTCTTTAAAGTAATGTTTGGGCTCCTGCTGCTGCTGCCAACTTCTGCCAACTCCAGGGTGTGATTCATCCAATTTTTGGGCTCCTGAAGCCAACTCCAGTGTATATTTGGGCTCCTGCTGCTGCTGCTGCCAACTCCAGGGTGTGATTCATCCAATTTTTGGGCTCCTGAAGCCAACTCCAGTGTATATTTGGGCTCCTGCTGCTGCTGCTGCCAACTCCAGGGTGTGAATCATCCAATTTTTGGGCTCCTGAAGCCAACTCCAGGGTCTCTTTAAAGTAATGTTTGGGCTCCTGCTGCTGCTGCCAACTTCTGCCAACTCCAGGGTGTGATTCATCCAATTTTTGGGCTCCTGAAGCCAACTCCAGTGTATATTTGGGCTCCTGCTGCTGCTGCTGCCAACTCCAGGGTGTGATTCATCCAATTTTTGGGCTCCTGAAGCCAACTCCAGTGTATATTTGGGCTCCTGCTGCTGCTGCTGTCAACTCCTGCCAACTCCAGGGTGTGATTCATCCAATTTTTGGGCTCCTGAAGCCAACTCCAGTGTATATTTGGGCTCCTGCTGCTGCTGCTGTCAACTCCTGCCAACTCCAGGGTGTGATTCATCCAATTTTTGGGCTCCTGAAGCCAACTCCAGTGTATATTTGGGCTCCTGCTGCTGCTGCTGTCAACTCCTGCCAACTCCAGGGTGTGATTCATCCAATTTTTGGGCTCCTGAAGCCAACTCCAGTGTATATTTGGGCTCCTGCTGCTGCTGCTGCCAACTTCTGCCAACTCCAGGGTGTGATTCATCCAATTTTTGGGCTCCTGAAGCCAACTCCAGTGTATATTTGGGCTCCTGCTGCTGCTGCTGCCAACTTCTGCCAACTCCAGGGTGTGATTCATCCAATTTTTGGGCTCCTGAAGCCAACTCCAGTGTATATTTGGGCTCCTGCTGCTGCTGCTGCCAACTTCTGCCAACTCCAGGGTGTGATTCATCCAATTTTTGGGCTCCTGAAGCCAACTCCAGTGTATATTTGGGCTCCTGCTGCTACTACTGTCAACTCCTGCCAACTCCAGGGTGTGATTCATCCAATTTTTGGGCTCCTGAGGCCAACTCCAGTGTATATTTGGGCTCCTGCTGCTGCTGCTGCCAACTTCTGCCAACTCCAGGGTGTGATTCATCCAATTTTTGGGCTCCTGAGGCCAACTCCAGTGTATATTTGGGCTCCTGCTGCTGCTACTGTCAACTCCTGCCAACTCCAGGGTGTGATTCATCCAATTTTTGGGCTCCTGAAGCCAACTCCAGTGTATATTTGGGCTCCTGCTGCTGCTGCTGCTGCCAACTTCTGCCAACTCCAGGGTGTGATTCATCCAATTTTTGGGCTCCTGAAGCCAACTCCAGTGTATATTTGGGCTCCTGCTGCTGCTGCTGCCAACTCCAGGGTGTGAATCATCCAATTTTTGGGCTCCTGAAGCCAACTCCAGGGTCTCTTTAAAGTAATGTTTGGGCTCCTGCTGCTGCTGCCAACTTCTGCCAACTCCAGGGTGTGATTCATCCAATTTTTGGGCTCCTGAAGCCAACTCCAGTGTATATTTGGGCTCCTGCTGCTGCTGCTGCCAACTCCAGGGTGTGATTCATCCAATTTTTGGGCTCCTGAAGCCAACTCCAGTGTATATTTGGGCTCCTGCTGCTGCTGCTGCCAACTTCTGCCAACTCCAGGGTGTGATTCATCCAATTTTTGGGCTCCTGAAGCCAACTCCAGTGTATATTTGGGCTCCTGCTGCTGCTGCTGTCAACTCCTGCCAACTCCAGGGTGTGATTCATCCAATTTTTGGGCTCCTGAAGCCAACTCCAGTGTATATTTGGGCTCCTGCTGCTGCTACTGTCAACTCCTGCCAACTCCAGGGTGTGATTCATCCAATTTTTGGGCTCCTGAAGCCAACTCCAGTGTATATTTGGGCTCCTGCTGCTGCTACTGTCAACTCCTGCCAACTCCAGGGTGTGATTCATCCAATTTTTGGGCTCCTGAAGCCAACTCCAGTGTATATTTGGGCTCCTGCTGCTGCTACTGTCAACTCCTGCCAACTCCAGGGTGTGATTCATCCAATTTTTGGGCTCCTGAAGCCAACTCCAGTGTATATTTGGGCTCCTGCTGCTGCTGCTGCCAACTCCAGGGTGTGAATCATCCAATTTTTGGGCTCCTGAAGCCAACTCCAGGGTCTCTTTAAAGTAATGTTTGGGCTCCTGCTGCTGCTGCCAACTTCTGCCAACTCCAGGGTGTGATTCATCCAATTTTTGGGCTCCTGAAGCCAACTCCAGTGTATATTTGGGCTCCTGCTGCTGCTGCTGCCAACTCCAGGGTGTGATTCATCCAATTTTTGGGCTCCTGAAGCCAACTCCAGTGTATATTTGGGCTCCTGCTGCTGCTGCTGTCAACTCCTGCCAACTCCAGGGTGTGATTCATCCAATTTTTGGGCTCCTGAAGCCAACTCCAGTGTATATTTGGGCTCCTGCTGCTGCTGCTGTCAACTCCTGCCAACTCCAGGGTGTGATTCATCCAATTTTTGGGCTCCTGAAGCCAACTCCAGTGTATATTTGGGCTCCTGCTGCTGCTGCTGTCAACTCCTGCCAACTCCAGGGTGTGATTCATCCAATTTTTGGGCTCCTGAAGCCAACTCCAGTGTATATTTGGGCTCCTGCTGCTGCTGCTGCCAACTTCTGCCAACTCCAGGGTGTGATTCATCCAATTTTTGGGCTCCTGAAGCCAACTCCAGTGTATATTTGGGCTCCTGCTGCTGCTGCTGCCAACTTCTGCCAACTCCAGGGTGTGATTCATCCAATTTTTGGGCTCCTGAAGCCAACTCCAGTGTATATTTGGGCTCCTGCTGCTGCTGCTGCCAACTTCTGCCAACTCCAGGGTGTGATTCATCCAATTTTTGGGCTCCTGAAGCCAACTCCAGTGTATATTTGGGCTCCTGCTGCTACTACTGTCAACTCCTGCCAACTCCAGGGTGTGATTCATCCAATTTTTGGGCTCCTGAGGCCAACTCCAGTGTATATTTGGGCTCCTGCTGCTGCTGCTGCTGCCAACTTCTGCCAACTCCAGGGTGTGATTCATCCAATTTTTGGGCTCCTGAGGCCAACTCCAGTGTATATTTGGGCTCCTGCTGCTGCTACTGTCAACTCCTGCCAACTCCAGGGTGTGATTCATCCAATTTTTGGGCTCCTGAAGCCAACTCCAGTGTATATTTGGGCTCCTGCTGCTGCTGCTGCTGCCAACTTCTGCCAACTCCAGGGTGTGATTCATCCAATTTTTGGGCTCCTGAAGCCAACTCCAGTGTATATTTGGGCTCCTGCTGCTGCTACTGTCAACTCCTGCCAACTCCAGGGTGTGATTCATCCAATTTTTGGGCTCCTGAGGCCAACTCCAGTGTATATTTGGGCTCCTGCTGCTGCTACTGTCAACTCCTGCCAACTCCAGGGTGTGATTCATCCAATTTTTGGGCTCCTGAAGCCAACTCCAGTGTATATTTGGGCTCCTGCTGCTGCTACTGCCAACTTCTGCCAACTCCAGGGTGTGATTCATCCAATTTTTGGGCTCCTGAAGCCAACTCCAGTGTATATTTGGGCTCCTGCTGCTACTACTGCCAACTTCTGCCAACTCCAGGGTGTGATTCATCCAATTTTTGGGCTCCTGAGGCCAACTCCAGTGTATATTTGGGCTCCTGCTGCTACTACTGCCAACTTCTGCCAACTCCAGGGTGTGATTCATCCAATTTTTGGGCTCCTGAGGCCAACTCCAGTGTATATTTGGGCTCCTGCTGCTGCTGCTGCCAACTTCTGCCAACTCCAGGGTGTGATTCATCCAATTTTTGGGCTCCTGAAGCCAACTCCAGTGTATATTTGGGCTCCTGCTGCTACTACTGTCAACTCCTGCCAACTCCAGGGTGTGATTCATCCAATTTTTGGGCTCCTGAAGCCAACTCCAGTGTATATTTGGGCTCCTGCTGCTGCTGCTGCCAACTTCTGCCAACTCCAGGGTGTGATTCATCCAATTTTTGGGCTCCTGAGGCCAACTCCAGTGTATATTTGGGCTCCTGCTGCTGCTGCTGCCAACTTCTGCCAACTCCAGGGTGTGATTCATCCAATTTTTGGGCTCCTGAGGCCAACTCCAGTGTATATTTGGGCTCCTGCTGCTACTACTGTCAACTCCTGCTAACTCCAGGGTGTGATTCATCCAATTTTTGGGCTCCTGAGGCCAACTCCAGTGTATATTTGGGCTCCTGCTGCTGCTGCTGCCAACTTCTGCCAACTCCAGGGTGTGATTCATCCAATTTTTGGGCTCCTGAGGCCAACTCCAGTGTATATTTGGGCTCCTGCTCCTGCTGCTGCCAACTTCTGCCAACTCCAGGGTGTGATTCATCCAATTTTTGGGCTCCTGAAGCCAACTCCAGTGTATATTTGGGCTCCTGCTGCTGCTGCCAACTTCTGCCAACTCCAGGGTGTGATTCATCCAATTTTTGGGCTCCTGAGGCCAACTCCAGTGTATATTTGGGCTCCTTCTGCCCCTCATAGTGATGCCACTTCAACTCTCTGCAATTGTGCCGCTCTGCGATTCTATTAGCGATGCCTCTGATCTGCATGTGATATTTCTTCAAAGTATTATTTAACAAACCCAGCACGCATCCTGTGCGTGTTACAGCAAGGCTGAATGGTTTACAACCCTATTGAGGCTGTAGGAGGCTCAGAAATAGCCGTTTTTAATAGCGATTCGTCGCGAATTTATTCGGGTCGAAACGATTTTTGTCGGAAAATTCGGCGAATCAGTCGAATCGAATTTTTCAAAAGTTCGCTCATCTCTAGTCATGGGTGCGATCAAGTGTACACATGTAGAATTGGTGCCTCCAGCAGCTGAGGAATATCTCTATCGGTATGTGATTTATGTGAACATCCTGCCTTATATTAACTCATTGTATCACAGTATGTTTTAATGTATATCTAAAACAATGTTTTCATGTAGACCTTAATGAATCATTTTCATGTAGACCTTAATAATTCATTTTCATGTAATCCTTTATCAATCCAGAGTGACCAACTATTAATTATTTGTTGTAGTAATAATTATATTTTCTGAACAACCAATCTTAAACAATAAGGGTCCCTTATTTTTTTGTTTTTTACTTGGTTATTTGAGAGATTGTTTTGGGTACTAAAAATCTGTATTTCTGCTATTACAGGAATGGGAAGATGGGCCACTCAATTAACGTTCAAGCTATCGTTGGGCCTGACCTTCGGTTCCTCAGTGTCATGGCAGGGTTTCCCGGATCCACCCACGATGCGTACATCCTGAGGAATTCCAGCCTGGTCGGTCGGTATGGTCGGTTTGAATCAGGAAACTTGTCTGATGGTTGGCTACTGGGTAAGTTTTACCAAATAGTTTCATTAGGGTTTCACTGTATGACTAGGAATGTTTTTGGATAACCCTGTCTCCACATATGATGTTCTTTCACTCTGATGACATGATATACAATGTAACTACGTAGAGACTAATTTGGTGTTTTATTATTTTTAGGGGATTCGGTTATCCATTGCTGCCGTGGCTCATGACACCAATCCTGAGGCCTCAGACGCAGCCACAGGAGGGCTATAACTGTGCCCATAGGAAGACCCGGGCTGTGCTGGAGAGGCATTTGGCCTGCTGAAGAGCTGATTCAGATGCCTGGACCATACAGTGGGGGCCTGCAATAGGACCCTAGCAAGGTCATTAAGATCATTATTGCCTGCTGCGTTTTGCATGATTTTGCAATAATGCAGAAGGTCCCCCAATATCTCGACGTGTCCCCCTCTCCAGCAGTAATGGACATTCCAGAGGATTTATATGAGGGCACCCAGAGTGCTTCTGGGCAGTCAGTCCGGGCCCACCTTATTTCAAATTATTTCAGTTAAACTTTCTTTATTTCGTTATTTTTGGTGTTATGATTTATGTTATTTCATTGTGATTCAACAATTTTCTATTATTTATACATTGCTTTGCTTATGGGCAAAAAAATTATACAAAAAACATATTGAAACGGTTTGAGCGTAATGATTTTTTAATAACAAATATTTCCTTGAACAACACTTTGTATCCAAACAGATAAAAAATCCCTAAAAATAACACAGAACAGAAAAACTTTATTTTAATCATTTTCAATTAGGTCGGGAAATTAGGTGGGGAAGGGCACTCGCAGCCTACGAGGACATCCACTAGTTAAAGAAAGGATCCATTGGGGCAGACTCCAGAACATTAAGTTAAGCATGAAAATATGTGGATAGAAAACACCAAAGAGTGCCATGGGAGTTGAGGTAAGCATGAATCTCGGGGGAAGAGGAAAAAACAATAACCGCTAATGAGTTGAGGTAAGCATGGGAGCAGAAGTGAGTGAGAGAATAGTTGAGACGGGGGACATGAATGAGTTAAATAGCTACGCGCATGGGTACATGCTTGCAAACATAGTAGCTTGTCCAACAAATTTCTGTTTGGATGTATATTTTGAGAAAGATGCATGCTGAATATCGTGGGACACTGAAAATCTTCGTTGGATGCTACGTTGGAAAACGCTGAAAAACGGTAGTATACAAGGTTTACTAAGCAACATAAATGGAAACCTCGTCCTCTCGAGGACACAACGAGAGCCGGAAAATGGCATTCTCGATGGCGTACGCAGATACGAACTGTAAAAGGAAGGCTCCCAAAGGAGGCTCTGAATCATGCGTACGCACATATGCATACGAAAAAAAGTGAAAAATACACATTACGAGACAAATACAACAGGGTTTTGAGAAGGCTCTGAATCAACCCTATAGTCTGAGTACTGACCTGCAATATGTTGTAACAAAAGAAGAAAGGCTACACTTATAGGCAACCATAGAGGGTGCTAGAGGGGTGTGACACATTAGACAGCAACAATGGGGCTTATTTAAGAACGGAGAGTGCCAGGTATTGCCTCGTAGCGGTAGGCAGCATCTGGTGAACGCTGGGCGCTGTACACAAAACCACATTTAAGAAAGCGAATCTGGTGAGCGCCTCTAACAGCGCCATGTAGTGTCACATGTATTAATCCAGGCGTCTCAGTGTATAGCGTCAGCACTCTAGACTCAGGAGAGCCATGTAGTACCTGTCACTCTGTAGCCCTCTCCCATATATTTCAATGGGGCTTCATTAGTATAAATTTAGTGTTTGGCAATTTAATTTTTTTTTCTCAAATCATTGTGTGACCTCTCCTGGCTGCAATCAAACACTTTTATAATTTTTTGGGACTTTTAATATTTTTATGCAGAATTGTATTTACAGGTCTGGGACTAAAGTTTTATTGTCCCAGTGTTAAATCAATGTCATTCCATGTGTTATCGCTTTGTTACTGGTGTATATGTGTACAAAAACAGACTTTGATCACACAGCGTCTGGCGCTCTATGCTGTAGCGGCAAGATTTAGAGCGCTGATGCTGTGTGTGTGTAGTTTTTTGTTAATTATGGTGTGGAGCGCCGAGTGCCGGACTCACTAAGCTGGCGCTACCTCTCCCTCGCTGCAGCGCTATACTTCACACTACACATTATATTGATCAATGCCGGATAGGTAACCGAGACGCTCTGTTGCAGCGCCCGATACCCGCTTACAGTGTCTACTAGCGGTCGCTCTAAGCACCGCTATACAGACTCTCATCTGGCAAAACCTGGCGTTTGTAGTGAATCAGCCTCCACGTAACCCTCTGCACAAGATCCCTAACTGTATAAGTTTAATGGTTACGACAGTTATTTACATATTAAAAACTGTGATGGGTCAGTACTCGATGTGGGTGTAAAAAGGTCTGCAATGCGATGTATTATGGACACAGTGGTTGGCCACTTTTATGCAGTAGATCAAAGACACAACATATCTTGTGGTTGAGCAAAAGATGGAAAATGAAACTTTTGACATGCATAGGCCAGAGTAAAAGGAGTTTGATAAAAATTTCAAGAAAGGAATGTGGTCAGAAAAATACGTTACATGATTCTGATCAGCAATCACTTGAACATTTGGTTAAATCAATTGTAGATAAACAACAGTAGAAAGCATGGATATGTTTAAAACTGAAATGAGCATTTACACAATTGCACTGAAAGGATTTGGACTTAATAGCTGTGTAGCAAAAAAAAAAAACACTTGTGAGTGAGGCTAACTGATAAAATGGCTCCAGTTTGCTAGATTAGACTCCGGAGCAGTGGAAGAAGTTCATGTTGTCTGATGAGTCCAGATTTACCCTGTTCCAGAATGATGGGTGCATCAGGGTAAGAAGAGAAACAGCTCAAATGATGCACCCATCATACCTAGTACTTATTGTACAAGCCTGTATGGGCAGTGTTATGAGCTAGGTTGCTGAAGTTGATTAGGTATAGATTAAGAAACATTAGACCTGAACCCACTTGAGAAAATTTGGGACGTGCTGGATAAAACTTTGTGCAGTGGTCTAAATCTACCACTATCAGAAGAAGATCTTGGGGGAGAATTATTGCAACTCTAGACAGAAATAACAGTTGGGACATTACAGAAGCATGAAACAATGCCACATTGAATGTGGGCAGTAATCAAAGCAAAAATCAGAGTGTGTGACCTTTTTTTTACCAGGCAGTGTATTTGCTTATTGGTGTTTTGGGATTAAGATTTCTTAAAAGCAGGTCCACTCCATAGTAGAAAAGATTATTGGTTACACTATAGACTTCACCCCTTCTTTGTTTCTCCTTTATCATAGCAAGGCCCCAAGCAGGCAGTATAAAAGTTCCACTGTAATCTATTTGATTACAGTCTTACCTCAGTGGTTCTAGCAGTTGAAACATGTAAGTGATGGGGGAGGGCTAAAGTATTATTAAAATAGGATAGACATGCATGATGTACGAATGTTGGATGCCTTTGAGTTTTGGTAAGGAGCTTTCTACAAGTTATGCACTAAAGTTAGTACTCTTGTGCCTTTTGGCCTGTTTTGGCAGCCTCTCTCCCCTGTCTCCCTTTTTTCATTTATCTTTCTTTTTTTTTTACTTTGTCATTGTATGTTAAATTTATTCAAGTGGCATAGCCATATGCACAACTAGAATTAAAATGTAGCAAGATAAGCTGCACTTTTCTTAGTGCAGTTATAAATACAAAGCTCTGGTCAGTGTATGTCATCTGACTATATATATTTTTTAAAAACTGTTTAAGACTGAAGAGATAAACAATGATTTTTTATACATACAGTAATGAGCGTTGGCAGTTCCAGCAATAAATACAGTTTGTTGAAAACATTCCCCTTTTTCTCTAGTGTGTGAATCTGTCAGTAATTCATGCAGGCTGTGTTTTCACAGGCTGCACTGCATGTCACTGGCCCATAGGTAGCAAAGCAGTTTTATGCTCTTTTCACAGATGGTAGCACAAATCTGCCACTAGCAACAAGTTACTAGGAGCTGTCATTTAGTGGCAGCAAGCAGTCGTTATTACCTTCTCTACCCACTCTAACATTCAAAACTGAAAAAGTTTTTTTCTAATTTTAAATTACACAATGATAAAATATTTTGCTTGAATAAGGGGGCACAAAGTCGCCTGAAATGCGTCACAAGACTATACATTCTTCCAAGATGTCATTGCTTTGAGATGCCTTTTATCTGAGAAGATTTTCTGTAAACTGAGATTTCAAAGGCACTTAAATAAATTGAATATTTTAATTCATCATGGATCTGTGCGCTGGCCACCAGTTTCTTACATAAAATATTTAACGTGCTCTAAAATTAGAAACATTGAAGACTTTGGATAGTATAATTACATTCATATAATTTTCCAATGTGCTTAACCAATTAAAAGTAATACAATGCGTGTTGTGAAAACTATGCTATTGGCATCTCAGCTGGTAATATAATGATGTTTTCCCCCTTAAATATTTTCCATGAATGGCACATCTCGAGCTGAGGTGATCGCATTTTGACAGCTGTAATGAGGATTTGAATTTAGTTACTGTATGCATTGTCATTTCAAAGTTCTGAGGATGAATTCAACTGTCTAAGCTAAAATAACAATAAAAATATGTCTCTACAATGTGATAAAACATGTTAGAGAACCTTTACCTAAAATGATCAGAATACAGAACACGTTATAATGGTGCAATGAGTGGAATTATTTGGCAGTACATTTAACTAGGAAGACATTGCCATGAATACAGGGTACAATTATTTTTCACTGTTGCTATGAGAAAATGCACATATTGCTGCATGGTTAAACAGACACTTTGAACAATAAACTCAACAGAAGGTCTCATTAAGTATGTGCAGGGAGATTTACATTTATTTTTGTTGCTTTCAATTTCAGCGCATTTAAATTGTACTGAAAAATTCCCAAACTCAACTGTCCTAAAACAGCTCAGTCAGAAAATGTAAAAACCTGCTGTCTGATAAATCTAATGTTTGAAAGTGTAATTGTAAGCATACTAGCCTATGGTGTGAATGCTGTGGAATGCTTAACATGGTGTTGGATACTTTGTGAGCAAAGAGACACTTTTTAATCTTTTCTTTATCTCTTTGTATTCTATGAGTTACTCATTTGATAAAGGCAATATCTCTAAAATCCATCTGGACATTCATCAGACCATATGTTAAAATGAGATATGTACGTCTGGCCCCCTTAACACATTGGCGCTGTTAAATCCAGCATTAGGGCCAATAGGTACACAAACAGGCACTGACACTAGCTTGCCGATAGGGATAAACCTGCTGTGCCAATGCATGATGATCATTCAAGAACATACATTTGGCTTGCTGTGTCAATCAATCCACATTTAAAGATAAAAAACAGCACCAAAGAGGCATACGTGCCAAGACGTACACTAATGTCAGCCAATTGACGCAGTGGCCGCACTTTATAAATCAGGCTCTCAATGTGCCTTCTGTAAATAATCAAGATGATTTATCTTGAAACTTTACTTGTCAGATGTAGTTTATCACATACATTACATACACATAAAACCGTTAAAACCATAATCATCAATGTTTCTAAATGATTACAATATTTTTTTTGCTCTATAACAGGGGTACTCAAGAACTTTTTGTAGAGGTCCGCTTGTAGCAGTATGCCACAAGCTGAAGGTCCGGAACCGGGGGGTAGGTTAAAATCAGCGCACCAGGGAGCTATATATTCCAGAAGCATAATTAAATAAAGGCTGCTTGTCCCCCCTCTGGCATTATATCTATTGGACATTGGGGAGGAAACAAACAGCAACTTTTTTTTGTTTGACCATGTCGAGCCTACAGCTCTTACCCTTGGTGCACTGATTTTAAATAAACAGAGAGAGATGGGATGGGATGGGACAGAGCTGGGAATAGAGAGATGGGATGGGACAGAGCTGGGAATAGAGAGACGGGATGGGACAGAGCTGGGAAAAGAGAGATGGGATGGGACAGAGCTGGGAATAAAGAGATGGGATGGGGCAGTGCTGGGAGAAGAGAGATGGGATGGGACAGAGCTGGGAATAGAGAGACGGGATGGGACAGAGCTGGGAAAAGAGAGATGGGATGGGACAGAGCTGGGAAAAGAGAGATGGGATGGGACAGAGCTGGGAATAGAGAGATGGGATGGGACAGAGCTGGGAATAGAGAGATGGGATGGGACAGAGCTGGGAACAGGGAGAGCTGGGAATAGAGAGATGGGATGGGACAGAGCTGGGAATAGAGAGATGGGATGGGGCAGAGCTGGGAAAAGAGAGATGGGATGGGACTGAGCTGGGAACAGGGAGAGCTGGGAATAGAGAGATGGGATGGGACAGAGCTGGGAATAGAGAGATGGGATGGGGCAGAGCTGGGAAAAGAGAGATGGGATGAGGCAGAGCTGGGAATAGAGAGATGGGATGGGGCAGAGCTGGGAATAGAGAGACGGGATGGGACAGAGCTGGGAAAAGAGATGGGATGGGGCAGAGCTGGGAAAAGAGAGATGGGATGGGACAGAGCTGGGAACAGGGAGAGCTGGGAATAGAGAGATGGGATGGGACAGAGCTGGGAATAGAGAGATGGGATGGGGCAGAGCTGGGAAAAGAGAGATGGGATGAGGCAGAGCTGGGAATAGAGAGATGGGATGGGGCAGAGCTGGGAACAGGGAGAGCTGGGATGAGGCAGAGCTGGGAACAGGGAGAGCTGGGATGAGGCAGAGCTGGGAACAAGGAGAGCTGGGATGAGGCAGAGCTGGGAACAGGGAGAGCTGGGATGAGGCAGAGCTGGGAACAGAGAGAGATGGGATGGGATAACTCACCCTGCTGTCTTTCCTCCTGCCTTCCCACACGCTGTTTTTCCTCCTATTCGCCGGCTCCGCTCCCTGTCTCCTCTCGTCAGCCGGCCTCTGTGTTTCCTCCCGCCGGCCCCGCCCCCGTCTCTGCACCAGTCCGCCGTCCCCTGGGTTTCCGCCCTCCGGCCCCACCCCCTGTCTTTGCCCCGCTCGCTGTCTCTCCTCCCGGCTTGACGCCTGCCTGCCCGCCTGCCCGCTGTCTCTCCTCCAGCCCGCCTACCCCGCCCACTGTCTCTTCTCACTCCCCCACTGTCTCTCCTCCCGCCTGCCCCGCCCACTGTGCCTCGGCCGGCCATGGGGTCCGGAGAGCAAGCGGCCGTGGTCCGGAAACGGACCGCGGTCCGCGGGTTGAATACCCCTGCTCTATAAGATGCCCAATTGGGGGGGAAATCGTACTGCGTCTTATGTGGCTAATGTTACAAAACTTACATTCCTGGCTCTCCCACACCGCTGGCCTGCGGCTCCTGCAGCAGCTGTTTCCCCCAAACATGGACATACACAAACATACATTACCGGCATCTGCCATTGCCCGTTGTCTCTGCCACCTGTTCATAATTTGTACTTTGTGGCTTTAACTTACTAAGTTACTAAGTTACACATATGCTATACCCCTTACTTTCAGGATAGATAATTCTTACTCTTGCAGTACCCAAAGTGGTGGTATTTAATATATATATATATATATATATATATATATATATATATATATATATATATAATTTCTATTTATTTCTGAAGGGGGAGATCAAGTACATAATAAAAATTACAGAATAAACTGTAAAGGCGGGCTCAGGTAAGTTAAAGGAGCACTTCTGCTGCTGCAACCTTAGGTGAAGCAGCCCATCGACCAGCATTTCCTTGTTCGGGCCATATATAATAGGGGAGCCATGTCCTGCAGTGCTGAGAGTGCCATTGGAGTGGATAGGGACAGAAAGGTCTGCTTGGTAAAAAAAAGCCCTTTTCAGGGTAATATTTAGTCAGGGATAGCTGCTGGAGTGAGGTCTAGATGGGGTGCCAGCACTACTGTTTTAAACCACTTCTTGTCACAACTGGGGTTTGTGTACCCTGTTAAACACTGGGGTGTACCCCCTTATACCACAACAAGCTCTAAGCACTGCCGTTTATGTACCACCTTATACCACAACAAACTCTAAACACTGGGGTGTACCCCCTTATACCACAACTAGCTCTAAGCACTGGGGTGTACCCACTAATATCACAACAAGCTCTAAGCACTGGGAGTTGTGTAAAAATAAACTATAAATAAAGTATATGTATAAAAAAATAAACCCACAGGTAGTTTCAACATTAAATTGGATGCATTAATAAAGCCACATTTACTCAAACAGTTAAAACTGAAAAAATACAATTAAAAAAGATAAAAAGTCGGGCTATTCTTTGTTAGATAAAAATTGGACCTAACCAAAAATGGCAAATAATTACCAAAAAATCTAAAAAAAAAATAAACCCAGCAGGCAGTTACCTGCAGCTGGAATGAAATAAAGCGGACCAAAACCCTTTGAATTTGTGAAATACATTTGGTCAAGCCCCTACCAGTACTCCCCTCTTAGGATGTAGAACTAGAAATAGATATTTTCACTTTTTGAATCATCCAGGTGTTGCAATGACATCATTGCCGATCACAACAGTGGCAATGAATGGAGGAGGCGGGGCTTTACAGCTAAAACATGCAGGATTATCTGAGATTAGAGTAAATTTGGGGCAGTGAAAATTGGCAAAAGGCACTCTTCATGGGGGGAGAAATTCAGGGGATGCTAGTTAAAAATGTGGGCTTTGATCCGCTTTAAACACAGAAAAACGTTATTTTTTTATTGATTAATACTTTTAATATATTCTCTTGCTTTCCCTTACTTTTTTGTGTTATCATTTTAAGTACTTTCCCTAGCCCATTTTGTGCAGGGCAGGCGCCAAGGTATTAGCCCCCTAATTGGTGCTCCAACATCCCTAAAAAAAGTATCTTTTTCTTTATTTGTGTATTTCTTTAATTTTTTTGTTTTCTGTTAATGTTTTGAATACGTTTCCTAGCCCATTTTGTGCAGGGCAATCTCCCTGGTGTTCTCCTTGATTTTCAGCCATTTAGCCCTTGCTATCCCTATTTTACAGTCATTTTTGGGCCCTCAAATTCAGGTCCCCATTATTTTCAAAGGGGTTCAAGGATCCAAAGCCAAAATTTGGTGGCAAGTTCAGTCGAACTCAGCGAACATGATCTTCAACGAGTCCGCTCATCACTAGTGTTGACCACATTTGATCACAGTGTATGCGTGGTGTGCGGGGGAGGGTATCACAATTGACTGTGCATACCCCCTTGCTAGTCCATGAGTAGCTGGTGGTTGTCCAGAGTCCCAAATGACTCTAAGCCATGTGACCATCGATGCCCAATTGTGGGGTCCAGTTTCACTGAGGAAGCGCACAATCTGAATGCCCCCCTGCACTGCCATCAAATATGTCATAGAGTGGCCATTAGATTGCTTTAACCCTTCTAGTGACTTTAAACCCCCATAAAAAAAATATAAAAGATACAGACTTACCTGACCCCGCGTTTGATAGTGCCAGCGATTTTCTTCAAGAATCAGCTGTTTGATTTTCGCTCCCGGGCCTCTGATCTTCAGAAGGGGGCCCGGAATAGCCCCCCCCCCGCCCCCCGCGGCATCTGAAAGAAAAAAAAAATAATAATAATGACACAAACTCACTTCGCAGCCCGATCGCTCTCCCGGGTCTTCTCTTCACCAGGGGGGCTCCGATCCCCCCCCTGGACTTACCACTCTTCGGGTGAGGACCCAGCAACGGGCCCTCACCATCCTCTCTGTCCGGTGCTGCCCCCGCCCACTTGTGGGAGGAGCTGAATGACGTCATCCAGCTCCTCTATAACAGCACCCAGGCTCAGACTGTCACTTGTCAGTAGCAATCGGAGCAGGGAGGGTGGCAGGCAGAGAGGCTCTGATCTCCCTGCCTCCCACCCTCCCTGCTCCGATCACTACCGACAAGTGTCATCTGCAGCGGCGTGGGACACTGGATGGGAGGTAAGTATAAGTAAAAAAAAGAATAATAAAGAATTTTGTGTCTTTGTCTTTTTTTTATTTTAAACTATTTGTGAACTGGTAAGGGGTCCATGAGACCCCTTATACCAGTTCACAAGGCTCTGGGGCTGGCAATCACCTGCGGCTAGCAGGTGACTTGCCATAACCCCCAGCCCCCCATTACCTGCCTCCCCAATGGCCGGGGGGGGGCAGAAGGGCCTGGGCCACTTAGTGGCTATGTGGGCTAGCAGCCTGCAGGGCCAGGGGCCCCTGCGCCCTTGTTCTACAAGCCCCCATAGCTGGTCCGGGTCGGTAATGCTGGGTAAGGGGGACCCTACGTCATTTTTGGGGTGGATTTTAAGGTTTTTTTTTTTTTTTTTTAAGTTAACCCCTTACAACTATGCAATCATATTGTATCCTATCTGAAATCTCCTAAACTGCTGTTTCAGTTTGGGGGAGTTTCCTGGGCCGGAAAGGGTGTATACCAATACATATGTGGTACCGTTGTAACCGGGAGAAATAGGGCTTTCACACCCAATAATATTTTATTTACAAACTTTCCTTTTTGTTATTACAAAAAAACACTACAAATTGTAAAAAATAGATTTTTTTTTATTTTTTTGCACATATTTCACTCAAAAGTATTGAGAATACACTAAAAAAAGGCCAAAAAAGACATTTCATGTTGAAGCCCAGACTCTGCTGAAAAAAACAATATATAATTTTCCTGGAAAATCCCTGGAAATCCCTTAAAAAATCAAGGTTGAACATGTGTAGCGCAAAAATGTGAAAAGTATTCTGGCAACAGAGTGTGACATAAAATCCAGGTAGGCTGGCACTCAAAGGGTTAAAGCAGACCAAAACCCCATGACACACAGCTCTCAATTCAAAGAGACTCCAGGGAAGCGCAGGCCACACTCCCTATGAAGAGCACTGTTTTGAATGGCTTTATGTCGTGCATTAGCATGCACAGCATAAACCGCTGATTGGATGACCTCTTACACATGGGCTGTAGGAACGGTGGCAAGGTGAGTAGAATGGCTGATGTGGGGGTTTCACACAGCGAGACATCCCAAACCGGAGTGCCCCAGGGGGACGGACCAAAACAAAGTGAAAATCACAAGTTTTGGTCCACTTTAAGTCAAGTCTTCTCCCCTCTCCGAGATACAGAGGTGCTTACCTGCCTTCTGCTCCTGTGCGGAGCATTGAATTCCATTAAAGCCAGTCATATTCAACCTAGCACATTCTGCATATCTGCTGTTGAAAAATAGCAAGCTATCATGTAATGTTGCCCATTATACCAATAATAATAGATGGTAACACATATAACAGGGATAGCATTTTTTTAATAACAGGTTATTTATTAAGCTAAACAAAACTGGCACTTACTTTCTCTCCCTTGCAGCAGCTACCAGACAGACTGCCACTCAGAAACCACCTGGTTTCCAAGATCGAGGATCGCCGAAATTAAGCACCCCAGAATTTTTGGGTTATGACCAATGCTTTTGTGGGTTAACTGTACTATATTTGAGAGTAAGCTTTTGAGAATATATAGTTCTCTTTATTAGACTTGATATTATACCATAAGAGAAGTCAACTAAGTATTCTAAAGTAGGTAAATGTCTAATATACCTCTGTATCAAATAATACTTTCAAATGAGATTTTAGTTCTAATTTGTATGCACACATATGGCCTAATGCAGAGCCTCCCCTGAACTGAGCTTAAACCCTTCCGATTGTCCGGGGCTCCCGTTTGAATCGTGGCTCAAATGTGATGCAGCGCCTCCGTCGGAATGGCTCCCTAACTGATCCGTCAATTTGACTTCACTCGGGAAGTGTTTTTTGCTCTCTCGGGTGCCTTCAATTTGATCGGGGCTCCCGTTCCCGTTCACACGGGCGGCCCGTTTTTCCCTGCTTTTTCCTTGCTTTTTGAACGTACCTGCTTGCCTTCCTTCGTATTTGACCTTCCATTTTGGTGGTTTTTTCAAGTATACTTACATCTCCATGGCTCTTCAGTTGCCAATCTGGCTACACGCAAGCACACATCCCTCAACCTCCATTGGAATATACATATGACAACAACTGCCAATTTGGCACATATATATATATAATCAAAATTTTTGTGGTTCCTTCTTCCTTGCCATTAATGCCTACCTTAATCTCCTTTGTTGTTCCTTCTTCCTTGCCATTAATGCATACCTTAATCTCCTTTGTTGTTCCTTCTTCCTTGCCATTAATGCATACCTTAATCTCCTTTGTGGTTCCTTCTTCCTTGCCATTAATGCCTACCTTAATCTCCTTTCTTGTTCCTTCTTCCTTGCCATTAATGCATACCTTAATCTCCTTTCTTGTTCCTTCTTCCTTGCCATTAATGCATACCTTAATCTCCTTTCTTGTTCCTTCTTCCTTGCCATTAATGCATACCTTAATTGTTTCTGATTGTTTTTGATTTATTGTCCCATATCTAAACCTTTTGTGTCATGTAAATGTGTGATGATGTTGTGTGATTGTACATTTGCCGGAAAGACAACTCTCAAAATTTTTGTAATTTTTTTTATTCCAACGTTGGAATGTATAATTTTTTTTTCTGTTTTTTCCTAATATTTTTTTTTAAATTTAAAAACAAATAAACTATTTACATTTTAAGACAAATTAAAAAGCTTTAGGCCTCGGGTTCTTGTGGCTGTGATTTTCTGGTATCTGTGAATGAAAAACATTAGTTTAGCATTGTTTTTATGGTTTGTTTTTGCGTGTTTTTTTGGGGGCCCTTTTTAAACCGGACCTTCAGCGTGATTTAATGAAAAGGCCAAACTCTTCAAATACGAGACCGCAGCATTTGAAACTAAGATTTTAAAAGTTTTTAGTCACTAACTTACTGGCCTGCAACTCTGTTCTGGAATTTAGGATACGTGCGCCGCCATCTTGACTCAGAAGCATCACACTTACTGAGGAGAGGAGAGTGGGATAGGGTACAGGGGGTGGGTTATAGCTGTGCTTTTCTCACACAAAGCAGAGCTGTGCTCTTGAAAAGGTCAGCAATCCCAGAATGCAGAGCAGCACAGTTACAAGGCACTTCCTTTTTGCAGGCTGCCTGATAAGATGGCGGCTTCCATAATCAGCCATCTTGGATGTTTAAAGGCTCATAACATGCACTAGGTGCAGGTAGGATGAATTTTAATGTGGCCAATCTGTATGTACAGGGTGTGGGAAACATATAAGATAGACTCTTATTCAGAGTTAAAGTCCGCTTTAAGGGCTATTTTTTTTTTTTTGGGCGATGTTTTTGGCAATGAAATTGTTAGTTCATTTACTTTGACCAAATAAAAAAACACTTACAATGTTTGGGCCGCACATTGCGTCGGGGGCGTCTCCTTTCTTCCTCCCTGGGTTGCTGCTGTGAATCTGTTTGGATGACAAACACACTGATATTAGAGACTGTTGTTGTATCATGAATATCATATTAAGTTAGGCTTCTAGGTATCAATCTACTCACCTTCCCCAGCCACCTCTTCCTCGTCGCCCCCTTCCTCGCTCATCCCTTGGGATGTCCCTGCGACGTCTGAATCTACAACTAACAATAGTACACATGAGTATGTGTATTTAATGCATGTATTAGCACATCTCTAACTATATTTCCCTTACCGGAGTCAGGTTGAGGCTCATTTAGGCTCGACTCCCTGCCGTCATATTCCCCCCTCCCCTGCATGCTGAGGTCCAGAGGCTCCTCATACTCACTGGCAGAGGAGGGGGTGGCCGTTGACACTGGCGGTGGACCACCTACACCTTCACCTGTTTCGCCCAACACTGGGCTGCGTGTCCTGGTCCGGGTGGGGCGGAACCGCATATTCCATTCATGGGCTGAAATACAAACACAATCATTAAACCACGCCCAGGCGATGCCAGGGTTATAGGTGCATTTACATTTTCAACACTTACATGGGAAATGTTTCGCGAAGTACCGCCTCACCCGGGGCTTATGCCTTCTCTTTAAATCAGACCAGTGTTGGGCGATCTGGGTGAAGGTATAGGTGGTTTGTGATCTGCGTGCGATCGCGTCCACCACCGCCAGGGCCAACGTCCGCTTCTCATAATCTGACGGCAGGAAGTCGTAGCGATTCCTCAGCATCATCTGTTAAAAAAAGATACAAGGACCCACCATTAATCCCCAAAATACATTAACAAGTTTCCTGCCCTAACTAAAGTCACTTTATTAACCTCTTGCTGCCTCACATTGCCCTAGTTCTTCTATCTGCATCTAGCCTAGTTTGTAGCTGCGTACATGTGTTAAACTAAGGTGGGCTTGTATTTAACGTGACAAACTAAGTTGTTTCAGACTATTCCTGCGCTTTGTTTTTTTTTTATTATAAGGAATGTGTGCGCGCACATAAACGCACGCTCGCACGCTCGCATACTCACATCCATGATGATGTCGTCCTGCTCCTGTGTAAAGATTGCGGGCGACATCTTTTCTTGGTTTTCCTGGTATAGCTCTGACGTTCCCCCGCGGTGACGTGCGTGCTTGCGCGCAGGCGCGCACCCGCTGTTGACCACGCCCACACGGGAAACATATTTAAAGCACAAGGCACTCAGCTCTGTGTTAGATACCATATCATTATGGGCAGACCTAAAGGGAGCAAAAAGAGCCAACCAAGGCGCGAGGCAGCCGCACACATGCCTCATCCTCCAAAAGACAGAAGAGCAGGCACCAGACACAGGCAGAACAAAACACATCAGCAAGGGAAAGCGTATTGCCAAACCCACCACCCCACCAAGGTCACCCACCCTCCACCTCAACCCTCTGGTTCTCCCAATTCCAGTACCTCACATTCCACATGCAGCTCCACATCTGATAGCTCAACAGGAACCCAGACATTAAGCCATAGCAGCACACACACAACATCACCCTCCCCCATAAGCCCCAGAACCACACACGACTCACCAGATAGCCAACCATCAATTTCCACAGATGCAGGGGACACCACACACCCATGTGGCCGACAACTACGCCGTTGCTCCCTAACTGCACGTTTTTGCGATGCTCAAAGCATGGCTGTGGCAAATGCAGTTTGTGAGCATTATGATGCCCTATTTGGCAGGAGCTCCAAATCCACCACTAAGCAGGCTAAGCTGGAGATCTGGACGAATATTTGCCGCCAAGTAAATAGTGTGGGATCTGTCAGGCGAGATATTCAACAAATCAAAAGGAAATTTGGGGACCTGAAATACTACAGTAAAAAAAAAAAAATGGGCATGCGCCGTCAGCAGAGGTAAAGGGCAAATTAAATGCATTTGTAGTCGCATTGTTAAAAGGATGTAACACTTATTAGGTGTGATTTAATCTTCCCCAGCCAACAGACAGGGGGTGGCTTACCCACTAAAATAATCCTTACACCCGCCGAGGAACATGTATATACATACATACACCCGAAAAGAGTTACCAAATAGTGTGTTAAGGGAAAAAACACAGTCAGACAGGGTGGGCAACCAATACAAGTTTCATACACATACCCAGTAGCCAGACACCAAAAAGATCGCCAGATTTGAATCGCTCATGTAGGCAGGAATTCCTAGGCAGGAAAAGCCAGCAAAACGACTCCCAAAAACCAAATCAGGGCCAGCCAGTGCCTGCACATTTATGCAATGTCCCATCTTCCAATTCCTGCACACAGGCAATAAAAAATAAATTAGGTAGACCCTGTAAAAAGGACCCTAAAAAAAAACCCCTAAAATATAACAAATGCTCATGCCATCGATGTCCAAAGGCGTGCGGTGCAGCCTGGTTTCTGCCATACTCAGCAGGACAAGACCGCGGAGCTGGCGCTGCTGATGTGCTCCAACAGAGGACTGCATATTATTGCCCGAGTGCAAATACGGCTGCTCTGACTGGCCGTAAGTGAAGGCTCGGCGGCCCATTTTTATTAGGGGGATTTCAATCGGAAATCAAGGCTCTGCATCACTGAAAAAAACGGACCAATGAACAAGGCGTCCGTTTTCCCGGGAAACAGCCTCGTGCGAGCCGACAATCGGAAAGGCGGCTGAGCGCACACCTGAGCGCATAAACGCACACTAAAATCAACGTAGCACCCTTTCCTGACCCGATCAAAGGCCAAAACCAACGGGAAAACGCACGGGATAGCTGAACGGGGAGGCTCTGCATCAAGCCAATAGTTTTTGAATGTAAATTGTGTGTCAGAAATACTTAGCTCATCCCACTGCAGCAGTACATCTCCTAGCAGCATGCATGGGCAGAGCCCAGAGGGTTTGCAAGGCTGCAGGTTTGGTCCTTACGATGCTTGATGATGATGGTAGTGCAGCATACTTTGGAGTAACCCTATGTTGGACAGTGGACATTTTACCATAAACTTACAAATCACAATTCAGCATGGACACAGGTAAAGATGATACTTTCCCCAGAGTCTGGGCATTCCCATTGGGATCAGATCCCAGAACTCAGGACTTTGTACTCTGGATACTGTTCCTGAACTCTGGACTTCTGGACATCTACCTATTGCTGTTTTTTTATTAGTTAGCAGCTTAAGCCATTGCATGATTTATTGCTGTTTATGCCAGCGTGTGTCCCATTGGTGATTACTTCCCCACTGTATGAATTTCAGCTATTTAGTGACTATTAAACTCACCTTACTCATATTTCCAGGTACGGTCTCTTAATGGCAACATTTTCATTTTGTTCATCCCCTTGTTGGATCCCATAAGCTGTTTGACCAGTAAAGAAATAGTGGAGTCACAGTATATGCCGTGTTAGACAGATATGACCAAACAGGTCTAAGGTATTGGTGTATGTGTAGACCTGTAATATCATAATAACTACACATACAGAGCTAAAGACAAAAAGGAAAAAATTCTGCTCTAGCTCTGATTGGACAAGTCTGCAGCAAGATGTTGGACGTATCTGCAGTCTATACAAATATCAAGATGTGTCCATTTGCGAGAAGTTAAAGTGTATCAGATAAAAACACTTTTCTTTTTTTTACATGAGTTGATATTTTTTAAAATAAAAGTAAAGGGGAAGGTGGCACATCAACAATTTCAAAATCTTGGTATATCGTATTCTAAGATGACAAATTGGGTTGCCATAGTAACAACCTTCACATTTTGTTTCCATTTAGCTTTCTCAATTTACTTTATACTCACCTCTTAGGTTTACCTGTAATCAGAGAGCATTATAATCTAGATAAATGTTGAGGGGTTGCTATCTGGCAGGTTTTTCTCTCTGTGCTTGATGTATCTAATTCTTAGCAACGTACATGACGGGAAAGGCTGGAAAATGTGCTTTTATGATTATTTACAATAGCGAAGGCATGTATCATAGCAATGCCGGTTTTAAAACCAACTAAAGTAATTTTTCCATATTCTGAGTTCATAAATAATATTCTGTAGCAAAAAAGCATCCAATTCTTCTTCTGTCTCCAGTATAACCATTTCTCTAAATAGTCTCACAATCACTGCTGCTCCCCGAGCACTAAAAGGCCTATTCATTAATAGTGGCAGGTAGCGACAGTTGAGCGACTGTAGCGGCATTTTCAGAGCGCCCGCTAGTAGTCGCTGTGCTTGGCCGTTGTTCGGTTGTTGATAGCGACTCAGTCGGTTTGTCGTAATGTTGAATATTGGGTGAGGAGTCGCTATTTGACAGGTTCCGCGCTGTATGGGAGCGCATGATAGCGACTGGCCATAGCGACCGGCTCCCACCATATTCATTAATAAATCACGCTCAAAAAATTCTCGCGCTGTAAAATGCATGTTTAAACCCCAAAGCGCTGGCGGCGATGGGTTAAAATTAGTTTTTTAACCCCCAAACAACCATATTTTTGGAAACCAAAAAAAAAACACATTTTTAAAATAATTTTGTAATATGAATACATTAATATCAGACCTGTAATATCAATTCTGTACAATTTTTTTTTTTTTTACCTTAAAAAAATTATCTAAAATGGCAGAAGTGGTCACAGAACTTTTCACATTTAAAAAAAAAAAAAAAAAATTAATAACAATTAATTATGAATATTTAAAGATTGTTCCATTGAAATGCATTGGAGAGCGCCAGGTAGCGAGAGGTCATACCTGTCGCTGTTCAAGGTCGGACGCTGGAGCTGTGGGCTGAGGCTGGAATAATGATGAATGAGTGGCTATATGGCGCTATCTCAGTCGCTAAGCAGGATTGGCTTGATAAATGTGTGATTGTGGTGGGGAGCCGGCGTTCTCGTGGCGGGACCCGTCATTACCGGCAGCTCACCAGTCGCTACCTGTGGCTATTCCTTCATAAATAAGGGCCTAAATCCCTATCAAGGAACTCATATCCACCTCACCTCATATCCACGGAGGAAAAGTTTAAAATAAGCATTTTATAAGCCTCTCAAAATCTCAGATTATATGTAAATTACTTATGTATTCTAAACCAAGCGCTGGCTTTAATTTCACTTTTGGGCATGGCTGAGCAGCTTTAGTAGCCTTGAGCATGCTCTGCTACAGTCAGAGCCAGCTGCAGGACCACTTCAGTTTGCTGGGTCATTTGCATTGAGAGCTCCAAGGTGAGGCTTTTAGATCAATTTTTGCATGGTCATGGAGGAATGGAATTGAAAGGATGAGCGAACTTTGTAGCCCTGCTAAGGCTTTTAGCTGGCACTGCAGGAAATAGAGGAGAGACATATGGGTCAGGCACCAGGTGAGCTGCTTGCTGTCTTGTGAAATACTGGACTTCTCTCTCATTCACACCTCACATTCAGTCGTGATTGACCACCTCGTTTGGTTTCCAACAATAATTCCTGCATCCTGTCCTACCTCGCACCTGACTCCACAAAAAATCTAGTGCATGCACATTTCCAGACTAAACTACTGCAGTTCACTTATTTGGGGTCTACCAGATAACAGGTTAACACCTCTCCAATGTATTCTAAACTCTGCTGCTCTCCTCGCCCACCTCTCCTCTCATTTCTTCAGTGCTGCCCCCTTTATTAGTCCCACCACCAGCTGCAAACATCTGAAAGAATTCCGTAACCTTAACCTTAACCTACAAACCTCTCTGCAACCAGGCCCCCCTCTTACCTGCCTGATCAAGGAGCACTGGAGCAAACCCTCTTAAAATATCAATATAAAGCCCAGTTTTCACAGCAATCAAATAAGCCAGCTTGGTCATAGTATACCAGAGGTCAACCTGCTCCTACACTGGCATGAAAGATGTGACTTAGCATGAGAACCATAATTCAGACTTCTTAGCATTGATGAGACAGCTGCCTACTCAAGATGGGCTACTGCAAAATACCAACGAGGTAAAGAATTCAATAAGCACACCCGTAGCAGAGATCTGAAGGGATTTACTGTATAAGTCCTCACCAGCAGAGTAGAGCTGGAGCAATTAGAGAAGTCAAGAAGAATGGCTTCCCGTCTTAATAAAATTGTGTGGTCGCACAACCAACATATCCCAGACAGGCATAGTAAGGTTGAGGATCTTGATAATAGAGGACAGAAAAAACAATCTGCAGATTCAAGGTATTGCAAAGTCAGTCAGAAGGGAACAACTGCCAGACACACATAGAATTCCATATTAGAGCGTCTTCCTGACACTCCAATTGAGTTTGTGCAGGCTCGGTGCACAAAGCCCTGAGGCCTCGGAATCAGAGACTAAGCCCAATGATATTATTTTCTGTATGGAAACTAAAAGAAGATTTCCTTAGCAAAACGAACACACAAATTGAGCTGTACCAGAACCTCTACCCACTAACCTTATAACAACATCCTGCACTTTGTCCCCTGCTGCAGACCCTACAGGACAGAGGAATCCCTTACCACTGGTGATTCCCATTTGGTCTTGACACTAGAGGACTTACCCGATTTCTGTCACAGGCTGTGAATCCTGGAAGTGGATGCTCCAGAATGGATGCACAATGGCTGAAATTGCAGTTTCTTCTCTTGACATAAGTTGTGCCCAACAGTGAACTTGGAGTGCTAACTTACTTTATATGTGCCAGCTAAATAATCTTGCTAATTCTGTATCCATTATTGGCTATTGCCATGTCAGGTGTCCAATATTCTTATTTAGCTTGTAATAGAGTTAATTAATTTGCTGGGATGCACTCCTATAATCTCCTGTTTTAACCTCCAGTATACCTAAGAGATTTTTGAGATAAGTGGGGAAAGAAGCAGAAATGCCCAGCTCTGTTCACTTCACATCTCTAGAAAACCATAAAGAGGTCTTTATAATCTTTATATTCCAGCTTGCAATGGAGTGTGGGTGGATTTGTTTCACATGCCTGCAAGTTAGTGCACTGTAGTCTAAAAGGGTAATAGATCCTTATGTTAGCCACCTTCCCCTTCCTCTAGCTCCATTCCCTTCAGTTTCTTCCCCCTTTATGCCCCAGCTCTTTTCTTCTTTTCCTCAATTCCCTCCTTTAACTCAATTTCCCCACCATCTCTCACTCTCCTTCTTTTTTCTTCCCTGCTCTGCCTTGACATCCCCTCAATCCTCCCTCCCCCACATCTTTCCTCCTGCCTCCTTTTCCCACCTCCTGCCTCACCTGCCTTACCAATCCCCTCCTCCTCCCGCCTCACCTACCCGCTCCTCACCTTGCCCTACCATCCTCCCCCTCACCTTCTCCTCCTTCCCCTTGTCTTCCCTTCAATTTCCCCCATCAGTTTCTTCCTTACTACCCCATTCCCCTTCCTACCTGTTCCATACCTCATATGACCTCTTACTCATCCCTTCCTCCTTCCCCTCCTTCTTTGAAATAATGTAATGGACGTGGCTCAATTTCAATACCTTACAGCTGTGTGAATTAGAGGCTATCTCGCTCTACTGTTAATGAAGTGCCCGCTGCAAGACTCTAATATGACTATTTTAAATGTATTGTCTTAGACTAATGTGGAATAGAGAGGATGATGCTGATGGGAGACCTGGTGGTATAGACTATCCGAATAATGCCCATATCTGGGTATTTTGAATAGGTGTGCCTGTCTGCTCATCTTGGTAAAGAGCGAGTTTATTCATATCATCATCACGGCCAAACATGGGACTTTTTAGATTATCAACCAAGGGAAGTAGCTTTGCCACACAGCTTCTAATGTATCTAAAATTATTGTAACATGAACATACACACCCAAGAGCTATACATATAAATTAATTTATTACACAAGGATGAAACTGAAAAAACATTTTTAAAAAAACATAAAAAGTACAAAAGACCCAACATGATTACAAATGTGAAGGGCTGGCAAGCCTTCCTGAAACAACTATGGTGATTTATAAGAAGTAATGCATAGCAGTGAATGAGTAAGCTAGCAGCAAAAATATCTTATCAGGTAAGAAAGGAAGTGCCAATACACAAAAGAAGCTACATCAACTAAATGGGTGAAACCAGAAATATATATTTAAGACCAAAGTCAAAATCACAATGTAATGTATATCCTAAGAACACAAAGTGCAAGTGCAAGATTTCAGGATGGCACACTCCCCCAGACAACAAAGAAAACAGGGAAAACAGAGAGATGGTGCAAGAAAAAAGAGGGAATGCAGAAAGGGAAATGGTGATTAAAAAGAGAAAAAAGAGGAAATAAGGAAATAAGCTTGAAAGTGAAAAAAATATAAAACAAAAGATAGTGAGAGGGAGAATGAGACTGAAGTAATGTGAGGAGAGAAATATGGAAATAATGTGAAAATGGGAGTAAGATTGGGGGGATGTGGGAAAAGGGGGAAGAGGAGTGGAAAAGAAAGAGAGAGAAAGCAAGAGAGTTGAGTAGGGCTAAAAAGAGAGGGGGATAAGAAAGAACAATAGAGAGAAATAAATAAAAAGAGAAAAAGAAAGAAAGAGAAAAGCTACAACAAAATATAGAGAGAAATATAGACCACGGATGCCAGTTGTCCGGAGCTGACCTTTAGTGTTGTGCCGTCATTACCTTCCTAGTTCTGCATCCCTGCCCCCCTGCTACTTCCTGAGGTTGCTCCAGCTGGCTGATGCACACGTCTATGCTACTCCTCTTGGAGGTGTGGCCAGTCTCCCTGAAATCTTGCATTCAGCAGGTATATGGGTTCACACAGCCAGCCAACATTCAGGTACGAATAAGTGGCACCCAGTCCCAAAACGCATCACCTAATGGTCCGTGGCACATTGGTGTTCACTGCAACTACTTATTTTATTTTACTAGAAATGAGTAAAAGTTATGTTTTAATAAGAGCACACATCTGGCAGATGAAGCAACCTCATCTTATCACTGCTCAGGCAGTGCCTACTCTGGGCTGGTGCTTATGTATTGTGGGACACTGTGATTTTTCTTTTGTCCCCTTCTACATCCTTACTGCAGAGAGGACCATATGGTATGCTGGTAAGGCTGCTTGGTGTATGTGTGTGTATGTTCACTGTGTATGATTGATGCATGTGTGTGTGTTTGCTGTGTATGATTGATGTGTGTGTGTATGAGTGTGCGCATGTTTGCCGTGTATGATATTTTTGTGTGTGTGTGTGTATGTGTGTGTGTGTGTGTGTGTGTGTTTGCTAGGTATCATTGGCGTGTGTGTTTGCTAGGTATCATTGGCGTGTGTGTTTAGTGTGTATAATTGGTGTATGACTGGTGTGTGTGTTTGTGCGCTTGTTTGCTGTTTATGATTTTTGTGTATATGCTGTATGATTGATGTGTGTGTATGTTTGCTGTCTATGAATGTGTGTGCATGTATGATTGGTAGGCTTATGATTGTTGGTCTGTGTGGGAGTTATAGTTGATCACGGGCAGAATGAATTGCTATGAGGAAGGGAAGATCACACTGTGATGGGGGGTACTGCTGACCATTGTGGGGGGAAGAGGAGAAGGATGACCATTGTGGGGAGAGGGCTGGGCATTGGGGGGGTAAGGCTTACCATTTTGGAGGATAAGCCTGAACTCTTAACTAACCTCCCTCCCCAGCCACTAACCTGCACCCCTCAACTAACCCCCTCGACGGTCATTGACCTGAACCCCTTATCTACCCTCCTCTTCCCAGCCACTGACCTGCATCTTCATTTAATCCCCTCCCACCTGGACTGCATTCCTCACTTGACCCCCAAATTGGGCTTATTACTGGGGAGTAGGGTTCATTATTGTTGGTTTTTAGCTCAGACCTTCGGTAAGTGGACCTCAGCTGAAAGTAGTTGACTACACCTGGTCTATACAATGCGAGGAGGATCAACACTCCAAAGGGGCATGACTACAATTTCTATTCATCAACCCAGGTCATATATACTAGACTTGACTACATTTGTTCTCCCATCCAGACTTACACAAGGGTCTGCTATAGCGAATAGCCTTTTCAGATCACATGCGTTTTCTTGATGCCAGCACTCCCCTTTAAAATCTTTCAATAATGGACCTGGCAGATGCATCTGGGTCTCTTGAAACATAAAAGGGTATTGCAGAATATGTCCACAGATATTATAAAAGAAAATGTAGATGATCACATGGGCCCGATGGTTATATGGGAAGCCCAAAAGTGCACTATAAGGGGGGTGCTAATTGGTGAGGGGGTCTCTAATTGAAAAAGAAGGACAAGTAAAGATACTAAAATTAACAGAGATGATTAAAACACAAAGTATTTCTTAAGACCCATCTTCATGAGCTAATGACTGCCCGAGAGGACACGTCCTTTGCAGTGAACCTCGCGGCCAGGAGACAGTTTGCTATTCCAGATAATATGTACTATGAACTAGGAAATAAGAGTGCTAGCCAACTAGTGAGGGCTCTTCAAGCAAAAAAGGCTAAACCACAGATAGAAGCTGTTAAAGGTCCTAAAGGCATTATGTTGAATACATAAAATGGTTTTAATAGATGATTTTTTGGAGGGAATTTTTGTTGTTATTTGATTCCAGTTATTAAAGCTTTTAGTACTTTTTAGCCAATAGTTTGTTGTTATTCCTGATATATAAATATTGTATATAAGGGTTCTTTGGGGCCCTACCTGGGGACCCTATTGTGTGTTTGGCTAAGTGCTTTTCCCTTATTGTGCATATACCTATAGATTATAATTTGTAGCTGTGCTCTCCTGTTTGTGTATTTTAACTATAGAGATTTTTAAAGTGTAATTCCACTTTCAATGGCATTTTTTAAAAGTTTCCATTTTTCTCTAATTTAACTTCCTCAGATGGGGGAAAACAATCTTGTGTTCAAGTAGCTAAAGGGTTGCTTGCAGCATTCTCAGCTGGAGAGATGCTGCTGTGCAATTTAGGCAAAGCTTCTAATGAATTCACCTTTTACAGTGGAAGGATTGTGGAAGTTGTAGTCTGAAAGGATACTAAGAGTTATTATAGGCAAGAAAGCCACTCCTGTTATACCAATACAGAGTCAGAGGAATATAAGAAACATGCAAATGGCATTGCTGATCACAGGTATTAGGGCACAATCCTAACACACAGGTTAATTTTACATTCCAGAAGAGGAAATCAATAAGGCAGAAAACCAAAAACATGACAAGCGAGTTTTCCTTTAACCCTTTATATGCCAGCCGCGTAAAATTTACGTGGTTGCCTCTCCGTCACTTAAGTGCCAGCCACGTAAAATTTACGTGCCTGGCATTTACCCCTGCTAGTGGGCAAAAAAAAAAAAATACTCACCTGACCCCTCGTTGGATCCAGCCGGGTCTCCTCTTTAATTTGGTGCCATCTGATCCCCCGTGGGGGGTCGGATGGCTCCAGGAGAGCCCCCGGAATAGGCCGCCCCCCCCCCCCCCCGCTTCTGCAGCAGCAGCTGCTAACTGTAAAAAAAAAAAGAAAAAAAAAATGACATTCACTTACCTGTGTGTGCTGGCTCCCGCTGTCCCTCCTCTTCACCTGGGGGGCCTCCGATCCCCCCCCAGGGCTTACCGATCTTCAGGAGAGAGCCCGGGAGGCTCTCTCCTCTCTCCTCCTTGATGGCGGCCGCCATCTTGCCGCTAAGCCCCGCCCCATCGGAGGTAAGTATAGTAAAAAACATTTTTTTTTTTTTATTTTTTTTTTATAAAATACTTTTGTGTGGTGTTTTTTTTCAGTTAACCCTTTGTGAACTGGTAAGGAGTCCATGAGACCCCTTATACCAGTTCACAAGGCTCTGGGTATGGCAGGTCACCTGCGGCAAGCGGGTGACTTGCCATAACCCCCAGCCCCCCATTACCTGCCTCCCCAACGGCCGGGGGGGGGCAGAAGGGCCCGGGCCACGTGGCTATGTGGGCTAGTAGCCTGCAGGGCCAGGGGCCACCAACGCTGGCCCCTGCGCCCTGTTCTACAAGCCCCCATAGCTGGCCCGGGTCGGTAATGCTGGGTAGGGGGGACCCTACATCATTTTTTGGGGGGATTTTTAAGGGTTTTTAACCCTTAAAATTCCCAAAAAAAATGGGGTCCCCCCCCCTAGGAGGGGGAACCCTATGTCATTTTTTATTTAATTAACCCTTTTGTGTTCTGTCATCCAGCAGCTATAAAAGGCTTCTAGCAAGTGAGCAGAAGCCAGTGATCGCCGAGGGACCGAGTGCTCCACTATGGATAATATTTTTTCTCTTTGTGTGTCTGTGTTTTTTTTTACATTTAACCCCTTGTGAACTGGTAAGGGGTCCATGACCCCTATACCAGTTCACAAGGCTGGGGGAGGTGGCAAGTCACCTGCGCTAGCCGGTGACTTGCCATTAACCCCTGGCACCCCCATTACCTGCCTCCCCAAAGCCCAGGGGGGGGGCAGAAGAGCCCGGGGCCACGGGCTATGCAGGCTTGTAGCCTGCAGGGCCAGGGGCCACAAAAGCTGGCCCCTGTGCCCTGTTCCTCCAAGCCCTGCATAGCTGGTCCCGGGCTGGTTACTTTGGGTAAGGGGGGGCCCATGTCAATTTTTTTTTTAATTTTTTAAGGGTTTTTAACCCTTAAAATCCCCCCAAAAAATGGCCCCCCCCTCCTGGGAGGGGGGACCCTATGTCATTTTTTTTTCTCGATTTAACCCTTTGTAGTGTGGATGGTAGTTGCATTTTATTTGTAAATGTTAAAAATTACTTGTTTCAGTTAGGGGGGTCTCCTGGGCAGGAACAGGGGGCTACAGATAAATATGTGGTACCGTTCTAATCGGTAGAAATGGGGCTTTCACATGCAATATGGTTTTCCCTAATCAAATACATTTTTTTATTTAAAATAAAGGAGGCAATTTTCTAAAAAAAATTTTTATTTATTTTTTTTTTTTTTTACTTAATAAATAAAATTAATAATAAATAAAATTTACAAACAAGACATTTCATGTTAAAGCCTAAACTCTGCTGCACAAAAATATATATATAATTTTCCTGAAAATCCCAGCAAAAATTACGCAAAACATGGCGCAAAATGGGGAAAAATGACCTGTCAACAGAGGGTGACAAAATCTCAAGTAGGCTGGCAATTAAAAGGGTTAATAGTACCTCTGCATGTTGGGTATTGTTCTGTTCGGGGGATCTTGCGCTTTCAGACTTAGCTTGTTTTTTCTGGTTTGCATATTTATATTTTAGGAAAAGGTGTTTTTTATTCTGCTTTTTTATACATTTTTAAGGGAAACTCTGCGCAACCAAAGAGTTCTTTGAGGGATTAATTCCAGAAAGATGAGCCCACTACAACAAGTTGGGTACGCTTAGAAAGCTTAACATGTGTACTTTCAGGGAATATATGGTTTATGGGGGATATTCCAAATGTAAAGGGTTGTTTTGGTTGAAAAATCGCAAGGTGCGCACTTTGTCTGCAGAGCTGAAATTTTCAAGAAAAATTACCGTTATGCTCACGCTTTACTTTGGGGTGTTTGGCAACTCTTCCCTTGACAGAACCTATGCATGTTGAGTGTTGTTCTGTTCGGGGGATGTTGCGTTTTCTGATTAAACTTGTTTTTTCTTGTTTGTATATAGTTTTTTTTAGGAAAATGTGGCTTTGATTCTGCTTTTTTATCCTTTTTTTAGGGAAACTCTTTGCAACCAAAGAATACATTGAGGGATTACTTCTAGAAAACTGTGGCCACATCAACAAGCCTGGTACAAATAGAAAGCCTGAGGTGTGTACTTCCAGAGAATATATAGTTTGTGGGGGGTATTTCAAATGTAAAGGGTTGTTTTTCTGGAAAAACTGCAAGGTGCGCATAGCGCATATCACAGTTGTATTTTTTCTGAAAATCCCCTAAAGCTCTGTTTCAGTTTGGGGGAGTCTCCTGGGCAGGAAAGGGTGTCTACCTATACATATGTGGTATCGCTGTAACTGTGAGAAATTGGGGTTTCACACGCAATAAGATTTTATTGACAAACTTACATTTTTTATTACAAAAAAACTACAAATTGTAAAAAATTGTTTTTTTTTATTTTTTTGCACATATTTCGCCAAAAAATATTGAGAATACACCTAAAAAATGACAAACAAGACATTTCATGTTAAAGCTCAGACTCTGCTGAAAAAAACAATATATCATTTTCCTGGGAAATCCCTGGAAATCCCTTCAAAAATCACATTTGAACATGGGGAGCGCAAAATAGTGCAAAATGGTCTGGCAACAGAGTGTGACAAAAACTCCAGGTAGGCTGGCACTTAAAGGGTTAAGGCTATCAAGAGCTCTAAGCCTCATACTACAAATTTTAGGGGCACACATCAGTTATACCAAAAGAAAATAAAGATTTGTCAAAATTACTGGCTGGTTTCTGTCCTAAATTCAGACACTTCTCGTATCTCACTTGATCAAGTTGGTTTTATCCCCAGCAGGAAATAATACGAATTAGACGGGATTGCCCCGAAATAATAAGGTGAAGGCAGTAGACATTATACAAGATAGTTTGAAACGAGAGATTGGTGCAATCCTGTTATCCTCTGATGCCAAAAAGTAATTTTACAAGATAGCCTGGCCATGGATTTTTGCAATCTTGAAACTCATGGGTCTAGGTTAGGGTCCTCATTCACTCAGTATTAATGTGTATTTGTATTTGTGTGTTTTGTATGTGTAGTCAGTATCAATGTGTATTAAATCTAAATTTATTGAACATATTTATATATTCATTTCTCGTGTGTGATACCCATAATATATGCAAAAAATGTCCATTGAAGCAATGAATTAAAGAATGCAATGAATTAATAACAATATCTGATTTTATTATTAAAAAATTTAAAAAACTGAAGAAATAAAAAAAAGAACTAAAAACAGACATTTTAGCATTATTTTAATTGATCAAAATGTATTCATTATTATATGTACAATTTTTCTCATGTACCAAATGACATGATACCAAAGAATAAGGAAGCAAAACTGTTATCATCAAGCGCACCTGAAATATTCTTTATGTAAGTATACAAAAGTTCAAGATTAATAATGTAACAAGTAAGTTCTTATTTGGATCCCATTGTAATTTTTGAATATAGATAGTTTGAGCAAGCTGAGCAACAGTTACAATAACAATGGACTATTGAAATTATGTACACACTAATTGTGTCTGTTTTACAAGTCCAGATTATGGAACAAATATAGAATTGTAAATCAAAATGTCTGATTTATTGCTTTTATATGGGTGAAACTGACTTTTTAATCTATTGAGAATATTATATTCAATTTATAAAGGAAATGTAATTAACCTATTGTCGATTAATAATTGTGATTATCTGCAGTGTGGTGGTGACCAAAGGAGAAATGGGCAAAAATCCACCATCCTTGGGTGGCTGAGAAATTTAGATATCAATGTGTATTTGTAGATTTCTGGTGGCCCTGGGATACTTTACACTACACACCTTCTAATCTAATATAAATAGCATTTATACTATAACTACAGATAAGCAAACCAATTCAGGCGAATCAGAATTCACTCTGAATTTCAGGAAAAAATCATATCAACACAAAGCTGAATTTCCAGAGATTTGTACTGATATTTTTTTCCCTAAAGTATGAATCTTCCTTCCCTCCTGCTCTCAGCTCCTGTTCCTCACACCCCAGGGAGGGGCTATTTATAGGCAATGAGTGAGCTAATGAGGAAGAGAGCTCAATCCTGGCACTATAAAATTCAATTCATACAAACCTTTCTTTTGAAATTTGGCAAATCGTCCAAATAAAATGTTTGACAACATTTTTTTGCACATCTATAGCTATAACCATCAGGGTAATTTGGGGGGGTAAACTTTCTTTACACAGATTTGTAGTGTAGTGATTAATTTGTAGTGTGCATATGTCATATATACAGGGGCTACAATGTTTAGGAAGCCATATATTGTAATAGGATGTAATAGCTTAGGATGGGCTATCTCTCCCTCCTGCTGGGGCTAAAACAAACAAGATGAGTCATTCTGAAAAGCCTTACAGCTCCCTGCTGAGGGGTTCATTGTGTAAATTTGGTATAACCAAATAGCAATTCATTTATCTTAATTGATGAGCCTAATATTGGAATGTTGATGGCTTACATTGCAATGTGATGTGTGTGTGATGTGTGCATCACACTGTGAGATTGGAAGGACTCTCTAAGGATTGTCTCCTCTGTATTATTATCAATCTGGGTCCGTTAATAGACAGTGGAGCCTATCTTTAGGAGTTAATATATGTTTTAGTTTACTGGTGTATTTTATATTTAGAACAACAAAATAGTTTGCTTAGACATAGGTGGTTATATTTATATCTCCTATGTGTGCATTTGTGTCCAATCTGAATTGTAACACTGGGGATTATATAATATTTTTTTCCCTGGCTGAATTTCAACATTGTACAACCCCATAGAAGATGATGACGCTTTATAAATAAACAATAAAAATAACAAATACTATTTAAACCTGATTTCTTTTTGCCATTAATTAAAAAGCATATCTAGAGAATGTGTTATGGCAGCACAGAATCCTATTACAATAATAGTTGAATTGTTCTGTAAAAGTTCTGCAAGTATCATCAAATAAAAACACAAATTGATTTCTTGTTTATTAGCTCTAGTTCTGCAACACTGCATAATGTAATTTCATGCTTCATAATATTTTTTTTGTTGTAAACTATTATCACAGGTAAGGCTTGTGACATGATATACACCCATCCCATTGTCAAATACACAAATAAAAAAATAATAAAGTAATTACATACAGAACAAAATACATACAGATATTTTTTTTAGAAATAATGCATTTCAGATCACAATTACCTATTTTTCAAGTCTGTTCAGTGGTAAGGCAAATCTAAAAACAAATGTATTGACCTTTTCTAGATATAGTACAAATCATTTTAATAAGATGTTTTTTTCTCTGTGTACTATATTTTATATTGTATATATTTTATATGTTTACGATTTTTACACCCTATTAGTCTTATTCTTAGTGTGGGCTTTATTGATTTTATGTCAGAAGGCAATGATAAAACATTTCCAAGGAGGTAATAGTCGAGTGCTTATGCAATGCATGCATTCAAGATGACAGGAAATGCATTTATTGATTCTCAATCAAAAGAAATACGTTCTCTTACTAGAGGATTGGGCACGCCAAGGGGAAAACACAAGCTGAGGTTTACATCTGAAAGACATTTTTACTTTTGCCTTCTTAGGAAAGCTCGGGTGAATTATAGGTGAGCGGTCTGGTCAATATTTTTTAACAAACCTGAAATCAAGATCTTTAAGGCTGCATGATTTTCTAAGGCTGTAGCAGTCCTCTGTGGATATTTGTGTGCTGGAAAATCAAATAAAATACTGCTTGACATTTCCATCATACAGGGCAGTTTTTAGTCAAACTACCACTAGTGTGGGAAGGAAAAAAATCTGCCCCCTCCTCGCCCATCCTATGGTGCATTCCCCATATACTTTGCTGTAGCTTTTCCCTAGAAGCAGACAGTGCCCCCTCCCCATGATTGAGCACAATATGGGAGTATGAGGGGCCCTGTCTTATGGCCTGCACCTCTAACAGTGGGCCTTACTCATCTGCAGAAAACTATGAAATCTACTGCTATGAAAACATGGGGCCAAGGAGGTTGAGTCAGAAATGGTAATCTAATTTGAGAGGCTCTGCAATTCGTGAAGAGGCAATTCTGCAATTCGTGAAGAGTGTGGAGAGACTTACCAATTCAACATAAAACAAAGCACAAAAAATAAACGTTATCTTCTATTTTTTTTTAATAAATCTCTTGCACATTAGTGTGTATTGTGATAAAGCAGTCTTACAAATGGATTACAGATTTTGTTTTATTTTCCGTAAAATAACAGCCCTCTACGAAGAACTTCAAACGAATTTTGAGAGGCTAAACATTTTTTTATTCCATGAGACCCCTGTACCAGTTCACAAGGCTTAGAGGCTGGCAAGTGACCTGCGGCTAGTGGATGACTTGCCATTAGCCCCCAGCCTCCAACTACCTGCCTCCTCAAAGTACAAGGGCGCAGAGGAACTCGGGCCATTTAGGCTGTGTGGACTTGTAGCTGGCAGGGCGGGCCACCAAGGCTGGCCCTTGTACCCTGTTTTACAAGCCCTGCATAGCTGGGCCTGGGCTAGTTATGCTGGGTAGGGGGAACCTCACGTAATTTTTGGGGGATTTTTAACCCTTAAAATTCCCCCCCCAAAAAAATTGTTATAAGGTGCTAATTTCAGTTTGAGGGGGGTGGGCAGAAATGGGGGCTACTGCTACATATGTGGTACTGTTGTAATTGGGAAAAATGGGGCTTTCAAATGCAATATGGTTTTCTTTAACAAAAAAAAAATTTTCATTTTCACGTTAAAGCATAAACACTACCATAAAAATATATATCAACAGAGGGTGACAAATGTTCAAGTAGGCTGGCAATTAAAATGGTTAAAAGTAACTATGTATGCTGGATATTGTTCTGTTCAGGGATCTTGCTCTTTCAGATTTATTTTTTTTTTCTTGTTTACAAATTGATAGTTTAGGAAAATGTGTTTTTTATTCTGCTTTTTTGTAAATTTTTTTTAGGAATGCCATGGAGACCCCTGTGTGAGGAGATCTGGATCATCGGGCAACCACCAATGGTCGCCTTCCGATATCCCTACTATGTCTGAAAACCAACAGCTTCTTGGCCAACAATGAGCTACCAGAATGGCTGGTATTCCTTTGCAGGCTATCTTCTTTAGTATTCAACCCAGGAGTGGAAACAGAGGGAATGCATAGAAAACCCTGAATGCTGACCAAGGAAGGGTCAGTGCATCTGTTGCTACTATTAGAGGGTCCCTGGACCACGATATAAATGAACCTTTCTATGTCTGGGAGCCCCCAACACGTGCAAAGGAACTAAAAAAAAATCTGACTGAGGGACCATTCTGCCTGATGCAGGACTGCTCTGTTTAGAGGGCTGGGGTTTAATGGCAATGCCGCAGGTGACTTGCCAGACCCCAAGCCTTGTGAACTAGTATCGGGGTCTCATGGATCCCTTACCAGTTCATAAACAGTTAACTGTAAATAAAACACACCACACAGCAAAGAAATGTTCATTTATTAATTTCTTTCCTTTACTTAGCTCTGATCCTCCACTGTCCCCAGCCGATCTCCGATGACAAATGCTGGTGATCGATGGAGGCAGGGTATCAGAGTCCCCTGCCCATCCACCCCTCTCTGCCGATCACCTGCATCTTAGTACACTCACGCCAGAAGCAGGATGATGTTGCATGATGATGTCTTATGCCCTGCCCCAAAAGGAGGGGGCTAGATGCAGTGGTGGTGGAACTGGGGTGAAAAATTACATCTTATGGATCGGAAAATACTGTACTTTTCTGGTACTTTTACTGGTAGGAATAAAATCCAACATTTTTCTTTTTAGTGTCAGTTTGCGATTTTACAGGGAAGATCTGTTCAATTACAAAGCCTGTCTCTTGAACCACCATGTGGGAAACAGTAGCATTATGTACTCTAATATCCGCCCAAAAAAGGGCATGATGGGTAAAGGCATTGATGCATATCGGACAAATTGCAATAGCAATAAACTCTTTTTTTCAACCCAGTGGTATGTTCAAACCAACCCCTCTAGATTATTTTTCCTTCCAGTAATAGAAAGATTCAAGGTTGGTTCAAAGTTTTTGATGTAGGGTGTGTCGGAGTGATGTAGGGTATATAGGTATCCCCTCATTTTGCTAGTATATATGAATCATGTTTATGTAGCATATTTATATAAGGTACTGTATCTAGCATAGTTATGTGTTTTACACTGATTTTTTGCATAATACGGCTAATACTAATACTAGAGATGAGCGAACTTTTGAAAAATTCGATTCGACTGATTCGCCGAATTTTCCGACAAAAATCGTTTCGACCCGAATAAATTCGCGACGAATCGCTATTAAAAACGGCTATTTCTGAGCCTCCTACAGCCTCAATAGGGTTGTAAACCATTCAGCCTTGCTGTAACACGCACAGGATGCGTGCTGGGTTAGTTAAATAATACTTTGAAGAAATATCACATGCAGATCAGAGGCATCGCTAATAGAATCGCAGAGCGGCACAATTGCAGAGAGTTGAAGTGGCATCACTATGAGGGGCAGAAGGAGCCCAAATATACACTGGAGTTGGCCTCAGGAGCCCAAAAATTGGATGAATCACACCCTGGAGTTGGCAGAAGTTGGCAGCAGCAGCAGCAGGAGCCCAAATATACACTGGAGTTGGCTTCAGGAGCCCAAAAATTGGATGAATCACACCCTGGAGTTGGCAGGAGTTGACAGTAGCAGCAGCAGGAGCCCAAATATACACTGGAGTTGGCTTCAGGAGCCCAAAAATTGGATGAATCACACCCTGGAGTTGGCAGGAGTTGACAGTAGCAGCAGCAGGAGCCCAAATATACACTGGAGTTGGCCTCAGGAGCCCAAAAATTGGATGAATCACACCCTGGAGTTGGCAGGAGTTGACAGTAGCAGCAGCAGGAGCCCAAATATACACTGGAGTTGGCTTCAGGAGCCCAAAAATTGGATGAATCACACCCTGGAGTTGGCAGGAGTTGACAGTAGCAGCAGCAGGAGCCCAAATATACACTGGAGTTGGCCTCAGGAGCCCAAAAATTGGATGAATCACACCCTGGAGTTGGCAGGAGTTGACAGTAGCAGCAGCAGGAGCCCAAATATACACTGGAGTTGGCTTCAGGAGCCCAAAAATTGGATGAATCACACCCTGGAGTTGGCAGAAGTTGACAGTAGCAGCAGCAGGAGCCCAAATATACACTGGAGTTGGCCTCAGGAGCCCAAAAATTGGATGAATCACACCCTGGAGTTGGCAGGAGTTGGCAGCAGCAGCAGCCCAAATATACACTGGAGTTGGCTTCAGGAGCCCAAAAATTGGATGAATCACACCCTGGAGTTGGCAGAAGTTGGCAGCAGCAGCAGCAGGAGCCCAAATATACACTGGAGTTGGCTTCAGGAGCCCAAAAATTGGATGAATCACACCCTGGAGTTGGCAGGAGTTGGCAGCAGCAGCAGCAGGAGCCCAAATATACACTGGAGTTGGCTTCAGGAGCCCAAAAATTGGATGAATCACACCCTGGAGTTGGCAGGAGTTGACAGCAGCAGCAGCAGGAGCCCAAATATACACTGGAGTTGGCTTCAGGAGCCCAAAAATTGGATGAATCACACCCTGGAGTTGGCAGGAGTTGACAGCAGCAGCAGCAGGAGCCCAAATATACACTGGAGTTGGCTTCAGGAGCCCAAAAATTGGATGAATCACACCCTGGAGTTGGCAGGAGTTGACAGTAGCAGCAGCAGGAGCCCAAATATACACTGGAGTTGGCTTCAGGAGCCCAAAAATTGGATGAATCACACCCTGGAGTTGGCAGAAGTTGGCAGCAGCAGCAGCAGGAGCCCAAATATACACTGGAGTTGGCTTCAGGAGCCCAAAAATTGGATGAATCACACCCTGGAGTTGGCAGGAGTTGACAGTAGCAGCAGCAGGAGCCCAAATATACACTGGAGTTGGCCTCAGGAGCCCAAAAATTGGATGAATCACACCCTGGAGTTGGCAGGAGTTGACAGTAGCAGCAGCAGGAGCCCAAATATACACTGGAGTTGGCTTCAGGAGCCCAAAAATTGGATGAATCACACCCTGGAGTTGGCAGAAGTTGACAGTAGCAGCAGCAGGAGCCCAAATATACACTGGAGTTGGCCTCAGGAGCCCAAAAATTGGATGAATCACACCCTGGAGTTGGCAGAAGTTGGCAGCAGCAGCAGCAGGAGCCCAAATATACACTGGAGTTGGCTTCAGGAGCCCAAAAATTGGATGAATCACACCCTGGAGTTGGCAGAAGTTGGCAGCAGCAGCAGCAGGAGCCCAAATATACACTGGAGTTGGCTTCAGGAGCCCAAAAATTGGATGAATCACACCCTGGAGTTGGCAGGAGTTGACAGTAGCAGCAGCAGGAGCCCAAATATACACTGGAGTTGGCCTCAGGAGCCCAAAAATTGGATGAATCACACCCTGGAGTTGGCAGGAGTTGACAGTAGCAGCAGCAGGAGCCCAAATATACACTGGAGTTGGCCTCAGGAGCCCAAAAATTGGATGAATCACACCCTGGAGTTGGCAGGAGTTGACAGTAGCAGCAGCAGGAGCCCAAATATACACTGGAGTTGGCTTCAGGAGCCCAAAAATTGGATGAATCACACCCTGGAGTTGGCAGAAGTTGACAGTAGCAGCAGCAGGAGCCCAAATATACACTGGAGTTGGCCTCAGGAGCCCAAAAATTGGATGAATCACACCCTGGAGTTGGCAGAAGTTGGCAGCAGCAGCAGCAGGAGCCCAAATATACACTGGAGTTGGCCTCAGGAGCCCAAAAATTGGATGAATCACACCCTGGAGTTGGCAGGAGTTGGCAGCAGCAGCAGCAGGAGCCCAAATATACACTGGAGTTGGCTTCAGGAGCCCAAAAATTGGATGAATCACACCCTGGAGTTGGCAGAAGTTGGCAGCAGCAGCAGCAGGAGCCCAAATATACACTGGAGTTGGCTTCAGGAGCCCAAAAATTGGATTAATCACACCCTGGAGTTGGCAGAAGTTGGCAGCAGCAGGAGCCCAAATATACACTGGAGTTGGCTTCAGGAGCCCAAAAATTGGATGAATCACACCCTGGAGTTGGCAGAAGTTGGCAGCAGCAGCAGCAGGAGCCCAAATATACACTGGAGTTGGCTTCAGGAGCCCAAAAATTGGATGAATCACACCCTGGAGTTGGCAGGAGTTGACAGTAGCAGCAGCAGGAGCCCAAATATACACTGGAGTTGGCCTCAGGAGCCCAAAAATTGGATGAATCACACCCTGGAGTTGGCAGGAGTTGACAGTAGCAGCAGCAGGAGCCCAAATATACACTGGAGTTGGCCTCAGGAGCCCAAAAATTGGATGAATCACACCCTGGAGTTGGCAGGAGTTGACAGTAGCAGCAGCAGGAGCCCAAATATACACTGGAGTTGGCTTCAGGAGCCCAAAAATTGGATGAATCACACCCTGGAGTTGGCAGAAGTTGACAGTAGCAGCAGCAGGAGCCCAAATATACACTGGAGTTGGCCTCAGGAGCCCAAAAATTGGATGAATCACACCCTGGAGTTGGCAGAAGTTGGCAGCAGCAGCAGCAGGAGCCCAAATATACACTGGAGTTGGCCTCAGGAGCCCAAAAATTGGATGAATCACACCCTGGAGTTGGCAAGAGTTGGCAGCAGCAGCAGCAGGAGCCCAAATATACACTGGAGTTGGCTTCAGGAGCCCAAAAATTGGATGAATCACACCCTGGAGTTGGCAGAAGTTGGCAGCAGCAGCAGCAGGAGCCCAAATATACACTGGAGTTGGCTTCAGGAGCCCAAAAATTGGATGAATCACACCCTGGAGTTGGCAGCAGCAGCAGCAGGAGCCCAAATATTACTTTAAAGAGACACTGGGGTTGGCCTCAGGAGCCCAAAAATTGGATGAATCACACCCTGGAGTTGGCAGAAGTTGGCAGCAGCAGCAGCAGGAGCCCAAATATACACTGGAGTTGGCCTCAGGAGCCCAAAAATTGGATGAATCACACCCTGGAGTTGGCAGGAGTTGACAGTAGCAGCAGCAGGAGCCCAAAAAATGGCCTAAAGACATAAATATGTTTTGCACCATTTGGAAAGTGTAAAACGTGGCACCATGCTGAATCTAGTCGCATGCATCAGGCATTGGTGGGTGGAAATCCTGGCTGATCCATCCCTGATTCATTTTGACAAAGGTGAGTCTCTCCACATTTTTAGTTGACAGACGAGTTCTCCTCGCCGTAACTATGGCCCCCGCCGCACTAAACACCCGCTCAGATGGCACGCTACTTGCCGGGCAGGACAGCTTTTCCAGGGCAAACTCTGCTAGTTGCGGCCACAAATCAAGTTTGGCTGCCCAGAAGTCCAGCGGATCCTCAAGGTGTGTTGGCATGGTCATGTCAAAGTATGACATGACCTGCTGGTTCAGGTCCTGCTCCAGGTCTTCCTGCTGCTCATGAGTAGCCTCACTATGCGGGTGTAGAAAGCTACTCATTAGCGACTGAAGACTGAGGCTGCTGCTGCTGATGGAGCTTCTGCTGCTGCTGCTGCCAACCCCCCCAGCGGCCATGGCAGTGGAAGGTGAGCGCAGAGGTCCCCTCGAGTCAGACCTGCGAGAGTATGGACCATGGCGCAGATAGGCATCGGCCAACTGCCTACGTAGAATGTCTTTGTAGTAGTTGAGTTTGTCCTCCCTCTCGGTGGGTTTAAAAAATGCCCCCATTTTGTGCCGGAAGCGAGGGTCCAATAAGGTGGACAGCCAGAAGTCATCCCGCCGACAGATGGAAACAATTCTGGGGTCACTACGCAAGCATGTGAGCATGCTTCGTGCCATTTGCGCAAGTGACTCGGATGGACTACCTGTCTCCATCTCCACTGCATACTGCCACGGTGTGCCCGGGTCCTCTGTCTCTCCTTCCTCAAAAACCTCTAGCTCCTCTGGCTGCTCCTGCTCCTCCTCTCCTGTCCGCTGACTAGATAAACCAGCCATTTCGCCAAGCCTAAACTGTGTTTCGCTGGGCAACTCCTCTTCCTCCTCCTCCTCTTCCTCCTCCTCCTCCTCCAGTTCAGCTCCAAGGGGGTTCATGTGACCGTAAGATGTAAACGCCATGTCTCCAGTGCCCTGACCAGCCATGGTTTCCAACATGTGCTGTAGTACATGAAGCAGTGGAATCACGTCGTTCATCCCGTAATCCTGCCGACTGACAAATAAAGTGGCTTCCTCAAAGGGCCTGAGCAAACGGCAGGTGTCACGTATGAGCTGCCACTGGTTGACATTGAAGTTACACAGGGGAGTCCCCCTATCTGCTTGGATCATCAGGAAATCCGTGATGGCTTTTCTCTGTTCATATAATCGGTCCAACATGTGAAGGGTGGAATTCCAACGGGTGGAAACATCGCAAATCAGACTATGTTGGGGGATACCATTCTGACGCTGTAGCTCAAGAAGGGTGTGTTTGGCGGTGTAGGAGTGGCTGAAGTGCATGCAAAGTTTCCGTGAAGTTGTTAGGATGTCCTGCAGATGGGGGGAACACTTCAGAAACCGCTTGACAACCAGATTGAAGACGTGAGCCATGCAGGGGGCATGGGTCAGGCTTCCTTGGCGCAGCGCAGACAAAATGTTCTTCCCATTGTCGGTAACCATGATTCCCATTTTAAGTTTTCTCGGAGTAAGCCATGTTTGGATTTCCTGATGAATACATTTAAGCAGTTCCTCCCCTGTGTGACTCCGTTCGCCAAGACAAACCATGTGAAGCACTGCGTGACACCTCCGTGCCCTGCACACATGGTAGACTGGAGGGGCACTGAGACTTGAGCCTACAGTGGAGGGTGAGGAGATGGCGGAGGATGAGGAGGCCGAGTCGCACGGTGTCACAGGCCCAATGGGCAGAGAGCGCGGAGGCCGAAGCGGCGTGACCTGTCCAAGTTGCTGCTGCAAAGGGACCACATTCACCCAGTGGGCCGTAAACGACATGTACTGCCCCTGACCGTAGTTACAGCTCCAGATGTCGGCGCTGCCATGTATTTTGCTACACACCGACAGGCTCAAGGACTGGCCCACCTTCTGTTCAACAAAAGTGTGCAGCGCTGGTACTGCCTTCTTGGCAAAGAAATGACGGCTTGGGACTCTCCACCTCGGCTCGGCACAAGCCATCAGTTCTCTGAAAGGTGCAGATTCCACCACCTGAAAAGGGAGCGACTGCAGCACCAGCAACTTGGACAGGAGCACATTCAGCTTCTGCGCCGTAGGATGAGTGGGCGCATACTGCTGTCTCTTGGACATGGCTTCGCTGATGGATTGCTGGCGGGATGCATGACTTGGAGGAGGAGGAGGAGGAGCAGGAGCGACAGAGGATGGGTGTGACGCACAGCTGCCTTCGGCTGAGGTGCTGGAGCCTTGGCTGGCAGAAATTGGGAGCTCACTTGGTGAGGAAGCAGACTGGACCACCCCTTGGGAGCCTCGGTTCTCCCAGGTCGTTTTATGGTGACGCATCATATGTTGACGCAGGGCCGTGGTGCCAACATTTGGACCCTGGCCACGCTTCACCTTTTGCCTACATATCTTGCATGTGGCCATGTTACCCTCCTGCGGATGCCTCAGGAAAAACTGCCACACTGCCGAGTAGCTACTTTTCCCACCCCCTGGCCTCACTGATTCACTGCTGCTGTTGCCAACTCCAGGAACCCCTGCTCCACTACCTCCCGATAAGGTAGACTGCCGCACAGCAGGTGCTCTACCCCGGCCCCGGCCCCGGCCGGCTCCAGCCTTTGGAATTGTGCCCCCATGCTGACTGCTACCACCTTGCTGCCTCAGCTGCTGACTCCGGGGCAACCTGCGCCCCTCTTCTCCTGATGATGACGATGAAGCCCCTTCATCACCCGGCTCCCAAGTGCGATCGGCTTCATCGTCATCATCATCATCATCACCGGGTTGTGGCTGTACGTCACTGATGTTCGTGGATTCGTCAACAGTGTCTGGCGCAGGAGCTGGAACGCTCGCAGCACCCACGACACTGTCCACATCACTATTTGTCTGCCTAGCTAAAGAAGCCACCTCCATTTCTTGGCTGGGCAGTAGCTGCTGACTGTCCTCCTGTATCTGATCGTCCTCCTCACTAAAGAGTGGAGCTGAACCCAAAGCATAGGATACGTCGCTGGGGGAGGGAACGGCGTAGGACAGAGGCAATGGGAGGACAGGGACTGCTCTCGGGGCATGCCAACTCAGGGTTGTGTCAGAGGAACCTACCGACCCTAGACTGGGGGTCTCAGATGTAAGTTGTGATGATGTTGTTGATGAGCGCGTCAGCCAATCTACCACGGCAGATGCGTTACTGGTGGAGACCCGACCGCTAGCAGATACTGGCAGATTAGGTCTCTCAGCGTGACTCCTGCTGCTACTGGCCCCCAGTCTGATGCGAGCTCTGCCTGCGGAATCTTGGCCTCTGCCACTCCTCTTTTCACTTCCAGGCACTTGTCTGCCCGACATAGTCTAACTGGCGTGGTAGTAGGTGATATTTTAAGAACCCCCAGGCAGCAGTGGGTCTATATAAAACAGAATATAATGCACACCAAAAGTGAGCAGTAACACTCAGCCTCCAACAGGCCTGCTTAGTGTAAATAAGAGAGCTGCTTAGTGTAAATAAAGAGGGGTATGCTATGTTACAGAATGGGATGCCTCAACAGAAGTGCACCTGGCAGGCAGCAGTAAGCCTATGCCCAGCAAAAGTGTCTTATAATATAAATATAATAAGAGCAAATGCTTATATGGTCTTAAACAGAGGCTGCTTTAGTCACAGAATGGGATGCCCTGGGCAGGAATCGACCTGGCAGGGTCCAGTAGTGCTTTGGCCAGCAAAAGTGTCTTTATCAGGCCTAATTTCAAATATAATAAGAGCAAATGCTTATATGGTCTTAAACAGAGGCTGCTTTAGTCACAGAATGGGATGCCCTGGGCAGGAATCGACCTGGCAGGGTCCAGTAGGGCTTTGGCCAGCAAAAGTGTCTTTATCAGGCCTAATTTCAAATATGATAAGAGCAAATGCTTATATGGTCTTAAACAGAGGCTGCTTTAGTCACAGAATGGGATGCCCCGGGCAGGAATCGAGCTGGCAGGGTCCAGTAGTGCTTTGGCCAGCAAAAGTGTCTTTATCAGGCTAATTTCAAATATGATAAGAGCAAATGCTTATATGGTCTTAAACAGAGGCTGCTGTAGTCACAGAATGGGATGCCCCGGGCAGGAATCGAGCTGGCAGGGTCCAGTAGGGCTTTGGCCAGCAAAAGTGTCTTTATCAGGCCTAATTTCAAATATGATAAGAGCAAATGCTTATATGGTCTTAAACAGAGGCTGCTTTAGTCACAGAATGGGATGCCCTGGGCAGGAATGGACCTGGCAGGGTCCAGTAGGGCTTTGGCCAGCAAAAGTGTCTTTATCAGGCCTAATTTCAAATATGATAAGAGCAAATGCTTATATGGTCTTAAACAGAGGCTGCTTTAGTCACAGAATGGGATGCCCTGGGCAGGAATGGACCTGGCAGGGTCCAGTAGGGCTTTGGCCAGCAAAAGTGTCTTTATCAGGCTAATTTCAAATATGATAAGAGCAAATGCTTATATGGTCTTAAACAGAGGCTGCTGTAGTCACAGAATGGGATGCCCCGGGCAGGAATCGAGCTGGCAGGGTCCAGTAGGGCTTTGGCCAGCAAAAGTGTCTTTATCAGGCCTAATTTCAAATATGATAAGAGCAAATGCTTATATGGTCTTAAACAGAGGCTGCTTTAGTCACAGAATGGGATGCCCTGGGCAGGAATGGACCTGGCAGGGTCCAGTAGGGCTTTGGCCAGCAAAAGTGTCTTTATCAGGCTAATTTCAAATATGATAAGAGCAAATGCTTATATGGTCTTAAACAGAGGCTGCTTTAGTCACAGAATGGGATGCCCCGGGCAGGAATCGAGCTGGCAGGGTCCAGTAGGGCTTTGGCCAGCAAAAGTGTCTTTATCAGGCTAATTTCAAATATGATAAGAGCAAATGCTTATATGGTCTTAAACAGAGGCTGCTGTAGTCACAGAATGGGATGCCCCGGGCAGGAATCGAGCTGGCAGGGTCCAGTAGTGCTTTGGCCAGCAAAAGTGTCTTTATCAGGCCTAATTTCAAATATGATAAGAGCAAATGCTTATATGGTCTTAAACAGAGGCTGCTGTAGTCACAGAATGGGATGCCCCGGGCAGGAATCGAGCTGGCAGGGTCCAGTAGTGCTTTGGCCAGCAAAAGTGTCTTTATCAGGCCTAATTTCAAATATGATAAGAGCAAATGCTTATATGGTCTTAAACAGAGGCTGCTTTAGTCACAGAATGGGATGCCCTGGGCAGGAATGGACCTGGCAGGGTCCAGTAGGGCTTTGGCCAGCAAAAGTGTCTTTATCAGGCTAATTTCAAATATGATAAGAGCAAATGCTTATATGGTCTTAAACAGAGGCTGCTTTAGTCACAGAATGGGATGCCCCGGGCAGGAATCGAGCTGGCAGGGTCCAGTAGTGCTTTGGCCAGCAAAAGTGTCTTTATCAGGCTAATTTCAAATATGATAAGAGCAAATGCTTATATGGTCTTAAACAGAGGCTGCTTTAGTCACAGAATGGGATGCCCTGGGCAGGAATGGACCTGGCAGGGTCCAGTAGGGCTTTGGCCAGCAAAAGTGTCTTTATCAGGCCTAATTTCAAATATGATAAGAGCAAATGCTTATATGGTCTTAAACAGAGGCTGCTTTAGTCACAGAATGGGATGCCCTGGGCAGGAATGGACCTGGCAGGGTCCAGTAGGGCTTTGGCCAGCAAAAGTGTCTTTATCAGGCTAATTTCAAATATGATAAGAGCAAATGCTTATATGGTCTTAAACAGAGGCTGCTGTAGTCACAGAATGGGATGCCCCGGGCAGGAATCGAGCTGGCAGGGTCCAGTAGGGCTTTGGCCAGCAAAAGTGTCTTTATCAGGCCTAATTTCAAATATGATAAGAGCAAATGCTTATATGGTCTTAAACAGAGGCTGCTTTAGTCACAGAATGGGATGCCCTGGGCAGGAATGGACCTGGCAGGGTCCAGTAGGGCTTTGGCCAGCAAAAGTGTCTTTATCAGGCTAATTTCAAATATGATAAGAGCAAATGCTTATATGGTCTTAAACAGAGGCTGCTTTAGTCACAGAATGGGATGCCCCGGGCAGGAATCGAGCTGGCAGGGTCCAGTAGGGCTTTGGCCAGCAAAAGTGTCTTTATCAGGCTAATTTCAAATATGATAAGAGCAAATGCTTATATGGTCTTAAACAGAGGCTGCTGTAGTCACAGAATGGGATGCCCCGGGCAGGAATCGAGCTGGCAGGGTCCAGTAGTGCTTTGGCCAGCAAAAGTGTCTTTATCAGGCCTAATTTCAAATATGATAAGAGCAAATGCTTATATGGTCTTAAACAGAGGCTGCTGTAGTCACAGAATGGGATGCCCCGGGCAGGAATCGAGCTGGCAGGGTCCAGTAGGGCTTTGGCCAGCAAAAGTGTCTTTATCAGGCCTAATTTCAAATATGATAAGAGCAAATGCTTATATGGTCTTAAACAGAGGCTGCTGTAGTCACAGAATGGGATGCCCTGGGCAGGAATCGACCTGGCAGGGTCCAGTAGGGCTTTGGCCAGCAAAAGTGTCTTTATCAGGCCTAATTTCAAATATGATAAGAGCAAATGCTTATATGGTCTTAAACAGAGGCTGCTGTAGTCACAGAATGGGATGCCCCGGGCAGGAATCGAGCTGGCAGGGTCCAGTAGGGCTTTGGCCAGCAAAAGTGTCTTTATCAGGCCTAATTTCAAATATGATAAGAGCAAATGCTTATATGGTCTTAAACAGAGGCTGCTGTAGTCACAGAATGGGATGCCCCGGGCAGGAATCGAGCTGGCAGGGTCCAGTAGTGCTTTGGCCAGCAAAAGTGTCTTTATCAGGCCTAATTTCAAATATGATAAGAGCAAATGCTTATATGGTCTTAAACAGAGGCTGCTTTAGTCACAGAATGGGATGCCTCACAGCAGACTTAAGATCAGTTCAGTATATATGCACAGTTAGTTACTATAAGCAGCCTGAAAACGCTAACAAAGGCTGGATGAAAAAAAAAAAATCTCCCTGTCAGCCAGCTCCGTTTTTCCTACCTTTCCCTGGCTTTCTGTCTGTCTCCTGTCTGTCTCCTGCCTGTCTCCTGCCTGTCTCCAGCCTGTCCCTGTCTGTCCCTGTCTCCAGCCTGTCTAACTGCCTCAGCTACACAGCGTTCTGTCTGTCTGTCACGAATGCAATAGAGAAATGAGGAAAAGCAAGATGGCCGCCGTTAAATACCGCTGTGTGACGTCACCGGGCTTGCTGGCTGCTGATAGGCTGCATGTGACTGCCCCAGCTTGCACTGGCGCGGGATACATGTCCAGACATGTCCCGTCCGCCATCTTAGAATGCCTGTAATGTAAATGAATGGATGTTAAAGGAAAACTTCGAGTGATCGAATCGCGGGGAAATTCGGATTCGATCCGAATCGAATTTTTCCTGAAATTCGGATCGAATCCGGGTTCGTCCGGATCGATTCGCTCATCCCTAACTAATACTGCTGCTGATTCATTATTGTGGAATTTTCATTAAACTAAGCTATGTTTTCAGATGGTAAGATGGAGTCTTGGTAAGAACAACAGGTATTGCAAAGAGCAGCAATTATAAGTAGTTACAGATTATTTAGTGTTTGATGTTTCCTTTGCCTCTACAATCTTTCACAAATTGCTTTTCATTTTGTGAAGTAAAATAAATGGTAGGAAACATTTTGTCCTTTTTGTTACAATGAATTAGAAAAACAGAAATTCTCCTGCACTGGTTGACTGGACATTTTAAGTAGACAGGTCACTTTCCCAAGAGGAAAAACAGTAGTTTCTAAATCATGCTCTTAGTTAGCAACCGTTACTAAGGATCCCAATGTTGACACTTGCATGCTGTAAAGGAAAATATTCCTAGAAATCACATTTGGACTTTAAGCGCCTCATTAATGAGATAAAGGGTTATTGGCCGTGTAGTACAACATTTACTCTGGGTACAGCCTGATAGAATAATCACTTGTAAAATGAATGCTTTGTGTAGCTATTGGGTTTTATGTTGTTATTATAATACTTACATATATAACATATTATGCTACTAAAAGTAGAACGTTCAAGAGAAAGAAGCAGTACTGGTGATGAAATGATATATAGAATATTTCACATTAAGGGCTTCCCTAGATTCTGAAGTTGCAACTTTGGATCTGTTCTTCTTAGTTGCCTTTTGCACTTTCCTTTTAGTAAATTAGGCTGTTTATGCAGTACTATACATACAGTAAAATAATTGGGGGGGGGGGGGGGGACAAACTTCAAACTACTTCAAACTATTTAAACAAAGAAAAATACAATAAAGAAAGGAAGCTTACAGTGAAGATATATTAAACCAACAGTAGCAACATCTTTGAATAATGTATAAAGTGAACATACAACTCAGCTTTATGATCTTGTTTTATATGCACCAGATTCCAAATAAAGCTTTACATCTACTGCACAATGTTTTGTGTTTTAGGTCCTCGATTTCGACAAAGTACTTACTTATGTAACTGAAAATAAAGGAATTAATAATATCACTTCTTTGGAAATGACAAATGTCAATTTATCTTTCTAAAAACGAAACATTTAAATATTTGCAGCATTTGCTACCAATAAGTTTTTAGTTCTATCTTTTTTTTTGTCCTTGACAAGCATGACGCATATGAATGGGAGTATTATGGCTTTGTAATAATTTCACCTTGAGATGATATTGACTTTAAAGAGAAACTATGGTCAAAAATGACCATAGTGTTTCTTTACTATACAGAATGGGGACAGAATGACCAGAGCTGCCCTGCTGTGCATCGGCACCAGTAAAACAAGAAAACAGCCACCTGGGAACCCTCTTCCTGGTCTTCTTCTACGGCTGCCTTGGAGCAGCCTATAAAGCCTACACAAACAGCAGCGGCTTGCAATGATATGCTCTGCCACTGGCCGCGCTGATAGGCTGCTCACGGTCACATGGGGGCTTCACACCGAGCAGCCTAACAGTGTAGCCAGCAGCTGAGCATATCAGTGTTGGCCAGCAATGGCTGTAGAGGCAGATAGGCTGCTCCAAGGCAGTTGCAGAAGAGGGCCCATAAAAGGTGAGTTTCTGGGCCGCTGGTTTTTGTTTTACCAATGCCGATGCAAAGAGGGGCAGCCAATATATGACCATAGTCCCTCTTTAAGTGGGCAGAAAGTGCCAGAAATAAGGTGATTTACTCAAAACTTCCACAGTGCTTTAGCTGGCCATGGGACCTACCAGATACGAATATCATTTGCACCATACATGGGGCTGTGCACTCAAAAGGCTGCATCCCACCATCTGCATGCCGCAGTTACTGATAAACTGATTAATTCACTTCCATAACTGCAATTGTTGTTGCCTACATTCCATGTCTGGCTTTTCCTCCACTATGCCCCATCACAGTGCACTGCCCTGCATTGGTCTTGTCTGACACAATGGAAGTTATCCAAATAATTTTACAGCCTCTAAAAAGTTTCAGTTTTGAGAGCCTTTAAAAGACTTTTCCACTAAACACAATGGAACAGTTCTAATGGCCAGGCATACTTTTTACACTGTGGCAAATATTTCATTTCTATCAACATCTCTCAAAATGTAGCCTCTTAAAAATGGAATAAATCATTTGGATAAACCTCCACCTCTCTTTCACATGAGCCAGTTTTTGATTGGCTGCATATGTGAAAGGAGCAGCAAATGATAGAGTATATATGTTATTTTAGAATGTACAAACCAACAGCAGCCTAACCCAAACACCTTGAACCTGAGCCTTTGTTTTGAAAACCTCAGCTGGGCCCAAAATCAGGATACTCCAGTGAAATGAACCAAAACCTTGGGGGGGGGGGGCTTAATCTTGCTTCTTGGGCAGCTTTAATTCATGGTTTAGAAAATGTTGATGCTAATGTGTGGAAAATAAACTTACATAAATCATCTGTTAGAAAAAAAAAATATTGGAAGGTAATACCCAATTGTTTCAGCTCAAATTTAAACTTGAAAAAAAAGGATATTGCACATTGCTCAATTACATGCAAACAGGTAATGTAAAATAATACAATGCAAAATTTAAATTTTAAGGTATTCATATAAAATTGTGACTTGAGTAATAAAATGTGCCATTTTTCAAACGTGCTACAGAGAAGGGTAAAGGTATTGCTCAGATCTGTTATTTTCATGGAGGATTTATGTGTTTTTCCACTCAGAAAGGCTAACATAAATTAGTACCTTTTAAACTAAAGAAAGAGGTCTTTATCAAATACATTAGGCATTGACCTTTCACTAAGGAGAAATCAATAAGTTGCTGTTCGGATTCTTATTCAGAATAATTTGAGTTATGGTCAACCTTTGCAGGAATAAGTTTGTGGCATTTGGTTTTGACCGAGCTCAAATGGCACTCTTGATTATGAAGTTAAGTGACATGTTCCTCATGTAATCAAGAGAGTTTAACATGAGGTTACAAGGCACTTGTATCTAACCTTATCTTTCAAGCTGTGTGACTATGACAAAGATAATTCCACAGTGTGAAACTGGGAATTTTACTACTAGCTTACAAAGAATCTTAACTAAAAAAAAAGGAAAAAAAGAAACAGACATAATGGCAAGCTAGACGATGAACTAGTATAATTTCTTAATGAAACTTAAAGTGACTCTTCGGGCTCTACATCTGGCCACCTGCCCCATCCCCCCCCCCCCCCCCAAGAAGCTTAGGCTGTGGGAAAAGGTAAACATAGCATAACTGTGGCTGCTACAAGTGCCATAAGAACGCACCAATGTCAGGACTGGATGAATTAAATTAGGGTGGGTGCAGCCAGCCTGCTAGTTGGGTACATTCATATCTAGTCAAGGTAAGTGTCTTCAAACTACAGTTAATTTACACACAAACATATAAGAAGTTGATGTCTAGTTCTAATGTCTGGTCCTGCTGCACACTTAAAGTGGAAGTCCAGTCTTCCAATCACCCCATTGCTTCTCTTCTCTGGTGCTATGGCAGAGAACAAAATCCATACCTCACCCTGGGCTGTTGCTATCTTGGACAGGCTGCACAGAGCAGCATCCTCAGCTATAAGCACAGTCCTGCTTGCCCATTCATTTAAATGGGCAGATGGAAGAATGCAGGGCATGGCAGTGTACACTCTACTCTGTGCACTTAGCCTAAAGAATATCACTAACATTTTGTTGTAACTCCTCCTTTACCCTGATTCTCAGCAACAGGGGAGGAGGTTGCGGAAATAAAGTGATTGGAAACCTGGATTTCCACTTTAAGCTGTAGGTACATCTTTCCTTTTCCACTGGTAGAAAAGCTTGTAAAGCTTTAGATCTGAGACATCCTGTGGGATTGGGAGCTTTGGCAATTTTCTGGCATTTTCATAACTGGTATGTGACTATAAAGGGTTACTCACCTCTCCACACTCCTTCTATTACCTATGCCAGTAGGCAAATTTTTTTTTTTAAATTCCACCAAAGCAGTCCACGCCTAAACACACTGCTGTCTTGATTCACCTTGCTTTAAGACAGATGAGATTCCCTCTCCTGGTACCACACAGGTTAACAATGCTCTTTAACAACACATGGCTCACTCTAGCACACTGGCATTTAAATGAAACAAAGGGGGGTGGCAGCCACTCAGACCATTTTATAACTAACCTGGGAGGTACATGTTAGCAGGGCAATTAGGATACAAAAGTCTTAAAGGAGCCACAGCACTCAACCCTGTTAGCTTGCAGGCCAGCCTATAATCTGTCTCTAAACTTGGTTAAAAACAGAGGACTCGGTCACACACAGGTTGAGTGCTGTGGCTCCTTTAAGACTTTTGTATCCTAATTGCCCTGCTAACGTGCACCTCCCAGGTTAGTTATAAAATGGTCTGAGCGGCTGCCACCCCCCTTTGTTTCTTCTGAATTTGTGCAAGCACATGGTGTGTGGGGTCTAGGCTGTATTGCAAGGTCTTTGGCCCTTCCACCCCATGGCTTGCACTTGAGAGGTTTAGGGCAACCTCAGGTAAGCCTGCTCCCAATTTATCTATTGCACTGTGTATGTCCCAAATGGGCTCTCAGAGATTAGAGTTAGGACTGCACCCCACAGAGGCACTTTGGCGTAGTGGTGCAGCTTAAGCATACTTCTGCAGATGTGTGTGACCGAGTCCTCTGTTTTTAACCAAGTTTAGAGACAGATTATAGGCTGGCCTGCAAGCTAACAGGGTTGAGTGCTGTGGCTCCTTTAAGACTTTGGCATTTAAATGAGTAATGCTGCTAAGCAATACTTTGCCTCTGCAAAGGTCATAGTTAGAATTAGCAACAAGGAACACAAAACAAACGTATAAAACACTAGTAGCAAATTGCAAAGGGACAGTGCATACATAGAAAGCAAAACATGTCATGTCATTCACATTTGGAGAAGACCACTGGAAAACTGTTTCTAATCTCCTGGTCCTACCACATTGTTAAAACCTTATTTTCAAAGGGTGTCCCGATTTCTTGTGGGTAGTGCTTCTCAACCATTTTATACTGGGTAACCACAAGCAAAGAGATGTTGCAACAGAGTACCCCCCCAAAGGTGATCAGTTATATGTTACCAGATCATGTAGATCATGTGCCTCATATCACTTTTAAAGCAAGAAGAAATACAGTTTGACTGTTGAAATAATAAACCTAACCAGTGGGTCCTCCACTGTAGGTGCACTCTTGAATGTCACTGAATACCCCCTAGGGTACATGTTCCACAGGTTGAAAACTGTGTCCTAACGAGATAAAAGGGTTGATTCATCACCCCTAAACATACTAAACATTATTTTTTCCAATTCACCATTATATTTATACATTATACATAAAGGGCGGGTACCAAATATGAGAATGCTTGGACTGGGGAAAAATGTGTGTACATTGGTGAGTAATTGGCTTAATAGCAGGAGACATAGGGTGGTTATCAACAGTACATACTTGGAATGGATCATCATTTTTAGTGAGTACCCCAGGGGTTAGCACTGGGCCCAGTTCTCTTGAATATATATATATTAATGAGATTGGGAATTGAGTGAACAGTAAAGTATCAAACTTTCAACATCTATACTAAGCTGTATGAAACACAAAATTGGACAACATGCAGCTACAAACAGGTTTAGATACATTGGAAGTATGGGCACGAAAGTGGCAAATTACATTTATTACAAATACATGTAAGGTAATGCACATGAGCAGGAGCAAGTTGTGCCATGATTACACAGTAAAGAAGCTGGGTAAAACTACAATGGAAAAGGACCTAGGGGTTTTAGATAACAATAAACATAACAGTAGTTTCCAATGCCAGGCAGCAGCTGTTAAAGCAAACAGGATTATGGGGTGGATGTTACCCCTCTATAAGTCACTGGTCAGACCCCATATGGAATATTGTGTATAACTGTGGACACCAGTGCATAAGAAGGACATAACAGAACTGGAATGTGTTCAATGGCAGGCAACTAAATTAATAAATAGTATGAGTGGGTAGGGTACCATGAAAGATTGTCAAAGATAGGTTGATTTAGCCTGGAAAAAAGATGCCTGAGAGGTAATCTAAAAATATAGCCAGAGTCAATACACTAAGGTTAGAGGAAAGATGCTTCTTACAATGATTCTTCTGTAAGATCAATGAGACCATGGAACTTTCTGCCAGAGGAGGTAGTCATGAAGAATACATTAAAAAAGTTGACAAAATGACATTTTGGACATCTGTCTTTTAATTGTCCTTCTCAGTCTTTAAAAGGTCTGTCAAAGCCCCACTCCACATGTATTGAATAGAGTTGGCGTGAGGAGGGTAATCTGTCTGTCTGTCTGTTTTGGAAGAGGAAGACATGAATGTAGGCCAGGGCTGGATGGTGGGGTGCTTGATCTCGACAATATGTTTAAAAACTCTGACGTTGGCCAGAAAAGCTGTGTCAGACAACTGATGAGTATAGGTTTTTTTTTTATGTTTAGACAGACCATTTAATGTTAATTTGTAACCAGCAATGCTCTGGATGTTGGAAGCTTAATTGTCTGCAGCAACAAGGAGGTCCATATTGGAATAAACTGGCTGGTCAGCCTATGAAACATATACAAAAATATACATAGCATACAGGAGGTGGGATCTCATTTGAAAAAATAAAAACATAAATAACTATGATTCAGGTTTAATGCGTATACATGTACATTTCAGAGGGTCAGATTTGGTGACAGAGTTACTTAAACGTGCTATAGTTTTTATGTTTTTGTGGCTCCAGTAGTTTTCCCTCCCTTGACCTGTATTGGCTGCCCATTCTTTTCTTTTGGAGGAAGGAGCATATGGCACCGTTATGTGTGCTCGTCTTTTAAACTGCCAGCCAATGCTACATTTGATGTTTTATATGTTAAATATTTATAAGAATTATAAGAACATATCAGTGCTGCTACAGCTATCTGCATACACCCATACAATAAAAAGAAAACCTACTGAACTGCTCTGCTCAAAAATAATGTTTATTTAAAAAAATAAAACTCACATCAACTGTGAATGAATGTGGTTCACACTAAGTTTGGTGTTCTAGGGGGAATTTAGTATATATGCATGTAGAAGGCTTGTTAGGGTTATGATCCAGCAGATGGTCACCCAGCAGGCACCTGAGAAAGCTAACGGCTCTGCATTGCAGATCTACTCAGGTATACATGAATGGTTAAGCTGCTTAAAATACTTGAATAAAAATAAAACCACTCTACTTTTTAAGGTTCAATGAGCAGCATACTAAAGCTAAAATTGCTTATGTTTAGCTGCAACTAGGCTCTCCAAAACCTATTTTTAGTATATTTTCTATTATCTTTTTAGGACAATGTATGCGATTTGGCCAGAACCTTCTGGCCAGAAAACAGAGATCAGCTTGCTACTCCTCAAGCTAATTCTCTTTATCTGAAAATTACTTTTCGTTTTCAGCTGCTGGTGTAAAAAAAATGATAGTATGTGTAATAATGTGCATTTTGTAGGCAGAAAATACATAAAGGAGCAAAATACTAAACTCGTTTTACTCACCAAATGGTTATATTACTATTATTACCATTCTATGGTGCTGTATAAAGTATAATTACATAACGGTTAAAACAAGTAATGCACATATACTATTCGGGTATTAAAATGCAACAAATACAGTTTAGTAACAGCATAATGCAGGAGTGAGAGTCCTGTGCTTGTGAGCTTACAGTCTAAAGAATAAGGAGGGGAGGGAACTGAGAGGTTGGTTTGTAAGCCTATACAAAAATGTTCTGTTGCATGAAGAGAATTGCTTTAACCAGATAATGTACTTTTCTGAAGAGCACTTTTGAAATGGCTAAAAATCAAGTCAGGTAAGACATAAACCACTACTACATTAAATAGGAATATATAAATAGATTTTATTAAATGGTTAATATGATCTTCAATTTCTTAGTAATTAAATGGATTGGCCAACCGTTAAAAAAAAGACAAGGGCGGTAACCTTTTGTTTCACTGCAGCTGATCAGTAAGAGTTTGGCAATCAGTAAATTCACCTAACCACACTTTCCATGATGCCCTGGGCCTGAACATGCACTGTCCCAAATTATTATGCACATTTGCATATGATGATTGAATTATTTTGATTTATTAAATACAGTTTCATATTTAAAAAAAAAACATATATTAGGGTGTTCCATAATGAATCAATCTTTTAGGTATATAAATGTGCCCAATAGGCACAGGGCCTTACATTTTTAGCACCCAAGGGCTTGTTTCTTCTCACGTATCCCTTTTTGTACGTAACGTATCCCTTAGTTTGCAGCAGTAACAGGTCTCATTTACTGAAACCCAAATCTATTTAAATCAAAAACATCTTACCAGGCCAAGTTACATCATAACATATGACCCTTTCTTGCCTCGACAATTCTTGCACCCATTAAACTTGTGAGTTTTTGGAAAGGTTTTGCTTGAATTTCTTTGCAGAATGTTTTGATGTAAACTGCAGAGGGTTGGGGTCAGCAGAGTGTCTCTCCTTTTATGCCCATGCAAGCCGATGACGCAAAGATATTCTTTGCACCATGAGAAGGTGCAATGTTATGCAATGTTATGCATGAAGATGATTTTCTAAGAAAAGCATGATTCTATATTTGTGCTATGGAATAAAGTGGCCAGTCAGAAACACTTTATAGTCTGCCAAGTTAATTGTCACACATTCAGGGCCCCTAAAGGGGCCTACGAGCTCTCTCCCTATGACTCCTCACAACAAAAATACCCCACCGCCTCAGCGCTGACACTGCAGCATTGTTGAGACATGATGGCCATTCACCAACCATTCATTACTTTATCCATCTGAACCCTCCAGGGTTGCATGGCATTCATCATTAAACAAGATTGTTTGAAAATTTGTCTATATTTATGTCTGCTTATATGGACTGGTTAGGAGTGAACACATAATATGTTATATGATGCTTACTGCACATCCAATTGTCATTGCTATATATATATATATGCCTATATTTCACCTTTCACAGTAAAAAACAGAGCACGTGTATATACTAAATTTGTGTTCAAATTCCCCAGCATCTAAAATTATATTTTAGATATTTTACATTAAAAAAATATTTATTAATTTAATATATTTAAATTTTTAGTTGCTCACTTAATATTCTTTCCCCCACTGGGCTGCAACTCTGTTCAGGATACAGGCACCGCCATCTTTACTCACGTCACATCACGTACTGAGGAGAATGGGGGGGAGTAAAGGGAGGCAGATTATAGCTGTGCTTTGCACAAGCAGTAGGGGTTTGGGAAAGGACAGTATTGCCAGAATGCAGAGTGGCATAGTCAGAAGACACTTACTGTCTGCAGGCAACCTGGGACTCCATGGGCCACCATCTTGGATGTTAAAAGGCTCCCAAAATGCAATTGGTGCAGGTAGGATGGTTTTTAATTTGGGCAATCTGTAAGTACAGGGTGGGGGGAATATACAAGATAGACTCTTATTCAGGCTGAAGGTCAGGTTAAACTGAGGTGTCCAGCGAATTCACTGTTCCTTCATAAGAAACTACATGTTTCAGAAGGATCTTTAAAAGACAAAAATGGGTATCTACTACATCTGCTTTAAGGGACAATGGTGAAAATCTAAGTAGACTACCTAGGACATGCTTTAATTTCACATAAGAAAGATTATACTCCCTGTTTGTCATGTACAAAGGACTACCTACAGTATAGAACAGGGTATGATGGTCAATAATGGTCAGATTGGGAAATAAATACAAGTCTTAAAGTCTAAATTAATTGTTTAGGACTGGCGTTTAATGCCACATCCAAGATAAATCTTGTAGTGAGGTGTCTGCACAAGTCTAATAAAGAATAAATATGCAGAGGATATCTGTTTTCGCAAAGGGTGTGTGTGTGTCAAGGATGAGGAAGACTGAGGCATTCATTTTTTATTATTGGTGCTTCAGTCTACTCTTGTACTCTACTACACTTTTCCATTAAGACTATAGTGTGAAACTGGCATTGAGATGGCCAAGATGATGCCATCGGGAGAGCAGTAGGTGGTGCAGGATCAAAGCAGGTAAGCAGCTAGGCCATTAAGTTCATACTGTATGTCAAAGAAAATCTACTTCCAGTAGTCCATAGCTGGTAATGTTATTACATGCAATCAGGCCACTTACATTTTTTAGTGTATTCCTCATCACTGCTTATTTTGGCAGAGAGGTCCATAGTCTCACTACTTCTACAGTAGAGAACCCCTTACTATGTCAGTGTAAGGAGCATCTTTCCTGTAACCTATTATGGTTACAGCCCTAGTTACTGATCACTAGTCCATAGCTACTGTATATATCATTGTTATGGAATGTATTTCACTTACTAGCCTGTCTTAAAGCTTGAAACATGCATTGGCTATTTAAAATACAACTTTCATTTATGCTATTGTTTCTGAACATTTGCTTTTGTATCAGCATGTTGATACTGTTTGTCATAAATAGAAATGATCTAACTTCTTAAAAATTCGATATGTCGAATTTCCCCAAGAAATTTGGTTTTGTCCGAATTAAACTTTTAATGAACTCACTCTTAAAACAATAAAAAAGTTTACCTCAGTACCCACATCCCGGCATCTCGCTACCCACCCCAGAGAGGCGCTGTGGTCAGCTCACTCTGCTAGTATAAAGGGGCCCTTCCTTCAGCGGGGAGCAAGATGTCAGAAGCTGGAAAGATTGAAGACTTCCACCTATGCCCCTGGCTGTCAGTAGTACCGGTGGAGGGCATGGGATAGCAGTGGCCGAGGTAAGTAGGGGGGTAAAAATAATAAAATAACATTTTTGTATTTACCTTGTAAAATGTTTTTTCTTTAGTTGTCCATCCAGGCACACTGAGCAATCACAAATGGGTTAATCTAGTAGCCGTAAGACAGGACTAGAGCAGGAAGTGAGCTGTATTTCCTTCCCATATGCAGGTATAAGACCCAGCCAACCGGTAGGTTTCCCAGTACAAAGCAGCCGAGTCCTGGTCTATGGGAGAAATGCTATAGTGGAGTTCCCACTTCTGGGTATGAATTTGAATTAGGAGTTGGAGGATTCCTGGCCATAAGCCTTTGTTTTAAAATTTGGTCCCTTGGAGGCTGTATTGAAGATCAGAAAATTAACTTAATGGAGATCAAGATCTAACTAAAAGATTACATCATTTTGCCGGTTTGTGCTGGCTGTCCGGTAAGAGGCTTGATTGATTGGTGGCGGATTGTCCAGTGTGTGAACACGTGTGGATTTGATTACGTCACGGTGGACTACTGAGAGCTCTGTGTAATCATTTGTATATATGATAACTGCTATAATAAGATTTAATAAGATTTATTCACAAAAATGAAAGAAAAAGCCTAAGAAGCTTGTCAAAGGCAATGACAAAAAGCAACACACTTGGGCGTCTGCTGTGTCCGTGTATGGACAGGGAAAACCATTTTACAAGGTAAGTACAAAAATGGTATTTTCCCTGTCTCCATTGCACCTGGGATTAACATGCTAGGCAGTCAAAGTCAGCGACTGTGAATAGGGATGAAACAGGCAAAAACTAGCCAAAGCTGGGACCACAGAGTCACCAGAGCGCCCACTCTGAATGCTAGAGGAGTCCCGGGAGAGAGTTTGAAACCTCACCACCTTCCTGATGTGCATAGACACAAAGAGGTCTACCTTGGGAACATCCCACCTGCCGCAAACCATGCAAAATATATCTGTGGGTAGAGGTCACTTTCCCTGGTTGAGGACTTCTCTACTGAGAAAATCTGCAAGTCTGTTCTCTACACCTGGAGTGTGCACAGTCGAACTGCAAGGGACATGCCGTTCCGCACATGCAATAAACCTGGCAGATTTCCAAAGTGTCCTCTCTCTCCTGTTGCCTCCCTGATGATTGACATTTGCAATGATATCACATTGGCTGATTGGATTCTTATTGTAAGACCCCGGGAACTGCTGGTCCAATGGGACAGGCGCAATACATGTCTGGTGGACAGAAAGGAGTGGCCCTAACCGGCAAAAACACATTGGCCTGGGCTGTATACTGGAGCATCCCAAGGAAACAACCCTGTTGAAAGGGTGTTGCCTGGAATTTGGGATAACTGATGAGCCACCCAAATATCTCCAGGGTGTCCAATACCATCTGTACAAACCTTCTGAAGAGAGGGAGCCCAGATTAGGAGATCATCCTAATATGATGCAATGCAAATACCCTGGCAGTGGAGGATTGCCATGATTGCTGCCAGCACCTTGGTGAATACTCTTGGTTGTTTTGGTGATCCCAAACAGCACAGACCCAGCGCAAGGCAAAGATGCTGATGCCCCAGGGAGATTGGGATGTGTAAGTAGGCATTGTTGATGTCAATTATCACCAGGTAATCCCGCTTTAGAGAGAGATGTTTTCAATCTGGTCATGTGAATGAAGATGTCTGAGGCCCAGAATTGGCCATACAGATCCATCCTTGTTGGGGATCACAATAATCTGGAAAAGAAGCCGAAGCCTCTTTCTCCATGTGAAAACTGGAGTGATAACCCTCACAGGCTGTAGGCTCTTCTACACCCCCTGGGGCTTTGGGGATGCAGGTAATTACTTGCCAGCCCTTCTTGCCCTGTAAACTAATATAGGGGTCTCAAGTTACCAGTTCACTTAAAGTTCAATGTAAAAAAACACACACCAAATAAAAAAAAATATATTTTCCTCCTATTTACATTTCCCAATGGTGTCCATTCCTTAAGCTGCTGCTTCTGACAGAGCTTCTTCGTGTCCGGCTTGCACTGATCTCTCCAACTTCTGACATCTGGCTGCCTGCTGCAGGGAGGGGCCTTTTATACCAGCAGAGTGAGCAAATCTCGGCTCACTCGCTGGTATAAATAGGCCCTCCTAGCGGTGAAGAGCGAGATTTCAGAAGCCCAGCTGGGGCTGTGGATGTGAACTCAGTATCGTCATAACTGGCTCACTCCAGTCATAAACCATATCCGGGTTCCAGATAAACTAGGTCAACTAGGTAGGCATGTCAGGAAGTTTACTGAGAAACATGATAGTACAACATGACTGATAGTACAGACCTTCCTGAGAGTGAAATATTTAGGTACCTGCAGTCTTGTTCCAGTTAATAGGCTTGTTTTTTTATTCTTAATTCTTTACAGGGTCTGCCCCCTCCCCAGAAGGGCAGTGAAGTGTTTGAACTTTTTTTGTAAGAAAAAAAAAAAAAGTTAATATAATTTGTGTCATGGTACAATATTTTGATAATATTTCTGTGTAAAGGAAACCCTCAGTGCATATATACAACAAAAAACATTGCACATATACAGGAAAATATGTAGCATGAATTTAGGCAGCAGTAAGATGAGTGTAACAAAATAAAGATACATCATATTTACAAGATACACTTGGAAAGTTGCCAGCAGATTAGTTTGATACAAGCGACTCACTGATTCAGATTTGATACAATGTTCAATGTACAATGCTCCAAGTTCACCACAGAAACCCACAATCCACAAATGAGAGAGGGGGGAAGGAACATGCCTAAGAATTGGACAAGACCAACACAGGAATGTCTACAGGAAATTCTACAGGAAAACAACAGCGGCCAACCAGTGCTCACCCCATGCCTTTAATCAACAGTATCCCATACAGGGAATATTTAAGGGCATACCGCAACTGCACAGCAACCAAGAACTTTTAAACAACAGCCACAGGCATACAAACTAGATTACTCAATAGCAGATATCCAAAAAAAATCCTGAAAAAGGCATACAACAGAGTTATTAGACAAGACTGTACTGAAATAGTCAATAGAAGTCAAAAGAAACTGACAAGAAGCAAACTCACACTACCCTTTGTAACTATTTACAACACAACATTATCAGAAGCATATTACAAAAACAATGGCACATCCTCAAACTTGACCTTGACACAGGCCCACTGATCCCACACAAACGACAAATGATATACCATAGATCAAAGTCAATCAGATATACACTAACCAGAAGCCACTATGAGGGTGAATCAAAACCATGCTGCAAGGTACCAGGAACCTACAAGTGCATGAGCTACAGCACCTGCAAATATATAGCCCAAAGACAAGGACCAAGGAAAATCATTTACCCTTCTAAATCGGCAAAAACACATCCCGAGACACTATTGGCTTGATGCAGAGCCTCCCCGTTCACTTCTCCCGTGCGTTTTCCCGTTGGTTTTGGGCTTTGATCGGGTCAGGAAAGGGTGCTACGTTGATTTTAGTGTGCGTTTATGCGCTCAGGTGTGCGCTCAGCCGCCTTTCCGATTGTCGGCTCGCACGAGGCTGTTTCCCGGCAAAACGGACGCCTCGTTCATTGTTCCGTTTTTTTCAGTGATGCAGAGCCTTGTTTTCCGATTGAAATCACCCTAATGAAACGGGGCCGCCGAGCCTTCACTTACGGCAAGTCAGAGCAGCCGTATTTGCACTCGGGCAATAATATGCAGTCCTGTTGGAGCACATCAGCGGCGCCAGCTCCGCGGTCTTGTCCTGCTGAGTATGGCAGAAACCAGGCTGCACCTATTTGAGCTCACCCACCTTACTGGGTATGTGTATGAAACTTGTATTGGTTGCCCACCCTGTCTTTTATTTTTTTTTCCCTTAACACACTATTTGTTACTTTTTTTGTTAGTATATTTTTAGCCTAATTTTTTAACTTTAAATTAAATGGGTTAAGTGATCGAACCCTATTGCGTCATGTTCTTGCCCTCTTATGTAAGTAGTATTCCCCAGACTTTTTTGATGAGTGTACAGGTTGGATGTGCATGTAGGCTCATTACAAATGTCCTTTACTCCAACCCTACCCTGCTCACCTATTTGTCCCTCTTTTCTATTGTTGCAATGCACACCTTTTTTTATTTTTATTTTGTTTTTGTTTTTTTTTGTTTTTGGGGGGGGGGGGAGACTCTGGCCATCCTTTGCTCCCCTGGCTGCTGACCCCAATCCTGCACCCATCTTCACAGGCAGAGGAGCCCTACAATACTGCCCCCAGGAGGACTCGCTCTGTGGTGGAGCGAGCCTTTGGTCTCTTGAAGATGAGGTTCCGTTGTCTTGATCAGACTGGGGGGGCACTACAATATACGGCTGCAAAGGTCATTAAACTAATCATGGCTTGTTCCGCTTTAAGAGAGGGAGTCTGCCATTTCTGAGTAAAGTCTCAGTAAAAAGGGTTTCACACAGTGGGGCATCCCGATCTGGGATTTCCAGGGGGAAGACCAGTGGCCGCTCTGGGTTTTGTTCTGCTTTATGTGAGGGAACCTGTGTTACTTTAATAATAATGTAAAGGAGGTGGGTTATTCCATCCTAACCTGATTTGGTCATGATGTTTTAAAGCAGGCCAAAACCCATGTAACCCAGCCCTTTGGAGTGTGAAGGAATCCAGGGCTGGGTTACAGGCATCATGTCTCTGGGGCATTCCAATTTGGGATGTGCTGCACGTCACTGCGGGGAAACGTCAGAGCTATACCAGGAGCTATGCCATCTTTACACAGGAGCAGGACGACATCATAATGGATGTGTGTATGCGAGCGTGCGTTTATGTGCGCGCACACATTCCTTATAATAAAAAAAAAACAAAGTGCAAGAATAGTCTGAAACAACTTAGTTTGTCACGTTACATACCAGCCCACCTTAGTTTAACCCATGTACGCAGCTACAAACTAAGCTACATGCAGATAGAAGAACTAGGGCAATGTGAGGCAGAAAAAGGTTAATAAAGTGACTTTAGTTAGGCCAGGAAACTTGTTAATGTATTTGGTGGATTAATGGTGGGTCCTTGTATCTTTTTATAACAGATGATGCTGCGGAATCGTTTTTTAAGAGTTTGGGCTTTTCATTAAATCACGCTGAAGGTCGGGTTTAAAAAGTGCCCAAAAAAAAACACGGCCAACCAAACCATAAAAACAATGCTAAACTAATGTTGTTTATCATTCACAGATACTAGAAAACCACAGGCACAAGACCCCGAGGCCTAATGTTTTTTATTTTGCATTAAAATTTTAATTGTTTTTTAGTTTTGGCAAAAAATAAAAAAATATGAAAAATCCAAATCCCCCCCCAAAAAAACAACGTTTGAATTAAAAACAAATAAAAAGATTTGGTGTGTTGTCTTTCCTGCAAATGTACAATCATACAACATCATCACACATTTACATGACACAAAAGGTTTAGATATGGGACAATAAATCAAAAACAATCAGAAAGAATTAAGGTATGCATTAATGGCAAGAAAAAAGGAACAACAAAAATTTAACAGAAATATATATATATATATGTGTCAAATTGGCAGTTGGTGCCATATGCATATTCAAATGGAGGTTTAGGGATGTGCGCTTGCGTGTAGCCAGATTGGCAACTGAAGAGCCATGGAGATGTAAGTATACTTGCTCAAACCACCAAAATGGAAGGTCAAATACGACGGAAACCAAGCAGGTACGTTCAAAAAGCCAGGAAAAATCAGGGAAAAACGGGCCGCCCGCCCGTGTGAACGTGAACGGGAGCCCCGATCAAATTGAAGGCACCCGAGAGAGCAAAAAAAGCTTTCCGATTAAAGTGAAATTGACGGATCAGTTAGGGAGCCATTCCGACGGAGGCTCTGCATCACATTTGAGCCACGATTCAAACGGGAGACCAGGACAATCGGAAGGTTTTAAGGGCAGTTCAGAGGAGGCTCTGCATCAGGCCCTATGTTTACAATAATACAAAACACATAACCTATCTACTCCCGTGCCCATGCAACCACTTCTATGTAGGGAAAATGAACAGAAACAAGAACAATTTGCAGCAAAACATAATAAGAATCCCACAGGTCATTTGAAGCACTCAACAAAATACACAAACATCCTTATGGAGGTGACATAGAGAGAAAAACCCTTCAAGAAGAAACACGTTGGATTTATTTACTTAGAGCCATCAGACCACCTGGTATTAACGCTTCTGTAAGCTATGTCCCATTCCTGAGATGGCAAATAAAGCTCACCCCAGCCCCTTAGCGCTATCCTCCATCTTCCCTTTTGGACCGTTAAAGCTCACCACAACCACTTAGTACTATCCTCCATCTTCCCTTTTGGACCCTTAAAGCTCACCCCAACCACTTAGCGCTATCCCCCATCTTCCCTTTTGGACCCTTAAAGCTCACCACAACCACTTAGCGCTATCCTCCATCTTCCCTTTTGGACCCTTAAAACTTACCCAAACCACTTAGCGCTATCCTCCATCTTCCCTTTTGGACCCTTAAAGCTCACCCTAACCACTTAGCACTATCCTCCATCTTCCCTTTTGGACCCTTAAAGCTCACCCCAGCCCCTTAGCGCTATCCTCCATCTTCCCTTTTGGACCGTTAAAGCTCACCACAACCACTTAGCACTATCCTCCATCTTCCCTTTTGGACCCTTAAAGCTCACCACAACCATTTAAAACTTACCCAAATCACTGCCCGGTTAGGTTCTTCTTCCATTTTAGGCCCCTAACACTTACCCAAACCACTTCCCGGTTAGGTTCTCCTTCCATTTTAGGTCCCTACAACTTACCCAAACCACTTCCCAGTTAGGTTCTTCTTCCATTTTAGGCCCCTAAAACTTACCCAAAACACTTCCCGGTAATCTGAATCTTCATCTCTAAATATTTATTTCACCCTTCGTTTGGTGTTAATGTATTTGTGTTAAAAAATGACACTGAAACTTTGATTTTTGTTTTTTTTTTTTTTAGTAGAAGGCCATTTTTTGGGCCATTTTAAAAATTTGTTTTTTTACAAAATTTTAATTTTTTTTAAAAGGGAATAAACTTTAAAATGTGTTAAAATTTAAAATATTACATTAACTATTTACAGAAAAAAAACAGTGACAGGACCCAGAACATTATTCTTCTTCTGTTGTCCCCAACCAATGCAATAGATAAATTCTTTTGAATTTGTGCAAGCACATGGAGTGTGGGGTCTAGGCTGTATTGCAAGGTCTTTGACCCTTCCACCCCATGGCTTGCACTTGAGGTTTAGGGCAACCTCAGGTAAGCCTGCTCCCAATTTATCTATTGCATTGTATGTCCCAAATGGGGCTCTTAGAGACTAGAATTAGTACTAGAGTTAGGACTGCACCTCACAGGGGCACCTTGGCGCTGGTGGTGCAGCTTAAGCATACTTCTGCAGATGTGTGTGACCGAGCCCCCTGTTTTTAACCTAGTTTAGAGACAGATTGTAGGTTGGTCAGCAAGCTAACTGGTTTGAGTGCTGTGGCCCCTTTAAGACTTTTGCATACAAATATCTGTCAACAATCGATCATTTGACTAAATAACATTAACAAACACATTTGTAGCCTAATACAATCCTTGAAGCTGGCCTCACTGTGAGGGTTCGCACGAGTGGTCCCTCACTTCGGTTTGGCACATAGTTTTAGACACTTTTTAAACAAACCGTTTCTTCCTGCGCTTCCTTAAGGGCTAGGCATGCATTTAGATGGCAAAACAAAGGCAATAAAAGACACTTACAAGCATGATGATCTCTTCTTGTTGGCGGGTGAAGATTGTGGGCGCCATCTTGCCTCTTGTCTGCAGCAGATAAATTATGCCCCTGCGGTTTCCGGGTTCCACACGGCCGGATGAACGGCCGTACGCACGTCCGTACGCACGCGTACGCGTAGCGTGAGACCCCGCCAATCTTATTTAAAGGGTCCTGGACACACAGCTCATTCTCTTTCAGAGTCCATGAGCAATGGCACCTAAAAAAGCTCCACAAAAACCAGCAAAGGAGGGCACCAGCAAACAGCCAGCCAAACGGCAGGAGCCTGCTAAAGGGCCCAAGATTCAGTCACAGATGACCAAAACGAAGTTGCGGCCAACCCGCATTGCCCAGCCAAAGGCACCCACCACAACTACCCAAAAAAAGGAGGCTGCTGGAAAAAGGAAGCCACAGGCCAGAAAGCCAACCCCAACGGAGGGGAAAAAAGGGACCAAGAGGGTGCAAAGCCCCAGCCCCCCAAGGTCACCATCACCCCACCCACGTGGCTACCATGGCAAGCCAACAAAAAGGGGACACCGGGAAAGAAGCCCCAGCAGCTCAACCTCCCCCTCAACACCACCTGCACGGGGCCACAATACTCATGGCAAGAGGGCAAGGCACAGCCCCAGAAGTCCGAGTTCACCCTCCCCACCCGCACGGGTGTCAAAATCAGCAGCCAAGAGGGCAAGGCACAGGGCCAGAAGTCCGAGTTTGCCCTCCCCACCCGCACGGGTGTCCAAATCAGCGGACAAGAGGGCAAGGCACAGGCCCCGAAGCCCAAGCTCTGGGTCACCCCTGGACCGGCCGTCTACCTCCAAGGGGCATGGGTATTCTAAGGGCCCACAGAGGCACAGGGCCCCAAGCTCGACTTCCTCCACAACACCCTCTCCTCCTCGGCCCCATTCTACACCGGCACAGGTGTCAAGGCAGGCTGAATATGCCACATCTACACCTGCGACTTCAGTGGCCACCCATCCACGATCACCCAGTCCCTTTCCAAGTCCGGTTCAATCTGCAGCCAGCCAGCAGTCTGTAATTTCACACCCACAAAGCCAGGCCAGAATGTCCGCTGAATTTGTTCCAAACACTGAGGAGCCAGAACCACAACCAACAGGGCGCACATTGCGCAGAGGCCAGTTGAGTGGCAGGTTTGGTGAGGCACAAACTCTGGCATTGGCTAGTGGCCTCACCTTGTATTATGATGAGCTATATGGGCGCAGATCCAAAGCTACAAGCAAGCAGCGCAAAGCCGAGATTTTGGAGGAGCTCACCAGACAGGTCAATGCAGCGGGGGAAGAGCTCAAAGATGTGTAGCAGATACAATACAGGATACAATACAGGAAAATATCAGACCTAAAGTATGCAGCACAGAAGTAAGAAAATAAACGGCGTCATTACAGGTACATATATACTTTGTGGATTTGTCTTCGTCTTGTATTGGCAACATTTAGCTAAATGTGTCCCACTTTATTTTTCAGCTTACAAACTGGCGGCGGATTCCCCACAAAACTGCAATTTACCCGAGCTGAGGAGATGGTGCTGGGCCTGCTACATCCTGTGGCCTTAGAGGGACACTCGGCCCGACAGGACACGTACATTCCGACTATTCCTGCCGGTTAGTAATGTTAGTGTGTATGTGAAATGTGAGCTACGTGTAAAATGAGGCACAAAGCCATATATTAACACATGCCCCTAGGGTGTGCCTTGTAGTGGAGGTGACAATTTTAACAGGGTGTGTTATGTGTGGCGACTCATCATTTGCTTTTTTCCTTGGCCATACATGAGTTTTGAGAGTCTGGAGGAACACTATTGAGGTTAGCAAAGGACTGCCTGTTATGTATTTAAGAGTCAATTACATACAACACTTCCATCTTTATCTGTAGCCAAGTTGGGTTTGAGCTGTGCTTTGCTCAGAAATACTTGATCTGGGGTGCTTGAAAGTTTGACCTAGAAAGAATGGCAACCAGCCGAATCTAATGGCAAATTATATTTGCAAGCTGAGTGTGGTCCCATAATGGGCTTTTTGGGATGTGTGAAGCCTCAGAACAGCCAGTACATGCATGTTTATTTTGGTTAAGGAGACCAATGTGTATGTACTTGTTGACTAATACATCTAACAGATAATGGCATTCATAGTCAAGTTAAACTTGGTCCGTTGTGGGAGTTGCCATTCATGCATGGGCCCGTGTTTTAGTGAACCATATGTGTTAATACACATCACCAACGCCTAGTTGTGTGTTAACATGCCTTCTTTTCCCCAATGCAGCCCAACATCATCCCTCAGCTAGTGGGGAATCCTCAGCCAGTTTTACCATGCAGTCTACTTCCGTGCTGCCTCGGAACCAGGATCCGATATATACGGTAAGTGTCTGATGTTGCTTATGCATGTGCCTTGCCATGTTTCTTTTTGCTGAATTACATATGTATTACCCAAACTGAACCTTTCTTACTTACATGTCCCAACAGACCAACACACTGATGGAGAAAATCCAGGAGCTGGAGCAGGATGGACCCTTCATTGGACCTTCGGAACAGCTCCCCCTGGGACAGGATCTGCAACTGTCCCAACAAGTTTCTTCACCAAATCCTCAGCAGCTGAGTGAAGCTGGCTGCATGCTGCCAGCCCATCGTGGGCAGCATGCAGAGACTGAGCCGACAGTCCCCAGTGTTAGCTCTGCTGCTGAGGATTTGCCAAGCAGACCTGTGGCTGTTGGTGGACCTAGAGGCACATCATCTGCACGCCCCCCAACCCAGGCAATTGGGAGGCGTAGTCGACTACGTCACCCAGTTTCCCAGGCGAGGGGCGCACCGATGATGGAGTCAGCATGGCACCATGAGAGGCGGCTATTTCGCCTCCAAAATCAACGAAACCACGAGCATCTTCATGGGCAATTAGAAACATTAAACAACACCTTAAACTCCATGCTGACTGAATTTAGGTCCAACAACAGCCACATGGCCACCTTATCCAATTATTACAGTGCCATGCTTGAGGAAGTTCGAAATAGCAACAGCCACATGGCCACCTTAACTAACAATCTCAGTGCCATGATGGCTGAATTTCGAACTTCAAATAGAAACATGTTGGAACAGTTGCAGATTCTGAATGCCACACAGGCCCAGGTGAGGGCCCACCTCCGAGGGCCCCAACCTGGGTTTTATGGGCATCCCCCATTTTAAGGCCTATTTGGCCTGTATCTGCTCCACATCTTTGCTCTACATCCCCACTGTATTGACCTGTCTGGTGAGCCCTACCAATATACCCTTTTGGTATGGCTTTGCTTGTTTGCTTTGGATTTGTGCCCATATAGCTCATTAGAGTGCTGAGGTAGCCCACTAGTCAATGCCGGAGGTGAAGCCTCAATGAACCTGCCACTCAAGCTGTTGCGCTGCATGCTTGTGCCGAATTACATTGGTTCTGGCTCCTCCTGTTTGTAGGCATGATTGGGGAACATTCTGACCTGGCAAACTACTACCTTGACCCCTGGCTGAGATTGAACTGGACTTGGATTGGGACTAGGGGGTTCTTGTTTGGGTGGCCCACTGAGTAACAGGTGTAGATGTGGCATAGGTTTGGCTGCTTTACACCTGTGCCTGTGGCAAATGTGGCCAAGCAGGAGAGGGTGTGTCTGTGGGCCTTTTTGTTTGCTGCACAATGTGGACATGGCAATGCTTGTCACATATGTTTTTGTAATTTTCATTTGTCAGAAACTTTGTACAGGAGTGCCTTACTTTAAAACTCCTGCCTCTTGCCAATTGCTATGTGACCTGATTTGCCCAAACTTTCATTTGTGGTTTGTCCATGTATTTTATGCAACTATGGGAGTAACCATCAACTTCAATGTTTGCTTTGGGCAGACGCACTCGGTGGGCCACGATAGTCCTCGTCTGGGTCATCGGTGGGTGGAGAGGGGGGCAAATCCACATACCGGTGGACACGCTGCAATATAGCAAAATTATGCAACCTTGCACAGGCCATTATAATATCTATGACCTTTTTTGGGGTCATACTGAAGTGCTCCCCGGTATGGTCCAAGTATCGGAAGTGGGTCTTCAATAGGCTAAACGCCCTCTCCACCACAGCCCTGGTCTTCCTGTGTGCCCTATTATATGCCTCCTCGGCTGCATTCTGGGGCCCTGTATCTGCTTTGTATGAGTCCAAAACAGCTGTAACCCACCCCGCTCTCCTCTACTCAGTAAGTGTAATGCATCTAATCAAAGATGGCGCAGACCCTATTATAAATTCAAGGACAGAATTTCAGCAGAGTGTGGGGAAGACTAATTCTTACTTTACTCTAAATTCAATTTTAACATTTGGCTAATGCAGGACTAACATTTGGCAAGGCTTTGTTGCTTGAAAAATCTAATGGTTAAGGTCGTGTTTCACATGTAAACAAGGTGTTCAAATAGGCATATTTTCATACATGGGACACAAACTAAATTCATAGCCATACATATGAAAAAAAGGACGTTATTGGCGTCAACTTACCAAGGAGCCATCCACCGGAAAATTCCCCAGACTCAAACCGACCGTACAATCCAGCTCTTCGAAGAATGTAGGCATCATGGGATGAGCCTGGGAACCCGGCGAGCTGACTAAAGAACCGCATGTCCGGGGCCACCACTGCTTGGACATTCATTGAGTGGCCCATTTTGCGGTTCCTGGAATAAAAAAACAAACAAAAAACATTAGCAAGGCAAGGAAAACTAGGGAAACACTAACTAATCACACCCTAAGCAAAACCTGTGGCCCAATTAAAATAGCAATAAACAAGTACATAAGTATTTGGTCTTGACAAAAAAGTATATGTATATATTAAAAAGGAAAGATTAACTTTCAAGTGTCTATTTCAGGTACACATTAAAATGTTTCCTTGGTGAACACATCTGAAATTTATATGCAACTAAATACGGTCCATGGTTCCACAGGGACTCTTTACAAGGAGGGAATAATTAAAAGGAGGGAATAATTAAAAGAAGGGATACATTCCAAGGAGGGTTAAAGTACAAGGAGGGATTAATTACAAGGAGGGATTAATTACAAGGAGGGATTAGTAACAAGGAGGGATTAGTAACAAGGAGGAAATAATTTCAAGGAGGGATTAATTTCAAGGAGGGATTATTTAAAAGGAGGGAAAATGTAAAAGGAGGGATACATTACAAGGAGGGATTATTTAAAACGAGGGATAATTTTAAAGGATGGATAACTTACAAGGATGGATTAATTACAAGGAGGGAATATTTATAAAAAGGGACTTTTTTGAATTTTTATTTCATCAAAAAAAAAAAAAATATATGACAGATTGTACTTGCCTGTAGATATGTACTCGTCGGCTGCCGGAGGAACCAGGGCAACGTGGGTGCAGTCAATGGCACCCATGACGTTAGGCATGTCGGCGATGTTATAAAATGCCAGCGTTTCGGGCTACCATGTCCTCAGGAAAACAAATATATTTCCGATTAATGGTAGCCATGCCTTCCAAAAACTTGGATAGCGCACGGCTCAGCGTAGGCTGGGAGATCCCCACGGAGAGGGCACCCAGCCTCTGGAACGAGCCGTTCGCCAAAAAAGCCAAGCATCTTGGTCATACCTGAAATTGCTTGCCCCTTCCTTGTGGTGCTGGCTAACCATGGCCGCAGCTCACTATACAATTTATGGATGAAAGCGCGATTAAGTCTGGTGAGCTCGAACAGCTTAACGTCATGCATGCCATTGATGTGCATGCGTCGCCAGTGCAATCTGGTCTCGGCCCTCCGGACAATTTCAATGCCCATGAGCTGCAGATTCTCATGCTCCTCAAATACACTAGAGTCATCCATAGCTGCTAGTCTCGAGGTCAAAATGGTCCCGTAAGGGGATGGCAAAGGATTTATAGGGTGGTGGTCTGTCGGCAATCAGCTCTCTGAATGAGACGCAAGCCCATAGCAATAACGTAAGTTAACTGAACGAACGTAAAATATCAGTTTTGGTTTGGAAAATTACACGAACTAACGCAAATGTTCCGATTTGCTTTCGTTCATCGAAAGCGCATATATGCATTTGCCCGAACGTTCGTACAAATGAAAAATGAACGAAAAAAAACAAAAAAAATTACAAACACCCACAAAAACTTTCACAGACAGCTATGGAAGTCCAGATGAATGTGCTTCTGAATCGAGCCTAATGTCCCCATTATCCAGAGTGTAAGAAGAGAGGCTCAATACATGAGCCTAACGATCAGGGTGCATGCCGGTTTTGTCAATCCTCCTATCCTGGAGACAATAGGCCTCCCAGGTGGGGTAGTGAGATCCTTGTGCATTTGGAGTATAAAACGTGGGCAACCTCGGATGTTCCACCGCGAGATACCTAAATATTGAATTAGAAATGGTGCCCTCAGTCCATGCCTGATGTAGTAGTCTATCTAACACATGTTTATACTCCACCAGAGGATTGCCCTTCAATTGAACATTGTTGTAAAATTTCCTCTCGGTAGTAGGTGGAGGATAGCACAACCACATTTCCCCCTTCTGCTTCCCGCACTACTATATCTTGCCTGGTCCTAAGTTGTTGTAAAACACCTCTCTGCTCTTGAGTCAGATTCATTCCTACATGTCTAGAATTCAAATTCACAATCTCCTCACTTACCACAGTTTCAACTGCCGGACACACTACGATAAAAAGGAATAAGCTCTCCTAAGTTGACTTGCTTATGTACTAGGTTCCCTTGCCAATGCAAACATTTCATGTAATATTTCCTGGTCATCTTGATCAAACTCATATTCAGCAATTAATGCTGGATCCAATGTGTCCCTAGAAGCAAAATGTTTCTTTAAACTTTTGGGCAGGGCTCTGGCGTTGATTTTCTTGTTGGTTCTCCTCCCCCTGTCTGCCACGCTGGACCACGTTGTGTCTTCGCCGCCAGCATGTTCATCCTCTCCCCCCCCTTGGCTGTGTTAGCACCTGGGGGTGCAGTGGTTGCTGTGGGGTGGATAGGGTACAGCTGGGATGAAGGCGGAGGGGAGGTTGGGCTCCCTATAGCGCTGACATTAGAAGTTGCACTGTTTTTTTTTTTGTTTTTTTTTTTAAGGCTGGTGAGCCCAGCTAACAGGGAGGAAGGGCAGTCTTTGCTCAACATTGCTTTTATAATTCCATTGGATAATCAGCAGCTGGCCATTGCTGCATGAATCACTCATCACGATTTTTTGGACAATACTCCCTGATGCAGTAGCTTGAATGCCACGGAACACATTAAAGGTGATTGTTCTGGAGAGGTCCATGTGAATTTTATTTCCTGGAGCAGTGGTCCATTGTAAAGCATGCCTTTAATTTCACTTTGGTCAGTATTAGCTGCATACCAATTTATTTTGGAGATGCTCCTTGAATTAGGATATTTTGTGCACTTCTGGCATTAGTTTGCATAGGATAATATTAGGGGATTGATTCATATTGTTGCATGTATTAGCTTTAGACACTTTTTGCACATTGCAAAATAGAATATTGATTTATTGGGCACCTTAATAACTTTGGATATTGTGGACTCTGACTCCCCATTTAAATATATATACATATTTTCTGGAATAACAGATTGTTACTTGATTAGGTTTATTTTTGTACTGACCCCTCATGTTTATGTATAGTTTTTAAGTGTCTTTTGTCCACTGATTGTTGGTTGTGTTTTATCAATAAATTATACATTTTTTACTAGGCCCTTTGTACAGCCTTTTGAGTGGGGGGAGCATTTTATTGGGGGACAGCACCCCAATTGTTGTCGCATATGCTCTCCCTCTCTCTCATTTTAAAAGTTTCAAAGGTTTGCTTCTCGTGAGGTGCCACACCTCTTTCAGGACTCACCTCTTCCACTCCCCCTTGCCCAAACTGATCCCCTCAGGGCAAAATCCTGGGTGAGCCACGGTTTCATTATAACCATTGAAAAGTGTCTGCCAACAAATTGTTGATTAAATTTAGAAGGCATGTCAGTATTGGTATGATGCTGTACTAGTACAGCATTTGTGTCTGTAAACCAATACTGGTACATATTTAGGGTAACAACTGTTTCTAGGGGAGGGCGAGCAAGGTGAAGACCCTGGTGCCACTGCCATTGGAGGCACCTTTATCCCAGCCATCCTGTTTTTTGCAGATGAGTTAGGGCCACTCTTAATGGTGCCAGCCATTAACAGGCCCCTTATCCCCCCAAATTGGGCTCAGTCATGGGGAGGGGGCACTGCCTGCTGCTAAGGTAGAGGCACAGCATGGCACATACCTGTATGGGACAGCAGCACCATAGGTTAGCTAAGGGGGCCCATTTTATTTTCTTCCGGCACTGAGCACTATTTTGCCTAGAAACTGCCCAGTTTAGAGTTCTCTATGTTTTTCCTGCCAGAAACAAAAGGACAATCTTGATCACTGAAAAAAGAGAAATACTGACAGGTTAAACTGCATTTCATTAGACCCAGGCTGAAGTATTAAACAGATTTTTACTTATTTTTAAGTTTTAGCATTGTGCTGATAACACTAATTGCCTTTAATAGAACCTATTAAGAAACATTTAGAAAGAGGACCTACAAGCACAACCTTGAGGAAATCAGCTTGCAATTATATATGATGATGACCAAAAGAAATGTTAACACAGCAAGCCTGAAGCTAGCACAGATGTGTAAAATGTAATGGCTCATGAAACAGCCTTGCCATCATCTTTAAGGTCCAAGTAATATTGATTTTTATTTTCAGAAAGCATTGGTTTAGCTCAGATGCTTGTCAGTTTTAATAACCACACAACAAAGTTCCATTATGTATGTATAATTCCAATTGGTCAGAACTCTGAGAAGATAACACAGTATTCTAAAGAACAGCCTGAGGCATGTTCTGGGATTTAACCTTCTGTAAAAAGTTAAATTATGACTTTGAAAGTTATGTGTTTCAAGAATTGTAATACTTTTTATTGCTGCTTATGTATCTTAAATTATGTTCTGGACTTATATAGTACACATCATAAAGGGATATTCTTTTAACCATTTTAGCTATGTTTACAAGCCAGGTGTAAACTCAGCAGGACCAGTGTTAAGGGCGGCAAGCTAGGAATTTGCCCAAAGCTCCTATCACCAAGGGGGTTCCCTGCCTTTAGTGCTGTAGATGGGCCTTGGAGATCTGGGCAACTCTTGATATAGAGCAGGGTTTACTATTGGTGCCATGCTGTCGGCGGAGGAAAAGCTAAGCAAAATGTTATTCTAGCCCTGCTTACAGCCCCCACAATCTGTTTCATGTCAAATGAGCACTGGGGCTATAGACAAGTCTTAAACTAACACATTGTTGCTGTAGGTTGTGGGGTTGAAGAACTGGGCACTGGTGAGGATGGAAGGGAGAATAAATACATGAATGCCAATGAGGGGGAATATGACTGTTTTAGAATTTGGGGCCCAACTTATTTAATATATATAGTATAAGACATCAGCATGATCATCAACAACTCACATTCAACAATGAATGTGTCAGGGACCGCCAGACACCCTTGTTTCGTGAGACAACAATCCCCAATCTCCACCGCCTCTTGTGCCTATAGACAAGCCCCTGTTCGCTGGAGACACGGGATATGCCTCTCCAGACTCGGTTGCCCCCAGGACTTACTGGCGCAAAGATTGCTGGCTTACGGTTAAGACAGATGAACTGCGGGGTATCCCAAAACAAGAGTTCAAGCGACAAGAAGTCCGAAACGTCAAAACCAAGGGGTAAGGCAAAGAGTAGTCGGGACTTAGCAAGGGGTCAAAGCCGGGTGGTCACAAAATGCGGTATCCAAGGGGTAAAGCAGAGGCGAAGTCAGACAGGCGGAAGGTCGGTGCAGGCAGCGGACAAGGGTAGTCAAAGACAGAGCCAGATCAGAAACTCAGAGACATAGTTCAAAAGCACACCCAAGCTAGAAATGGCTATAATGGGCACTGGTAGTCCGGGCAGGAACATATTTAAAGGGTAACTGGCCAATGGGAAGGGGGAATGTACTGGTGCAACAGTGTTGTGATTGGTGCAACTTGCAATCTTTCCCCTGATAGGAGCGACCCCAGGGACTGGACCGCCCTGGCCAGTCGGGCTGTCCAGTCCCTGGGCTCATCAGAGCCGAGGACCCCCGGACCAGGATTGGTCCCTTTAAATCTGCCCCGGCGAATGCACTGAGAGCAGCGCCGCCGGAGGGCATAACAGGAACGTGCATGGCCATCGGAGACGGCTGCAGGTAAGTTCCTTACAGAATGATGAAGACACATGTCTAAACATAAAGGACTATTGTGTAATGTAATAAAGTTTGAACATCTTAAATTCAGACAACCTCCCAATTTTGAACCTTGATATTTTCACAAAGTCTCCAATAAAATCTAAAATAATTGGTAGGCAATGTTTTGGGTTTTTCCATCATTCTTCTCATATCTATTTCAGATTCTATAAGTTATCATCTATAATTCTTAAAAATAGCAATAGGAGTGTCATCACTCATGGGAGCTGGTTGACATCTTTTTGTAGGGCCGGGTAGGGCCAGTTTGGAACACCGCTACCACTCTCGCTGCCACCACTGGAAGAAGAGGAATGGGGCTCAGGTAAGTGACAGCAATACTGTTACTGCTGCAAACTTAGGTGAAGCTGGTTAATGGGCTGCTCAGTAGCTCATCAACCAGCCTTTCCATATTCGGGCCGGACAACGACATCTGTGTTTCGGGACGAACTCGAACTTTGCGGATCATATTCGCCCATTAACAACAAATGTTTGTTACATAGAATAAATACCATTGACCAGTTACAGTTTACAGACAAGTGTTCACAACGCTTCATACATAGATGGTTTTAACTAAGTTAAGTTTTCTAAGTATGTTTAAGCATCCAAAAAATGAACCTGCAGGGTGCTAATGATCATAGTGAGCAGCTTTTATCTCCCAGGGGGAGGATTCATGCAGAATGATGATTGAAAGATTTAGGACTTACGGTACTGGATAATACAATGTTACAACAAAGAAACCCCCTAATCAAGGTCTGAAAACAACCAATGGTCCTAATAAATCAGTTAACAAGTGATCTCCAGTTCACCGTCAGTTAATATACAATTTGTACCCAAAAGACTAAAGGGCAAAATTGGAGAACCCAAAATATAATGATACTCAGTGTATAGAATCAAAATGCAAAAATGGAGAAAAGACTAATACAATACTCACAAGTTGATGTACACACCACAATTAACAATTACAAATGCAGCTATAAACAACAAACCAGTCTGGGTCCGAGAGGAGGAGACCTTAAAAAACTCTTACAGCAGAAAGAACTACGGTGGATGTTCAATTTAGACACACAAATCTCCACAAGGACTTAATGAAGATGTCGCCTTCACTCCGTTTTTGGGTTAACACATTATGGGTGGGTAAGGATAATTCTTGGGGGGTGGGAGTTATTGGTTTGGGTTATACTTGGGGGGGTATTGGGTTGACACACTTTAGATAAATGACATCAATTGGTTGGCATTCACATACTAGGAAAGGTTTAATGAGTGTTGGGGGGTCATATTGCAGTTTTGCACAGTTATTGGGTGTGGTGCATGTTGGCATGTTTGGTATGTGGGCAAGCAATAAGTTCTGATAATGATTTTTGATTTTGTATGGACACTGATTTTTTTTTATTAATAAAATAGGGACATTCTGGTTTAGTGCCATTATAGCCCGTTGCTGTAAGGTGGGTAAATAGGATCGGAGGTGGACTAAGCTCTGGAGAACATACCCATTGACATTGGAATGTGGATGAAACCCTATAAGATGACCTACATAATTGAAGATTTATTGGGGGAAGAACCTACATAAGGAGCTCAAGAATGCGATTATCATCTATGGAGGGCTGGATGGATTCAGATAATATAAAATCATTTGGTTGCATATATGGGGAATCATGTTTGTATATACCTATGTGTTTGGCATAGCTCCCCCTCGTCTTATTGCCCCCGTCCAGATACTATTGTATCATGAAGCTGTGGAATACCACAGCAGTATTATGTAATGTATATATGGTACTGGCTGGGACTATGGTTCTGACCGGTGGACATATGGAGGCATTGACCCTTATAGATAAGTACACTTGTGGAATAATATGTAATTTTATTGAAGCCGTATAAAGTTGCAAAAATACATATATAGTAATGATTATAGTGTTTACATTGTGATATAGTTTAATATATGGTTATAGGATATGAATAGGATAGTTATTGCAGTTTGTTGTGTTTTAATAAATACATATTGAATGATATCCCATGTATTCTATTTTCAATATGGCTGAATTGGTCGGTCGTGGCGGGGAATGCTCACCCCTCCTGATACCCAGTCCCGCGCCGAGCTCGTGCTGCTCAGAGCGCATGTGCCTGCCAGTCTGACCGGCGGACGCTGGCGGCTGGACGGTGCTGCGCTGTACAGGAAGTGTCATCTGCGGACGTATGCGCTCCAGGCTGGAGTGCGGGTGTCCGCGTCCTGTAGGCGGGCTGACGCAGCCAGGCGTGGGAACGGGTGAAGAGGTGGGTATAAAATGGGGAGTATGGGGCCCCTCCTGCCATGGACTTACTTATGCCTTGAGAAAGAGACCCGTGGGAGGTCTCGGAACGCGTGGGTCTCAGCAGCCGCGGGGTCGCCATTCTTTTAATAGTAAGGAAAGATTTTGTGTTGTTTTGTGGTTGTACTTTTGCTGCACTTTATGCCGATACTTCGGACCTTTTGTATATTTTGCACATTGTGTTGGATACTGATGCACTATTTACTAGGCACATGCACTTTAAAAAATTGAGGAATTAATTAAGGAGGGTTAATAGGATTGATTATAATATATATGATTGATAATACAAATGTATAGAATGGCTCCCTCTTGTGGCGCATTTTGTAAGTAACAGAATAGTATTTTATGTGTTTTTAACTAAAGATTTTGCTGCATTGAAAATAAAAATTATATATTGATATTACTTATGTAGTGAGTGCAATTGTTAGTCCCCGGGGCTTCTCACGGGGGGTGGAGGTAACCCCCAACTTTGGGACTAAAAACAACAAATAGCGCCAAAACCACAGAAGGGGCAGTTCGATGGGTCTTAAATGCATCAATAACTATCTAAAATGGGGATCCGGGCTGGCAGGTAGTAGTAAATATAATTAAATAATTAAATATAATTTCATACAAAAATTAATAGGCTCAGACACAGGGCTGTGAAATGGTAGATATATAATAAATTCCAGGTGATAAACTCACTATGCAGATCAATTAAAGTAAATTTTAAGTGCACTAGTGCAATATTACTGTGCACTGCCACAGTCAATTAATAAGTGTATACATACAAACACTCCGCCAACATACAAAGCATATGTCAAAAGAATACAGCGCAATGGGTGGACTCTAGGCCTCATGACTCTGTCGCTTCCCAGGGTGAATTTATCCACGATGGGTCCCGCAATAAATATCCAAATGCGAGAAGGGAATCAGCTGGCGCATGTCGGTGCCATCACAGCACAGGATTTTTGACTTGATACATACACCTTTTTTACTGGGGCCTGACACTTTATGGTTTTTGGACTATTATTACTCATAGGAACACGTTTTTGTAATAGATGTGTTATTTTATTATGGTTGTTTTACATTTAGCACTTTATTCAGCATATTTAATTTCTTATATATCTGCCATTTCTCAGCCCTGTGCCTGATCTTATTATTTTGTATGAGATTATATTTACTACCACTTGCCCCCTTGGATCCCCATTTTAGATAGGTATTGATGCATTTAAGACCCATCAAACTACCTTCTGTGGTTTTGGCTCTATTTGTTGTTCTTAGCTGTATTTGTAATTGTAAATTGTGGTGTGTGCACCATCTTGTGAGTATTGTATTTGTCTTTTCTGCACTTTTGTATTTTGATTCTATACATTGGAATGTTAATTAAATAAATCATATTTGGTTTTACTTTTCATGAGTATCATTATATTTTGGGTTCTCCAATTTTGCTCACCAGAAAATCTCTCAAAGCCTATCACAGGTGTCAAGAGAGGATATTTGTGTAATCAGCTATTTCGCGCTGTTCTTTGTAATTAATTCAGATTGCTCTGCAGAGTAAATAAAAAGGATCAAATTAAATCTATTGTGATTCACTGTTATTTGAAAATGAACATCAAACCTTCCAAGTGGACAATTACACGTTGTAGAATTTGCATTATTTATAGCCACCCTATAACATTAATATGCTTGCAGACAAAGGTTGCATTCCGATATTATATAGTTAATATATGGTTCTATAGGCTTAAAGCACACCTCACGCATTAGTATTTGCTCAAGCAATTTCTTGGGTGCAAAGAATATATCCAAGGTACCTCCCCACTTTGGACCTTTAAATCAGAACATAGTATAAATAAACGGCGGATATATGCACACCACACTCACACCATACATATATATCAGTAAGCACGATTAATCATGACGTTCATCATACATGTTATAATAGCATTACCAGAGTATAAAGAGATTGTGATCGCAATGTGCAGAGCCCACATTTCGGAACCGCAGGTTCCTTTCTCAAGGCTGCGATCCTCGATTGAATCCTCATGATTAATCGTGCTTACTGATATATATGTATGATGCTATCAATCTCGCTATTCTTGGTATGATGTATTGATCATTTAGCAGTAAGCTGACCAGGAATAGACTGTTGTATTCTACTGTATATTGCCTTTGTCATTATTCTCCTTAACCAGTGATATCCTAGTCAGCTAAAACCTTGCTGTATTCTTTAGGATACGCATCATAACCCCTCAATAGACCTATGGTAAAGTTTTACCTATACTATAGCTTTATCTAATTGTACCTATTAGTGTTACACTATATATTCTTTATGTTTTGAGGCGGTCCGCGATCCTGGAGACCCTATTCCTATCTACATACCAGAATACTCCATTGTATCCTTTCCCATATTGATTGTATATAAGTATGTTGTTAAATGGACAAATTATCTATACAAATACCTTTTTACTTGCAAATGACATATGAGTGTGGTGTGCATATATCCGCCGTTTATTTATACTGCATTCCAATATTATAACAGAATTAAAGCAGACCATCACTGTGCACCATCTATCCAGTGAACCCCAGTGGGTGCTGGTGGTCACATCGGGCAGCAAACCAGTATCTTCCAGTGAGGGAAGATGAAAAAAGGTGAGTGCTTCTGACTGATTTCAACCTGCTAGAGATGCTGCAGTGGGATACCCCCTACAAATATTGTTTGACTGCTGATCTTAATAAAAACTATCAATTTGGCTTATTGTAATATTGTACCATTTTTCTATGTGGTAGGAACAGATGCACTATTTGTAGCAGTGATAAAACTCACACAGCTACTCTGATCCTGAAAGCTGGTAATTGATTAGATGCATATTGTAGGACAACTTGTTTTTCGGGTGTGCAATAGGTGAGATCTAGATTTGTATAGCAATAGGTAATTGAACCTAAAAGGGATTAATGTGTAACTAATATGGGATAACAAATGGGTAACCTGAATGTTTTTCCAATGGTTGTGAGTGTGCATGCCTGTCAATACAAAATTTGTCTACAATAATAAAGGGTGGGGCAATGTGTCCTCTCATGTTTGGTGGAATAAGTAGATCAGTAGGAGGATATAAGGGAGGAAAGATCTCATGTGTGCAATACCTTATCTCTGGCCATGTCATGTGTTGGAAAAGTGGTGCTTTTCTACAACAGAAAGAGTCGCAAGCCACCATGGTGAGAGACCCATGTCAGGCTTAATATAGGGGGCTAAAGAGGCCAAAAGACCCTCTACTCAAAGGTAAAGGCAACAAGGTGCTTTACTAGAATGGAAAGTATTTGCACAGTGTCACAAGTAATAATATAATTATCCATCAATCCTTGCAGTCTATGATAATAATCTCTTTATGTATTAGGGCCATACAAGGCACTCAGAAGCCGCTTAGTGTGCAATGCCAAGGATTAGCTTTAACTTTACACAGCCAAACACCATCTGCAAGTGGTCACATGTTTCGAGGCATAAAGAGATTATTTGCATAGCTACGCCCACTGCAAGGAGTGATGGGTAATTCTATTATTCCTTGTGTTGGTAGCTGTCCAAATACTTTATGTTCTAGGAAAGCACCTATTTTCTTTTACCTTTGAGTAGAGGGTCTTTAGCCTCTTTAGCCCCTCTATATAAAAGCCAACATGGGTCTCGCAACAGGATGGCTTGCAACTTCTGTTTCACACCATGTGTTGGCCCACCTAGTAAATCGGGCTCATGGTGTTACCTGGTTATCAGTGCAGGGCAAGTTAAAAATATCTGTCAACTTCAGTGGGGAAGGCTGGTGTTTCTTCACACCTCCCGAATATTCTGTTTAATGTCTATATAGGTTTCACATGGTGCAGATGTGGCCAGAGCATGTGGGACCACTTTTCTAGTTCACCATAATTCTGCTGGCTAGGCTTGAAATGTCTGAGGCAAATAAGTTGCTTGGTAAGAACTTATGTGAATGTTAACAGGCTGGTAGCTTAAATATAAGAACAGTTTTAAAATCGGATAACCATAGATTTTGAGAACAATATTTCTCTTAGGGATTGAGGCAGCTTCAGCTGATCTCATCCTTTTAGAATCACAGCAGAGTTTACTTCTTTCATCAGTCAAACTGCATGGCATTATTGTTCCGGCATACAGTACATTTCATTAGACTGCAGGCAAACAAAGTGGATAAAAAAATGAAATATTTCATCAGATGAGAAAAATGTGCGCATTATGTTAAAATGTAGTTCTCTGGCCCTTTCATCTGTTTTGAGTGCAAGGTATATTGGGCAGCATGCTTTGTACTAGTAACAGTGCTGTAGGTCTTCAACATGCTGTGTTCATAAATCAAGTGACGGAGCTAGCAGCCACCAATCAATAAACGAGTAGATTAAAGTGATAGCAGTATTTGTGCTCTAAGCTGTCATCACCTCCAGCATGGACCTAGTAAAAACTATTAAAGCTTTCCTAAACACAGAAATAGAGGATTAGGTCATTATTTGAAGGGCATACAGCTTGATGGCCATAACAAAAAAAAGGTATGCTTTCATAACCATTCTTGAAGGAAAACAAGTTAAGGGTAAAAAGAAGTTAAAGGAAATAAGAAAATTTTACACAGTTTTAGTTAAAGGAGCACTATTGCAAAATAAATTTGCTGGATGGCAGGGGGAGGGAGGGGTCAGTTATACTTTATATGTTTTCTTTCTTTTAATGGAAGGAAAAGGACATCTGGGGTGACAGGCTCTGTCACCCCTGATAGAATAAACCTGTCACCCTGGATTGTATTCCTACCAATAAACCACAAGTTTGGTGGGAGTTTTATTCAGTTCGGGTGTATATGTGACTTTGTATGTTTATAGGTATTTTTAATATTACACAATTTCGCGATAGTGCTCATTTCAATTCTACTTTTTCTGTAGAACATCTTTATGATCGCTACTAATGTTTAAAATTGTTCGAGCAGAGTTTCGCCTATGAAGAGTGAACGTCCCGTTCTCCAGCATTTTTGGGGTATTTTTCAACGTACCCTGCTGCAAAAAGGTTTTTACTGTCCAGTGAAGTCATACTAGTTTCCTTCAGAAAAGCTCTTTCATTCTGTTTTCTGTTCGCATGTCCTTAACGTGTACACATACACTGGCGTGTACACATATGCAAGCCTCTCATTTTTGTGTTTTCCAGTGTTCTGTCCCTGGCATGGTATTCTAGTACTTACTTCTTGCTGTGCCAAGTCTCTTCTGCTCCTAAGTGCTTACTTGCTCCTTCTCCTTGCTTGCCTTTTGTTTGGGATGTGCAATCCATTGTATTTTCTTCTCCTAAGTGCTTACCTGTACCATTTTCTAAAGTACCATCAATTGTATTTACTTCTAAGAACTGCTTACCTCTACACATCCTTATCTGGTGTTTTCCTTATATGGTGTTTGTTTGTGGGATGCCCCCATGTATCTAATTTACACATTACTCTTGCAATAAATCACAGAAAGACACCACAACCTTTTAAGAATGAATATCATTTTTTATTATTAAGATTATATATATAGTTATCTAGTTTTTATCAGAAAAAAGTAAAAAATAAAAGGTTATAAAATGGGGGATAAAGACCATTCACAGGGAGGGTTTAAAATAATGTGTCAGGCTCTCAGTGTCTTAAGGTGGGCGGCTCCCCATGGCTGTGGCCAGCTCTGCAATCTCTCCCAGCAGCCTATGTACAGCAGAAGAGAACTCTGGAGGCGCTGCTGTGCACCTGTATACTGTAAATGACAAAAAAAAGAATTACCGTATTTGCCGGCGTATAAGACGACCCCCCAACATTTCCACTCAAAATATAGAATTTGTTATATACTCGCCGTATAAGACTACTCCCTCTTCCGCACATCTTCCACACACCAAATAAACAACAAACCAAATAAACAACAACCAAAAAAACAACCTGAGCATGTTAGCAGAGATGGGATAATAGAGAGATGGGATGGGACAGAGCTGGGAAAAGAGAGATGGGATGGGACAGAGCTGGGAAAAGAGAGATGGGATGAGGCAGAGCTGGGAAAAGAGAGATGGGATGGGGCAGAGCTGGGAAAAGAGAGATGGGATGGGGCAGAGCTGGGAATAGAGAGATGGGATGGGGCAGAGCTGGGAAAAGAGAGATGGGATGGGGCAGAGCTGGGAATAGAGAGATGGGATGGGGCAGAGCTGGGAAAAGAGAGATGGGATGGGAGTCATGGGACAAAACTGGGAACAGAGATGGGATGGGACAGAGCTAAGAAAAAAGAGTTGAAGCAGGGAAAGGTGGGTTTTTACAGGTGCCCGGGTGGGGGGGGGTTTCACACAGTGGGGGCATCCCGATTCAGGGTGCCCCAGGGAAAAGCTGACTGGCGATAAAAGGCGCGCTCAGTCATCTGCAACTATCCCAGGAGGCTGAGCGACGCACAATCATAAACGTCCTGCTTCATGCACTGTTTTATATCCGCTGGGCAGCTGCAAACAGAACTATGCAGGGCCAAACTAATGCATAGTCCTGCTTGTTGCTGCCCGGAGGATATTAAGCAGTGCACTGCAGAACTTAATTGAGCGCCGCTCAGCCTCCTGCGATCGAAGCAGACAGCTGAGCCGGCCGCTCATCCATACATCACTCACCTGCTGTCTTTCCTCCCCCCCCGCCGTCTTTCCTCCCGGACTGCCGGCCCCGCCCCCTGTCTTTCCTCCTGCTCACCGGCCCCGCCCACCGGCTCTGCACGCAGTTTTTCCTCCTGGCCGCGCCGGCCCCGCGACCGCATCTGTCTCTGCTCCCGGCTGTGGGGTCCGGACACCTAGCGGCTGCGGCGACGTAAGGTGACCGTGCGCGGGCAGCAGACGGGGCTGCACAGAGGGGCAGATGCGGGTGTGCGGCCGCGCGTGCGCGCACCTTAGAGGGAACGCTGCCGACGGCCCCGCCCTCTGCCTTCCATCCTGGCCGACGGCCCCGCCCACTGCCTTCTCGTCTCCGGCTTGCGCGCTGCCTTCCCTCCCGGCCGCCCCAGAATCCTAGCGGCCCCGCAGGTAACAGTGCTGTGCCGTGCACCCGGCGTATAAGACGACCTCCCCACTTGAAGGCAGGTTTTTCAGGGGCAGAAAGTCGTCTTTTACGCCGGCAAATACAGTAGTGTCTAGCCTCTGCTTTCTGCTTGTCTTAGAACTTACTAGGCTGGTGGGGTCGTTGGGGATGGGGAGCCACCCTTCTTACTGGGACCTGCTACACCTGGGATCTGTAGGTGATAACAAAAGTCTCTAGTAAAGGTGATTAAGCTGTGAATTATATTGTGTTGTGTGTAACACCCACCTTCATCTTGGGGCTGCAGGAATGGTGGGACTCCTTGCCCTTGCTGCTCACCCACTGGAACATCTTGGCCATCTAGAAGGAATTATTCCAAATATCTACATTTTAACACATATGTGTGAGTGTTTAGTGTGTGTGTGTGTGTGTTTGTGTGTGATGGTCATACCTGAATTATCATGCCCAGGATCATCCCTGCACAACATCTGTGCCTCCTCCGTAGCAGGTTGGTCCAGTTGAGCGTGTCCTGCTGGTCACGGGTGAAAAGCGAGGGTGATGTGACATGCCCCAGTGGATCCCTGAAGTTGGCATACGTCTGAACTTCACTATGGAACTGTGCCTGCATAGGATTAAACAATTACATTTCAAGGAAGCATAAATTCAAGAAAACACACTGACACGTGGAGAAGGCTACACTCCACCACTTTTGTTTCCAGTGTGAGATAGGTCAGGATGGGCAGAAAAAATGCACATACACAGGCAGGACAGCTGAACCAAGCCATGCCCTGACAGATGTTCAGGCTGGACTATGTCGCCACAGCCCCCCTTCGAGTGCACATCAGCACACAGTCAGCCAATGACAGCACGACCTCAGCCAAAATCAGACCAGTGCTAGGCAAAGCCAGAGCAGTTCCAGACAAAGTGCTAGGCCCAGCTACACCAGACCCAGCCAAAGTGCAAAGCCAACCCAGAGCAGTGCCAGGCAAAGTGCTAGGGCAACCCAGAGTAGTGCCAGGCAAAGTGCTAGGGCAACCCAGAGCAGTGCCAGGCAAAGTGCTAAGGCAACCCGGAGCAGTGCTAGGCAAAGTTCTAGGGCAAACCACAAAAATTACACTGGGGAACAAAAAAATTGACAAAAATTAACTGAAATGAGATGAGACAAGGCGGTTCCACACAGACTGATCAGAAGCACTCTGTGTGCCTCGATACAGCCCTGGAGGCACATCCACCATAGCTGCAGAGGGGGACACATCAACATAATGCAGAATCTGCTCCAGGATAGCATAGTCATGGAGCACCATACAGGCCACAATAATTTTAATGACCTTCTAGGGCTGATATTGGAGAGTGTCCCCAGTATGGTCCAGATATCTAAACTGGGTCTTAAGCAAACCAAAGGCCCACTAGACCACTGCCCTGGTCTTGGCATGAGCCCAGGTTATAGGACACATGTGCCTGAGTTTGAGGGCACAAAATGTGGGTCATCAGCCACGGTAGCAATGGGTAGCCAAAATCAAAATATTAGCCACATACATCATTAACACATCACCTGAAAACAAAATCATCAGATAAAATAATTTACAATGGAATGGGAGAGACAGGGGATGCATCCACATATACACAAGTTCTACATAAAAAAAAACTATAAAGGAGTAATAATTACCAAAGAGCCACTCACCAGGCAGCTTGCCAGACTCAAACTGAGCAAACAGGCTCGAATTACAAAGAATATAAGCATCATGCGTGGAGCCTAGGAATCCAGCCAAAAAGCTTAGAAACCGTAGATCAGGACCAAGAACACATTGAACATTGATGGAGCAACCCATCGTACGGTTCCTGCACAAAAGAGCTGAGCGTTATTAAAGCACGCCTACACTGACAGAACAGATGCTAATCAGAAAGGGAAAACCACTGGTAGGACTGCCTTCATTGGATAAATAAGAAATAGGGACTTGGAAGATAGTGTTAGGTGGGGGGCCATAATGTGTGTGAGCAAAAGGAAAATGAACATTAACATTGCTTACTTTAGAGTGACGCAGCTACAGGGAACAAAGGGCAACTAGTTAAAAGGAGACATTGAGGTCCACTTTACAGGAGCACACAGTCGATCGCATCTGTGATGCCCAGCGGGACACCAGCCTTCTGTAAGCAGGCAACCCTCAATCTCCACCGCCGCTTCTGCCTATAGTCAAGCCCCCGTTTTCCGGGACGCTAGGTACGCCTCACCGGACACGGTTGCCCCCAGGTCTTAATAGGCGCAAAGGATGGCTGCTTACGGTGAAGGCCAATGAACCACAAGGGTATCCCAAAGCCGAGGTCGTTCACAGGTAGTCAATCTGAAGGGTGAGTCAGAGTACAGGGATGAGACAGGTGCGTAGTCAGGGGTAGCCAAAGGGTCAAGCCGGGAGGTCAGAGATCGCAGGGTATCCAGAGGGGCAGGCAGGTTTGTGGTCAGACAAAGCAGAGGTCAGTACAGGCAGCAGACAGGAATGGTCGATCAGCCGGGTCGGAATCAGATAACAACTAACAGAATCACACCCTAATCACAAGCGACTATCACGGGCACTGAGTGCTGGGCTGACTCCATATTTATTGGGGAGTCGACCAATGGCCACCCTGGGGGGGGAGTTTATGTGCTGATTGGTGCAACTTACAACACTGTGAGTGATTGGAGGCACTATCCAGGGGCTGGTCAGTCTTGGCTGCAAGGCTGATCAGCCCCTGATTCCCATCAGGTGTGGAGCACTCTGTGCTGCCTGCCACTCGCAGCACAGCGCCTCCTAGTGGCGAAATCTACAGACTGCGGGACGCGCGCCTGCACAGCTAGAGAGGGGCGAGGGAGGCTGCCAGAGTGACGCGCCGCGCTCCCAGCAGCAGGAGTGCTGCGTCGCCCTGTGGACGCTCGCCGCCGCCCCCCTGGAAGAGGTAAGTTCCATACAGCATCCATGATGTTGGGCATATCGACCAGTTTGTAAAAGCCCAACTTAACTGCATTCCAAGCTACCATGCTGTCGGGGAAACATATATATTTGTCCACCAAGGTAGCCATGCCATCAAGAAATGTATTGAGCATGCGTCTGAGCGTAGGCTGGGACCTGCCCAGCCTCTGTAACGAGCCATTTGCCAAAAATTTAAGGCAGCCAACCAATTTGGTCAAATCTCCAGTTGCATGCCCCTTGCTTGTAGTGGGTGCCAACCATGGCCACAATTTACAGTAAGATTTCTCAAGAGAAACACGGTTAAGTCATGTTTGCTCAAATAACTCAACGTCATGCATGCGATCAACACCGTCTGCAATCAAAGCTTCGTCAGGCACATGACGCTCATACTCTGATAGCACTTCATCGGAGGGCTCCATCACCGAACAATCTTGTGCACCGAGTCACTGCACTCCCACCAGGTAGATGAGCCCATAAGCGGGGAGTAAAACATGATGTTTTACTGGCACGTACAAAGGCAAAATAAAGCATAACCCATACTAATCACAAGGTTTATGCATAAATGCAAAAAAGCTAGAGGAAAATACGATTGCGAAAAAGAAAAAATGCACTTAAGCAAATGCTAATACATCCAAAAAAACACACCTGATTCTCGAAACCTGATAATCCAAAAAATATACGCAGATGCACATTTTTTCATGCATAAGTGCATTTAAGAAAGTCTGTGACCCTAATAAGTGTACGCCTTGAGGGGATTTTTAATTATCTGCTTGTGCACAATGCAACATTATATTTAGAAAAAGCTAATGTCCTAAGGGTTTGTATTTTGCAGAAAATTCAGAGTAGTTAACAATGCTGGCAAGGTAAAACACAACATCCCATTCCCCAAGCCTAGGTAGGCATGGGTAAAAACTTTGCAGCCAGAAGTTATATGTTAAAAAAAAATCAGAAGCCATATGAAGCTTTATCCACTGTCTATATTTGTATTTCGGGAATAATTGCTATATATTCCTTAAAATAGTAGTAATTAGCATAAAGAAACATAAAGGGGGTAAGGTAAGGGAGCAGACTTGTGACCGGAGGGCGGCAGGTTCGAATCCCGGTCCTGGGACATGACTGAAGTGCTCTTGAGCAAGGCACCCAACCCTCCAACTGCTCCCCGGGCGCCGTAATCAGGGCAGCCCACCGCTCTGGGAATGTGTACACTCACTGCACAGATGGGTTAAATGCGGAAGACTAATTCCTATGTGTGTGCAAGCATACAATGGCGATCTATGCATTATTTATTATTCATTATTTTATTTTATTTAAAGAAACAATCACTATAATTACAGTTATTTTCCTGTGCCTTTTGAATTCTGTTTAAAATAGTGTTGATTTTCTTAGTTCCTTTATGTTGATTTCTGTTATCCTTTACAGGGGAAAGGTCTTAGAGGTAGTAAATATTCTACTTGACTGATCTATGTGATCACTACTAATTAAGCCCCTTGCTGTTTACCTGACTTGGCTAGTCTTTAAAACGAATAGGTGCTTGATTATTCATTAATTAAGTTAAATGACGTATCAGAATATATTTGCCTAAATTTCCAGTTCAGTCATTTAGAGCAGCAAGTTTTTTTTTTTAACACTGAGATTTCCACAGTAACAAGTTAAACAATTTTAGATTTATTTATTAGAAAATAATACCATCTCTATTTTCTCTGTATAAAGCTTGGACTAATGGTTGTACAACTTCAGTGCTACCTTTCCAAACACTCTGCAGGATATAGATATGTTATGAAAAACACTATATTGCATCACAAAATGTCCTTCTGCATCATAGATTTTGGGGTTGATTTTTGTGAGAAAGTCAACGTGGCAGTGTAAATTCTCATAAACTCTGATGATTGTTAAAGGTCTCGAAACTAAACGAAAATTCACACAAAAGGAAAATATTTCATCCAAAAATTCTCACTCAAAAAATCTGCTGAATCAGACGAGGAGGAAATAAGGTGCACGAATGGGAATTATTCATTGTATGATAGGTGAAAAGGGGCTCTGAATCAAGTTTTATGTCTTGTACAGCCAGGTAAGGTGTATCAGTGAGGGTCATGCTAATTATTTATTAAAACAAGATTACCTTTGGGTGTGCTTCTGGGTGTGAAGTGAAATTCATATCCAAGGGAGCATTTTTTAAGTGAAAAGAAAAGTTTTTGTTCTAATTGTTCCCTATAAATCAAATGTACTTAATATGAAGCACTTTTTCAGGTGAGGTACATCAATTTTCCAAATAATAATAATAATAATACCCTATATCTGCTGCCCAGGCTGGTGTTGCTGAAGAGGGGGAACTCCACATCATTTTAAATATATAATTGTTTTTTTCCAGGGCTTTTGCTGGCTCACTGCCATTGGTAAGTATGAAGGAGCCACCACTGCATGGAGGAACTGCTGGGGAAACCCGGACCTGCACAGATGAGCTGCAGGTGAGTATAGACTTGTTTTTGTCTGGATAATACCTTAACATTCATTAAAGTTTCAGCCATTGTAACAAAAGGCCTTGGGAAAGGATGAAGACTGCCCAGGGACTGGGGAGATCGGAGAACTTAGAACTTATCACCACTAGAACACCCTGCTACAGCTGATGCTTATAACTTATTGTTATAAACAATGGCATTAGATTGACCTCCCCATTCACACCTCTGCATATGCAGATCAGGTGCAGACATCATTTCTGTTCCAGTTTGGCTACCTTCAAACCGGTTGATCAGAGCTGAAACAGGAACAGAAACCACAACTGCATCTGCAAATGCGACTGCATCTACATAGGTGTGAATGGGGGCTGAGAAAAGATCAAATAATACCATTTTGTGAGTACTCACCTGAAAAATGGATATTGTTGGTGTGCCACAATATTTTCGCAGTCCCCAAGAAAGACGGGTCATTGGACGCGGTACCGGCCGGATGACCGCCATCTCTAACAGATTCTTTACCGACGCCAGGAGCCCCTGTGCGGCCAAAGGATCGATGGGCACCCGAGACCGAAAGAACCGTGAAGGAGGGCGAGAGTCGAATTCCAGTTTGTAACCGGATGACACTACCTCCCGGATCCATCTGTCCGGAATCTCCTGGTCCCAAACCTGGGAGAAGTGTCGTAATCGTCCCCCCACCCGCACGGGTGAGGGCAGCCCCTCATTGCTGAGCGGGTTTACCAGCAGGCTTGGGCTTGGTGCCCCAGGACTGGGCGGGACGGCCATGGCCCCTCCCCCGAGTCCAACCTGCACCTCTGGTAGCGGGAAAGGAAGCCCCCCTACCCGCTCTGAATCCCCGAAATGAAGGCCTACCAGCACTTGCCCCCTTAAAGGGACAACGAGGCCTCTTGCGTTGTGGCATCTTACCACCCTTTGCGACTGAATCAATTTTCTCACCAAACAGACGCAAGCCCAAAAAGGGGAGAGCTGTGAGCACCCTTTTAGAAGCTGAGTCCGCCGATCACTGACGCAGCCATACTGACCGACGAATAGCCATCAGCATTGCAGCTGTCTTGCTACTCATAGCCAGCGCATCGTCCTGAGCGGATAGAACATAGGAAATAAAAGATTCACACTGCTTGAGTGCAGTAAACTCTTTACAAGTGGGATCTAGATCCTCATACAGCTCCTGAATTACAGACCTAACCGCCAATAGAAGAAGGGGTGAAGCACACACCGGGCGCATCGTTGACCCAGCATAAATAAAACCATGGCGAGCGTACTGGTCAATCCGACGATCCTCCCCATCTTTAGGGACAGTGGTCTCGGCAGACTGTACCATAGCCGTGCTGGAGAGCCCTAGCACAGGGGTATCGACGTCAGGAGGGACGGACCAGAGTTTCACCAATTCTGGCGGAAAAACGCTTTTCCCAACTGGAAGGGATTCCAGATAACCGCGTGGGATGTTCCCATTCCTTAAGGACCACCCTCTCAAAGTGGTGTTGTCTGGGAAAAACCCAACGCGGCTGAGGCTCTTTAAACAACTGGCCCTTTGGCCGGGTGACAGCCTCAGGCGGATCTAAATTCAGAATTTCAAACATCTGAGCCAGAATGGAGGGGGTGTCAAGGGAAACACCCGCCGACCAATCGCCAATAGCATCAGCCTCAAGCTGATCTGCAGGCTCATCTGACTCCAACAGGAATTCTCCCTCGTCCGGGGAGCCATCGGACCATTTCACAGGCTCACATACCTCATCCTGTGAAGCCGAAGGTATCGGAGTCAGGTGCTTCCGTTTTGCAGTGGCTTTTGACCCTGTTTTAACGGGCACTATTTTCCGGAGGCTGGCCAATCGCGCCGCCACCTTGGATTGCGAATCCCCACTCTTGACAGTGTCATGCGGGGTCCGGAACAGGGAGGGAGAGGTAGGAGATGATGGAAGATGCGACAGGCCAGCAGCCGAAGCGACGGACTGACGCGCAATACTCTGTCTTGCACAAGGAATGCATACAAAGACATCATCATCTGGGAGCGGAGTCCCACATCTTGCACACCCCCTAGATGGCCCAGAAGAACCATTTCCGGTAATAACGGAAGCCTCCATATGGTGATTTATGGTATTCGCAATTCTTTTGGGTTTTAAGGCATAAGCCGACCCGGGATGCCCCCTTATTGTAAATGTCCCGGAAGGGAGGATTTAATTCAAAAAGAAGATCCCCTTAATAATCTATATATAAATATAGATTATATATATATTTTTTTTTATGCCTATATATATATATATATATATATTGTAGACGTGTCACTGGAGAAGTGATCGAGGGGGTGTACATTTCACCTAGGTTACTACGCTGGGTGAGATGGTAAGTCCAGGATTGATTTGTTTCCCAGCAGTGATATGCTGCTGAGGTGTTGTTAATTTTGCCGGGCCTGGATTTATATGGAATGGCAGGTAGGTTTGGTAGAGGGACCTGTCATTCCACACCTCCCCGATCCGGTTTGGGTTTTGAATCAGGTGAGCTCTGATCCTAATTAGCCTGGGAGGTAAAAGCTCTGCAGAGACTGCAGGCTATTGCTCTCAGCCAGGAATGAACAGCCTGTGTGTGTGTTTGAAGGAAGCTGCGAACGCAGCCACTGCTGGAGCTGAAACTCACCCTGCGATATCCAGGCTAACGCTGTGTTTTGAAACTGCCAGATAGGTGAGAAGAACCTGTTAGTAAGCGCCCAGACGGGCTAGGTCTTTATTTTGTTTGGACACAAAAGAAGCACGTGGTTGCTGTATGTTTTGTTTGCTGGACTGTTTATGCTATGAATAAACGCCAAGATCTGCTTTTATAACGTCTGAGTCTGCCGTGAACTGTGTCCAAACACACCATCCCCCGGGAAGATCCCTACAATTGGTGCTGCGGAGCGGGCAAAACGGTTGCTAGGGGCAACGGTGTGGACAGACTTGGCTACAGCTGCTTATGTCTTGGGTGAAAGCTGCAACTACACTCCAAGAACAGGCGGGCAACATGGAGGAGATGCTGAAGCAGTTTATGCAAGTAAGTTTGCAACAACAACAGGCTCAGATAGAGGCCAATAGACAACAACAACAGGCTCAGATAGAGGCCAATAGACGACATGAACAGGCTCAGATAGAGGCTAATGGACGACATGAACAGGCTCAGATAGAGGCTAATAGACGAACAGACCATGGCTGCCCAACAACAACTTATTGAATACCTGATAGCAAAACAGGAGGCGCCTGTGGTTGCTAACCCCCAAACAGTGGTGCGAGCCGCTCCAGAGACTTTTGATGTGAGAAGAGCTGTGCAGCGAGCGCTGCAAAAGATGACTGCTGAGGATGATGTTGAGGCCTTCCTAACTGGGTTTGAGCGTGCGGCTGAGCGAGAGAAGTTACCCGTCGCTGAGTGGGCAGAGGTAATTGCGCCCTATTTAACAGGGGAACCTCAAAAGGCCTACTATGACCTCAGTGAGCAAGAGGTTAAGGACTATACTCGGCTAAAAGCGGAGATACTTGCCCGACTAGGCGTTACTACTGCGGTCCGTGCCAGGAGGGTACGCAACTGGAGCTACAGTTTGGACAAATCAGCGAGGTCCCAGATGTATTACCTGATCCATTTGGCGAGAAAGTGGTTGGAGCCAGACACTTCTACTCCTGCACAGATCCTAGAGAGGGTTGTGATGGATCGCTACCTCCGAGCACTTCCTGCTGACCTGCAACGCTGGGTGGGACAAGGTGACCCTAAGAATGCAAACGAACTTGTCAACCTTGTGGAGAGGTTCCAGGCGACTGAGGACTACCTCCGTGATGTTTCTGCAGCCTCCTCACCTTCCCGGAGTGCCAGATCTGTGCCATCAGCTGGTAAGAGACTTCCATCTATTGGGGGAGTGTGGAGGGGTGCTGAGGGAGGAAAAAGGGCTCAAGTGGTGTCTCAGGGGCAAAAGACTGGGGATGGTCCCGGGTGGCTAAGTGGCCCTAAAAAGGACTCCTTGCCAAGGAGACCAGGCTCTATCCAGTGCTGGAGATGCCATGAGGTGGGACACGTGTCTGCCCATTGCCCTCTTACCACTGAGCCCATGGAATGTGAGGCTAATCGACGTCAGTCGCTATTTGCGGAACCATCTTGTGTTGCAGTTCCTGGACTAGAGACTGAACCGCAAATCTGCAACGTTACAATTAATGATTTTCCTGTTAAGGCGTTGCTGGACTCAGGAAGCCTCGTAACCTTGGTGCATGCCAGCCTGGTGGCTGGCGACTTTGAGTGTAAAAAGCATATGAGTGTCGTTTGTATACATGGGGATACAAAAGTGTACCCTATAGTGCTGGCGGAAGTCGGGACTGAACAAGGCACCGTACAATATGAAGTGGGTGTGGTTAAAAACCTCATGCATAACGTAATATTGGGGCGCGATTTTCCATTATTCTGGGCTCTCTGGGGAAAAAGAAAATCCCCCGAAAGGAGTGAGGATACTCCTAAGGTTGTTGCATTGCCCCCTGTAAATGATAAAAGTGTGCAGGATGAAAATGATTGTTTTCCTTTGCAGGTCCTGGCTGGAGAGGAGGAGGCTCCTCCCACTGAGCAAAATATACCAGACTTAGAGGTGTCTAGGGATAATTTTGGGACTGCACAGTTACAGGACCCCACTCTCAAAAATGCGAGAGAGCAGGTTGCTGTCATGAATGGGGTACCTCAGGAACCAGATGCTGAGAAAAGATTTCCACATTTTTCTGTGACTAATGATCTTTTCTATAGAGTCACTAAGATTAAGGATGAGATTGTGGAACAGCTTCTGGTGCCTAAGCCGTACCGGCGTCAGGTGCTGGACATGGCACATAACCATGTTCTTGGGGGACACTTGGGGACTGACAAAACGCAGGAGAGGGTTCTCCAGAGGTTCTACTGGCCGGCGATATATAATGATATTAAAAAGTACTGCGAGTCGTGCCCCACATGTCAGCTTAGTGCCCCAGTGTCACATTTTCGCAGTCCTTTGGTTTCGCTCCCTATTATAGAGGTGCCTTTTGAGCGTATAGCCATGGATTTAGTGGGTCCCATTGTAAAATCCGCTAGAGGACACCAGTATATTCTGGTGGTCATGGATTATGCGACCCGCTATCCTGAAGCTGTGCCCTTAAGAAACACCGCATCTAAAACAATTGCACGTGAGTTGTTTTATATGTTCTCTAGGACTGGAATCCCCAAAGAAATCCTGACTGACCAAGGTACACCCTTTATGTCAAAGGTGATGAAGGAGTTATGCAAACTATTTAAAATCTCACCCATCCGTACCTCTGTATACCACCCCCAGACGGACGGATTGGTGGAGAGATTTAACAAAACTTTGAAACATATGCTGAAAAAAGTGGTGGAAAAAGATGGCCGTGATTGGGATCATTTGTTACCCTACCTCATGTTTGCTATTAGGGAAGTGCCCCAAGCGTCCACAGGGTTCTCACCATTCGAGTTGGTCTATGGTCGTCACCCTAGGGGTCTACTGGACATTGCAAAAGAGACATGGGAGAGCGAGTCCACCCCATACAAGAGCGTTATTGAGCATGTAGCACAAATGCAGGACCGTATAGCCGCTGTAATGCCCCTAGTAAGGGAACACCTCCAGAGGGCGCAAGAGGCCCAAAGTAGAATTTACAACCGGTCTGCAAGAATCAGGACATTTAACCCAGGCGATAGGGTCCTTATACTAGTTCCCACTGTTGAGAGTAAATTCCTGGCGAAGTGGCAAGGTCCCTATGAGATTGTTGAAAAGGTCAGTGAGGTGAACTACAAGGTGCACCAACCAGGTAGAAGGAAGCCTTTCCAAGTTTACCACGTAAACTTGATTAAGCCCTGGAAAGACAGGGAATCCTTGGGGGCGACAAATACTGTTAATAATTTGTCACAACCAATCCCTCCAGTCAAGGTTGGTGATACCCTATCAGTGTCACAGAAACAGGAGGCTCAGGAATTTTTACAGAAAAACAAAGACAAGTTTTCTGACCTTCCAGGGCGTACACACCTCATCTATCATCACATTGAAACTGAGCCTAGAAGCAGAGTAAACCTCAAGCCCTATAGGATCCCGGAAGCCCGTAGGGAAGCCGTATCTGCCGAGGTAAAACGTATGCTTGATCTGGGAGTAATTGAGGTGTCACAGAGTGAATGGTCCAGCCCGATTGTATTAATCCCAAAGCCTAATGGAACTTGGAGGTTCTGTAACGACTTCAGAAAGTTGAATGAGATCTCAAAATTCGATGCCTATCCTATGCCCAGGGTAGATGAGTTGATTGAGAAGTTGGGTAATGCCAGGTACATAACCACCCTCGATCTCACAAAGGGCTACTGGCAGATTCCACTTACTGATGAGGCTAAAGAGAAAACTGCATTCTCCACCCCTGATGGGCTATTCCAGTATGTAGTGATGCCGTTCGGGTTACATGGAGCTCCTGCGACTTTCCAGAGGTTGATGGACTTGATTTTGCGACCACATTGTGATTACTCAGCTGCCTACCTCGATGATGTGGTCATTTTTAGCCCTGATTGGGAAAGTCACCTCTGTAAGGTACAGGCCGTATTGGATACCATAAGTGATGCAGGATTGACCATAAATGCCGAGAAGTGTGCAGTAGCCCTAGAAGAGGCCAAGTATCTGGGCTACATTATTGGAAGAGGGTTGATTAAGCCCCAGCTAAATAAAATTGAGGCAATACAGAATTGGCCTAGACCCCTGACAAAGAAACAGGTCAGAGCTTTCCTTGGTATTACGGGCTATTACCGTAGATTTGTGCCGAACTTTGCCTCAGTTGCTGCTCCCCTAACTGACTTGACAAAGGGCGAAAAGAGAGCAATGGTCACGTGGACTCCAGAGGCCGAGAAGGCTTTCCAAAGCCTTAAATCTGCCTTGTGCCAACAACCTGTGTTAGTTACCCCCGATTTCAGGCGAGAATTTCTGGTCCAGACAGATGCTTCTAACACAGGCTTAGGTGCAGTACTCTCACAAGTAGTAAATGGTGAGGAGCATCCGGTGATGTACTTGAGTAGGAAGCTAACCCCGGCCGAGAAAAATTATGCCATTGTGGAGCGAGAATGTTTGGCGGTGAAGTGGGCCCTCGATTCCCTAAAATATTACTTGCTAGGCAGGAAATTCAAGTTAGTGACAGATCATGCCCCCCTAACATGGATGAAGTTAAACAAGGAGAGAAACGCAAGAGTGACTAGATGGTTTCTGTCCCTACAAAACTTTAATTTCACTGTGGAACACAGGCCAGGGAAATTACAGGCAAATGCTGACGCATTGTCGAGGGTACATTGTCTGTGGGGACAAAATGCTCAGCCCTCCGGTCTGAAGAAGAGGGGGGGGATATGTAGACGTGTCACTGGAGAAGTGATCGAGGGGGTGTACATTTCACCTAGGTTACTACGCTGGGTGAGATGGTAAGTCCAGGATTGATTTGTTTCCCAGCAGTGATATGCTGCTGAGGTGTTGTTAATTTTGCCGGGCCTGGATTTATATGGAATGGCAGGTAGGTTTGGTAGAGGGACCTGTCATTCCACACCTCCCCGATCCGGTTTGGGTTTTGAATCAGGTGAGCTCTGATCCTAATTAGCCTGGGAGGTAAAAGCTCTGCAGAGACTGCAGGCTATTGCTCTCAGCCAGGAATGAACAGCCTGTGTGTGTGTTTGAAGGAAGCTGCGAACGCAGCCACTGCTGGAGCTGAAACTCACCCTGCGATATCCAGGCTAACGCTGTGTTTTGAAACTGCCAGATAGGTGAGAAGAACCTGTTAGTAAGCGCCCAGACGGGCTAGGTCTTTATTTTGTTTGGACACAAAAGAAGCACGTGGTTGCTGTATGTTTTGTTTGCTGGACTGTTTATGCTATGAATAAACGCCAAGATCTGCTTTTATAACGTCTGAGTCTGCCGTGAACTGTGTCCAAACACACCATCCCCCGGGAAGATCCCTACAATATATATATGTCCCAATTTTCCTTTCCTTTTATTTTTTAAAAAAGAAAGAGTAGCCAAGCAATATAGAGCCGGGAGGCCACTTTAATCAGGGGTTCCCTGGATCTGTAGGGGAAGCCAACAGTCAGATCCCCAAACATGTGGCAACATGCAAACATACTAATGCATGGCACCAAGGTGCCTTTAAATAAACAAAGGAAAAAACCCTTGCCCTCATAGATCTCTCCCCCCCATGTCTAAAAACACTATAAACAATATAGTTTTTAAAAAGACACTCAACGGCCCCACACAAGGTGGGGCCGCTTACCTGCAAGGAACCGAGGGCGGCCGCAGCAATAGTATGGACGACGCAGCAGCCAGCAGCAGCAGCAATAGCAGTAGGAGCCAGAAGTAAACAAAACCATGTGTGGCAGCGAGCCCCCCCCCCACGTGACTTACTTTAAGCCAGGAAGGAAGGAAGTGAGGCTGCGGCCGGTCACATGACGCTGCCGCCGGTGCCACGCCCCCATTTCCACGTCACCGGAGCCTGCCCCCCTCAAGCCCGATCAGTGCGCCCATTCATCAAGGGATTACTACCAGATGAGCCACTACAACGGGACCAAACACAAAGGCAGGAGGAGGGGGGAGGAGGAGGGAGGAAAGGAAAGACTCAGCGCAGCCGACGCTGACAATGCGGCGGCGAACGGCAAGGAGACCAGCGGGGGAGGGGGGAGGGAGGCTGCTATAGCAAAGGCTCAGGCAGCAAGCCAGCCTGCAATCAGCGCGGCCAAGCCCCAGCTGCCCCCTAAAGCAGACCTAAACGCTGGCCAAGCCGGCCAGTACTTATCTTACAAGACCTGCCCAAGGAAAGCCCTTTTAAGAGAAAAGATAGGAGGACAATCAGACCGAGTGCACACTTGCGGTGCAGTCTGCTAAGTGCATAAAAGTAAAACACACATGTTATAAAAAGTCATACAGTGAAATACACACACACAATACACAACCCTCTAACCCCCCCCCCCCCATAGTGAAGGGAGAAGGGACCGTAACGGGAGAGTAAGGGGCTAAGGGGACCCTCGGGACAGGGGCATCCCATTTCCGGATCACCATGCCGGATAGCCGCATTGCCCCCAAAAGAGGGGGTCGAGCGGAGGAGATAAGCTCCTAGGCACCTATAGTGCCGTCTACCAATTGCCCAGTGAGCAGCCTAGGCTGGGAGGCTTCCAATCCACCATAAAGGTATAAACAATCAAAACCGGGCAGAAATAGACCAAAAGGGGGTGCCGGGGTAAGACCCCGGCTACCTGTAAGCAGGAGACTTCAATCTTCTGTCTTGTCGTCAAGCAGAGAGAAAAATACTGGTGATAAGTGGGAGGTACCAGGTATATATAGGCCGGAAGGGGGCTCGTTACAAGACTTCCTCTCTGCACAGTGTCACCTGGCGGTGAGTTAACCCAATAAGTGAAGAATATTAAAGGTGAAGCGGGGTGTGTGGCACACCAAGAATACATTTATGATTCAGGTTTCTGATCTTCCTATGAAAGTTACAATCATTATAGAATATTAAGTAAAGATTTTTTTTTTATGCTCGAAGTAGGAACATTTTTTTCAGACTCCAGCCAAAACTTGCTCCGACTCCATAGCCCTGTTTTTCCACAGATTTCATCCAAAAATATTTAGAAATCGAAAGCACGGATATTTCTTTCCTCCAACCTCTGCTGAAAAACAATATATACTTTTACTGAACATTCCTGGAAATTCCTGCAAAAATCACAGTTAAACATATGTATTACAAAATGCTGAAAAATTGTCTGGCAACAGAGGGTGACAAAATCTCTAGTTAGACTGGAACTGAAAGGGTTAAAGGCATACGGTTACCTTTGCAGAGTGTGTGTCAAACATTTTCTGAGAAGCAGGTCTAAAGATTTAATTTAGACATTACTGTTTGTCAGCGCTTGATAGTAGATGTTCTTCCAAAAGAAAATTAGGTTAACTCACAGAAAATGAGAAAAATGTTTCCAGTTTTTATGAACTTAGTGTCTGTCAGCGAAGGGGGTATTCTGCTTTTTCAAGAACCCTTACATGTGGAGCATTAGCTTTTTTTATTTTAACTGGGTAAACACAGAAAAAAAACTTTCTTTATTCTAGGTAGCGAAGCTTGCTAGTCATGGACACTGCCTCATTGTTTTTTTCCTGTTAGCAGGGTCAGTTCAGCACAGGTTGTAAAAAACTTGTCTCCGTGCAAAGTAAACTTGTGCACACAAGGACTCTTGCAAAAGAATGATTGAACCCTTACATGTGGAACATTAACAGAGTTTAGTCCAAACGAGGGAATAGAAAGGGCACATGTTAAAGGACATCAAAATTCAATTTCATCTTTAAAGTGCAAACATTTGTAAATGACAAAGTAAAAACCAAAGTAATTAAAATTAGTGTACCTTGACATAATCAATGATCAGTAGACGAGAAATATTTTTCATTTCTTCCTAATTTTTAAATAGGCGCAATGTACTTTTGATTAATTAAACCGGACCAACAGCCTGGCACACTTAGAAAAGAAAAGTAGCGGTCATTTTGGAGCTTCCTCACCTAGCATCTCTGCCTGGATTCAACTGACATAACTGACAATGCATTTTGTTTCAAAAATTTACTACAGCAGAAGTTAGAAAAAATGTAAATGAATTTTTAAGTGCCGCATTGCCCTGGGGAGGGATGCATATAAGCACTGTTTGTTGTGTTGGTCTGGTTTAAGTCATGTTTGGTCCACTTTAAATTTACCTAACCTGAAATATATAATATATTATTTGTAATGTGTTACTCTGTATACTGCACACATCATCTGGAAAAAAATAAGAGGAGGGAAAAAGTTAAAGAACAAATTGTACTTGGAAAATGATGTTCTGGAAAGGCAGACCGGTGTATGTGCTTCATATACTACATTGAACATTGTTGAAATCAATAAATATAATGTTTAAAAAATAAAACAGATGCTGCCCTTCCATTCAATTTATGCTTCGACAGACTAACTCCTAAATCCCCAAAAGCACTTCAAGGTGCTAAGCATACATTTGGCTTCTTAACAATCGATACTGTATTTGACCCAAAAAATATTGTACACTCTCATTTTAAATGACCCAATTTAAAGTCATGCAAGAAAGACAAAGAGCTCTTTTATTAAGAGTCACTGAGTGTGCTTCAGCGTTAAATAATTAAGGCAAAAATGGAAACAGCTGAATGTTATCTGTGTACATACAGAGGCAACCCTAACCTCTGCTGCTTGAGGCAAACTGTAGAAAGACGCCCCCCCAGATGCTATTCCTCAGCAGAGGCAGTGCACTGCCCCACATGGCTCCCTCCTATAATGGGAGCTGTGCCGATTCATTAGGGGCCGGTTCAGCGTTAGGTAAGGAAACCCTATCTCTTTTTAGGATAGAAAACTGCTATTCATTGGAATTGTAAGTGATTCAGCAACTGGATGTAAACTTGTCGCTGAGTCCCCCCCAAGGTAGAAAATGAAAGAGAATGGCAGTTTTCTCTCCTAAAAGGTTTTCTCAACTGGTGCTGAATCAACCCCATTGAGGGGGGAAGGAGACAGGACTACAACTGCTGAGTCGCCAATGATTGACTGTAACAACTAAAAAAAACAATTACAAAAACATTTATAGTGATTGCTGTCTCCACCCCCCACCTCGCCGTACAGTTTTGCCGGAGATGGCTGCCTCACATGGCCTTATTACAGGTGCACCCCTTTACACACAGCCTTATTGTAGTCATGTAAAAAGTCTTCTTATGTATCAGCTACATTGTACAGAGTGGAAAAAAGCAGACATACAGAATGACGTTGTCACAGCAGACGGCTCTCATTGGATGAGAGCCCAATAGGATTCGGGATGTGCCATTGGATCATGACAAGGTGAGATTTTTCTGCCTTCTGGGGGGTTTCACAGTTGGGCATATCAATTTGGGATGCCCAGGAGAAAATACAGCTTTCAGGTTCCAGGCTGGCCAGTGGCACTTTAACACAAAATAGGATCAATCCAGCACAGGTTGTAAAAAAACTTGTCTCCATGCGAAAGCAAACTTGTGCACACAAGAACCCTTGCATTCTTGAATGATTCAGGGAATACATTCTCGAATGTGTGAAAGCAGTCAAGAAAGCCATTAGATATCTCTTGCAACCTGCCCTATTTAAGCAAGAAATGACAGACAGCAGGTAGCGACAGTTTCAGAGCGCCCGCTAGTAGTCACTGTGCTCGGCCATGGGTCGCTAGTTCATAGCGACTCAGTCGCTGTGCAGCAATGATGAATACATTGTGAGGAGTCGCTATTTGACCAGTACAGCGCTGTATGGGAACGCATGTTAGTGACTGGTCAGTGCAACCGATTCAGCAAAAAACAGCCTCACAAATCTCTGGCGCTGAAAAATGCTTCTCTGAAGCCCAGAGTGCCAGAGGATGTGTGTTTTAAGTCTGTTTTTCCGCATGTATCCACTAGTAACAAAGCGAAAACATATGGAATTACATTGTAACATGAACACTTTAATGCCAGACCTGTAATGTCATTTCTGCAGAAATATATAAAACATTAAAAATTGTATTAAAAACTGCATTTACAAAGCCTGAAGAGGTCATAACATTATTTGAGTTTTTTTTTTTTTTTTAAAAACCCAGTTTAAAGGGAAGAAAAGGATCGTCCATTGAAATGTATGGGAGAGTGACAGGTAGCGAGACTTAATAACTAGCACTGCGCAAGGCTGAACGCCTGCGCTGTTCGCTGAGGCTGGGATAATGATGAATGGGATGCTACATGGCGTTATCCTAGTCGCTTAACAGATTCTGCTTGATAAAAGTGTAACTGCGTGCCTTGTCCGGCGTTCAACTGTCGCTACCTCTCATTAACAAGGCACTACCTGACGCTATCCCTTCTTAAATAGCCCCCTACGTTTTTTTTTGTTACAAAGAATGCTTGCATGACTGCTGCAGCCTCAAAGCTTTAGCTAACTGTCCTTCCTTTCTCCTGCCTACTATACTTGGGAAAATATTTGTTCCCCATTCTGATTTTTGAAATGTAAATGTAAGGGGTCATCCTATTTATGTAGATTTACATGTTATTTTTCCAATGAGGTATGGATTTATATTTTTTAAGTTTGAGAAACATAACACCTTCTTGTTACTTTCAGCAGAGTTTCTGCTTTAACATGAAATGTCTTACTTTCTGCCCAGGAGATACCCCAAACTGAAACTGCGCTTTAGGAGATTTTCAAAGAAAATTCAACTAATATGTACACCTTGCAGGTTTTTAAGAAAAACAATCCTTTATATTTGAAACACTCCCACAAACGATATATTTCCTCAAAGTACACACCTCAAGCTTTCTAGGCATATCAGGTTTGGTGTCATGGGCGCAGTTTTCCGGAGGAAAGCCTTGAGGAATTCACTAGTTGCACAGATTTTCCCTGAAACATAAATCAAAAATCAAATTAAAAACCAAATATTCCTAACATATCAATATGTAAACAAGAAAAAACATGCTAAATCTGAAACCACAAGGTCCCTGAACAGTACAATACTCAACATGCATAGGTACTTTTAAACCTCTAACTCCCAGTCTCTATTAGATACTTTGTCACCTTCTGTCGTAACACCATTTTGTACCATTTTGTGCTATGAGATTTCAAGAAATATTATATATTGTTTTTTCCGCAGTTTGGGTCTCAACGTGAAATGTCTTGTTTGTAATTTTTTCTGTGCATTCATAATATTTTGGGTAAATAATTTTTCTATTTTGTAAACTGTGTCACATTTTTTAAATAAAAATGGTAATTTTTCAAGAAAATTATATTGCATCTAACCCATTTAGTGGCAACAAAAAATGAAAGCTTACCACATGGAATCTTTCGACATGGGTCTCTTCTTCACCAGAGGGATGCCACCAACAGAAGAAGGCCCCAAAAATCCCCTCCTGCGCTTCTGAGGTGCTGTTGGCTGCTGCAGGCTTTTATAGGAGTCTGACTGGTCTGTCAGTGCCAGAAGCTGCTTTTATACTGGGCGGAGCGGGATGACATCATTCAGTCACTCAGGGCTGAAATAAGGGAGGTACGCTTGGACCCCGTGGGTAGAAATGCAATTTTAAAAATGTTTATAGATAATGACCCATATACGATCGGCAGTGTATATGTCCCTTCTCCATTTAATGCTGATGTCCTAGACTCTATGATCACTAAGGTCAATCTCGTAAGAGAGGGCCCTCTGATAATTTTAGAGGACTTTAATGCAATGCAGCGTCTGGCGGAGGATTAAACATTAGCAACCCAGAAGGGCACTTCACAAATAGCCCCATGGTTAGAGAAACATGAGTTAGTTGATGCTTGGAGGTGGAAACATCCCGGGGAGTGAGGATACTCCTGGTTTCTTGGGATGATTAATGAAGCAACATACCATACAAGAAGTGAGTCTGACCACTCTCTGCTGCTGCTTACAGTAAGGCTACCTAGCAGTAATGGCAACAGTGTAAGGAGGCCGAACCCTTGGTGGCTGGACGATCCTGTGATGCTGCAGTGGACAGTCAGAGACATGGAGGTATACTGGCAAATGAATGAGAGGAGTTCAGACAGTAACACAGAATGGGATGTCTACAAAGCATATATGCAGGGCTCATTCATGTCTAACACAGGTATTGTAACAAAGGACAATGATTGTGCGGGGTGCCACTGAAGATCATCGGGCAGGTGAGGTATGACATCACTGGATCACCACAAAAGGCAGGGCGAGCCACGCAACATTGCGGAAGAGACCGGGGGTGAGATTGGGGACCCTCAGGTTGAGGAAGCGACCCGACGGTAGGAATCACATGCACATGTGAGTAAATGTTGTTATTATTATTATATTTTGTTATTTTTTATTATTATTTGTTTTACAGCTGTCAGCCCTCTCCTGAAGCCGGAAGACCCCAGGAGGATCAGATGCCGCCCCCCCCCCCCCCCCCCGGGTTAAGAGAAGACCCTGCCAAATCAATTGAGGGGTCAGGTAATTTTTTTACTTTTTTTCTGTGGGGGTTTGAAGTCAGCTATTTGAGTCTCTATGTAGCTGGCACTAGAAGGGTTAAACAACTAAAATTGATCACTATGTATTATTCATAATATAAAATTAAAAGTAAAAACACTGGAAAAATCAGGAAGGTTTCTAATTTAAGAGAAAAAACAACTAAGATCATCAGGGATTAAACTGGACCAACACCCTTAGAAAAAACTTGTAATTTTGCTTTTTGTAACTTCTGCTGTGGTTGATTCCCCCCTTAATGGTGTCTTATGGAGATGCAGGTAGCCTGCAAAGAGGACATATGGCTGGGTTATCTGCTGATGTGCATTGTGGGTTATGTCAGTTAAATACAGGCAGCAGTACCACTGGTGTGTTGGGAAAGGAAGCTTCCCATGTGCTGCAAGAGAAAATCAGTGAGGCATTGTTTCAGCTTTAAGTGGATACAGAAGCAAATAGGTACAATATCAAAAGGCTTAATTTCTGAACAAAAATGTGACAGATACACTGAAAGCACCATTCTTATGGAGGAAATTCTCACACAATATTCTCACCTTAAAGCGGACCAAAACCCACTTGAACTTCACATTCGGCCAAAGCCTCTGCCAATACTCCCCTCTTAGGGTACAGAACTAAAAATGTATATTTTCACTTTTTAAATGCTCCTCGAACACTGAATTCTTTTGCTGCCCCTGTAAGATGGTTGGAGATAAGTCTTTACATTGGTGTGGCAATTACATCACTGCCACACTCAACAGTGGCAGTGAATGGAGGAGGCGGAGCTTTACAGCTAAAACAGGCACAATTATCTGGGATTAGAGTGAAGCAGGAGCAGTGAAAATGGGCAAAAAGGTACTCTTCATGGGGGGAGACATTCAGGGGATGCTAGTTTAAAATGTGGGTTTTGGTCTGCTTTAATAGCCTGTAGTGATGAGTGGATCGAACTCGCAATGTTCAAACCTGTAACAAACTTTGTGGGTTCAAGTGCTCGGAGCTGAACACAGATTTTAAACAGAAATCTGTGCTCAAGCTCAGAGTTCGGGATGGACCCGGAAGAATCCTTCCTTCCTTCCTTCCTTCCTTCCTTCCTTCCTTCCTTCCTTCCTTCCTTCCTTCCTTCCTTCCTTCCTTCCTTCCTTCCTTCCTTCCTTCCTTCCTTCCTTCCTTCCTTCCTTCCTTCCTTCCTTCCTTCCTTCCTTCCTTCCTTCCTTCCTTCCTTCCTTCCTTCCTTCCTTCCTTCCTTCCTTCCTTCCTTCCTTCCTTCCTTCCTTCCTTCCTTCCTTCCTTCCTTCCTTCCTTCCTTCCTTCCTTCCTTCCTTCCTTCCTTCCTTCCTTCCTTCCTTCCTTCCTTCCTTCCTTCCTTCCTTCCTTCCTTCCTTCCTTCCTTCCTTCCTTCCTTCCTTCCTTCCTTCCTTCCTTCCTTCCTTCCTTCCTTCCTTCCTTCCTTCCTTCCTTCCTTCCTTCCTTCCTTCCTTCCTTCCTTCCTTCCTTCCTTCCTTCCTTCCTTCCTTCCTTCCTTCCTTCCTTCCTTCCTTCCTTCCTTCCTTCCTTCCTTCCTTCCTTCCTTCCTTCCTTCCTTCCTTCCTTCCTTCCTTCCTTCCTTCCTTCCTTCCTTCCTTCCTTCCTTCCTTCCTTCCTTCCTTCCTTCCTTCCTTCCTTCCTTCCTTCCTTCCTTCCTTCCTTCCTTCCTTCCTTCCTTCCTTCCTTCCTTCCTTCCTTCCTTCCTTCCTTCCTTCCTTCCTTCCTTCCTTCCTTCCTTCCTTCCTTCCTTCCTTCCTTCCTTCCTTCCTTCCTTCCTTCCTTCCTTCCTTCCTTCCTTCCTTCCTTCCTTCCTTCCTTCCTTCCTTCCTTCCTTCCTTCCTTCCTTCCTTCCTTCCTTCCTTCCTTCCTTCCTTCCTTCCTTCCTTCCTTCCTTCCTTCCTTCCTTCCTTCCTTCCTTCCTTCCTTCCTTCTTCCTTCCTTCCTTCCTTCCTTCCTTCCTTCCTTCCTTCCTTCCTTCCTTCCTTCCTTCCTTCCTTCCTTCCTTCCTTCCTTCCTTCCTTCCTTCCTTCCTTCCTTCCTTCCTTCCTTCCTTCCTTCCTTCCTTCCTTCCTTCCTTCCTTCCTTCCTTCCTTCCTTCCTTCCTTCCTTCCTTCCTTCTTCCTTCCTTCCTTCCTTCCTTCCTTCCTTCCTTCCTCCTTCCTTCCTTCCTTCCTTCCTTCCTTCCTTCCTTCCTTCCTTCCTTCCTTCCTTCCTTCCTTCCTTCCTTCCTTCCTTCCTTCCTTCCTTCCTTCCTTCCTTCCTTCCTTCCTTCCTTCCTTCCTTCCTTCCTTCCTTCCTTCCTTCCTTCCTTCCTTCCTTCTTCCTTCCTTCCTTCCTTCCTTCCTTCCTTCCTTCCTTCCTTCCTTCCTTCCTTCCTTCCTTCCTTCCTTCCTTCCTTCCTTCCTTCCTTCCTTCCTTCCTTCCTTCCTTCCTTCCTTCCTTCCTTCCTTCCTTCCTTCCTTCCTTCCTTCCTTCCTTCCTTCCTTCCTTCCTTCCTTCCTTCCTTCCTTCCTTCCTTCCTTCCTTCCTTCCTTCCTTCCTTCCTTCCTTCCTTCCTTCCTTCCTTCCTTCCTTCCTTCCTTCCTTCCTTCCTTCCTTCCTTCCTTCCTTCCTTCCTTCCTTCCTTCCTTCCTTCCTTCCTTCCTTCCTTCCTTCCTTCCTTCCTTCCTTCCTTCCTTCCTTCCTTCCTTCCTTCCTTCCTTCCTTCCTTCCTTCCTTCCTTCCTTCCTTCCTTCCTTCCTTCCTTCCTTCCTTCCTTCCTTCCTTCCTTCCTTCCTTCCTTCCTTCCTTCCTTCCTTCCTTCCTTCCTTCCTTCCTTCCTTCCTTCCTTCCTTCCTTCCTTCCTTCCTTCCTTCCTTCCTTCCTTCCTTCCTTCCTTCCTTCCTTCCTTCCTTCCTTCCTTCCTTCCTTCCTTCCTTCCTTCCTTCCTTCCTTCCTTCCTTCCTTCCTTCCTTCCTTCCTTCCTTCCTTCCTTCCTTCCTTCCTTCCTTCCTTCCTTCCTTCCTTCCTTCCTTCCTTCCTTCCTTCCTTCCTTCCTTCCTTCCCCTCCCTCCATTGAATTGGCAGGACATGTGATCAGCATCATCTTGCAGGACTGTTTAAGTTAGGGAGATGTTCCTGTTGCAGCAGTTTAGGGACAGATAGGCTTTAGTGTTTAAAAAACTGCAGGGCGAACTATAGCCAGGGATAGTGGCTGGAGTGAGAGCTAAGTAAGGTTGGACTGGGGGTCGTCACCATTACTGCACTAATAGCCCTGGCTTCTGTAAAGACTGGGATGAGAGTGTCCCCTTAACCCTTTAAGTGCCAGCCTACCTGCAGCTTTTGTCACCCTCTGTTGCCAGACCATGTTTCACTATTTTTCGCTACATATGTTCAACTGTGATTTTTGAAAGGATTTCCAGGGATTTCCCAGGAAAATTATATATTGTTTTTTTCAACAGAGTCTGGGCTTCAACATGAAATGTCTTGTTTGGCCTTTTTTTAGTGTATTCTCAATACTTTTTGGTAAAATATGTTAAAAAAAAATAAAAAAATTATAATTAAAAATTAAATTAAAAAAAAAATTAAAAAAAATTAAAAAAAATTGCTATTTGTAGTGTTTTTTGTAATAAAAAATGTAAGTTTGTCAATAAAATTTTATTGCGTGCGAAACCCCAATTTCTCCCGGTCACAGCGGTACCACATATGTATTGGTAGACACCCTTTCCAGCCCAGGAGACTCAGGAGAAACAGAGCTTTAGGAGATTTTCAGATAAAATACAACTATGCTATGCGCTATGCGCACCTTGCAGCTTTTCCAGAAAAACAACCCTTTACATTTGAAATACCCCCCACAAACTATATATTATCTGGAAGTACACGCCTCAAGCTTTCTAGGTGTACCAAGCTTGTTTATGTGGGCTTAGTTTTCTGGAGGTAATCCCTCAATGTATTCTTTGGTTACACAAAGTTTCCCTAAAAAAGAATAAAAAGGAAGAATCAAGCCCCATTTTCCTAAAAAAGCTATATGCAAACAAGAAAAAACAAGTAAAATCTCAAAAAGCAACATGCCCCAAACAGAACGATACCCAACATGCATAGGTACTGTCAAGGGAAGAGTTGGCAAACACGCCAAAGTAAAGCGTGCGCATAACTGTAATTTTACTTGAAAATTTCAGCTCTGCAGACAAAGTGCGCACCTTGCAAATTTTCCACCAAAACAACCCTTTACATTTGGAATATTCCCGATAAACCATATATTCCCTGAAAGTACACAAGTTAAGCTTACCCAGCTTGTTGTAGTAGGCTCACCCTTCTGGAAGTAATCCCTCGAAGAATTCTTAGGTTGCACAGGGTTTCCCTAAAAAAATGAATTAAAAAACTGAATAAATAACATGTTTTCCTAAAATATAAATATGCAAACAAGAAAAAACAAGCTAAATCTGAAAGTGCAAGGTCCGCCGAGCAGAACAATACCCAACATGCATAGGTACTATTAACCTTTTTAATTGCCAGCCTACTTGAAATGTTGTCATTTTTCCCCATTTTGCGCCATGTTTAACTGTGATTTTTGCTGGAATTTTCAGGAATATATATATATTTTGCAGCAGAGTTTAGGCTTTAACATGTTGTTTATAATTTTTCTACTGTTTTTTAAATATTTTTGCGTAAAAAAACAAAAAAATAAATAAAATAATCAGAGCATCCCCTGTCCCTCCACTGCTCTGCCCATCGATCACCAGGGCATCTGACAGCTGAGCCGAGGAGAGCCGGGGCGACACCCGGGAGTGGCGTCATAAGTCGTCAAGATGGCGGCGCCCATCGGAAGGCAGGGGGCATTTCGAGCCCTCTCCTGAAGACCAAGCAGCCTGGGGGGGTGATCGGAGGCCCCCACAGTGAAGAGGAGACCTAGCGGGAGGCAGCGTGACTGCAGGTAAGTATATGTCATTTTTAATTATTTAGCCCCCACGGGGGATCGGATGGCACCAAATTAAAGAGGAGACCCGGCCGGATCCAACGAGGGGTCAGGTGAGTTTTTTTTTTTTTTTTAACTAGCAGGGGGGAAAAGTCAAGCATGTAACACCTACGTGCTTGGCACTTAGGTCCCTGCCAAGCAAGCGCGTAGGTGTTACGTGCTTGGCACTTAAAGGGTTAAACTAAACTTATCTGTATTCACTGGGGCATTGGTGTCCTTTATAGCACAACTAGCTGTAAAGCCTGGGGTGATTGTGTGTACCCCCAAATACCAAACGTAGCTGTAAAGAATGGGTTGAGAGTGTCCCCTTATGCCAAGCTTATCTGTATACACTGGCTTGTGTGTCCTCTGTAGCACAACTAGCTGTAAAGCCAGAGTGAATGCGTACCCGCAAATACCATAATATAATAATATTATTATCTGTAATCACTGTAGTGAGTGTCTTACTGTAGCTGCAGGTGTCTAACAATGCAGTAAGCAGCAAATAAGGGACAGGGACCTGGCCTTGGTGCTTCTGCTGCTGCTCTTAATGGAGCTGGTGCTCGTCTGGTCGCTGGTGTTGCAGGGAGAGGTCGTCTTTTATTCTTGCCTGCTACACCTCCCTTTGGTGCAAGCAGGGGCCAGGTTTAGGAGCACACTTTTGTAGGCCTCAGTACTGGTGGCAGAGTGGTGAGGCCACAACAAATTTAGGCAGCTGTAGATTAGATGGCACGGCATGCTACCAGTTCGGGGTATATTCTTCCATCCACTCCACTGCAGCCAAGCTTGCAGAGCCGTCCACCCCCCCCCCCCCCCCCCCAAAGTCCCAGACAGAGATCACGGAGTCAATAATGCTCTATGATGAGACGCCTGGCAGAGATACATTGGACCATCCATCTGCCCCTGTCCCAGTTGCCAACCCAGGGCTTGTGGATGACCAAGAGCTTCTATGGGAGAATGAGGACATGGCCAGCATACCATTACAGAACAACCTAATAGATGATGATGAGACCCAAGTGTCGACTGCTGCAGCTTTCTGCAATATTGAAAGGGAGGCTAGTAAGGAGGAGTGGGTGGAAGAGGATGCCAGGGAGGATGACAAAGTCCTAGTCCTACGTGGACTGAAGACCATCACAGTATGGAGGAAGAGGTGGTGGTTACACAGCCCCAGGCAGCCAGCAGTAGAAGAAGGGTGCAAGAAGGGTGCAAACCCTCAGTGGTCAGCCTGTTGCTGCCACTGTGCCCCCACACCCAGGGACTGAGCGCACCAGAGCAGGCTCACAGGATCTCACCAGTGTGGCATTTTTTTCATGCAGTCCACAATGGACAAGCCATAGGTCATTTGCAAGCTGTGTCAACAGTTGATGAAATGAGGGAAAGCTGCTAATCATCTCTGCACCTCATGCATGACCAGGCATCTGTAAACACCTGAGTCTCCCTCTGTCTCACCCTGCAGTTCCACCTCCCCAACAACAAAGCCATCTGTATCCCCCCCAAGGGAGAATGCAGAACACCACAAGCTCCAGCAGCAGCAGCACCACCACAAAGCCGTTCCACATCAGGAGCCCTGGCCTTGAATGCATTTCAAAGTTGCTGGTCTTTGAAATGCTGACATTCCGCCTGGTGAAGATGGACAGTTTTAAAGATCTCATGGCGGTGCAGCCACCAATTTTCTCATCAGCCCATCCCTGCCCTGCACCAACAACTTGTGAAAAAAATAAAATCTGCACTGGGCAATGCCATAACCTCCAGTGTCCACCTTACCACGGACAACTAAGTACAGAAAGGGACATTACATCTTTCTAAATGCCCACTGGGTGAGTGTAGAGGCAGCTGGGACTGAGGTGGGAAGCACTGTGGTGCAGATCATTCCACCCAGAACTCCTTGTAGCCTCCTCCTCCTACTCTTTTTCCTCCTCAAGCAGTCAGCATAGCTACTGCACCACCAATTTGAGCACTGCCGTGAGGAAATAGCAGAATGAGGATCTAAAGCTCATCTTTTTAGGTGAAAGACCCCACACCACCCAGGAGCTGTGGACTTGCATCTACGACCAGACAGATGAGTGGCTGTTTCAGTTGAAACTGAAGCCTGACAAGGTGGTGTGTGATAATGGGCCAAACCTGTGTCTGGCACATGTGCTCATCTTGGTGGTGTAGAGCTTCCTGATCCATTATCCAGGGATGCCGGAGCTGCATAAATTGCATAGCGTGTTCTTGCACCTTTGGTGTTCCCACCCTGCTGTCATTCACCTCTATGTATTGCACCTCACATGTGACTTATCAGGTGGAATTCCACATTGTACATGATGGAAAGTGTATATGAGCAGCAGCAGGTGATAGTGGAGTTCCAGCTCTAAAATGCCTAGTTGAGTCGAAGTGCAGACCAGCATAATATCACCACCAGTACGCTACCAATATGGTCAGCACCACCATCCCCATGCTCTGCCTGCTGGAAAAAAACACTTCAGGGCATGACTGAGGCGTAGGAGGAAGCAGAGAAGGAGGAAGGCCCATTTTCCCTGCTGTCATAGCAGTGCACTCGTGGCTCGCAGGGTGGGTTGCTTGGACGACAGCGGGCAGGTATGCCAATGTCCAGCCGGAGGACATTTTTGGAGAAATCATTTCTTTTACAGGAGGATGGCACCCAGCACAGCTCACAGGCCTCACTGGAGCGTGGCTAAAGGGAGGAGCAAAAGGAGGAGGGGACACTTGACATGGAAGACAGATTATCTTTGACTCAGGGCAGCCTGGCTCACATGAGCTACTACATGCTAAAGTGCCTGCGCATGGACTGCAGAGTTGCCCGCATAGTCACCACTATAGACACCGCTATAAGGACAACATCATCTCCTTGATTCCAACACTGGAGCAGGATCGAAAAATAAGTACAAACGCACACTGGTGGACATACTACTGGCAGAGTTCCCAGCTGACTTTGAGAAATCAGAGGTGTCGTGAGGAGGAGTAGGAGGAGCAAGTTGCCAATGCAGCAGGGGCAACACCTCACAGGGGAGGGTGAGCTTGGCCACAATGTGGAACAACTTATACCATTTTATACCATGGGATACAGCCCATAGTACCAGGAGATGGACTCTAAGGTTAATTATGGCCCCTGAATCATGCAACCACATTTGCAAGAAGTTTAGCACACAAGAAAACTTCAAACAAGAGTACTCATTGGGATTATGGGGATTCTGCAACACTATTTGTTATAGGGGATCGGGCAGATTCTATGGGTTATGGGGTGATTTGGAGGATTCTGCATGCTGCCTGTTATAGGGTGATTGGGGAAGATTCCTTGAATGCATGCAGGTAAAAAGGGCAACACATCCCTGCTTATTATTTAAAAAGAAACCAGACCAAGGAAAAACTAAAACAATTTAGATGAGGAATTTCAATTTAAACTGGTTGTGTTCAGCCAATCATATTTAAACTGATGTTAATTAAATAATAGTATTACTCAGCTGCCATCATTTATAACTATTTGGATTATTCCATATAAAGTTCAGATGCTCTAGTAGGATTTTCCAACACGTTCTTAGCTACATTTTGCTTATAAACAGCTTAATCAAACGGGTTCTCATTGTTGAATCAGTCAGGAGAGGGATTTAAGGACATTTCCAAGGCCTTAGATATAGCATGGACAACAGCGAATCTGGTCATTGAGGTGGGTAAATATGGCACAACAGTGATATTACTAATAACTGAACATCCCTGAAAGAATGACAAGAAAATTTATATACCAAAGGATACCAAAAGCTAAAATATTAAAATGTTAAAAGAGCTGCAGGAATTTCTGGCAAGTATGGGTTGTGTACTGCATATAACAATCTCTCCTATTTTTCATATGTCCCGGCTTTGGGACAGGGTGGAAAAAGCGAAAGCCTTTTCTTAAAGTGAAAAACCATTGTCCATACCCAAACCTACATTTAGTCTGCCAAACCCACACAGATAAAAGTGTTATGCTCTGGTTAAACTTTTTTGGCCATAATTTCAAAACAGTCAGTAAAATTTGACAAGCTGCAAAACTCAAAATCAAATTCAGTTAAGAGGAATTTCTCCTTTTAGCATACGAATGACCCAAAGAATACCTCCACATCATACAAGATTGTCTTTGAAGAAAATGCCCCCACCGCCAGAAGATCAAAAATTTGGAATGGTCCAGTAAGTGTGCTAACATAAATCTGATTGAAATCTGATTGAAAATAATGTTTGCCTGAAGAGGGCTGTAGACAGAAGATGCCCTCACACTCTCACATATTTCGAGTGCTTTTGCATGAAAGAGTGGGCAAAGTCTAGAGGTGCAATGCTTATAAAATTATACACAAAAAGTTTTTTACATGAAAAAGAGCCATGTAGACATGTAGATAGATAGATACAAAAGCCGCATTAACTGAAATCTATCAGTAAATAGAAAGCCTATAAAAAGTGTCTCATTACCAAGATGCTACACAAGAAACATCTCTTCATAGGTAAAACCAGTGAGCTCTCTCGAGACCTCCACAACCTTTTTGCAATATTGGGTCCATAATCCAGAAGCTGAAAGAATTACTATCTCACCATAAACCAGCGATGGCTAGGTGTTCCTAATGCACTTACCATGCAAGGCTCCATTTCTGAAGTAAAGGAGTACTGAAGGGCTTTTAACCCTTTAACTGCCAGCCTACCTAGAGTTTTTGTCAACATCTTTTGCCAGACCATTTTCCACGATTTTGCGCTACACATGTTCAACTGTGATTTTTGAAGGGATTTCCTGGGAAAATTATATATTGTTTTTTTCAGCAGAGTCTGGGCTTTAACATGACATGTCTTGTTTGTCATTTGTTAAGTGTATTCACTATATTTTTAGGCAAAATATGTGATTTTTTTTTTTTAATCATTTGCACTGCTTTTTCTCCCGGTTACATGGGTACCACATATTGGTAGACACCATTTCCTGCTCTGGAGACTCCCGCAAACTAAAACAGTGCTTTAGGAGATTTTCAGATAAAATACAACTATGCTATGTGCATCTTGAAGAAAAACAACTCTTTACATCTGAAATACCCCCACAAACTATTTATTCCCTGAAAGTACTCACCTCAAGCTTTCTAGGTGTACCAGGCTTCTTGACATGGCCACAGTTTTCTGGAAGTAATCCCTCAATTAATTATTTGGTTGCACAGGGTTTCCCTAAAAAAATAAAAACAGCAGAATCAAAGCTACATTTTCCTCAAAAAACAATAAGCAAACAAGAAAAAAACTGGTTAAATCTGCGGTTTGTATATTCTTCCCTTTGAGCCCTTAATGCTTACCTCAATTCCCTCGCAGTTTCTATATTCTTCCCTTTGCGCCCTAATGCTTACCTCAAATTCCCTTGCGGTTTCTATATTCTTCCCTTTGCGCCCTTAATGCTTACCTCAATTCCCTCGTGGTTTCTATATTCTTCCATTTGCGCCCTTAATGCTTACCTCAATTCCATCGCGGTTTCTATATTCTTCCATTTGCGCCCTTAATGCTTACCTCAATTCCCTCGCGGTTTCTATATTCTTCCATTTGCGCCCTTAATGCTTACCTCAATTCCCTCGCAGTTTGTATATTCTTCCCTTTGCGCCCTTAATGCTTACCTCAATTCCATCGCGGTTTCTATATTCTTCCCTTTGCGCCTTTAATGCTTACCTCAATTCCCTCGCGGTTTGTATATTTCTCCCTTTGCGCCCTTAATGCTTACCTCAATTCCCTCGCGGTTTCTATATTCTTCCATTTGCGCCCTTAATGCTTACCTCAATTCCCTCGCGGTTTCTATATTCTTCCATTTGCGCCCTTAATGCTTACCTCAATTCCCTCGCAGTTTGTATATTCTTCCCTTTGCGCCCTTAATTCTTACCTCAATTCCCTCGCGGTTTGTATATTCTTCCCTTTGCGCTTTTATTTTTAGTTCTTCCTACGTTTCCATGAGACAGAAACAAGTTTTATCTTTTGTTTTGTTTTTTATTCGGAACTGCAAAATGTTTTGGCCTTTTTGGTTTTTTGTTTAGAACCTCTGTTTTTCTTTAAACACATTTTTTGTCTCCTAAAAATAGTAAAATTTTGTTAAAAACATTTTAAAAGAATAACATTTTACAAATTTTTAGGAGACAAAAAACTATTTACAAAGGCATGGCAGGCCCTAGAGAATTAATCTTCATCTGTGGTCCCCATCGAATCTCTGAGCTATCAAGCCATCGAATCTCTTGGTCTAATCTCGACTGTGCGGTGTCTGTAAAAAAAAAAAAAGAGAAGAAAATTATTGTTCTGCAAATACATGTTTCACAGCTGTGGATGGAATGATTATTATGTTTTAATCTAACTCATGAGACCATATGTCATTATGCTAAGGAACTCATTAATGGATGAGGCCATATGTCATTACGCAAATTACATTGGCAAAGGATTTAGGTGTATTGCTGATGATGTCCTTTTCCACATACTCCAAATATTTACATTACAACTTACCTACGGTGGTGGGCGACCTCAGCTTCGGGAACCACCCTACGCTCTGGGGCCTGCCACTGCTGGGAATGTGAGGCTGCAGAGACATTTAAAATAGGCTCACTTCTAATGTCTGATCGTACATTACACCTACTTTTTAGGGCAGGTCCTCACTCTGTGGTGACCTGTCCTAGTTCAACAAGCGACCCTCCTCTGGGAAAAAGGTTAAGTTGTTATTAAAGTTTTTTTTAGGGGAGGGGGTTTGGAAATTGCTGCTCTATCGAAGTTGAATCTATTTGATTGTTGGGGATTAGGCCCAATCCCCTGTGTCACCTAGACCCAGCTTTCCCACCACACCTCACCAATGTTCTTTTAAAACATAATTGTTTTATTGAATCTCATGATAAAAGAAAGGGGATCCATTCTGATCCAAACACGTTATTGTTTCAACATTGTTACAGACATCAGGCTCGATTCAGAGAGACAAAAAAATAATTTCGTTTTAGTGCCGATCTGTTTTTATTTGGAAATGTTTCCGTTCTCGTATGAGTGTGCGAGTGATTCTATGCATGCATTGCAATCCTTCTGTAAAGTTTCTGTCCGTTCGTACGGCAGAATACGAGGATGTCATTTTCCAGCGTGACTTTTCCATTTCATTTTCACGTTACAACGTAGGCTTTCGTTTTTGCCCTTTTCCCATCGTATCCTCCCACGAATCCTTTACGTTTCCCATTAGTTTCTGTTTCCCTTTTTCAATAAATAATCGTCCAGACGGAAATCCTTACGATCTTGCGCCTGCGCACTTCAAACTTAACTCATTAAAGTGCTTGCCTATATATTTGCCAGCCTCACTTCTACTACAATGTTTAGCTAAAGCACTATCCTCCATCTTCCCTTTTGGACCCTTAAAGCTCACCCCAACCACTTAGCGCTATCCTCCATCTTCCCTTTTGGACCCTTAAAGCTCACCCAAACCACGTAGCACTATCCTCCATCTTCCCTTTTGGACCCTTAAAGCTCACCCAAACCACTTCGCGGTTAGGTTCTTCTTCCATTTTAGCCCCCTAAAACTTACCCAACTTAATCACTTCTCGGTCATGTGAATATTCATCTTTAAATATTTCTGGGCCATTAGTTTTGTGTTAATGTATTTTCTAAATGAAATGACACTGAAACATTTTTTTTTTTTATTCCACCATAAAATATAAAATCTTATTTTATTTTGAGTTCAAATTTTTACAAATATAAAAAACAAAATACATAGCAATGGCAGGCCACAGAACATTATTCTTCATCTGTGGTCCCCAATGAGTCGCGCAGCTCCTGCATCTCGCCCACCAACTGAAGGACCCTGACAGTTGTGCCACTCTGGCACGTGTGGTCCCTGTTAGAAAACGTAAATTAAATTATTGGTATAACCTTGTTGGGGTCATACTGCAGTGCCCCCTCCCCCTGTATGGTCCAACACCGAAATCTGGACTTCAAAAGCCAGAGGGCCCTCACCACCACGGCCCGGGTTTTGCATAGGGCCTGATTAGAGAACTCCTGGCCCGCATTCTGCAGGCAAAGAACGGGCATCAGGAGCAAGGGCAGGAGTGGATATCCAGAATCCCCTGAAAGAATTTAAAAATACTAACATAAAATACACATTCTAAGCTACAACATTGTTTAACATGTCATCAAGGGCTAAAAACAGCCATAGGTTAAGACATAAGTCATCAACTATATTCATTGCCATACAGTGAAAATGGATTGATGGAATGTGAGCAAACTTATCCTGAAGCCATCCACCAGATAATTCTCCTGACTCAAACTGACGAAATAAGCCGGAGCTCTGCAATATATAAGCATCATGGGACGACCCTGGATGCCCTGCAAGAACACTGAGGAATCGCATAGCTGGACCAAACACTGCTTGCATGTTGTGCGAGTGGCACATCTTGCGGTTCCTGTAACCAAATATTAAATAATTACACAAAGCAAAGTTAACCGACTAAAACAAGAACTCCTACAACAAATTTAGATTCAAGTTCAACAATTCAAATATACTTCACAAAGGACATAAGTCTAAAAAAATATAGCAATTATATGGATGTGTGGGAAAATAAAGGTTTACATGCTAAGGACTAATTAAGGTCAGCATTAAAATGCTTCTATAAGGCATACATGAAATGTATTGATTTAGGTATGCATTGCTATAAAATTTATGGCCTCGGCCATGCTGATACATGCAATGCCTTGGTGCTAAAGACGCGCAGACTCCTCCACATAGCCGCAAAACATGTTCAACAATAGCAATCCGAGCCCTCAAAGGACCCGTAAGTGGATCAGAAATGAACCAGATTTATAGGGTGGTGATCCGTCGGAAATCAGCTCTCTGAATCAGATGCAAGCCCATCCCAACAACGTAAGTTATCTGAACGAACGAAAAATATCAGATTTTGTTTGGAAAATGATCCGAACTAACGGAAATGATCCGATTTGCTTCTGTTCATCGAAAGCGTATATACACATTTTCCCGAACGTTCGTACGAATGAAAAATTGACGAAAAAAAGCAAAAAAATGACAAACACCAACTAAAACTTTCACAGACAGCTACGGAAGTCCAGACGAATGTGTCTCTAAATCGAGGCTATTGTTAGAGAACATGCAGGTGCATAAAATGAGGTTGACAATAGCAGCTGAAGGTATTCGCTAATTTTTTATATAGCAACATTGCGCTGAAGCAATACAGTGAGTCTTACTGGTATGTCGATAAGTGCAACCAGGGCAGACATGTTTCGCCAGTAATGGCTTCCTCAGTGCCCTAATGCATCAGAGAAAATATAATATATATAATTGTTTGATTGTACATTAATCAAATGACACTCAGCTCCATATCTTTCACCGGCTACATATTCATCTATAAAAAGTGATTAAGTAAATCAGTTTTGTTTAAATAGCATGTACCTGTGTGTAGTAAAATCAGAGTCACATACCGGAGGGTAATGGCTGAGTCGTTTCGTACGACTCCCTGCCCATACGTTGAGACCCCTACTCTGTTGAGAGGTCGAGGGGCTGGTTTGACACAGCTCCAGAGGAGGAGTAGGAAGTTGGCCCTGGAGATGCACCACCTTCTCTTGGTGGTGCAGATTCATGCCGCACTGGCTGGGCTGCACGCCTCCGGGTGGGTCGTATGCGATACTCCAATTCAGACACTAGAAAATAAAAACATTTATAAATAAAGGCCTACCTTCTGTGTTAATTACATCTAGCATGCAATCAATATGTACTTATTTGGGAAATGGGTCGCAAAAAATCACCACAACCAGGGCTTGTGCCATCGCTTGAGGTCCGACCAGTGCTGGATGATCTGCATGAAATTGAAGGTGGTGTCTGTGTCCTTGGCAATCCGAGCTTCCTCTTCTCAAAATCATTGGGCAGGTAGTCGTACCTGCGCTCCATCATTGTCTAAAAAACACAAAAATCAAAATAGTTGTTAGATCAAACAGCATACATATATAATTCACAATTAGATCAGTTGACTAAATGACATTCCCCATCACATTTCTAGCCTTAACCTATCCTTGTAGATGCAAGTGAGTTGGTTCGTACATGTGCGCACTAACCTCAATTTGGCACAGAGTTTAAATCACTTTTAAAAACAACTGTTTGTTCCTGTGCTTCCTTAAGACCTATGCATGCATTTAGATGTCAAATCAATGTCCTTACAATACACTTACAAGCATAATCAGATCCTGTTGTTGGCGGGTGAAGATCGTGGGCGCCATCTTTCTTCTAGTCCGCAGCAGATAGGTAGTGCCCCAGCGGTTTCCGGGGTGCGCACATCCGGACGCACGCGTACGCGAACCACATCCAAAGAGAAAGGGAGCATAACTTCCAAGGGGACAAGTAAGTAGAGGACGAGAAGCCCTAGCCCCCCAAGCACACCCTTTCCTGCTCCCCTCCCAACCACATCCAAAGAGCAAGGGAGCACGACTTCCAAGGGGAAAAGAAAGCAGAGGGCAAGAAGCCCTAGCCCCCCAAGCACACTCTCTCCTGCTCCCCTGCCCAACCACATCCAAAGAGAAAGGGAGCACGGCTTCCAAGGGGAAAAGGAAGCAGAGTGAGAGAAGCCCTAGCCCTCCAAGCACACCCTCTCCTGCTCGCCCACATTTGCCACCGGAACACGTGGAAGCAAGTTCTATGCCACATCCACACCTGCAAGTTCTGTGGCCACCCAGCCAATGATCCCCAGTCCTAATGCCAGCCCAGTCCATTCTTTTTCCAGTGACGTGACGGCCTATTCTTCCCCACACACCCAGCCAAGAATGACCCCTCAATTGCCACCAACCAGAGAAGAGCCAGAAGAACAACCATTAGGCCAAACCTTGCGGCGAGGTCACTTGAGCAGCCAGTTTGGTGAGGCACAAGCCCTCACCTTGGCAAGTGGGCTAACAGTGCATTTTGATTAGCTATTTGGGCGCAAATCAAAAGCTGCTAGCAAAGTGCGTAAAAACCAAATCTGGGAAGAGCTCACCAGACAGGTTAATGCAGCGGGGGACGAGTGGAAAGATGTTGAGCAGGTCCAGAGAAAAATATCTGACCTCAAATATGCAGTAAGGAAGAAGCAGAATAAACGGTGCACACATGGGTACATATTTGATATTTGAAACATTTGACATTAGGCTCACAGGCAGATATGAACACAGGCCCCTATGGAGTGGCTTTGAGGGGAGGTTACTGTTGTAGGCGGGTGTAGAATGGCTGAGGAATGTGGGTAATGATGGACACTCAGGGGTGCAGTAGTTAATGGTCCTTAGAAAGGTTGTCAGTCTATACACGACCTTTACCATTATTTGTGTCAAATATTAATCAATTTATCTTACCAAAGCACTGCATGTGATGTGAATATAGTGAAAAATTTGGAACACTTACTTCTTAGTCTTTCTACCACTGTTGTTCTAGCTGTGCTTTGGTCAGACAAACTTGAGCTGGGGTCAGGGAAAGGTCAACATTGCAAGAATGCACAGCAGCATACTCAGAAGCCACATGCTATTTGCAAGCTGACTGCTGGCCCCTAAGGCGCCATTTTGGATGTGTCAAGCCTCCTAACATGCCGTACATGCATGTTTTTATTATTTAAGGTGATCAGTCTGTAGGTACAGGGTGAGTAATACATGTAAGATAGACTCAGATTCATTGTGAAGGTCCACTTTAACCGTTGGGGGAGTTGTAATTCCTGCTTGGCCACGTGTGTTCTAAAGCATATCTACTCATCAGCCTCATCAAGGGATGTTTGTAATTTTTACCCCAGCCCAGCATACTGCCTCTGGAAGTGTGGAAGCCTCTTCCAGCTTGAGCACGCCATCTACTTCCCTGCTGCCTAGGACACAGGCCCAGATATATAGGGTGAGTGTACTTTGCTGAAACTGGTGATGCATGTAAATGCACATGACTAATTGGTCCCAAATATGTTTAGGCAAAAATATGACACACTTTTTCACATGTCCCAACAGACTCCCCCACTAACGGATGTAATCCAGCATAAGGAGGAGGATGCTAGCTGGATTGGACCTTCTGAAATGACCCCCCTGGAACCTAATCTGCCACTGCCACAGCATCCTACTGCACCAAATCCTCTGCAGCAGAGTGAATCTGGACGCATGCTGCCAGCCCATCGTGGGCAGCAGGCTGAGACTGAGCCTACAGTCCCCAGTGGTAGGTCTGCTGCAGAGGTTTTGCCTTGTACATCTGGTAATGTTGCTCACCCTGGACCTCCAGCATCTGCAGGTGCTCAAACCCGGGGAATTGGAAGACGCAGTCAACAACGTCGACCAGTTTCCCAGGGGAGGCGCGTGTCCATCCTGGAGTCAGCATGGCGCCATGACAGCCGTTACTTTAGGCAGATGACTAAAAGAACCACAGAGCAGATTACTGCACAATTAGAGAACTTCAATACTAACTTCACCACCATGCTGACAGAATTTAGGACGAGCAACAGCCAGGTGGCAAAACAAATGGCCACCTTAAATACAAACTTCACTGCCGTGCTAGATGAATTTAGAAATAGCAACAGACAGATTCTGGACCAGTGGCAGATTATGAATGCCACATATGCCCAGGTGTTGGGCCACCTCCAAGGCCCACCACAACCTTATTATGGGCAACATCAATATTAATAACTTGACCTGGATCTGCTAAACATTTTTCCTCCACATCCCAACTCTTTTTACCTGTCTGGTGAGCGCAACCAAGATTGGGTGGGTTATGCCTTTGCTGGTTTGTTTGGGAATTTGCCCATAAAGCTCATTAGAGTGCTCACATACCCCACTAGCCAATGGCTGAGCTTAAGCCTCAGTCAATCGCCCGCTCAAGCTCCCACGCAGCAGCCTTGGGCCTAAGGAAATGCTGGCTGCCTCATCCTGTTTGTTAGCAATATTGGGGGACATTCTTGACTGAAGAACATCACCAGTTACCCATGGAAAAGATTGGACTGGACTGGCATGGGGTCTGGCTGTCATAGGCTGGCAAAATTATAAGCAGGAGAGGGTGTGTATGTGGCCCTATGTATTCCTGGCCGACTATTAAATATAAAAATGTATGGAATGGGACTTTAGCTGTTCTTGCCTAAGTTGATGCATTCATGTTTGTGTTGTTTTTACATTAATGAAGGTTTGTAATGAGAAACATGAGAAAAAGAACTGCATTACGCTCAAATCAGGTGTAAAATGTTTTGTAATTAAGGCATTACAACATTGTTAAACCAAAAAAAAAGGCCTTCACATAGGCAACAAATATAACAATCACAAAAAAAACATAAACAAACTAAACGAATCTTAGGAAAAATAAGAATCAATAACATGGGCATGGACAGACTGCCCAGAGGCACTCGGGGTGCAATCACATATCTCATCAGGCTCATGCCTGGGTGGAGAGGGGGGCATATCCACGTAACGGGGGACACGCTAAAGTTATGGAGCACGCAGCATACTAAGATTATTTGGATAAACGAATATCTGGACTTCAACAGGCCAAAGGCCCTCTCCACTACGGCCCGGGTCTTACGGTGTGCCCGATTATAGGACTCCTGGGCCGCATTCTGCAGGCGAAGAACGGGCGTCAGGAACCAGGGCATGATCGGATATCCAGAATCCCCTGAGAGAATAACAAAATACTATCATAAATTACACATTCTAAGCAACATTATTGTTTAACATGTCATCAAGGGCGAAAAACAGCCATAGGTTAAGACATGGGTCATCAACTATATTCATAGGCATACAGTGAAAAGGGAATGATGGAATTTGAACAAACTTACCCAGGAGCCATCCACCAGATAATTCTCCAGACTCAAAATGACGAAATAAGCCAGAGCTCCTCAATATATAGGCATCATGGGACGACCCCGGATACCCTGCAAGGACACTGAGGAATCGCATGTCCGGACCAACCACTGCTTGTATGTTCAGCGAGTGGCCCATCTTGCGGTTCCTGAAACACCAAAAAAAAAAAAATTACACCAAGCCAAGGTAACCAACAAAAACACTAACTCTAACAGCAAAAAAAGATTCAAGTTCTACAATCCCAAAATAAATGACAAAGGACATAAGTCTAAAAAAATCTAAAAAACATATGGATGTATTTGAAAATAAAGGTGACCTTGCTATTGACTAATTAAGGTCAGCATTAAAATGCTTTTATAAGGTCTACCTGAAAAGTATTGATGAAGGTATGCATTCTAAACTGGTTCAAAGGGACACTTGAGAAGGAGGGATTAAGGTATGCATTCTAAACTGGTTCAAAGGGACACTTGAGAAGGAGGGATTAAGGTATGCATTCTAAACTGGTTCAAATGGACACTTTAGAAGGAGGAATTAATAGATAGTTACAATTAAGTTTAGCTAAACAATATAAAAAAATTACATAATTAACTTACCAATAGATGTACTCATCGGCTGCGGGAGGGACCAATGCAATGCATGTGCAATCGATCACACCAATGACGTTGGGCATGTCGGCGATATTAATAAATCCCAACTTAATCGCGTTCCAGGCTACCATGTCGTCCGGAAAGGAAATATATTTGGGTAGCCAGAAACTTGGATAGCGCTCTGCTCAGTGTAGGCTGGGACAGCCCCACGGAGAGGGTACCCAGCCTCTGGAACGAGCCGTTCACCAAAAATTGCAGGCAGCCAAGCATCTTGGTCATACCTGAAATTGCTTGCCCCTTCCTCGTGGTGCAGGCTAACCATGGCCGCAGCTCGCTATACAATTTATGGAGGGAAGAGCGATTGAGTCGGGTCAGCTCGAACAGCTCATCGTCATGCATGTGATCGATATTCATGTGTCACCGATGCAATCTGGCCTCGGCAATGCTGATGCAGGTTATGCCATTGAGCCGAAGGCGCTCATACTCCTCCACATAGCCGCAAAACATGATCAACAGGAATGCCGAGTCAAAAATGGTCCCGTAAGTGGAGCGGAAATGAAAACGTTTTATAGGGTGGAGGTCCATCGGTAATCAGGTCTCAGAATCAGATGCAGGCCCATACCAATAATGTAACTTATCAGAACTAATTATCCGAATTCTATCCGTTCATCGAATGCACATATACTCGTTAACGTAAAAGCATATATGCATGAAAAAAAAAAAAGGCAAAAATTCGCAAATAATACGCATGCGTATGTGTCTCTGAATCAACCCTAAAGTGTCCACCTTGTGCTTTGTAAAACAAAACAATCCTTTACATTTGGAATACCCCCCACAAACCATATATTCCATGAAAGTACACACATTAAGCTTTCTAAGCATACCCAACTTGTTGTAGTGACTTCATCTTTTTGGAAGTAATCCCTCGAAGAGCTCTTTAGTTGCACAGGGTTTACCTAAAAAAATGAATAAAAAAGCAGAATAAAAAACACCTTTTCCTAAAATATCCAAATGCAAACAGTAAAAAAACAAGCTAAATCTGAAAATGCAAGGTCCCCCAAGCAGAACAATACCCAACATGCATAGGTACTTTTAACTGCCAGCCTACTTGAGATTTGGTCACCCTATGCTGACAGGTCATTTTTCACCATTTTGCGTGATGTTTAACTGTGGTTTTTGCAGGAATTTCCAAGAAAACAACATATTTTCTTTGTGTGGCAGAGTTTAGGCTTTAACATAAAATGTCTTGTTTGTATTTTTCCTACAGTTTTTTTTTTAATATTTTAAGTAAAAAAAAAAAAAAAAAAAAAAATATATATATATATATATATATATATATATATATATATATATATTTAAATAAAACATTTATTTTATTAAAGAAAACCATTACAATGGTACCATATATGTATCAGGAGCCCCCCCCCCCCATTCCTGCCCAGGAGATCCCCTAAACTGAAAAGAGCACTTTATGACATGTACAAATAAGATACAACTACTATCCACACTATAAAGGGTTAAATAAAAAAAAATGGTGTGGGGTCCCCTTCCCAGGGGGCCCCATTTTTTTCAGAATGTTAACGGTTAAAAAGCCTTAAAAATCCCCCCAAAAATGGCATGAGGTCCCCCCTACCCCCAGCTATGGGGGTTATAGAACAGGGCACAGGGGCCAGCTTTGATGGCCCCCCACCATGCCAGCTACAAGCCTCAAAGCCTAATAGCTACAGGCTCTTCTGCCCCCCCCCCGGGCTTTGGGGAGGCAGATAATGGGGGATGGGGGTTAATGGCAAGTCACCCGCTAGCCGAAGGTGACTTGTCAGACACAGAGCCTTGTGAACTGGTATAGAGGTCTCATAGATCCCTTTCCAGTCCAAAAAGGGTTAAATGTAAAAAAAAACACACACGGACAAAGAGAAAAAAAAGTTATTCATTTTTTTATATACATACTTACCTCCCATTCATCCCAGAGCACTGTATCCCATGCTGATCATTTTGGCTTCTGCTCTCCTACTGCTGCAGGATTTTTAAAAAAATGACATAGGTTCCCATAGGTTCCCCTACCGGGGGGGGGGGGGGGTCCCATTTTTTTTTAATTTAAGGGTTAAAAACCCTTAAAAGAAAATTATGTGAGGTCACCCAGCATAACCAGCCTGGGTACCAGCTATGGGGGATTGTAGAACAGGGCAAAGGGGTCAGCTTTGGTGGCCCCTCACCTTCCTGGCTACTTGCCGGCATAGCCTCTGGCCCTGGGCCCTTCTGCCCCCCGGCCTTTGGGAAGGCAGGTAATGGGGAGTGGGGGTTAATGCCAAGTCCCCCGCTAGCCACAGGTGACTTGCCAGACCCAGAGCCTTGTGAACTGGTATAGGGGTCTCATGGACCCCTTACCAGTTCACAAAGGGTTATCAGTCAAAAGAAAAACACCACACATATTAAAATGTCTTTATTGAAAAAATATTATTTCTTTACTCACCTTCAGTTGTCAGCTCCTGTGTCCCTCGGCAATCCAATGACAGATGTGATGATTGCCGGCCAGAGGAGGGGGGGAGGCAGGGGATCAGAGGATCTCATGCCCCTCACTTCATCTGCCCAGCGATCACCGGCATCTGAAAGGTGAGAGGGTGGGAGCCGGGATGATGCCCGCCGGGAGAAGTCACCCGCCTCGTCCCCAAAGGGCTAGCGGTAAGGACCATCCCAGAAGTGGAGGGAGGAGGGCTATTGGCCCCCGGTGAAGGGGAGACCCGGCGGGAGCGATCAGACATGAAGGTGAGTAAATGTCATTTTTATTTATTTTGTTTTTTTTACAGAAAATGCCGGCAGCGGCTGAAATGGGGGTCCTACGTATTCAGGGCACTCCCCTGCAGCCAAACACACGAAGTGAGTGCCTTTTTTTTTAATTTTGTCTGCGACCAAGGGGGAAAGTCAGGCACGTTGAATTTACGTGGCTGGCAGTTAACAACAGGAGAGGCAGCCACGTACATTTTACGTGGCTGGCAGTTAAAGGGTAAAAGTTTGCTCAGCAACATTTAGTCTGTAAGTATTAAGAGAATATAATCTGGTGATATGAGGTCAAAATTTAACTCTTTGAATATCATAATACACCATGTTTGGCGCTCAAATGTCACTTCACATCACCCCAAACACCAACGAAGTTTGGAAGTGGGAACATTATGTTGTGTGGCTGTTTTTCAGCATACAATAAATATATGTACCGAGACATTCTGCTCTTCTGCACCCTGGGTTCTTCTGCACCCCGGTGGTCTGTGGGTACCTCATAGGCAATGAGTGAGCTGGCAGGAACAGTTTTTCATGCCCCCTGCCACTCACAGTGATATCAGATGAAGTTCCCCTGATGCCACTGTGAGTGACAGGGGACATGAAGGGATTTTCCACCAGCTCACTCCTCACAGTATAGAAGACCCCTACTTGCAGCAGGGGTGAGCAATGCAGGACAGAGGGTCTGTCTGTCTTCAGCAGAGGGCAGCTTGGGAGACCTTGCAGATGACAAGGACATTGCCTGGCGTTGGAAAGAAAAAGGAGGGGAGTCATTAAAACTTGTTTTGGAACTAAGTAAACTTCTTTGTCCACATCGGTTCATATTGGCTCATGTCTATTAGTCACATGTTCAATACCTAATATATTCCTAAAATGTAAGATAACCCACCTAATCCTCCCTAGATTGGTACCAGCCACCTACTACCACCTAGATAATGAATCAATGTTTCCACAAATTTTTCTTTTTGTCAAAAAGGTTTTTTTGGTTGTTTTTTCTTTACTAGAAAAATATATATCATGCATACGGTTACTTTAAAATCTTACAGTCATACAATTTCTAAAAACAGTGTTGTAACCCATAGCTGACCCATAGCGGATGTTTCAAAATCTTTTTTGCACAGTAGGAGAAAGGAAAAGAGGTAGCTGACATAAATATTAGAGGACAGAACACCAGCATATTAAAGTGAAACCACTGTAAGTGGTGCACCGCTAAAGATATATGCTATATACTGTGCTACACTGTAAGAATATGACTAGCATCTACAATGGGCTCATGGGACATAGCCCAGAAACCCAATTAACAGGAGCACCACATAATTAAAAGTGTAATTACATTTATTGAAACACTGATCAAGAGACACAAACACAAAAACATTACAACACTAACATTTTAAAACACTGCATATCCCTTATTTCATCCAGTGCTACAATTGTAGCAAAAATATCTGGGCAACTCCTATACTGTCCAAACAATATTGAATCCCGGACCTGTCAGATCTATTTTTGTGCCGGCACAAACCCTAACAGCCCACTGTCTAAAAAGATTTCTAATAGTAAAGTGACTGTGCAAAACAACTGGTATACAATAACATAAACATCAAGATAACATATCCAACATTAATTCCAATATTAAAGTGGACTAAAACCCAGGACTTTGACTATCCTGGGTTTTGGTCCTTGCCTCAGTTGGAGGTGCCCCGCTGTGTGAAACCCCCAGGTCACCCAAACAGACTTACCTCTTCCTGGTCCTACTATGCATGCATGGCCACTCGTCCAATAAGCTCTCTCAGATCCACTCAGGCCCCTTCGTCCAGAAGGATCAGAGTGCGCAGGCAGCTGCATCCCCCGTTACCCTCTGACAGGGAGTGTGCCCGCACCGACCATTCACAAATACCTGATTCGGGCACGCGCCCGGCTAAAGGGATAGAGGGGATGTAGACGCTGCTCGTGCATGTGCCGTTGGATTTGGAACGAAGCTGAGCTTTCTGGCAACTTGGGGGGAGGGGTTCACACAGAGGGGAGAGAGTATGCCTGCCCTGGAGTCTTATAGACTCCAGTGTGGGTTTTGGTCCTCTTTAAAGACCTCATGCAGAGGCTAACAAAAATCTGAGGATTGAATAGCAGAGCCAGCTCCCCTACTGAATGTCAATAAAGGATAAATATATAAAGGATCATGATGATATCAGCTGACTTCCAAAAGTAGGTGAAAATGTACATGAAAATCTAGCTGGACTTATTCCTTCTTGAGGAAGCTCATAGGAAATGCATTGGAGGAGTCCGACACGATTTTGAAGCATCCGCTAAATAAGACACAGCAATGGGATAAAACACTGATTTTGGAAATTGTATGACTCTAAGATTTTAAAGTAACTTATGTATGCAATATATACCCATCCTGTTGGGCTCTAGCCCCTCCCACAAAGGTTATTGGAGCAAGGGACTGCAGGATGGGACCAGTAATGCAGGGAGATTGTATTCCTTTTAATGAATACTATATATATATATATATATATATATATAAATATATATACATATATATATATATATATCCCATTCTGATTCTAAGATACAGTCAGAAGTAATAACAATATAAATAAAATAACAGGAATACCTTGACTTATTTATTTTTATATTCTAGGAGACAGTTTCAGGTAGTTTGATTTTAACAGTAAATCTTGTTCTTTTATACAAAAGATTGTAACATAAATTAATAAACTATAATAGAAAACCATTTCCACAGTCGTCTGACAGTTATCTACTGAAGTGCCTTTTCAAATGGGGTTTTAGGGTTTTTAATGTATTATAGAAATGTTATCTCTCAGGAGATTCTCACCTGTCATGTGATAAAATGCTTAGTTTACAATGGAAATGAATTGTGAACTGATGAAATACATTTCACAGTTAAACTGAGGTGTAAATGAATGCATGAATCAAAAATGACATTTTTTTAAAGTGAGTTCTATGTTTGAACTGTATATTTAATTAAACACTAGATGTGCCTTGTGGACAAGTAAGAGTTGTTTAATTTTTTAATTTACCACAGTATTAATAATATCTATGTTTTTAAGACAATAACTTTTAAAATGTACTGTTTAAAATGTATCTGACAATAAGGGATGTTAGCAATAGTTATAAACAGCCTAAACTGGAGGTGATATATATTCTTGTTAATAAAAAGAGCCTTTCCCATTTTTGAGAGGCTGAGTTTTAATTAACTTTCCAAATCAACTGATGCAGATCATTTATTTTACAAATTTGCACATAATTTGCTTATTTAAAATAAGTGGCTGACATTCCACATAGGCAACTATAAAGTATAAATGTATAGAAAAAGAATGTTCTCATTGGAAACGTTCTGCATCTCACCCATAGAACAGCCGTTTGGCAGGGGTGGGGCAGCTTTTCAGCTTGCATTGGAAAGCCTCTTAAACCCCAGGCTCTTCAAAATTGCAGAGGCTCATAAAATTATTTGAAAAACCTTCTTTCTAATATAACAACAGGATGTTTGTTATAGATGTTTGTATAATGAGATAGCTATCTCATTCAAGATATATTATATAATTATATATAATATAATGACATAATGTAAATTTGTATTGAATAAATGCATGACTGACAAAAATATCTCTCTTTAAATGTCAATGAGAGAAAGAGAGTGTGAGAGAGAGAGAGAGAGAGAGAGAGAGAGAGATGTCCCAAGATCCAAGAATAAAATGTATTAATTCTCAAATAAGTATAAAGCTGTGCACTCAACATAAATTTACAATTGTAATTTTTCTGAGATTGTGCATACTACTGTTGAATCCCTCAAGGCATATACAAAGCTTCCTTTAAATATATTGCGTATAAAAATATATTTAAATGTAATGCCAAATTGGAATTAACTATTCTATTCTTTATAACTATTCTAACTATTCCATATAACATAAAAGTTAAAATTTAGATTTTCACTAGTTTAAGCTAGTTTTAGGATTTGTAACATAAGTACATGAGGTTGCTAATGGGGAGTGGAGGTCTATAATTTATTTTATTTAGATTTATGAGCCAACTTTACTGTAAAGGACAAAACGGATGTTTGGAAACACACATGCTTATCTCACATGGTAATTGTGATGTATTAAGAATCCTCTCATTCATCGCAATATATATAATATTTTTAACAGGTTTTGATGAGATTATGTACAGTAGATAAAGGCAAACATAATATCTACCAACATAAAGGGCACATATCCATCCAGGCCCACTGGCAACAAGTGTCATGCCACCAAAATAGGTCAGTTTTCCAAAGGTCTTGATGGGCTTGATACAGGGATTACCTCCCCAAACGCGTCACTGATGACTAACTCCCCCGCTTCACTGTAAGGACTGGATGGATTTTAAACTATTTAAAATTTAAAGCGTAGTTTTATTTTAAATGCCTGGGAAACGCAGAGACAACACTCTATGTTTTATGTCAGTTTTCCAAAGGCTCAGATGAGTTTGCTATAGGAATTTAGTCACGATGGTGAGATCTGAAGGAGCCACACAAGAATAAAAGCTTCCTGCTGAAAACGTTTCTGAAAGCATCTTCCAATGAGCTCACAATCACAGTGGAACTGCAAGAGTTACAGAATATTTCCCTTATACAGAAAGAATGTTACAGAAAGAATTCCTCATAAAAGTATAACATAGATCCTGCCATCATTTGGGAGAAGAGAATATTAATTATTCCTAGAATGTATTTTCCCAGATTGTTTCTTGACCAATAACCGTCTTCAGTATACATTGGATGACCACTTTACAGAATGCAGCATGACAGGGCTTTATTTTAAATTTGTTAATGGTGCCCAAAAAGGGATGGTACAATGTATCATCATGGACTAGAAGTGAATAAATGTTACCTACTCACACATCACTTATGAATGGCCTCTTTTGCACAGGAAGAGTCTCTGGCCACAGATCATACCAGGGAGGCTTACTAACATGTTAACACTGGGGTTGCTCACCAAAGGCTACTTAGAATTATGGTTGGGGGCCTGTATTTTCAATTTGTGGCCTTACTGTTTAGTCTAGAAGCAGCACACAGGCTGTTCCCTAGAGTGACGGCTGTAGTAATGGTGAATCTCAGGAAATGAAGGATCTGTCAAATTCATTAGTGGCAGGACTGTGTAGATCCAGTCCAAACTCTAAACTATGAGAGCCTCCTTTGAGACATACAATGCAATGGATAAACTGGGAGCAGCATATCTGAGGTTGCCCTCTGGGGGGAGGCAGGATGGAAAACCTCCATCATACAGCTCAACACCTCCACCCCATGTGCTTACACAAAATCAAAAGATATACAGAAGTGATATGAGAGTGGGTAATGCCAAGCCTGGAGAGAAGTGGACAGACCAGGTATTGGTGAGTAGAAAGTAAGTATTGAGGTAAAGACAGAGCAGGTTTGCAGTCATAGGCTGGGTGAGGTAATAGGAATGCAGAGTAGGGTCATGGTCATAGGGCAGTCATATATGAAGGTCAAGCAAAAAGAATTGAAACAGTAGTGCCTACTGTTTCCTGCATCTCCCTTTTATGATGATAAAATGTGCCACAACATAGGTGAGCACATGTGCATGGATTTTCCATGCCCACACAATCCAATGCACAGATGGTAAGCCACAGCAAGACTTGAAATGCTCTACTGGCTCCAGGTTCCAGGCCAAGGAAAAAGTGACATCTTTTCAAGTTAGATTGCCTTTTGTGAGGATGTCTCTGTGGGCTTTTATTCATAATGCTGTGGTGCGGCAGGTAACCACTAGGTTCCTAAATCTACAAAAGTGTTAAGTCCACAAATGTAGTCAGCCACAGGCTGCTTTTTGAGATCTTACCTCCATGAGCAAAACAATGTTACATTTGTCTATTCACGTTTTAGTTGCTCACTGTAAACACAAGTTCCACCCTGCTGGTGCTGTACCTTGTTTTATTTAAAGTTGTTAAAGTTGGACTGATTTCCGGTCTGAGGTTATTTGTGTGATAGGCCTTCAGATGACACTAAACTAAAATATAACTGTGTGGGGAGGGAGCATTACGTCCATTTCACAGAACAGCTGATATAAGTCAGCAAAAAAGGAATAAAGAGAGCTTCCATGTTCTTCATAGAACTTCAAAAAAAGGATTATTGTAACTAAAATCCCCCTTTTCATTTTCTCTTGAAATACCTCTATGGCTGCCTAAGAATTTTTATTTAAAGTGTTAAAGGATTATATAAATACACTTTAAACCACTTCACTCTCTCTGTGGTCATCTACAAATAATCTCCTAACCCCCCTGCTAACCTACTAATAACTTTATCTCATGCATGGCTTGAACATTGTCACATACCTTGCTTATCCCTCTCTGCCTCTAATCTAGTCACTCATCTTATGTACATTAGTAACTGAATATTGCCTATTTTACTTCATTTATCTGCTGTGTTTAGTTTTATTTCCCCAGCACTTAGGCTGTAAGCCTATTTCCTTCTGTTTGGCGCTCTGTATATAGTTATTTGTACAGCGCTGTATATTATTATGGCACTTTGCTTTTCTTGCTCCTGTGATTATAAGAAATAAGCCCTGACACTCAGTTTTGTTACTATAATAGTTGTTTAAGAATGGATGCCAATATGCAAGTTATTTCTGAGAGCACTTTCATCTATTTTTTTTCACTTATGTGTTTTTTTTATCTATTTACCTATCAAGGTGGAAGGTTGCCTCATTATTGGTTAACTTTTGTTTGGTTTTGGTTGTCTTTTGACCCATATGTAACTATGCACCTTACCCTCTTTACAATTCTTCATTATTAGTCTATCTTCATTTGTTAATTGCAAAATGTATCTTTCTATAATTATCTCATTATGCGGGCATTTATTTGTTGTGATTTGTGTGTAAATTTCAATACAAAATGAACTGAAATGAAAAAAATGTTATATTGATAAAGGCTAATAAAACACTGGATAGGTTGAAGAAAATCCCCCAAAAATGGCAGCTTCAAGTTTTATTAGGTTTACTTCTTTCCCTAGCAAAACAGTTCTAATGCATGCAACTCAAACAATGTCATTTGTTTTCTTTAGTAATAAAATAAAGTTATATCTACATATTTCAAATAAACTACTTACAATATATCTTTGTTCAATATAAAGAAGGGATAGTGGAATACAATGCATTATTCATGGCAACTTGGAGTAATAAATAGGGTAATTAAAGAACCAATTGCTATTTCTGTCCTGGGACAGAAGTGAAAAAAATGCAGTACTAAATATTTGATGATCCTTTGTGAAGCATGAAGGCACATAATGCACTCAAATTCTACACTGACCATATGATAATTCTAAGGATGATAAAACATTGTTATTATTTATTTTAGTCTTTGAATTTTTCTAAAACTGAAATTAAATTTTAGGGTTCACATGTGGTCAATGTGGGGGATGCCTTCCCGCTGTGACTGTCCCCGAAGATGTGAGAGCAGGGGTCTGCTGGGGACAGCTTGCAGCATGTGTGTTACTTCCATACATCGAGTGCCGAAATGACAGATACCACACTGCTTTACAAGGGGACGTGGTCTCTGTCAAGTGCAGGCCAGACAGATTGAATGGGAGGCCTGCACTGTCTGTGCCTCACCAGACTGAAGCACAATTACGATCTCCGCATCTGGGTTGTTTGTTTTTTTGATTACATTCATGCCTGCCTGACTGGATAGGGAGCCAGTCATGCAAGTGCTCCACCGGCAAGGCCGGGATGGCTTGCGTTCCATTGGGCAGACATCCGGTGGCAGCGCGGACAACTGCAGGCTGCACCCCGTGGAGAGGGGGGTGAGAGGGTCAGCTGTCAGCCTTAAAATGCCTCCAGTTGCTCCCAGGGATAGATCTCTTGGGAACACTGGAGACACTGAATTCAGGAGAAGCCGGTGTCTTGACTGAGGACAGCATCTCCCAGCCCATCAGTGTGTTGCCCCACACAGACCAAAGAGAACCTGTAAGTACGTCCTAATGGGAACACTATTGGAGAATAACTATAAGAGCCATTGAGTGATATACTCCTATTCATTGCAGATGAGCTTCAGTTTATATCAAGTTGAGTGACATGCTGACCATTGGTGGTAAAACTGAAAATAGTGTATACATTGCAAATCTGAATCAGATGTGTAAGTGATGGCGTATGGCGTGGATTGCAAAAAAGTTCATAAACCATCTATTTATGAGATGCAAATTTCTCTTTGGTAAATGATGTGTATACAAACCTTTTAATTGTTGTGAATGAAATATTTCCTCTTGGATTTTTATATGATAAATTAATAAATTTCTAATTATATTAATATTTTTTACACTTTTCGTCTGCGAGGTATACAATTGTAAGGGCATTTGAGACTGCCAATCCCATTGTCTGTTACTTCTAAGGATACAATACAAGCCTTTGTTGGGTTTGTTATATTGCATGGAAAAATACATGCACTGGCACATCTTGGCACATTTTCAGTTACATTATTAACAGTTGTATGAGGAATGTTCTGCCGCACACGAACATGTGATTTTTGATAGATCTCCTACAATTGTAGACGGCTTTTGGGACAGTGTCTATGACAAAAGTGGAAAAGGTTGGACCTTCATTTCAGCCTCTATTGGCGCTGTGCTGCACACCATATTACCAGTTGCAAGCGGAGGCATGAGGTCAATGGAACAAAGTCACGCAAATGTAATAGTTTGTTTTAACAATATTTTCAACCCTAGGCTTGGTTTGTACATCCACCTTGACTTGCAGTACAAAATAGATCACTATGAGCCATTCTTTTGATCAGATGATCTTTTGTCTACACACCTAGGCTGTTCTCCTAACTATTAGGACATGACATTATATGTGGTGGAGTTTATATCCACGCAACATTCACAAACCAAGACTGAATCAGATTGTCACTACAGCAACCCTACAAGGTTTGTGAAATATCCAATGTGAAGGACATCTTCTATAGAGCCTGTGATGCAGTTCAGACACACTGACACACCCTCGTAATCAAAACATGTATGAAGAAAAATATATGTTTTAGCTTGTTGTGGCTGGAGATCACAGATTAAGAACATTGAATGACATTTTTTATTAGAAAAACGGGGTGATGGTTATTTTACAAGGATGTGCTAGTAGAGATCAGCAAACTTTTTAAAAGTTCGATTCACCGAATTTCCCTAAGAATTTCAGGCCATTCGATTTGATTTGAAACCTCAGCCCATGTTCCAGCCCCGGACGAGGTCCTCATCCTTGGGCTATCCCCAGTGTCTTCAGCAGGACAGAGGACCCAGATCCTCCACCCTGCTCTGGGCTCTCAGCATGATGTCAGCTCATAATGCAGAAGCCGCTAGCAGGGCAGAGGATCTGTTTCCTCTGCCCCACTGAAGACCGGGGAGAGCGGCGGATGATTTGGAAAAGCACCTGGAAAGTATTGCTGTAAAAAAAATATTGAATTACTTTTTCTGGTCTGTTTATTTTCACTTAACCCTTTGAGAACTGTTAAGGGGTCCTTCAGATTCCTATTGCAGTTCACAGAGCTGGAGGGACTGACTTGTCAACTGTCGGGAAGCAGGTGACTTGCCATGACCCTGCGCCCGATTACCTGCATCTCCAAAAGCGAGAGGGGTACAGAAGTGCCCATGGCCCATGTGACCATGTGGGCTGGTAACCTTTAGGGATGCTCAGACTTTGCGACTTTGATCTACCAGCCCCGATAGCTGGTGCCTGAGCTGGTTTTACTGAAGAGTTGGGCCCCATGCCATTTTTTAAAATTTATAGGTTTTTACCCTTAAAAATAAAGTGTGGGATTTCCCCCTCCTAGAGAGGGGATCCCCACACTTGAAGAAAAAAATTAAGTGATACTCTCGGGGGGACATGCCTTTTTTGAGTTAGTTTATTTTTACCTATTTCAGGAAAAAATATGCTTGGTGTAGAAATTCTGATTCATTACAAAACCATTTTGTTTTATGAAATTCAGAACAAATTCCGATTCAGATGAATAGGTTCACTCTTCTCTTCAGGTAATGTCATTACACTAAAGGAAGGTATTCAGGCTCCTTTTGAAATATTTTAGTGTTTTCCTTAAAACCATTTTCTCTGGCAAGGAGTTGAATACAGTCTCACTGCCTGTACTGTAACAAATTGCCTCCTTTTTTGTATTAACAGAAATAATAAATACAATGTGCAGGCCTGGAAACATTTGCAAAATTAAGACCAAATAACTCTTTGTTGTTTACTGCTTGTCCGGACCACACCTGGACCAGGTCTGAATAGGGTCCATAGTGATGAACCTTTAAATACTCACCAAAATGGACAAGCTTTCAGGGGGAACCCCTTCATTGGGTCAATTGCGTCAAGCACTTGACCTGATGAAGAAGTTCCCCCCCAAAAGCTTATCCATGTTGGTGTAGATTTGGCACAAATAAAAGTGCAGGACCAGTGACCGACCATTTTTGCTGCGGTTTGACTGTATTGTATGCCTTTATTTACTCAATGTTTACTTTATTAGTTGAGGGAACCAACTGATACCGAGGGACTGATTCTATGTACCTATTAAAAATGAATTATGCACCATTTCAAGCTTAAGAAGTCTTTAAAGGCTTACATAGGTTGGGAGATGGGCCACTGTCTGAGAAAGAAAACTTCACTGTTTTCACGGAGTAATACTATTTGCTTGAGTGCTTTTTTTCTGTGTGCATGGTTAGGATAACCATCCAACTGAGCTAAATACACTTATCTTTGACTTATACCCTCAATCATCCTATTGTGCAACACAATCATTGTAACACTAACTAATTTTCCATATGCTGGAACCACAGTCCATTTTTTATAATATATTTCTTTATATCATACCCAGAAATATTGCATGTATATGTACATAAAGTTTCCAACAGTAACAAAGAACTTGTTTATCATAGTTATATAATAGCATCATATCTATATGTACTGTCTACATGTACTACAGTTTTGCACATAATAATACAATGTTTTGTCATTTGTAAACAGGGCTGCTTGATGTTGCTATGAATTAACTAAAGCGATGGGTTGAGTTTGTTTAGGGTCCCTACAAAGTTGGATCCTTCCCTAACTGGGTGACTATACTTTTATGTTGCTCATACTCTGAATTTGGCTTCAGCTTATTTTTTTTTTTAATCAACAGCTTGATCTTATATATATAGCTTTGGGCTATAATAATGAAGCCTTATTTCCACGTGGTTATAAACCTATAACATGCAGCACATATATATCGCATAATATGCAGTTTTTTTATTTCTTCCTTCTACTTATATGATTAATGCTGAAGTCTGCTACTTTAGATATTTGAGTTACTTTTGTAATAAGGATGTGCCGTAAGACCCAGTGTTACCCTTGAAATGTCAGACACCATTACTAAAATATAGCCAATCCATAAATTTCACATAAAAGTTGGTGAACTGTGCAAATTGATGTTCTTTCTAAACTAGACTATTTAATGCAGAATTGCAAATTAGCTTCTTTTCTCTTTGAGCATGGTTCAGTGGAGATAGCAACAAAACAGACAGGTCTCAATCTTGCTCTAAAGTTAAAGGTTTATACATTAAAACCACCAGGCAGTGGACATTTTTCAGACACTTTACCTTTGTAAATCTTCACATTGCATTTATGGTCCTCGGACACCACAAACTGCTGGATAAATGCGACAAGAGTTGCACATTTATATAATAAATGAACACATTTACCACATAAACTGGATCATTTAATATTCCTGTTTATATCATCTGAAACACAAGCTTTTATAAATAACATCTTATCTGTGGCAGATATTCTCTTTAATTTTTAGAATGGCAGCCTCAGATCTTTGACAGATAATATAAAAGCCAGTTGGTGACTCGCTATATCTAAATATTACATTTTTTTCAAGTTTGATGGTGCTAATATAGCCTGCAGTGCTGTACATCAATGAGCTAAAAGATTTTACTAGTGTAGACTTGTGTAAAATGTCATCAATATTTGCTAGAGAACACAAAAACATATTATGGGATAATGACCCTAATAGATTTATGATGCATAACACCTGAAAACCTACTGTTATTAAAGGGACATTTCAGGTAAATGTTTAAATTAGCCTGCTTTATGCTTGCTGTCAGTGGCTGCATCTTTTATTTACCAGAACTTTGCATTCCCCGATGAACCTTATAGTAGTTGCTACATTCTATTGACTCATTTTTCAGGGGACTGAGACATTGAAACATCCATGGATGAGTCATACTGAGGAGACCCTCAGAAGGGATAGAGTTCACCGAGCATTAATAAGAAATATAAAGCAGACTGTATGAAGGATATAGCCCCTGACAGCCAGCACGGGAGGGCAGAAAGCTGGCTAATGCTGCCCTTTGCCTGGAATGTCCCAGACAGGTTATAAACAAATAATTTACTTATCATACATATGTATTATACATATTACAAATCGGATGCAACTAAAATGCACAAATTCATACACGCTCCTGCCCGCACATTCAAGTGAAGACTTGTTCCTCACCTGATGGGAAGGTGGCTTGAATAACCCTCATTATTTTCAGGTAGACAATATGGGTGGCTGGGTGACACACCTGATGTGATGTGAAATTGCCACAATGGCCAATGAAGCAGTGAAAATTGAGGGCAGGTAATAGTCAGGTACAAGACAGCGACAGGAATGTGCTGTTGACAGGTAATAAAGTAGCTGAGCCATATTTGAAAATACAACAAGGGTCATTTCCTTGACAAGGGAAGAGTAGTTGTAGCAGCAGAAAAGACACAAGCCTGGCTAAGGCAAAATATAAAATGGGAATGTTCAATATGGGCAAGACCGAATAGGTGGTGAGGAGGAGAGTAGGCAGGGGAAGTGACAAAGGTTCTTGCTTACAAAATGTCTTCATGGCACAATAATATTTTAATAAGCATGCTTATGAATAGGCACTAACACACTCTAGAATTATTCCTCATCAGAAGCGAGAACAAATCCTGCATGTGCCCACTGGATTGCATAACTACACTTGTGGGCTACAAAGCAGAAAGCTGTGGATGATGGACAATCAAGGGGGGGGGGGGCTCCACATCATTTTTTTTATTTTTAAGGGTTTTAACCCTTAAAAAAATAACCCTTTATAGTGTAGATAGTGGTTGTAGTTTACCTGTAAATGTTATAAAATTCTCTTTTCAGTTTGGGGGGTCTCCTGGGGCAGAAATGGGGGGCTACTGATGCATATGTGGTACTGTTGTACCACATATGTATCAGGGGCTGTCACATGCAATATGGTTTTCTTGAATAAAGTTCTTTTTTTATTTAAAATAGAGACAAAGTTTAAAAAAAACATAATTTTTATTTATTTTGTTAAACATAGTGAACAACAGCGGGTGACGAAAGCTCAAGTAGGCTGGCAGTTTAAAGAGCTAAAAGTACCTATGCATTTTGGGTATTGTTCTGTTCGGGAGACCTTCAGCTGTCAGATTTAGCTTGTTTTTTTGGTTTTCATTTTGATATTTTAAAAAAATGTGTTTTTTAAACTGCTTTTTTATACATTTTTAGGGAAACCTAGTGCAACCAAAGAACTCTTTGAGGGATTACTTCCAAAAAGATGCACCCACTACAAAAAGCTGAGTACATATCCAAAGCTTAATGTTTGTAATTTCAGGGAATATATGGGGGGGGGGGTGGTATTTCAAATGTAAAGGGTTGCTTTTCTAGAAAAACTGCAAGGTGCGCATAGCAGTTGTATTTTATCTGAAAATCTCCTAAAACGCTGTTTCATTTTGGGGGAGTCTCCTGGGCAGGAAAGAGTGTCTACAAATACATATGTGGTACTGTTGTAACCAGAAGAAATATGGCTTTTACACACAATATTATTTTATTGAAAAACTTAAAATTTTTAATTAGAAAACACTACCAATTGTTTGCACCAGATTCTGCTGAACAAAACATTAAATAAATTTCCTGGAAAATCCCTGGAAATCCCTTCAAAAGTCACAGTTAACATGTACAGCGCAGAAAATTGAAAAATGGTCTGGCTACAGAGGGTGACAAAATCTCCAGGTTGGCTGGAAGTTAAAGGGTTAAAATGGCCTCATATCTTCTGACACTACAGATTTTTTTAACTGCATCTCCGGTTTATGTACAGTAACTTGCCCCAAGATACATTGCTGGTCGGCATGGATGTGACTAGCTTGTATACATGAGACGGATTAGGGTGGTCAAAGACATACAAACATATTATACTTTATTATCTTCTATGACTACCTTTCTTCTTGAACTGCTGACCATGATACTATATAAAAATTATTTCTTTAAAGATATGTTTTAGCGCCAGAGACAGCAATGGGATCAAATATGGCCCTAAGCTACGCAAACCTGTTAACCTACATATGGCTGACTTCTAAATTTGTATACCCAACTACAGACTTTTATACAGACATAATCCTATGGAAATGCTATATTGATGTCGTTTTCATGTTATGGCACCATAGCGAAATAGATCTTATAGTATTCCATCATACTCTCAATCAGGCATGTCCTGCCCTTAACATGTCCCTTTACAGTGCTCACAGTGTACATTATTTGCATGTACTCATGAGTATCAAGCAGGGATCGATACAAACTGGTCTATATAGGAAACCTACAGACCATAACATATTATAACATGCCGCAAGTTACCATCCAAACTCACTCATCATTGGTCTTCCATATAGACAGTTCACCAGAGTACGGAGAATGACTGGCTCTGATGATCTATACAAGACTCGCGCTGATGAACTTAAAAAAGATTTTTGCATCTAAAGCTGTGGATATTGTTTTAAGGTTTGGGAAGTTTCTCCAATGCCACTGTTCCAGTTTCTATTACTGCTGAGTGCTACTCTGTCGCTTATAGGGCTTGTTAGTCCAGACCTCACGCTGCCATCTGCTTTGCAGGCCAAGACATGCCCTCTGTGTTATGTTGGTTTTAACAGCACATGTGCATTAGGATAAAGAAGTGGGGAGGAGTGAAGGTTTTAGGGAAGACCTAGGACCTGGTTCATGACAAAGAGTCAAGTTACAGGTGGGGTGGGGTGATTCCATAGGAGACACATAGAGAAATATCAAGCAAAGCACTTAACCTAAATTTGAGAGGGAAGAGAATATTACAAGAAAACTCCTCAACAGTGGAAGTTTACAGAGAGACCATGGAGGGCACATGGAGAGCTGCAGGGAACCTCTGCTTCTGCTTCCCTAGGGGAGGTTAAAACCTTTGGATTAGCAGCAAGAAGAAAATGTATGATGCACTGGTTGGAATAAACAGAAACACATTGGAACACACCTACTAATTCCAAATTGTTCATTTCGAAATACTTGATATAGGAAACTACAAAAGCTGCTATCATGAAACTAACCTGCATATAAACATATTTATCAACATACTTTCTAGATCTCTAGATTTCTATCTGTCCACATACATAATCAAATCTTAACATATACATAGCATTATATAAAACTATACAAAAGGTGTGAGTTGCTTCAAAAGCTTTAGCATATCAGGCCTTTTATCTTTTTTTGTATATGTTGAAACCGTCTAGTATTTGTTTCATTGTTTAGGCAAAGATGTTAAAGAGTTGAACAGTTTCCACACGTTACATAAGCAAATAATGCATTCAATAAACCAACTTTCACAGATCCTGCAGTCTCGCAAAACAGAAACTTCAAAATGTCATAAAAAAAATGAAATAAATCTCATATTTCAACTTGAGTTGAAAATAAAAAGCGTTGTATAGAACAGACGACCCACTGTGCAGAAGACATAAAGTGCAATTTTTGTTTCAGTGAGTAGCCACTTTTCATACTTCCATACAGTATGGTAATGAAAATGTGCTGTTCTAGGTATGAACATAATTTTTCCAGAAACTGATATTTTTACAATCTTGTCAAGTGCGCTGAATAATAATAATTCTGAATTGTAACGATTACATGTAAATTGGGAGACTGAAAATATTAAAGGCATATTAGACAGTGTAAAGGCGCCAGGAAATGTGTTTTCAACTGTTCATGAATTTCTTATTTGTGTACATTTATTATTTGTGTACCAATACAGGGTAACTACCAATAAGCATCAAGGGCAAAGAGGATCTTCACCCCTTTGTTATGGGGAGAACAAGTCCTAGAGAGCATCTTACAAAAAAAACAATCTGAAAATACAGAAGTTCACGGCTTAAAGCAGACCAAAAACCTCAGACACAATATGTGTCCAAACACTTTATTGCCATCACAGCAGCATTTGCCAGCAGACTTCAATGTTGAGACTGTAGCGTAGGAAAACTATATTCCCAGGTGGGGGGATTAAGGTTTTGGACACATATTGTGTCCAAGGGTTATGGTCAGCTTTAAGAGGAAGATGTTGTTCTACTATCTCAGATACTGGCGGATACTTGTGCATCGATGTGATGGCTGCTGCCACTTTGTCGGCTAGCAGTTGGGAGTACCTGATCTTAACTGTCCCACCCAGACTCCCAATATTTGGTGGCAGAGGTGACTAAGGCACTTCCAAATAAGGTGCTCTATTTCTGGAGTTCAGCTAAAGCCTATTGCACAGCTCTGATCCAACGTCAATCCTATGTCCTCCACCAATCACCACTATCAGCCCCTTCACCATAAGTGGCCTTTTATACTGAGTGGAATGACATATTCCCATTCCTCCCTGTGGCGGCCAGCTGAGTGGTCAGAAGTGGGAGGGGGCAGGTAACAGTTGTTACATGCCCCGCTGAAAGCCCCAGGGGGGTGGATGCCCCCCGGGAGAAAAGGATAACCCCAGTGCTGGATCCTGGACCAAGGTTTTTTGTTGTTGCTGCAAACAGGGGGAAACACCAGGCACATGAAATTCACGTGAGTTGCATTTAGCCATTGCAGAGGCAACCATGTGAATTTCAAGTGCTTGTTGTTTAAAGAGTTAAACAAATCTACAGCTTAAAAAACACAATTTCCTCAGCTAAAAAAGATTCCAGCCTATATATTAATGTAAGTTGCTTTGCTCTTCTCCCTCCCTATAGCAAGTGACGGAATTAGGGTTCCCATGTGCAAATCTTTTAAAAGTGACCCTTTCTCAAAGAGAAGTTCATTGCAGTTTTTTTCACAAAAGTCCAACACAAATCCATTGCATTTCAGCATACAAAAGGGTACAAAATAAATGGCAACACAAAGTCCTTCCCTTCTGGGGTTAAATATAAACACTAATTGGTTTCCTTGCCAGTATAATCAGTTCAGAGCTAGGAGGCATGCAGCTCAAGTCCCTCATTCATCAACTTTGTTTTCTGAGGCAGGCTCTGTTTAAACCCATGGCTTTCCCCCAGACTGGTTCTAATTCTGATTGGCAATTTCAAGGCTATTCAGAGGGGTTTTGGTCTCTTTAACACCCCCTATATTAAGCCTAACATGGCTCTCCACATACTGGCTTGCGACTCTGTTTTGGTACTGACCAAATCTCACTCCCCATACAGCCAGAAACATACGCCCTAGTGCTGATGAGAGCCTAAAGCTCGAAACATGTGTCCACTAGTTGGATGTGTATGGCTGTGTAAAATTTAAAGCTAATACTTGGCATTGCACCCTTAGCGTTTCTAAGGGCATTGGATGGCACAGAGACATAAAGAGATGATTTGCATAGCTCCACCTACTGCAAGGGTATATGGGTAATGCTATCTGTCCTTGGACTGGGTACTGTGCAAATACTTTCCGTTCTAGGAAAGCTGCTCTTTTCCTTTACCTAAGTAGAGGGTTTTTGGTCTCTCGAAATAGGTGTCCACTAGTTGCGACTCTGTTAAGGCTATTCCTAAAACTTCTGGGATACTTTACCAGGCAGAATAGACCTTGCAAGCTGTACACAGTCTTGAGCTTGCTCAGTAGTGCAAACAGGCTGCTATTGAGGTCAACAGCCACTTTTCATAATGAATCATGCTCAACACCAATACATTTAGCAGTTGTGGCAGTTTACCAATAAAAATGTATATCATGATACATTTTATAGTCTTAGGTTTTATGGAATATAAAGACAGAATATAAACACTGAACAAAAAAACCAACATTACTTACCTGGAAGCACCCAGGCTTGATTTCACATAGCCCTTCAGCCTGAGCTGGTCTGTTGCAGCCTATCTGCTCTGAAAATGTGCCCCTGACCAACCCCGGTGCACATAAAAACAAACACTGATGATTTCATTGGGGCTCTTCCTACAGCCAATCAAAGGGGGAGCCTATTCCGTTATGACTGGAAGCAGGGGCGAGCAACTAGGCCAGCCTATGAGCTCAACTGTTTAAAGTCAATGGTTGCAGCTGTAAAAGCAGATTTTTTTGTGTAATAAAATGACAGGGGTTCCAACCTAATGGTACTGCTTTTGATACTACTTACTCTGCTAAGCATGAGGTGGTGAGGGCATTGAGAAGCATTGGTATGTCCTCACAAATGACCATGCTTTTTAAAATGATAGTTTCAAAAGGACCAAGTATAGTATATCGAAGTGGAGTGTTGTAATAATAATGGATCCTTTCCACGTACTGTAGTAGTAGCCATATTGTAAATGTATCCACAGAGATAAAAGAATCTACATTACCCAGAGCCAATCAGATATTTCATAAACTGCACACTCCACATGTCATATCTAGTGTGAAGTGCGGATGTGGCAGCTATTATATTGAGAACACTGATCAAAAACTAAAATGAAGAATACAAGAACATATCTGATATACGAAATGGAAATCTACCAATTCTGATAGGGAGACACTTTCCATTATATCACAATAGCAACATGGATAGTGCACAAGTCCAGGGAATTGATTGATTACATAAAAGTGGGAGAGGGAGGTCAGGAATTGTACCATTTTTAAAACAAAATTATTATGTACAGCAAACCCTCCTTCCCTACTCCTTTTTTTCTCTCCCCCCAAATCATTAATCAAAATGTATAGACTTTGGCATCTTGTACAGCCCCGGATATCCTTGTAGAGAAGTTAAAGCACAATACATGACATACAAAAAGTATTCTTTAATAATAGCCATTGGAATTAAATCAATCACCATTGCATATTAAATTGATTAAGATTGTTTTTCTATATTAAACATTGAAGCATTTATTTAAGTACATTAAACTGATCTGAATTATTGCTATATATTGATATAAATACAATTGTTTAAATTAAATAAGAATTTTGACATACTCTAATGAGGTTTAACGTAATATTGAAATCATGTGCATTGAATGCTATTGATGATGATTATCATGCATTGTAATATATATATATGTAGTTGATTGGATGGCATGCTGGTTCTAGTGGTGGCCTGGATGACAGCTAACTGCTGTCGTTGCTGGTGTGTGTAATACCCTGCAGGACACCCCTCTTTACGTCAGTTGGCCACTGCTTCTGTCTATAGACAAGTTGGCCTCGGCGGACACAGTTGGCCCCAGGTCCTACTATAGTGAAAGGATGCCAAAGGATGAAGGCAGATGAAGCTAGGGCATACAGAAAGGAGCCGGGGTAGCTGGGGTCTTTCACAAGATATCAGTCCTCCAATACGTGGCAGGAAGGGCATGAGCCAGAGAAGGGTCAAGCCAGGTGTCAAATCCAGGAGGTTTTGCAGTACAGAGGAGTAAAACAAGTTTTAGGCCCTGCAGACAAAGGTCCAGCCAGCAATCAGAGGAGGGTCAGACAAGGCTGGATTCAGCAACAGATAATCAGAATACAATAGATAGTGACACACACCCAGCAGAACTCATGGGCAGTGAGATAGTGACCTTGGGAGGCCTAAACAGGGCTTGAGTGCAGTGGATTGGCCAGGGGAACTTTAGGCTCATTGGCCCAGCAAAAATCCCAAAGGCTGATTAGCCCACCACAATTTAGGGTTGCTAGCCCACATGCAACAATGGGGCTCAATGGTCCATTTAAACTAGCCTCAGACGGGCACACGTACATGTGCTGTGTGTACATGAGCAGACACGCCGGGGGTGGGGAGGCAGAAGAAAGCCCACAGCGTGGCTCAAGCAGGCACGCAAAGCTGATGCAGACAGCCTGCCACACCACTCAAGGATGCCAGGAGATGGGTGAGTGACCCATCGGGAAACCATCACCCCTTGAGGAGGAGGGGCCTGAGGACACTTATTTGACTTATCTGGGTTATCACAATGAAACCTCTTGACCAAAGAATCAGCATAAACTTCCCTGGTTGCCACCCAACATCTCTCCTCAAGACCAAATCTCGTCCAATTAATTAAATACTGTTGTGAGTTAAGAGGCTCAAAACCCACCCTGGAGTCTATGAGACTTTAGGGCAGGCACACTCGTTTCCCCCAGGGCACCCCGATTGGGAGTGCCCGCTGTGTGAAACCCCATAGGTTCCTTTAGCAGGGCGAGTGCCCGAGCCAGGCATGTGTGAATGGCTGGAGCGGGCACGCTTCCTGTTAGAGGGTAGCGGGGGATGTGGTCGCCAGTGTGCTCAGATCTGCTCGCATTAGACAAGCTCCTGGACAAAGGGGTTCAAGTGGATTTGAGCACGCTGACTGGACGAGCAGCCGCACATGCACCGTAAGACCGGGAAGAATTGAGTTTGTTTGGGCAACCTGGGAGTTTCACACAGTGGGGCACCACCGACCGGGGATAGTCAGTATCCTGGGTTTTGGTCCACTTTTAGCAAAATTCTAGAATAGTCTAGAATCTTATTGACCTCGTAGTCTGGCTCATTCTCCACCATGATGGAAGGTGGAGATGACACCTCAACATTACCAGTAGGTTTAAACAAAGATACATGAAATGCATTGGGAATCTTAATGGATAAAGGGATATCAACCCTAAAGGTAACGTCACTCAATGATCAGAAAAGGACCAATGTACTTAGGCCCTAACTTAAGATGAAGGTTGGTGCAAGGCAATATTTTGGGAGGATACCCAGACCAATTCACCCACCTGAAATGGTGGTTCAGATGACCTATAATAGTCAGCAATGGTCTTGTAAATTGAAATGGCTTTCTTCTTTCTTTCTAGCTTGCTTTTCCTGGACCTTGGTCCAAATATTCACCCTTTCCTGGAGCCATTCCTCCAAGGCCAGCAGATTAGAGGAAGGGTCAGAGAGAGACAGTGCCTTGGCATTTTTGTCATAATAACAGAGAAAAGACAAAAACATTGACTGAATCGGGTGAAAAAAAGCACCCAGCCATAAATCTTTGAGTCTTTTGGCGGATTCAATATACTTAAGGTTATTTTGCTTGGTATATACAGTAATAGGATGTAAAGAATCTTCCAATCAATGTCCCCATTCCTCAAATGCCAGTTTCACCTCTAACAATTCACAGTTCCCCACATCAGAATTCTGTTTGGTCGAACAAAATTTAAGCAAGAAGTGCAATCCTTCTGGGGAGCCAAAATATTGAGAGAGGACAGCCCCCACTCCAAGTACAGAAGCATCGACTTAATATATGGGGTGAATTAAGGCTGGGGCTGAGATAAAAGCACTCTTCAAGGTCTGAAAGGCCTTCACTGCTGAAGGGTACCAAACCTCCCTAAAGGCACCTTTCTGGATTAGGTCCATTAGAGGAGCAACAACAGAAAAAAACCCATTGAAATTATAAAATCGAATAATGAAACGACTATAGGTATTAGTGAATCCAAGAAATCTGTAAGGCTTTTAGGGTTCTAGGTTGATCCCACTCCAAAACTGCTGATAACGAGATCCATAACCAGACTTTGGTTAGAGACCAACATCAAAAATACATTTCGATAGTGTAAAGACTGTTCTCCCTCAGTTTGTGTAATGCTGCTTTAACATGTTGTTTTTGTTGTTCAACCACTAACCGGGAGTAAATGAGAATGTCATCTATGTAAAGTACTACAACATGACCCATAAACTCAAAATAAATATTTTTTACGTAGTCTTGGAAGACCGCAGGGGCATTGCATAACCTAAAGGGCATAACTAGGCACTGGTAGTGTCCGTCTTTCATGTTAAAGGAAATTTTTTATTCATCCCCATGGCATATGTGAATGAGATTGTAAGCCCCCATCAGGTCTAACTTAGCAAACATCTGAGCACCAATAACCTGGTTGAAGGTCTGCGATAAGTGGTAATGTGTATTTGATCAGTGATCTTATTCTGACTGCAATAACCAATACAAGGATGTATTCCTCCATCCATCTTCTCAACAAAGAAGAAGCCCATTCCAGCTGGCGAAGTGGATGGATGATAAAGTCCTTTTTTAAATAATTCTTCTAAATGTACTCTCTCATTGCTAACTCCTCAGGCCGGGTCAAATTGTAAATCTTACCCCTATGGGGCAAGGTACCCAGAAGTAGCTCAATGGGACAATCGTAGGCCCTAGGGGGAGGAAGCGAATCAGCAAATCGGTCAACCTTCAAGGTTAACCTTCAGAGGAAGGTCAGCGGTCAACCTTCAAGGGAAACATTGGTGGTCTTAAGAGCAGTACAGATACAGTGATCAAAACAGAATGGGCTCCACTAAATCCTTGGTCCTCTTGATAAGGGGATTGTGGATCCTCAACCTAAGGAACCTCATGACAACAGGGGTGTCAGGACAATCTAAGACTAAAAATTCAAGGCTTTCAGAATGGGAGGAGCCCACGATTAAGTTTACAAAAGGAGTCTTAAATGAGACCAACTCAACTCAGATAGGCTCATTACTGACAGCAAGGATGTGAAGGGGGAATACCTAGGGTGGTGGCAAGAGACCAATCCAAAAAAATCCAAAAGCTGTCCCACTATCAATAAAGGCGTGGACATATTCCCTGGAGGATTCCCATATAATCATAGTGGCTAACAACAATTTGTTTAAATGAGGAAAAGATACCTGACCACCTAGACGAGTTCTCTCAAACTCGTCTAGGCACTGAAGTTTCCTGCCAGAGATTTCTAAATTTTGGCAGCTCCTGGCAAGACATGAATTGGAGCAATATAGACACATGCCCTGGGAGCTATGTCTTGTCTGAGAGTGTCGGGCTGTGGCAAGGGAGGGATTGAGGCGGAGGGGAACCCCAGGTCTGATCCCTGGATTTCTCAGACCATTGTTCTCTAAGACACCTGTCTGCTTTGATAGCCAGCTGTATGTAACCATCCAGATTCCATGGTGGGGAAAATTTACAAGGGGAGCTTTAATGCTCGCCGGAAGTGCAATTCGAAATTGACTGCAGAGGGTCGGATTGTTCCAAAGGGAATGGAACATCCATTGATGAAACTCTGAGCTATGCTCCCCTGCTGTACGTTTCCCCTGCTTAAGGCAGTTTAGCGCCTGCAGTTGAAGCATGATATGGATCCGCATAAAGGACTCCCATTGCTTTGAAAAAGGCAGGAACCATCTGTAAGGCATCATCAGTGGGTGCTAATTCAAATGCACAAGTCTGCGGATCTCACTGACCCGGTCTGCGGATCTCCCTGACCCGGCCTCACCAGATATGGTTGCCCCCAGTTCTTACTATAGCACAAAGAATACCAACTGACAGGGTGAAGGCAGATGGACCTAGGGCACACTGAGAGAGAATTCCAGGCAGCAATCAGAGAAGGGTCAGACAAGGCTGGAGTCAGCAACAGATGATCAGAATAAAATAGATAGTGGCATTAACACACCCAGCAGAACTCTATTACGGGCAGTGAGATAGTGACCTGGGGAGGTCTAAATAGGGTTTGGGTGCAGGGCATTAGCCTAGGGAACTTTGGGTTCCTTAGCCCAGAAAATACGCAATGGCTGATTAGCCCACCACAATCAAGAGCTGCTAGCCAACATGCAACAATGGGGCTCATTGGCCAGTTTAAACTAGCCTCCGGTGGGTGCTTTAACTGCAGTGCCATGTGAGGGTATAAGGATCTCATGTACGCGCATGCATACCCAAGCAGAGAGGTTAGGGTTGCAGAGGGAGGAGGAAGCACGCTGCACCACTTGAGCCGGCGCTGTGTGAGGAGGCACCCAAAGCTAATGCAGCAGGCAAACTACAGATAGCCTGGCGTGCTGCCTGAGGAGGCAGTGGGACTGGAATGTGAGTAAGTGACTCATCATGATAGTGTGTGTGTGCTCCAGCCAGGCCACCGCATAAGCGGAGGCCTTCTGTAAGTGGCAGCAGCTCCCTATACAATAGGAGATGCAGTGTGAAATGTAGTGTCCACCAGCACCATTGGCAGCTATTCTCTTCCCCCCCCTTGAAAGATTATTCCCCACTGTTGGGCTACCATCAGAGGGGTCAGCAGTAGTGCCACGCTTCCCTGAGGTGAGGAACCCCTGCCTACCCATCCTGCTTTTGAAGTGGGGGAGCATACTCCGGTACAAATTGTTTACAGCAGTGCTTCTCACAAAGGTAACAAAGAAATGCCTAGTTGCTATTAATAAGGCATATTAAGATGGCTAATGCATTACATATGTGTACATAGATTTTAAAGAAATATCCATCAAGGGATGAAGTTTTTACTCCACATGGGAGAACAGGAAGGATCAGTAATACGTTATGAACTTGTCTATAATAGGGAAACTTTTGATTAATGTGCTATATAACTGTATATTTTGATGTTGACTAAGGGCATTCTGAACCTGCCGAAACATGTTCACTCATGTGGAATGTAAATGAATTCGTACCCAAATGGCGACAATGAATGATGATTTAATAAAGGAGTTTTTTGAAGGATAAAATCAAAATGAATCCATTTTTAAATGTTGCACTAAATGTTCAAGTTATGACTGATCTTATATAAATATATATATATATATAAATATATATATATATATATATATATATATACTCTAAGTATAAGTAAAACGATCTAATTTAGGTATGCATATTATGCATACATAGTATAACTAGGGGCAGTCAGCAATGGGTAAGTTGTGAGGATATAAGGTAATGTCTTGGAGATTCACAACCCATACATACCTCACACATAATTTTTCCTCAAAGGTGTATATTCACACCATAAATTATGACCTAAAATTAATATGATTTAAATTATTTAGAATTTGGGAAAGGAGACAGATTAAAGGATATAATCTCAAAGTATACAGCTGCTGTATCTCTAAAATATGCTGGACAACGAGTATTATTCAAGCATCAAAAGATACTTGAAATAATACTGTGCTGTGATTGATGTCGGATTATAAAAATGTAATATCAGTGTAATATAAAAGTGAAATGATCACAAATTCCATTGTTTTATCAGTCTATCTTACACCTATTAGCCAACCAAAATTAAACTATAAATAACATTTCACATTCTTTTTTTATTTCTGTCTGTACAGTAAAACTTGACAATTTCATTAGATACATTCTCTACTGTATAACCATTAAACAATAAAATGCTTAAATGGCTCTAATAAACATACTGTTCCTTGTCAGTATTATCAGCTCAGCCATGTAGAATGAGAAAAATAGATTTTATCGCTTTCCGTTTCCTCTGTAATCTAATTGGGATTCATTTCAGAAGGAGCAATAGCTTATCTTAACATGATAACAACATTATAGCACAGAATTGAAGTGCATGCTGCGGATGGAACCCACGGGGATATAAGGATATCATTCCCCCCTAGTAATTGCCTGAAAATTGCAGGGACTTTGTTATTCATACTGTCACCTGGTTCACAAGATGGTGAAAAACATAGACCTAACATATTCACTGCAAAAACAGTCCCATAATACACTAAATATATCCCAGCAAGCAGCTGGAAAAAGAATTTAACAGAAGTTAAAATTTGACATGGAAAAAGTATCTTCAATGACAGAGTTTGAAAGTAATTTGTCAGATCTTGGCAACTCATTTCCTTATCAGCAGGGGACTATCCCTTATGATATTCCCTATTATTTAAGCTTTCTAAACTCTTAAGTGAAAACAAATTTTAGCTCAGGCAACTAGGTAATGATAGATTGTGTTCATTTCTATCTCTCCCTTGCTGGTTTGGTGTGAAAATGCGTCTCCATTTATATTATATTACAGCCACAACTCTCCTTAAACATAGTTTAGATGTACCGCATAGCATCATGCTCTGAAACATTCAACTATTTTACATCACTCAGTCTGTAAAAATAAATATTTTATGATGACTGCAATCAAGTTATTTTTTAGATGAAAGTTACAACCTTATAAAATGGTTTACCCTTAGTTGCCCATACAGGGACATCGCTTCATTACGATTGGATGTTGCTCATAACCGAAGGTGGGACCAGAGCAGAAAGAGAGCTGTGATTCCTCCCTCATCTGCAGGTATAAGACACGGCATGCTGGTAGCTTTCCCAGGACACAAATAGTTAAGACTGTTAGGGAGGAATGACCAAAATAATAATGAAAAAATGTATTAAAAAAAAAAGACCCAGGGAAAACAACCTTGTTAATGGTAAAGAATTGGGCAATACCCTTGGGCAGGTTTGGTGTCCCTGTATTGACAACTTAAGAAAAACCATTTTCAGTGTACGTACAAAAAATTTAATTTTTCCGGTCAAGCTGTCCATACAGGGACACCGCTTAATTACGATTGAGATGTACTAAAGCAGTGCCCAACATGGAGGGACACCTCACCAATAAGAAGTAAGACACAAAAATGTGCAAAAGTACAATTTGCCAATCCAAATTATAAGAGCTATGGCGCAAAACCCAGATCTTAGAAGAGACTGAAATTTCTGCATGAAGCACCTTTCTTCTGAACAGAATGTTTGGATATCCACCCAAAAAAAAGAAGTGAAAGTGTACACAGATGGCCAGGTGGCAACCTGCACAATAGATCTACAGAAAACCTGGTGCAGAGAAGCCCAGTTTGTACCTATAGCTCTAGTAGAATGACCCGCTATGTGAAAAGACACGAGGAGCGGCCTGCCTGAGCCAGCGTCTAAAAGTGGGTTCGGCATCTGCCAACCCATTTATTGGGCTCTGTAGGGATCATTAACCAAGCATCTGTTTTCTGCACAGATGCAGTAGCTGAAAGGTATTTTAAGGTACAAACAACAACAGAAGCAAAGTGATCTGAACCAGACCAGACAAGGGTAGGGCAATTTTGGTGATGGACTTTGGCTGAAGGAGTTACCTGACCTAAAAAGTGTGGCTACTACCTGAGGGGAGAGCTCCTTGACCTGAAGTATCTGATTCAATTGCCACGGCGTCACATCAGCGACCATAAATCAGGGACCAGCGTGCCTAAAATAAATCTGGGCTGTTTGGCAGCCAAAGAGGTAGATCGTCAGCTAGCCTAACCACATCCACAACCAAGTTTGTCTTGGCCAGTGAGGAGCGACTAGAATAATTGTGATATTTTCTAGGCCTATCTTCTTTATTAATCAAGGTAGCAGGGGTAAAAAGGCATATGGTAGATGGGACTGGGAACAAGGAGTCACCAGAGCATCCATTCAAGTGCTAGGGGGTTCTGGCAGAGTGCTACAAATCTCGTCATCTTCCTCTTGCATATGGATGCAAACAGATCCACCTGAAGGACAGTCTACACCTTTGGATAGAGCATTCATTCTCCTAAACGCATTAGTTCTCTTTTGAGAAAGTCTGCACAAGTGTTGTCTATGCCTGGAAGGTGTACTGAAAAATTTCTGTTCTGTTCATGTAATTATCCTGGCTGCTTCCCAAAAGGCCTCATTGCTTCAGGTGCCTCCCTGGTGATTGACATATGCAATTGTAAGTGATTGCATGATTCAGGATTGTGACTAAAGCCACCAATGCAGGGATGCTTGAACCATACTTGATAGAGTGAGTGGTCTGTCCAGGCCAAATGGGACAAAATGGTAAACTGGGGTGCTATGGTGTGCATCTGAGCATAAGGGATTGCTTCAAAGGCAGCCGCCATCAGACTCAGTAGCTGCATGAGCTATCAGACACTGATTCCTTTTTCAAAGCTTGTAATCTGTTACAAATGCCTTGGCCTGGACCGTGTCTAAATGCATCCTTAGGTAAAGCGCCTGTTGTGAGGGAGATAAGTAAGATTTGGGATGATTGACTAGCAACCCAAATCTTTCCAGGGTGTTCAACACCATCCATACATCCCTGCAGGTCTCCTTCTGGGAGTGTACCTGATCAGAAGATCATTCAGATATGGCGTTATGCGAAAACTCTGACAGTGGAAATCACCATGACAGCTGCCAACAACTTGGTGAATATTCTGTGTGCTGTGGAAATGCCAAAAGGGAGGACACTGAATTGGCAATGGTGTGGACCCAGTGCAAAGCAAAGAAATTGCTGTTGACATTGGAAAATCGGGATATGCATATATGCATCCTTGATGTCAATAATTGTAATCTCCCTGATTAAACTACTAAGAGCAACAACTCCATTCTAAATTTGAGGCCATTAAGAATTTAAATGGCCCATACTCTGCCATCTTTTTTGAGAACCATAATTAAGTAATAGAAAGCTGAAGCCTTTTTCTCCATATGTTACTGGAGTAATGACTGCAGTAATGGCTGCCCAAAAAAGGCAGGGTAACAAGGGTTCTTTTAGAGGTAATGTCAACAGACCACTGTTTTAACCAGAGAACAAGTTCCTATTCTTCCTGTTCTTCAGTGTCTGCTCTGCGATCCTTCTGAAGGACTCATGCCCTTTGCCCCCACAACTTGGCTGCTGAGCAAAACAGGACTGTCAGTAGTGGGAATCAGAGTATGCTTTACCAGACAGTAAATGGGAACATCCACCATAGGTGAACAATCCCATTTTCGGAGCACTGTCTCTGGGAATGAATAGTGGATTTTCAAGGCCTTAGGAATAGATGGAATCTGGCCTTTCCCATTCCTTGTTCAGTATCTGATTGAAAAATCACTGATCAGGAAAAACCTCATGCACAGTCTCGTTCTGGTAGGCATCTGGTTCTTATTCCAATGCAACAGAGACAGTAGTAAGTTTCTCTGATTATCCAGATAATATGAACCACGGTCAGGGCATTGACTTGGCTAAATAGCAAGTGGGACAAGGAGCGAAAATGTCACCCCCCATGTAACATGGGACATCAGTGACATAGCCATTTTAGGAAAAAAGAGCCCCCCCCCCATGTAACATGGGACATCAGTGACATAGCCATTTTAGGAAAAAAGAGCCCCCCTCACTGTCCCAGGAACTACTAAGGCACAAAATGCAAGATGCTTTCTACCATGGGTTGGGATGCGCCAATAATAGTTTTCCCCTGTGGTTGCTGCGGGTGGGGTGTGGGGAGCTCGTTAAATAGTTACCCCCCATGGCTGATGTGGGTGGAGTTTGGGTGCCAGTAAAATAGTTTCCCCCTGTGGCTGTTGAGGGAACCGGTAACAGATGCAGGCAGTGGGTGGGTGGCCTGCTATACTTACAGACAGCTCAGATGCTGCACAAGTCTCTCCCCAGCCTCAGTGTCTCTGCTTGATGACATAGACAGACAGACATTTGATGCTTTGTCATCATTCAGAGGCCAGGAAAGGACACGTGCTGGAGCTGAGCTGTCAGTGTAACAGCTCGATTGCCTGTTACCAGTGTACTGCACCCTGCCTGCTGCATTCACAGGGGAGGGAATTTTGCAGAGGGAGGGGAGGGCATGCTCAGGTGTCCCATGCAATGGCTCTCCCTTGCACAGGGCAAGAAATGGCCCTGTCAACGTCATGTCACTCTGGAACCCACAGAAAATATCAGATTAACAATCTCTTGTGCCTGAGAAGCCATGAGAGTGATATGATGCTGAATCAACCCTGTGATCATTTTTAGGAACACATGATGGGGCCTATGTTTATTATGTTTAGGCATTTTTTGAGCCATTTAGAAATTATTAGTTTTGGTGTACCTATAGCATTCCTGTATAGGAAGTACTGTACACTGGACTGGAAGTACAGAGGTAGGATGCATGCAATAGAGGAGTAATTCATGTATTTAAACACTGTCAACAGTATGATTGTATTAGTAAGAGTTTGCTATCCGAAACGTGTTACAAGGTACTTTGCAATGTTTTGTAAGCACTAAATTATGCTTTTAAAAGAAACAAATATAGGATGGAAGTTTTATTATACAGATGACGTGCTGGACAATCCACTTAGTATAAGGGGGAACAGTGATATCCGAGGATTGAAGATAGGGAAAATAATGCACCAAGTTGCAGCATATGATGAATACCTGCTGTTTTATCTTTCCAACCCACAAATTGCACTGTCTGAGCTGATGAAGGAATTCAAAATCTATGGCAGACTAGCAAACTTAAAAATACATTTAGATAAGTTCGAGTTGTTGAATGTGACAGAGAGCTTACATCTGCCTTTTTCATTCAAATGGTATTCTATTAAGATTCTATAAAGTACCCCTCGTCCATGCAACGTGTGTCTGCGCAGAACTAGATGGACAGGATCATAACACACTACATTCCCTTCTGATAAGCAGGTTCTACCCCCTCTATAGAACAGCCAGGGATACTTCCAGCTGAAGGAATGAAATAAATACTTTAATAAGGAGCCAGGGTACAAACATCTTACCATATGGTACCATGCCCCATCCAGACTACACAAAATGTTCCTGTAGCTACTGGTCACTTTTTTCACATGGTTTCCCTGTTTTGGAATTCGGTCACCCAGGTAATGTCCAAGATCCTGGGTTCAGGGTTCCAAGATCCTGAACCCAGCTTTGCTTTGCTAGCAGTCATGTGATTAGAGCAGTCACATGATTAGTGTGAACATATGATATATGCATGCCTCCTGATTGGCTCCTACCTGCTTTATAAGGAAGTTCCTTGCACCAGGAAATTACTTGATTGTCTTTGGATCTTCCCAGCCCCTTACTTCCTGTTTTCCTGGACTGTGCTTACTCTTATTGGATTCCTAATTTTGACCCTTGGCTTTGGACCTTTTGGACTTTGTTTTCTGGATCACCCTTGGACTGCTTCTCTGGATTTTGACTATGACTTGGTTTGACTATGCTTCTTTGCTTCCAGCCCCAACATGTTGCTTGGACTTCTGTATTTGATTCTCAACCCCTGCCCTTTGACCCCAGCCTAGATTTTGAACCCAGGCCCTGGTGCTCAGTATTGCCAGGTGGATGACCCATGGTGTTCTGCAGCTCAGCCTGTCCTTCCTTGCATAGGGCTCCAGTGATGACCAGGGCATCACGTAGACCCCAGGATCTGCTATGCCTGGGTGTTAAGTGGCTCCACCCATTGGGCTTTCCTGGCTTAGTCCCTGAAATTGATTTAGTCCCCATGTGTTTATTCTCAATCATTTCATTTAGTTGTACTGTGTAAGTTCTGCAGAGAATGAGTAATAACTCTCCAAAATATTGTTAATCGCCATAATAGAATATTAATGATGGTTTAAATTCACCTTAAAGTGATCCTAAATATATACTGTTTTTTTATACAGTACTTATTCTTCTCCACATGTCAATGACTTTTGATGCCATTACTCCTATATTTATATCCTTTACTTAAAAGTAAAGAACATTAAAAAAAATTCAAACACATGACTTAGATGTCACCTGCTATACCTGCTTTACCAAGATTTACCAAGATCTCACACCACTGTGTTCACCTAACCTCAATATTTAAAAATTACATTAAATGCAAAACAAAGTTTGGCAAATTTTTATCACAACAGTGTTTTAGGATAACTTTGATAATATTACAGCAACCAGCACCTATAAGTTTCACCACCAACCTCCACCGCGTGTTAAAAATTAGGCAACGTATGGCATGCAGTACCAAGTTTACTGAACAAAGTAGGCACTGTTAAAACCAACATAAGGCCCATAGGTATACAAACAGGCACTAGCACTGGCTGGCCTTTAGGGAGAAGCCTAGTGCATCAATGCAAGTTTAGCATTTAAGAACAAAAATGTTGACTTGCAAAGCCATTCAGTGCACGCTTACGGAAAAATAACAGTGCCAAAAAAAGTGGAGACCCGAACCCTGTCCCTATTGAAATCAATGGGCATCTAAACTTTGGGGGGTGGCTGTGGTGGAGGGTGGAGAGTGTGCAGCAGAAGCGCTGCTGTAGCTCACATGAGCCCCGATCCTCTTCTGTCAGGGGCGGCAATGTTTCAAACTGGCCCCAGCCGGGGCTACAGAAATATGGAAGCTGCCTCCCATTAGTGAGGACACTTGAAGTGAGTGCCAGGCTGAATTCCGGGTGGGGGGGGGGTGTTCACACAAGTATTGGTAAAGAGTAGCCTTCCTCCTATTCAATTCAAATGACAAGAACATGTGCATTTGAGAAACAGCCACTTTTTAGGCACCAACTAGCATTATGTGGCTGTAAACATTCTAAGCACTACATTTCTGTAAAAATATGTGTCACTAGATATAACATCAGATATAACATATTGCCCCAAATTATTATAGTTGCTTAGTAACTCTGGGTGTAATCTAAAAGATTTTGCGTGGCAAGCGTTATATTGTGAATGCCTCAATGATTCTATTTTTGCATACCTGAACATTTGAGTTTGGTGAGCCTTTCTCACTCAACACAAAAGAATGTTAAAATATGGTAATATGGTATTTTTTAGCTCTATAGGATTTGGCTACCCCCGGGAGGCCAGAAGATCAAGGAGGGGTGTGAGGGCAAGGTAACTGAAACATGCCAACTGTCCCCATGGCTGCCTCTCTTTGTTGGGTGCGAGCACACGCAAACACCCAGCTCCATGTAGTGGGTGGGCATGGCCTGCACAGACCATGGAGCCAGGTGTTTGCATGTGCCCGTGCTCCAGAAGGAGCAGTGGTGGGGACAGCACAGAGGGTTTAGTTAATCTGGCCGCCCGCCACTCCTTGATCTTCTGGCCTCCCGGTGACAGCCTGGCCAGAAGCACTAGGACACGTAATTTTACTTTAATTTGTCTTTTACATTATCCCGCATAAGGCACAAGCACGCGTGTGCGCACCTGGGTGTCGCAATAAAACAGCTACAAACCAGTCAATAATAGCCCCCAACCCCCAATGGTTTACCAAAAATATAGAGGCCAGTCCATCCTAGGACAGAGAGACATAGAAAAACCTCACCATAATTGTCTGAGTGAGAAAAGCTCTCCAAATTTAGGGCATAGGTATTCAAAAAAATAGGCATTCCCTAAGTGACACAAGCCCCAAATTCCTTTTAATCATATCATTATTAATATAAGGAATTATTAATGGGTTCTCTTGCATACAGTATGTCTGTATAACAGCTTAAATAGTTATGAAATATTTAGGTCGTCAAATGTACGAAATGTTTTTATTTCTGATTACAAACAGAAAGCACTTTCATCTTATGTTGTCTCTGCTTTTCTGAGACTGAAACAGGTGGTCTGGTTTTATGCAAGGTAATGGTTTATAAATAAATGTGTGAAAAGCACTTAGATCTGTTTATTCCTTTCATGTTCTCTTGACAACATTCCAATTAGAGTGGTCGAAATTTGAAAGGGTTGTACTGTCAAAGGACTTTAATTTATACTAGTAATGTTAGTCTATGTTTGCAATTATTGTGAAAGTATACATTATTTATAGTGGTTATTAAATGAACATTTCCTAAAAGTTTTCTTACATGCATTATATTCTGGTTGTGGCTCACAAGCTAAACTTATATAAAAGGTTTACAATGTATGCTATTATGTTCAAAGGCATCCACTACTGTTGTGCAGTAAATATTAGATGATTGCGACTGTAAAACATTGGGCCAAGGTTTCTAAAATTAATGTTGCTCAAGTAGCGCAAAGGTTCAGATGCCGTTTAGCTGAATTTGCCTAGAAATTTGGGATTTGGGTACCCACAAATTCAAATCCTATTAAACTTGAACATCATTTATAAAAAGTTTAGCTAGAAAAAAAACAGCAGTGTTCGATTTACACATGGGACACAAATAAAACAATAAAACAATCATAAAATAAGCATGATTTTTTAGGAATTTCGAGGATAGAATAACAGTATCATGGTCATGGTCATTTCTTGATCGGGGTGCCAGTTACCTCTACGTGCTAAAAACCTGTCATGCCAGTATGACACAGGCATCACCTGACAGTGTGGAGCAGCACAGATGAAGGGGAGCTGCATACAGGAGACAGGACTTCTAAGTATACAGCCTGTCTATGCACTATGCACACTCTGCAGCAGCACCCATTCACCCCCAGGGGCTAGGTCCAAGCCGCAGTAACACCCATAGCAAATATTAACATTTGTTAGGGAGTGGTCCCCACCAGGAACATTGGGTGGGGTGGATTGACATATAACAGAAGCTCTATATATTTTGGAATTAAAATTAGCCATTGCACATCTACAAAAGCACGCTCAGATGTAAGCTTCAATTCACATCCAAAAGCACACCTAAAGGTAAACTTGCTATACCAGATCTTTAGCCTGACCCCAACTGAAAGTGAATAGCACTTTTTACTTAAAAGAAAAACAACACACTTTTACACCAGGTGTAAATAATGTGCTACTTTTTTGTTTCATACATTTTTTTATTGAGAAATAAGAGAAATTGTATATTTATCTGTATCTTTTAGGCGTATAATTGCTTTAAAAAATTATCGAAAACAAATAAAATCAAGGTGTAATACAAATGCTTACAGTGCAGAGGATAGCCCCAATCCTCCCATAGCAGGGGAGAAAATAGGTAAGCTCTAGGTTAGAAAAAACACCACATCTATAACAAACACTGAAGATATTTTACATCTTGTTATCAATACGTAATTAAGGCTGATCCACAAAAAAACTCAAAAAAGGTACAGGACCTGATCATAAAACCCAAGGAACAATCGCCACCAAATGAATACATCTTATTTTACCTGAAGAAGGGGCGGAAGGCCCTGAAAGCTTGTCTACACGTGGCTTAATAAAGTGGGACCAGATCCCGAATGAACAGCATCAACTGGCATCATGTTTCATTAAAGGGGCAAGGAGGGAGCTGTCTGACTGTCTTACCACCATGATTATATATTTTAATATTGAAATACTTTACACTGTGGTTTGTTTTACACGGTTTCCAAGTGGGATAAGGTTCATACAAATAAACTAACAAATCACCCAGGAACACAGCTGCAGTTGAAGCAGCTGTTTTCTGCCCGATCACATACCTACCTGAAATCCTCTTTACAGAAATAGTAATTAACCTTTAGCATTGTAGGGGTGGGAGTCAGGCTTAGGTATGGGCATGGACCTGAGGCTGGTGTTAGAAAAGGACTGAGTGATTCTGGGTTATGTGCCAGCCTAGTTAGCCCCAACGCATTGCACTCTACTGGCCACTTTGCCCCCCACTCCTAATGTTAAAGATTTGATAGAAACATAACCCCCACTTTTCAACAGAAACATTTCAGGTTTATGTGTACATTTACTTTTCATTTTAATTTAACTATACTTGTCCTTGAAATAAGAAACATGTTATCTAAAAAACATGGCATTAAAATACATTAAATGGCTGAAATTTAAATGAATGTGAATATTCTGTTAGAAATGTTGCCTCATAGAAAAAAAATGACCGCAAGATTTCTAAAAAGACACAGTGCAATCTGGAGCACTTTCCTTACAGCAGACTTTTAATACATTTTTCTTTCCTCTGAGGTCTGCTACTGAGAAAAAAAACACCTGATGAAGAGCATAAAAATTGGATTTTTCAGTAAGTACAAGATAAAAGACGGGAAGTGGGAGGAAAAGGAGGAGGGTAGTGGCAAGCAGTGGGAATTCCTTTAGCCAAGGTTTGTAAAGTGTACATGTTTTCACTGGAGACATCTACAATCAAATCATTGAGAGCAGGGAACCAGCGCTGTGCTGTACTACACATATTGACAGCAAAGGAGCAAAATGGCCAATTTGGATGTGTTGTAAAGGTTTTGTGACATGGCAAAAAGTCAGAATCGCGGTTTGTACTGGCTCTAATCCAGTAGCCTTGAGACAGAAAAGAGATATTGATGAAGAAATTGTTGTAAAATGTAATCATCTCTTATTCATGTCATGAGCATGATGCGTTTGGTTAATATTGAAAATCACATCAAATAAATCAGCTCTTAATTTTAATTATATCCCATAATTCTTTGTCATTTCATTTCTTGAAGAAAGGAAGAGGCCCCCACATTAACAAATTCTTGTAGAGAATTTCATAATAAATAGGGATACTCTTCCACATCAAGAAATACTTACTTAATGTTCATTCACTTTGGGGACCGAAATACAGAATTACGACTATCTCCGAATCAGGGATGCCCCACTGTGTAAAATCCCCGAGGCCACCCAATCTGACTGTCCTGCGGTGCATGTGCGGCCTCTGGTTCAATCAGCAAGCTCGATCCGCTCCTGCCCCTTTGTCTGAGAGCTTGTCTAAGATGAGCGGATCTGAGCATGCTGGTGGCCACATCCCCTGCTATCCTTTAACAGTGTGTCTGTGATTCTGGATGCCCCCGGGGGAGGGAATCCAGCGGCCCTGAAATCTTATAGATTTTGGTCCACTTTAAGAACTCATTGCTGGTCATGCTCGGACTCCAAAGTCCAAAGTAATAAAAGATTTTTGTTACAAAATTGAAAACAACAAAGAAAAAATAATTTTAATCAGTGCAACTCTGTTGGTGCACCCTTAAACATTGCTGAGTACCCCCCTGGGGTACGCGTACTGCAGGTTTAGAAACTAGAGGGCCTAACACTGAGAAAATCACTAATGGTTATAACAGTAATCATAATATATGACTGGTGTACAATAAGTCAACTAACTGAAAATGAAGACAAGATTTGCTGAGAAAATTAAACTTTTCAACATAATCCCCCGTAACTTTTTCCACTACGCCTCCGGTGACTGGATGCCCTAAGAATAGGAGACTTCTTGCTATTGCAGAAACCCTGTTACTGCCTCTAACTGACTGCATTATAATCAGGGAATCATTGCTTATGTAAAAATGTCTTCAGGTTACAGAAGAGAATGTAATTTCTGGGAGCCAGGTCTGGAGTGTAGGATGAATGGTTAAGCTCCGTGAAGCTGCATTCCCTGACAGCAGCCAAAATGGTTCCACAGTGTTTCTCTTAGATTATAGGTTTGGCTGGTAACTAACAGGACTGAGTGCTGTGGCCCCTTTGAGACTTGTTTATCCTTATTTCCCTGCTCACGTGCACCTCCCAGGTTAGTTATGAATTGGTCCGAGCAATTAAATTGCCTCATGTAATGCTTTCATCATTGAAGCATAGGTGTCTTCAGTAATTGTCGTCTTGTGTTTTCAGAAATTCTAGTAATAAAAAATTCTTGCCATAACCACAGAATTGGTGACCCCTCCATTGCATTGATTTTTTGGTCTCAGGATCATGATGGTGGACCCATGTATTTTAAAGAGGAACCCCCTATTCTGTCAGTCAGGGTTGCAAATAATATTAATTTATGTATTCACCTCAACTTATGCTACCCCAAACAAAAAAAAAAATAAAATGGGCTTAAAATTTACTTATGTATCCATCTCTTACATGTATATCTTTTTGTAGGGCTCATTGAAAAAATTAAAACTCAAGTACAATAACAATTACATTGACCCATCACTACCCGTTAACGGATTTCATCTAAAGCATCTCAGAGACTGAATCTTAAATCTGTACTAGTAATACAGCAAATATGAGAAAAATAGAAACATTATTTTCACTGCCGTTATTGAGTGCTGTTATACTGTGTTATACTGTGTGCAACATGTTATATCCTTGTAGACTAAGTAATTTTAGTTAAAGAGTCGCGATCATTATCAGATTTACAAAAATAATAATTGGAAATATGTATGTCTATTGTTACATTGTTTCACGGTGGTCTATGACACTGTAAAAGGGACGCTACCTAAATATGAAAACAAAAGAAACATCTTGCTGCTGCTGGAACCTTGTTACTGCCTCTTTTGCTGCATTATCATCAATCCCTCACTTTCTTTGTAGACCTGCAATGTACTACATTTGCCATCCTGCAATTTCCAGTGTTTTCATCAGACAGAACTGACAGTAGGTCGATTCACAGCCTCTCTTAAATGCACCTACACATGAAAAAGTGTGTGTATGTGTATATATTTTGGTCCATTTTCAAGCTTTTGGTGTTATTTTTCAATGTATTAGTGTTTAGGCATGATTTGACCTTCGAGAGGGGTCAATAAAACGGGTTCTTTCACACTTTTTTGAGTCTAGCTTCCCCATATTTAGTATGTGTTGTCCCTAGCATTGTATTGCCTCCTGTAAAGTGGACCTCAATCTCCCCTTTTAACTAGTTGCCACTTGTTCTCTCTAACTGCTTCCCTCTAAAGTAAGCCTATGTTAATGTTCATTTTCCTTTTGCTCACACAAGTTATGGCCTCCCACCTAACACTATCTTCAAAGTCCCATTGTTACTTACCCAAAGAAGATAGTCATACCAGTACTTGCTTCTTTCTACTTAGCACCTGTTCTGACAGAGTAGGTGTGCTTGAATGCTGCTCAGCTATTGACCTTTGTGCTTTGTGCTGCTGGTCCAGATCTGAGATTTCTCAGTGTTATGGCAGATTATCCAGGCTCGACCCATGATGCCTTCATTCTTCAGAATTTCTCTCACCAATATGCCTGAAGGCTCGGCTATCTGCTCACCAATATGCCTCCATCATCTGCATCCGACTCACTAGGGGAAGACGGTGATGCCTGAGCCGGTTGTCCTCCTCCCCAGTTAGGGGCACTTGTAGCTGGAGCTGTACTTGGTCTTTCTACATGTGTTGTGCATGATGTGGGTGATGGAGGTGATGGATGCAGCTGCTCCTCACGCTCCACCTGTGGGTCATGTTGGTGCTGTGGATTTAGCTGAGGAAGTGGAGAAGGTAGTTGCTGCAAATGGAGTGGGGGAGGCAGCTGCTGCTGCTGGCACAGAGGGAGTATGGTAGGCAGTTGCTGCTGGTGCAGAGGGGGTGTGGTAGGCAGCTACTACTGCAGATGGTTCAGTGGCAGCCATTGAGGCAACTGCTGGTGCAGTGGCAGCTGTAGGCAAATGTTGTAGCTGAGGGTGGTGGGGAGGCAACTGGTGCAGCAGAGGATGCTGATGCTGTTGTTGTTGTTGTAGAGGCTGATGCAATGGATCATCCTCCTCCAGATCCTGTATGGCAGGATTTTCTCTGTAGGTACATCACAAGTGGAGTATCTACAGGGGCCCCCTTACCCCCTCCTCTGTAACTCAGCCAGTAGCAGTTCACCACTTTGGCCACATTACACTTATCAGATACAATTCTTAATTTGGTGCAGTCCTTGAACACACAGTCCTTGATGAAGTTACACCAGCATTTGTTTGTTGGTGTGCTTGGTTGGCCATGTGTATTTGCTGTTTATTACCTGCAATGTGAATAGTACTTAACGTAATTCAAGCCCAATATCTTGTGTGTCTAAGCAATGGCTAACTCATCTGCTTCCATGTTTTACAAGTCATGACGGTGTGGCATAGACACATGAATAAAAAGGTCATTATTAAGCCCTGAGGTGGCATGTGTAATTTTTAAAATCTTGGCCTTTCATGGTCTAGCAACAGCACTTAGGCCCTGATGGTATCATGAACTAGGCAATTGAAATGACACATGTCTGAATCGATGGACCCTGGTGAGCCCTGGAGTGTAGCTAGGTTCAACAGGCCATGCACCATTTCTTCTGCTGCATTGAACTGCAGTTTGTGTGGTACTTCACCTCCGGTTTGCAACCTTTAACAAATACACCAAGGATGTAGTCATGGAAAAGTCACAGCCAACATCAACATCAGCACAAATCATTTTTCTCTTACAGCATATTGCATGTCAGCAAACTTCCTTTGCACTTAATCCACTTACTTTCACTCTGGTCCGGCACTACTAACCTGCCTGGTGATGGACCTCCACAGTTGGAACTTGACATATTTTGGTGTAGCTCCCGAACTGCGTTTATACAGCTGATCAAACCAGTTGCTAAAGCCATACATTGGGCATCATTAAACCTGCCACTCAGGGTGCCAAGCTGCAGGTGTTGGCTAGGGATGAGCGAATCGATCCGGACGAACCCGGATTCGATCCGAATTTCAGGAAAAATTCGATTCGGATCGAATCCGAATTTCCCCGCGATTCGATCACTCGAAGTTTTCCTTTAACATCCATTCATTTACATTACAGGCATTCTAAGATGGCGGGCGGGACATGTCTGGACATGTATCCCGCGCCAGTGCAAGCTGGGGCAGTCACATGCAGCCTATCAGCAGCCAGCAAGCCCGGTGACGTCACACAGCGGTATTTAACGGCGGCCATCTTGCTTTTCCTCATTTCTCTATTGCATTCGTGACAGACAGACAGAACGCTGTGTAGCTGAGGCAGTTAGACAGGCTGGAGACAGGCTGGAGACAGGGACAGACAGGGACAGGCTGGAGACAGGCAGGAGACAGGCAGGAGACAGACAGGAGACAGACAGAAAGCCAGGGAAAGGTAGGAAAAACGGAGCTGGCTGACAGGGAGATTTTTTTTTTTTCATCCAGCCTTTGTTAGCGTTTTCAGGCTGCTTATAGTAACTAACTGTGCATATATACTGAACTGATCTTAAGTCTGCTGTGAGGCATCCCATTCTGTGACTAAAGCAGCCTCTGTTTAAGACCATATAAGCATTTGCTCTAATCATATTTGAAATTAGGCCTGATAAAGACACTTTTGCTGGCCAAAGCACTACTGTACCCTGGCAGCTCGATTCCTGCCCGGGGCATCCCATTCTGTGACTAAAGCAGCCTCTGTTTAAGACCATATAAGCATTTGCTCTAATCATATTTGAAATTAGGCCTGATAAAGACACTTTTGCTGGCCAAAGCACTACTGTACCCTGGCAGCTCGATTCCTGCCCGGGGCATCCCATTCTGTGACTAAAGCAGCCTCTGTTTAAGACCATATAAGCATTTGCTCTAATCATATTTGAAATTAGGCCTGATAAAGACACTTTTGCTGGCCAAAGCACTACTGTACCCTGGCAGCTCGATTCCTGCCCGGGGCATCCCATTCTGTGACTAAAGCAGCCTCTGTTTAAGACCATATAAGCATTTGCTCTAATCATATTTGAAATTAGGCCTGATAAAGACACTTTTGCTGGCCAAAGCACTACTGTACCCTGGCAGCTCGATTCCTGCCCGGGGCATCCCATTCTGTGACTAAAGCAGCCTCTGTTTAAGACCATATAAGCATTTGCTCTAATCATATTTGAAATTAGGCCTGATAAAGACACTTTTGCTGGCCAAAGCACTACTGTACCCTGGCAGCTCGATTCCTGCCCGGGGCATCCCATTCTGTGACTAAAGCAGCCTCTGTTTAAGACCATATAAGCATTTGCTCTAATCATATTTGAAATTAGGCCTGATAAAGACACTTTTGCTGGCCAAAGCACTACTGTACCCTGGCAGCTCGATTCCTGCCCGGGGCATCCCATTCTGTGACTAAAGCAGCCTCTGTTTAAGACCATATAAGCATTTGCTCTAATCATATTTGAAATTAGGCCTGATAAAGACACTTTTGCTGGCCAAAGCACTACTGTACCCTGGCAGCTCGATTCCTGCCCGGGGCATCCCATTCTGTGACTAAAGCAGCCTCTGTTTAAGACCATATAAGCATTTGCTCTAATCATATTTGAAATTAGGCCTGATAAAGACACTTTTGCTGGCCAAAGCACTACTGTACCCTGGCAGCTCGATTCCTGCCCGGGGCATCCCATTCTGTGACTAAAGCAGCCTCTGTTTAAGACCATATAAGCATTTGCTCTAATCATATTTGAAATTAGGCCTGATAAAGACACTTTTGCTGGCCAAAGCACTACTGTACCCTGGCAGCTCGATTCCTGCCCGGGGCATCCCATTCTGTGACTAAAGCAGCCTCTGTTTAAGACCATATAAGCATTTGCTCTAATCATATTTGAAATTAGGCCTGATAAAGACACTTTTGCTGGCCAAAGCACTACTGTACCCTGGCAGCTCGATTCCTGCCCGGGGCATCCCATTCTGTGACTAAAGCAGCCTCTGTTTAAGACCATATAAGCATTTGCTCTAATCATATTTGAAATTAGGCCTGATAAAGACACTTTTGCTGGCCAAAGCACTACTGTACCCTGGCAGCTCGATTCCTGCCCGGGGCATCCCATTCTGTGACTAAAGCAGCCTCTGTTTAAGACCATATAAGCATTTGCTCTAATCATATTTGAAATTAGGCCTGATAAAGACACTTTTGCTGGCCAAAGCACTACTGTACCCTGGCAGCTCGATTCCTGCCCGGGGCATCCCATTCTGTGACTAAAGCAGCCTCTGTTTAAGACCATATAAGCATTTGCTCTAATCATATTTGAAATTAGGCCTGATAAAGACACTTTTGCTGGCCAAAGCACTACTGTACCCTGGCAGCTCGATTCCTGCCCGGGGCATCCCATTCTGTGACTAAAGCAGCCTCTGTTTAAGACCATATAAGCATTTGCTCTAATCATATTTGAAATTAGGCCTGATAAAGACACTTTTGCTGGCCAAAGCACTACTGTACCCTGGCAGCTCGATTCCTGCCCGGGGCATCCCATTCTGTGACTAAAGCAGCCTCTGTTTAAGACCATATAAGCATTTGCTCTAATCATATTTGAAATTAGGCCTGATAAAGACACTTTTGCTGGCCAAAGCACTACTGTACCCTGGCAGCTCGATTCCTGCCCGGGGCATCCCATTCTGTGACTAAAGCAGCCTCTGTTTAAGACCATATAAGCATTTGCTCTAATCATATTTGAAATTAGGCCTGATAAAGACACTTTTGCTGGCCAAAGCACTACTGTACCCTGGCAGCTCGATTCCTGCCCGGGGCATCCCATTCTGTGACTAAAGCAGCCTCTGTTTAAGACCATATAAGCATTTGCTCTAATCATATTTGAAATTAGGCCTGATAAAGACACTTTTGCTGGCCAAAGCACTACTGTACCCTGGCAGCTCGATTCCTGCCCGGGGCATCCCATTCTGTGACTAAAGCAGCCTCTGTTTAAGACCATATAAGCATTTGCTCTAATCATATTTGAAATTAGGCCTGATAAAGACACTTTTGCTGGCCAAAGCACTACTGTACCCTGGCAGCTCGATTCCTGCCCGGGGCATCCCATTCTGTGACTAAAGCAGCCTCTGTTTAAGACCATATAAGCATTTGCTCTAATCATATTTGAAATTAGGCCTGATAAAGACACTTTTGCTGGCCAAAGCACTACTGTACCCTGGCAGCTCGATTCCTGCCCGGGGCATCCCATTCTGTGACTAAAGCAGCCTCTGTTTAAGACCATATAAGCATTTGCTCTAATCATATTTGAAATTAGGCCTGATAAAGACACTTTTGCTGGCCAAAGCACTACTGTACCCTGGCAGCTCGATTCCTGCCCGGGGCATCCCATTCTGTGACTAAAGCAGCCTCTGTTTAAGACCATATAAGCATTTGCTCTAATCATATTTGAAATTAGGCCTGATAAAGACACTTTTGCTGGCCAAAGCACTACTGTACCCTGGCAGCTCGATTCCTGCCCGGGGCATCCCATTCTGTGACTAAAGCAGCCTCTGTTTAAGACCATATAAGCATTTGCTCTAATCATATTTGAAATTAGGCCTGATAAAGACACTTTTGCTGGCCAAAGCACTACTGTACCCTGGCAGCTCGATTCCTGCCCGGGGCATCCCATTCTGTGACTAAAGCAGCCTCTGTTTAAGACCATATAAGCATTTGCTCTAATCATATTTGAAATTAGGCCTGATAAAGACACTTTTGCTGGCCAAAGCACTACTGTACCCTGGCAGCTCGATTCCTGCCCGGGGCATCCCATTCTGTGACTAAAGCAGCCTCTGTTTAAGACCATATAAGCATTTGCTCTAATCATATTTGAAATTAGGCCTGATAAAGACACTTTTGCTGGCCAAAGCACTACTGTACCCTGGCAGCTCGATTCCTGCCCGGGGCATCCCATTCTGTGACTAAAGCAGCCTCTGTTTAAGACCATATAAGCATTTGCTCTAATCATATTTGAAATTAGGCCTGATAAAGACACTTTTGCTGGCCAAAGCACTACTGTACCCTGGCAGCTCGATTCCTGCCCGGGGCATCCCATTCTGTGACTAAAGCAGCCTCTGTTTAAGACCATATAAGCATTTGCTCTTATCATATTTGAAATTAGGCCTGATAAAGACACTTTTGCTGGCCAAAGCACTACTGTACCCTGGCAGCTCGATTCCTGCCCGGGGCATCCCATTCTGTGACTAAAGCAGCCTCTGTTTAAGACCATATAAGCATTTGCTCTTATTATATTTATATTATAAGACACTTTTGCTGGGCATAGGCTTACTGCTGCCTGCCAGGTGCACTTCTGTTGAGGCATCCCATTCTGTAACATAGCATACCCCTCTTTATTTACACTAAGCAGCTCTCTTATTTACACTAAGCAGGCCTGTTGGAGGCTGAGTGTTACTGCTCACTTTTGGTGTGCATTATATTCTGTTTCATATAGACCCACCGCTGCCCGGGGTTTTTTTAAATATCACCTACTACCACGCCAGTTAGACTATGTCGGGCAGACAAGTGCCTGGAAGTGAAAAGAGGAGTGGCAGAGGCCAAGATTCCGCAGGAAGAGCTCGCATCAGACTGGGGGCCAGTAGCAGCAGGAGTCACGCTGAGAGACCTAATCTGCCAGTATCTGCTAGCGGTCGGGTCTCCACCAGTAACGCATCTGCCGTGGTAGATTGGTTGACGCGCTCATCAACAACATCATCACAACTTACGTCTGAGACCCCCAGTCTAGGGTCGGTAGGTTCCTCTGACACAACCCTGAGTTGGCATGCCCCGAGAGCAGTCCCTGTCCTCCCATTGCCTCTGGCCTACGCCGTTCCCTCCCCCAGCGACGTATCCTATGCTTTGGGTTCAGCTCCACTCTTTAGTGAGGAGGACCATCAGATAGAGGACAGTCAGCAGCTACTGCCCAGCCAAGAAATGGAGGTGGCTTCTTTAGCTAGGCAGACAAATAGTGATGTGGACAGTGTCGTGGGTGCTGCGAGCGTTCCAGCTCCTGCGCCAGACACTGTTGACGAATCCACGAACATCAGTGACGTACAGCCACAACCCGGTGATGATGATGATGATGACGATGAAGCCGATCGCACTTGGGAGCCGGGTGATGAAGGGGCTTCATCGTCATCATCAGGAGAAGAGGGGTGCAGGTTGCCCCGGAGTCAGCAGCTGAGGCAGCAAAGTGGTAGCAGTCAGCATGGGGGCACAATTCCAAAGGCTGGAGCCGGCCGGGGCCGGGGCCGGGGTAGAGCACCTGCTGTGCGGCAGTCTACCTTATCGGGAGGTAGTGGAGCAGGGGTTCCTGGAGTTGGCAACAGCAGCAGTGAATCAGTGAGGCCAGGGGGTGGGAAAAGTAGCTACTCGGCAGTGTGGCAGTTTTTCCTGAGGCATCCGCAGGAGGGTAACATGGCCACATGCAAGATATGTAGGCAAAAGGTGAAGCGTGGCCAGGGTCCAAATGTTGGCACCACGGCCCTGCGTCAACATATGATGCGTCACCATAAAACGACCTGGGAGAACCGAGGCTCCCAAGGGGTGGTCCAGTCTGCTTCCTCACCAAGTGAGCTCCCAATTTCTGCCAGCCAAGGCTCCAGCACCTCAGCCGAAGGCAGCTGTGCGTCATACCCATCCTCTGTCGCTCCTGCTCCTCCTCCTCCTCCTCCAAGTCATGCATCCCGCCAGCAATCCATCAGCGAAGCCATGTCCAAGAGACAGCAGTATGCGCCCACTCATCCTACGGCGCAGAAGCTGAATGTGCTCCTGTCCAAGTTGCTGGTGCTGCAGTCGCTCCCTTTTCAGGTGGTGGAATCTGCACCTTTCAGAGAACTGATGGCTTGTGCCGAGCCGAGGTGGAGAGTCCCAAGCCGTCATTTCTTTGCCAAGAAGGCAGTACCAGCGCTGCACACTTTTGTTGAACAGAAGGTGGGCCAGTCCTTGAGCCTGTCGGTGTGTAGCAAAATACATGGCAGCGCCGACATCTGGAGCTGTAACTACGGTCAGGGGCAGTACATGTCGTTTACGGCCCACTGGGTGAATGTGGTCCCTTTGCAGCAGCAACTTGGACAGGTCACGCCGCTTCGGCCTCCGCGCTCTCTGCCCATTGGGCCTGTGACACCGTGCGACTCGGCCTCCTCATCCTCCGCCATCTCCTCACCCTCCACTGTAGGCTCAAGTCTCAGTGCCCCTCCAGTCTACCATGTGTGCAGGGCACGGAGGTGTCACGCAGTGCTTCACATGGTTTGTCTTGGCGAACGGAGTCACACAGGGGAGGAACTGCTTAAATGTATTCATCAGGAAATCCAAACATGGCTTACTCCGAGAAAACTTAAAATGGGAATCATGGTTACCGACAATGGGAAGAACATTTTGTCTGCGCTGCGCCAAGGAAGCCTGACCCATGCCCCCTGCATGGCTCACGTCTTCAATCTGGTTGTCAAGCGGTTTCTGAAGTGTTCCCCCCATCTGCAGGACATCCTAACAACTTCACGGAAACTTTGCATGCACTTCAGCCACTCCTACACTGCCAAACACACCCTTCTTGAGCTACAGCGTCAGAATGGTATCCCCCAACATAGTCTGATTTGCGATGTTTCCACCCGTTGGAATTCCACCCTTCACATGTTGGACCGATTATATGAACAGAGAAAAGCCATCACGGATTTCCTGATGATCCAAGCAGATAGGGGGACTCCCCTGTGTAACTTCAATGTCAACCAGTGGCAGCTCATACGTGACACCTGCCGTTTGCTCAGGCCCTTTGAGGAAGCCACTTTATTTGTCAGTCGGCAGGATTACGGGATGAACGACGTGATTCCACTGCTTCATGTACTGCAGCACATGTTGGAAACCATGGCTGGTCAGGGCACTGGAGACATGGCGTTTACATCTTACGGCCACATGAACCCCCTTGGAGCTGAACTGGAGGAGGAGGAGGAGGAAGAGGAGGAGGAGGAGTTGCCCAGCGAAACACAGTTTAGGCTTGGCGAAATGGCTGGTTTATCTAGTCAGCGGACAGGAGAGGAGGAGCAGGAGCAGCCAGAGGAGCTAGAGGTTTTTGAGGAAGGAGAGACAGAGGACCCGGGCACACCGTGGCAGTATGCAGTGGAGATGGAGACAGGTAGTCCATCCGAGTCACTTGCGCAAATGGCACGAAGCATGCTCACGTGCTTGCGTAGTGACCCCAGAATTGTTTCCATCTGTCGGCGGGATGACTTCTGGCTGTCCACCTTATTGGACCCTCGCTTCCGGCACAAAATGGGGGCATTTTTTAAACCCACCGAGAGGGAGGACAAACTCAACTACTACAAAGACATTCTACGTAGGCAGTTGGCCGATGCCTATCTGCGCCATGGTCCATACTCTCGCAGGTCTGACTCGAGGGGACCTCTGCGCTCACCTTCCACTGCCATGGCCGCTGGGGGGGTTGGCAGCAGCAGCAGCAGAAGCTCCATCAGCAGCAGCAGCCTCAGTCTTCAGTCGCTAATGAGTAGCTTTCTACACCCGCATAGTGAGGCTACTCATGAGCAGCAGGAAGACCTGGAGCAGGACCTGAACCAGCAGGTCATGTCATACTTTGACATGACCATGCCAACACACCTTGAGGATCCGCTGGACTTCTGGGCAGCCAAACTTGATTTGTGGCCGCAACTAGCAGAGTTTGCCCTGGAAAAGCTGTCCTGCCCGGCAAGTAGCGTGCCATCTGAGCGGGTGTTTAGTGCGGCGGGGGCCATAGTTACGGCGAGGAGAACTCGTCTGTCAACTAAAAATGTGGAGAGACTCACCTTTGTCAAAATGAATCAGGGATGGATCAGCCAGGATTTCCACCCACCAATGCCTGATGCATGCGACTAGATTCAGCATGGTGCCACGTTTTACACTTTCCAAATGGTGCAAAACATATTTATGTCTTTAGGCCATTTTTTGGGCTCCTGCTGCTGCTACTGTCAACTCCTGCCAACTCCAGGGTGTGATTCATCCAATTTTTGGGCTCCTGAAGCCAACTCCAGTGTATATTTGGGCTCCTGCTGCTGCTACTGTCAACTCCTGCCAACTCCAGGCTGTGATTCATCCAATTTTTGGGCTCCTGAAGCCAACTCCAGTGTATATTTGGGCTCCTGCTGCTGCTGCTGCCAACTTCTGCCAACTCCAGGGTGTGATTCATCCAATTTTTGGGCTCCTGAAGCCAACTCCAGTGTATATTTGGGCTCCTGCTGCTGCTGCTGTCAACTCCTGCCAACTCCAGGGTGTGATTCATCCAATTTTTGGGCTCCTGAAGCCAACTCCAGTGTATATTTGGGCTCCTGCTGCTGCTGCTGCCAACTTCTGCCAACTCCAGGGTGTGATTCATCCAATTTTTGGGCTCCTGAAGCCAACTCCAGTGTATATTTGGGCTCCTGCTGCTGCTACTGTCAACTCCTGCCAACTCCAGGGTGTGATTCATCCAATTTTTGGGCTCCTGAAGCCAACTCCAGTGTATATTTGGGCTCCTGCTGCTGCTGCCAACTTCTGCCAACTCCAGGGTGTGATTCATCCAATTTTTGGGCTCCTGAAGCCAACTCCAGTGTATATTTGGGCTCCTGCTGCTGCTGCTGCCAACTTCTGCCAACTCCAGGGTGTGATTCATCCAATTTTTGGGCTCCTGAAGCCAACTCCAGTGTATATTTGGGCTCCTGCTGCTGCTGCTGCCAACTTCTGCCAACTCCAGGGTGTGATTCATCCAATTTTTGGGCTCCTGAAGCCAACTCCAGTGTATATTTGGGCTCCTGCTGCTGCTGCTGCCAACTTCTGCCAACTCCAGGGTGTGATTCATCCAATTTTTGGGCTCCTGAAGCCAACTCCAGTGTATATTTGGGCTCCTGCTGCTGCTGCTGCCAACTTCTGCCAACTCCAGGGTGTGATTCATCCAATTTTTGGGCTCCTGAAGCCAACTCCAGTGTATATTTGGGCTCCTGCTGCTGCTGCTGCCAACTTCTGCCAACTCCAGGGTGTGATTCATCCAATTTTTGGGCTCCTGAAGCCAACTCCAGTGTATATTTGGGCTCCTGCTGCTGCTGCTGCCAACTTCTGCCAACTCCAGGGTGTGATTCATCCAATTTTTGGGCTCCTGAAGCCAACTCCAGTGTATATTTGGGCTCCTGCTGCTGCTGCTGCCAACTTCTGCCAACTCCAGGGTGTGATTCATCCAATTTTTGGGCTCCTGAAGCCAACTCCAGTGTATATTTGGGCTCCTGCTGCTGCTGCTGCCAACTTCTGCCAACTCCAGGGTGTGATTCATCCAATTTTTGGGCTCCTGAAGCCAACTCCAGTGTATATTTGGGCTCCTGCTGCTGCTGCTGCCAACTTCTGCCAACTCCAGGGTGTGATTCATCCAATTTTTGGGCTCCTGAAGCCAACTCCAGTGTATATTTGGGCTCCTGCTGCTGCTGCTGTCAACTCCTGCCAACTCCAGGGTGTGATTCATCCAATTTTTGGGCTCCTGAAGCCAACTCCAGTGTATATTTGGGCTCCTGCTGCTGCTGCTGCCAACTCCTGCCAACTCCAGGGTGTGATTCATCCAATTTTTGGGCTCCTGAAGCCAACTCCAGTGTATATTTGGGCTCCTGCTGCTGCTGCTGTCAACTTCTGCCAACTCCAGGGTGTGATTCATCCAATTTTTGGGCTCCTGAAGCCAACTCCAGTGTATATTTGGGCTCCTGCTGCTGCTGCTGCCAACTTCTGCCAACTCCAGGGTGTGATTCATCCAATTTTTGGGCTCCTGAAGCCAACTCCAGTGTATATTTGGGCTCCTGCTGCTGCTGCTGCCAACTTCTGCCAACTCCAGGGTGTGATTCATCCAATTTTTGGGCTCCTGAAGCCAACTCCAGTGTATATTTGGGCTCCTGCTGCTGCTGCTGTCAACTCCTGCCAACTCCAGGGTGTGATTCATCCAATTTTTGGGCTCCTGAAGCCAACTCCAGTGTATATTTGGGCTCCTGCTGCTGCTGCTGCCAACTTCTGCCAACTCCAGGGTGTGATTCATCCAATTTTTGGGCTCCTGAAGCCAACTCCAGTGTATATTTGGGCTCCTGCTGCTGCTGCTGCCAACTTCTGCCAACTCCAGGGTGTGATTCATCCAATTTTTGGGCTCCTGAAGCCAACTCCAGTGTATATTTGGGCTCCTGCTGCTGCTGCTGTCAACTCCTGCCAACTCCAGGGTGTGATTCATCCAATTTTTGGGCTCCTGAAGCCAACTCCAGTGTATATTTGGGCTCCTGCTGCTGCTGCTGCCAACTTCTGCCAACTCCAGGGTGTGATTCATCCAATTTTTGGGCTCCTGAAGCCAACTCCAGTGTATATTTGGGCTCCTGCTGCTGCTGCTGCCAACTTCTGCCAACTCCAGGGTGTGATTCATCCAATTTTTGGGCTCCTGAAGCCAACTCCAGTGTATATTTGGGCTCCTGCTGCTGCTGCTGCCAACTTCTGCCAACTCCAGGGTGTGATTCATCCAATTTTTGGGCTCCTGAAGCCAACTCCAGTGTATATTTGGGCTCCTGCTGCTGCTGCTGCCAACTTCTGCCAACTCCAGGGTGTGATTCATCCAATTTTTGGGCTCCTGAAGCCAACTCCAGTGTATATTTGGGCTCCTGCTGCTGCTGCTGTCAACTCCTGCCAACTCCAGGGTGTGATTCATCCAATTTTTGGGCTCCTGAAGCCAACTCCAGTGTATATTTGGGCTCCTGCTGCTGCTGCTGCCAACTTCTGCCAACTCCAGGGTGTGATTCATCCAATTTTTGGGCTCCTGAAGCCAACTCCAGTGTATATTTGGGCTCCTGCTGCTGCTGCTGCCAACTTCTGCCAACTCCAGGGTGTGATTCATCCAATTTTTGGGCTCCTGAAGCCAACTCCAGTGTATATTTGGGCTCCTGCTGCTGCTGCTGTCAACTCCTGCCAACTCCAGGGTGTGATTCATCCAATTTTTGGGCTCCTGAAGCCAACTCCAGTGTATATTTGGGCTCCTGCTGCTGCTGCTGCCAACTTCTGCCAACTCCAGGGTGTGATTCATCCAATTTTTGGGCTCCTGAAGCCAACTCCAGTGTATATTTGGGCTCCTGCTGCTGCTGTCAACTCCTGCCAACTCCAGGGTGTGATTCATCCAATTTTTGGGCTCCTGAAGCCAACTCCAGTGTATATTTGGGCTCCTGCTGCTGCTGCTGTCAACTCCTGCCAACTCCAGGGTGTGATTCATCCAATTTTTGGGCTCCTGAAGCCAACTCCAGTGTATATTTGGGCTCCTGCTGCTGCTGCTGTCAACTCCTGCCAACTCCAGGGTGTGATTCATCCAATTTTTGGGCTCCTGAAGCCAACTCCAGTGTATATTTGGGCTCCTGCTGCTGCTGCTGCCAACTTCTGCCAACTCCAGGGTGTGATTCATCCAATTTTTGGGCTCCTGAAGCCAACTCCAGTGTATATTTGGGCTCCTGCTGCTGCTGCTGCCAACTTCTGCCAACTCCAGGGTGTGATTCATCCAATTTTTGGGCTCCTGAAGCCAACTCCAGTGTATATTTGGGCTCCTGCTGCTGCTGCTGTCAACTCCTGCCAACTCCAGGGTGTGATTCATCCAATTTTTGGGCTCCTGAAGCCAACTCCAGTGTATATTTGGGCTCCTGCTGCTGCTGCTGCCAACTTCTGCCAACTCCAGGGTGTGATTCATCCAATTTTTGGGCTCCTGAAGCCAACTCCAGTGTATATTTGGGCTCCTGCTGCTGCTGCTGTCAACTCCTGCCAACTCCAGGGTGTGATTCATCCAATTTTTGGGCTCCTGAAGCCAACTCCAGTGTATATTTGGGCTCCTGCTGCTGCTGCTGTCAACTCCTGCCAACTCCAGGGTGTGATTCATCCAATTTTTGGGCTCCTGAAGCCAACTCCAGTGTATATTTGGGCTCCTGCTGCTGCTGCTGTCAACTCCTGCCAACTCCAGGGTGTGATTCATCCAATTTTTGGGCTCCTGAGGCCAACTCCAGTGTATATTTGGGCTCCTGCTGCTGCTGCTGCCAACTTCTGCCAACTCCAGGGTGTGATTCATCCAATTTTTGGGCTCCTGAGGCCAACTCCAGTGTATATTTGGGCTCCTGCTGCTGCTACTGTCAACTCCTGCCAACTCCAGGGTGTGATTCATCCAATTTTTGGGCTCCTGAGGCCAACTCCAGTGTATATTTGGGCTCCTGCTGCTGCTGCTGCCAACTTCTGCCAACTCCAGGGTGTGATTCATCCAATTTTTGGGCTCCTGAAGCCAACTCCAGTGTATATTTGGGCTCCTGCTGCTGCTGCTGCCAACTTCTGCCAACTCCAGGGTGTGATTCATCCAATTTTTGGGCTCCTGAAGCCAACTCCAGTGTATATTTGGGCTCCTGCTGCTGCTGCTGCCAACTTCTGCCAACTCCAGGGTGTGATTCATCCAATTTTTGGGCTCCTGAAGCCAACTCCAGTGTATATTTGGGCTCCTGCTGCTGCTGCTGCCAACTTCTGCCAACTCCAGGGTGTGATTCATCCAATTTTTGGGCTCCTGAAGCCAACTCCAGTGTATATTTGGGCTCCTGCTGCTGCTGCTGCCAACTTCTGCCAACTCCAGGGTGTGATTCATCCAATTTTTGGGCTCCTGAAGCCAACTCCAGTGTATATTTGGGCTCCTGCTGCTGCTGCTGCCAACTTCTGCCAACTCCAGGGTGTGATTCATCCAATTTTTGGGCTCCTGAAGCCAACTCCAGTGTATATTTGGGCTCCTGCTGCTGCTGCTGCCAACTTCTGCCAACTCCAGGGTGTGATTCATCCAATTTTTGGGCTCCTGAAGCCAACTCCAGTGTATATTTGGGCTCCTGCTGCTGCTGCTGTCAACTCCTGCCAACTCCAGGGTGTGATTCATCCAATTTTTGGGCTCCTGAAGCCAACTCCAGTGTATATTTGGGCTCCTGCTGCTGCTGCTGCCAACTCCTGCCAACTCCAGGGTGTGATTCATCCAATTTTTGGGCTCCTGAAGCCAACTCCAGTGTATATTTGGGCTCCTGCTGCTGCTGCTGTCAACTCCTGCCAACTCCAGGGTGTGATTCATCCAATTTTTGGGCTCCTGAAGCCAACTCCAGTGTATATTTGGGCTCCTGCTGCTGCTGCTGCCAACTTCTGCCAACTCCAGGGTGTGATTCATCCAATTTTTGGGCTCCTGAAGCCAACTCCAGTGTATATTTGGGCTCCTGCTGCTGCTGCTGCCAACTTCTGCCAACTCCAGGGTGTGATTCATCCAATTTTTGGGCTCCTGAAGCCAACTCCAGTGTATATTTGGGCTCCTGCTGCTGCTGCTGTCAACTCCTGCCAACTCCAGGGTGTGATTCATCCAATTTTTGGGCTCCTGAAGCCAACTCCAGTGTATATTTGGGCTCCTGCTGCTGCTGCTGTCAACTCCTGCCAACTCCAGGGTGTGATTCATCCAATTTTTGGGCTCCTGAAGCCAACTCCAGTGTATATTTGGGCTCCTGCTGCTGCTGCTGCCAACTTCTGCCAACTCCAGGGTGTGATTCATCCAATTTTTGGGCTCCTGAAGCCAACTCCAGTGTATATTTGGGCTCCTGCTGCTGCTGCTGCCAACTTCTGCCAACTCCAGGGTGTGATTCATCCAATTTTTGGGCTCCTGAAGCCAACTCCAGTGTATATTTGGGCTCCTGCTGCTGCTGCTGTCAACTCCTGCCAACTCCAGGGTGTGATTCATCCAATTTTTGGGCTCCTGAAGCCAACTCCAGTGTATATTTGGGCTCCTGCTGCTGCTGCTGCCAACTTCTGCCAACTCCAGGGTGTGATTCATCCAATTTTTGGGCTCCTGAAGCCAACTCCAGTGTATATTTGGGCTCCTGCTGCTGCTGCTGCCAACTTCTGCCAACTCCAGGGTGTGATTCATCCAATTTTTGGGCTCCTGAAGCCAACTCCAGTGTATATTTGGGCTCCTTCTGCCCCTCATAGTGATGCCACTTCAACTCTCTGCAATTGTGCCGCTCTGCGATTCTATTAGCGATGCCTCTGATCTGCATGTGATATTTCTTAAAAGTATTATTTAACTAACCCAGCACGCATCCTGTGCGTGTTACAGCAAGGCTGAATGGTTTACAACCCTATTGAGGCTGTAGGAGGCTCAGAAATAGCCGTTTTTAATAGCGATTCGTCGCGAATTTATTCGGGTCGAAACGATTTTTGTCGGAAAATTCGGCGAATCAGTCGAATCGAATTTTTCAAAAGTTCGCTCATCTCTAGTGTTGGCCAACATAGGATTGGCCATCATCTCCCTGTGTACTTGGTGGAATAGCGGGCATTTGAGCTATGGGTGTTGAGGAAGATCCTGAGGAGGTAGATTGGTCACTGGCTGGTGATTGGACAGGGCTGGGTGTCTGGTCCAGGGTCAGCCATGATGAGGCTGGAGTGGATGCTGATGGGGAGAGGGGGGTATCCAGAATGGAGCTGCTCTGATGCAGCCCTAGAACCCTGCTGTGCCCGACCTGGTAAGAAGTGAAAGCTCCATTGGGAGAGGGGGTTGTTGGGAGGGCTGGTATGTCTTGCTTTAGTACTTGGCCTGCCAATGCTCTGCTTAGCCTTAGCACTTTTGCTGGAATTGCTTTGGCTTGTCCTAGTACTTTGCCTGCCACTGCTCTGATTAGCCTTAGCATTTTTGCTGAACGTGCTTTGGCTTGCCCTAGTACTTTGCCTGCCACTGCTCTGATTAGACTTAGCACCTTTGCTGAAAGTGCTCCTGCTTGCCCTAGCACTTTGGGGGGGACTGCTCTAGCTTGCCCTAGCACTTTGCCTGGTAGTACTCTGACTTTGGCTGAGGTGGTGCTGGCTTTGCCTGACTGTGTGCTTGAAGGAGGACACCATAGTACTTGGCTATCATCTAGCAGGGCATGGCTTGGTTCAGCTGTCCGGCTTTTGTGTGTGCGCGTTTTTCCTTTCATCCTGACCTCACACAATCGAAACTGCAGTAGTGGAGTGTTGCCTTGTCCACATGTCAGTGCGTGCCTTTAAACATTTACACTTACATAATATGTACTTGTGTATGCCTTTGCACAGAAGTTCTGACGTATGCCAACTTCCAGGATCCACTGGGGCGCATCAAATAACGCAGAGACCCCAAGCAAAAATGGCATCCTCACTGTTCATCCGCGGCCAGCAGGAGATAATCATGCGCGTAAGTACACAAAATGCCTGCATATGCATGCAATATAGGTTTAGTTAATCAAGGTCTGCCTATAAGAAGTATAAAGTAAGTGGAAGTGTAGCTGACAGAGAGGCGTATAAAATTAAACAGAGGGAAGCAAAACTAATTATAAGGACTGCTAAAGGGCAAAAAGAGGAAGAAATGGCCAAATCTATGAAGAGGGGAGATAAAACCTTTTTCCGATATATTGGTGACAGAAAGAAGAAAAACAATGCAGTCTCAAAAATTAGAAGTAGGGAAAATAAATATATTGACGGAGATAAGGCTGTGGCTGACCATCTGAATAGCTACTTTTGTTTGGTATTTTCAGATAGTAGCAGGCATTGTCATAGCACAACATCCAGCCGGGAAAGTACAGCTCCGGAGTTTCTGGAGGCTGATGTCTTAGCCGAGCTGGCACATCTAAAGGTAAGTAAGGCAATGGGTCCAGATGGAATCCACCCCAGAGTTCTAAGGGAACTTAGGTTTGTGATTGCAGCCCCTCTAACTGATTTACTTAACCATTCCCTTTCAACTGGTGAGGTTCCAGATGATTGGAGAATGGCCAATGTCGTACCAATCCATAAAAAGGGGAGTAGAGAAGAAGCCAGTAATTACAGGCCAGTTAGTTTAACATCTATAGTGGTCAAATTAATGGAAACACTCTTAAAAAATAATTTCCCATCTAAAAATTAATGACCTATTGGACCCAAAACAGCACGGCTTTACTGAGGGCAGATCATGTCAGACCAATCTTATTGATTTCTTTGACAATGTCACTAAAGTGTTAGATGAAGGTGGTGCTGTGGATATCGCCTATCTGGAATTTAGCAAAGCCTTTGACACTGTACCACATAAGGAGCTCATAGATAAGTTATTGAAGGTAGGACTCAATCCCTGAATAGTTCAGTGGATTTCCAGTTGGCTGAGGGATCGGTATCAGAGCGTTGTTGTAAATGGCGTGCAATCTGAACAAAGGCGAGTTACAAGTGGTGTGCCGCAAGGCTCTGTCCTGGGCCCCATTCTTTTTAATATATTTGTAAGTGACATAGGAGAAGGCTTGGTAGGAAAAGTTTGTCTGTTTGCTGATGATACAAAGGTTAGTAATAGGGTGGATATTCCTGGAGGTGTCTGCAACATGGAAAATGATTTAGCTTTACTGGATAGATGGTCAAAACTGTGGAAACTAGAGTTTAATGTCTCTAAATGTAAAATCATGCACTTGGGTAGAAGGAATCCCTGCTCTGAGTACCGTATGGGCAGTACTGTGTTAGCCAGGACCTCGGAGGAGAGAGATTTAGGGGTACTGATTACTGATAGCTGCAAGATGAGTGGACAGTGTAGCCAGGCAGTGGGAAAAGCAAGCAGGATGCTCGGCTGCATAGCTCGAGGCATCACCAGTAGGAAGAGGGAGGTTGTGATGCCGCTGTATAGAGCCCTGGTAAGGCCACAGCTAGAATACTGTGTGCAGTTCTGGAGACCTTACCTGCAAAAAGACATTATTCAAATAGAACGTGTCCAAAGGCGGGCAACGAAAATGGTGGAAGGACTTAAACTTAAAACTTATCAGGAGAGACTTAAAGAACTTAATTTGTACAGTCTGGAGGAAAGAAGGGAGAGGGGGGACATGATTGAGACCTTTAAATATGTGAAAGGATTGAATAAGGTTCAGGAGGGAAGTGTTTTTAAGAAGAAACTTAACGATAGAACAAGGGGGCACAACCTGAAGCTAGTCGGGGGGAAGATCAGGAGCAATGTTAGAAAATATTATTTTACAGAAAGAGTAGTAGGTGCTTGGAACAAACTTCCAACAGAGGTAGTTGAAACATCAACAGTCACTGAATTTAAACATGCCTGGGATAAGCACACATCTATCCTAAGATAAAGAGTACATACAGTATACACATAAGGGCAGACTAGATGGACCGTATGGTCTCCTTCTGCCGTCAACCTTCTATGTTTCTATGTTTCTATGTAAGGTCGAAAGTTTATAGGCAGTCAGTCCAATCGGGGATAGCAATTCGGGGGCACAAGTGTCTAGGAAGGAAGGGTGGAAAGAACACCACCATTTGCAGAATAGCACAGTCGAAAGCTAGTGAGCAAATGGGCACCATGCAGGGACTGTTTGGGGCAAGGAGGCTCTTTTGGTACATAGTTGGGTGTGGCAGACAGATACCAGGGGCATCCCAGGTGGTCATAACACTGCCCAATAATATCTGTAATACAAGGATGCAAAGATATATTAATGCAGACCTAAAGTGTTGGAGGGGGTGGGCTGGTAACAACATGCTAGGCTTTTTTTAATATGTTTTTGCTATAATTTTAGACTCTATGATTTCCTGTCCGACATATATGACAAGAGGACGAGTGCTAATGTCCTCACCCTCCTCTGCAGGTGAGCCCCAAGCTCCCCTGAACCAACCTGCAGAGGAGGAGGTCCAGATGTTGGGCAGGGAGTCCCAATATAGTGGCTCTAATAAGTCAGGTATGAGCATCACACACAAACACGCACAGGAAGGCACAGACTAAACACTCACACATATGTGTTATAATGTTGTCTTTGGGGATAATTTATTCTAGTTCAGCAAGAGAACCACGTGGGTGAACAGTGAGGGGAGGAAGACGTTAGTATGCCCCAGCAAGAAGAAGAAGGTGGGTGATGACCCACACACAACACAAGCCAATTCACATCACTAACAACTGTTTTAGTTTATCTACATACTCGGACCAAGAGGCATGGCAGGTCCCCGACCACCAGAATAGTAAGTTTATAGACATGTGACTTTTTACTAACATGCCTTATTCAATAATTTTTAACCCCCGCCAACATTGTACATAACTTTTAAAATTATTATTAAAAAAAAATAATAATAATTAAAAAATTAAAAAAGAATCATTAAAAGCAAGAAAAAAGGATAAATTAAGAAACCAAATAATGTTGTGGTGTCTTTAATTTAATATAATTTTCAGCCATAGTAATGCTTACATTATTATGCATGTGGGCATTATACAGCTATCAAGGGAATGACCTTCACTGAAGAGAAGCAGCGTATGCGTACACATTACGGATATACGTACAAAAAATGAATTTCACACGCTAAATTAAGAGAAAAAAAACTTAGTTTCAGTTAGTTACCTGGTAACTTATTTTTGAAACATCCAAATGGGCAGCATACACATGAGACCTTGTGTCTCCACCTATAAGATGGAACACCTGACCACAAGAATTGTATAAAGTTTTGGCCCCTCCTCCCAGTCTCCAGTTATAGAGAACTGAAATACATTCAATGGTATCTTAATGCTGTGCGTTCGGATGTAGAGAAATGAAGTTACCAGGTAACTAACTTAAGTTTTCACAAAAGTACACTTCTGCCAAAAGACTGATCCTGTAAGGTCAGCAAGTCTAAACGCTAATGCCTAAAAAAAGTCTTGGCTGAAGACCAGGTGGCCACTTTACAAATCTGTTTAATAGAGGCCCCGTCTTGCTCTGCCCAAGATGCGGAGCAAGACGAGTGAGCTGTAACCTTCACTGGAACTCCATGATAGGTCATACTAATAGCATTCTTCATCCAACATGCCAAAGTTAACTTGGAGACTAGTTGCCCCTTTCTAGGTTCTGAGAATGAAATGAACAGTCTACCTGCCTTTCACCAATACTTGATCTGATGAAGATGAAGACCTTAGCTAGATCCCATTGGGGTACGATCTTCATGCGAACTGGCTTAGAACATCTCACAGCCAGAAGGAAGCATCTAACCAAAGAAAAGGATGAAAGTCTAGAAAAACTGACAGAGCTGCTAACAGCACCTTTAGTGTGCTAACAAATCTGCTGCTCTTTGGAGGAATTCGAGAATGACCAGAAGATTAGATGTTGATTTCCCATTCTGAATCTAAATTCTAAAAGTTTTCCAGACTTCAAATACATCTTCCTTATTACTTTTTTCCTACTCGAGAGTAGGGTCTAAATTATCTTCTTTGAATATTCTTTCTTCCGAAGCAAGGTGACCTCAGGATCCACAGAGTCAAATCCTACTTCTAGGGATCTGGACAGAGCACTGGCGGCTCATGTATGACGTCATCGCTGCCAGGAGGAGAATGCCCAACCTACTGATTTTCCAACACGAGCAAGCGTGAACATTCAGAGGTAGGAGAGGAAGACCTCTGTCTCTCCTCCCGCCCTTCTAATATCATACCCCCACCGCAACGGAGCCCACAAGGGCTCCAGAATCCTCCATACATGTTGCCGCCCCATCCCTTTCCTCCGCCTGACGACTGAAGCCCACTCTCAAGCGGCAGGGGGAAGGAGGTGAGAGTGAGAGAAAAGGGGGTGGAGAGGAAAAAAACCCTCACCAAGACAAAGAATGAAAATGGTGTGGGAGAGAAACGGGAACCGGTCATCCCAGCCTTCTACTGAAGGGTAATACTGCTTACCCCCATTTGTCCACAAACACTGAAGATCAAACAATGGAAACCTGCCCAGTTCCCTGGAGGTATCCCGGGCCCTTGGCGTTCCCCCTCCAAAGCCAAGAAATGGGTTCACCTGCTCAAATTCATAGCATCGGATACTTACCTTTTGGTTCAGGAGCTAGTGGTCTATCTGGGCAGGAACTCAAAAACAATTGGAGACTGGGAGGAGGGGCCAAGGTTTTATCCAATTCTGGTGGTTGGGTGTTCCATCTTGGGGGCGGAGACATAAGGTCTCATGTGTATGCTGCCCAGAGGATGTTTTGAGAAAACAGCTCTTTTCCAAGGAAACCAGTAGGACCTTGCTGGACATTGAAACTTTAAACAGCAAGGTACGTTGAAAAATGCCCTAAAAGGCTGGAGGACAGGCCATTCACTCCACATAAATGTAACTGTGGTCCATTGCCTAAGCCGCGAAAGCCATACGCACAGCAATACACAATAACAAGGACAGAGCTAAGTGCTCCTGATGGAGGCTCTAAATCATGCGAACGCACTTACAAGGTAACTTACGTGCTGTGAACACTATTACCCACGAAAAGAATGCTTTGAATCAACCCTAGTGTGTATATCTAGACATGTCTCAACCTGCATACACAAGCTCACTCCCGGTTCAATGTAATTTAAGGTTTTAAAGATTCATAAAATAAAACTTGATCTGAGGAGATGTCATGTGCTCTCTCTAAAGCCTTTGACTTTTGTACATGAGACTCATACAGGGCTCAGGAAGCGTTATAAAATGTAATTTGTCTAATAATTACATATACAGAACATGAGATCAACTATATCAGGGGATGACAAAATCTTAGCACTGCAACCCAGAATATTGCCTGCTTACTGTTCTGTCTTTTGTGTTTGTTTAAAGCAGAACAAAAAGCGCCCCCCCCCACAAGAAACAAAAACTGGAATAGTGAAAATCACATGTTTTGTTCTTCTTTAAATATATCTCAATGAAGCCAACTGGGCAAGGCCAAATAAAGGCAGCACTGACTCAAAGGTAAAATGCAGGTGCACTGCTCCGTGGGATCTGTCCCTATTTTTAAAGGAAAACAACCGGGGTGGCCCCCAACCAACCCTACTCCCTATCCCCACAGAGACTGACAATTACACTCAAAGTACTAAAACCTTATTCATTTTATTGTCACTGTTGGTTAAAAACATGAATTAAAAACAAACATACTGTGCCATAACCTTGATACACCACCAGGGGGAGCACTTGCTCTGGATCTATCTACAAACTGTGACCAATCATCACTACCTATCTAAAACTTACATCTATATAAAGTGTCAGTGCTTATTAGTACGCATCCATCTCAAGTAGACTATAGCCCCCTAAACAAACATGTGCAGAGTAATAAATCCCAGTCAGATTTTAAAGTGCAATACCACAAAATATAACAAGTAAAAGAAAGTGCTTACATAGAAGAGATGCAGAATGGCCCCGCGACCAACGCGTTTCGAGTCTGAACGACTCTTGCTCACAGCCAGTAATCTAATCCTGCTCTCGGCTGGGGGTGAGGACACCTGGCCCCCTTTAAATACACCACCGCCCGTCCATTCCCGCGCCGGGCCCCCAGCATGTGTGTGCGCATGCCGACGCACTCCGGCTGGAAGTGCGCCGGCCCGCCCACGTGACGTCACAGCATCCACACCCCAGACAGCAGCGTAAGACGGGCGTCATCCCTGGCCACGCCCACCAATGCTCGCAGATTCATGCAGCGAACACTGACAAAGCCGTGGTGGGAGCCCATCACAGGAAAGGACCAGCGGTGGGGCACCCCTCCCCCCTCCGAGTACTAAACACTACACCCATGAACCTTGATCCTAACACATAACCTATTAACCAAACTAGTGAAGGTATGTTTTAATCATCCTAACAAACATAATGATACACATAATAATTCATCTAAAATAGCTCTCTCAGGCCATATTTACTCCTGCAACTGAATCTCCTAATAATCCAAAAAACTCTAGTACACAGTGATTCTAAGTCTCAGATCTCCACATTCTGGCACCTATATCCAGTGCTGGTACCCCAAATTAAGGTGGCATTAACCCAATGCATGGGCGGGCCCGCTATGTGGCCAAACCCAAGGGCAGGGGCATCCCACCACACCCGCCGAGGAGGTGGCAAATAGTATCCAGCTGCCCAGGAGAATGGGCAAAGAAGGGGCAGAGTAACGGGCCAGCGGGAGGGACTACAATATGGGCAATACCAGGGGCTGCAATAGAAAGGGCTAATCCGTAGGAAATTATTGCTGAAAAAGCAGTTTGAGGTACCTAGGAATATAGCGCCGCTCCAGTCATGGCAGGAGGGGTTAGCGGTTGACGACCTAACCTCTCTATTGCAAGAACAGGATGAAGGGGTGGGTGTGGATTGCCCACTACGCAAGCCCTCCAGCTACACCCCCACCATGGACTGTGAGTCCAGCTGTCCATATGTTTTTTAAGGTGGTAAGTCAAGGAATTCGTAATTTGACCATTTCACGAAATGATGATAATTTGACAAAGGAGGAGCGGGAGGCGATTCGTGGCTTGCAACAACGCAGTGATATTGTGGTCAAGGAGGCCGACAAAATGTCGTGATCATGTCTACCGAGTACTATCGACAGAGTCACTACGCCAACTGCAGAATGTTGCTTGCTACGAAAAGCTGACCCATAACCCATTGGGGACCTACAAACAGGAATTTGATGCCCTATTGAGGAAAGCATGGGAGAATTGTACTATTGGACGGGACTTGTTGGATTACCTGAGTGTACAATTCCCGGTAATCCCTACCTTCTATACCCTGCCAAAAGTCCACAAAAGTGTGAAGTGCCCTCCTGGCAGACCCATTGTGGTAGGAATAGGGGGTCTGACAGAGAGGGCCTGCATTTTTGTGGACAAGAATTTACAACCACATGTACTTGCACTCAGCTCCTATATTAGGGACTCTATGGACGTATTAAACAGACTTAACCTGCTCGATGTTGAGGCTCTCTATACCAACATATCCCATGATATGGCCCTGTTCACCTGTGAATATTTTTTGAAGATGGGCACTGAAGGTGAGCATGAAAAACTGGAATTTGTGATACAGCTATTGAAGTTCATACTGATGCACAATTTCTTCGTTTTGATGGAGGCTTTTACAGACAGGTGTGTGGCATAGCGATGGGGGCACGGTGTGCCCCATCGGTAGCCAACCTTTTTTTAGGTTGGTGGGAGAGGGAGGTTGTGTTCGGGGCAGATATGAACCTGTACCAGCCCCATATTCTGGGCTGGTACAGGTTCATAGATGACATCCTGCTTATTTGGCAAGCCACAGAGGAATTGTGCATGGAATTTTTAAATGCCCTTAATGTGAACATGTTTAACATCTTTCTTACCTCCCATATCTCGGCCAAACAGGTAGACTTCCTTGACTTAACGATTAAGCTGACAGAGAATGGAGACCTGGAAACAACCCTATACAGGAAAGGGACGGCTGTGAACAGCCTATTGCACTATACGAGTTTCCATCAAAAAAAGACCAGAAATGCGATTCCAGTGGGACAGTTCCTGCGACTTAAACGGAACTGTTCTACTAGTGAGGAGTTTACATCCCAATCACAAGGTCTGTCGGCACGGTTCAAAAACAGAGGATACCCTGAGGGAACGATACGGAGAGCATTGGTAAGAGCAACAAATACATCACGGGATGCCCTACTCACCCCTCGGGTGAGAAAGAAAACTTCTGATGAGGTGAGATATATTTCTAAATATAACTCCAACTGGAACCAGCTTAGGGGATTACTAATTAGACACTGGGTATACTGAGGAGTGATCCCACGTTAGCAAAATGGACTAGACGGGGACCTTTAATGGTCAACGGGCGCCCAGCCTACGTGACAATCCCCTCGATTCAAAGAGGAAAAGTTAATTGATTTCGTATCGAAAATCGTAAGTTTGGGTGGGTGTTAGTCATTTTTTCCTGTTTTTTTGGCCATTTCCGACTCGCACGAGCCTACGTACGAATGCGTATATGCTCTTACGATCAGCGGAAGTTCGTTCCTAAATTTTAGGATCAAAACGTAAAACTTAGGATCAAATCCTAAAACTTACGATCAAAACGTAAAACTTAGGATAATTGGATGTGTTTAGGTGTGATTCAGAGAAACCTCTAAACGCGTTTTAAAAGAAAGCCACAGCCGACACCTTTTAGCAGCCGGATTGCTGTTCGTGAACAGGTTTTTTGGCTATGTGGAGGAGTCTGCGCGTCTTGTGCTCCAATGAACTGCATGTATCAGCATGGCCGAGGCCATTAATTGTATGGCAATGCATGCCTGATTTAATACATTTCATGTATGCCTTATAAAATCATTTTAATGTGGACCTTAATTAGTCCTTTGCATGTAAACCTTTATTTTGCAATATATTTGCGTTAATTAAAGAAACTTATGTCCTTTGTTATTTATTTTAAAATTGATGTACTAGAATAATATTTTTAGATAGCATTTATTGGTGTAGTTGTTTACCTTTGCTTTGTTTAATTATTTAAGCACATCTTTGGTCAGATGCATCACACTTACTGAGGAGAGGAGAGCGGGATAAAGTGCAGGATGTGGGTTACTGCTGTATTTTGCCCCCAGAGCTGGGGGCACGGACAGTCACAAGGCCCTTTCTGTTTGCAGGCTGCCCGATAATACCTGAGCCGCCATCTTGGCTGTTTCGAGGCTCATAACATGCAGAAGTTGCTGGGTGTTTTTTAATATTTGAGAGCAATCTGTATGTAGAGGGTGTGGGTACCATTTGAAGCCAAAATATTAAAATTAAATCCACAAGTAAAAAATGCAAGTTAAGTAAAAATTAAACAAAGTAAGATTTACTTATGCAAATGCATTCATTAATGGTTGGTTACTACAAAATGAATGAAATAAAGAAAAATAAAAGAACAAATATTTAGAATGCACTTTAATGAGGTAAGTTTGTAGTGCGGAGCCGCAAGATCAGAAGGATTTACGTCCAGACAAAAAAGGAAAAAGGGCAAAACCAATGTTGCAACCTGAGAAATGAAACGGAAAAATCAGGATGGAAACTGACATAGGTCTGATTCCCGAACTGCCATACGAACGGACGTATATTTTAGGATAGAAACGTATTTGCTTATAGAATCACTCGCAAGTTCATACGAACGCACGAGCGGACGTGAAAAATAGGATGATCGTGACCCAAATCCAAGCTGTTACATGTTTCTTTGAATCAACCCAAATGTGTGTTGGAGTCATTATATTGGTCCTGGCACATGGTTACAGGGAGAGAGGAGAACCACTGGGAGCCACCCCTGTGGGTGTTGTTCTATTTGCCCCCATATGCGAACAGTGAAGGAGGTGAGTGATAGGAGAACGGGCAAGAAGTTTGTCATCAAGCAATTTCTTAATTGCAGGACCACAGGGATCATTTATAAGTTAACGTGTGGATGCCCTCTCAGTTATATAGGTGAAACCAAGAACACATTGAAGGCGCGTTTACAGGCGCTCCTTTCGTCCATTCGTCTTGCTAACAGGAATAGGGATTTAGGCAAAATCATTCCCCCCAGTGGCAGCCCCCTTTTTGGACAAGCATGGGAGTAAGGTGGACCAGCTATGGGTAGTAGCGTTAGAGAAGGTCACATTGGGGCACAGGGGTGGCAATCTCAAAAGGAGACTCCAGCAAAAAGAGCTACGCTGGATTTATGACCTGGACACACAGCATCCAATGGGACTCAACGAGGATGTGGCGTTTACTCCATACCTCGGGTAAGTATTAACACGAGAGGATTCTTATGTGTTATGTTTGGTTGCACATTTTTTTTTGGACACTAATATTTTGTAAAAATGATTTAATAATGGGGCAGGTTGGAGCCCATTATTCACTGTGTACAAGGGTGGGGTATATTCGCACTAGTACACATTTTGTGGGGGGGGGGGGGGGTTAGTGATGTATCATTTCTTCATGTTGTTTGGGTCAGCTGTGGGTGTGTTAATTGGGGTGTTGTTGGGGGGTGTGGGGGGGGGCTGGGTGGTCCCTGGGTAGTTGGAAGGTTTGGTTCACTTGGTGTGGGTATTGTTAGAGTGTTATTTTAATGGCTGCCGTTGTATGTTGTAGAATCAGATAATACTAGAAGCACATCCACTGTGGGATACCCAAGGAGTGCATCTGGAGCACAGATCAGGTGGGGAACTCCGTTATGCAAGCAGAGCATTATGTGCAGGAGGGCCACGCAGGCAAGCGGAGAAGAAATCATACCATCTATTCTTCCATCACTGACTGTCCTTAAAAATCTTTTTTCATCGCTGTGTCTAGTATCCTGCGGATTAGCCCTTTCTATTGCAGCCCCTGGTATTGCCCATATTGTAGTCCCTCCTGCTGGTCCGTTGCTCTGCCCCTTCTTTGCCCATTCCCCTGGGCAGCTGGATACTATTTGCCACCTCCTCAGCGGGTGTGGTGGGATGCCCCTGCCCTTGGGTTTGGCCACATAGCGGGCCCGCCCATGCATTGGGTTAATGCCACCTTAATTTGGGGTACCAGCACTGGATATAGGTGCCAGAATGTGGAGATCTGAGACTTAGAATCACTGTGTACTAGAGTTTTTTGGATTATTAGGAGATTCAGTTGCAGGAGTAAATATGGCCTGAGAGAGCTATTTTAGATGAATTATTATGTGCATCATTATGTTTGTTAGGATGATTAAAACATACCTTCACTAGTTTGGTTAATAGGTTATGTGTTAGGATCAAGGTTCATGGGTGTAGTGTTTAGTACTCAGAGGGGGGAGAGGTGCCCCACCGCCAGTCTTTTCCTGTGATGGGCTCCCTCCACGGCTTTGTCAGTGTTCGCTGCGTGAATCTGCGAGCATTGGTGGGCGTGGCCAGGGATGACGCCCGTCTTACGCTGCTGTCTGGGGCGTGGATGCTGTGACGTCACGTGGGCGGGCCGGTGCACTTCCGGCCGGAGTGCGTATACACATGCTGGGGGCCTGGCGTGGGAATGGACGGGCGGTGGTGTATTTAAAGGGGGCCAGGTGTCCTCACCCCCAGCCGAGAGAAGGATTAGATTACTGGCCGTGAGCAAGAGTCGTTCAGACTCGAAACGCGTTGGTCACAGCCCGGGGGGGCCACTCTGCATCTCTTCTATGTAAGCACTTTCTTTTACTTGTTATATTTTGCGGTATTGCACTTTAAAATCTGACTGGGATTTATTACTCTGCACATGTTTGTTTATGTGGCTATAGTCTACTTCAGATGGATGGACACTAATAAGCACTGACACTTTATATAGATATAAGTTTTAGATAGGTAGTGATGATTGGTCACAGTTTGTAGATAGATCCAGAGCAAGTGCTCCCCCTGGTGGTGTATCAAGGTTATGGCACAGTATGTTTGTTTTTAATTCATGTTTTTAACCAACAGTGACAATAAAATTAATAAGGTTTTGATACTTTGAGTGCAATTGTCAGTCTCTGTGGGGATAGGGAGTAGGGGTGGTTGGGGGCCACCCAAGTTGTATTTCTTCTTTAAATAGACAGCCCAGCTGTGCCACTCAGTGCCTGCTAAGTGAAACCCCACAAACTGTCCCGCTCCAATCTAAGACGGTTACAGTATTTTTCGCTCTATAAGATGCACAGACACATAGGAGGCACCTAGGATTTGGAGGAGGAAAATAAATATTCTGAAACAAATGTTGTGCTAAAACACCATCCCCCAAGAACCAAATAATAGGCAAGGTGCAGAATACCACCATTACAGGGAGAGTGGCATTCCCCCCCCTTCCAATCCCGATATAGGCAGTGTGGCATTTCCCCCTCCCTTTCCCTATATAGGCAGTGTGGCATTCCTCCCTCCCATTCCCCACAGGCTGTGTGGCATTCCCCCCTCACATTCCCCACAGGCTGTGTGGCATTCCCCCCTCCCATTTCTTATATAGGCAGTGTGACATTCAACACTACACTTGGCTCAGTACAGCGGTATTATCTGCTGCTCCTTTTCCATGGTGCCAGCACACACAGACACTCGGCTTTATACAGTGGGTGGGCATAGCCGACCATCAAGCATTGGCCACGCCCACAGCTGTATGAAGCCGAGTGTCTGTGTGTGCTGGCGCCGTGGAGAAGAAACAGTGGGACAGCGCAAGCGGCAGATACAGCTGCCGCCACCGTTTGCACTGTCCCTGCCGCTTCTTCTCCACGGCTGGGGATAAAAGGTGAGGACGTAAAAGCCTATCTAGGTATAGGTACACTTTAATGCTGGGTAGTTGCAGCAAATCAGAGCTTTAGTATAGTAAATCAAGAATCAATCTGTTATTAATTTGAATTAATCAATCTGAATCAATTACTTCAGCGGGTGAATAATAGGGTATGTTCAGGTGGACCCAGACTAGGATTATATATTGAGTTCTAGGTCAAAGTAACAAGCTCAAAATCAACCAATGTTAACAACCATAAGGGGGGATAAACGACTTATAGTTATTCAGCTGCTGGTACCTTAATATTCTTTTTATTTATTTATAAAGCGTTATCTTCCGTAGCATTGTACAAAGTGGTGATTACAAACAGGGTAGAGACAATTACAAATGTGTGTTACAAAATATATTTTATTATTTTGAATACATGATATTACGAAATAGCCAAGTCATTACAAGCTTACAATCTAAAGGATAAGTGGTAGAGACAAAGGGGAAGGATCACAAACAGTCAGTATTGAGTTTTGTGGCAAGTGCCCTTTTGAGAATTTCTTAAGCCAGGTTTTATACTTCTAAATAAGTGAGTTTTGAGAGTAGTTTTGAAAGCTTAGAGGGTTAAGAGGTGAATTACGTGGTGGAGGATACTCCAGAAAATTGAATAGACACATGGAAAGTACTGGAGGAAAGAGGATGCAACAGGGTGAAGGACAGGAGAAGGCAAAGAAGAGACTGCATCTAAGTTGATGGATTACAGAAGAAATGTAGGGAGAAGCCAAGCTGGTGAGAGCTTTGTAGGTTGGAGTTTTAAAATGATTCACTGTGAGACTGGTAGCAAGTGGGGAGACAAACAGAAGGGGGCTGAGCTGGAAGAGAAGGGGTGGAGGAGGTGAGCAGCAGAATTCATAATAGATAGGAGGGGTGTCAGTCAGTTAGTTTGGTAAATGGTGCTGCAGTAGTCTAGTTGGCATATGACTGTAGAATGCACTGGCATTTCAGTGGGGTCACGTGAGAGCATGGGATAGATGTGGGAAGTGAGGAGAGATGTTTTTAATCTGTAGGCAACAGGGGGTGGCAGGAGTGAATATGACGTTTAAATGAAAGTCCAGAATGACTCCTAAGCATCAAGTTTGGGGAGTTGTAGTTATTGTACAATTGTTACCAGAGATTGTCATGTTAGAGAAGGGAGGGGATTTGGAAGTTTGCTTTAACTAGTAGACCGAAAAAGCCCAGCCTTATCAATATAGAAAGTGCACAGCATAAAATATACACTTTTGTGAACAGTGACATGAGAAAATTTGCCCATAAAGTGAAAGTTAAATAAAACAAAAAGTACAGTGGCGCAAATTTGCAGCATTGGGAAACCTGAAAGCATTTCCCTTATCAACTTCTAATGAGCAGACTAGCAACATACAGCTGCCCTTGCCCCTTATAACTTCTCTCTTCATCCACTTTCTCGTACCCACTTCACTTTAAGTGGAAGTCCAGTCTCGGGTAACCCCCTCCTGCCTCCGCTGAGGCAGCAAGGGAGTTACAAAGTAAAAAAGCCCCACCTGGTGCTTTGGATGCTTCATCACCATCTTGAAGACAATACACAGAGCAGCTGCGGAAGCGGGGGTCCCTATTCCAGGCCCTCCCCTGAAGCCAGAGGAGGGGGAGGATCAGAGGCCCACCGGGTGAAAAGGAGACCTGGTTGGATCGATTGAGGGGTCAGGTGAGTGCCATTTTTAGGGGGCCGCTAGCTGGGGGAAAGCTAGGCACACAAAATTTGCATAGTTTGCTTTTAACAGTAGGAGAGGTAGCCACGTAAATTTTAAAATAAAGCATTATCAATTGCAATAAAATATTTTTGGCTGTTCAGTCTTATATTCCAATATTCTATAGTTTGTCATCTTATTATATGTAATGCTTCCTATACCAGTTCAATTACCATTACCCTCACCTCCTATGGGCAGCGCCAGACCTGTGCAATAGGGCATAAGGGCCGGCAATGACCAGGGTCGGACGCTAGTCATTCTGCCCTTGAGTCTTAAGATTAACAGCACCTATGATTGGTTAGCCAGGCTGGTAAGCCTTTGGGGGGCACAGGTGTTTTACATGTTTTTGGATGGGAAAACTTTTTTTTTTTTTTTTAAATATTAGACACTTCAACCCCATTATTAAAATATTAAGATAATAATATGTGGCCTCCCCTTACCAACCCAGCAAAGCAAGCATAGGGGGCTGGTATTGTATAATGGTGCTCCCCAGCGGGGATGAAAGGAGGGGGGAAACTGTTCTCCAGCTGGCAGCATATGACACCTGCCACAGACGCTGAAAGAAGAGTCCTGAAAATCCAGTAGAGACCCAGTGTGGGACATGGACCACCCACTGGACTAGAGGAAGATGGCCCCAGATGGGGGACAGAGGAAAGAAGAAGATAGTAATTGCATTTATAATACTAAAAATATTTGTGTGATGTGTTTTTTTTCATTGTAACTTAGGGTAAACTGGTAAAGGGTACAGCGGAACCCTATACCAGTTTACAGGGTATCAACGGTTGACATGGTGCTACACTGCAGATTACATGCACCCCCATTAGGGATGCGGGTGCAGAAGAGCTCATTGCCCAACCATTTACAACTAACAGAGTGATCCAGTAAAGTTGACTTATGAAGCGCAAATGTACTCATGGCTTTGGTTCATAGTTCATGCAAATGCATTATTGTGGCACATGTCCCTCAGTACATTTCTGCACTCGCCATGGATAGCGGGTAACAGGGAATAATGTACGGTGCTGAATCAACACTATTATGTCATATTGATTGAACCATACAGTGCCTTGAAAAAATATTCATACCACATTATAAATGTTACAGACCACCTTTAGCAGCAGATACAGCTGTATGTCTGTTGGGGTATGTTCACAAAATTTCTTGAGCTCAGTCAAATTGGATGGAGAGCATTTGTGAACAGCAATTTTCAAGTCATACCACATATTTTCAACAGAATTCAGGTCTGGGCTTTAATTGGACCATTCCAACACATATATACATTTTAAAATAAACCATTCCATTGTTGCCTTATTTAGAGTTGGTGAACATTGCTTATCAGCCAGCCAGACAGCTAAGAGGAGAAATATAATAAACCTTTGGAAAATAAGCCTGCTTGTCTCACTGCCCATATCTAAGGAACTGCTTGCCATCCCTCCAATCAACTTAGCAGAAAAGCAACAGAATTGCTAGTCCCTTTTCTCTGCCTCCTACAGCTTCAGAACGTTGATAGCCTGTTACACCCCCCCTCCCCCCGGCTAGCGACAGGAGGAGAAGAATAAGCAATGCCTGCTGCCCCACCTCTTCTTCTCTCCCCCGACTTTGGGGGAGCATGCATGTGCTTTGGGAGTGTGTGCATGTGCTTTGGGAGTGTGCATATGCATGAATGGGAGTGCGTGCATGCACTTTAGTAGTGTGCCCATGTGCTTTGGAAGTGTGCGTATGTGCTATGGAGGTGTGTGCATGCCCTTTGGGAGTGTGTGCAGTGGCGATTTGGGATTGAGGCCATGTGTGTCTGTGGGTGCTGGTCTAGGCCCCAATGTAGCCTAGCAACGGGGAGAGGGAAGCAGCACAGCCAGGGTGTCTGTAGCAAGTTCTGGGAAACTTACAGACCCTGCCCATTATGCATCACAGGGCCACACACACTTTTTTGGAAAATAAATAAAAAATATTTTGTTTTCTAATCATATGGTGAAACTGTAAACCTACATATCTCTGCCATTGCTTCTTCAATTTAAAAATTTAAAACAGTTTAGTACAGTGTCAAATGTAGCCCGACGTAATGGTATAATAATCACCTTTGCCTGCTGTAGCACTTTAAGCTGTCATATGTTTAATGTGAGTAGAGATGGGCCTCAAATTTGGAGACTGGTCAGTTTTGCTGGAATTTATAAAATAGTGGGCCAGATCTAAACACAAAAAAGCTACATATCAGGTTATATTGGATCCTTTATCTTCATACAGAAATAAAAGCTTTTTAAACCAGCATAATGATACAGAGTCATTATTCTACAGTATATTTATTTCAGAGTCAACTGGTTATTTCTATGTTTCTATTATTATTTTAAATGAATAAGGTAAACTGCATTTCTCTCGATTTCTCAATAATAAATGATATGTTTCAATTACTATGCTGAACAATACATGAAACAAAATGTTCTTGTTACCACAGCGACTTAATAGAAATGCAACAAACACCAAATGAAAGCGATTCTTTGAACATTTTAAGCAGGAAGTTATAAATAGAAAAGAAAGTCACAGTCTTCAGGCTTTGCGGATAACCTTGAAATTATCCCCAAACAGAATAGACAAATTCATTTGGCTGCCACTAATAAATTGTCTGACGTATTTGCCGCTGCTTATTGTATATAGCTCATTACCCAGTGATTTTTCAGTTTCTGTTGCCACTAGATGCGCGCTACATTTCATGATATGATTGCTAGATTTTTAACTACCCAATCCTAACAAAAATGAATTTATCTTGATCAAGACGTTTCAGTCAAATTTACACAAGCAAATAAATTCTGTTATTCATGACTAAATGACAACAGGCCAAAAAGTTAAAAGCAAAACCATCCCTCTGTTAACAAATCTATTTGTATTCTCTTGAAGCACCAGAAATTGGGATGAGCAATTTTATTGTAAAAATGTTGCAAGCCAGTATGTGGAGAGACCCATGTTAGGCTTAATATAGGGGGGCTAAAGAGACCAAAAAACCCTCTACTTAGGTAAAGGAAAAGAGGCACTTTCCTAGAACGGAAAGTATTTGCACAGTACCCTATAGAAGGACAGATAGCATTACCCATCTATCCTTGCAGCAGATGGAGCTATGCAAATCATCTCTTTATGTCTCTGTGCCATCCAAGGCCCTTAGAAATGCTAAGGGTGCAATGCCAAGGATTAGCTTTAAATTTTACACAGCCAGACACATCCAACTAGTGGCCACATGTTTCGAGCTTTAGGCTCTTATCAGCACTAGGGCGTATGCTTCTGGCTGTATGGGGATTGTGACTTGGTGAGTACCAAAACAGAGTAGCAAGCCAGTATGTGGAGAGACCCATGTTGACCAATATGTCACAAAATCGATCGCTCAACGCCTGTTTGATCGAGCTATCTGCGACGTGGGTGTTGGCTGCTTCCAGCACAGAGAGCAATCACACCAGAAACACCCCACACATCAATGACAACAAGCTGCAACCACCACCGAAACTACACTTTATTCGATTAAATCGGGCCGGTGGAACCCTCAATCAATCACCATCCCATCAAACTCTGCTGGCGAGTAATCGAGACAGTCACCACATACACTTACACAGCCCCTCTCCACATACAAACAGGGCACAGGCAATACACACCGATTCCATCCCACACTTATCCTGTGGAAAGTCTGATCAGTTCTGCTGTGGAACGATCTGATAAAATCAGCTTGCAATCTGCTGGTTCACACACAGTCACCATGCAGCACTAACTGTGAGTCATTCACTCTTGTAACACTATATGATTAGTTACGCTTTCCCAATCATACAATGGATTAGTTACAATCGATCTTACAGTCTATTTGGTTAATACATAGTTACGAGCGGTTATACAATCTTCAGAAACCAGGGTAGTTCTTAGAGCTCCAAGGAAACCAGGTTAGAGGATTTCTAATTGCCAAAAAGGTAGGCCTGTGCAAAATGGAAATTTTAAAATTTTAATAAAAAAAAAAATAGAAAGACAAAAATACAAATAATTAACAAAAATAAAGACAATATACAAATGTGCAGAACAAACAATTAGAAAATAAAAGGGGAAAAAACACTGAAAATCATATACCTCATTATTATTATTATTATTATTATTGTTTATTTATTTAGCGTCATCAACTTCCGTAGCGCTTTACAAGGTAAGAATACAGACAAGGTAAAACATATAGTACAGAGAACAATACAAAATTAGATGCCACAGGTTAAAACCAAGTGTTGTGAGCACAGGAGACAATAGGGAGGAGTGCCCTGCCCTTGCGAGCTTACAGTCTAAAGCATAAAGGGATACAGCTATATCTTCAGCTTCCGAGGGCTAGAGGAGCATTCGGTCAGGCACACCACGATCAAGGATCGGACGCTCTGTGACAAAGAAAACCATTTCTCCCCCTGGATTTATCCTACATTCCAAGGGGCTGGAAGAACAGATGCCATCCCATCTGGGTGGGTGCTGGGGGGATAAATTATTTGTAGTTGCCCTTTTAGTAAATCTCTTCTCCAAGCTGCGCTACCCCCACCTTTCCTTATCAGTGGTGCTTTCTGTTTCTTGATAAGGATTTATTGCCCCTGTGCAGGAAGACTTTGACTTTATTTTTGTTATAGGATGTCTGTAGAAATGCTGGGGATGAGGCAGGGGGGGGGGGAATCATGACATAAAATTAGGACATTGGATTTCACACCTTGCTCCTAATAAAAGCGCGAGGGGAAGAGACTGACAGGTCTCTTACCATAGCACCTGTAACCATGAAGGGTTCCTGGTCCATAGGGAGGCCCACCAAGTACCAGTTTTGATCTATGGGACCCGGTATTAAGGAAGTTCTAGCTGATTCTTTCCGGGTATCTTTAGGCGGGAGACATCTTTCCACAGTGACCACTTTCCTACATAGGGTCCAGAAAGGGTCCCAGCCTGGGGAGACCTGGCTAATAGTTTGAAGCCCCAGCCGTGGCAGCTGAAGGTTCCATGGGCAGGTACCCTTCTGCCAAGCCACATCCATGCCAAATGGAACCCGGGTGGAATAGCAGGGGCCTGCCATGGAACATTTCATAGGTACCTGGATTCTGTCATGTGGCAAGGACATGGACTGGCCTGGACTACCAGGGCAGCAACCCGAGCCACCACCCTTTTTGCCACCCTCACTGGTGCTGGCAAGAGGGGAGGGTGACCACCAGGGGTGGGAGAACCCAAAGCCCCCAAATATCCCAGATTCCCCTGGGCGTTGGCAATTCATCAGGTTAGACCAAGGCGTGGTGGGCTTTGTCCCAGTCACGTCTTTTTGTACATCTATATTCTCAACTAGGGAAGGCCTGGCGTCCATCCCTAGGGGCTGGTGTATCACAGTTACGGGGACCGGGGCTAGCATATTTCTGGAGTCTGGGGCAACTGAACTTGGGGACAGTTGACCCTGCCTCCAGCAAGTGTGGCCCTCAGTTTTGAGTGTAGGGAGTCTGCCAGCAAAGCATGCTGGCTGCTTGGCTGTCAGAGCCCCCACGTCAGAGGCAAGCATCACTCTTGCCTCTAGGAATAGATCTGAAGCATTGCTGTTCCTCAGATTTTTCTCTTCCTTCCCATTCTCACTGGCAGCCTCCTGTGCACTCTGCTGTTGAGTCTCTGCTGCTGGGGAAGGCACTACATTAAAGGATTCACAATCACAACTTATAACATACTGACTGGGCACATTAATCTGGGAACCTGCGGTGAGACCGGCCAGTGCCTGACAAGGGTCCCCCACAGTGGATAAAACAGGGTTAGGCAATATACATTTTTCCCCCTGTGTTCTTTCCCAAGAGGGCGGTTAAACCCTCCTTCAGCAGATCCACCTGCTCCGTGGGTGGTGCAGAAGTGTCTGTGGAAGTTGTGGCAGGTACATAATGGGCTATCATCCTGCCCAGATCAGTTCCCAGTAAAACATCTGCTGGGAAGGAGGCAGACACCCCCACATTTGTAAAAATGTAAAACTCCATAATTTGATTTTTTTTTTTTTAATGAGATTATGTTGTGTACTACAAATAGCTAGCTCCCCTTTCCAATCATAACAATGTGACTCGTATCAAATATTGCAAAAGGCCAGGGCGATGGGGGGGAGGATTAGGGTAGCTCATCCTTCAAGCATACGTATACAAATTGGCAGACACTTTATTAGATCTTCATAAAAGTTCATATGTGTTAACAATCCACAACCATATATAGAAAAGGGAAGAATGAACACCAAAAGGGTTAAGCCAAAAAGCAAATGTTTTTAATGCACATAAATTAGTGATACAAGCAAAGTGATAAAGACTATATACAGTGCATACATGGATTCTATATACACAGAGACAATGATCCATCAAGATCCAAGAATATCAATATGCAGCATAAGGTAACATACATAGGCTTAGTCCATTAGGACAAGCAGGCATTTCTAGGCTTAGTGTATTAAGACAGGCAAACCTAGTTTAGTTAAGACAGAGTATCAATATTTGCAAATGTATATCACTTTAAACATGCGGTATCCGAAATAAACACAGGCAGCTTTTTATAGTAATCCTGAGGTCTCCAGCTAACAGGGAAATGGCGCCAAATGCGACGCGCGCTTGTGTGCGCGCCGGCCAGTCACATCATCAACGATGTCCCGCTAGGGTCTCGATCACTCCTCCAGTCAGGGGAATGACGCACGGGGCGTTGCGGGACCTGCGAGAATGGGCAGGTGATTCTATAGTAGGAAAAAATGGCGGCGCCCAGCGGGGCGACTGTAACCAAAAGGATGGTGGCTGGGTGACACACAAAATACCCAACAAAATGGCGGAATGTGTATGCGGCGACGGGCAGAAGCCGGAAGTGCGGCTCCTGTCAGTAGAGCACAAGCTGTGTGCAGTACATGTCCCTGAATGGCTGTGTCATATAATAGAAGCTGGAGACCCGGCCGAAGACCTCGTGGGAAAGACGGGAAGAAGAAGCAGATGCATCCTGCATAATGCTGTAGAAAAAAATAAAAATAGAACCATAATTAACCATAATTAAGTGTGATTAAAAACGGATATTGAGCATAGGTGTGGGCAATTCTCACTCCTAAATCTGATTATTGCACAAAATTCCAATGATTAAGAATAACTTAAAGAGGAGCTAAATAGAGGTATAAATGACCTTACATAGTACTTTAATAAAATACTGAGAAGTCCAGATCTTCATTTAAGCCACTCTGGCTTTTAGTACCAAGCTGGAATATCCAAAATAACTCTTTGTAAGAGTTTTTTCTCAATGTTGCCCCCCCTATAGGGTAGCCTGACTACTTCAATGCCTGTAAATCTTAATTGGCTAATTTGGTGGCCAAACTCTAAGAGGTGCCTAGCCACAGAGGACTCCAATTTACCATTCCTAATATCTGATCTGTGTTCACAGATCCTTTGTCTGAGTTCACGCTTAGTTTTTCCTATATACCCCTTGCCACAGGGACATTTGAGAAGGTATATAACATTTTTTGTAGAGCAGTTGATGAAATCCCGTATGGGATATTTTTTGCCTGAGCTAGGATGAAGGAAGTGATCTATCTTAGATGTGTAATCGCACTGGGCACAATGCCCACACGGGTACATACTTTTAGGTTTTTGTCTGTCGGTGAGCCAGTCGGATCCCATGGTGGGTTGTTTAGAATGGAACTCAGCTTTCACCAGGGAGGTTTTAAGATTTTTAGCCTTCCTATATACCATCAGCGGCGGGTCCTTAAAAGTGTCAGATAGTCTGTCGTCGGATTTCAGGATGGACCAATGTCTCTTAATGATTCTCTGGACCTGAGTGGAAAATTTTGAATAGGTAAGATTGCACGGTATCCTTTTAGTACTGTTCCGGGGGCGGAATTTACGCAGTTCTGCCCTGTCCCGGGATCTGGCCTTGGTTTGTGCTGCTTTAACCCTTTTGTTGCCAAGCACGTAACACCTACGTGCTGGCTTGGCTGGGCCTTAAGTGCCAAGCCCGTAGGTGTTACGTGCTTGACTTTCCTCGCTTCTAGTTTAAAAAATAAAAATCAAAAATACTCACCTGACCCCTTGTTGGATCCGGCCGGGTCTCCTCTTTAATTTGGTGCCATCCGATCCCCCGTGGGGGGTCGGATGGCTCCAGGAGAGCCCCCGGAATAGGCCGCCCCCCCCCCCGCTTCTGCAGCAGCAGCTGCTAACTGTAAAAAAAAATAAAAAATAAAAATGACATTCACTTACCTGTGTGTGCGCTGGCTCCCGCTGTCCCTCCTCTTCACCTGGGGGGCCTCCGATCCCCCCCCAGGACTTACCGATCTTCAGGAGAGAGCCTGGGAGGCTCTCTCCTCTCTTCTTCACGATGGTGGCCGCCATCTTGCCTCTAAGCCCCGCCCCCTTGGGGGCGGGGCTTATGACGTCATCCCGGTCCCGATCACCGGCTTCAGCTTTCTCAGCTTCTCAGATGCCGGTGATCGGTGCCCTGGAAGGAGGTGACAGGAGATCCTCTGATCTCCTGCCTTCTCCTTCTCTGGATGCCGATCACAGGCATCTGTCAGCTGAGCGGCGAGGGACAAGAGCTTGCAATCGAAGGTAAGTACAGTTAAAAAAATTTTTTTTTTTTTGAATAAAATACTTTTTATTATTGTGTGGTGGTTTTTTTTCACATTAACTCTTTGTGAGCTGGTAAGGGGTCCATGAGACCCCTTATACCAGTTCACAAGGCTGGGGGGGTGGCAAGTCACCTGCCCTAGCGGGTGGCTTGCCATTGACCCCCGCACCCCCATTACCTGCCTCCCCAAAGGCCAGGGGGGGGCAGAAGAGCCCGGGCCCACATAGGCTATGTGGGCTCGTAGGCTGCAGGGTGGGGGGGCCACCAAAGCTGGCCCCCCCACTCTGTGCCTACAAGCCCCCATAGCTGGTCCCGGGCTGGTTACTTTGGGTAAGGGGGACCCCACGTCATTTTTTTTTTTGGATTTTTAAGGGTTTTTAACCCTTCAAAATCCAAAAAAAAATGGGGTCCCCCTCCCCGGGAAGGGGGACCCTATGTAATTTTTTTTTTTTAATTAACCATTTGTCATCCAGCAGCTATAAAAGGCTTCTGGGCAGGAAAGGGTGTCTACCTATACATATGTGGTATCGCTGTAACCGGGAGAAATTGGGGTTTCTCATGCAATAAGATTTTATTGACAAACTTACATTTTTTATTACAAAAAAACTCTACAAATTGTAAAAAAATATATTTTTTTTAATTTTTTTCACACATTTCACCCAAAAATGTTGAGAATACACCTAAAAAATACAAACAAGACATTTCATGTTAAAGCCCAGACTCTGTTGAAAAAAACAATATATAATTTTCCTGGGAAATCCCTGGAAATCCTTTCAAAAATGACAGTTGAACATGTGTAGCGCGAAACAGTGAAACTCAGTCTGGCAACAGGGAGTGGGAAATGCTGCAGGTAGGCTGGCAGCGAAAGGGTTAAACTCAGAGAGATCATAGCCTCGCTGTAATAGGCTATTGATCAACTCATTAGATCGTAATTCATACAGGTCATCTGTGGCAGTAATGCGCCTGATCCTCACAAACTGACTAAATGGAAGCGCCTTAATCAATGATGGCGGAATGAAGCTAGTGGCATGCAGTAATGTATTGCGATCAGTCGGTTTTTGTAAACGTCTGTCATCAAAGATCCATTATCAACAGTGACTCAAACATCAAGAAAATGTATGGTCGTGTCACTGTGATCGAGGGAGAATCTAATTGTTGGTGTACATTGGTTAAGGTAATAGTGGAAGTTGGTAAGTCCATTGATGTCACCATGCCAAATCATGAAGACATCATCGATGTACCGTAACCAAATGAGCACATTATATAGGTAAGCTTCTGAGGGGTAGACAAAATCTGATTCAAAATTAGCCATATAGAGATTAGCATAGCTCGGAGCCATGTTGGACCCCATAGCAGTGCCTTGGGCTTGGAGATAAAATTGATCATCAAATGCAAAGTCATTTTTGGTAAGGATGATGGTCAATAGGTCCAGGGTCAGAGTTTGCATTGCTACTGGAACTGTGGATTTGGCTAGAGCTTTTTTGATGGTATTAAGGCCGTCCGAGTGTGGAATAGAATTGTAGAGACTAGAGACGTCCATGGTGACTAAAGTACAATTAGGTGTAAGTGTGCTCAAGGAATTAATCTTGTTCAAAATGTCAGTGGTATCTTGTAGGTAGGATGGTGTGGAAGAGACCAGTGGCTGCAGCAGACGATCAATAAATACAGCTGGATTTTGAGAAACTGAATTAGTGCCCGCAACAATAGGGCGTCCAGGGGGGTTCTGTAGCCTTTTATGAATCTTTGGTAGGCAATAAAACAGAGGAATAAGGGGGTTTTCAGTTTTCAAGAATTTAGCCACCTTCTCATCTATGACCGAACTCTCATGGGCGCTGTCAATGAGCAGATCTATATCGGCTTTAATGTCATATGTGGGGTCTTTATTAATATGTGTATAGACTGTGTGGTCGCTAAGTTGGGAAATGATTTCGTTTCTATAATCTTTAGTATCCATGACAACTATGACCCCACCCTTATACTAGTTATACTGGCATTCTCACATAGCGACTGTAGGGCCAGTTTTTCTTGGACAGAGAAATTCCTATGACTCATTGTTTGGGGCAATTTTATCCGGTGCACATCACGTTGGACAAGGTCAATAAAGCATGTGACGTGGGGGGGGGCTCCAAGTGCTTTTAGGTTTGCACATGCTAAGGTCTATGTTGGAGAAGGAGCCCTCACTCTGAGTGTTAGATGTGGGATGATAGAGAAAAAAAGATTTGAGGCGAAGGGACCTAAAAAATCGTTGCAAACCAATTTGTGTCTCAAAGTGATTGCCTATGGCAACCAAAAGTAAGACCCTTTGACAGTACCTGAATCTCGTCCCTTGTCAGCGTGTGTCCCGAAATGTTCACTACTGTTGAACTGTCTTGCTTCGGGTATTGTATTTGGTACGTGGAGGTGCTTGTTGTCGATTGGCTCATGATCCTCCGTCTCCCTCTCCTTGTTTTCTTGGTTTTCGTCTCTGCGTACGCTGGTCCACAGGGCCTGATTCTAAAAAATCACTGTTGGTGCTAGAGGAGGAGCTACTGGAGTTGGAGTCTATGGTCGGTTGTGTATTGGTGTAATGAGTACGAGATCTCATCAACTGCTCTACAAAAAATGTTATATACCTTCTCAAATGTCCCTGTGGCAAGTGGTATATAGGAAAGACTAAGCGTGAACTCAGACAAAGGATCTGTGAACACAGATCAGATATTAGGAATGGTAAATTGGAGTCCTCTGTGGCTAGGCACTTCTTAGAGTTTGCCAATTAAGATTTACAGGCATTGAAGTAGACAGGCTACCCTATAGGGGGGACAACATTGAAAAAAAACTCTTACAAAGAGAGTTATTTTGGATATTCCAGCTTGGTACTAAAAGCCCGAGTGGCTTAAATGAAGATCTGGACTTTTCAGTATTTTATTAAAGTACTATGTAAGGTCATTTATACCTCTATTTAGCTCCTCTTTAAGTTATTCTTGATCATTGGAATTTTGTGCAAGAATCAGATTTAGAAGTGGGAATTGCCCACACCTATGCTCAATATCCGTTTTTAATCACACTGAATTATGGTTCCATTTTTATTTTTTCTGCAGCATTATGCAGGATGCATCTGCTTTTTCTTCCCATCTTTCCCACGAGGTCTCCGGCCGTGTCTCCAGCTTCTATTATATGACACAGCCATTCAGGGACACGTGCTGCGCACAGCTTGTGCTCTACTGACAGGATCGGCACTTCCGGCTTCCGCCCGTCGCCGCATACACATTCCACCATTTTGTTGGTTATTTTGTGTGTCACCCAGCCACCATCCTTTTGGTTACAGTCGCCCCCGCCGCCATTTTTTCTTACTACAGAATCACCTGCCCATTCTCGCGGGTCCCGCAACGCCCCGTGCGTCATTCCCCTCACTGGTGGAGTGATCGGGACACCGTTGATGACGTCACTGGCTGGCGCACACACACGCGCGAGTCGCATTTGGCGCAATTTCCCTGTTAGCTGGAGACCTCAGGATTACTATAAAAAGCTGCCTGTGTTTATTTCGGATACTGCATCCTCTTGAGAAAGGTCGCCCTAGACCAAAAGATTGAGGTGTTTTTCACTTGCGGTCAGCCTGTAAGCCTTGTTCTTTATACCTTATGATACCTTCTATTAACCATGGTTTTGCTATGAAAGCTTTATGTTTAAAGTGATATACATTTGTGAATATTGATACTCTGTCTTAACTAAACTAGGTCTGCCTGTCTTAATACACTAAGCCTAGAAATGTCTGCTTGTCCTAATGGACTAAGCCTATGTATGTTACCTTATACTGCATATTGATATTCTTGGATCTTGATGGATCATTGTCTCTGTGTATATAGAATCCATATATGCACTGTATATAGTCTTTATCACTTGGCTTGTATCACTAATTTATGCGCATTAAAAACATTTGCTTTTTGGCTTAACCCTTTTGGTGTTCATTCTTCGCTTTTCTATATATATTGTGTTTCAGTACATTTTTAAGCAGAAGTACTGGGAAGCTTTTGAACCTATACCTCTTAGATATTCTAGATTGATTCTATGCTATTACCCCTTTTATAACAAAACTCAGTGTGCTACAACCTTTTCTAATAACTTAGGAATGAGGGGGTTTTCAGTTTTCAAGAATTTAGCCACCTTCTCATCTATGACCGAGCTCTCATGGGCGCTGTCAATGAGCAGATCTATATCGGCTTTAAAGTGGACCAACACCCACCCGTGATCGGCCCGGGAATCTATAAGATTCCCGGGCCGATCACCTCCCTCCCCGCGGGACATCCGAGATCGGGATGTCCCGCGGGGTGAAACCCCCCCAAACCCCCCAAACTCCTTACCTTAGTTTCGGCGGCGGCCGGCCGCCGCCGCCTCCCTCGCGCCCCTCTAGTCGTGCGCGCGCCCGCGCCGGCCGTCTGTGAATGCCCGGCACGGGCACGCGCGCGTCAACAGGGACGCGCAGGAGGCGGCGGCGGAGGAGCCGCTTGTCCGCGGCTTGTCCGTCGCCGCTGACAGAGGTGAGTTCGGGGGGTTCGGGGGGTTCGGGGGGGTTTCACACAGCGGGGCACCCCGATCGGGGGTGCCCCACCGAAGTGGACCAAGACCCAGGATAGTCAAAATCCTGGGTGTTGGTCCACTTTAATGTCATATGTGGGGTCTTTATTAATATGTGTATAGACTGTGCGGTCGCTAAGTTGGGAAATTATTTTGTTTCTATAATCTTTAGTATCCATGACAACTATGACCCCACACTTATCAGCAGGTTTTATAGTTATACTGGCATTCTCACATAGCGACTGTAGGGCCAGTTTTTCTTGGACAGAGAAATTCCTATGACTCATTGTTTGGGGCAATTTTATCCGGTGCACATCACGTTGGACAAGGTCAATCAATGTTTCTATAACATGTGACGTAGGCGGGGGCTCCAAGTGCTTTTAGGTTTGCAAATGCTAAGGTCTATGTTGGAGAAGGAACCCTCACTCTGAGTGTTAGATGTGGGATGATAGAGAAAAAAAGATTTGAGGCGAAGGGACTTAAAAAATCGTTGCAAACCAATTTGTGTCTCAAGGTGATTGCCTATGGCAACCAAAAGTAAGACCCTTTGACAGTACCTGAATCTCGTCACTTGTCAGCGCGTGTCCCAAAATGTTCACTACTGTTGAACTGTCTTGCTTCGGGTATTGTACTTGGTACATGGAGGTGCTTGTTGTTGATTGGCTCGTGATCCTCCGTCTCCCTCTCCTTGTTTTCTTGGTTTTCGTCTCTGCGTACGCTGGTCCACAGGGCCTGATTCTAAAAAATCACTGTTGGTGCTAGAGGAGGAGCTACTGGAGTTGGAGTCTATGGTCGGTCGTGTATTGGTGTAATGAGTACGAGAGCTCATCAACTGCTCGACAAAAAATGTTATATACCTTCTCAAATGTCCCTGTGGTAAGGGGTATATAGGAAAGACTAAGCGTGAACTCAGACAAAGGATCTGTGAACACAGATCAGATATTTGGAATGGTAAATAGGAGTCCTCTGTGGCTAGGCACCTCTTAGAGTTTGGCCACCAAATTAGCCAATTAAGATTTACAGGCATTGAAGTAGTCAGGCTACCCTATAGGGGGGACAACATTGAGAAAAAAACTCTTACAAAGAGAGTTATTTTGGATATTCCAGCTTAGTACTAACAGCCAGAGTGGCTTAAATGAAGATCTGGACTTCTCAGTATTTTATTAAAGTACTATGTAAGGTCATTTATACCTCTATTTAGCTCCTCTTTAAGTTATTCTTAATCATTGGAATTTTGTGCAATAATCAGATTTAGGAGTGGGAATTGCCCACACCTATGCTCAATATCCATTTTTAATCACACTTAATTATGGTTCTATTTTTATTTTTTCTGCAGCATTATGCAGGATGCATCTGCTTCTTCTTCCCGTCTTTCCCACGAGGTCTCCGGCCGGGTCTCCAGCTTCTATTATATGACACAGCCATTCAGGGACATGTACTGCGCACAGCTTGTGCTCTACTGACAGGATCGGCACTTCCGGCTTCCGCCCGTCGCCGCATACACATTCCGCCATTTTGTTGGTTATTTTGTGTGTCACCCAGCCACCATCCTTTTGGTTACAGTCGCCCCGCTGGGCGCCGCCATTTTTTCCTACTACAGAATCCCCTGCCCATTCTCGGGGGTCCCGCAATGTCCCGTGCATCATTCCCCTGACTGGTGGAGTGATCGGGATGCTAGCGGGACACCGTTGATGATGTCACTGGCCGGCGCGCACACACGCGCGAGTCGCATTTGGCGCCATTTCCCTGTTAGCTGGAGACCTCAGGATTACTATAAAAAGCTGCCTGTGTTTATTTCGGATACCGCATCCTCTTGAGAAAGGTCGCCCTAGACCGAAACGTTGAGGTGTTTTTCATTTGCGGTCAGCCTGTAAGCCTTGTTTTTTATACCTTATGATACCTTCTATTAACCATGGTTTTGCTATGGAAGCTTTATGTTTAAAGTGATATACATTTGCGAATATTGATACTCTGTCTTAACTTAACTAGGTCTGCCTGTCTTAATACACTAAGCCTAGAAATGTCTGCTTGTCCTAATGGACTAAGCCTATGTATGTTACCTTATGCTGCATATTGATATTCTTGGATCTTGATGGAGCATTGTCTCTGTGTATATAGAATCCATATATGCACTGTATATAGTCTTTATCACTTTGCTTGTATCACTAATTTATGCGCATTAAAAACATTTGCTTTTTGGCTTAACCCTTTTGGTGTTCATTCTTCCCTTTTCTATATATATTGTGTTTCAGTACATTTTTAAGCAGAAGTACTGGGAAGCTTTTGAACCTATACCTCTTAGATATTCTAGATTGATTCTATGCTATTACCCCTTTTATAACAAAACTCAGTGTGCTACAACCTTTTCTAATAACAATCCACAACCAACCGCAAATTATATATCAATTAGTAGTCAAAACATATTCATCTCAAAGGGTTTTTGGCTACACTTAAGGCTCGATTCAGAGAAAAAAATACTTTCGTTTTAGTGCCGATCTGTTTTTTTTTAAATGTTCCCGCTCTCATATGAGTGTGCGAGCGATTCTATGCATGCATTGCAATACTTCTGTAAAGTATGTAGAGTACGAATACGAGGATGTCATTTTCCAGCGTGACTTTTCCGTTTCATTTTCTCATGTTACAACGTAGCCTTTCGTTTTTGCCCTTTTCCCATCGTCTCCTCCCACGAATCCTTTACGTTTCTGTTTCCCTTTTTCAATAAATAATCGTCCAGATGGAAATCCTTACGATCTTGCGCATGCGCACTACAAACTTAACTCATTAAAGTGCTCGGCTACATATTTGCCACCCTCACTTCTACTACAATGTTTAGCTAAATCACTATCCATATATATATATATACACATTTCCCCAAAAATGTTTACCTTACCTGGAGCATTTTAAAGAATGAAAGCCATAATTTTTCAAATGAGGTTAAGATATTTTTTAATAATGTTTGTACAGCACCCTATCGGCTATGCAGAAAAATGGAGAATATTTTATACATAGCCTGCTGTTATTTTTAGATTTAAAAAAAATCCTTTTGCTCAGGAAAATGTCATGTGCATAGTGTCAGAAATCATCACTTACCTGGGCCCCGTTCCAGCGCTGGTCGTGGGCGGCCGGGTGCGGCGGCTGTGTCTGCTCGGCGGCCCCGGCTCCCTTACACGTGCTCGCGCACGCGCGCGAGCACGTTCTGGTTATATCCTCTGGCGGTGCTGCTCTCAGCGCCGCCAGAGAGGCCAGGTGGGGTGGTGGGAGTGCCCTGCAGGGACAGGGCCAATGAGCCCTAAGGGATGTGAGGGCTTTGCCCTTCTCTGGTGTCCAATCTGTGTCAGGATCATAGTTGCACCAATCATTACACCTTTCCCTTGGTGTCTGTCCCTATAAAGGTTTTTTCCCCTCCCTTGGTTGTTGCCTGTGATAGCGCTCAGAACCTTGTGTACTTTTCCTGTGAAGTTTACCCTGTTGCCGACTTGATTGTACTGACCATTCTCGATCCTGAATCCTCGTTGCCGACCTCTGCCTGTATTGACGCCTCTTGATCCTGAACCCTTGTTGCCGACCCTGCCTGTATTGACGCCTCCAGATCCTGAACCCCTGTTGCCGACCTCAGCCTGTACCCCGACTACGTCTTGCCTGATCCTTGGTGCCGCTACGATCTCTGCCTTCCTGTTATCGACCTATTGCCTGTCTCTGGACTTCCACTACACTCGCTCTTAGCCATTGGTTCTTCAGACCTCTTAACCAGTAAGCTCTCATCCTTTGAGCCATTGAAGTCCCGGGGGCAAGCGGGGGCTCCTACAGGTGAAGCTGGCTGCGGAGATTGGGGGTTGAGGGCTTACCTAGAGAGCTGGAGTTGCCAGAGTGTGACATTATCACAGGCCCAAGATGGATGACCTGGTACAGCAGGTGCAAGCTATGGCCACGGCGATAAACTAGCTCGCTCAAAGAGTGGCCACCCAGGAGTCTCGTCAGTTACAGGCATCCTCTGTACCACCTCATATTTCTGAACCAAAGATTCCACTGCCTGAAAAATTTTTGTGAGAACGAGCAAAATTTTCCAATTTTAAGAATGCCTGCGAACTGTATTTCAAGCTGAGACCCATCTCCTCAGGCACTGAGTCCCAACGAGTAGGCCTAGTCATTTCTCTGCTTCAAGGAGACCCGCAGTCCTGGGCCTTTAGTTTACCATCCCATGACTCTGCCCTACAATCCGTTACAGCATTCTTTAGTGCTATGGGCGTTTTATATGCTGATCCTGATCAACAATCTACGGCAGAGAATAGGCTTCGGGCCTTAAGACAAGGACGGAATTCAGCTGAAGATTATAGTGCTGAATTCCGCCGCTGGGCTATCGAATCTAGGTGGAATGATCCCGCTCTCTGTAGTCAGTTCAGGGTGGGGCTGTCGGAAAGCATCAAGGATGCTTTGGTCAATTTTCCTTCACCCGCAGACCTAGACCAATTAATGCAGGTCTCCATTAAAATAGACAAGCGTCTTAGAGAGAGGGCTAGGGAGAGAGCCAGGGCTCCCACGTCCTTCAGGTCCTTCCAGAGTCTTAGTTCCCCAGCTACCCGTGGGGAAAATACCTCATCTCCTTCCCAGGAAGAACCCATGCAATTAGGGAGAACCTGGTTATCCCAAGAGGAAAAGCAGCGTAGGCGATCCAAGGAGTTATGCCTATATTGCGGGAACTCGGGACATTTCGCTGGGTCCTGTCCAAACAAGGGGAAGCCGGCGGAAAACTCCCACACCTAGATCAGAGAGAGAGTGCTGGTCTAGGTGAGTCTGTTTGCAACTCTCGCCAAAATAAAATGTTAGTACCTATTGACCTGTTTTGGGGTTCTTCAAAGCAAACAGTTTCCGCCTTTATCGACAGTGGTGCGGCGGGAAACTTTTTGGACAGGAGTTTGATCTCCATTTTAGGTATCCCTTTAGTTCCTCTTGAAAGATCCCTACAAGTTTTGGCTATCAATGGGAAGGCTATCCAGGGGGGACCTATAAATACCAAGACCCCACCTCTTCCCTTCTCTTGTTGGCTCTTCCCATTCTGAGTTCTTAGAATTTTTTATCTTCGACTGTCCAGAAACTCCTGTGGTTATGGGATACCCCTGGTTACAACTCCACAACGGTGTTAGATTGGCGGGTTGGGGAGTTGATCAAGTGGAGTGATCATTGCAAAAATCACTGCTTTACTACAGGCCTCAGAAGTGTGCAAGTTTTACCTCAGGGATTACCTCAGCCATATGCAGACTGGGTTGATGTCTTCTCTGAACGTTCTGCTGATACTCTTCCTCCACATCGGTCTTATGACTGCCCTATTGACTTGCTACCTGGCACGATTCCCCCGAGGGGAAAAATCTATAATCTTACTCTGCCCGAAGAGCAAGCAATGAGGGAGTACATTACCGAAAATTTAAGGAAGGGATTTATCCGCCCCTCTACTTCACCTGCTGGGGCCCGGATTCTTTTTTGTAGAGAAAAAAGATGGCGGCCTGAGACCATGCATTGATTATCGAGCCTTGAATAAGATCACTGTTAAGAACCGATACCCCTTGCCCCTGATTGGGGATCTGTTCAATTAAGTCACAGGGTCCCGAATTTTTTCCAAGTTGGATTTAAGAGGGGCATACAATCTGATTCGCATCCGGCAGGGGGATGAGTGGAAAACTGCATTTAATGTGAAAGACGGCCATTACGAGTACCTGGTTACGCCTTTTGGTCTTTGTAATGCGCCAGCCGTCTTTCAAGATTTTGTTAATTATATATTCAGAGAGTATCTCGGTAGATTTGTGGTCATCTACTTGGATGATATTCTCATTTTTTCTAATTCTTTATTGGAGCACAGACGCCATGTTAAGTTGGTACTACAAAAATTAAGAGAGAACAACTTATTTGCTAAACTTTCTAAATGCGTGTTTGAAGTCACCACAGTTCCCTTCCTAGGGTACATTATTACCAACCAGGGTTTGGAGATGGACGCGGGGAAAATTTCTGTCTGTGAGGCCTTCCTGACCTTGAAACGAGCCTTTACTTCGGCACCTGTGTTAATTCATCCAGATATTCATAAAGCCTTCATTATTGAAGTGGATGCTTCTGAGCTGGGAGTGGGTGCAGTTTTGTCACAATATTCTGGTAACCCTGAGCGTCTTCATCCATGCGCTTATTTTTCACGTAAATTCAGTACCGCGGAACAAAATTATGTCGGTAATAGGGAACTATTAGCTATTAAACTGGCATTTGATGAATGGCGACACTGGTTGGAGGGTTCATTACATCCTATAACTGTGCATACCGATCACAAAAATCTTGAATACATTGGTTCTGCCAAGAGGCTGAACTCTCGTCAGGCACATTGGGCATTATTCTTCTCGCGCTTTAATTTTATAATTACTTTCAAGCTCTATCTCGCATGTTCGGTGAATGTAAGGATCGGGGTGATACTGGTGAACCGATCCTACCTACAGGTTGTGTGGTCGGGGCATTACTTCCTGATCTCTCTAATACTTTGGTGCCATTTCAAGATGAATCTCCTAGTGATGTACCCTTAGGTTGCCAGTTTGTGCCGCCGCACTTGCGTTCAGATGTAATTCGCGAATTTCACGATGCTAAAACTGCAGGTCATTTGGGTAATCGTAAGACGTTTATGCTTGCCCGTCGACATGTATGGTGGCCTACCATGAGACGCGATATTACTGCCTTTATCGACGCTTGTGTTATTTGTGCCCGAAGTAAAGGGGTTCACAAGGCTCCTAGTGGCCGTTTGGTTCCTCTTGAAATTCCTGCCGAACCATGGACTCATATTGCTATGGATTTTATTGTAGATTTGCCTCTCTCACATGGTAATACTGTAATTTGGGTGGTCGTAGATCGTTTCAGTAAGATGGCACATTTTATTCCGTTGACCAAGCTTCCGTCAGCTCCTGAGCTTTCGCGGCTATTTACTTCGCATATTTTTCGTCTTCATGGTATTCCGTCGAATATAGTCTCCGATCGGGGTGTCCAATTTACTTCCGGTTTTTGGAGACATTTCTGTTCACGACTAGGAATACAGATCTCCCTTTCCTGTGCTTACCATCCCCAGTCAAATGGGCAGACGGAAAGAACTAATCAAACTTTGGAACAATACTTAAGATGTTATGTCTCTGATGCCCAAGAGCAATGGGCGGAATTTATCGATTTTGCTGAGTTCGCGTATAATAACGCACCTAGTGAGAGTACTAAGGTGTCTCCTTTCTTTTGTAATTTGGGGAAAAATCCTAGAGCTTCTTCCCTTTCAGGGTCACCTTCCAATTTGCCGGCATTGGAAGAGTGGCTTCAAGAACGGAAGAATATCTGGACACATGTTCAGGAGATTCTTAAGACCACTGTTTTGAGGTATAAGAAATTTGCCGACCGTCGCAGATCACAGGAACCTACTCTTCGAGTAGGCGATCTAGTTTGGGTCTCCACTAAAAATATTGCACTCCGTCAACCCTCCAGTAAATTAGGTTCTAGGTTCATTGGTCCTTTTCCGATTATCAAGAAGTTGAATAACGTGTCTTTTAAAGTTCAACTCCCACCGACTATGAAAATACCTAATTCTTTCCACGTTTCGCTGTTAAAACCAGCTAAGAACACTCCTCCTGCTGGTCCTTCGCTGATTCTTGTTGATAATGAGCCAGAATATGAAGTGAATAAGATCTTAGATTCACGTAAAGTGCGCAATTCTTTACAGTATCTGGTTGACTGGGTTGGCTATGGTCCGGAGGAAAGATGTTGGGTGGCAGCAAGAGATGTGCATGCCAGTGCCCTTGTAAGAAAATTTCATTGTGACAATCCGGGAAAGCCTGGTAAGGGTCCGGAGGCCCCTCGTGAAGGGAGGGGGGTAGTGTCAGAAATCGTCACTTACCTGGGCCCCGTTCCAGTGCTGGTCGTGGGCGGCCGGGTGCGGCGGCTGTGTCTGCTCGGCGGCCGCGCGGGGCAGCGGCTGCTTCTGCTGGCGCGCGCGCGCCCCCTGGTTTTCTAGCCGGCGGCCCCGGCTCCCTCACACGTGCTTGCGCACGCGCGCAAGAACGTTCTGGTTATATCCTCCGGCGGCGCTGCTCTCAGCGCGGCCACCGGGGGAAAGTTAATTAAAAGGCCAGGTGGGGTGGTGGGAGTGCCCTGCAGGGACAGGGCCAATGAGCCCTAAGGGATGTGAGGGCTTTGCCCTTCTCTGGTGTCCAATCTGTGTCAGGATCATAGTTGCACCAATCATTACACCTTTCCCTTGGTGTCTGTCCCTATAAAGGTTTTTTCCCCTCACTTGGTTGTGGCCTGTGATAGTGCTCAGAACCTTGAGTACTTTTCCTGTGAAGTTTATCCTGTTGCCGACTTGATTGTACGGACCATTCTCGATCCTGAATCCTCGTTGCCGACCTCTGCCTGTATTGACGCCTCTTGATCCTGAACCCTTGTTGCCGACCCTGCCTGTATTGACGCCTCCAGATCCTGAACCCCTGTTGCCGACCTCAGCCTGTACCCCGACTACGTCTTGCCTGATCCTTGGTGCCGCTACGATCTCTGCCTTCCTGTTATCGACCTATTGCCTGTCTCTGGACTTCCGCTACACTCGCTCCTAGCCATTGGTTCTTCAGACCTCTTAACCAGTAAGCTCTCATCCTTTGAGCCATTGAAGTCCTGAGGGCAACCGATCCCGGGCAGGCGTATTTGGCGTCCCGGCAAGCGGGGGCTCCTACAGGTGAAGCTGACTGCGGAGATTGGGGGTTGAGGGCTTACCTAGAGGGCTGGAGTTGCCAGAGCGTGACACATGTCATGTGCATTTTAAGGAGAAAATGTTGGGCTGGTAAAGGAAAAGTCCACTTACCATCCCGCACTACTGTGTCACTAAACCTCCTCTTGTGGCCCTGGTTCTGGTTGGTGGGTAGGCCAAGTTAGGTGAACTGGAAGATTACTGGATCAATGATGCTCGGAGTCCCCTGACTCAGTAACCCCATTTCCATACTGCCGATCCAGGGAGCCAATTGCAGGAATACCTTGTCCAGAAAATGAGTAATAGGTAGTGGGGTCAGGGGGAAGAGGCAGAATTAGATGTTAAGGGGGATGCAATCAATGGGGTCTACAAAGAGCACCCCGCAGGACAGGGTAGGGGCCTAAGAAAGTCAGGAGGGTGGAAGGGGTGCCAAAGGTAAAAGAACTACAGGGAGCATCCAACAGGAGCAGCAACTGGGAGGGGGAGCTGGTAATTAGAGTGGGAGGGCAGCTGCCATTGTGTAAGTGGTTAGTAGCTTGGTCCCGGGGGTTCTATTTTACTGTTAGCACAATGGGGCATCCTAAGTTGAGATGTCCCCTGTTGTGGGAGTGATCAGACATTGTTGGGGGGCAGCATGTGGGTGGGGAGGGGGGTGCAGGGACTATCTGGAGATATGTGCACGTGAGGGACAGAAGAAATAGTACTGGCAGTGGCAGCAGGAGTAAAGCAGCAGAAACAGGTGAGGGATTAGGAGCTCTACAAGCTCCTGTGGGTGATCCCGAGCCCACAATTGTATTTTTACTAAATACGCTGGCATGGTGAGATGCCATAGCCTGGCTACTCCTGGACTGCAGCTTTTTAACGCAAGTCTCTTCCTCCACTGACACTACCGCTAGATCGCCTCTTTCTCCGTCCCACTGCCAGTTCTACCTTCCTTCTCTTGGAGATTTAGGGTTTATGATTAGTTAATGTGTCAGTTTGGAAAAGACAAAGACTTGCAGTTTTAAAAAGTAGATTAAAAAGTAGCTTTTTCTTGGTTATATAAATAAAGTACAAACAAAGCCTAATGAATAGTAGACAAGTTGCAAATAAAAAATAAAATTCTCTAAACTTTCAAAAAGCATCCACATCACTGCTTATACCAACCCTTTCAAATATCTCTTTTACATCTTGTATAAAGGTAGCGTACATATATATAAAGGAAGTGTAACCTTTTCTTCGTTTTCAAAGTTTCAATATGTTCCATAACTTAAATTTAACTTCAATTGTTCAGATTGTTACATTTATACTAAATACCAAGCATAACAGTGTTTGAGTTTAAACATTGAATTTAACAGAATTTACCTGCAAAAACTTTTAGAAAAATGATACACCGTGAATGAGCTGCTGGTTTTGTCTTGTTTTAGGCTTTGGCCCGATAAGGATATTTAGGGAGGAGGTTAATTGTAAGATAACATTAACATTATTTCCCAATTACAATTTTCATGGTAAATACATTTTTTAAAAATATATTTATATATAAATATATTTATATATAAATATATATATATATATATATATATATATATATATATATATATATATATATAATAATATTTTATTTACATAATATTACATCATATTTTCATCAATGAAGGTTCTGCAGGAACATAATGAGAGCTAGCATGCTGATGTTGATGAAACCACTGATGGCACTGCTGCCTTTGGAAGCAGGGCAAGCCAACAGAAATGTCTAAAGGATATTTGTTGTTACCCTCTGTTACCTTTATTTTTTTCCTGGATTTCCCTGTGCATTGACATTAACATTGGTTTTTGAGTAAATACAATTATAGATAGGAGCCACATGTTCTTCTTTAAGACAGTAAACACTATTTGTTAGCAAACATAATGCTATACATATTACTTTGTTTCGAGAAGTAAACAAAAAAAATTCAAATGGAATAATAGTAATAAAAAGACATGTGACTACCCTTTATGCTGCAATCAAGATATGAAGATAAAGGGGGTATTCAATTTATTTTTAGAGCCTCTGGCATTTGCAGAGTGGTTCACATTCAAGAGCTTTTTGTCCTCACCACACAAGTGGTAACAAAATGTTGGAATTGCTGGAATGGTGAATCTAGTGCTAGGCTGCATTAGAATATCCCAAATCCAAAGAAATAGAAAAATCAGGTAGAGGCACATCAGTGGGATCTATGGCCTGGGTAAATTTTTCAAAACGCTAGAAAAACACAGAACTTAAGTGGGGCAAAATGCCGGAAGTATAATGCAAAAAAAAGGTAATGATATAAAAATACTTCTAGTCCCTTCAATCCCTTCAAGGTACTGGGGATCAAGACCAAGTCAAGGTAAGAGTATGTTAATCTGCAATTGCAGTGCAGAATTCAGGAATCAGATAGCAATGCAGGCACCATGTGGAACTGGAGAACAGAAAATAACTGGATTCTCTGGCAGCTTGTGATCCCTACCCACCTGAGATCCATCCTAAGGTCTTGCTGGAAACTGATTTTAGCATTTATAATTTCGTTATTACAAGTGAGTGTAAATCGCACTAGTGAAACATCTTTAAGAAATTTAAATAGCAACTTTGAATGCCTTGATCTATTCCTACAGACATACTGTCCATACTATACCATACCATACAGTCAACAAGGGAAGGCCCATACCACTCTTACTGTTGGCTCGAGGCTTCTCACCATGGTTTACGTCGTGGTGATGTCATGACCTTGGGTTGGCAGTGGTGGGAAATGGTAGGCCAGACCTGGAGATATGGCTGCAGCAGTGGTTGTCAATGAGGACAGAAACTCAGACATGGTCAGGACGTAGCAGTGGTCATCAACATGGACAGCAACGTGGACTTGGTCAGGATGTAGTGGAGATCAGCAATACAGAGGTTAGAAAATTTGAATCCAGAAGACCAAAAGACACACCTCATTTTTGAGGGAGACATAGAAAAAAAATATTCTGAATCAAATGGTGGCACCCAGATGGTCAGATAGGCTGGTGCGTCAGTGAATGCACAAGTCGGAGGGAGACTGGGGATGTGACCGCTTCCTGATCTCCCTTGTGCTGTCAAACAGAGCCCTATGCCCTGCACTGAGCCCCTACTGGCGTCACAAATGATGTGGGTACATTGGCAGTCCCAGGGGGTTTCACACAGCAGGGCATTCCTAATTGGAATGACCCAAACCAGGGATGGTCCAAATCCTGGGTTTTGGTCCACTTTAAATGTTCATAAGGAGTACACTGAATGTGTGCAGTATTATCACCAGATGGAAGGATGGCTAACAACTAATGATGTCACCAGCTCTGCCATCTTATTGGCCGCGGGAGCCGGTGATCGTACACTGGCTCCAAGCACTGAGCCACCACTGCATCCTGCCTGCACTGCCGACAATCGCCATTGCAGTCAGCAGGCCCTCCCAGTCATCACCCCCCCGGGACTCAGCAATCTCAGGGCACATACCCTTCATAAGATGTACATGCAGTCTCCGCCTGCTTTGGGGTGAATGAAATGTGTATCTTATGGAACGAAAAATATGGTAAATATCTTTCTAAAATAATATCTCTCTCTATATAATATATATATATATATATATATATATATATATGAATATGTATGTATCTGTGTGCTACTAAAATACAAAAAAAGCGGCTTGTCACCCATTTGGTGAAAAAACAAGGAAACAAACTTTTTATCAAGATATTTAAGAGCGATTTTAACTTTAGGCATTATAACGGCGTTCTTTGCAACTTTATAAATCTGACAGATTTTTTTGTAAAAAAGAAAAATTAAAATTTATGTCGGACAGATGGCGTGGATTGCCATTGTTAAGCTCAGAGATATTTCTAATCTCATTGTGGCCAGCGCTTGTCACATTCTACATAATGCAGTGCTGCATTTTGGCATTCAGTGTTTGATTTGCAAGGAACAGTGCATAACTCAATTTGCTCCAACTGCATACACATGGCTTGCTTGCTATTTTTCTTAAGAAAAGAGAAGACATTTATTACTACAGATGACTTTATGCTCTAAGGGATTTTTTTTACATAATTAATGAAATAGAGAAATTTTCTCACTATGCTACTTGATTACAGTAAAGCTCATGACCTCATTGATTAGAGACTCACATTAAAGAAACTTTCTAATTTAGTTGCACTAATTGTAATTGTAAATTGGAGTGGAATCAATGCTTGAAAGAAGAAGACAACCAATTTTCCAAGAATATTATGTGTCTTAATATATATAACAAAATAACATATATAACAAAAAAAAGTGTACTTTATTGAGCCACTAACTGTCTTGATACACATTAATGACTGCAGAAATATAATGATTGCTTTCAACTATGCTCTCTGAAGTATATAAGTACATTTATAATAAGATATTCTTTAAACTGTCATACAGCCAAATGCAACAAAAATGGATAGGGAATTGCAAATCAAATGTAATCCCCCTAAACCTACTTTTCATTTATGTATTTTTTCATTTGTTTGTCACCCAGAGGTCCTTTAAACCCATGCTAATTTGTTTTTGGTTCTCTGGTCCTGCTAACTTGTTTAATGGTATGCGTAAAAAAGTAATGATAAGGGATAATATTAAAATCTCTCTCTTTCAATATATATATATATATATATATATATATACATATATATATATATGTAAAATTAAAAAAACGTATTTTGACCACCAATATACTCACCTATATCTCCCCCTTGGTCAGCTGATACAACAGTTGACCAATTAACCAGCTCTCATACATCGCTTGCTTGCAGCCACTGTTCCATGCAGCGATTATAGCTAAATTGTGGTCACTTTAGCAATTTCTCGCCCAATAATCGCTTCATGTAAACGGGCCATTAAGTTCATGTCGGATAAAAACAATTTCATGCGGTTTCCATACACTTCCATACACTGAGCCTTCTTCCAGGTCCAGCCCAAATGCATGCATGGATTTTTTTAGTTGAAATCCATGTATGACTTCAGGCGCGCTAATCTGAAGTGGATCCGTTCATCCTTAGTTATTATTAGTGGATAAATTAGCAAGGGATATATTCTTTTATACCTATAACAGATACAAGTAACAAGTGCGAGTGTAGCCAGGACAGGACCATATAAAAGCAAGGTGGATGTATAGTTTTATTAATAATATATCAGCACTTAATTGAGATGCAGAGGCAAGAGAACAAGTCATTCTATTGGAATACTTGTCAAAGGGAATAGCCTCCAGCAATCCAGCAAATACTGGTATACAGTATGCTTAATTATTATGTTAGTCGGGTAAATACGTACATATCCAATACAAATGAAAAATGTCAGCTAACCCTAGTAGCTAAACCACATTTTACACTGTTGCACTATGGAAACTACATAAACTGTTCAATACAAGTGCATTTCTGTTGACTAGCAATTAGTGATGACTGGATCCAGCCAACAAAGTTTGGATCCAAACATTGTGTGCGTACTGAACGTTGAGGGTGTACCAAACTTTGTGAACACTCAGTGTTCGAGCTGGATCCAGAACAGTGCTGATTGGCTGCACTACCTCCATTAGCCTGACAGGACACGTGACCCTACCATACAACAGGCAGAGTCTGCAACACTCAGCACCATCTTGCAGCACTGTTTTAGACAGGGAGAGGTTCCTGCTGCAGTGGTTTAGGGACAGATAGGCTTTAGTGTTTAAAAAACTGCCCATTTCAGGGCAAACTATAGTCAGGGATAGCGGTTGGAGTGAGGGCTAGAGTAGGGTTGGATTGGGGGTCATCACTATTACTGAAGTAATAGCACTGGCTTTTCACTACTGGGGTATGGGTGTCCCCTTATCACTCATCAAGCTTTAAGCACTGGGATGGTTGTGCAAACCCTTAGAGCAAACCTAGCTGTAAAGCCTGGGGTGGTTATGTACCCTAAATATCAAAGCTATCTGTATTTACTGGAGTGAGTTTATCCCCTTATACCAAACCTAGCTGTATTTGCTGGGGAGAGAGTGTCCCCTTTACCAAAGCTAGCTGTAAAGACTGGGAGGTAGGCAACACTTTAACTGCCCACTCAGGTGCTGGCACAGCCATGTCCTGTGGAATCTCTTGATTTATTTTCAAGTTCACTTGAAGTGTAGCCTATATCCATCTCTTCCACCTACCTGGCCCAAAATGCTCGTACTTTATGCAGCAGCTCCGGAATATTTGGATAATGGTCCAAGAAGCTTTGCACCACCAAGCTGAGCATATGCATCAGCCAATAGATGTGCCTCAACCCAGCTAGGCTCAAGGCTGCTACTAGATTCTGCTCGTTGGAACACACCACCTTGCCGGGCTTCAGGTACAGCAGCAGCAACCACTCATCTGTCTGCTCCTAGATGGCAGTCCACAGGCTCCTGGGTGGTGTGTGGTTTTTCACCCGTAGAGATGATTTTCAACAGCAGGTGAGGAGTCAGGAGAGGAGGAAACGGAGTAGGAGGTAACAGGAGGCAAAAAGTGATGTCCGGCAATCCTGGCTGGGGGAAGTATATGCAGCAATGGGCTCCGCAGTTCGATCCCGGCCTCCATTACATTAACCCAGTGGGCAGTTAAAGAGATTTAACAACCCTGTCCATGCTTAGTTGTCCGCATGTCAGTAGTGATGTGGACCTTGAAACATATAGCATTGTTCAGTGCACACCTCATTTTCTCCACAACCTGTTCCAGGGTAATGATGGCGAGAAAAGTTGTGGGAGCTGGGAATGATGTATTGTGGGGCAGCTGTTGAAGATTTTTATTAGCGCCACACTTTAACTGAGATAACTGACTCCCCTTGCCATAAAATCTTTAAATGGCAAGCATATATGGCTTGATGCAGAGCCTCCCCGTTCAGCTATCCCGTGCATTTTCCCGTTGGTTTTGGCCTTTGATCGGGTCAGGAAAGGGTGCTACGTTGATTTTAGTGTGCGTTTATGCGCTCATGTGTGCGCTCAGCCGCCTTTCCGATTGTCGGCTCGCACGAGGCTGTTTCCCGGCAAAACGGCCGCCTCGTTCATTGTTCCCTTTTTTTCAGTGATGCAGAGCCTTGTTTTCCGATTGAAATCACCCTAATGAAACGGGGCCGCCGAGCCTTCACTTACGGCAAGTCAGAGCAGCCATATTTGCACTCGGGCAATAATATGCAGTCCTCTGTTGGAGCACATCAGCGGCGCCAGCTCCGCGGTCTTGTCCTGCTGAGTATGGCAGAAACCAGGCTGCACCTATTTGAGCTCACCCGCCTTACTGGGTATGTGTATGAAACTTGTATTGGTTGCCCACCCTGTCTTTTATTTTTTTTTCCCTTAACACACTATTTGGTAATTTTTTTGTTAGTATATTTTTTGCCTAATTTTTTAACTTTAAATTAAATGGGTTAAGTGATCGAACCCTATTGCGTCATGTTCTTGCCCTCTTATGTAAGTAGTATTCCCCAGACTTTTTTAATGAGTGTACAGGTTGGATGTGCATGTAGGCTCATTACAAATGTCCTTTACTCCAACCCTACCCCGCTCACCTATTTGTCCCTCTTTTCTATTGTTGCAATGCACACCTTTTTTTTTTTTTTTGGGGGGGGAGACTCTGGCTATCCTTTGCTCCCCTGGCTGCTGACCCCAATCCTGCACCCATCTTCACAGGCAGAGGTGCCCTACAATACTGCCCCCAGGAGGACTCGCTCTGTGGTGGAGCGAGCCTTTGGTCTCTTGAAGATGAGGTTCTGTTGTCTTGATCAGACTGGGGGGGGCACTACAATATACACCTGCAAAGGTCATTAAACTAATCATGGCTTGTTCCGCTTTAAGAGAGGGAGTCTGCCATTTCTGAGTAAAGTCTCAGTAAAAAGGGTTTCATACATTGGGGCATCCCGATCTGGGATTTCCAGGGGGAAGACCAGTGGCCGCTCTGGGTTTTGTTCTGCTTTATGTGAGGGAACCTGTGTTACTTTAATCATAATGTAAAGGAGGTGGGTTATTCCATCCTAACCTGATTTGGTCATGATGTTTTAAAGCAGGCCAAAACCCATGTAACCCAGCCCTTTGGAGTGTGAAGAAATCCAGGGTTGGGTTACAGGCATCATGTCTCTGGGGCATTCCAATTTGGGATGTCCTGCACGTCACTGCGGGGGAACGTCAGAGCTATACCAGGAGCTATGCCATCTTTACACAGGAGCAGGACGACATCATCATGGATGTGAGTATGCGAGCGTGCGTTTATGTGCGCGCACACATTCCTTATAATAAAAAAAAAAAACAAAGTGCAAGAATAGTCTGAAACAACTTAGTTTGTCACGTTACATACCAGCCCACCTTAGTTTAACACATGTACGCCGCTACAAACTAGCCTACATGCAGATAGCAGAACTAGGGCAATGTGAGGCAGCAAGAGGTTAATAAAGTGACTTTAGTTAGGCCAGGAAACTTGTTAATGTATTTTGTGGATTAATGGTGGGTCCTTGTATCTTTTTTTAACAGATGATGCTGCGGAATCGTTTTTTAAGAGTTTGGGCTTTTCATTAAATCACGCTGAAGGTCCGGTTTAAAAAGTGCCCCAAAAAAAACACGCCCAACCAAACCAGAAAAACAATGCTAAACTAATGTTGTTTATCATTCACAGATACTAGAAAACCACAGGCACAAGACCCCGAGGCCTAATGTTTTTTATTTTGCATTGAAATTTTAATTGTTTTTTAGTTTTGGCCAAAAAAAAAAATAATATGAAAAATCCAAATCCAAATAACAAATTAAAACAACGCTTGAATTAAAAACAAATAAAAAGATTCGGTGTGTTGTCTTTCCTGCAAATATACAATCACACAACATCATCACACATTTACATGACACAAAAGGTTTAGATATGGGACAATAAATCAAAAACAATCAGAAAGAATTAAGGTATGCATTAATGGAAAGGAAAAAGGAACACAAAGGAGATTAAGGTATGCATTAATGGCAAGGAAAAAGGAACACCAAAAATTTAACAGAAATATATATATATATATGTGTCAAATTGGCAGTTGGTGCCATATGCATATTCCAATGGAGGTTTAGGGATGTGCGCTTGCGTGTAGCCAGATTGGCAACTGAAGAGCCATGGAGATGTAAGTATACTTGCTAAAACCACCAAAATGGAAGGTCAAATACGACGGAAACCAAGCAGGTACGTTCAAAAAGGCAGGAAAAATCAGGGAAAAACGGGCCGCCCGTGTGAACGTGAACGGGAGCCCCGATCAAATTGAAGGCACCCGAGAGAGCAAAAAAAGCTTTCCGAGTAAAGTGAAATTGACGGATCAGTTAGGGAGCCATTCCGACGGAGGCTCTGCATCACATTTGAGCCACGATTCAAACGGGAGACCCGGACAATCGGAAGGTTTTAAGGGCAGTTCAGAGGAGGCTCTGCATCAGGCCAATAGTTTCTACGTGATTGCTTCTCTGACCGTTAAGTGCCAAGCACGTAGAATCTATGTGCTTGCCATTTTCCCCTGTTACTGTCAAAATACAAAAAAAAAACTTACCTCCAGGCTGGATCGAAAGCTGAATGTCTCCTCTTCCTTTGGGGGCATCCAATTCCCACCCCAGGGTCTCCCGGCTTCAGGAGGGTGCCCGAAACAGGTTTCCATCGCTGCTGACACTTGCGGCTGTAAGAAAAAAAAAAAAAAAAGACATTCACTCACTTTCTCGCAGATCCCTTCGGCCAGATCTTCTCCACACCAGGGGGGGATCCAAACCCCCTTGGCTCTGCCGGCTTCAGGTGAGGACTTTTTGTCAGAGGAGCGAGATTACATCATAGTTTCTAACCCTGCTCTGGCTCTAACAGATGCTGGTAGTACCACTGCAGAGCGGGTGAGAGGTGAGAAGGCTCTGATCTCCTGCTCCCCACCTGCCCTGCTCCAATCACTACCGGCATCTGTCATCAGCAGCTGTCATTGGTGCAGGACAGCAGCGTGGGACACAGGATTGGAGGCGAGTAGAGAAAAAAAATAAATGTCATTTATTTCTCTGTGTCTGTGTTTATTTTTACATTTAACTCTTTGTGAACTGGTAAGGGATCCAGGAGACCCCTATACCAGTTCACAAGGCTTAGGGGCTGGCAAGTCACCTGCGGCTAGTGGGTGACTTGCCATTAACCCCAGGCCCCCCAATTACCTGCCTCCCCAAAGCCCGAGGGCAGAAGGGCCCGGAGCAAATTTAGGCTGTGCATGCTTTTTAAGAGTTTTTAAGGAGGGGGGTTCTGTCGCCTAACAGGAATTTAAAAAAAAATGAATAAAATATTTTTTCTGTGTGTGTGTTTTATTTACATTTAAGCCGTTGTGAACTGGTAAGGGGTCCATAAGACCCCTATGCTAGTTTATAAGGCTTAGGGGCTGGCATGTCACCTGTGGCTAGCGGGTGACTTGACATTAACCTTCAGCCACCCTATTACCTGCCCCCCCTCAAAGCCTGGGGCGGCAGAAGGGCCCAGGGCCAATTTAGGCAGTGCATAAATTCACTGCAAAATTCACAGTTAAACAGAGCAAAATGGTGAAAAATTACCTGTCAACAAAGGGTGAAAAATTTCAAGTAGGCTGCCAATTAAAAGGGTTAAAAGTAGCTACGCATGTTGGGTATTGTTCTGTTTGGGGGACCTTGCACTTTCAGATTTAGCTTGTTTTTTCTTTTTTGCATATTGATATTTTAGGAAAACATTATTCTGCTTTTTTATACATTTTTAAGGGAAACCCCGTGCAACCAAGAGATCATATAATTTGCAGGGGATATTTCAAAAGGTTTGTTTTTCCTGAAAAACTGCAGGGTGCGCATAGCACATAGAGAAGTTGCATTTTAGCTGAAAAAGTGCTAGTTCAGTTTGGGGGAGTCACCTGGCCAGGAAAGAGTATCTACCAATACATATGTGGTACAGTTGTAACTGGGAGAAATGAGGATTTCACACACAATAAGATTTTATTGACAAACTTTTTTTATTACAAAAAACACTACAAAATGTAAAAATTATTTTTTTTTTGCACATTTCACTCAAAAATAGAGAATAAAAAAAATTGAGAGAATATACTTAAAAAATGACAAAGAAGACATATATATATATATATATATATATATATATATATATATATATATGAACAAAACTCTGAGTGGTCGATGCTGGAGTCTAAAAGACTCTAGTGCTGGCAACTGGCCTTCCCTTGGTGTATCCCAATAAGGGATGCACCACTGCGTGAAATGCCAACCGGGTCGTTACAATACCCACCTTTTCCCTGAATCCCATGGCGATGTAAATAGCTGCGGCCACATCTTCTCATCTCCCAGATGAGGGGTGCTCCCACGGATAGCCATTCAGATAGGGTGTGTAACTGGTGATTGGTCCACTTTAATGAACATAAGGTGTTACACACCCTGTGAATGAAGGTGTGTTCACTACCCAGGGGATAGTACAGGGAATATGGACCTGGGGTTAGATGGTGCTGTCCAAGAAGACCATAACCTGCTGGTGCAGGTTGACCTGCACATCCTGCTGCTGATGGCTGCTTTTCTCAGTTTGGGGTTGAAGAAAGGTGCTCATCAGTGATTTAAAATCTCAAGGACTCTGACTTCTTCCGCACTACACAATGTTGGTGATGTTTCATACTGACAGGGGGAATTTCTTTACTCAAAAAGCTTGATCTTTCCACAATCTCCCAAGTAAACATCAACTTTCTTTCCTTTTATGCACAGAATTTGGAATGTGATTGATCCTCTTTTGGGACTCTTTATGCTACTGCCAACTGCTACTCTTCAACAATGTGACTTCTGCTGCTTTGGCACTTTATTCTTTGCCACTCTCTATCAATGTGACTGTTGCTGCTTTGAAACACTTCATTCTGTGCCACCTGACAGAAATGTGGCTGTTGCCGTTTTGGGTCTCTTCAGTGCCACTATTCCTGTCCTGGACCACCTGCCACACTGAACCAACTTGTCTTTTTTTTCTCTGGTACTCCTCTTGCTTTCACAATCCACCAATGTGAAATTTCCTATTTTAGGGCTCTTCATCCTCTGCCAGCTGTCAAATTTCAAACTGACTGTTCCTCTTTTAGGCTTCCTCAAGGCACATAATCTACATTACAAACACTGCATACACCTTAAATAGCGGCCAGAATATTGCAATTTTAATAGAATTCAATTCAGGGAAAATTGAACAAGATCTTGGGAAAATTCAACAAATTGGCCAAATGAAGTGTTTGATTTTGCTCATCTCTAATCTTGACAATGGATCCTCAACGAGGATCCAATAATAAAATATTTATTGAAAAAACATACAATATTATCTGTACGTGAAGCAACTTTGGGCAGATTATCTGCAAACAGTTTGTTGATCCAGGCGGATATAATGCATTGATCTACCTGCCAAATCCCTCAGTAATACAAATAAATATCAATCCATCCATAAATTGTCATTCTTATTAATTTCTTATAACATTTCTTTGTATGAGAGTTTGTATTTCTTCAATCTTCTTTAGCATTGTATGCAAAAGCCTTTTAAATGACCAAATATTTCTTCAAAAAGATATTACATCTGCATAGACCACAAAATAGTGAAACGGAAATAAAATATGTAACTCATGTTATGATATCATTTCACACATCATTACTCTGTAGCTGTAGAAGGACTATGCTGAAACTTGATGAAAAGCATAATTCGGCATTGCAAACTGAAGTCTGTTTTAATAGGACAAATATCTTGTATTTTCTAGCTGAACTTGTAAAACAAATGCTATTAAAGCTTCCTTACATATGCAGTAGGAAGCTGTAGTAGCCTTGGAAGTGATATTTTTGGGGTAAGAAAGGCACACAGGGAGCTGAAGTTCATGTATTTACAGGGCCAAATGATTCAATTGCCCATACAGCAGTACTCATTTCAGGGATGCGTGCCTAACCTATTAGTGAGTCTCTGTCCTGGGCAACTGGTTCTTCTTGGAGATTGAATATTTGAATTATTAAAGAACAAGGGTCCCCAACTTTTTTTGTATCAAGTACCAGTTTCCATTTGCTAATGGCCTTGAGCACTATCTGGGGGCATGTATTGGTTGTAAATAATGTGTTACCAATACAAAAGTCATTTAAAGTGCATTAAAGACAAAAAAAAGAGTTTTCATTAACTTTTGGAGCAATTGTGTATTAACCCTTTCGCTGCCAGCCTTCCTGCAGCTTTTGTCACCCTCTGTTGCCAGACCATGTTTCACTATTTTGCCCTACACATGTTCAACTGTGATTTTTGAAAGTTTTTCAGGAAAATTATATATTGTTTTTTTCAACAGAGTCTGGGCTTCAACATAAAATGTCTTGTTTGGCCTTTTTTTTGTGTATTCTCAATACTTTCTGGTGAAATGTGCAAAAAATAAATAAAAAGCTGCCATACAGCTCATGAAAACCCCAAAATCCTATCTAAAAAAATTAGCATATTTCATCCGACTAATAAAAGAAAAGTGTTTTTAATAAAAAAAAAAAGTCAACCTTCAAATAATTATGTTCAGTTATGCACTCAATACTTGGTTGGGAATCCTTTTGCAGATATGACTGCTTCAATGCGGCGTGGCATGGAGGCAATCAGCCTGTGGCACTGCTGAGGTGTTATGGAGGCCCATGATGCTTCGATAGCGGCCTTAAGCTCATCCAGAGTATTGGGTCTTGCGTCTCTCAACTTTCTCTTCACAATAGATAGATTCTCTATGGGGTTCAGGTCAGGAGAGTTGGCAGGCCAATTGAGCACAGTAATACCATGGTCAGTACACCATTCCATTTACCAGTGGTAAATGGAAGTGAAAACTTAATCTCCATAAAGCTTTTCAGCCGATGGAAGCATGACGTTCTCCAAAATCTCCTGATAGCTAGCTGCATTGACCCTGCCCTTTATAAAACACAGTCGACCAACACCAGCAGCTGACATGGCACCCCAGACCATCACTGACTGTGGGTACTTGACACTGGACTTCAGGCATTTTGGCATTTCCTTCTCCCCAGTCTTCCTCCAGACTCTGGCACCTTGATTTCCGAATGACATGCAAAATTTGCTTTCATCAGAAAAAAGTACTTGGGACCACTGAGCAACAGTCCAGTGCTGCTTCTCTGTAGTCCAGGTCAGGCGCTTCTGCCGCTGTTTCTGGTTCAAAAGTGGCTTGACCTGGGGAATGCGGCACCTGTAGCCCATTTCCTGCACACGCCTGTGCACGGTGGCTCTGGATGTTTCTACTCCAGACTCAGTCCACTGCTTCCGCAGGTCCCCCAAGGTCTGGAATCGGTCCTTCTCCACAATCTTCCTCAGGGTCCGGTCACCTCGTTGTGCAGCGTTTTCTGCCACATTTTTTCCTTCCCACAGACTTCCCATTGAGGTGCCTTGATACAGCACTCTAGGAACAGCCAATTTGTTCAGAAATTTCTTTCTGGGTCTTACCCTCTTGCTTGAGGGTGTCAATGATGGCCTTCTGGACAGCAGTCAGGTCGGCAGTCTTACCCATGATGGCGGTTTGGAGTAATGAACCAGGCTGGGCTTTTTTAAAGCCTCAGGAATCTTTTGCAGGTGTTTAGAGTTAATTCGTTGATTCAGATGATTAGGTTAATAGCTCGTTTAGAGAACCGTTTCATGATATGCTAATTTTTTGAGATAGGATTTTGGGGTTTTCATGAGCTGTATGGCAAAATCATCAGTATTAAAACAAAAAAAGACCTGAAAAATTTCAGTTGGTGTGCAATGAATCTCAAATATATGAAAGTTTAATTTTTATCATTTCATTATGGAAAATAATGAACTTTAGCACTATATGCTAATTTTTTGAGAAGGACCTGTATTCCCTGAAAGTACACATGTTAAGCTTTCTAAGAGTACCTAGCTTGTTGTAGTAGGCTCACCTTTATGGAAGTAATCCCTCGAAGAATTCTTAGGATGCACAGGGTTTCCCTGAAAAAATGAATTAAAAAACTGAATAAATAACATGTTTTCCTAAAATATAAATAAGCAAACAAGAAAAAACAAGCTAAATCTGAAAGAGCAAGGTCTTCCGAGCAGAACAATACCCAACATTCATAGGTACTATTAACTCTTTTAATTGCCTACTTGAAGTTTCGTCACCCTCTGTTGACAGGTCATTTTTCCCCATTCTGCACCATGTTTAACCGTGATTTTTGCCAGAATTTCCAGGAAAATTATAGATATATATTTTGCAGCAAAGTTTAGGCTTTAAAATGAAATGTCTTGTTTGTAATTTTTCTGCTGTTTTAAAAATAAAAAATAATAAATAAATATTTTTAGACAATTGTCTCCTTTATTTTAAATAAAACATTTACTTTATTAGAGAAAACCATATTGCACGTGAAAGCCCAATTTCTCCCAATTACAGCGGTATCATATATGTATTGGTAGCCCCCCCATTCTTGCCCAGGAGACCCCCTAAACTGAAAATAGCACTTTATAACATTAACAAATAAAATACTACTACTAGCCACACTATAAACATATGGGGTTAATTAAAAAAAAAATGACATAGGGTCCCCCCTCCTGGGGAATTTTAAGGGTTAAAAACCCCTAAAACTCCCCAAAAAAATGATATGGGGTCCCCCTTGCCCATCATAACCAGCCCTGGACCAGCTATTGGGGCTTGTAGAACAGGGTGCAAGGGGGCCAGCTGTAATGGCCCCCCACCCTGCAGGCTATGGCCCGGGCTCTTCTGCCCCCCCGGGCTTTGGGGAGGCAGGTAATTGGGGTGCCGGGGGTTAACGGCAAGTCACTCGCTAGCTGCAGGTAACTTGCCAGCCCCCCAGCCTTGTGAACTGGTATAGGGATCTCATGGATCCCTTACCAGTTCACAAGGGGTTAAGTGTAAAAAAAAACAGAAACAAGCAGAAAAAATATTTTATTTATTAATTTTTTTAATACTTTTTAATACTTACCTCCCATCCATCCCTGTGTCCCACGCTGATCAATCTGGCTTCTGCTCTCCTGCTGCAGCTGGAAGCCTTTTATAGCTGCTGGGCGACAGAACATAAGGGCTTAATTTAAAAAAAAAATGACCCCCCTCCCAGGGGCGGGACCTAATTTTTTTGGGAATTTTAGGGGTTAAATCCCTTATAAATCCAAAAACAAAAAAACAAAATGAAACAAATCCAAAAACAAAATGAAACGGGGTCCCCCTTACCCAGCATTACCAGCCCTGGACCAGCTATGGGGGCTTGTAGGAACAGAGTGGAGGGGCCAGCTCTTGTGCCCCCCCCACCCTGCAGCTTACAAGCCCACATAGCCTATGTGGGCCCGGGCTCTTCTGCCCCCCCGGGCTTTGGGGAGGCAGGTAATAGGGGTGCCGGGGGTTAATGGCAAGTCACCTGCGGCTACCGCAGGTGACTTGCCAGCTCCCAGCCTTGTGAACTGGTATAAGGGGTCTCATGGACCCCTTACCAGTTCACAAGGGGTTAAATGTAAAAATTAACACACTGACACATAAGAAAAAAAATTACATTTATTTTTTTTTTTTTTTTACTTTACTCACCTCCGATCCCCTGTCCCCCGGCGATCTCCGATGACAGCTGACAGTCTGCTCGGGTGTTTGGAGGAGAGAGCCTGGGGGGGGCGATCACAGCCCTCTCCCCCTCCCCACTTCTTTCCTCCAAGCACCCGAGCAGACTGATTCTTAGTCTCAGGTGCTGGTCTTAAAAAGCCGGCTGCTGGTGACATCACAATGGGGGTGGGGCTAGCAGTCACGATCCAGGAAGTGGGGGGAGGACGATTTCTGCCCTCTCCTCGCCATGGAAGAGCCTGGGGGGGTGATCAGAGCCCCCCCCCCCCCCCCCCCCCCAGTGAAGAGGAGACCTGCCGGGAGGCATCGCGAACCACAGGTAAATAAATGTCATTTTATTTATTTATTTTTTCTTTACAGTGCCGAAGCGGGGGGGGGGGGCTATTCCGGGGGCTCTCCTAGGGGATCGGATGGCACCAAATTTAAGAGGAGACCCGGCCGGATCCAACAAGGGGTCAGGTGAGTATTTTTTATTTTTATTTTTTTAACTAGCAGGGGGGAAAGTCAAGAACGTAACACCTGAGTGCTTGCAATTTAAGGCACGGACATGCGAGCACGTAGGTGTTACGTGCTTGGCACTTAAAGGGTTAATAGAATAATTAATAAGTAGACAAGCTATAGACATAAGCAAACTGGGTTGGGTTACAAATCTTCCTGCATCCTTTCCATTGAGTACATCTGGTTGGGAAACTAATGTAAAATATTCTACTTTTTATCATGCTATCAGGGTAATATAATTAGTTAAAACTAACTTCACACAACAAACATTTCTCTTACCTGGTAACATATACAAAGTCTCTAAACGAAGAAATTAGTAATATGGCTGAAGATTTAAAAAGGCATTTGTTAAAATATTCAAACAGATAACATATAAACCATAATCCTCTACTGGTATAAATATTCAATTTTATCAGCAGGATATATTTTAACCTATCTTTTACTGTACCTAAGAATTCTTTAACTGATTTAAGTTCTGGATCCATGCTTTAACCCTTTAAGTGCCAGCCTTCCTAGAATTTTTGTCCCCCTTTGTTGCCAGACCATGTTTCACTATTTTGCGCTACACATGTTCAACCTTGATTTTTGAAGGGATTTTCCAGGAAAATTATATATTGTTTTTTTTAGCAGATTCTGGGCTTCAACATGAAATGTTTTGTTTTGACTTTTTTTAGTCTATTCTCAATACTTTTGGGTGAAATATATGCAAAAATGTTTTAAAAAAAAAATCTATCTTTTGCAATTTGTAATGCTTTTTTGTAATAAAAAATGTAAGTTTGTCATTGAAACCCCAATTTCTCCCGGTTACAGTGATACCACATAGGTAGACATCCTTTCCTGCCCAGGAGACTCCCCCAAACTGAGACAGAGCTTTAGAAGATATTCAGATAAAATACAACCGTGATATGCGCTATGCGCACCTTGCAGTTTTTCCAGAAAAACAAACCTTTACATTTGAAATACCCCCACAAACTATATATTCTCTGGAAGTACATGCCTCAAGCTTTCTAGGGGTACCAGGCTTGTTTATGTGGGCATAGTTTTTTGGAAGTAATCCCTCAATCAATTCTTTGGTTGCGCAGAGTTTCCCTTAAAAAGAATAAAAAAGAAGAATCATAGCCACATTTTCCTAAAAAAATATATGCAAACAAGAAAAACAAGTAAAATCTGAAAAAGCATCATCCCCGGAACAGAAAGATACCCAACCTGAATAGGTCCTGTCAAGGGAAGAGTTGGCAAACACCCCAAAGTAAAGCATGGGCGTAACGGTAATTTTACTTGAAAATTTCAGCTCTGCAGACAAAGTGCGCACCTTGCGCTTTTTCTACCAAAACAACCCTTTACATTTGGAATATCCCCCATAAACCATATATTCTCTGAAAGTACACATGTTAAATTTCTAAGCGTAGCCAGATTGTTGTAGTGAGCTCATCTTTCTGGAAGTAATCCCTCGAAGAATTCTTAGGTTGCACAGGGTTTCCCTAAAAAAAATGTATAAAAAAGCTGAATAAACATGTTTCCCTAAAATATCAACATACAAACAAGAAAAAACAAGGTAAATCTGAAAGCGCAAGGTCCCCCGAGAAGAACAATACCGAACATGCATAGGTACTTTTAACCCTTTTAATTGCCAGCCTACTTGAAGTTTTGTTACCCTCTGCTGACAGGTAATTTTTCCCCATTTTGCGCCATTTTACCCGTGATTTTTGCTGGAATTTACAGGAAAATTATATTTTTTTGCAGCAGAGTTTAGGCTTTAACATGAAACGTCTTGTTTGTAATTTTTCTACTGTTTTTTAAAATATTTTTGCTTTAAAAAAACAAAAAAAAATATTTTTTAGACAATTGTCTCCTTCATTTTAAATAAAACATTTGTTTTATTAATGAAAACCATATTGCATGTGAAAGCCCCACTTCGGTATCCCCCCCATTCTTGCCCAGGAGACCCCCCAAACTGAAAAGAGCACTTCATAACATTTACAAATAAAACTACTATCCACACTATAAACATAAGGGGTGGATTAAAATGACATAGGGTACTCCCTCCTAGGGGGGGGAACCCCATTTTTGGGGGGAATTTTAAGGGTTAAAAACCCTTAAAAATCCAGAAAAAATTACATGGGGTACCCCTTACCAAGCATAACCAGCCCAGGACCAGCTATGGAGGCTTGTGAGTCTCACATTGCTGGCACTTAACGGTAGGAGAGGCGGCTATGTGAGACTCACATAGCTGGCACTAGAGGGGTTAAAGTAGAACTCAAGAACTTATCATATCTGAAATTTTCTGACCTGTGGTAACCAATTAAAGAATTTCAGCCGGATTCAATATTGTCCAATCATTTCCATCAAGTAAGTATTGGGTTAGCTAATACTGTAATGCTTAGGAGTAATAATTCACATGATCTTGTTGATACCAATGAACTTCCACAGCCTGTAAAAAATACAATTCTGTGATTACTCACCTGTAGAATTGTTTTTGTTGGTATCCTGCTCGGGTCGCTTCATTCTTCACAATTGGGTTATCCACCACAAGGTGGCGCAGCTGACTGCAAGACGAAACTTGTGGCTCCTCCCGGCCCATATAAGGGCGGCCATTTCCCATAATTCCCAGAGTTGAAAAGCAGTAATACAGAGACAAGCCGTGTTAATTCACACAGCCCCAATAGAAAACTCTCTCAACGGTAATCACCATAAAAAGGCAAAAGAGGATAACAGAACAAGGGTGGGATGAAGCGACCCGAGCAGGATACCAACAAAAACAATTCTACAGGTGAGTAATCACAGAATTGTATTTTTCCTGGTATCCTGCTTGGGTCACTTCATTCTTCACAATTGGGACATCCAAAAGCAGTGTCCAAAGAAGGGCGGGATCCCCAGTGAGCAACAGCGCATAGTTTATGACACTACCGCCTGAAGCACCTTGCGGCCAAAAACAGCATCAGTTGAGGCCCTAACATCAACCTTGTAAAACTTAGAAAAAGTATGAACTGAAGACCAAGTAGCGGCCTTACAAACCTGTTTAACAGAAGCCTGGTGCTGAAAAGCCCAAGAGGCACCAATAGCTATGGTAGAGTTAGCTGTGATCCGAAAAGGGGGTTCTTTCACCTTGGCAGAATACGCTTGCTCCATCGCCTGTCTGATCCACTTGCTGATAGTGGACTTGACTGGAGGCAAGCCCTTCCTAGGCCCGTCAGGAAGGACAAAAAGAGAATCCGACTTCCTAAAGGATTCCGTAGCAACCAGGCAGGACTTAAGAGCTCTGACCACATCCAAGGAATGGAGGGTCCGTTCCTTAGAATTCGAAGGCGCCGGACATAAGGAAGGCAAAACAATGTTCTCATTGAGATGAAAGGCAGAGACAACCTTGGGTAAGAATCCCGGTTTAAGACGAAACACCAACTTATCCTGATGACACTCAAAGTAAGGAGGCTTCATACAAAGCGCCACCAACTCCGATACGCGATGCACCAAAGTGATAGCTACCAAAAAGACCACCTTAAGAGTCAAAATGGGTAAAGCCGAATCGCACAAGGGCTCAAAGGGGGGACCCTGGAGAGCAGAAAGCACCAAATTCAAATCCCACACAGGTAGCAAGGACTTACGCAGCGGACGCACATGGGTAACTCCTTGGAAAAAGGTCTTGATAAGTCTATGATTGGCGAAAGATCTTTGGAAGAAAACAGCCCCTTGAGGGTATTCAATTGAAGACCCGAATCCAAGCCATGTTGTAGGAACGCCAAAATCCTGGAAAGGGAAAAAGTGCGACAAGGGCAATGTAAGCATGCCAGACCCTGTAATAAATCATGGAAGAGGATTTCTTCCGAGCCTGAATCATGGTACTCACAACCGAGGCAGGCAGCCCCTTTTACGTCAGGATGGAGGTTTCAGCAGCCAAGCCGTCAAAGCCAGCGTTTGTAAATTGGGGTAGCGTAGTGGTCCCTGAGTGAGAAGCTCTGGATCGTCAGGCATGATGTAATGATCCACTGACATTTGAACTTTGTCCATGAACCAGCACCGTCTCGGCCAGCGGGGGTCCACCAGGATGGTCGGAACCCCTTCCTGTGCTATCTTGCGCAGCACGCGACCCAGGAGAGGAAACGCATAGAGGAGTTGAAACTCGGTCCAAGAAATTGCTAGCGCCAGAGGATCTCTTGACAGAGAGACGAATTTTGGGAGCTTGTGACGGGACGCAAACAGGTCCACGTCCGGTTGACCCCAGCGGCGACACAGGGCGTGAAAGATCTTGAAGCTGAGAGACCATTCCCCCAGACGAGACGTCCCCCTGCTTAGGGAGTCCGCCTCCTGGCTCTCCACCCCTGGGATGTAAACCCCCGAGATGCAGGGAACATTCTTCTCCGCCCAAGACAGGATCATAGACACTTCCTTGAGGGCTTGCTTGCTCCGAGTCCCGCCCTGATGATTGATGTAGGTGACCGCCATCTGATTGTCTGAGCGGACCTGGACTGCATGACCCCGTAGATGGGGAGTCAACTGAAAAAGGACCAATCGGATCGCTCTCAGCTACAGGAGATAGGCACATGAGCCTCCTGAGGGCCCCACTGGCCCTGGAACTTCAGCGATTGCCAAACCCTCCCCAACCGGTCAGACTGACGTCCGTAGTGACAATCTCCCAGCGCGGGGGCAGAAATTACCTGCCCACTAGAAGATTTCTCGAGTCCAACCACCACGAGAGGGACTGTCTGGCCAGAGGGGACAGAGCGAATTCATGCTCAAGGGACTCCTGTGTCCAATCCCAAACGATCAAGAGATTCAACTGAAGAGGTCTCATGTGGAACTGGGCGAAGGGTACAGCCTCGAAGCAAGACACCATGAGGCCCACCAACTGCATCCCCAGACGGATGAGTGTGGCACGACAGTAAGGCCCGCGCCTGCGTCTGAAGACCCTCCACCTTCTGCTGAGGGAGGAACACCTTGACCTGAGAGGTGTCCAACGTCATGCCCAGGAAAGACCTCACCAATGACGGAGTGACTGAAGACTTGGGATCACCCAACCAAATGCCTCAAGACTGGACAATACCTTCTGAGTGTCGCTCTCGGCCTGCTGAAGAGATTGAGCAGCAATCAACAAGTCATCCAGGTAAGGAAGAATATGAATGCCCTGGCTCCTCAGAAGAGCCATGACACCCACCAGCACCTTGGTGAACACCCGAGGGGCCGAAGAGATTCCGAACGGCAATGCCACAAACTGGTAGTGTTGATCCTCCAAGGCGAACCTCAGGAACTTCTGATGTCCCCGGAAAATAGGAACGTGCAGGTAGGCATCCTTGATGTCCACCATGGTCATAAAATCGCCGGGCCAAAGTGAACTCACCGTAACTGTAAGGTCTAGGATAGGTCTCAGAGATCCGTCCTTCTTGGGCACCGTGAAAAGATTGGAATAGAACCCTCGACCCTGTTCCTGATGAGGCACAGGACGACAGAAGTCGTTGGACAGCCAACTTTAGGCCCTGCGCCGTCAAGGGGTTCTGGGAAATCCGGGACTGAAGAAATCTGGGGGGCGGCCAAGCTGCCAGCTCTATCTTGTAGCCGGAGGACACCACCTCCTGAATCCACCGGTCCGAGACGTGCTGTCTCCAGACGTGAGCAAAAAGCCGAAGCCGTCCCCCCACCCGGATGGGTGAGGGCCCCCCCCACATGCCTGAGGGGTCTTGGCAGGGGGCTTGGACTTGGCCCCCAGGAGGGACTGGGATGACCGAGGGATCTACCTCGACCCCAGGAGTCCCTGCGGCCACCAGAGAAGGAAGAACCTCACCCCCCTCGGAAGGGACGAAAGGAAGAAGAGCCCCAAAAGGGCCATACCTGCTTCCGGCGCTGAGGGAGCCGCCCATCCTTCGCCAAGAGATCAAGATGCTCCCCAAAAAGACGAAGTCCCAGGAAGGGCCGCAGCCAGATAGACCGATGAAGAGCAACAAGCAGGGCCGACGCCCTGCCGCCAAGCCGGACAGCATCATCCATGGCTGAGATCACAAAGGCAATGAAGTCTGCGCAAGCCAAAAGTTCCTTTCGAGATCTGGCGACATCCACAAGGCGCCTTACCTTCTTTTTGATGGCAATAGAAACAATGGCCGCGGCACAGACCAGACGCAGACCAGCACCCATAAATGTGAAAGCGTGGCAAGCGAGTTGATCCATACGCCTATCAGCATTATCACGCAAGGTAGTAGTGTCAAGGGACGGCATTACCTAGCATCCACTTCCGGCGGAAGTGACCACAGACGGACCAGATCCTCCGAGAAGGGATACCCTCTGTCCAGCCTTAGGCACCGAAGGCAATTTATTAGGTCTCTCCCACTCCTTAAAAACCATCTTGGAGAAGTGACCTTGCTCAGGAAAAAGCAGACAAAAAAGATCCCCCTGTTTCTTTTTGGCTGCCTTCGGGGGAACAATGTGCAGGGTATCAAAAACCGCAGCCAATAGTTTTTCCGTGTCATCGGGGAGCCACATGTCCTCGTCTGAGGAGGACCCGGGGTAACTATCAAAATCACCCGGTCGAGCCCCTGAGGAGTCAGAATCATGAAATAATTCGCCCTCCTCCATAGAGTCACGGCCCCCAAGGGCCTCATAATCTGCATCATCACCCGCAAAGAGGGAATAAACCGGTTCCAAATGCTGCCTCTTACCCGAGGACTGCTGCTCAAGGCTGGCCACCCACAGCGCCAGATCCGAGTGGGACCCCCTGCTAGCTTCCCCCTCGCTGGGGGGCTAAATGCAAGCGCGGGGGGTGTCGGCGAGGCCGCAGGCAAAATAGGACTGGGGAGAGTGGCGCTCGCCCCATCCTGTTCCGCAATGACGCTCTGGGTGCAGGGGACACAAATCACGACCGCTCAAAGGGCATGTACCGCACATGAGACACAGCTTAGTCCACCCCGAGGGGCCCCCAAGCTCGCTATCCCCAGAAGCCTACATATGGTGATTAGAAAAAAACAGGAATCCACGGGTAACAGACGCTAAGGGCCCAAACCCGGAAAATACCCCTACAATAGTCCCTAAAAAACCCAGGGGGGGGGGAGGACGGGGGGGTGGATGGACCGGGAGAAACCCCAGTAGTAATAAGGTACCCTCCTGAAAGACACAAAGGGGAACAAAATGAGACAGAAAAATAAAACAGTGAGGGACCGGACTCACGGACCAGGCGAATTGCAGGAGATCCCCCTCGGAAGGAAGCGCAGCAGCCAGCCCGGGACAAAGGAGCAGAGTGCGGCCCATTGAGAAGATACACTCCCCACACAGAGAAGCAAAATGGCGCTGAGGAGAGGCCGCAGCGGGCGAACCTCCGGGCACCCAAGTAAGGAAAATGGCGACCAGACTAAGAAGGCAGGGAGGGACTCCCCCCTCCCCTCCACCCCCGGAGGACACGCCGCCAGGCTGCTGCCCGAAGAAGGAGGCCACCCCCCCCCAAAGCCAGTACGACAGGGAGGCAGAAGGGCAGGAGTGAGGATAGGTGAGTAAGGCAAACAGTGAATCACAAGTGAAAACACAAGTAACAACAATCCAATAAAGCATGTGGGATAAACAGTCATATCAGGCATAAGGGGTCCCCAGGTGGTTCTTCCCCCTCCCATATAGGCTCCCCATAGCCTATGGCCGGCTACCCTTTGGGTCAGGGTCTGTGGCCCAGAGCCTAGCTCTGTGAACGCCTGACCCTCGGCGTTCCCCTACCTTCACCTGATCCGCAGCCGGGGCTGGGAGGCAGAATCGGTCCCGGAAACAGGTGGGAATAGGGCTGCAGGGGCAGACAGGCTTGGGATGCCCCGCTCGCCTGCGATATCCCTGAGAGAGAAAAAAGTCCATCTTCGCAGTCCGGACTGCAAGAGAAATGGGAATTATGGGAAATAGCCACCCTTATGTGGGCCAGGAAGAGCCACAAGTTTTGTCTTGCAGTCAGCTGCGCCACCTTGTGGTGGATAACTCAATTGTGAAGAATGAAGCGACCCGAGCAGGATACCAGGAAAAAGTATGGTATAAATATATTTTTTGTTTTAGAAACCAAAACCTAAGGTACATAATTTTAGATATTTAAAGGGCACATGACGTTGTCTCTCTGTGTTATTAGTATTAATATAATTATAAGCAGTAATATCAAGAAGGGGCTGTCCCTTTCATTCCGATTGCTGACACATTTTGGCACAGTGCATTCATATAAAGCTGCATACAAGGACAATACATTATTATAATACATTATTGGTTGGAACTGTGCTGCCAAGCTTGTGCTAATGAAACAACCACATTTTTTAACCCCCTGCATTTTCTTTTTTTTTTATTAACAACCAGAGACTGGAATGTGCAACCAAGCCATTTCTAGAGTGCAAAAAAATTTGGGGTGCTTGAGCTCTGTGTAGGGTAAGAAATACTGTCTGGTTCTACTTATTCACACATTAGACTGTAATTTTATAGTACATTTAAATAGATTATTTGCAGCCAGTTCTTATAGATTTTAGAATGATATAAATTATATAGATTTTTGGAAGCTGGGGCTGCAGTGCATCTGTGCTCCAGGCTGCATTTCAGGGCAAATAAGATAATTCACGGGGGGAGGGGGTGTAAGAAAAAAGGGCTTGATGGAAACACTTGCAGAATGAAACAATGTTAACCGCAATCTGAACATGCTAAGGATATAGCAGCAGTCAGTATTGTGTGCAGCAACACAGACATGGTAAGGAAATAGCACAGGTCAGCAACAGGGATACAGGTGGCAATAAGTCTGGAACAGCCCGACAGTATATTTAGCACAACGCTGTTCCTGGAGGTGGCTTTTAAATAAGTGGCCTCCAATCACCTGCCAGCATTTCCCAGCAGTAATCAACAGGGACACTGAAACCACTGTGGTGCTAAAGGTAACACAATGCTGCCGGTGGTTGCCAGGCAATGCTGATGCCCTTTATAGCAAAAAATCGAAAAGCAAAAATATCCATTTCTAGCTCTAGACCCTATGAAGGAACTATTGGCAGGGGCTTTGGCCAAATGTATTTCATAAGTTCAGTGGGTTTTGGTCCACTTTAACAGCAAATGGACAGTGTTTTACTTCCTGCTGTTGTATTAAGGGTTATATTCCTTATGTTTATTCATATAATACCAGAAATACAGTAGAAGTGAACACTGCTAAGTAATTTAAGGTGACTATAAGTGGTGTTTGCTTTATTGTGCTATGAAAACTGACAGGATTACAGAGTACTCTGATATGGCTTCTCTCAGTCCAAAATATTTAAGGTCCCCTTCTATAAGTCAGCAGAAGGACTCCTCTCTAAAGCATATGTTTTCCCATCACACTACACTACACACAAGACACACAAGAAATGGCAGATGGGCAGTAACAGTCTGCGTATATCTTTTTGTCCTATACTTAAAGAGAAAAACTTCTTATCATTTATCATTGTACCCTTGTATATAAAATTTTACAAGTGACCTTTCTAACTCAATGGATTTAATGCTAAAAAAACAAAGATACATACTGGAATCCTTTGTAAATACATATCAGTTCCTCAGGCCATAGTAAAAAAAAATCATAACAATAACTTGAGGACCCACTTTTAAAACAACATATATTTAAACTCCACCAGTAGGTACAGTGTTCTGTGGTCAGTTGGGGTGAAAAGAGTAAAATCAATGCAGTCTTCAAAAGCTCATATTTAAATGGTACTTTGAATGTAGGTAAGTGTTGGAGTAAGAATTACAAATGTAGAAAAAAAAATGTCTGTGTTGTGCAGCTGGAGACTAATAGCTCATGTTTATGTCTGCTGAGTGTCGGGGCCCGACACTCTGGCCTGTTCCACGCTGAGGAGAGGGGGAAACAATGTAACAAAGTATCAGCTGTTCAGTGCTGGCAGCCGTCCAGCATAAGATAACAACATTGCAACATTGCCTGGCCAGAACTCATATATCTAAAACAGAGAGAAAAGCTCTAGAAGTCATTTAGCTGATGTTGACAGTTTTCCCTTCATGTTGGCTCTGCTGCAGAATCTTTCAGTTTACCATTTTCTCTCTCTTTTCTCAACACATTTTTCCATATGATCTTTCTTTCAGCTTTGTGTGTTTTGAGCAAAGCCCAACCCAGGATTTTCACTATCTGGAGTTTTGTTTTGTGCCCCTAGGGGCATCCTGACTTGGAATGACCTGATATGTGAAATCCCCAAGTTCGCCTGTGAAAATATACCTTTCCCTGTCCCACAGCACATGCGCGGGCTCTCATCCAATCAGCGTTGTTTGCACACACATGGGGAGCCTGAGCAGTAACCTTCCTGGCCGCCCGGCCTGTCTAAATGACTATCTGCGTGAGCGCGCCAGAAAAATGGGGGGATCTGTGGTTATCCAGGGGTCGTTTCACACAGTGGGGCATCCCGATTTAGAATGCCCAAGGGGGAAGGTCAATGGCTGGGTCTTATAGACTTCAGGGTCGGCCACTCAGGGTTTTGTTCCACTTTAATACCTTTAGATTTTCCTGCACAGTTATTCAAAGAAGAATTTCAGTCATTTTCAGTCAGTTTAGTTTATTTTGTATAGATTTTACACATTTGAGTCACCTGGTCTCATAACAAAAGCAGCACCTCACACACACACACACAGCTGTTACCACTGATTACAGTGTCAGCCTCTGAGGTAAAGTATTGCTAGGAGACCAGTGGGCTAAATGAAGCAGCTCACTAAATACAACCCAGCAGATCCCCCTATTCGGCAAATGGACTGAGCCATTGTCATTATACAATTTAAAAGAAAGGCATATATTTTTTCCTTTTTCTATCGCCACATTATTTATACACATGTTAGAAGCTATTGTGTGTGTGGCGATTTAATTATTTATCTTTTTAAATGCAAATTTTGCGATACTGCTCCTTTAAGAATGACTATGATCAAGCCTGGATCTGTAACTACAGGATCTCTAGAGGTGAAAGTATTTGACACTCTTAAAAAACAGATAATTATCCATCTAAAGATTACAACAACCAGTTGAACCCAAAAACAGCATGGTTTTTCTGAGGGCAGACCATGTCAGACTAGCTTTATTACTTTCTTTGAAGCTACTAAATTGTTGGATGAAGGTGATGCTGTGGATATCGCCTATCAGGATTGTAGAAATAAATGGGAAGTCTCACTCTCCAGCTGTAGCAGATAGTAGGAAATCGGGTGCCCGACCTGGTTAGTCCACAACCATGACAAATCCTAAAAATAATGATGCCGGTCTGCACTCCCATAAAACATCCATTTATTATCAAAAGTTTTGAAAAAGGGACGCGGTCACGCCCGAAACGCGTTTGATTTTATCCCTGCATTTGCACTGATGGGCTGCTTTTAACGATTTTTGATAATAAATGGATGTTTTATGGGAGTGCAGACCAGCATCATTATTTATCAGGATTTTAGCAAAGTCTCTGGCACTATACCACATAAAGAGCTTGAAAGATAAATTAACAAAATTTGGACTTAATTCCTGGATAGTTCAGTGGATTTACAGCTGCCTGAGGGATAGGTTTCAGAGCGTTTTTGCCAATGGTGTGCAATATAAAGAAAGGCGAGTTACAAGTGGTGTCGTGGACCTCCTTTTTTTAAAATATGTTTGTAAGTGACACAGAAGGAGGCTTGGTAAGTAAAGTCTGCCTGTTTGCTGATGATACAAAGGTGTGTAATAGGGTGGAAATTCCTGGAGGTGTCTGCAACATAGAAAATAATTTGATTTTACTAGATAAACGGTCAAAACAGTAGAAACTGGAGTTTAATGTCCAAATGTAAAATGCTGGGTATCCATAGGGGCAGTACTGTGTAAACCAGGACTTTGGAAGAGAAAGATGTAGAGATACTAATTACTGAAAGCTGCAAGATGAGTGGACAATGTAGCCAAGCAGTAGGGAAAAAGTGAGTACTCACCTGTAGAATTAATTTCTCTTCCATTATTACTTCAGGACATCAGAAGAATTCAAAGACGAATGGGTTAACCTTTACCGAAGGTTGTGGTCTGCAAGAACAATGGTGTGTCTCCACCTCCTGGGCGTATAACCACCTGGCTGACTTGATGCACTTCAGTTTAATTGAAAAGCAGTAGAACCAGCCGCCCGGGAGGCATAATACAAGACTCCTCTCTCCGTTTATTTATTTATTTTTTTTTTGTAATGCTGATCATTATTTACAGCAACTATTTACATATTTACCACTCCCCTAAAACTAGGCATCCAAGACATGGACATAGTAACCTAGCAGACAGGGAGGGTCTGATGTCCTGAAGTAATAATGGAAGAGAAATTAATTCTACAGGTGAGTATTCACAGAATTCTCTTTTCTCTTCCATTTTACTTCAGGCCATCAGAAGAATTCAGAGACGAATAGGACCTCCAAAAGCAGTACCCTAATTCGGGTGGGATCCCCAAACCTTATTCCTTTCAGGAATAAGACACTCCAAAAACCTTTATTCCTTTCGGGAATAAGACATTCCAAAAACCCTTATTCCTTTCAGGAATAAGACATTCCAAAACCCCTTATTGCTTTCAGAAACAAGACATTCCAAAAACCCTTATTCCTTTCAGGAATAAGACATTACCACTGTATGTAATTCCTTCCTACCAAAGGCTCTACCTTATAGAATTTGCATACTTGTTCTATTGAAGCTTGATGCTAAAAAGCCCAAGAAGCTCCAATAGCTCTTGTCAAATGAGCAGTAGTCCTAAAAGAAGAATCCTTTCTCTTAGGGAATATAGGCTCTTACCACTGCCTGTCTAATCCATCGCTAATGGTAGACGTAGATGGTGGAAGACCTTTCCGTGGACCCTCGGGTATGACAAAATAAGGAGTTCGACCTACGGAAAGATTGTGTAGCAGTGAGATAGTATCTTAGTGCTTTTCACTACATCCAGCAATGAAGAATCCTTTCTTTATCGGACACTGGAGTAGGACATAAGGAAGGCAATTCACCTCTTCATTAAGATGGAAACCACCTTAGGAAGAACATCCTGTTTAAAGCAGAAGACGACCTTGTCCTTATGTAACACTAAATAAGGAGACCTAACTGATAAGCTGCAAATTCAGAAACCTTCCTTACTGAGGTTATTACCACTAAAAAAGATAACCTTAAGAGTCAATAAACTTAATGATGCACGTGTCAATAGTTCAAAAGGAGGATGCTGATAAAGAGCTGATAAAACTAAGTTCAGGTCCCAACCCGGCAGAAGTAGCTTACGAGGAGGCTGCACATGAGTGACTCCCTATACAAAAAGTTTTGATACATTTATTCACAGCAATCGGTTTCTGAATAAAAAGATAGATAAAGCAGATATCTGTCCCTTTAAAGTATTAGTTTAAATTGAAAACCTACATCAAGACCTTTCTGCCAAAAAAAAAAAAAATATTCTGGGAACAGAATTCTACCAGCGATTTGCACCAAGGGATAATGCTTGCCAGACTCTATAGTGGATCATTGATGAAGGCTTCTTCCTGGCCTAAATCATAGTCTGCATGACTATGTCAGAAGAACCCCCTTTCTGCCAAGATAAAGGATGCAATAGCCAGGCCGTCCAAGCCAGAAAATGTGAATTGGGATGCCTTAGAGGCCCCTGTGTGAGAAGATCTGGATCGCCAGGTAACCTCCATGAGTTGCCCTCTGACATCCTTACTATGTCTGAGAACCAGCTTCTTCTTGGCCACCGAGGAGCCACCAGAATGGTTGGGGCTCCCTTGTGAGCTAACCTTTCTTCGTACTTGCCCCAGGAGTGGAATCGGAGGGAATGCATAAAGAAGCTTGAGTGCTGACCCCTGAAGAGTCCGGACATCTGTTGCTATAGTTAGAGGATCCCTGGACCTAGACACAAACTTTGTAACCTTCCGATTGTGTTGTGATGCACAAGAGATCCATGTCCGGAATCCCCCAGCACATGCATAGGGATTGAAAAAAACCCTCTGATGCAGGACCGTTCTGCTGAGATGATCGGCCTGCAAGTTGTCCACTCCAGGTATGTGTACAGCCAAAATGCATGAAAGTAAAGGCCCAAAGTAAAAACCAGCTCACTTCCATGAGGGCTTCACTGCTTCTGGTGCCCCCCTGGTGGTTGATATATACCACCGCCGTCCAATTGTCTGTTTGAATCCGGGCGGGATGCCCCTTCAGATGGTATGTCCAATGTCTGAGATACAATAGAATCTCTCTCAGTTCCAGGATATTTATGGAGAGTTTGCTCTCCTTCAGACTCCACTGTCCCTGGAGCGTTGGTGACTCCATGACACTCCCCCAAACCGATAGACTGGCATCCATGGTTATGATCTTCCACTGTACTGGAAGGGAGGATTTGCCAGTCTGAAGAGGCTGAGGACCAGGCTAGAGACTGCCATGTTGACGGTGTCATGCCAAAAGAGTGATCCAGAGTGTGTGGGTCTCGAACACAGATTGTGAGCAATTCTATCTGCAGGGGTCTTGTGTGAACAGTGCAAAAGGTACTGACTCAAATCAAGATACCATCAGGCCCAACAGACATATTCCTTGATGAATCATCGGGTGAGGGCAAGACAAGAGACCCTGTACCCTGGCCTGAAGTAAGAGTCACTTCTGTGTTGGAAAAACACTTTTGCCTGAGACGTGTTTAATGACAGTCCCAGAAAAGAATAACTCTTGAAGCTATGATGATATGTGACTGGATAGTCAGTTATCCAATGTCGATCAGACAGTCTGTGTATCCTTCTGGGCCCTCTGACATGATGGGGCCCATATCAACAGATAGTCTAAGTAAGGGATTATATGTATACCCTGACTTCTTAGAGAAAACATGAGATCTGCCAACACCTTGGTAAACACCCTTGGTGCTGAAGATAGACCGAAGGTAACGCCACAAACTGAAGATGTAGGCCACCTACAGCAATGTAGGTATGTATCCTTATATATACACTGCCCAGCTGGAGTAACTTCACTGTGGATCAACAACTCCAATCTCTAAAAAGGCGAGATACGGATATCTCAATGCTTCTGCTTTCTGCGGAATTTGAGATACCACTGACCAAGAGAATCTCCAAGGGGGTTTGGCTCCTAATTTGATCTTGTAACCTGAGGATACAACTTCCTGCATCCAAATATCTGTTACATGAAGCCTCCAAATCTGAGCAAAATGCAGAAGAGGTCCCCCCACATCTGCAAGAGCGGGGGCATCCCTTAATGCCTGAGCAGGCTTTGAAGGAGGTCTGGCTTTATTCTGCCAGACACCTGTTGCCTTAATTTGGAACTTTGTCTTATTTCAAAAATCTCTTTGGTATCCCGAAGAGGCCGAACCTCTAGCCGGAACCCTGGAGTATTAGAGGCCCTGCGGAAGCAGTATTAGACTTCGGCCTCTGTGGCATATTACATGATTTACCACTAGTAGCATTCTTTACCATGTCAACCAAGCACTCCCCAGACACCCCACCTTAAAGGGGAGTTCTGTCATTCTTTTTTGGAGGCTATGTCAGCTGTCCATAAGCCATAAAGCACGTCTTAAGGCTAACACCAGAGCTAGGCCTCTGGCACCTATCCTGCTTAATCCTCCATAGCCCGTATCATATACCTGTTGTAGCCAACTGGTCTTGATCACCTGGGAGCATGACTTCCATGAATGACACCTACGAGTCTTCAAGTCCAGTTGTTTTAACAACCTCCTGCTCCCCAAAAATGCTATGTATGTAGCACAGGCCAGCCGCAAGGTCAACCCCATAATAGAATAAGCAGGACATGCCACCTGATCCATGCGCTTATCCACTGGATCCTTTGGAGAAGCACTATCCGAGGATGGCATAATCAAAATCTTAAAAAAGACCTGGCACCAGAGCGTCCACCACATGAGGGTGAGACCATAATTCAATCTGATCTGGAGAAAAAGGATACATAGTATCTAGTACTTTAGGAATGGTTGGAAGATAACCTGACTTCTGCCATTCCCTATTGATCAGATTAGAATGCCGTGTATGCTCCGCAACATTCTCCAGAATGGAGGAAATCAAAACCATCCATCCATGTTAACTGAGCACCCCCTTGTGTAGAGGACTCTGAAAACGAGTGCCTACTGGATGAATCCTCCCCAACAGAAAACTTCCTGGGAGACTAAGCTACAATATCCTCTTCAAATTAGAGGATAAATCTTTTCTTTAAAAACCATTTTAGTAGCCAATCCTTCTGAATGACTTTATAAAGGTTTAGGACCACTTGAGACAGAGTTTAAGGCTCAGAAGGAGGCTATGGCAGCCACAATATCCTCTTCAAACTTAGAGGAATTGTTTTTTTTTTCCACAACCTTCTTAGTAACCGATATGACTTATTAAAGGTTTTAGGTCCGCTTGAAGGCTGCCAGGTGGTTTTTTAAGCTCAGAGGGAACCGGCAACAAGGGTCAGAACCCTTGCAGGGAGGAGACAACTGTCTTCCATATCCACTACTACCGTAGCATTACCCTGCACACCGCGCAATCCTCGTCCAGTTTCTGTTTGCATACTGGATGTGGGGTGAATCTATCTGCTAAACGGCCAAATTCGATTACCCCAGATGCCTCCGTCATGGTGATTAATACTAGATTTCCTCCCAGGGGGTCTAAAACCTAGTATATGAACAGTTCCCGATAGTCGCAAGACTATTCTGAGAGCTCAGAGGGTGAATCACATCAATATATTGTCAGTCTTATCCCACAATTTTATATATATATATATATATATATATATATATATATTTTTTTTTTTTTTAAGAAACAAGAACAATTAAAAAACATTAATATTTATATATGAATAAATATCATATTAATACACATAATCATTAAAATAAATGACCTACCTAAAGCAGCCCTTTTTGCCGGCCAACAACACCAGTATCAAGCACTGCCGGAGAAGAACCGTGAAGTTGGAGGTACTTCTGTGCTTCCCCCAGCCAAAAATCTTCCAGTGAAGGTGGCCGGAGAAGAACCGCATTCTCAGCGGTACTTGGCGCTTCGCCCGGCTGAAAATCTTCCATTGAAGGTGGCCGGAGAAGAACCGCGATCTCAGCAGTACCCGGCACTTCGCCCGGCCGAAAATCTTCCATTCAAGGCGGCTGGAGAAGAACCGCGATGTTAGCGGTACTTGCCGCTTCATCCGGCCGAAAATCTTCCAGTGAGAGCGGCCGGAGGAGAACCGCGATGTTAGCGGCATTTGCCGCTTAGCCCCGGCCGAAAATGTTGCAGTGCGAGCGGGATAAGAAAAGAGCCGTACACCGGTGCTCGCTGCTATGCTTAGCCGAAAATTTTTCCATAGCGGCGGGTAGATTCAATGCTTTGGGAAGAGCAATAAAGAGGACATTAATTCCCCTGGATCCCCTCAATCAGGCTCACCAGACAAAAGCCTTATGGCTGCTTTTTCCTGTGATTTCTCAGCCAGGAGTGTCAATCTTTTTGAAACATTTTTAAAAAACAAAAAGGTGACAAACCACAGCGCCCCAAGACCCTGGCGCTTACCTTACCATCCTGATCCAAATGCAGCTTAGCTGCAGAGGCAAAGTGGGTCCATTCAGATCCAAGGAGTATACTGGCCAAGGAACAGTCAGGTTTCCAGTACCCCTGCTTCCAAGGCATAATTCCTTTAAAACAAAAAGTAAATGGGAGTTCCTGGGAAAGGTTAACCCATTCGTCTCTGAATTCTCCTGATGGCCTGAAGCAAAATGGAAGAGAAAGAAGCATGTTCAGCTGCATTGCTTGAGGCATCAGTAGTAGAAATAGGGATGTTGTGATGCCGCTGTATAGAGCCCTGGTGATGCCACAGTAAGATAACTGTGTACAGTTATGGAGACCTCACCTACAAAAAGAATTATTAAAATAGAACCGGTCCAAAAGCAGGCAACAAAAATGGTGGAAAGACTTAAACTTAAATCTTATCAGGAGATGCTTAAAAAATGTGTACACTGTGGAGGAAATAGGGACCATGATTGCGACCTAAAAATATGCTAAAGGATTGAATAGAGGTTCAGGAGGTTAGTGTTTTTAAGAAGATCTTCCCTCCACGGGTCGCCTTCTGATATCCTTACTATGTCTGAGAACCAGCTTCTTCTTGGCCACCAAGGAGCCACCAGAATGGTTGGGACTCCCTCGCGTGCTATCTTTTTTAGTACTCGCCCTAGGAGTGGAATCGGAGGGAATGCATAAAGAAGCTTGAATGCTGACCACTGAAAAGTCAGGGCATCTGTTGCTACTGCTGGCGGATCCCTGGACCGGGACACAAACCTTGGCTCCTTCCGATTGTGTTGTGATGCAAAAAGATATATGTCCGGAATCCCCCAGCGCATGCATAGGGATTGAAAAACTCTCTGACTGAGAGACCACTCTCCCTGATGCAGGGCGTTTCTGCTGAGGTGATCGGCCTGCAAGTTGTCCACTCCCGGTATGTGTACTGCTGAGATGCATGGAACCTGTTTCTCGGCCCAATGAAGAATCTGGCTCACTTCCATGAGGGCTTGTCTCCTTTTGGTGCCCCCCTGGTGATTGATGGATGCCACTGCTGTCCAATTGTCTGTTTGAACCCGGACGGGATGCCCCATTCAGATGGTATGTCCAATGTCTGAGACACAACCGAATTGCTCTCAATTCTAAAATATTTATGGGAAGTCTGCTCTCCTTCGGACTCCTTGGAGCTGATGACAGGCCGAAAGGCAGAGCCACAAACTGAAAATGGAGGCCATCTACTGCAAATCATATATACTTCTGATGACCTTGAAAAATCGGAATGTGTAGGTACGCATCCTTTATATCAACTATGGCCATGAAATCTCCCGGATGAAGTGCCAATACAGTGGATTTCAATGTTTCCATGCGGAACCTTCTCAGAAGGACAAATCTGTTGAGGCCCTTGAGATCTAATATCGGGCGTACCAATTTGTCCTTCTTGGGAATTATAAAAAGATTTGAGTCAAACCCCTGACCTCTCTCTAAGGGAGGGACAGGACATACTACTCCAATCTCTAACAGGCGAGAGACTGCAGATCTCATTGCTTCCGCTTTCTGTGGATTTCGGGATACACCGGACCGAAAGAACCTTCGAGGAGATTTGGCTGTTAACTTGATCTTGTCATGACCTCCTGTATCCAAAGATCTGTTACATGGCGCCTCCAAACGTGAGCAAACTGCAGAAACCGTCCCCCCAACTGCAAGGGTGGGGGCGTCCCTTCATCCCTGAGCGGGCTTTGAAGGAGGTTTGGCCCTGTTTCGCCAAGTTGCTTTTGCCTTAACTTTGGATTTTGATTTATTCCAGAAATTTCTCCGGTATGCCGGAAAGGCAGCACCTCTACCTCCCCGAAAGGGCTGAGGGTTAGAAGGCCTGCGGACAGTAGTACTAGACTTCGGCTTCTGTGGCAGAATAGTAGACTTACCACCATTAGCCTCCTTAACCATGTCCTCTAAGCACTCCCCAAAACAGACGTCCCCCCCTTATAGGGGAGTCCTGTTAGATGCTTCTTAGAGACTGTGTCAGCTGACCATTGTTTTAGCCATAAGACACGCCTCAAAGTCACCACCAGAGCTAACCCTCTGGCACTTAACTTCATCAGATCATCCATAGCTGTGATCATATACTTGTTGATATCCAAACTAGTCTGAATCAGCTGGGAGCATGACCTCCGAGAATGACCCGAAGAAGTCTTGGAGTCTAGTTGTTTCAACAATCTCCTGCTCGCCAAAGCCGCTATGGATGTAGCACAGGCCGGCCGCAAGGTCGACCCCATAATAGCATAAGCATGGCGTGCTAACTGATCTATGCGTTTATCCGCTGGATCCTTTGGAGAAACACTGTCAGAGGGAGGCATAACTGCAGTCTTAGAAAGAGCTGACACTGGAGCATCCACCTTAGGGGCACAAGACCATAGCTCAACATCCTCAAAAGGAAAAGGATACATAATATCTAGGACTCTAGGAATGGCAGGAAGACTATCCGGCTTCTGCCATTCCTTTTGAATTAATTTTGAATAATGTGTATGCACTGGAAAAACTATCCTCTGTTTTTCCTGCTTAAACCAGTCCCCCTTTTTTTGGGGGGGGGACTTCTGGGCCCGAAAAATCCATAACTTCCAAAGTGGATGCAATCAACTCATTTATCTTCTCCCCCTTGCTTAGAAGACTCTGAATCCGAGTCCCTACAGGACGAAGCCTCCCCAACGGAATCCTCCTGGGAGACTATGGCAGCAATAAAATCCTCTTCAGATTCAGAGGAATTCAAATGCTTCTTTTTTCCCAAAGCTTTCCTAGGAGTCGGTGATTCAGAACGATTCTCTAGGCGGGCCAATCTATCTGCCAACTCCTTAAGGACATCCTTGTCCAGAGGTTGGGCTGCCGAGGGGGACCTAGGATCTAATTGGGGACGAAACCCTTGCAGGAGGAGACATCTGTCTTCCATATTCAGCAACTATCACTGTTGCACAATGCCAGGAAGTTATAGGCCCGGGAAGTGGAGCCACACCTTTGTCTTGCAGTCCACGCCCTTCGGTCGAGATTAACCCAATTGTCTCTGAATTAGGTCTGATGGCCTGAAGTAAAATGCAAGAGAAATAAGTAAGGGCAGCAGGTCAAGGGATGGGATCAAGTGAGAACATGAAAGTTGTCTTTAATGTTCATTAGATGGAAACTTTATTCTCTATGCTGGCAAATATTATACGCTGCTGCAACAACCAGCTTACAAGTATGTGCCGGGACATGTTAAACTGATTAAAAAAGGAAGGTTAGGAAAATATGAAATACATATAAATGATTCAAGGAAATAAAATAAAAAAGACATCAGACAGTATACAGAGGATAAAAACCTTGCACAAATGTGCCACGAGAAGAGGGTCGTTAAACCTGTCATGCAATCTTTTGGATTTTACCGATGGCATAATCATATACTTGTTCCACCAGTCATTAAAAGATTCACTGTACGTTTCGGTCACATATATTTCACTCAAATAGGAGCAGCATTTTAATTGCAGGCTTTGCATTATGTTGCTAATATTACCCTATATTTCATCTCTGGCTGCTCTCAAATTCACTGCTTCATTACTTCATATTATATTGCCCAGAGCCTGATATCTACATCTTTATGATGCCCTGGATCCAGAGCTTATGAAATATGCAAGCTGACATTGTCTTTTGAGGGACAGCTACAAGACATTGCTATAAAATTTGGATAGACTGGCTAGGAATTTATTGACAGATGAAGTAAAATAAAGCATAGAAAAGGCCTCTAATAATGTGAAGTAACAAAATACAATCTTTAGCATTATTTATCTGTATTTTGCTCAAGAAAAAGCAAAGAGAACAATAGCCTTGTGCCTTAAACCGGACCAACACCGTGCTTACTTGCATTCCTCCCCAGGGCAATTCAGATTGCTGCACATAAAAATTGATTTACCAATTTGTAACTCCTGCTGTAGGTTGGCGGCTCATGGGGCTGCAGGCCACCTGCAAAGAGGAAGTTTCCTGCCTATGTGCGGTTATGTCAGTTGAATCCAGGCAACAGCACAATTGTGCGGAAAGGAAGCTCCGAAATGACCACTGCCAAGAGAAAATCTGCAGCACTTCAGCTTTGAGTGTGTGCAGAAGCAGATGTTAGGGCTGAATAATGATTCAGTATTATGAATGCAGGTGGGGCAAGTGTGTTTTCGAGAGTTTATTTTTCAAATGTGCAAGGATGGTTTAAGAAACTGGTGTCAAGTATCATCCTTCATAACCTTTTTAAAATAATGGATTAACTGTCAGAAAAAACAGATACTTCTGTCTAAAGTTATAGATCTGCATCTTCTGGGGCGTACAGTGAACTTATATAAATGTATGTATAACATTTTTATTCTGCTAAAGATTGTTTAGGTGACATAGTGGATACCTTGGTCATGCATGACTCCAACTTTGGTGATATGGGATATTATACCACCATACTACAGCAGTTCTTTAAACCACAATATTAGGGTTTGGTGTAATAAGGCTTGACAAGCAGATCACGCTGAAAAAAAACAAATAGAAAATACAGTGTTTTGGGGTGAACACTGGGTTGCTTAGTACTGGAAATTAATTAATGGGAGACATGCTAAATATTTAGTAAAGCAAGGTGCTCTTCCTGGGTGTCTAGCAGTGTGAATTGCAATTTACATCTTTTTTATTGAATATTGTGAAGTAGGTTTTATTTGTTTTTTTATTGGAAATAATAATAATAATACAGTGTTGGTATGGGGGTATTGCCTAACTATGGAGAGGGAATAGATCACTATAATTATAAAGTAACATGGGTAGTAGTTTGGTAGATGTGCATTATAATTTTGTATATATAATGTGTTTCTATATATGTAGGTACCATGATGCTCTCAATGCCTTACAGCTCCCAAAACAAATGCCGAAAGGATGCCTTTGCAAACAAGGGTCGAAATGATGCTCCCTGGAACATTTACCTTTAATATTGACATAGGAACAAAGCTGCGTGTATTCCTTTGTGAGATGCGGGTGCTGATTCAAAATAGATTGCAGTCATTAATGTAATGAAGCTGATGTTTGAGGTCTCCTGACGGCGCCGGCCCCGTGCGCGCCTCCACACTGTGGTTGGCGCGCTCGCCGGGACCGACGCTGGACAGGAAGTGATGCACAGTGACGCGACAGTGCGGTCGCGTCACTCTGGATCACGTGGCGCCGGGGGAGCGAGGCATAGTGAGTATAGAGAGAACACCGGAGATAGCGGGAAATTACATACCTCTGAAGAAGGGCGGGTTTGGCCCGAAACGGCCGTCAGGTTATGAGTTGTACATCTTGAGCGGGATGAGTGTATTGTTTACAGGTGATGTAATCTATTTTTAACATTATTGTGCATGTTATTCCTTGTTGTGGGCAATGGGAACTTTCTGATTACTATGTATCTGTGCAATATTGTCTCTTTTGGGCATAAGTGCAATATATCGCTGCGGGCTTGTGCAATGTTTATATAAGCTGATATATTTTTATAACATAGTGAGATTCTATACCTTTGCATTTTTTTCTCAATTGCACTAAGCACTTTAGCTATATGTTGACTATAGCCATACACTATAAGGTTATGTGTAATAAATCTGTTCCATTGTACTACTTTAAAGTACACTTATAGAGGCCCAACAAGGTTACATGCAATGACTTTTTGTCTAAATGTGTGTTTTATGAACTTGTGTATACTTTATATTGTGATTAATTTCAATAAATTATAATAACCTTGGAAAATTAGTCTTTTTCTTGTTGCATTAGACTTTATGAGTGCGCACCTTCAATGCTTTTTTGTAAATTGTATGGAAAGAGTTGGATAGGGGTGGAAACCCTTTTATTGGGGTAGCAGCACCAACATTGGATTTATTGATTAAAGCACATAATGAGTAAAGGTGTGCAGAACCAATGACTAATATTTATTTGTAAACTACTGTATAAAATGAAGTGCTACAGGTAGTATTTGGTTAACGTATATACAATGCAATTGATATGTAAATAGCAGGATATTAAAAAGCATGGCAAAATGTCAATTGCAATTGTATTATGGAAAAATGGTTCAAATATACAATGTCATAACGTCTACAATAAGAATTTAAGCTGGCTACAAGAAGCACTGCTTTATTGACAGAATACTATTTAATTGATGTGTAGAACATGACAAATGCCATCTGCTGTCAGCATGTGACATCTTTATGTTGGTTTTCTAGGCCAGTGAAAAGATACAGATTTACTAGTACAATGATCCAACCAGCTTAAAGTAATGTTTTGAAGAAATTTCCATCATTTTGAGCAATATGTGTTAACATATGTGCCCTGCTGCCTATGTATTTAATAATTTTAAATATTTTTAGCAACTTAAATTCTCTGTTTATACATTTTGAATCTCTCTATATTAATGTCAATGTTTCCACCATAAAACTTAGTTGAAAGTACACACAACTGCTGGCTGAGGCAGGCCATAAACACAAGTGGCATGTGGATATATTTTATTTTGACAAAGTGCACAGAGGAGCAAGGCTGTATGTATTGGTTTGAGATAAAATGATTTTTTCAAAGTACTGTTACTGTATCTTTGCTGAAAGCACTGTTCATTTTTTCTGAGATACAGATAGATAGAGACAGAGTACTTTAGATACGACAAAAAATGTTGTTTCATTTCGCAGTACAGTTAAAGTAGGTTCACTGGGCTGTGTCCCCAATAACCTAGTATTATTCATTCAAAATCATGGACACAACACAAAGCAATACATTGTAAAGTGCTATTCTGCGCGCTGCAATCCTTGCTATGCTTCATTTGCAGATACATCATTTTATGTATTTGGATATATATACATTTATTTATTTATTTATAGTACATATACATGTATTAAAACATTACACAAGATTATTTATGTAACTCATTTAGTTTACCATTTATCTGAAAGAATAGCTTCATCCATAGGCATCATCACGTAACTGTGACTGTGTCTCCTCAAACAAAAAGATTAAAATCATCCATATATTGTTATTTTGGGTATACATGCTCATATCAGATTGACATCCAATTTGAATACAAGCAGTTGGTTTTGTTGTATGACCTTTTTCACCAACAGGCTAAGGATGAACATCCAGGGCACGATTAGTCCTGCCAGTATTGGTCAAATATTACTCTCTGCTTATACCCAGGTGGGTCAGATGTTCCAGCAATGACCATTACGGTTCTCCATTGATGAAAGCAGGGAGAAAAGCATGTCTTTAAGCTCCTACATACCCCGTCATAAGCTGACACCAATGTGTCCTTTTGTGTTGAGAGCACTGTATGTGTATTTTAAACTTAACTGCAAGTCTTATTATTCGGGGATCAGATTTAGCATGAATAAAAATATACATTCTTTGACAGTGGCTAAACCATAGTGTCCTAAAAAAAGTAAAATGTCAAAAGAGGTTAAAGAGAACCAAGAGCAGGAGCTATTTCATTCCATGACTGGCCATTTTTCCACCACTGCAACTCAAATGTTTTACTTAAACAATGTGGGCAAACAAAACCAGTCCTGGCCACCTCACTGCTGCTTGTGGCATTCTAGGTAATTTTTTTTTTTTTATGTGAAAGCTCCATCTTGTAGCAATAGTTCATCAGAAACCTTTAAGGTTTGGGTGCCAGTTTTGCACCTACCTGCAGAGCAAACTGCAGTGATTTAAGTCTCCAAGCTTTCCCCTGTGCCAAGATGGCTTCATGGTAGCTGGATTCCCAGATAGCGCTATAGAGGAATAATTACATCCAATCTGCCAGGGGAAGACACTGGTATGGTTTTGGGTGCTAACTGGTTGTTGAAATTTTTTAACCAATAACCATTAATATCCATGCTCTGCCATCATTCATGCTCTCAAACTGAGATATTCATTTCTTACTCTATTGCCTATGTCTAAAAGACTCCAGGGCCAGATACTAGCTTTCCCTGGGGCATCCCAAATCAGGTGAGCCCCCAGGGCACTGCAAATCCACCTTTTCTGGTGGATCCCTTGGTGATGTAAACAACTGGAAGAGAGAGCAGCCATTTCCCAGGTTCTCTGGCTTGAGGCAGGTATTCATGCCCAGCCATTCAGATAGGCTGGGACGGGAGCATGCCCTAATCTAAAGAGAACTGGGAACCTGCACTCACTCCCAATTGCCAAGCTCTGATCTAAACAGAGCTGCATTGCCATGCATAGATATGCAGCGCATACAGAGCTTATTGGACGAGATGCCACTCATAGTTACATAGTTAATATGGTTGAAATAAGACATATGTCCATCAAGTTCAACCAAGGGTGTTGGGGTAGGGGAAGGTATTTTTTGTTTTATTTATTTATATATTTTTTTACTGATACCAGCTAATAGTAACTGTTAATGTTCTTTTCTTCTGAATAAGCATCTAATCCTTTTTTGATGCTGTCAGAGGTTGATGCTGTAACAAGCTTCTGGGGGAAGCTATTCCACAGATTTATAGTTCTTATGGTAAAGAATGATTCTAGCCTTCGGAGACTGAATTTCTTTTTTCCAGTGGAAGGGAGTGCCCCCTTGTCTGATTTTATCTGAAATAGTGTTTCCCCATATTTTTTGTAATGACCATTTATATATTTATACAAATTAATCATGCCCCCCCCTCAGTCACATTTCCGCAAGACTAAACAGATTTAATTCTCGTAATCTTTCATTCCTCTGATTAGTTTGGTGGCTCTCCTCTGCACTCTTTCTATAGTCAGAGCGTCCTTTCTATGAATGGGTGCCCAGAACTGGACGGCCTATTCCAGGTGAGGGAGCACCAGTGCCTTGTAAAGTGGCAAAATTACATCCCTATCCCGTGCCTCTTTTAATGCATGATTATAACTTGGTGGCCTTGAAAGCAGTTGTTTGACATTGCATACGGTTATGAAGCATGTGATCTACCAGTACCCCCAGACCCTTCTCAACAAGTGATTCTCCCAGTTTTACTCCCCTGAGGATATATGTTAGACCCCAAGTCCATAACTTTACATTTCTCCACATTGAACTTCATTTGCCAAGTGGATGCCCAGACAAGTGTCAAAGTCAGCCTGAAGCTTGTGAACATCTTCAATAGACTTTACTCTGCTACATATCTTTGTGTCATCTGCAAAAATAGAGTGCTTCTAATTCCATCTTCTATGTCATTTATAAACAAGCTGAATAAAAGTGGGCCCAGCACTGAACCCTGGGGTACTCCAGTTACAACTGGTAACCATTCAGAGTATGTATCATTAGCCACAACTCTCTGGACACAATCCTTCAGCCAGTTTTCAATCCAGTTCCAGTTCACTGTATTTTCTAATCCTGAAGATCTCAATTTCCCCAATAAGAATATATGGGGTACAGTGTCAAATGCTTTTGCAAAATCCAGAAAATCTATATCTACAGCCACGCCTCTGTCCAGGCCTCTATTCACCTCCTCATAGAAGCCAATCAGGTTAGTCTGGCAGCTTCTGTCCTTAGTAAAACCGTGCTGGTTGTCACTTATAATATTATGGCTAGTTACATATGTGTGTATATAGTCCCTTAATAGCCCCTCAAGAAATTTTCCGACAATGGATGTTAAACTTACCAGTCTGTAATTGCCCAGAGAAGACCTAGCACCAAGGAAAAGTACATTTGTATGCATGCTCTGGGGGTTACACACAGCAGGGCATCCCAAATGGAATGCCCCAGGGCAAGGAACAGCAATAGTTTAAATCCCAGATTTTGATCCATTTTAAAAAAAGAACTGCTCTGTAAGTGCTGTGACAGGTTGCAGTAAAGTCAGCAGAACAGTATGTAGGTCTTTTTTGTTTTTAAAAAAATTAAGCTTTTAAGCTTACCCTGTCAGTATTCTGCTGCTCTGTATAAACAAAGCAAGAATGTGCAGATGGAATACCCTTTGGAGCCTATTGTTTATGCACATATATAATTGGTAAAATTAGCTTATACGCAAGCATCATTTTCTATTCACTCACCAGGTAGAAGAGCAAGATCAAATAAAATGTCTGTACTTGGGCAACTTGGCGAACAGCTTGATGACCAAAGTAAGAAATGTTGTATTTCTTATTTACTGTTTAGATTTGCAAAACAGAATCTCACATTGACAAATGACATTAGACCACTTAAGATTTTGCTTCATGCAGCGTTTTGTCTCTGCTGGAATATATTTGCATGAGCCTGAAACTTTTTTAAGCATTTTAGAAAAACATTTAGGAATTTTGTAGTGAAGGGAACTTAATGGTGATGCCCAGGGCCTTTTATAGCTGTTTCTTGTGTGTATGATGTACATGCACCAATTTTACATTTTGAGTCTGATACAATGGTGCTTGAAGATTTATTTATGTATTTAAATTGCTGCATACAGTTAACCCCATACTACACCAATTTTTCACACAATTCCTAAAAGTAGGTACAAAGAACCAAATCAAACAAATGAACCAAAACTATTAAGACTAGGTTATTTATTTATCAAGGAACAGTTCCAAGATCACTTATTTGTTGTTAGCATAAGTATTCCGTAAGACTCTGTAGTGCAACAATACCTGCATCTAAAAGTTTCTGGTATTGGTGATTTTTTTCTGCACATCAGCTTGCAGGAATTTAAACCCATTGTTGGTGGGTTTAATTAAAATAACGGATTGCTTTAGGCCCTTCCACAATATTTCTGTTAGATGTCCACTTGTGAGTTGGCTTCGACTAAAGTATGTTAAACTGGACCAACAGCCTAATACAGTTGGAAAATAAAGGTATTGGCATTTCTGGAGCTTCCTCTCCCAGCATCTCAGCCATGCTTCTGTCTGGATTCAATGGACATAACTGACAATGCACAGTAAGAGGAAACCCAGCAACACTTCCTGTTTGCAGGCAGCCTGCACATCCATAAACATTTCTAAAATGTACCACAGCAAGAAACACAGGAATCGGGATTCTACAGCCCCACTCCACCACTGCTCCTGCTGTACTATATAAGTCAAGGTAACTCAAATCTTTTTCAAGTCAGCTGCCATAATTACCCACGCCAGTGATAAGTTAACTTATACCTACTAGCCAATTGTGGACGAAAAAAGCAAATTAATGTCATCTGGATAACAATGGCAGCCTAAATACTCTGTTTGCCTCAATGGATACTTGACTGATTCTACTGAAGGTACATGTAGAACATGAAAGAAGGATAAATATAACATATATGCATCTCTCTCTGCTGTAAAAACAAAATCAATATCATTATTAACCCTTTAAGTGCCTATTCCGGACCCCCTCCTGAAGATCAGAGGCCCGGGGGCGAAAATCAAACAGCTGATTTTTGAAGAGAATCGCTGGCACTATCAAACAAGGGGTCAGGTAAGTTTTTTTTTATGGAGTTTAAAGTCAGCTACATGAGTCTCACGTAGCTGCCACTTAACGGTTGGAGAGGCAGCTACGTGAGACTCACGTAGCTGGCACTAGAAGGGTTAAAGAGGAGTTCACTTTGAAGTTAATCTTTGTGCTAGTTTCTGGTCCTGTAAAAACAGCTAACATAATATATGAAAGATCACATCAGGGAAGCTCAAACACCCAATTCAAGTACCCTGAAAAGACAAACTTACTGCAATAGATACATGTCAATTAAGCCATGGTTATGTCTTTGTCTTTAAACACACCCATAATGTTTAACGTTGAAAGTATAATTGAGAGCATACAAGACCATACAGCTTGTTGCAAACACATTATTTATTCATCTTGTGGTCATGATCTTAAAGATTCCAAGCTTAAAGCGGAAGTCCAGTCAAAAGCATGCTTTTCTGACGCTGAGGCAGGATTGAAAGAAAGAAAAAACCTTACCTCACCCACAATCCAGCACCACATCACCCGATTCTGTGTGGACGCCAGTAATGTGAATTCAAGCGAATGGCTACACAGAGCTGGGGGATGTTGCTTTGTGTTTTATGTTCCTTCCTGTTTTGCAGCACAGAAAGAAACAAAGTGCCCCCCCCCCCGGTTCCATGTGACCGTCCATTTACTCCCTGTGGGTCACACAGATACGAGAGAGCAGCATTGGACTGCGTGTGAGGTAAGGGTTCTTTTCTTTGTACCCAACATCCTGCTCTCAAAATGAAAAAATCTGTGGAAGATTTTGTGTTTTCTTCTGGGATATGTGGAGACAGCAGCATTCTTCTTTAATGCAAATTCCCAAAAAGTAAGAAGTAGAGCAGGAGAATAACAATCGCAATTAACGCTTGACTGCCAAATACAAACATTTGAAGAATAAAATATTGTCTTTTGTTTTTAAAGGGACAACGACACATTATTTTTGTGGAACACAGTCAACTCTACACATCAGTCAGTCAAGTGCAGTCCTACAGACATTTCCACTAACCCTTATGCTCTCACACAGAGCACACAGAGTAGTAGAGGATTGAGCCACATGCTGTGAGTGATGCCCACCTATGCTGTGTTTGGTTCATCTACAGAAAATTACTTGTGCTGGGGGGTATAGTGGGGCACTGGTAAATGACATTAGAACTATCATTTTACAAGCTGTGTGAAAGTGACAACCAACTAAACACAATGCGAGTATTGCCTCCTTGATTTTAGCATTTGCACAAAGTATAAATCATATCATACTCATAGTTCCTTTTCAAATGATTTAACATTAATGAGAAATCACAAGAAGGGCAAACACTAAATAGGATGAGTTGTAGAGGAAGCCTTAAATTTCCCTGACCCACTCCTCTGCAATTAAACATTCTTCCAGGTCTAGTACATAAATATACATCAAACTATTGAAGCATATATAGATTTTGGATTTAATCTCACAGACAGGAGATATCTTTTAAATAATATAACATCGGTAAACTGTTGCTGTTAGAAATCTCCGAATGATGTGCACATTTATTTACAAATGCATGGCTTAATCCCTGAACCTGAAAGCTCCTTTTTATGTTTATGTAGCTGCAGTTATGAGGTTATGAAGTCAAGTTGATTCTTTTGTACAAATCAATATTTTCCACATAGGTTAATTAATCTGGTCATGCTGGTCTTTGAAAAGTGTTTTACTTAATAATGTTATAAATGAAAACATTTTCAACAGATATTTTTCAAGGTTTACCACAAGGTACAAAAGCACAATTTAAGCAATCCCAGAATAATTAACTGGAGTAATGTAATTGAAGTTGTCCTAGGAGCAGCATATGTAGAACGCCAGTTACAGATTAGTAGGGGTCAACAGCTTAGGAGCTAGGAAACCTGCATAGATTAAAAAAAACAAAACATAGCTCTGGCTACAAGTATAGAATGTAATTTCCTTTCTTTAGAATAAAATTGTGATGGACTGTAGGTTGGCAAAGAAATGTCCTCATTATTGTCAAAATCGGACTCAATCTTTGGCAACAATTAATGAAAGTCAGAACAGTTAAATAAGGTGAGCAAAGCTGCCAACTATGTCACCCTCTGAACCTATGAGATGGCTACCAAAGACCTTCTGCATCAGCAAATCTGGCAAAGCACCTGGCAAAGACTCAAAAGGAGACTCCTGAAACAGCAATTTTAAGTGTTAGTTTGACCATGGATTTTTGGGTGGTGGCCTGGCATGTGTCAAACCCTTAACAAATGTTTGAACTAGATGATATTTGGCTCAATCGATTACCCAGTCAATATCCACTACTACGCTACTCCTATTCAGGAAAGTCACATCAGTATAAGTAACAGTCATTGCTGCTGAACCCTTTCGCTGATTTCAGCAGCATCATGGCATGACAATACACTGCTGCTGGTCTGGTCTATCTCAAAAAGATGCATCCAGTCCATCTGCTTCTGCAGCACTGCTCTGCATGCACACCCGTCCATCCAGTCTGCCTGGGAATCACATGTATGGGTACTGCCACTTAAAGGCATATTGCCCTCATAAAAATTGGTTACAGCGCTACAGAAAACCTAAGGCTCTGTTCAAAAAAGCCAATGTAATGTCAATGGCAGCGCAGGTACGCATTATACATGTGGTGTGCTATGTTGGCATAGGTTTCTATTTACCTGCGCTGTTGCAATGTTATGCTAAAAAAAGGTGCCTGCAACGCTTTTTAATGCATTGAGCAACGCAGCGCAGATGTGAACTATCTCATTTAGAATAATGTGCAGTGTTTCCTCTGCATTGTAACTGCTTTGCAATGCAGTGCAACAACACAAGGATAGTGCAGAGGTGTGAACAGAGTCTAGTTGCGAATCTAGTCAAAAAGTACACCATTAGGGTAGACATTTTATTCTACACAGAATTAAAGTTGTTAAATATCACAGCACTTAATAAATATGTGTCCAAATTCTACTAAAGGACCTCTAGGCTGGGAATTTTAAAAGTAGGATTATGATTAAATTAGCGTACTACAGAAATGCGATGTACTACATTGTTGCTATTCGAAGATATGCAGTCAATCATTTACTGCATTTTTAGATTTAAATTAAATATACTTATATTTTTAAAGAGCTTGAATAGCCCATTTTGTGTAATGCTTACCTGTACATAATGGTGCATGTAGGGTTACTCTTAAAACATAAGCAAAACAAATAAGTTTAATAACAAATCAGGGCAAAAAAAACTCACTATATGCAAAAATAACCTAGCTATCAAGCCATAGGAAAAAATATTCTTCAGCCTCCCCAGGTATGTGTATGTGCACATTTCAAAGAGAGTTCTTGTTCAGTTAGCCATAAAACATTATTTTCTACAGCCATCGCTAATGTAGACCCATGCACGATTTTTGCCTTATGCTGAAGGGAAGCATTTTTGATATTTTGACAGCCTTCAACGTACAGTTTGATATAAATAGGACAAAAGTCAGACATGTAGAATGTAAAACTATACCATGTGGATTTATATACAAATATACCTGCTTAGATGTTTATAAAATAAATGCATCTTGGCAAATATTTTGCCCATTTTATAACATACATTGTTTCCTGGAAGTGATTTTGAAGTGACATAAGGTATGCATAGCACATACCGGGGTGCTTTCTTAGGTAGTTATTAATACTGCATTAGCATAAAATACTCCCACACAGTGTGAACACCAAACATCCTTTGCAACGTTTTCAGTGAGCAAGTGGCAAGAGGCTGCTTGCACTGCTTTAAACCACAGTGTAGTGCAGGTCTTAGTAGTCCTTGACAGCAAGCAAGTCAGTGCATGCAAAAGAACAGTTTACCAAATTTTGAGGGGTGTTCAAAAAATACAATTCTGTGATTACTCACCTGTAGAATTGGTATTATATGTATACAGCACGTCCTGTTCCAGAAGATATTCCTTACACTTGGGTTATACATCCAGTAGATGGCACTGGACTACAGAGACAGAAAAGTGGCTCCTCCCGGCCCCATATATACCAGGGACCTCCCACAAATTCCACAGTATTGAAAAGCAGTTAAAATGGAACAGGGAGAACTATAACCATTACCAAAAACAGAACAATCATCATACAGAGGTAACTAAGAAAAATGATAACAGGGGTGGGGTGGAACAGGACGTGCTGTATACATATAATACCAATTCTACAGGTGAGTAATCACAGAATTGTATTATTCTAAGTATACAGCATGTCCTGTTCCAGAAGATATTCCTTACACTTGGGACATCCAATAGCAGTGTCCGTAAGGTAGGGTGGGATCCCCAAAAGTAACAGCAGACAGTTTAAACCACTGCAGCCTGCAGAACCTTGCGGCCAAAAGCAGCATCAGCTGAGGCCCTAACATCAACCTTGTAAAACTTTGAAAAAGTATGAACAGAAGACCAAGTAGCGGCCTTGCAAACTTGTTCAACAGAAGCTTGGTGCTGAAAAGCCCAAGAAGCACCAATAGCACGAGTAGAATGAGCAGTAAGGCGGAAGGGAGGCTCATTCCCCTTAGCAGAGTAGGCCTGTATCACAGCCTGACGTATCCACTTGCTGATAGTGGACTTAGCCAGAGCCAGACCTTTCTTAGGTCCAGACGGAAGCACAAAAAGAGCATCAGTCTTCCTGAAGGATTCAGTAGCCACCAAATAGAACTTCAGAGTTCTGACCACATCCAAAGAATGTAAAACCCTCTCCTTAGCATTACTAGAATTAGGACACAGAGAAGGCAAAACAATGTCCTGATTGAGATGAAAGGCAGAAACAACCTTAGGCAGAAAATCTGGCTTAAAACGAAACACCACCTTGTCCTGGTGTCTCTCAAAATAAGGAGGCTTGATGGAAAGCGCTGCCAATTCAGAACAGAAACAGAAATGATAGCCACCAAAAAGACCACCTTAAGCATAATAATGGACAAAGGGGCACCTTGCAAGGGCACAAAGGGAGACCCCTGCTGGGCAGATAACACCAAGTTCAAGTCCCAGACTGGTAACATAGGCTTACGTGGGGGACGCACGTGAGTAACCCCCTGGAATAAGGTCTTGACCAGGGGATGCTGAGCAAAGGATCTTTGGAAAAAAATGGCCAAGACAGAAACATGACCTTTCAGAGTACTGAGCTGAAGACCCAGATCCAAACCATGTCAGAGAAACATCAGAATCCTAGGAATAGAAAACACACGACAGGGAAGCGAGTTAGACTTGCACCAGTCAATGTAAGTACGCCAAACCCTGTAGCAGATGGAAGAGAAGGACCTTTTCCTAGCCCTGATCATGGTATTTACAACCGAGGCAGGCAGCTCTTTTTCCAACAAGATGGAGGTTTCAACAGCCAGGCCGTCAAAGCCAGCGTTTGTAAATTGGGGTGGCGTAGGTGCCCCTGAGTGAGCAGATCTGGAACCCGGGGCAGGGCGTACTGATCTACTGCCAGCTGCACGATGTCTGCGAACCACACTCTTCTTGGTCAACAGGGGGCCACCAGGATGGCTGGCACCCCTTCCTGAACTATCTTGCGCAGCACCCTGCCCAGCAGGGGAAACGGGGGAAACACATACAGGAGCTGGAACCTCGTCCAAGACATTGCGAGGGCATCCATGGCCAAGGCCAGAGGATCCTGGGACAGAGAGACAAAGACTGGAAGCTTGTGATTGTGACGGGAAGCAAACAGATCCACATCCGGCTGACCCCAGCGGTGGCACAGGGAGCGAAACACCAGGCTGCTGAGGGACCATTCTCCCAGACGAGAGGTCCCCCTGCTCAGAGAGTCTGTCTCCAGATTCTGCACCCCCGGAAATTTCCACAGCTGAGATGCAGGGAACATTCTCCTCCACCCAGGACAGCATCAGGGACACTTCCTTGAGGGCCCTCTTGCTCCGGGTCCCTCCCTGATGATTGATGTAGGCAACCGCCATCTGGTTGTCCGAGCGGACCTGAACAGCCCGACCCCACAGGTGTGGGGTTAAGTGGGCGAGAACCAACCTGATTGCCCTCAATTCCAGAATGTTGATAGGGGCATGGGCCTCCTGAAGGCCCCACTGACCCTGGAATTTCAGGGATTTCCAGAAGCCGCCCCAACCTGTCAGACTGGCATCCGTGGTGACAGTCTCCCAGCAGGGGGCCAGAAAGGATCTGCCCCCCAGCAGGTTCCTTCAGTCCAGCCACCACGATAGAGACCGCCTGACCAGAGGGGACAGGACAAACACCTGATCCAAGGACACAGGGTCCCGATCCCATACTGACAGGAGGTGAAGCTGAAGAGGAACCACCTCGAAGCAGGACACCATCAGGCCCACCAGCTGCATTCCCTGCCTGATGGATGGAGGACAAGAAAGAAGGAGCTGAGCTTTCTCTTGAAGACTCTCCACCTTCTGCTGAGGAAGAAAGATGACCTGAGATGAATCCAGAATCATGCCCAGAAAGGACTTCACCATGGAAGGAGACAGGGAAGATTTGGGGTGGTTGATCACCCAGCCGAATGACCCCAGTGTGGACACCACCCTCTGAGTGTCCAGCATGTCGTCCAAGTAGGGAAGAATGCGAATGCCCTGAGATCTCAGCAGAGCCATAACTCCTGCTAGCACCTTGGTGAATACCCTGGGGGCCGAGGTGAGACCAAAGGGCAAGGCCACAAATTGGTAGTGCTGATCCCCAGAGCGAACCTGAGGAATCTCTGATGACCTGGAAAGATAGGTATGTGAAGGTAAGCATCCTTGATATCTACAGAGGTCCTGAAGTGCCCTGGGCGTAGGAAAGTCACAGCTGAGCGCAGAGTCTCCATGCGAAAGTGTCTGAATATGACAAATTTGTTGAGGAGCTTTAAATCCAGGGTAGGTCTGATGGACCCATCCTTTTTGGGAACAATGCAAAGATTGGAATAATAGCCTTTGCCCCTTTGCCTCAAGGGCACCCGGCAGATGACACCTAGATCTTGAAGGCCTTGGACAGCCAGGGACAGACTCTGAGCTGACAAGGGGTTTTGGACTATCAGAGATTTGATGAATCTTGGGGGCGGCCAGGCTGATAACTGATGTCTCCTGTGGGATCTTATGGACACACTGTGTTCCCTAGGTATATTCAAGCATGTTCACAGTTCTTCCACATCCATCCAGAGAACAAGGCTTTATGGGGAATGAGAGGGCAGGAAACTTTATTTCTTCAAAACCAAATCAAACTATGTGCTAAACACAAAACTAAACAAATGTGAACATCATATATTACATCCATAAAACCCTTGTGTAATGCCCATGTGAAACATAACAATGCACACCCTTAATATGTAAATGTAGTGATGCCCCTATAGCCTAATCCCGCCCCAAAAAAGGTGCAAAAGAAAAATCCTCATTAATCCCTCTGGGTGCTCGAGTGCCCAAATTATAAATCCACTCCAATTCCCTCTGTTGGAGTTTTCTTTTTACATTTCCTCCCCTACCCCCCATATTTACCTTATCGATGTAAGTGATTTTTAATTCTCTGGTCGAGCTGTTGTGGTGTTGAAGGAAGTGGGCAGCCACTGGGGAAAGTGTTTTACCCAATTCTTGGTCCCTTTTAGCCAGTTTTATATTTGATAGATGTCCTTGTATTCTTACTTTAGCTTTATTTTTAGTCTCCCCAATATACTGCTTCGGGCAGCTGCATTCTAGTACATAGATAGCCCCTTACGATTGGCATTTAATCACATTCTTAATTTCGTAGGTTTCATTGAGACTAATGCTCTTTATAGTGGCCGTCGTCTGGACTAAGGGGCATACATTACACCGTCCACACAGTCTACTACCCCTTGTTGGTTCCTTTTGTCCCAGCCAGGTCTTAGTTCTCCTGTAGTGGCTGCTACACAATCTGTCTCGCAGATTGGGTGCCCGGCTTGTTGCTATCATCCTAGGTACCTTTTTGACCCATTTTTTCAGGGCAGCGTCAGATTCCAAGACCCGCCAATGTGATTTCAAGATGGATCTTATCAAGAGCCAATCATTACTAAATTCAGTGAAGAATCTCACCCCTTCCTTCTTGTACTGTAGTAAATCCTCCCTTGGCGTACATGATGCTCTATTTACAGCTTTTTGGATAACCCCTCTCGGATATCCCCGTTTTCTGAAGCGTTTACTTATCTCCAAAGTTTATTTTCTGAAGTCCTTGTCGCTGGAACAGTTTCTCCTCACTCTTAGTAGTTGTCCCACCGGGATCCCATCTTTGAGTCTTTGTTGATGAAAACTTGAATAATGTAATAAATTGTTGGTGGAGGTACCCTTACGATATAACTTTGTTCTGATGTTTCCATCTGTCTCAATGAATACTTCCAGATCCAGGAATGTGGCCTGTTGTAACGAAAGTGCATGGGTCAAATGTATGTTATAGGGATTCTGGTTCAGTTGTTCTAGGAACTCAGTGGTCATTTCTGGCGTGCCATCCCATAAGATGATAATATAATCCATGTAGCGATGGTAACAATACATGCTCATGGTATTTGGAATAGATGTCTTGCCAAACCACCTCCCTCTCCCACCAACCTAAAAATAGGTTGGCTATGGAGAGGGCACACCTAGCACCCATTGCTACTCCCCTAATTTGTCGATAGTACGCCATGTCAAAGGTGAACATATTGTGAGATAATATAAACCTCAATAATTCTAATTGAAAAATATGCTCATCCTTTTAACTCACTGATTCGGTTTCCAAAAAATATTTTACCACGTGCATGGCCATATCATGAGATATATTTGTGTAGAGCGACTCGACGTCACAGGTGATTAGAACAGTGCCATGTGGCACATGCATGGCACTGAGCCGGTTCAAAATGTCAGTTGAGTCTTTGATGTAAGAATCTAATGCCACAACGTGTGGTTAGAGTACCGTATCCAGGTACACACAAGCATGTTCTGTTAATCCCCCTATGCCTGAAACAATAGGCCTACCCGGGGGTTTATTGGGATTTTTGTGTACCTTTGGGAGTACATAAAAAGTCGGTGTTCGGGGGAACTCCACCTCCGAAAATGTATACAAAGTGCGTGTGATAACCCCATTGTTAAGAGCACCTTTCAATAAACTATCAAACTCTGATTTATATTGTTTAATGGGGTTATATGAGAGTTTTTCATAAGTATGATGGTCCCTAAGTTGCCACCTAATTTCCTTACAGCAATAGTCCCTCGACAACACGAGAAAAGGAGAAAAGGCACCTGAACCCCGAAAGAACCGGGGCTGCCTTCTACGCTGAGGCAACTTGCCTCCCTTAGCAAACAAGTCCAAACGTTCCCCAAAGAGGCGCAGCCCCTTGAAGGGAAACCCAGTGAGAGCCTTTTTGGCAGCATTATCAGCTGCCCACTGGCGCAGCCAGACCGAGCGGCGTATCACCACCAACAAGGCAGAAGCCATGCCACACATTCTAATGGTATCATCCAAGGCAGAGAGAACATATGCAACAAATTCCTCACAACGCAGAAGAGCTCTATACTCTTCACTACCTGCATCATCAGGAGCCCCATCTAAGAGACCCCTGAGCAGGCCTTTAATAGCAACAGCCGTAATAGCAGAGGCACAGACCGGACGGAGCGCGGTCCCCACACAGGCAAAAGCAGGGGAATGCATGACGGATGTGTTAGACAACCCCAGAACTGGAGCATCCACCTCGGGAGGACATGACCACCATTTAACCATTTCAGCAGGAAAGGGATACCTCTTATCCCAACTCTTTGGCACCCCGGGGAGCCGGCTAGGCCGTTCCCACTCCTTGAGCACCAGATTATTAAAATGAGTTTGTTCAGGAAACTCCAAGCGTGGTTTAACAGTATGAAACAGCTCCCCCTGCTGCCGCGGAGCCACGGCAGGAGGAGAGATACAGAGTACATCAAAAATGTGAGCCAAAAGTCTGTCAGTATCATCTGAAGCCCATGGGTCATGCCCAGAATCGGCACCATATGCTCTAGGATGTTCCTCAGATGATTCTAAATCAGAAAACAATTCCCCCTCCTCTAGGGGGGTATAACCGGTAACATCAAAAAATTCCTCTGCCTCCATAGGAAAGAGGGAAACAAAAGGTGATAAATGCCGCTTCTTAGCAGAAGCCTTACGAGGCCAGAGCCAGCAATATGTCTGTTACAACCGGATGAAACCAATGAAGCGTGGACCCACTGGAACTGCGGAACTGTTGGTGAGTACCGCGTCAGGGAAGCGGGGTCTAAGGAGCCACCGGTTTTCACCAGAGCCCGCCGCGAAGCAGGTTGGTCTTGTGCGGCTGATGACTCCCAGGTCGCTACCCCCCAACGGCGGCACAGTTCCACAATTTGCCGAGGTATTGTACAGCAGAGATAAACGATGGTCACGGTGAGTAGCCAGATTCAGGGCAGGCAGCGAGGGTTCAGCAGCGAGTAGACAAGCCGTGGTCGGGACAGGCAGCGGAGGTTCACAGACGAAGAGACAGACCGAGGTCGGGACAGGCAGCGGAGGTTCGTGGTCAAAAAGGTAAGCCGAGGTCATACACGAAAAAGCCACAGATTTAACTACAGACAATCACGGAAACACACCGATAATCCGGCAAAGGGAGGAAGGGCTGGCCAGAATAAAAAGGAAGTGACATTACCGGATTGGACGGCCGGACACCAATTAGAGATGCACTGGCCCTTTAAATTCCACAGTATTGCAGCGCGCGCCCCCTAGTGGCCGGGGACGTGCGCGCAGGAGAAGCAAGGAGGAAGAAGGAAGTGAGGGAGCCGCCCGCAGGCCCCGGCAGCCACGCCGGACGGAGGGCAGGACACCAGGTAAGCGAGGGGCGCTGCCAGGAAGGGACACAGCGCTCGGGCTAGGGGAGACCCGGCGGGGAAAGCCGCGGGGAGGAAGCGCGGCTCTCGCCCCGGGAGAGGGACGGCTGGAAGCGCCATGAGGCGTCTCCGCAGCGCTAGCCCTAACAGTACCCCCCCCCTTAGGTCTCCCCCTCTTCTTAGGACCAAGGAAGTCCGAAATAAGGGTCCGATCAAGGATGTTTTCTTCCGGTTCCCAGGATCTCTCCTCAGGGCCGTAGCCCTCCCAATCCACCAAGAAAAAGCGTCTTCCTCTGGAGATCTTCGAAGCAAGTATCTCTTTGACCGTAAAGGTATCTTCAGTACCTGCGACTGGCTTAGGTTCCAATAATTTGGGGGAAAAACGATTAACAGTCACCGGTTTGAGCAGAGAGACATGGAAGGAATTGGTTATGCGGAGAGAGGGTGGCAGATGCAGCTTGTAACAGGCAGGGTTGATACGTTGTTGGATCTTAAAAGGTCCCAAGAAGCGAGGACCAAGTTTGTAACTGGGGATTTTAAAACGAATATACTTGGCCGAAAGCCATACCCTATCCCCCGGAGAGTATAAAGGAGGAGTCCTTCTCTTCTTATCAGCCTGGATTTTCATACGAGACACGGCTTGTTCCAGTGAATGCTGTGTTTCACGCCAGATGGAAGAAAACTGGTGCGAAAGGTCATCGACCGCAGGTACCGAGGAGGGCGTTAGTAAAGGCAGAGGAGGAAGGAGATGACGACCATAGACTATAAAGAAAGGGGATTTTCCGGTGGATTCAGAGTCCTTAAAGTTATAAGAAAACTCTGCCCAGGGCAGCAGGTCCACCCAGTCATCCTGGCGAGTGGAAACAAAATGGCGTAGATACAGCCCCAAAGTTTGATTTACCCTCTCCACTTGGCCATTGGATTGGGGATGATACGAGGAAGAAAAGTCCAATTTCACCTTTAATTGATTACAGAGAGCCCTCCAGAATTTCGACACGAATTGAACTCCCCTGTCGGAGACAATGTGGGTTGGGAGCCCATGTAGACGGAAGATGTGTTTAAGGAAATTCTTTGCCAATAGGGGAGCAGAAGGTAATCCAGGCAACGGAATGAAATGCGCCATCTTCGAAAATCGGTCCACCACTACCCAGATGACGGTATTGCCCTGTGAAGGCGGAAGATCAGTGATAAAATCCATGGCGATGTGAGACCAGGGGATGTCCGGAATGGGAAGTGGTTGGAGAAGACCTGCGGGACGTTGACGAGGGGTCTTGTTGCGCGCGCACGAGGTGCAGGCTTGTACGAATTCTGCGGCATCTTTTGCTAACGTGGGCCACCAGTAGTATCTGGAGATGATGGCGCAGGTCTTCTTGATTCCAGGGTGACCAGCAGTATGGGAGGCATGACCCCATTTTAGTATTAAAAGGCGACGAGAGACAGGTACGAAAGTCCTCCCCGGAGGACCTGATTCTAGAGCAGCAGGAGCAGAGTGAACCAGACGATCGGGTGGAATTATAAACTGCGGAGAAGAGACCTTATCCGAGACATCCGAGGAACGGGAGAGAGCGTCTGCCCTGATGTTTTTTGCAGCTGGACGGAAGTGGATCTGGAAATTAAAGCGTGCAAAGAAGAGTGACCAACGGGCCTGACGAGGGTTTAAGCGTTGTGCGGATTCCAGATAAGAGAGGTTCTTGTGGTCAGTAAAAATGGAAATTGGGAAGATAGATCCCTCGAGGAGATGTCTCCATTCTTCCAGCGCCAATTTGATGGCTAATAGCTCTCTATCTCCAATGGTGTAGTTCCTCTCGGCAGGAGAGAAGGTTTTAGAAAAGAATCCGCAAGTTCGAGCTTTGCCGGACGAGGATCGTTGCGTAAGTACTGCTCCAGCTCCGACGGAAGAGGCATCCACCTCAAGAGCGAAAGGACGAGACGGGTCAGGTCTGGAAAGTACCGGTGCCGAGGCGAAGGCCTTCTTTAATGCAAGAAAGGCTGCTTCAGCCTGCGGAGACCATGCCTTGGGATTGGCTCCTTTTTTGGTGAGGGCCACGATGGGGGCTACTGTCGTGGAAAAGTGTAAAATGAACTGGCGGTAATAGTTCGCGAACCCCAAGAATCGCTGGATTGCACGAAGACCGACTGGTCGAGGCCATTCAAGGACCGCCTTTAACTTGGCAGGATCCATCTGGAGACCTTGAGCAGAAACTATGTACCCCAAAAAAGGTAATGCGGTTTGATGAAAAAGGCATTTCTCGAGCTTAGCATAAAGATGGTGTTGCAGTAAACAAGACAAGACTTGTCTGACGTGCTGATGATGTTCTTCGATGGACGAGGAGAAGATGAGAATGTCGTCAAGATAGACCACAACACAGGTGTACAACAGGTCCCGAAAAATGTCGTTAACGAACTCCTGAAAAACTGCGGGGGCATTGCAGAGGCCGAAGGGCATAACGAGATACTCAAAATGACCGTCTCGCGTGTTGAAGGCCGTCTTCCATTCATCACCCTCTCGAATGCGGACTAAGTTATAGGCGCCTCTCAGATCCAATTTTGAAAAAATCTTAGCTCCGCGAAGACGATCAAAAAGTTCGGAGATCAAGGGCAATGGGTAACGGTTTTTTACCGTAATTTTATTGAGGCCCCGGTAATCGATGCAGGGCCGAAGAGACCCGTCCTTTTTCTGTACAAAGAAGAAGCCCGCTCCAGCTGGGGAAGAGGATTTCCTAATGAACCCCTTTTGTAAATTCTCCCGAATGTATTCCGACATTGCTTGGGTTTCAGGGACAGACAGCGGATAGATGCGTCCGCGAGGAGGAGTGGCGCCAGGTAGAAGATCAATCGGGCAATCGTAAGGGCGATGAGGCGGAAGTGACTCAGCTTGCCTCTTGCTAAATACGACGGAAAAAGACCGATAAACTTCAGGTAGACCCGGTAATGGAGTCGTGGGAGCTGTAATTTGGACTGGCAAAGACGTAAGGCAGTTCTTAACACATGTTGCGCCCCAGGACTTGATGTCCCCAGTGGACCAATCCAAGGTAGGGTTATGGTGCTGGAGCCAGGGAAGCCCCAAGAGAAGCGGCGAGGTACAGTGGGGTAATACGAAAAATTCCAGAAATTCCTGATGGAAGAGGCCGATCTTCAGTAGTAGAGGTTTGGTGCGGTAGCGCACCATGCAGTTCAATCTGTCCCCATTAACGGCCGCGACAAATAGTGGCTTGGCCAGACGGTAGACAGCTATATCATACTTAGTGACCAAGGAGGACTCGATGAAGTTGCCCGCCGAACCAGAGTCCAAGAAGGCCGGTAAGTTCAGGACGGAAGTGGAGCCCAAGTGAAGTTGTGCCGGCACAGTGAACCTAGGAGAGGAAGCACAGACACCCAGAGACGCCTCTCCAAACGATTCTAGGTGCGCCCGTTTCCCTGGCGTGGTGGGCGGATTGGGCAATTTTTCAAAAAATGTTCTGGGCTGGCGCAGTATAGACAAAGTCTTTCGAGTCTCCGGCGCGACCTTTCCTGGGGAGTCAAGCGAGTATGGTCCACTTGCATGACTTCTTCAGACGGAGACGAAAGCGTAGACTGAGGGTTCTGAAACGTAGGGGCCAAACGGAATGCCCTCTTGGCACGCAGAGAATCTTGGCGGAATTCATCACGCCTCTCTGTAAAACGAATGTCTATACGTGTGGCAAGTTGGATTAGTTCAGAAAGAGAAGTAGGGAGATCCCGGGCAGCAAGAACATCCTTGACCCTACTAGAGAGACCCTTCTTAAAGCAGGCACAGAGAGCCTCATTGTTCCAAGCTAGCTCGGCTGCCAAAGTTCGGAAGCGAATGGCATATTCTCCCACCGACAGATCACCTTGAACCAGATTCAATAAGGCAGATTCGGCTGAAGACGCCCGGGCAGGTTCCTCAAAAACCTGGCGAAACTGATCCACAAAAGTTTGAACCATGAGGGTAACGGGGTCGTTGCGGTCCCACAATGGGGTAGCCCAGGCTAAGGCCTTCCCAGAGAGCAGGCTGATAATAAAGGCCACCTTGGAGCGCTCAGTAGGGAATTGGTCAGCCAATAGCTCCAGGTGCAGGGAACATTGGGCAAGAAACCCACGGCAAAGTCTTGCGTCTCCTTCAAATTTAGCTGGCAGGGAGAGACGAATCCTCGCGGAGGAAGCCACCGGAAGCTGTGGTGGAACAGCCGGAGCAGGCGGTGGCGTCTGCGGTTGCTGCATAGACAGAAGTTGCTGCATCATGGCCGTAAGTTGATTGATCTGCCGTGACTGCATGGCGACTAGTGCAGGTAGTTCAGAGACGTCTGGCAATGGCACCTCGGCGGGATCCATGGCCGGATTATACTGTTACAACCGGATGAAACCAATGAAGCGTGGACCCACTGGAACTGCGGAACTGTTGGTGAGTACCGCGTCAGGGAAGCGGGGTCTAAGGAGCCACCGGTTTTCACCAGAGCCCGCCGCGAAGCAGGTTGGTCTTGTGCGGCTGATGACTCCCAGGTCGCTACCCCCCAACGGCGGCACAGTTCCACAATTTGCCGAGGTATTGTACAGCAGAGATAAACGATGGTCACGGTGAGTAGCCAGATTCAGGGCAGGCAGCGAGGGTTCAGCAGCGAGTAGACAAGCCGTGGTCGGGACAGGCAGCGGAGGTTCACAGACGAAGAGACAGACCGAGGTCGGGACAGGCAGCGGAGGTTCGTGGTCAAAAAGGTAAGCCGAGGTCATACACGAAAAAGCCACAGATTTAACTACAGACAATCACGGAAACACACCGATAATCCGGCAAAGGGAGGAAGGGCTGGCCAGAATAAAAAGGAAGTGACATTACCGGATTGGACGGCCGGACACCAATTAGAGATGCACTGGCCCTTTAAATTCCACAGTATTGCAGCGCGCGCCCCCTAGTGGCCGGGGACGTGCGCGCAGGAGAAGCAAGGAGGAAGAAGGAAGTGAGGGAGCCGCCCGCAGGCCCCGGCAGCCACGCCGGACGGAGGGCAGGACACCAGGTAAGCGAGGGGCGCTGCCAGGAAGGGACACAGCGCTCGGGCTAGGGGAGACCCGGCGGGGAAAGCCGCGGGGAGGAAGCGCGGCTCTCGCCCCGGGAGAGGGACGGCTGGAAGCGCCATGAGGCGTCTCCGCAGCGCTAGCCCTAACAATGTCTCTCAATGCTGGCCACCTGAGCAGCCAAATCAGGTTGAAACTCCCCACTGGTATGCACCTCACTGGGAGTCAGATGTAAGCGTGGGGGGTAGGCGAAGCCCGAGGGGCGCAGGCCCAGCCACCGGTAACCCAGACTGCAATGCAAGCATCTGCTGGGCACAGTGTACACACACCCTGACATCATCACTTATAGGGGATACCCCACACGCCACACACAGCCGGGCTTGTCCCAAAGGAACCCCAAGCACATTATCCTGAGAAGCCTCCATATGGTGATTATTGTGGCACAATAGGCCAATTGGGATTGACGCCAATAAGGCTACCCGGGATGCCCCAATAGCTCGCTAGGGAAGTGGGAGATATAAAATACAATAGCCCTACAATAGGGAGTTAACACTAAATAGAGGGGATAGGACCGGGAGAAACCACAAAAGTTTGACCCGCCTGCAAGACATAAGCAAAAAGATCCCATAAGCAATGTGCAATACAGAGAAATACAAAATAAATCAGCCCGCAGGGGCACTTACGGACCGCGATAGGGAGACGCCAGACACACGCAGCAGAAAACTAAAATGGCGCCCGTGTATACCTCGAGGGGCCCCCCGAAGAGCTTGAAAACGCGCCCACATGACAAAGCCAGCCAGTGATGGCGCAGCTGCGCCTGAGGTGATGTCGCCGCCGCCCGCGGAGCAGAGTACAAGCGTGCGGCGGCGCCAAAAGAAACCAGTGCAACCAATTCAAAAAGGGATCATCACATAAAACATATGTTATATATATAAAGACATGCACCCCCCCCCCCCCGAGATCTACCAGGGAGAGCGAAAGGGAAGCAAAGACCAGCCTAAGGGAGCCAACTGCGGGGACAGGTGGCGAGGGGCATAAGACGTGGAAGGGGCATCCCATAAGGCTCACCATGGGCCTGTACCACCTACCCTTTGGTGGGGGACTGCGGTTGGAGCAGTGCTCCTTAGCACATAGCTGCCTACCTTCACCCGAACCAGTGCAGCCTAAGCTGGGAGGCAGTAAAAGGAAATGGGTGGGAATAGTCCTATAGGGTCGCAGGCTAATAGCCCCGCTCACCTGAGAGTAGAGAGAGCCATCTTCTAGTCATCGCAGCCCAGACTGCAGAGAACTGGGGAATTTGTGGGAGGTCCTTGGTATATATGGGGCCGGGAGGAGCCACTTTTCTGTCTCTGCAGTCCAGCGCCATCTACTGGATGTATAACCCAAGTGTAAGGAATATCTTCTGGAACAGGACGTGCTGTATCTTTGGAATAGTTATCTACCCCATCTACCCCCTACCCCTGTCAGTGTTTTGGGCTTTTCTGTGCAGATTGAGACATGTCTGGACATGCAACATACAGTAGAAGTCTAATGAAAGCACTGGGAGTGACAGGACGGCAAGTGCAGTACAATGGGGGTCTGCAAAGTGAGTGAGCGATTTGGAGCTTCTTTCTGTGATTACATTTCTTACAAAGAAAGAAATGAAGCCTAAATAAATCAATGAAAGGATGATTGCTGTATCTGGTGATAATGCACATTCCTACAAATTAATTAGGAATTTCAGTTGGCATGGTTTCCAAGAACATTCATGATGTTTTCAATAAAAGGTCAGTTCCCGGTGAGTGCCATGAATGTTGACATCTGTTTCTCTAATTGTTACAGGTGATGAAACATGGATCCACCACCATGATCCTGAGACCAAGGGCTTGATTCAACAAAGGTAGAAATAAATGTGTGTAGCTCGAAAAACCGTATCGCATGCGTAAATTTTTAACTTTTTCGAGTGATTCAGAAAAGGGGTTGAATTAAATACGTGCACTCGACTGTGTGCGAAAATGCGATCGGAACATTTTCGAATTACTTGTAAAATTTTCAAAACACCCGTAAAAAGGCTGTCGCAAGCGAGAATTACTGGAAAATGTATTTCTATTGTTTAGTATTGTTTTCTGTCTGTTGCATGGTGTTGTAAGGCTTTTTAATGGATAAATGTAAATGCATAATTTTTTTCAACTTTTTAAGTTGCCTGTGTAGCTGAATGTACATGGCTAACATTGTGGATACATGTAATAAAGAGGCAAGGTATGCTGTAGTGAAAGTACTAATTAAACAGTAATATTTGTAAGAAGCATGTATGATTTTGGGGGGGGGGGGGGGGGGTGTTGGTTGGATTGCCAGGGACCTGTATTAAAGTGGACCAAAAGCCAGGGGGGATCGGACTGGGAATCTACAAGATTCCCGGGCCGATCAGATCCCTCCCTGCGGGGCATCCGAAATCAGGATGTCCCGCGTGGTGAAACCCCCCAGGAAGCCCAGAAACCTTACCTTAACCCCGTTCCAACGGCGCATGCGCGGGCCGTGGCCGCGTCTCGCGCTTCCCTCTAACAGGGCGCGCACTTGCGCCGGCCGTTTGTGAATGGCTGGCGCAGGCGCGCTCCCTGTTAGAGGGAAGCGCAAGACGCGGCCTCCAGTGCTGAGCCGCTGTGGTTGGACGCCGCTTGTACGTGCATACCACAGTGGCTCTGAGCGCTCTGATTGGACGAGCGCCCGCGGAGGAGCGTGGTGAGGTGAGTGTTTCCGGGCGTTCTGGGGGGTTTCACACAGCGGGGCACCCCCGATCGGGGTGCCCCACCGAAGTGGACCAAAACCCAGGATAGTGAAAATCCTGGGTGTTGGTCCACTTTAAACAATTTTTCCTTTAATGCAGAAATGTGGCCATTGTTTTCTATACAAAGTTTGCACACATAGCACCACATGTCCTTGGGTGCAGGATGCAGCTCTTTTCTAGCTTTAACATCATGGTACGCTATTCTTATGCTTACACTTTTACATGGACCAAAAACCAGGATTTTGAGTATTCTGGGTTTTGGTGCCCTGCTGTGTTAAATCCCAAAGGTCCCATGTACCTTCCCCTGTTCTTGTAGCGCATGTGCAGCCTCCCATGCATTCATCAGTATAAATGGTCCAGACGCAAACTGGTCTAGGGTTGTTCCAAGGATCAGCTACAGCCCAGTTTAGCATAGTATACCTGAGCCAGTGGATACATCCATGCTAGGCTGGAACGGGGAGTGTGTCTCCTCCAGACCTTTACAAATGACCAGGGCATACCCTGCTAAAGTTATAGCAAGGAGTGTCCGCTGCTTGCGCAGGCATCCTTGAAGTGTGGCATGGTGAGTATACTAGGCAACCTGGGTTGTTTCATACAGCAGGGTATGTAAAATTATAATCAGCCAAGGGCAAGGAAACAAGTAGCCATAGAGTTTTAACAATTTCCAGAGCAAAGGTGGTGGTTTTGGGGGCACGTCAGCAATAATGCTATTGCCTAAATAGGAAAGCCCATGGCGGTCACCAAATAAGCAAATAAATGGCCAAAATGTAACACTTGCATACTCAAACCTTTGTGCAATAACATCAAGGAACAGCATACTTTGGGACCTTAACATCAGTTGCAGATTCAAAATTCCTATAAGGGCGAGGCTAGCAAGGGGTTAAAAGGTTGGAGCTTTCCAAAATGTCACAAGCACTCTGCACAAAGTTAGGCAATAATGTTTAAACACTTACCAAGAAGCCATCCACCAGATAAATGCCCCTCCTCAAATAGTCAAAAAATTGATGAATTTCGCAGAATGTGGGCATAATGGCATGACCCGAGAAAGCCAGCCACAAAGCTAAGTATTTTGAGATCTTGATCAAAATCGTAATCCTGCCGACTGACAAATAAAGTGGCTTCCTCAAAGGGCCTGAGCAAACGGCAGGTGTCACGTATGAGCTGCCACTGGTTGACATTGAAGTTACACAGGGGAGTCCCCCTATCTGCTTGGATCATCAGGAAATCCGTGATGGCTTTTCTCTGTTCATATAATCGGTCCAACATGTGAAGGGTAGAATTCCAACGGGTGGAAACATCGCAAATTAGACTATGTTGGGGGATACAATTCTGGCGCTGTAGCTCAAGAAGGGTGTTTGGCGGTGTATGAGTGGCTGAAGTGCATGCAAAGTTTCCTTGAAGTTGTTAGGATGTCTTGCAGATGGGGGGAACACTTTAGAAACCGCTTGACAACCAGATTGAAGACGTGAGCCATGCAGGGGGCATGGGTCAGGCTTCCTTGGCGCAGCGCAGACAAAATGTTCTTCCCATTGTCGGTAACCATGATTCCCATTTTAAGTTTTCTTGGAGTAAGCCATGTTTGGATTTCCTGAGGAATAAATTTAAGCAGTTCCTCCCCTGTGTGACTCCGTTCGCCAAGACAAACCATGTGAAGCACTGCGTGACACCTCCGTGCCCTGCACACATGGTAGACTGGAGGGGCACTGAGACTTGAGCCTACAGTGGAGGGTGAGGAGATGGCGGAGGATGAGGAGGCTGAGTCGCACAGTGTCACAGGCCCAACGGGCAGGGAACGCGGAGGCCGAAGCGGCGTGACCTGTCCAAGTTGCTGCTGCTGCAAAGGGACCACATTCACCCAGTGGGCCGTAAAAGACATGTACTGTCCCTGACCGTAGTTACAGCTCCAGACGTTGGCGCTGCCATGCACTTTGCTACACACCGACAGGCTCAAGGACTGGCCCACCTTCTGTTCAACAAAAGTGTGCAGCGCTGGTACTGCCTTCTTGGCAAAGAAATGACGACTTGGGACTCTCCACCTCGGCTCGGCACAAGCCATCAGTTCTCTGAAAGGTGCAGAGTCCACCACCTGAAAAGGGAGCGACTGCAGCACCAGCAACTTGGACAGGAGCACATTCAGCTTCTGCGCTGTAGGATGAGTGAGTGCATACTGCTGTCTCTTGGACATGGCTTCGCTGATGGATTGCTGGCGGGATGCATGACTTGGAGGAGGAGGAGCAGGAGCGACAGAGGATGGGTATGACGCACAGCTGCCTTCGGCTGAGGTGCTGGAGCCTTGGCTGGCAAAAATTGGGAGCTGCGTGCCACTTGGTGAGGAAGCAGACTGGACCACCCCTTGGGAGCCTCGGTTCTCCCTGGTCGCTTTATGGTGACGCATCATATGTTGACGCAGGGCCGTGGTGCCAACATTTGGACCCTGGCCACGCTTCACCTTTTGCCTACATATCTTGCATGTGGCCATGTTACCCTCCTGCGGATGCTTCAGGAAAAACTGCCACACTGCCGAGTAGCTACTTTTCCCACCCCCTGGCCTCACTGATTCACTGCTGCTGTTGCCAACTCCAGGAACCCCTGCTCCACTACCTCCCGATAAGGTAGACTGCCGCACAGCAGGTGCTCTACCCCGGCCCCGGCCAGCTCCAGCCTTTGGAATTGTGCCCCCATGCTGACTGCTACCACCTTGCTGCCTCAGCTGCTGACTCCGGGGCAACCTGAAGCCCCTTCATCACCCGGCTCCCAAGTGCGATCGGCTTCATCGTCATCATCATTATCACCGAGTTGTGGCTGTACGTCACTGATGTTCGTGGATTCGTCAACAGTGTCTGGCGCAGGAGCTGGAACGCTCGCAGCACCCACGACACTGTCCACATCACTATTCGTCTGCCTAGCTAAAGAAGCAACCTCCATTTCTTGGCTGGGCAGTAGCTGCTGACTGTCCTCTATCTGATCGTCCTCCTCACTAAAGAGTGGAGCTGAACCCAAAGCATAGGATACATCGCTGGGGGAGGGAACGGCGTAGGACAGAGGCAATGGGAGGACAGGGACTGCTCTCGGGGCATGCCAACTCAGGGTTGTGTCAGAGGAACCTACCGACCCTAGACTGGGGGTCTCAGACGTAAGTTGTGATGATGTTGTTGATGAGCGCGTCAACCAATCTACCACGGCAGATGCGTTACTGGTGGAGACTCGACCGCTAGCAGATACTGGCAGATTAGGTCTCTCAGCGTGACTCCTGCTGCTACTGGCCCCCAGTCTGCTGCGACCTCTGCCTGTGGAATCTTGGCCTCTGCCACTCCTCTTTTCACTTCCAGGCACTTGTCTGCCCGACATAGTCTAACTGGCGTGGTAGTAGGTGATATTTTAAGAACCCCCAGGCAGCAGTGGGTCTATATGAAACAGAATATAATGCACACCAAAAGTGAGCAGTAACACTCAGCCTCCAACAGGCCTGCTTAGTGTAAATAAGAGAGCTGCTTAGTGTAACTAAAGAGGGGTATGGTATGTTACAGAATGGGATGCCCCAACAGGAGTGCCCCTGTGATCAGTAGTACTATGCACAGCAAAAGTGTGTTTATCAGGCCAAATGACTTTTAGAATAAGTGCAAAGGGTTATAGTATTAAATAGAGGCTGGTGTAGTCACAGAATGGGATCCCCCAACAGCCAGCAGTGCACCTGGCAGCAGAAGTACTATGCACAGAAAAATTGTGTTTATCAGCCCAAATTTCTATTAGAATAAGTGCAAAGGGTTATAGTAGTAAATAGAGGCTTGTGTAGTCACAGAATGGGATGCCCCAACAGCCAGCAGTGCACCTGGCAGCAGTAGTACTATGCACAGCAAAAGTGTCTTTATCAGGCCAAATTTCTATTAGAATAAGTGCAAAGGGTTATAGTAGTAAATAGAGGCTTGTGTAGTCACAGAATGGGATGCCCCAACAGCCAGCAGTGCACCTGGCAGCAGTAGTACTATGCACAGCAAAAGTGTCTTTATCGGGCCAAATGACTTTTAGAATAAGTGCAAAGGGTTATAGTAAAGAGAGGCTTGTGTAGTCACAGAATGGGATGCCCCAACAGCCAGCAGTGCACCTGGCAGCAGTACTACTATGCACAGCAAAAGTGTCTTTATCAGGCCTAATTTCTATTAGAATAAGTGCAAAGGGTTATAGTATTAAATAGAGGTTGGTGTAGTCACAGAATGGGATGCCCCAACAACCAGAGAGCACCTGTGAGCAGTACTACCATGCACAGCAAAAGTGTCTTTATCAGGCCAAATTTCTATTAGAATAAGTGCAAAGGGTTATAGTATTAAATAGAGGCAGGTGTAGTCACAGAATGGGATGCCCCAACAACCAGAGAGCACCTGTGAGCAGTACTACTATGCACAGCAAAAGTGTCTTTATCAGGCCTAATTTCTATTAGAATAAGTGCAAAGGGTTATAGTATTAAATAGAGGCTGGTGTAGTCACAGAATGGGATGCCCCAACAACCAGAGAGCACCTGGCAGCAGTACTACTATGCACAGCAAAAGTGTCTTTATCAGGCCTAATTTCTATTAGAATAAGTGCAAAGGGTTATAGTATTAAATAGAGGCAGGTGTAGTCACAGAATGGGATGCCCCAACAACCAGAGAGCACCTGTGAGCAGTACTACTATGCACAGCAAAAGTGTCTTTATCAGGCCAAATTTCTATTAGAATAAGTGCAAAGGGTTACAGTATTAAATAGAGGCTGGTGTAGTCACAGAATGGGATGCCCCAACAACCAGAGAGCACCTGTGAGCAGTACTACTATGCACAGCAAAAGTGTCTTTATGAGGCCTAATTTCTATTAGAATAAGTGCAAAGGGTTATAGTATTAAATAGAGGCTGGTGTAGTCACAGAATGGGATGCCCCAACAACCAGAGAGCACCTGGCAGCAGTACTACTATGCACAGCAAAAGTGTCTTTATCAGGCCTAATTTCTATTAGAATAAGTGCAAAGGGTTATAGTATTAAATAGAGGCTGGTGTAGTCACAGAATGGGATGCCCCAACAACCAGAGAGCACCTGGCAGCAGTACTACTATGCACAGCAAAAGTGTCTTTATCAGGCCAAATTTCTATTAGAATAAGTGCAAAGGGTTATAGTATTAAATAGAGGCTGGTGTAGTCACAGAATGGGATGCCCCAACAACCAGAGAGCACCTGGCAGCAGTACTACTATGCACAGCAAAAGTGTCTTTATCAGGCCAAATTTCTATTAGAATAAGTGCAAAGGGTTATAGTATTAAATAGAGGCTGGTGTAGTCACAGAATGGGATGCCCCAACAACCAGAGAGCACCTGGCAGCAGTACTACTATGCACAGCAAAAGTGTCTTTATCAGGCCAAATTTCTATTAGAATAAGTGCAAAGGGTTATAGTATTAAATAGAGGCTGGTGTAGTCACAGAATGGGATGCCCCAACAACCAGAGAGCACCTGTGAGCAGTACTACTATGCACAGCAAAAGTGTCTTTATCAGGCCTAATTTCTATTAGAATAAGTGCAAAGGGTTATAGTATTAAATAGAGGCTGGTGTAGTCACAGAATGGGATGCCCCAACAACCAGAGAGCACCTGTGAGCAGTACTACTATGCACAGCAAAAGTGTCTTTATCAGGCCTAATTTCTATTAGAATAAGTGCAAAGGGTTATAGTATTAAATAGAGGCAGGTGTAGTCACAGAATGGGATGCCCCAACAACCAGAGAGCACCTGTGAGCAGTACTACTATGCACAGCAAAAGTGTCTTTATCAGGCCAAATTTCTATTAGAATAAGTGCAAAGGGTTATAGTATTAAATAGAGGCTGGTGTAGTCACAGAATGGGATGCCTCACAGCAGACATCAGTTCAGTATATATGCACAGTAAGTGTATAAGCAGCCTGAAAACGCTAACAAAGCCAGTCAGCCAGCCAGTAACACTCAGGCTGGATGAAAAATAAAAAAAATCTCCCTGTGACTGCCTCCGATTTTTCCTAACTTTCCCTTCTTCTCGCTGACTTCCTGCCTTTCTCCTGCCTGTCTTCTGTCTGTCCCTGTCTGTCCTTGGCTCTCTGTCTCTCCCTCACTACAGCAGCGTCCTGTCTCTCACGAATGCAATAGAGAAATGAGGAAAAGCAAGATGTCCGCCGCCTTAAATAGCGCTGTGACGTCACCGGGCTTGCTGGCTGCTGATAGGCTGCATGTGACTGCCCCAGCTTGCACTGGCGTGGGGTAGATGTCTGGACATGTCCCGTCCGCCATCTTAGAATGCCTGTAATGTAAATGAATGGATGTTAAAGGAAAACTTTGAGCGATCGAATCGCGGGGAAATTCGGATTCGATCCGAATCGAATTTTTCATGAAATTCGGATCGAATCTGGGTTCGTCCGGATCGATTCGCTCATCCCTAGTTAAAACAATACAACAATGACAATAATACAAACATAGAAATATGGTGCAATTTCTTAAGACACATGCATAATTGTTTTTATATTACTGTAGCTTACAGTATTAGTGGAAAAACCATGTCAGATGATTACAAGTAAAATGACCCAGTTAGTAACCAAGATTTGTAAATGTCACAGTAAAGGTTGATACTGATGATCAAGTACCCAGTTCAATAGAAAAAATATTTTTGAGCAAGCCTCATCATAAAATAATAAAATATAGAAAATGACAGAGCCTGTAGAGGATTCCAGGCCCTATTCAGCCTATGGGCTACTAGATAAGCTCTATAAATGTCAGGTACACTTAAAGCAATAACTATATCTATTCATATTTTCGAGGCACACTTGACCTTTGTTAAAACCAACATATAAATAAAACGCATTTTATTTTAATATATATATTTATGCCTAACACACAGATAAGTCAGACTGGAATTGCTGATGGATTGCAGTTAATTAGTTCCTTGGCACTATTTTATGCCACAGTTCTGTATTTATTGTTTTAAAATAAAAAAAGGCAAAACATACTTAAAATGTCAAAAATACTTTCTTTTTTAATGTTTGTTGCATTGTATGACATCATCAAAAACACATCTCATCATATTTAGGGGGAAATTAGTTTATAAAAACATTAAAATAATTCTCTGCACGTTTTTGAAATTACTTCAGTTTATATGTTAATGAGAACAGGAAAAACATTTTTATTTAAAGGATAAGTCCAATTTTAATGGTATTTTTGAAAGTGTATATTTATTTGTACTGAAAGGATGTCTTCTAGGTGCTGTGCTGATGTATTCTTTTATATTTTTTTTGTGTTAGCAAATGTGTGTTTTATGGAAGCAGTTTTCACTATCTGTAATCTGTTGCTATTGGCAAAGAACATCAAGATGAGAGAAGTTAGCTCTGTACACATAGAACACTGCTGTTATAGCCACTGTTGAGGTAAGGGAGCCCAATCAATCTTACACCTGCTCAGCACCAGTGTTCTGTGCAACTATCTGTAATCTGTTGCTATTGGTAACGTACACCTGTAGTTGTCAATAGCAACAGCTTGCAGACAGTGAAAACTATTTCCATACAATACACATTTGCTAACATTTAAAAAAAAATAAAAAAATGACAAAAAAAATTAGCTCACCACCTTTAAGACATCACTTTCACTTGAAGTTTCCCTCCTTAAGGATTGCCAATCAGATTTTTTTTTAGTAATTAATATATGACAAAGCCACCAGTCAATAAAAAACACCCTGAAGTGGGATGTGGGTTCAGTTTACAATCACAATTGATTATAATTTAAAAAGGTTTTAAAATTATTTTAAATGTCACTGTGATCTTACTTGGTGTGGTTGTCGAAAACAGACAATACCAAATATAGCTACTTTGATGAACCTTCAATGTACATTTACAGCAATTATTTTGCAATGAGCAGAGTAATAATCTAACAAATCTACTAGTATATTGTCAGGTTTTGACAATAAAAAGGGGGCCCCAGGTATATAAAATATTAGAGTATTTTGTACATCCAACACACTTGAGGGCAAGAATTAGGAGGCTATACCCAGAATAAAAATGGCAGTGGCAGTAAGCATAACCAAGTATTTTATTTTTGGAGTCTTCTATTTTATATACTCAACAGTAATTGCCATAAGGACAGAAACAATATTCTTTTTTAAACTTTCATTTATAAATACATTACACAGAGCAAATGGTAGAAATGGTAGTCAAATAATTAGCCAACAGTCTGTGCTTAATAATCAACAAGGCTAGGGTGAAATACTAGTAAAGACATTTCTAAATGACTCGGCAATATATATGAAGGCAAGCAAGTCAAATTCAAATTGGCCACAATTAATATAATTACAATGTGAGATGAGGCTATTTTTTGCTAGTTTTACCCTGTTCATTTTAAAATATATTTCTTTGGTGAGACCCAACTATGCATGGATATGATTCTGTATTATTTGTGACACCTGTATCACTGCCATAAAAAAGTATTTATAATATACATTATAATATAAATCGCTTATAAGGAGGGGGATATCTAGATGTTGGTGATGAATTAGGTTATTTTTTGTAGTGATTAGGGGCATCTGCAAAAGCAAACTTTAGTCTGTAGGCTTCAGCTAGAAGCACACCGATATCTTCATTTCCCCAATGTGCTGTTGGCAAGTTCTGTAAGAGGATCAATAAGCCCTGAAAAACCAAACAAAATATATATTATTAAAAGTTTAGTAAATCTTCTTCATGTGTTTTAAATTAACATACAGTATCTATAGTAGCAATGTGGAGATATACGGTAGTATATAAACCATTACAACAAACATGTCCCTGCCCCAAATAAAATAAGCCTTGAGTTTTACAATCGGGGTGCCCTGGGGGCAAAGACCAAAACCCAGTCACAGTCAAAATCCCTCATCACTCATCCTCTGCATTAGTAATCAGTAAGAATGCCAGGTCAATTATGACCAGAAAATGTTTATGTAAAGCAGTACCATTGAGGTCAAATCATTGCAGGTAAATGGGTTTAAGGTTGAAGAGGTCACACACAAATCTAACCAAACCCAGGTTCGATTGTTCACCATTTCTATACTTAAATCTAAGAATTCCCAACATGATGCCATTTGTATGCTCTCTTTAGTGCATAATCAGAAGTGTCTCTTTGTAGTTTTCTCTTTTTTGTCTCCATCAC